>JAPTYO010000004.1:29676604-32146604 GCA_036873135.1 Clarkia xantiana subsp. parviflora
GGACTGAGACACGGCCCAGACTCCTATGGGAGGCAGCAGTGGGGAATTTTCCGCAATGGGCGAAAGCCTGACGGAGCAATGCCGTGTGGAGGTAGGAATTTGTACAAATAGGTATAATCCATGGAATCGCGGCAACTGCCAAAATGAAAGAATTTCTGATAATAACTGGAAAAAAAAAAGAACCTTTTTTTTAATTCTTATGATGCAATTGGAGCTTATCGACAGAAAAGAATCAATTTAGATAGTTCTTTGTGGCTTCGGTGGCGACTTAGATCAACGCGTTATTGCTTCAAGAGAGATCGCGGCGTAACTCTGTCCCAAGGTTTAAGGGAAAAAGGGTTGATGACCTGTATCTGAAGACCGTCTAACGTCCAGTTTAGTGGCAAGTGTTCGTATCCAAGTTTGTGTGATACTGCCAGACCATAATAGGTGCATATAGCATACATTTCTCTCTTCAAACGCGCGAAGTCTATTGACCACTCGGGAGCTTGCAATAATAATATACGGGCTATATTTTTTCCTATTATGAATGAAGGGAATACAGGGAAAGCCGTGTGCAATGAAAAAAGCAAGCACAGTTTGGGGAGGGATTTTTTTTTACCTATTTTTCTTTGAACAAAGAAATTATCTACTCCATCCGACTAGTTCTGGGTTCGAGTCCCGGGCAACCATTATATATATCATATCGTAGATGGATATCTACGGATATTGGTTGACACGGATATATAAGTCATGTTATGCTGTTGAATAACAAGCCCTCAATTATCTATTTCTAGATAATTCGTGTGCTTGGGAGTCCCTGATGATTAAATAAACCAAGATTTTTTACCATGACTGCCATTTTAGAGAGACGCGAAAGCGAGGAAGAAGATGAAAAAGAATCTAGAAACTTAGAAGGAGATTGAGAGGAAAAAGGAAAAACTTTCTCAACAAACTTTACATGCCTTGAGATGTATATCCTTCCAGTTGAATCTACACACTTATACCCATGATGAATATCAGAATAACCAACAAACACACAAGGTTTTGACCTGAAATCTAATTTGTGAACATTGAAATCTCTAAGATGAGGAAAGCAAAGGCATCCAAACACTTTTAAGAAATCATAGTCTGGTTTTTTCTTGTAAAGCTTTTCAAAAGGAGTTTGATTATCTAACAATGGAGTTGGAAGCCTGTTAATCAGAAAAACAGCAGCAAAGAAAGCATCTGACCAGAAACGAAAATGGACAAAAGAATGAGCAAGAAGAGTTAACCCAGACTCAACAATATATCTATGTTTACGTTCTACAATCCCATTTTGTTGAGAGGTGTGTGGACAAGTTCGTCTGTGAAGAATTCCTTGTTGAAGAATGTAGTGATGAAATGCACCATCAAACTCTCCACCATTATCAGTCTGCACTGCTTTGACAGACAAACCTAATTGTTTCTTTACAAACTTATGAAATGATAGAAAAACAAGAGCAACATCAGACTTATGAGTTAGGAAAAATATCCAAGTAAACCTTGAAAAGACATCCACAATGCTCAGGTAATAACGTTTCCCACTAGATATAACAGGAGCTGGTCCCCAAACATCCAATTGAAGATCTAAAACCTGATTATGAGAAGTTGTGGAAGGAGAAAATGGAAGGCAATGACTCTTGCCCATTGAGCAAGCTGTGCAGTGAAATGTATCATCTGAGAGCTTTGTTCCCTTGCCTTTCACTATTAATTTCAGCACTGAGAGAGATGGGTGTCCAAGACGGTTGTGCCAAATCTCAGTAGTAGAGCAGTCAACATGAGAAACCAAAGCAGATATAGAGTGAGAATCTAGAAAATTTTGACAAGAAGAATTAGAGCAATCATGTAGATATAAGAAATCATCATGAATATTATTGCAAAGATGTTTAGCAACATCAGTGTTAACAGACTCATCAATACACTGTGTTGAGCTAGAGGTATCCTTAACATGACTCTCAGGACCTGAATTGACATCTCTCAAAGTAGTACTAGAACTTGAACAGAAATGACTAATATGAGAAGGACTTTTAGTGCTAGACATAACACTAGATTGACTACAAAGACTGTGAGATCTGTTGGAATGAACAGACTCTCTTTTATGACTAATGTAAGTAGATAGGGGACCAACACCAACACCAGTTTGAAACTGCCTGCCAACACCAATACCAGGGACACCATCACATGGTATATTCAGCTTGTACAAACCTCCAGACTCAGTTCCTTCTAGGAGTGTTACCTGTGTGCTCAGATCCTTCACAATACAAGTAGATGGATTAAAAATAAAGGAAACATTGTTATCTTTAGTAAACTGAGAACTGAGAGAAGATTCTTAGTAATATGAGGACTAAGTAACATGTCTCTTAGAACTAGAGATCTAGATTTAGTAGCAATTAAACTCTGACCAATGCGAGTTATAGGAATAGATGAACCATTACCAACAAGAACCCTACCTGGACCATTGTAGGAGTTAGACTAGGCCATTGTGTTAACAACATTGGTGATGTGGTTTGTAGCACCAGAATTTGGGTACCACGCAGCTGAGCTCTCATTTTGATGAGAAGAAGAATGGATGTCTGAAACTGGAGTGGGATAAGCATTACTTGAGGTGGTATATAGGGTTGAGGAGTGTCTGAATAGAGATGAGGGTGGGTAGTAGGATTCATAACTTGAATCTGATGATTAGGAGAAGCATATCTGACTGATGAGGGTGCAGATGTTTGCTGAGAAGTAGGGTTCGGAAATGGAGATGATGTAAAGGATTCTGAAAAAGCAACAGAGTTCCTCTGCTGATTGAACTGCTGATTTCCATAAGAACTAGCACCATAAACCTCAGGGTAGTGTGTAGTGCCTGACTGATTCCCAAACTCATTGAAATTAGCACTTGCATTGCTATTTGCAGATGACCTGTTCATCAGTCCATTAGAACCATTGGGCGAGGATGACTGTTGAACTTGATATTGCTGTGCCTGATACTGCTGATTGCCAATTCCTGCAAAAGAACGATCAAACCTATGCCAACACCTAGCTGCTATATGTCCTAGCTTTCCACATACTTGACAGAGAGGTCTGTTTCCACGATTTCCAACTCCATATGACAGCATTTGACCTTGACTCGGTGTAGAGAACTGATTTTGCTGTTGTGGAAAAGGTTGTTGTTGCTGTGGAAAAGATTCCTGCTGCCAAGGATAAGAAGGAGGTTGATGAAAGCTTTCAGATTTGTTTCCAGACAGACCAGAAGAAGAATCAGTTCTAGACGAGACTCCAGCATTTAAGGCAGCAGAATTTAAGCTCAAACTATCGAGATCAAACATAGAGTCTTGCATCCTAGCTTCAGCATCCATTAAAACACTCGAAACAGTAGCTAAGTCATATGGTTGTTTGATAGCAGACATCACTGCAATTATATGCTCAAAATCCCTGGATAAACCACCTAGAATTGTGCTTATCTGCATAGTTTCATCAACAGGATGACCTGAGCTAGCTAGGCAGTCACATAACGTCTGAATTCTACTAAGATATTCGCGCATTGACAGGTTCCTTTCTTCTGATATCTGAGACTAGACATTAACCTCATGATGCGAGTTGTTGATGCCTCTGAGAAGATAGCTTGTAGCGACTTCCATATGGCCCTCGCTGTGCGACAGTTAACCAGACTAGGTAGAAGACTTGAAGAAATAGAAGATAACAGCCAAGATGCAAGCGCACTGTCAATCTGCTTCCACTGAGTGAAGGCAGGATTACGCACCTTCAATCCAGATCCATCTAAAGTTGTTACGAACTCAGGAACATCAGGTGAATCGTCGATATGATCTTCTAGGCCATGACTTGCAACAAGAAATTCGACATGCTGCCTCCAGAGCAGATAATTGGAGTCATCCAGCTTGATGTTGATAGTTTTGTTGGTAAAGTGTTTCGATGATTCCGCCATTGATCCTGAGGAGCGAAGAAGATAAGAAATCTGAGTTGAAGATGAGAATTCTAAGCTTAGAAGCAGAGAATTCCGAACTGATACGTAGACGATCGGGAGAATCACAGGACGAGAAGAGGAAGCTTGAGGAAGGACGGTTTATGAAATTCCAGTTGCAGGATCTAATCCCTTGAGCTCTGATACCATAAGAGTAAAGCAGATCTAGAATGGAGAAGATGAAGATGGATAGTAGAGAAAGGAGCGTGAAAGAGAAGTGAGGCGGGAAATGATCTTCATTCTTAACAACGCACTATAACAGACTAGAGTAGGGTTTATATAGAAGTATAGTTTTTACAGACACAACTTTGGTCCTCAAACTATTGTAACTTTGTAAAATACTACTCCAAGTACTTAAGTATGTATGTATACTCTATCAAGACGAAGGACCACGTTGAGCCGACGGATTACATTTACGAGCTAACGGATCATGGAAGAAAGCAACCTACCCGCAAAAAGTGTCATTCGGACCGAAGACCCATCGACCCGATACACACGTCTTAACATTCCAATTAGATGAAAGATGTTTAAATATTTTCCACCGAATTCTTTTGCGTCAAATTTTTTAATAATAAAATATATTGAATTATTTGTTTGCAGAACTTTCATGCAATTCTTATTTTAATATGCTATTTTCTTCTACGGTTTTAGACATTTCGTTGTTGTGTGAACACAAGAGATATCACCAGTAACCTATGTCAAAAACAGTCAATCTTAATGAGGAATATTGGTTATATTTACTCATAATTCATGGAGCTGTTGAAGCTACCAACTGTAATTGGAACCTACACAATTTTTCATGCAAGGAATCTGGTGTATGGTACAGAAAAGATTGAACTTGCATATGTAGTGGTTCATTTTTTGCAACGCCCGTATTCAATAACTAGTTATATATAGTGGTTCATTTTTTGCATTCAACCATCCAATAGTGCAGTTGATATTTTCTTGTTGAATTAACAGTTCCAAAGATCATAAAATAACTAGGTTAATTAATGGTACTTAAAGTTTGGATGGTAGAAAGTCCAATTTTAATGGATTTTTCTACTATGCTTTGTGAGCACCATGCTTTTGGTTTTTTTAATACTATGGTGGACTTAATTGTAACATAACTAAAACTTTAAAAATATGAAAAAGTATGAATTTTTTTTAACTACACCTAAGATGTGTATCATACTATTAATAATATCAATTTCCCTTTGGGGTTCATCTTTAGAGCAATAGAAAAATAAAAAAATTAGTTGCAAAAGCATGGTGCTCCCAAAGTGGTTTTATAAAAAAATTAGTTGCAAATTTTTTTTATGAAAGTGGTTTTCTTTGTCTTTTACTAATTTTCCATTCATTTTATTTCTGTTAATTGGTCATATAATTGAATTAATCTCGCATCAGCATCACTTAGCTGAGAATTTTCTAGTATGTTTATAGTCTCATAGTTCCTTATTGTATCACTTAACACATTACCATGAGATTGAACACGTAAATTCTAGAGTAATTTTAAATCTTATATACATATAATCATCAATTTTATTATATATATTATTATCTTATTTAATCAAATATATTTTTTGAATTTACTATTTTTCATATGTACGCCTATGAAAAAAAAAGGAAAAATAGACCGAATTTCTCATTCGCTATTTAAATATGGGACCCAAAATGTCCTGGCTTATTTATTTGGGCCCAAATCCGTCGTTAACAAAGTTATGGATTTGTTTTTATTAAAAAGAATGTCATTTCAAATGAGGTAGTTAAAGAAGATTCTGGCCGTGGCCCAAGAGATCATCAGGGACGGTCGTCTGGGGAGGTAGGTGAGTGGGCGGGCTTCTTTATAGTCCGATTGTTAGTGCTAATTTTTTTTGGTGAGCTTACATGAGAATTACCATAAAGTTCACCTAGTTTTAGACTTAACTAGCTCTAGCAACAAAAAATCAGTTTTACCCCAAAGTTTTATTTTATAGAAATAATTTCAATTTTACGGTTTACCAAAAAATAATAATTTAGTACATCAAAAATATTTTTAAGATACTATTTTGTTAGATATGGAATTTCATATCAATGTAACTAAGTAATATTATTAACTAAAAATTGATTAAATTACTAAAGTTTACAAATTCTCCTTAAGTTTGAAAAAATTACCATATTTTATGTTCCAATTTTAATTAGTTTATCTATAAGTTTATTTTTATAAATATCAAATTATATTTTACTAGCGGGTAAAAATATTAATAAATATAAGCAAAAATATCTAATTGACAAACATACACATACATTATTTAAAAAAAAAAATAGTTTAATGAAGTCGTGAAATTTTCTTTTTTAGTATATGTATAGCATATATTTTTGGTATTCTTACAACTATATTAAATATATTTCACAGAAAGATACGTACGTATAATATTTTATTTTTAAGAATTTTTAATATAAATAAAAAATAAATTAATATAATTAGTTTTTGTTTATTAAATTTATTTTTTAATAATTGTACATATTATATAATACTTTTTTATGTGTACAGAATAAATAGTACATAACCGATGACGTGCCAAAGAATTTACGTGGCCACGTTATTATAATATTAAAGTATATGTTATATTATATTTTAGGATTCGTTAAATAGGGAAATTTTATATTTAATATATATTTATGTGTATACTATTTTAAATTAAATATTTATATTCGAATTTATATATGTATTAAAAAAAATTAGGTAATAATTATTCAAATTAATGTTCACTATAAAAGCACTATTAGTATATACTTTAGCTTAAATATATATTGTTATTTTTTTTTTCTAACTTTTGTTACTTTATTTTAACTCAATGATATTAGAACCATTAACTTCATTTAGTCTAAGTTAAAAAAAGAAGATATTAAGTAACAACATGATTCATAGTAAAAAAAGCAGATTTTTTTTTAAAAAAAATAATTCTGAAACTCCTCTCAATCGAAGCTAGCGGATGGTTGGACAATGCCCGGGATTTACATATAATAGTCGCCTCATCCGAACTGAATAGCCTGCCTATAAAAGCAAGCCTTGCTTGAGGATTCTTAGAAAAGTTCGACCTCTGCTTTCATCTAGGTGTATAATAATAATAATAATAATTTTACAAAGGTGTATAGTTATTTAGTACACCATAGTTAATTATGTGTATAATTTGCATCAAATAAACATAAAAGAAGACGTAATTAGTGATAAGTGAGACTGCAGAAGAAAGGGAATAAAGTTTCATCAAATATAACGTGGCGCGATATATAAACTCGGCCCGTTGAGCGATGGAGATAACGATAACCTTTATGCTTCTCGCTATAGCCCAAAAATATGCACGACAATGATCTCTTATCGAACTTATTTGCAGCATAATTGCGAAGATACGGATAACACCGGGAGCCAAATACTCGAAATGAAGAGTAGTCCGGTACTTTCCCAAAAAACATGACATATGGATTTTGCATCTCTAATGTCTGAGAGGTAATTCGGTTTATTAGATAATTAACAGAGGAGAAAGCTTCAACCTAATACGACAATGGCATCGATGCATCAAATAAGGTGGCTAGCCTTAGTTTAACTATGTGGCGGTGCTTTCGTTCGGCAACTGAATTTTGTTCCGGGGTCTCGGGACAACTTATTTGATGGTGAATCCCACATTTGCTAAAATGATTTGCAAGCTTAGTTCCGGTAAATTCTCCACCACCATCTGATTGAAAAACTTTCAATTTCTTTTCAAATTGGTTCTCTACCATGCATTGGAAACCAAGAAATATATCATAAAATTCGGACTTTTGACGAAGCGGATAAAACCAGTAATATCGAGAATAATCATCAATAAGAACGACATAATAACGAAAACCTTGGTGAGAGGCAATCGGGGCCAGTCCCCATAAGTCACAGTGCACCTTATCAAGCACAGAAAAACATTGAGAATCTGACTTAGAGAAAGGTAACTTGCATGATTTACTAATTTGACAACTTGAACATAACATAGTTGTCTTCTTATTAACGGAGATGAGCTTGTTATTCTTCAGGTGCTGCAAGACACGATCATTAGTGTGCCTGAGACGCCGATGCCAGATAGCTTCATCTACCAATTTATTCCAATTTGAAAAGAAAGCTGAATGACCATGCCCATTGGTGATGTAGAGCCCTCGAGAGTTAATCCCCGAAACTATCACTTGGTGCGTCCTTAAATCCTTAATGCAAAAGCCAAAACCATTAAACTCAAAATAACAAGGATGATCTTGTGTAAGCTGAGAGACTGAGACTATGTTTTTCTTGATATTCGGCATGACCAAACGTTATTTAATGGGATATTTTTATTTTGAGTACCAAGCAACCCGGAGCCTATATGAGTGATAGGTAAACGACTTCTATCACCAACCATGAGTGTATCTGGACCATGATAAGGAGTTGAGTGTAATAAATTACTTGCGTCATCTGTGACATGAGCGGTGGCTCCTGTATCTGGAACCCATTCACCATCATTAGCATCATTCAAGTGAAGTGCAGCAAGAGCTTTGAGGATTTCATCACTTTGGTAACTGTTATCCCACCGATTCCAGCAACGAAGAGCATCATGACCTCGCCTCTTGCAGATCTAGCAAATCACTATGTCTGCCGATGATGAGCTTTGAGCTTGTTTGAATGAAACTTGAGAATTTGAGTGAGATGAATTTGATTGGTGAAATCCACGACCTTGAGGAGAAACCACCTCTCCCTCATCCTTTTCCACGAAAGTTGGAATTTCCACGTCCTCTATAACTTGTTTGAGCAATAAAGGCAGCATTTGGATTCACACTAGGGGAGCTCTTATTATTACGAAGTAACGAAACTACGTATGTATAGGGCAACAATGGCGTATGAAGCATGGATGCCTTGAATGGCTCAAACTCAGAACCGAGTCCTTCCAGCAACCTGAATACCTTGTTTGCTTCTGAAATCGGTTGGCTGATCGAGTTCAAATTATCGCAAATTGATTTGAACTCACGAAGATATTCAAGAGACTTGTCATTCTTGGTGAGGCGTTGCAACTGGGTCATCAAATCGAACTCTCGTACACAGGATCCTTGAGTGAAGTAATCCAAGAGAGCCTTCCAAACTTCGGCGGCTGTCTTCAGTCCGACAACTAAGCCGAGGACCTCCTCGGAGAGAGTTCCGATGATCCAAGATTTCACAAGACGATCTGTTTTAAGCCACGACGCATAGTCAGGGTTGATGGTGTCATCCTCGTCATCGAGCGTCCGTGACGGTGCCTTAATATCACCGGTTAGAAAGCCATCGATACCTTAGCTTTCGATGAGACTCAACACTTGAGTTTTCCATAGGAGGTAATTCTTTTCTGTCAGTTTCAGAGTCACGAAATTGGCAACATTGATGTTGGATGGGAAATGGGTGCAGCCATGGATGGATTTGAGTGATGAGGTATTAGATTGAGAGATGAGGTCCGCGTGCCCTTGTGTAGCTCTGATACCATTCAGAAGTTTAAGCTAGGGTTTTGTGAAGTATTACGTTCTTGTTATTCACTTGAGAATATGTTACACTATTTATATACAATTACAGATAATAAAATCTTAACAAGCATGAGATACTTATCCTAGAGATAACGTATCAGATTTTGGAGAATCGGGATATTCATTAACAACTTCGTAATGAAGAACATTACATAGATAGTTTATTAGGGGCTGGGGCCTTATTAAGTAATTGTAGAGGTAATTAACAAACGAGATTAATGATCAACGACACACGTAAGTAATTATAGTAGATTCCAGTAGACGTGGTTCATTGTATTGGAAAATGAAGAAACATTAAGAGCTAGCTGGGTAGATAACATGCATACATTAATTGACAAACATACACCATTTGAAAAGTTTACAGTACTGATTAATTAAGGGATATACCTCCTCCTTGCCATGCACTCTCAACGAACGTAGGCTAGGGAGAGAGTTTATTAAACAAGCAAAAGTAATAAGCATGCATATATATATATATATATATGTATCATATTCCAAATAGGGTAGGAACAAAATTGAAGATAATGCCACCTGCATTGGTAATGGTAGTATTGACATAGCTCAAGGCTGAGGTGAGGATTCCACCGGCATCGGCAGTTGGGAGTGTAACGTTGCATTTTGCAAGAGGTGTAGCCACCACCAGGTTACAACTGTTGAGGATTTGGGAAAGGGTGTTCTCAAGTAGCCCAAGACTTATCCCGAAACTCCCTGTTGGGCTCGTTATCGCTGTCCCCACCACCGCACCTACACATTTTAATTCTACCGTCGCATCTATATACATATATATATCGTTGTTAATTAATTTATTCTACAAATATTTATATAATTGATGTATGTATTCATAATAAATAAAAGAAGATAGCTAGCTAGCTAGCTTAACAACATAAGATGTATATATGGTTGGTTCTTTTGTTCTACTTACTAGAAAATGCAGAAGCGACAGTGGTGAGAGATGCGTTAACAGCGCAGAGCACTGTTCCATTGATATTGATGATGCTAGAAAGACCGGTTTGTGCTTCGGCTGTCGGGACTCTACTCATGGCTGTTGCAACCATGAAGCATATCAGGATTAGTCCCGCGGGTAATTTGTAAGAAGCAACCATTATTATATATATATTATCAAATACTTCACTATAGAATGATTTCTTTTTCTAGCTAGCTAATGGATACGTAATGCTTTGAATGAGTTGAGTAGTGTGGTGAGAAGATCATTGCCGATGACACCCTTTTATAGCAAAAATATGAGCTAGAGCATCAAAACATTATCTTATTACTTACCCTACTATATTCTATAACGAAATTTGCTTTTCCTATAATTAATTATTGTACACTCCTAGCTAGGGTTTTATTTTGCCGTTTATGTCTGTTTTCCTTTAAACAAAATACATTGATTTTTTTTTTTTCGTTTTCTTAAGTATAAAAAAGTGGAGATGTTTTCTGCTTATGTATGTATGTAAATTTAAAATATTTAATGATAAAAAGGCTTGATATTATTGGAAAATAATTTGATTTTTATGCACATACATATAATTCACTTGTGCCTTAAACCAAATCCCCAAGTTAGGACGGATAAGGGCCCTAGTTTTTTTCTTTTTTGGGTGGATCACTAGAAAGTGCCCTAGCTAGCTAGTTGAGACATAAGATAATGCTTGTATAAGTTGTTTTCAAATTCATCGTGCGCCAAGTTGATTCATATAAATATGGAATTTTCAATTTAAATTTCCGGTTCTATACTAGTGGTGGGTGGATTTATAAAGTTTATACCATATATGGATATGGATGATAATTTAATCATATTTTTTGTTTTTTTTTAATATAAAGTTATATAATGACCAAAACATATTAACGGAAAAATGTGTTCGATTTCATTTATAGGTCTGCCACACTGTTGGACACCCTTCCATACGACGTAGTTGCAGTACATGCGGGGGATGTCCATTGCTCTTGGGGTTGTTCAATCCCCACGGTGCATCCATTTATAATTTTTGTATGTTGAGAAATGCTGGAGCATGCAAAGGCCTAGTGCGAATGAGATGCGAAATGGGTTAAAGTGCATATCACTTCAACTAATGGATCTGTTCCATTATTATCTTTCTTCCATCTCTAATTAAAATTAAGTTATTGTAAAGAAAACCTAATCAACTTATTTGGTAAAAATGATAAGGTACTTTTGTATGATTTATTTATTTTGCACATTTAATTAATTAATAAAAATATTGTATAAGCGAAATTGTATCATTTTAATGCGGATGTATCGATGGGAAGTCATCAGTATGGTGTTTCGTATGAAGTTGCGTTTTATGTTAGACTATTTACAATTGCTAAAATTTAAAGTTTTTAAATTTATTTACTTATGAAGGGAAAAATACATAGCACATAAAAATGATTAATTTTATTCATGTGGTTAAATGTAGGGGTGCAAACGAGACAAGCTACTTATGAATTACTCGGTATAGACTCGGACAAAACTCGAGTTGCTCGAAAATATTCGAATCGAGATTTCTAGTATGCCTAATCGAACTTTCTAGTATGCCAAATCGAGCTTGAGCATAATAATGCTCAGCTCAAGTTAATCGTGAATCTAAACCGTAGGCATTTGGTGTAAAATGTGATTTATTATGACAGAGTGCGGCGAGTTATGGTTATTAGAGAGATAACATACACCATTTAACTTCAAGCACCGCTCCATTGAGGATGTATAAGTAATAATAATTTTATAAAAATACAAACCATTTTGGAAAACCAAGACTAAACGTGGTACTAACTTACAAAAGTCTACAATGTATGTACGAATTGCTCTTTTATAAATAATGTAATGTAATATAGATTTTTATTATTAACTCATTAATTAAAGTATAACATGCATGTTTCTTTTTTGTCACAATTTTAATATTTTTTATGATACAAATATAATGATAAAATTTCTTTTGTCACGATTTTCCTTTTCTTATGACAAATGAATTATTGGTCACAATGAAGTTACATATGGTGACAAAATAATATTCATCACAAGATATCAAATAAGATTTGTTGTAGAGACATTTTGATTTAGAATATGATTCATTTACCATCTAGATGTGATTGCACATTGTTTTATTTTCATTCCTTTATATCTTAGAATTGATGGGTAAACAAAAAAACTTCAATGGAATGCTCGTATACTTTAGTTTGTTTGCAGTAACAACTACTTTTATAGTTTATCAAGGCGTATTTACTGTAATTTAGTTTTACTTATAATTTTTTTTGCAAGGTCATATATACTCCAACAACGTGGTTTAGGTGTTAGCTATAACAATGTCTCTAGAAACAAAGTAAACAAATACAGAACATGTTGTTTCTATAACTTGAATGGTAATAGATTTACCAGCAACAGGCTAATAACAAAAATGGTTAGCTCAATAGTAGATTTCGCAGCTGCCACAATTGGAATCAATGAAACAAATAATTTACCCGTCATATAATCAAATCTAAAGAAACTGAAAAGACCAAATATTTCAAATTCACGGCTAATACACGGATTCAATGGGCATTTTTTGAAAACATCTATATAGAATCTGAATTTTTAGGTGAATTAAAAAAGTGTTAGATCATATATTGCATTCTAAAGCCTTTCTTTTCTAATAAAATATCATTTCATAGTAAGGTAATTCTAATTTATGATGGTTTTGAAACAAATTGCACTTACAATCGTGTCGTTCTGGGAGTAATTGTATTATATGTGCATTGCGCGTGTTAAGTTCTCTAGTGTATATATAAGAGTATATGAACTAGTTGACTTGTAAATTAAGGCAGCACTTGAATAAAGTTTGTGAAACTCTTGGTATTTAAGTGGATAAAGTGACCAAGCTCCATCCACTATCTAGGCCAAGAGCATTGACAAATGCAACTTGCAAGGCCATTCATCCGAACCTAACATTTCAAGGCCTACATGTGCGTGGAAATTTTAAAAGCACAAAAAATCCACATTTTCTACTTCTTCTAGCTAGGGTGGTTGAAGTAGTAGAACTCCACGCAAAACAAAAAAAGCGACTAAATTAGAATGATACTTAATTAACTTTACCGTCTATATTTCACAGAAATGAACTTGCACCAAGGTAGAAGAATCAAGATATGCCGTCATCTATAAAATCTAATCCAGCGCAATTTGACAACTTTCAAGTTTTTTTTTTTTAAATTTTGTTTTTTATTATGCTTGACTGTATTCATTACTGTGTTGCCATATAGCTATAGATGTTCGTATTATTATTATGTATTGGTTAACTCTTCACCTATTAGTTCCAACTCCTAAGACTGGTTATTTGGTGGTCAATTTAGAACTAGTCATTAAACCCATGTTGCATGTGTTATATTTTTTTTTTGAAAATAAATATTTTATAGGATCATTAAATCGCACTTTCTGGATAAAATCATTTTCTAAGTAATAAATATTAACTTCTTGGCCAAAAAAAAAATTAATAAATATTAACTACTCATTATGTATTACATTCATGATTTCTATAAGCTATGTATATTTATCAACAACAAATCTTTATGATTATAACAAAATATATATATATATATATATATATATATATATATTCAAAATAGGTCAATACATGCATATGTTGGGAAAAAAAATACATGCTTACGTTAATAGAACAAATAGGCACTTCTTCTCCTACTTAGTAACCAGTATTACATTAATATGTATGCAATATATATTTTGCTGATACTCACTTTTTTCTCCTATGGTCTTAATTATAAAAGAAAATTTGACAAACTAACTCACCATATAATGTAGTATCCTTCTTTGCAAGATCATATTTGGAAATATACAATAAGAAAGTTTTGACTCTGATATTTAAGAATATATAATATTATTATATATAGGATACTAAATTATAATAATAGATATTTCTCAGAATGGTAGAAACTCAAAACTGTAGTTAATGGAGATTAATGGTAGAACATCCGCTTTTTAAACCATAATTTGAGTGAGTTTGACAGTGTTTTTACTTTAGAAAATTACTTTTTTTAAAAGTAGATTAGAAAAAAGTGGATTAAGATAATGCAATCAATGTTTGGAAGAGTAACATTTTAAACTTGCCTTAGAAAGTGTCTTTCCCAAATATATATTTGGTAACGTAGTTTAACTTAAAATTTATTTTGACTATATATTTAATTATTAATTATATGTTAATTAAATAGTATTACATTGTATTATATATATTTTACGATTAACCCAATATGCTATTTTTTAAAATATTTATACAATACATTCTATTCATCTTATATATCTACGTAAAAAAACAAAAAACAAAACTTGTCATAATTAAATTGCAATAAAGAAAGTTTAATATAAAAATTAAATTTTGAAGTCATGAGCCTACTTGGAATCGGCTTGGTTAATACTCGAATTCGAATCGGAAAATTTTCACGTAAACAAATCGAAAATTTTTGAGTCGGGACAAGGTCGAGTTGAGTTGTTTAGTATGTCAAGCCGACCTCAATTGATAATACTCGACTCGAAGTACTCGAGAGTCTAATCAAGCTTTATATTATACATAATTTTTCCGAGTTCTTATCGACTCGAACTTGATTATCTTATTGTGATGTATAATGGGTTTTTGAGTCGAGTCGGGTAGTCATGAGAAATGCTAACTTATTGTGATGTATAATAAGATTATCAGTCGAGACGAGTTCGATTATGTCGATCTTGGATGCAAGTTGATTTCGAGTTTTTAAAATTTGAGCTCAACCAATTTCTAGATCGGTACATTTTAATCGAGTCGAGTCGAACTGGAAAGATACTTGTTGGGACTTGACTCGATCGGGGTGTCGGGTCCTGGTAAGGTAGCTTGGGATGTTCGTCAGACTGTCGGGTCGTCACTCGGGTTGCGTACACGCGCTCCTCCTGACACCTGCACAAAGGGCGGTATCGACACCACCATGGGGTGGTGTGCGATGAACCCTCTCTGATGCTAAAATGAGAAATCTAGAGAGAGAAAGCTAGAGAGAAGTGAGAGCTCCCAAGCCAACTTGAGTTATGAAATGGTTGTCCAAGATTCCTATATATATGGAACCTTGGACCCGAACCCGGTATTGAACGGTCCGACCCCGGTTTAGTAGAAAACGTGAACCGGGCGTGGACGTAAGCAAGATTGACATCGGGGAGGCTCGCACGTAGTGTAGACACGTAGGGGTACGCACGTAGCGGGGGGAAAATCCGGACCACACCGAATTGTCTAGCAATTCGGACTGGTCCGGATTTTCCAGCAATCCAGACTAGTCCGGATTGTGGCGACAATCCGGACGAGTCCCTGTCCGAAATGGGTACGTGCGCGTTTCAGACAGTTTCAACTCGCGGGTAGGTATTTTAGAAGCCGTTATTGGGTTCGACGTGTAAACAAAGTCCGAATATATAAAACGAACTCGAATCGGATATCCATCATTTTCCCCCGAGTCAAGTAATGGCGTGACCCTTGCTTGACTCTATTTTACGATAGGATAGATGTCCGACTTAGGTTCGGGAGTTACCTCATAGTGGGCTTACTGTCTGTCGGCGCGTGGGCCTCAACGTCGATTTTTCCTTCCTTAGCTTGACGATAGAGACCGTAACTGCTGACATGGTTAATGCATCGAGTATACGTGTATAGCAGATATATGTGAAACATTGTATGTGTATGTACGTAAAATAGACGTAAATGTTGACATCCGTGCAAACATGGCGTACGCATGTATGTAAGCAGATGTGCAACGTGTGATCACATGAGATCAGTGATGTAATCATGGAAATAAATACGCGATGATATGCATACAAGTATATATTTAACGAGGTTTTGACAATAAACATATATCGTGTATATGTAGGCATGTGAGTGTATGTAAGGGTGTGTGAGCATGTATGTATACTAAAAACTTATATAAAGGAGTTAGAACAAAATAAGGTGAGGTAAACTCTTACCCATACATTATATAAGGGAGTGTGTGTATTCATCTCCCACACTTAGTCTCTATACCAAAGATTGGTCTCCTCCTTTTTGCTTGAAGAGTAAGCTACTTGGGGCCCAAGTAACCTAGGCTCACATCACACAACTCCGGCCGGCCCTTACACGCGACAGCGGCGGCGAGCGCAGTGAGCTCTGGCGGGGACGACGTTTCTTACGGCGGTTGTTTTCGCGACGGTGACGACGAATTTCGCGATGATCGGACTTCCAAGGTCGATTAGGTACCATTTTCAGGTATGGTGATGTCTTTGGAAACCTTAATTTGGCCAATCTTTAGCTTGGATAAGCATTGGTTTTCCATGCACACCAAGTGTTTGATGAAATTCCTAGCATGTGTTAGCATAGTGAAAAGAGCATGAAAATGGCTAAGTGTTTAGCATTGTTGTATGTAGAGTAATGGATGTTACTTCCCTTATTGATTGCAATCATTGATCGATTGAAACCTTGGTATGTCTGGAATGTTGAATTGACTATCCGTCGATCAGGGCTACTGACCAAATATTGTCGTATTGCTCAGATACCTTCTTTTTTATCGAAATAGTTGCTCGGTGAAGCCTATGTTATGACTTGCATGAGGTTAACACTTATATGTATACACTTTGTTGGCATGATGGTGTTGGTAGTAGTAATTGAGTCGTGTACCCCTTTTACTGAGTGCGCAGATGCGCGTGTGTAACCTACACACATTAGATGACATATGCATATAGGAGTTAGTGTTATAATCGTATTTGCACTATTACCCTGAATATATGTGTTGGGCAGAGTAGGCGCATGTAGGGCCGCGTAGGTGCATGTAGTGTAAGGCCGTGTAGGCGCATGTAGACTGAATAATGCCGTGTAGGCGCATGTAGACTATATAAGTATCGGGACGAGGCCCTTACTGACATAGAGTTGCCCCCGTATAGAGGATGTTTGCTATGTAGTAATTGTGAGCTTATAAGTCTGCATGTGTGGACTTTCCCCCGTACAGGGGATGTTCGCCACATATTCGTTAGTGATGTGCATGTTATGTGCACACTTGCTGAGTAGATTGTTGTCTTGTCATTGCAGAACTTGTAGCACGGATATCGCGGAGTAGTTTGTCGATTTTAGGACGTCACTGCTGGCGCATCCATCTTTGGGGTTACCTTCTCGACTTGCCGGTTTCATCAGAATGATTACGTTTTTTATTCCAAATCCTGAGGTTACGTATCGTCCGGACTCTGGTTCTGATTCGGAGTCAGACTCCCTAGCATCCCTTGAGTCGGGATCTGCGGGTGGTGCAGACTCCTATACTGAGTCGGAGTCCGGTTCGGAACCGGAACATATGTTTCAGATCTTTTCTGGTAACCAATTGCGACGCAAAGAGTATCAGCGTCACGTGGAGAAGTCTGGACTTTGTCCTCTTGTAGAGGCGGTCTTTCCTTTTGATATACTCCTTGATGTTGCTTGGGGTAAGCCTACTGTGCCCCCCACTGAGATGTCAGCAGTATACACTGCTCAGATACGGGAAGGGTTGCGCTTCCCCTACTGCCGCGAGTTGGCGAGATTGTGTCGCTACTACAGGATTTCTCCTCTTGATCTTGTGGTTTCCGGGATACGGTATTGGGTCTGCTTTCGCGCGCTATGCCACCAGCAGTCATGGCACTACTCGACTCTGCTTTTCCGGTGCTTTTTCAATCTTCAGTGTCAGAACGCATCCGGACTATCCTCCATATCTATTAGCTGGCCTTCATTGAGAAGCGAGGCTTTGCGAGCCTCGGCTTGGGAGTAGTGAAGTGGGA
Source organism: Clarkia xantiana subsp. parviflora (assembly GCA_036873135.1). Classification (NCBI taxonomy): domain Eukaryota; kingdom Viridiplantae; phylum Streptophyta; class Magnoliopsida; order Myrtales; family Onagraceae; genus Clarkia; species Clarkia xantiana. The sequence goes on from JAPTYO010000004.1 coordinate 29,694,820, forward strand.
TGCTGCACTTCATTTTGTGACTGTCGCTGACCGCTTGGGTAGCCATTAAAAGAGTCATTATTTCTTCGCCCATGATGTTGAAGTGACTTGGCCGGTCGCACATGTTACTGAGACTGACCTCGTGCCAACATATGCTGAGTTTTCGGATTCAAAAGAGGCCATGAAGATGGTTTATCAGGGTCTCGCGCCTTGTCTCGCGTGTCGGAACGGGAGCTGCAAGAGGCTGGAATTCGCGTAACTCCTGCGGGAGGTCCTTCGGTATGTTCTGAACCTTTATAACTTCTACCATGTTGTGATGTAGGTTGGTTTCATGGCAAAAACTCGCGCTTGCAGGCGAGTCTCCAGGGAACGCTGCTGCCCGCGAGCGAGGTGCTCCTTCTGCTATCCCGGTTGCGCTCCGAGCCTTGAAGTCTGGGCGAGGAAAAGGATCCATGAGTAAGTTGCCTTCTTGTAACTTCGTTCTTCCTTATTGATATTGAGTATTATTGCTCTTATCTTGCTTTGTTCTTGTTTGCAGGCCGTTCTCCCAACGTGACTGATCGCGTTGTTGCTGTTGCCGACACTCCGCCCCGACCCTGGACAAAGAGGGCTGACTCTGAGGTGCGTCCCTCGAGCGATCCCAAGCAATCGAAGTCTACCTGTGGCGAGCCGTTGAGTACTCCTTCCGTGATAATTGAAGGATGTTGAGGGTCAGGTTCGCACGCCTGTCATCTCTGCCCTCCGGTCGAGGGACCGGACCTTGGAAGAGGAGTCTCCTCGTGAATGTGTAACTCGTTTTTACTTTCTTGCTATAATTGTGTTATTTTGCCTTTCTTGTTTATCTGCTTGTGTGTTCATAGGTGTTGCGCCTCATGCTGCGCTATCCCGAGCTGATAGATTTGTCCTCTCGGGGACAGTATTGTTGGGGATGAGTGGGCACCCTTTTCTGCTGGGGGCCCCAATTTGCCAAGGAGGCCAGTTTGAGCACTCCCGAGGTGGGAGTGAGTGTGCTCCATCGGGTTGTTCCTCCTGGCGATCAGAGGGTTCGTTCGAGTGAGCCAGAGGATGCGCGCGCCTATGCTGATGGTGCGCTGACACGTCTTGCACCCGTGAGTATTCATCCTTACTCTTTTATAGCTTACATGCATATCTGCATTGTTGTTACAAATTTGTATCTTGTTGGATGTTATATTGCACTTTAGGTTGCTACCGATGTTGTGAACCTTTCCTCCTTCGTGATTGAACTCACCGAGGAGAAGAAGGGTCTTCGGGAGAGGTGCGACGTGGTCTGTCGCGAGCTCGCTAGTTTGAAGGAGAAGGCGCGGTTCCTTGACGCTAAGGTTGTTGATCTGGAGGCGGGCGCCTATGTTCGTCAGACTCGAGCTGCTACTCTCGAGTCCGAGTTCTGCCCTTCGCAAGAAGGTTGTTGATGATGGAGAGGCGCACGCCCTAGCCCTGCAGGCTTTGTAGGATAGTGCGTACAATGAGGGGAAGGAGACCGCCCTTGTAGAGTACAAAAGTTTGTCGTCCTTTCACGCTGACGCTCAGGCAGGCGCTGATGCGTTGATGTATGACTTCTCAGAGGAATTTATTGAAAAGGTATACACCCTTGCCCCCGACTTTCCATTTGATCGGTTTGGTGTGTTTGCTGAGTTTTCCACCAGACGTGTGGCGGCACTGCGTCTTCGAGATGATACTTCTCGAGTCGAGGTGGTATTCGATCCTGACGGTGATGTCAGCGTAGTTGTGGAGTTTACTCAGGACAAGGTAATGTCTGAGCCTGTTGGAGATGTTGGTGTATCTCCTGTGGCGTCATGTTGATTGTCTTTGATCTATCAGACTTTGTACATAGTTTTTGCTCCCCATGTTGGATTGAGGTTATGTTTGGGTGTTTTCCCCTTGAACCTTTTATCCTTATGCTTGTTGTTTGACTTTTTCGTATAGACCTGTCATGGATGCTTTAGTAATGCATGATAACTTATTAGGAATATCTCATACTTTTTGTTATCGCGTTTGTCCATGTGGTTTAGACTATAGAGTAAAAAAATTGCGTCCTTCCGGCCCCAATTGGTGGTCACCGGTGGGCTTGGATGGTTGCCCGTGGCCTTGAGAAGTGGTCGGCTGCCTTGTGCAGTGGCCAAAATATTTTGGGCGATGGCCTGATAAAGATTAGGGACTAAATTGAACAAAATAAACTATTTAATGGTCAAACTTAACCGTTAACTAACGAATGCACCAAAAAGTCTACAAAACGCGAACATATGACACCAGAAACCTACAAAATAAAACATATGGCACCTAGGCCTGTCAACGGGTCACGGACGACCCGGCCCGTGATTGACCCGGGGGTCACCACGGGTCAGGGTTATAAAACTACATTATTAAACTAGAATATGTGAATTTAAAGGTTTAGGGTCAAAACTGTATTTTAAAGAGCACAAATCTACCAATTCTCTTCTAGCAGTTGCAATTGGAATTGATCAGCTATGAAAACCAGCAGTAATAGATGTTCAAAATATCAATAGCAAAAACTTCAAATCTCCATGACATGAATTAGATCTTAGCATGTTGATACAGAAATAATGAAAACTTAATCCTCATCCTCGCCCTCGTTCTCTGCAATGTTGAAGTACCTAAGCTCATAGACATTGCGATCCTTGTTCGAAGCAATCACACGCAGCCAATCCCTCACATTGTGCTTCTTCAAATACTTCTTAGTTAAGTACTTTAGGTACCTGATGATAGGTTAAATCAATAAGATTGGATTAAACATCATCATCATAAAAAACAACAAGCTGCTGTTCAATATCATATCAGATTTTCCTAGACTTAACTGAAAAATCAACCACCTCATCTATAAAGTAATCAACAATCAGACATACAAGTTAATATCTCATCAAGCATCCAGAAAATAAATCTCAGCTCTCAAAATTAAAATGCTACTTCCTGCATTTCAAAGTGAACGATAAACCGAATTCAAAATATTAATCAATTTCAATGTATAAAATGCATTATCCTGTTCAATACCAAATTATCTACATTCTTAAAAAATAATTGCTAGATTGAATTTCATAAACCTTGGTAACTACAATTCTGGACATATTTTGAATATACAGATCCAATGCATACTTATAAACAAAAAATCCTACCTCTTGGAGAAGTCGGAGTTGGAGGTAACGGTGATCTTGGACTTTTCGCGGGTGACGGTGACGGATTCTCCGAGAGCACCGGCCTTTCCGTCGACCTTGATGCGCTCCTGGAGAAACTTCTCGAGCGAGGCGATATCCATGATCTTATCCTCTACAGGCTTGGCGCAGTCGATGACGAAGGTGGCTCCCTTCTTCTTGCCGCCCTTGGATCCAGCACTGCCTTTACTCATTTTCGATCGTCTCTGACTGAAACACAATGACCTCAAAAGATCAGATCAGAGAGTGTAGACGGCAAGCGATGGAAGACTCAAAGAACGCGGTGCCGCCGCCGCCTCAGATAAGTATAGAGAGAGTACCTACCTGCTAGGGTTTTGATCCGGAAGTAGAATGAATGCTGAAGAGACGTCAGAGTTCAGGGTTAAGAGTGCAATTAGTAGGGGCTGATGGAAGTAGGCCCGATGTTCATCCCTTCTTTAAAAAAAAAGGCCCAAATAAATCGCAGCCCAACATGAAAGACGTTGCCTTAATTATATGATTGAGGTTCCGAAGTTGGTGTTCCTCCATATTCCGATTGTGAGTGCTTAATTATATGTCCCAGAAGTTGCTAAAAATTACATCCATGCCATGTAGAGACAAATCGGAACATGGAGGAATGCCACTCTCGGTATGTGTATCAGAACTCATTATTAGATGGATTCCTACTTCAACATATAAACTAGATAAATAAGAAATACGTCATAAATATATATTATATAATTAACTTTGGTTAATACATAATTATAATCGAATATAATTTCTCGTAATTAATCGACGCCTCTTTTTTTTGTCTAATAAAACAAATTTCTCATATAAATTTTTTTTTTTTTCATATTTAAATATAATATGACTGTCCATAGTTTTTTTATATTTTTTCAAAAACCTATTAAACATGGTGAACCCTAGAAAAAATGGACACTTGCTCTCTAGGGTTCACCATATCTAATAGGTTTTAGAAAATATCAAAATCTAGTGACACTCTTATGATATTTATATTTGAAATGAATTATTTTTATTTTATAGGAGAAACTAGTTCTATTATGCCAAAAAAGGTATGATTAATTATGAAAAACTATAATGGGTTATAATCATGTGGTAATCAAAGTTATTTAGTTAATGTATATTTATGCTGTGTTTCTTATTTATTAGCTAGTCCATGTACTGAGGTGGCGGACTGAATCCATCTAATAATTTCTCGCCGATAACAGTGCGGAGAAAAAAAATCGATAATTATGATTTTTTCATATTATTTATAAATATGATTTATCATACTATAATTATGTGTTTGATTATAGTGATGAATTTTGTAAGGGTCCGGCTAATTTGTTATCGAGTGTAAAACTCGAAATCTGAACCGTCAGTTAGCATTACTTGAGATTCGTGTCCACTTATCAAAACACTTATATCTCCGGCTTATGCCCGTTTCAGCCCGTGTGCTCTCTTTATTTATTTTTCTTTATTATAATACTAGATGCTAATTTCGCGCACCGCACGGGATAAAAAGGTACTAAATGAAAATAAAAGTGAAATTGATTTGTCCTAATTTATTAAATGAGCGCTTATACCAATAAATTTTTAAGAAAAATGATTTATTTTGCTATAATTATATGAATGTAACTAGGGCCGGCAATGGTGCGGTGAAAATCAAATAACCATGGTTATTCGCACAATTTACCGCAATGGTTAACCGCACCATTATGGTGAGGGGCGGTTATGGTGATGAATCTTGTAACTGCAATGGTTATGGTTATGGTATTCAGTCCATAACCGCGGTTATAACCATCACCTCTATATATATAATATTAATACATATATTACTAATACTTATAATATTATATATATATACATTATTATTATACTTTAATTATTAGTCAAATATTATAATTCTTATTCCGTTCCCTATCTCATCCACCATTTTTTTGTCTATATTTCTTATTATTAGGTAACCACGATTGGAAGTGATGGTGAATGAGAATCGAAGATCGCAAGTGATAGGCGATTGAAAATGTGCTTTTTTAATTAAGTGAAACAATGAAGTTATGTTTAATTTGGATTTCGTGTATGAAACAATGAATGTATGTTTACTTTTCTTGTATGAAACAGTGGTGTTGTATTATTTTGAATGATTTTGGTTAAATGGTTTAATCGTGGTTAAAAACCATGGTTATGGTTATGGTGATGGTACGAAGAATCATAACCGCAGTGGTTATGGTTATGGTATGAGTGAAAAAAAATGGTATGGTTATGGTATTAGTGCTATTCGCACCATACCCTCACCATCGCCAGCCCTAAATGTAACTTGTTCATTAGAAGTAGGGATGGCAACGGGTCACGGGTACCCGCCGACCCACGGGTACCCGACCCGATTTTGACCCGATGACCGCCGACTCGACCCGACCCGAGCTTTCATTTTACATATATATTTAATATATGTATATTATATAAAACTATACGGGTAATATAACACATAGTCAAAATAACAATTATTCTAATGAATTGGGTGATTTATATTTGGATTATGAGTTAATTTAATAATTTATGATTTAAATTTGGAGTTGAATTTGGATACGGTAACATAGAATTTAGAATTTAAGATTTAAAATGATAAATTATACATCACACGGGTCGACCCGACCCGAAAGTGCATGGGACGGGTCCGGGTCGACCATATTGACCCGCGGGGCGGGTCCGGGTCTGGCGATACCTGCCCCGACCCGCCCCATTGACATCCCTAATTAGAAGATGTATATTATATCTTGAAAAAAAAATTAAATAGTACGCTACTCACCACGCGGCACTCTAAGTCCGTACTCCCTAATAAGAGGATCTCTCAAAATTCTACTTTCAGACATAGAACCTTCCCAACCAGGTTGAACGGGACTTGCTAGAATGCTATAAAAGCATCTATACTTTTACAAAAAAGTAACATTTTATTATTTAGAATCGGATCGGTGCGGTCTATAATCGGTTATCCGAATAGTCAGTCAGAACGTAAACTTGTAATAACGCCGTTGGTTTTAAACATTTTTGTTTTATTTTTAATTTAATTAATTTTAACAATAATTATTTTATCTTTCTTTTTCTTTAGGCCGGTGGTCATTGGGCTGGGTTATGGCCTTATGGGTTATTAGACTAATGGCTAAGAAATGTTATGTTATATTATTATACACGGAAGAGTGGTAAAACCAGAGATTCGTAGTATATTTTGTATATAATATATGTTATGTTTTATTGTTGTGAAAATATAAACCAACGATCAATCATATTTCATTCTTTAACCTTTTATATATGGTTGTATAGAGTCTGAGAATAAGATTACATAATATCTATAAATAAATAATATTTACTGATAATTAACATCATGAACGTACACTTCAAATATATTCATGACAATTATGACTCCATTTGACAAAAAAAAAAAAAAATTCATACAGAAAATATCACTAAATATTGATGAAATTGAATTGTATCTTTAAATATTAAAGATAGGTTAAAAAAAGGAGTAGAGATAAAATGTAATTCTTTCGTAGAAACAGTTACTAGCATAGTTTAGCACTTAAGCTAATTATGGTGCAAAAAAGAATCTTTTATGATGGATATACACCCGACTGGACCTCATTAAGACTTGACATGGTCGTGTCATCGATCCCGAACACGGTAAGGAGCTAAGGGCTTTATTTTTCGCACGCTAGTCCTCCTTTCCGGGCTAGTTTGGTGTCGAAAACACAAAAGTAGCCCGGACAGGACTAGTCCGGTATCAGGTTACCGAAATCCGATAACACCGGACCGGTGCGGCGTCACAAGGTCGGCGCGTCCCGCGTCCGACCCCGAGTCCTTGGGTGACTGACACACGGGTTTCCACCTATTTACGAAACTACCATTTTTACATGGGTCCCACCTGTGCAATTCTCAAACTCTATAAATAGGAGAAAGCATTCTACATTTTAACGTCTTGAATCCTTCAAGCTCTACATTCTCTCTACTTTATCTATCTAGAATCCGGCTCCGACTTTAGCATCGGAGAGGGTTCGCCAGAGACACCCCCTCTGGCGCAATCTTTCTTGCAGGTAATTGAAGGCTTGGGAAGTGAACGACAGTAACACCAACAAGACGGGTATTACGAAGAAGGTCGGAACTCGACTCGACGCAAGGCCACCCAGTTCGGAACTCGACGAGCTTGTTCCACGTATCTACATTAAAACTCTTTAAATGTAAGATGTCTATACTAGGAATGCACCTACTTAAAAAAAATAGAGAATGCAGTTAATTGAATCATAATCTTAATACTGCAAATAATATTGAGTTTCAATTATCAGATTCATCTTACACTCTGCTCTATAAGATATATGAAAAAATCACTACTCTAATGTTATTCGTCTTTTTAATTATTTATTAGTAGAGAAGAAATTAATATCGTAGTACGTATTTTTATTTACCTGCTTATAATAATAAAATTACAGAAATTAGATGATTGAAGTAGATTTACACATATGATCATAATTAACTGAATTAAATAGATTTTATTATTTGTAGGCGGGTTGGTAGAAAAAACAATTTTGAGCCATGGACGAAAGTCTCTTCTGCAGAGTCTTCTATACCACATCTTCTTCGTCAAATATGTTGACATCTGTTAAAACAAAAATTAACGGTTTATATTTTCCGGGTTTTATCCGTTTTGAACCAGAACTAATTTGGTACCAATAATTCAAATCGGATATCAATCAAAACTTACAAATTGCATAGAGGTCCTTCCTATAATTACGTACTTTGTCTCTGTATCTCTTCTCTTAAGTAGGTCCCATCTCAAAAAGCACAGTTGCTTTCACATCATGCTAGGCAAACCGAGGTTGAACATATATGATTTGCAAATCAGGGCACATGATGCTAATACATTTACTGTAATATCACCCTTGCGATTCTGATACTTATGTCTTTCAGACAATGGCACTCTCAAGTGGATATGAGTTCCATATAGAGCCCCTAAACAATTATACAAGTAAATGCAATATTGTAAAAAAAAAAAGTATTATTTTATAACATTTTACAAATTTATTATTTAAATTTATTTATGTACCTCAAAACAACTCCACCGCCCATCGTTGCTACCGACTGATATTGGCTCTGGTTTTTCGGTGCGATGGTTGTGTATACGTAATAGACCCAATAAGACCTTATTAAAATACCGACTAATTGTTTCCCCTGACCTTCCAAAGTCGAATTTTAGGACTCGGTTCTTCTTATGATGAGCAATTATAAACAATGTCATTGCAACTTGCTCAATGTCAATATGCCTTGTTGACTTAAGCCCTCCAATATTGTCTCAACATATTACAAAGTTTTAAAAAACAATGTCTATCCATTCTTAGTTGTTCATGATATATAGTATTATTGGCATCAAGAAGCCTCCTAATATACGATCTTTTTGAAAAATTGTTTATTGAATAATGTCGGTGGAAATTGGGGGTCTCTTTGTCTAGAGTAACGTCGCAGCAAGACATTTACCGTCCATAACATAAATATATACGTGCTCACAACAACTCTTCTTCTCTTAGTTATTTATTTGTAAACTAACATGTTATCCATGACTAAAAAGAATACCAATGTAGTATAATTTTAACAAAAGATATGCAATTTAACATGAATCTTAATTTTGCCATTCATATCTTATGAACAGGGCAGGCAGTAGAATTTTGCTTGATTTATAGATCTTATGCTTGCAAAACTAACATACCTTATGAATAGGTCAGCAGCAGGGCACCAGGGTTCGCAGGACACGCAGGGCACCAGCCGTCAGCAGTGAAGATGGCAGTCGCGTCTGCTGCGTGAGATTATTATAGTATAGATGCTAATTAAATTAGATTAGGGTAAAATAAGATTTTTTTTTTTTCTTTTTAATTTAGAAAGGTTGGAATAAGTTAGGTTAAAATTGAGTATTTCATTAAAATTAGTAGATAGGAATCCTAATTCTACAATAATTAATTCACCAAACAACATGACCCCCGTTAAAGAAACGGACTTTAAGAATGGAATGAAAGGGAACAATAAGAAATTGCGGGTTGTTTGGTCAACTTTTTGACTTGGATCCATAATCATCATCTATCTATTAAGTACATTTGATTAATAAATAGTAATAGAATAGATCCAAAAAACTTGTGTGGCCGGCGTAGCGGAGGCGTCTAATTAAATCAGTTTACCACGATTTAGCGACCGTTAAGAAAGAGTGATGAAGTGGCGCCGACACTTGGCCAAGTCAAGTCCTTCGCCCTTCTGCAAGGCAAGCAGAAGCCTCACGTTCTTCAGTTAGTCTCGCCACCCAGAATAAATAAATAAATAAAACGGTTTAATATATTATCGGTTCAATCTCCAACACTCTAACTAAATATTCAATTGAATTCCAAACGCTTTTGGAGAAAGAATGCAGAGAGAGATTGAAGGTGAACTAGAAGATTATGTAAGGTAAGGAGTGTTTGGGTGATTTGGTTGAGTGAAGAGTGATGGGTCCGACTACAGCCGTCAGGCCCTTTAACGGCGAGGAAACGGCAAACAGGCCCACCAGGCCCCAAAATGAAGGTCAAGATGACCTAGGAGAAGGGTCCCGACGAAAGGAGTCCCGACGAGGCAAGGTCCCGACAGAGTCGGTTCCGACAGTAGAGCTGGAAGCTCCCGATAAGAAGCCTTTAAGTAGGCCCCGATGATGAATCCCTGAGAATGATTGGCCCTGTCACGATGACGAGGGGCCCCGAGCGGTGACACAACGAGATAACTCTGGAGTCCCCGACGGGAGTCGGGACTCGTTATCAGAGGATAAAGCCAAGATATGCGGGGCGTGGCCGAGATACGCGGAACGTGGTTAAGATACACGGAGCGTGGCCGAGATACGCGGGGCATGGCTAAGATACACGAGATCACGTCCGAGATATGCGGGATACGGGCTAACCACCCCTAACGGTTCGCCAGGTACCTGAGGCATCTCTTTGCCTATAAAATGGTAGGAGATCACCTCAGAAAGACTTATGTTGAGTTGAATACACTTTGATATCTGTTACTTGCCAGTCAGACGAAGTACTCATTTAAGCATCGGAGAGGGATTCTGGGTCACCGCCCGGTCTATCCCCTCTTGCAGGATTGCGTGGAGCAAAGGAGCTAGGATTGCCGTCAAGATCCGTACCGGAGTTCCACCGTGATCCAACATTGGCGCCGTCTGTGGGAATCAAACAAAAAGCTGATATGCCTTCTACTCGATCGATGGCGGCTGGCAAGAACAGAAGGGGACAATCCGGTGGTTCCCGTCACCCTGCTGCAACGAATCTGAATTCAGTACCAGAACAAGAGGAAAACCAGAACCACCCTCCGCCTGAGCTCTCCCAGACAGGAGGGCACAATGGATCGCATCCCGAAGATGTTGCCCCTCAGCACCAGGACAACAGGGGGCAGGAGGCTCCCCCAGCTGCAGATTTGACGAAGGCCGTGGCAGAGGCCATGCCCATGTTTCTGGCGGCTGTAGAGGCTCTCTTAGATCGAAGAGAGGCTGCGAGGAGGCAGGAGGAGATGCCCCCGTTGGAGGAAGCGACCCTGCCGACAGAAGGTCGGAACGCACAGGAAGCCCCGCCCCGAGGCCAGGACAGAGGCAGGGCAACTGGTCAGCCGGAAAGGTTCGTGGTTGATGGGCCAGGACCAATACAGCACAGGACCATTCCCCTGAATGGTCCCATCACTCCCGACCAGGTGGTAAAGATCGTGAATATCTGTATGGGAGAACGGAAGCCGCTGGTGTCGGAACTGAGGGATCGATCCACTCATCCCTTCGTCCCCCGACTCATTGACACCCTAGCCCCACCTGGGCTAGGCATCCCCACGATAAAGGAGTATGATGGCGAAGGAGATCCAGTTCGCCACGTCCAGAAGCACCTAATGGCGTGTCTGGGAAGAGCCCCAAGTGAAGACATAGTGTGTACGTTGTTCCCGAACACACTGGGAGAAAGGGCCTTGACTTGGTTCTTTAGTCTGCCCCTAGGCTGCATCACTTGCTGGGCAGACATGCACGACCGATTCATTCAACAGTACCAGGGTCGGAGGCGGTTATTGAAGAGCGTGAGGTCCTTGACCCAGGTGGTGCAGAGGCCCGACGAATCGCTGGCTCATTATTACCAGCGGTACACAGCCAGCGTAGCAGAGATAGATGAAGAAATCTCGGAGGGCGAAACCATCCGCACCTTCATTCGGAACCTGACAGCCCCCTATGGCTCCGACTTGATGCACAGCGTGGCTGAGAAGGCTGTGTGGAATATGGAGGCATTGCAGAAGAGGGTGAAGCGGCAGATCGATGTCCAGGAGTCAAAGATAGCCGCGGGAGAACTAGAACCCCCAAAGTCGAACAAGGGGAAGCAGTCGAGTAAACCTTTCGACGATCGTAAGTCAAAGGGTAAACCCGACAGTGGCAAGAATCGAGGTCGTCCGGATCGGAGGGATGACAGACGTTCTTCAAGGAAGGATAAGCGGGAGGATTTTGACATTCCTCTCAACTGCTCCATGGCGGAAGTGCTGACAGTCATGGAACGACAAGGTATCTCCAGGTACCCCCCCCCCCCCCCCCCCCCCCGAAGAAAGATGGAGAATTCCTGGGGTCCCGCACAGATCGCTATTGTCGATTTCACCGCGCAAATGGCCACGACACCAATCACTGTCGGGAGCTGAAGAAAGAGATTGAAAAGCTGATCCAGAAGGGGAAGCTTAAGGAGTTTGTCGGGGATAAGCGGTGCCGATCCCGCTCTCGGTCCCGATCGCGGTCCCGTTCCCGATCCCGCGATCGGTCCCCGAAAAAGAAGAGAACTGATCCAGAGTCATCCGGTGCTCGCAAAGAGAGACGAGTCATCAACGTGATTCATGGAGGATTTGCTGCTGGAGGTGATACCTCATCCGCCCGAGAGGTTTACGCCTCTAGGATCCCTACGGCAGTGGTGTTGGGTAAGAGGTCCCAATCCTGGACCTTGAAAGAAGAGATGGTGATCTCCTTCTCGTCGGAGGACCTCATAGGCGTGGAGACTCCGCATGACGATGCCTTGGTGGTAACCTTGGATGTAGACGGGTTCGAAATGAAGAGAATTCTAATCGACGGGGGGAGCTCCTCTGACATCCTATTCATGGACGTGCTGGAGGCTATGGGGAAGACAAAGAAAGATCTAAAGGAGGCAAACTTCCCGATGGCCGGGTTCTCTGGCTCAACCTCCTACCCGCTAGGATTAATCACCTTACCAGTGGAGTTTGGTAGCGGGTGGAAATCAGAAAGAAGGAACGTGGAGTTTGTCGTGGTTGATTCCGCGGGGACCTACAATGCAATTATCGGGAGAACCACCATTAATCCTCTGATGGCGGTTGCCTCGACTGTGCACCTGAAGATGAAGTTCCCGACCGACCACGGAGCCGGAGAGGTCAAGGACGACCAGGTGGCTTCCCGAAAATGCTATGTTAATGCCACCCGGAGGAGGAGGCGAGAGGCCATGACTGTCCTCCAGACAGACGCAGATCCCAGAGAAGAGTTTGGGCGTCCCGCCCCCGTAGAAGATCTGAAAGAAGTCGAGATCGACGGACCCCAGAGGAAGGTGAAAATCGGGTCTGCTCTGACTGAGGAGACAGCCCAAAAATTGGTGGAGTTGTTGAAGGAGTTCAAGGAGCTGTTTGCCTGGTCCCCGAGCGATATGCCAGGAATCAGCCCCGATGTGATCGTACACGAGCTAAAAATAGACCCCGCGATCAAGCCTATCACGCAAAAAAGGCGTCCGATGGGTACGGATAAGAAGATTGCAATCCAGCAGGAGGTGGGCAGGTTGCTCGACGCCGGGTTCATTAAGGAGCTCCGATTCAAAACTTGGGTGGCCAACCCAGTGCTGGTGAAGAAGACTAACGGGAAATGGCGAATGTGCGTGGACTTCCGCGACCTGAACAAGGCTTGCCCAAAGGACTGCTATCCACTCCCGAGGATCGACCAGCTGGTGGATACCACGTCGGGACATGAGCTGTTGAGTTTCATGGATGCGTACTCAGGATACAACCAGATCACTGTGCTAACGAACCAGCCTTTGAAGCATTTTTTGAACCGACCGGATGCGTCGGGGAGATTAGTGAAATGGGCAGTAGGGCTTAGCGAGTTTCGCATACACTTCGCTCCGAGAACAGCCATTAAGGGTCAGGCATTAGCAGATTTCATAGCAGAGTCTACAGCCCCCGATCTGGAAGAAGCGGGTCCTGTAGAGGGGGCAACCATGGAAGTCCCGACAGAAGTACAACCAGAGAGGGCAGAGCAATCAGAACAGCCAAACAAGGAAAATATCTGGGAGATGTACACGGATGGCTCCGCGAGTTCAGACGGATCAGGAGCGGGCTTCTTGTTGATACCACCAGGTGAAGGTGAACCGCTCCGATACGCCTTGGCTTTAACATTCAAGGCCACAAACAACGAAGCGGAGTACGAAGCTCTTATCACGGGCCTAAAAATCGCTAAAGGCACTGGAATCGATCACTTGAGAGTGAAGTGCGACGCAGCTTTAATCGTGAACCAGGTTCAAGGGCGATACGAAGCAAGGAGTCCGATAATGAAAAAGTATCTGCGAGAGGTACAAGCCTTGTGAGAGAGCTTCAAAAGCTTCGATATCGAGGCTATCCCGAGGGAGGAGAACGTAGAGGCAGACGCCTTGAGTAAGTTTGCCCTGGGGGCACCCTTGGAAGAAAATCGGAAGGTGCACTTCTTGGAGAAGGTGATCTTATCAAACATCGACCCAACACAGGTGTGCACCATTGAGACAAAATCGGAGGAAGAGCCCACTTGGATGACCCCGATAGTCGCGTATCTGACTACGGGGGCAGTCCCCGAGGATAAGGTAGCAGCAGACAGGATATGTCGGATCGCGTCTAATTATGTGATGCTGGACAATCAGCTGTACAAGAAGGGCTGGTTCTCTACTCCGTACCTAAAGTGTGTAGCAGAACCCGACACCAATCGAATCCTGAAGGAAATGCATGAGGGGGTCGCGGCTTGTCACGAAGGGGCCCGATCCATTTTGAGGAAGGTGTAGAACTTAGGCTATTATTGGCCCACGATGAACAAAGAAGCAACGGCGTTGGTCCGATCATGCGACGCGTGCCAGAGGTACGCCCCGAGTATCGCGGCTCCGGCCGCCAACCTAACATCCATCAAGAGCGCTTGGCCCTTCGCGCAGTGGGGCATCGACTTGGTGGGACCTCTTCCACAAGCACAAGGACAATGTAAGTATTTACTTGTAGCTATCGATTATTTTTCGAAATGGATAGAGGCGAAGGCATTGGCCAGAACAACGGGGAACCAGATCGTCAAGTTCCTCCAGACCCACATCGTGTCCAGATACGGAATTCCTAAGGTGGTGATCAGCGACAATGGCCCACCATTCAACGGCTCTCAGGTGAAGGAGTATCTGGAGGAGTTGAACATTGAGCATCGGACTGCTTCTGTACGTCATGCTCAGACTAATGGCCAGGTGGAGTCCGCCAACAAAATCGTGATGGATGGCCTGAAGAAGAGGGTCTATGCCTTGAAGGGCAAGTGACTGAACGAACTAGAAAATGTGATTTGGGCTGTTAGAACGACACCCAAACGATCAACAGGAGAGACTCCGTTTGGCCTCGTTTATGGCACGGAAGCTGTCGCCCCTGTGGAGGTAGCTGTGGCGTCCCATCGGATGAGATATTACGAGCCCCTGACGAACGATGAGATGAGACGTCTGGACTTGGACTTACTCGAAGAGAAGAGACGGGAAGCCGATGAAGTCCAAGCTCGAATACGTTTGGCGACGGCCAGGTACTACAATCGGCGAGTGAAGTCCCGACAGTTCTTCGTCGGGGAGCTGGTTTGGTGTCGCAACGAGTTCACCCTTTTGGATCGAATCAACAAGATGTCACCAAAATGGGAAGGACCTTATAAGGTCGTGGGGACGCCAGCTCCGAATGCGTACAAGTTGGAAGACCTCGATGGCAGAACATTTAAAGCATTCTTTTAGTGGCGAACACTTGAAAAAACACCATGCCCGAAGAAAGTCGCCTTAAGTGGTGCACGATTCTTAGATTTATTCTAAGTATCAAAAAGTCGCCTTAAGTGGTGCACGAGAAAGTCGCCTTGAGTGGTGCACGATGTAAAGTCGCCTTAAGTGGTGCACGAGAAAAGTCGCCTTGAGTGGTGCACGATCCTTAGATTTATTCTAAGTATCAAAAAGTCGCCTTAAGTGGTGCACGATGTAAAGTCGCCTTCAGTGGTGCACGATATTAAGTCGCCTTAAGTGGGGCAAGTTGAAAAGTCGCCTTAAGTGGTGCACGATGCAAAGTCGCCTTCAGTGGTGCACGATATTAAGTCGCCTTAAGTGGCGCAAGTTGAAAAGACGCCTTAAGTGGTGCACGATGTAAAGTCGCCTTCAGTGGTGCACGATATTAAGTCGCCTTAAGTGGTGCACCAGAAAGTCGCCTTGAGTGGTGCACGAGAAAAGTCGCCTTGAGTGGTGCACGATCCTTAGAATTATTCTAAGTATCAAAAAGTCGCCTTCAGTGGTGCACGAGAAAGTCGCCTTGAGTGGTGCACGAGAAAGTCGCCTTGAGTGGTGCACGATGTAAAGTCGCCTTAAGTGGTGCACGAGAAAGTCGCCTTGAGTGGTGCACGATGTAAAGTCGCCTTGAGTGGTGCACGATCCTTAGATTTATTCTAAGTATCAAAAAGTCGCCTTAAGTGGTACACGATGTAAAGTCGCCTTCAGTGGTGCACGATATTAAGTCGCCTTAAGCGGCGCAAGTTGAAAAGTCGCCTTAAGTGGTGCACGATATTAAGTCGCCTTAAGTGGTGCACGAGAAATTCGCCTTGAGTGGTGCACGAGAAAGTCGCCTTGAGTGGTGCACGATGTAAAGTCGCCTTAAGGGGTGCACGAGAAAGTCGCCTTGAGTGGTGCACGATGTAAAGTCGCCTTAAGGGGTGCACGAGAAAGTCGCCTTGAGTGGTGCACGATGTAAAGTCGCCTTAAGTGGTGCACGAGATTAAGTCGCCTTAAGTGGCGTGGTTTCGCCTTAAGTGGAATAAAGCGATTGAACTTGATCCTTGGCAGCGTCGAGGGGAGCAGGGTCCACGAGGTCTGAGGCAGAAGACTCCGCAGCAAGGTGATCGGATCCTGGAAGATTGATCGCGGGAGGATCGGACTCTTGGAGGTCAGCCGATGAAGAGCCGACTATCGAGGAATATTAGAGGAGTCTTCTCGGATTTTGTGGCTATCCTCGAAGTATCGAGGAATCGCGGACGAGAAGATCAGTGTCAAGGAATTTTGTCAAGAGAAAAGCCTCCGATACTGATATCGGGAGGTCGGGAGTTGGAAAGACACGACGAACTAAAAGTCCCTCATGTCTTGGGGGCAAATGATGGGTCCGACTACAGCCGTCAGGCCCTTTAACGGCGAGGAAACGACAAACAGGCCCACCAGGCCCCAAAATGAAGGTCAAGATGACCTAGGAGAAGGGTCCCGACGAAAGGAGTCCCGACGAGGCAAGGTCCCGACAGAGTCGGTTCCGACAGTAGAGCTGGAAGCTCCCGATAAGAAGCCTTTAAGTAGGCCCCGATGATGAATCCCTGAGAATGATTGGCCCTGTCACGATGACGAGGGGCCCCGAGCGGTGACACAACGAGATAACTCTGGAGTCCCCGACGGGAGTCGGGACTCGTTATCAGAGGATAAAGCCAAGATATGCGGGGCGTGGCCGAGATACGCGGAACGTGGTTAAGATATACGGAGCGTGGCCGAGATACGCGGGGCATGGCTAAGATACACGAGATCACGTCCGAGATATGCGGGATACGGGCTAACCACCCCTAACGGTTCGCCAGGTACCTGAGGCATCTCTTTGCCTATAAAATGGCAGGAGATCACCTCAGAAAGACTTATGTTGAGTTGAATACACTTTGATATCTGTTACTTGCCAGTCAGACGAAGTACTCATTTAAGCATCGGAGAGGGATTCTGGGTCACCGCCCGGTCTATCCCCTCTTGCAGGATTGCGTGGAGCAAAGGAGCTAGGATTGCCGTCAAGATCCGTACCGGAGTTCCACCGTGATCCAACAAAGAGTAAAAGGAGTGGGAGAGTTTTTAGGTATTTTTATCTTTTCATTCAACTGTAATAGAGGAGTATTTTACTATTTTTGGAATTTAATTTTACATTTAGTCAGGTGACTTTTTTGTTTAACTTTAACAGCAAAATATGACACACCAAATTTTAACAAAATGAAACCTGGACACTCGATTTTTTAACATTAAACACCAAATTTCAACGAGTGAATGACCAAACTAGGTTCTTTTTCGAAACTAATTCCCAAACTTGGCTTATTCAGAAACTAATTCTCAAAATAGGTCTCTTCGTATTTTTAATAATATATATATTATTTACTTTGCATCCTAAAGTTTACATTATGTTACAAATGAACCCTTAATCATAATATAATACAAGAAAAAAATTGAAAATTAAGAAGATTAAATATATGAAAAAATAAAAATAAAATAAAAAATAATTAATGAAATGATAAAAATGTACATTAAAAAATAATCAAACAATTTTTTTTTTTGTAGCTTTTAATTCTTAAAAAATATGTGAAATTAAAGGATAAAATATACATACAAAAATTAGTAAGTTTTAAACAAATTTGCATTGGCAAAAAAAAACAACATATAATGATATAAAAGCTATTCATCGAGAGTATGGAAAAAAAATATACAAACTAAAATTCATTCTTAAATTCATTCTATTGATTTTAAAATTTAAATTAGTTTATTTGTTTTTTTTTCGGTTTCTAATTTTATGAATTTAACACGTTTTGTTTAGGGTTTATGTACCCTTTCATTTTTATATTTTCATACTTAAAAAATCATGAGTATTTAGTTTCTTTACATTTTATATCACAACTTTTTTTATAATTTATATATTTAGTATAATTTATTTTTACAATTTTTTTCACAATTAATAATTTATTATTTTTTAGTTTTTAACTTCTACATATATTTACCATATTTTTTTTTTCAATTTTTCTAATATATTTCTTGTATCATTTCGGTTTAGAGTCAATTGTAACAAAATATAAACTTTGGGATGCAAAATGAAAAATATATCTAATTTAAAAAAAAAAAAAAAAAAAAAAAAACTAGTTTGAGAATTAGTTTCTGAAGAAGCCTATTTTGGGAATAAGTTTACCAATCGAACCTATTTTGGGAATTCACTCAATTTCAACATTGGTGAAACATAAAACAGTTTATAGGTTCTTAACCCTAAAGGCACGTTTGTTTGCCGGTATTGCGATATCCTAATACTGGTATTAGCTAATACATGCTTAGCTAATACAATGTTTGATTGTGTCATGTATTAGGATATCCTAATACAATGTTTGAATGAACTTTGTATTAGGATATCCTAATACAATGAATAAAAGACTTAAATACCCCTAAATAGATATATTTATTTTTTAATTATTATTATAATTGAAGGCCGGCCGGGGTTTGACGTAGGTCGCCAGAGTCAGGCCGGGAGTCGCCGGTGGCCGATGTTATGAGCCAAAGTTGGGGTAGTTGTTGTATATTAAATAAGGTTAGGGGTAAATAAGTAATTTTGAACTTGGTATTAATTAGTACATCACTTTTAGTTGGTATAATCTAATACCAAATTCTTCCTATAATTGAGTATCAGCTAATACCAAGAATTAGCTAATACCAATACCAAGTGTAAACAAACAATGTATTAGCTAATACCGGTATTAGGATATCGCAATACCGGCAAACAAACGTGCCCTAAATACATTAGTACATAGACATTAGTAGTACATAATATTAAGAGGGATGAGAGCTGCAGCATTTTGGCTTCATTTAACAACAGCTATTACTATTTGGAGAAAATAAATTACACGAGCCTTTTGTTTCAGTTAATTCAACAAGTACAATACCAAACACATTCCTGAATTCAAGCATCACTCTGCTGAACAGAGATGAAATCAGAAGCGGCGAATCTCCTTAGGAGGCTTGAAATTGACAGGATGAGTTTCTGGGGTGGCGTTCTCGTCTTCTTTCCACATTTTTATGGTCTTATCTGCTTCGCATGTTACAAGCCTTGTACCCGTCAAATCGTAGCAGGCTGCGTATATACCAGCTTCACTGTCCAGTGATCCTGAAACAAACAAACAAATCATACCCATTACATTATTAATCCAACTCCCATAAAATCTAGCTACCTATTCCACAAAACTCTGCTTACCAGGTTGCACGATTGTTTGTGCTTGCTGGAAATTGTGACCACTCTTCCAATCCCAAAACCACAAACTTCCATTATCACCTTCAACATCCAATTACAAACATCACACACCATTTATCAAATCCACTGCTTTATAAATCTTTGGAATATCAACAATAATAAACCATACATACCTCCAGTGGCCATAACACCATCATCATTGACCGCCATTGCATTGATTATCGTTTTCTGCTGTGAACTGCTCAAACACCAAAAATATCTCACAAATCAATATCTATTCATCATCACACAATACACACCTCTCTCAACTACTATACTCCATTTGGTATTAAAAACAACATCCAATTTTGATTGGAACTCACAGCATGTTGTGAAGAAATTCTCCTCGGGGAAGGCTGAACTTCTTTGTGTTATCTGCTGATGCAGATGCAAAGGCATTCCTGAAAAATCCCATGAACCGGATCTTGATTAATTTAGTAAGAATCTACTAGTTGATATGATCAACTATAGTTTCAAGAAGATGTCTAGAAATCCACATACTCCTTGGGATGCTGAGCCATTGCTCGAACGGATTTCTTGTGGTGTGTTAGGGTTGTCATTGTTTTTCCTACATGCAAACACATCGATAAGTAACAAAAATACGCCATCCAAGTTACATCAAATTTCAAGAAATAATAGCAAGGTAAAAAAGTATCGATAAAGAAAAACTTATTACCATATCTGAGGTCCCAAAACTTTATTGTTGAATCATGTGAGCCAGTTACCACTTGTGGATCCTGTAGATCAAGAATTTCACACCGAGTCAGATAAACAAAGAAATAAAGTAATAGAAAATAGCTCAACTTCGAAGAGCTCATTGTAGCTACAACTGAAGCTGCTACTTCAGTAAAAAGCTTTTGAAGTAACAGTTTTGCCTAGATAAGGAAACACCCATCCTTTTCTTTTAAAATTTTGAAAACTTTAATAATAATTCCAGAAACATATTTATTTTATAAATAGCTCTGATTCTAGCGTAAATAATTGAATTCACGGTCTCTATTTTCTTAAAAAATACATCACATTTTCATATTTACACATATATATGGTTCAATCCCATCGAACATTGCATATGTGCAGAGTGGATACATGTAGGAAGACACCAAATGAGCACAAAAGATTAAGAAAGTGCAAGAATAGGGAGAAGTAATGGCAAAAAAGTTCAAACCATATTAAAAAACAAGCATATGCAATACATACCGTGGGTCGAGTGAAAACTGAACAAACTGTATTGTCATGTCCTGACAAAGCATAAATTTGCATTTTGCTACGAATATCCCAAACCTGAGAATAGATTTAGGCATCAATCTTAATATCATCTTCTAGTAAATATCGTGTTATTTAAAACCAAACAGACTGAGACATACCCGGCAAACAGAGTCACGCCCCCCAGTAAGCAAAATATCGATAGTGGGATGAAGAGCCAAACAGTAAACGCCGCTAAGATGACCGTGATACGAGCGGATAACCTGAAACAGATACTATCTAGCTTAGCAACAAAGTTCAAGACACAAAAACCATCAGAATTTTTTTTATAAGTTCTCATTTTTGGACACATTTCTTTAAGGGAGAAAATGACCTTGTTTTGCTCAAGATCCCAACATTTAACTTGTTTGTCATCACCAGCAGAAAACATATACGTGTGCTTGCTGCTCACAGCAAGACCTAAAAAATATAGGCAAACTAGTTAAGATATGCATAAAAATGAAAAATGAACACACAATCATCGCCACAAAAAAACAAAAAAAAAGGCCAGAAATTTACCTCTTACTTGTTCGATATGCCCGGTCAGTGTAAGCTTTAGCTTTCCACTGGCCACATCCCATATCTATGAGGGGAAAAGAAGTAACAGTAAGTAACTATGCCTTAAAACAGCTAGAAAAGAGGTAAAATTCTAAAAGAAGTCGAAATTATCGACGAGGCATAAGATATAACGAGAGTCGGTCAAAAGTGCCTAGGTTGTAAATCTAAGACCATGCTTGATAGTACTAGGTTCCCAAGAAAGGCATTGCTAGAGCTTCTATCAGGACGTGACCTAAACGATATGCTGAACCGCTATATGTATCGTAGGTAGAAGGTACACGTGTCACATAGATATATTATACACCATTATTGTTAACCAGGAAAAGCATTTCAGCTTGGTGACAGGTACAGTACAGATACTGAAACATTTAAAACATGCATGGCTGTAACAGTTATTGATACAATAAACACCGTACATATAAGAATATGCACACAACAATAGAATAAATAGGCTTGATAAAGACTACTTCAACGAATATACCTTAATTGTTCGATCAGCAGATCCAGTGCAAAACCATGTGTTGCTGGGGTCAAATGCAACTGATCTGACCCATCCTAAGTGTCCACTAATGACCTGAGCAAACAGTTCAATGAAGCAAGGAAATTAAACAATCATGACTCAAAAGTGAAACATTAAACAAACCCTGATGCTTCAATTGCAAATAACTAAAGAACCATTAAACAGCAATAAATCATCAAAGCATGAAAGTAATTTGAGAAGAAAAAGTACTAAGAATCTTTCTTCCATAAAAAGAGTGCTCATCTTTCAGTTGATATCATTAAAAAAAGTGCCTCAAGGTTGTGCCAAACCACTCTCATAGAGTACAACACCAGCCACTAAAGTAGCCATAATAACGCATTAAAGGAATTATATAAATGGAATAGATGAATATGTATAAGTTGCTTCCACAAATATACACAATCCATTCCGGAACACGAAATCAATGGCCAACAAGAGATTAAGTAACCAAATGGCTCACCCTGTAGTTCTTCCATGGAGCATGCCATACCGGACGAGGCCACTTGCTTGGAATCCTCTCTATAAGAGCAGCCGTCGAAAAATTTCTAATGGAAAAGAACCATATATATCATCACTAAAATGTTTCATAATCACAAATACTCGAGAATATCAAATCAATGCAATGCTCGAAAACACAAGAGACGACAAATTTTTGGCATCATATTTCTTCCCTAAATTCAATTCAAGTTTCAACCCTTCATATGAGATGACTAGTATAGACAAAGGTTCAGTTTTTCTTTTAGAAAAAAAGGGGGTTTAAATCTAAATCGGTCATCAAATTAACACCAATAATGCAACTATGTTTTCGTACTCTGCCAGCATCTAATTTCCTCCTTGAACTCACCAATTGCATCCAATTACACATTCTGTTAGTTATGGAGTTAGCTTTTGATCTAAAATAAATTTCCCAGAAAAAGTAAATAATTATATAGGGAATGGAGTGTTGGGTCCTGCTTCCAATCAGTGATTGCAGCTATGTTGCAAAAAGTTAAGTAACATCAAGGATTTCACTGTGTATTGGTATTCCAACCTCTGTTTAACCTAAGTGGTAGTCGAAACCGATAATAAACATGCTGAAATATGACAACTTGCAGAAATCAACTAGAGTTAAAAAAGACGAGGACGTTTACACATCTAACAAGTTAAAGTTGTCTCCAAAAAAAGTGAAAACACAAGCGACCAACTCAGTGGGAAACCATAGGCAGTAAACAGTATTACCTTTCTGATGATGTCGAGCTAGAGATAATTGCAGTACCTTTGCCATGTAGACCAACATCGTTTCTGATAAAAATATAAAGCAAAAATTTCAAAATTAATCAATAATTCAATCAAACTGATTTACTATAAGCCAAAGTGGAAAAACATCTCAAATTTGAAATTCCTTTTATTTTTGTAATTATTACTCAACAAAAGTAGCAAGAAAATTTTGGGGTAGAAAATAACGACAAGATATAGCTATCAGAGATGTCAAGGTAAATAAAGTGCAGTGAAGGTGGGAGAGGTGGTACTAACAGTCCTTTAGGCTGCAAAGAAGGACCAACAATAAGAGCATTATGTGATGCTTCCTTTTGCTGACTTTTAGATCCTTCTGGACCTGTATAGTAGCAAAATGTACATTAAATCAAGTTATCCTCAATTTGAAACCATTCACACAAACCAATTTAGCCTGTTCTAAAAAAGCATGAGCCTAGAAGTAACTTGGGGTTTAGCTTTAGCATATTTGGAGGGTGGATCAATTCAAGCAGCAGCCTACACCTAATTTAATATCCTACGATAGGGAACTTTGCTCTCTAAAGAAATTGTAATCTAGATTGCCAATGAGGTGATTAGGTGACTTCCAGAGGTACAACATACGAAGTCAGTCAAGCTGGAAGAGGCATGTTTTACCTATCAACAACTGTCATTCGATTATCTTGTTATATCAAAATTACACACTAAAAGTTATCTGAAGCTACAGTTTGCCCAATTTGGAAAAAATTGCTAGCATGCAATACAGATAACTAAAAGCCATTCCACATGGCTAAGCAAGTTCACTTGTTGTAAACAAACATAGGCATAGAATTACCACACCTCATTAAGCTATATAATAAATGTTCAGTCTTCACAATGTATCAGTCATGGTCATACTAAATTGTTCATGTTCAAATTAGAAGCGGAACCTTAGGCAAGTTAATAAAGTACATATACAAATTGAGGGAAATCACCAATGAATTCTCAACTTGAGACCCGAAAGGTAGTTGATATACATATGCATGATAACACCATATATAAAAGTGACTAATGGTTGGAAACCTAAGCAAATCATGCACAAACATAGTCATCAATTTACAAAACAGCACCTGGAAGAGCAAGGACATCCGATGACCCGTCAGCTTGTTGACCCTGATTCCGTGCCGTATTTCCTTGTTGAGGGGGATGACTACCTGTACCCTTAATCCCTCCATACTCAACATTGATCTGGAGAAACCCCAATAAATTATTTAGTTCAGATGCAAATTCAAGCAGAAATCAATGATTCTTAATAAACTTATTCCCGAATTAGAAGTGCTCGATGCAGACTAAGCAGAAATTACGAAATTTTTTCAATGATAAACGGACGTTACAGAGACTTTCGGAAGAACATAATAATAAACTGATGCAAATTCACCAACCTTATAGCTTGTTCGAATCTGTTTACTGTACAAAACAAAAACCAAAACAAATTAGATTGGCTCCAATATCAATCGATTCGAAAGATACCAGATACCAAAATTAGGGGAAGCAGAAGGAACTAAATCAGAGTGGCAAGTGATTAACTTGATACCTTCTAGGGTCAGGAGGAGCAATGTGGCCATGGATTGGCGAGAAGACATCTAGAGCACGCTTAAGCGACTTGAAGCTTAGCTTCTTGAGGGATTGGGGCTCCACAGGCTCCATCTCCAGGGTAGGACCCGGCATCTGCTCCTCTTTTTGTCGGAGGATCAAACCCTAACCCTAAACCTAAGCCTCTGTGTAGAAATTAGAAATCAAGCTCCGTGAAACCTCCGAAACTATAGTGAGCAACTACGCGCTCTAAAGCAACTAGCCGAGGACAGGACTCCGGAATAAAAAAAAAAAACTAGCCGAGACAGGGAACTAATCGTCAGCGATTAAGTGATGCGGTTTGGTCTCTTTTTGTCAGCAGACGTTGTCGGCGGCGGCCAGTCGGGTTAGTAAGTCGTCTGGGCGTGGGCTGGATCGAAGCCTATCCAGGGGGGTTAAAAGGGCAGGTATCATCAGTGTTATCAGACCGGACCGGACCGGCGGTCCGACCGCGGTCGGACCGGAACCAGACCCCTCCACGGTCTGGTTTGCTTATTTCCAGAGGATGTAAGCGAACCCGGTTCTGAAGTCCGGTTTTCACCGAACCGGCCGGTTTTGGGCGAACCGGGCGGTTCGCCGGTTCGGACTCCTTTCATTTAAAATAAAAAGTAAAAAAAATTTAGGGTTAACTTACAGAGAGGCAGGCCCCGGTCCGGACTAAAACCTACAGAAGGGTTAACTTACAAAGAGGCTATGCAAATCTGCATTTTTTTACTAAAACCGGTCGGACCCGGTTCGGACCGGGTCCGACCGGCCGAACCGGGAACCGGTGGCCCTGCCGGTTCAGGCCCCGGTCCGGTTCTGATAACACTGGGTATCATTGATCCAGACCCGTCCAGCGGATCGACCCATTCCTATCTCATACATCTTGTGGGCGGGTCATGCATGAGAAATATAATATATTATTTTTTACTCATCATAAATTCTAAACTTTATTTATCATATTTAAATTCAACCTAAATTCAAATCACAAATTATAATTTTTTTTTCCCAAACAAATTATAAATTTAACCAGCAGATCCAAATACTTAACTTAGGATATACTTAATGCAAAAGTATTTTCCGGGATTAATGGATGGGCTTAGGGGTGTCAACGGGTCACGGGTAACCGCGGATCCGCGGGCCTGCCCTGATTTCGCCCCGCGACTTGTAGGGTTATGGGACGGGTCTAGGCCTGTCAACGGGTCACAACCCGTGAACCGTGACCCGGGACCCGTGACCCGCGGGTCATGGACGACCCGACCCGTGATTGACCCGGGGGCCATCACGAGTCAGGATTATAAACCCGTACCCGGGACACGGGTTGACCCGTGTTGACCCGTGACCCGGGTCAAACATGCAATGCAAATTTAAATAAGTGATTTTTTGAACTCGTTCGAACACACACTACTAATATATGCACCCAAATTTGAGTGGACGTACGAAAGTAATTGGATATCAATTAATTATGAGATCAAATATTAATTAGTAGTTTAATTTGTCGGTATATAGAAAAAAGTTTAAGATTGGAAGGAGTGACTAAGAGTGAGAGGACTAGCGCGCCTAGGGTTAGCAATTTAGCATTTAGATTTTAGCCATTATTTAGGGAAACGAAAAAAAAAAACTGATTTAAACGGGTCCGGGTACGGGTCGTAATCCCAAACCCGTACCCGGCCCGCTCTCAATGGGTCATTTACGGGTCAACCCGTAAATGACCCGTTAGCATACATAGGGTCACCCGTACCCGACCCGTGAGCGGGTCATTTGCGTGTCACCCGCGGGTCACGGGTAAAATTGACAAGCCTAGACGGGTCCGGGTCTAGGGAAATCTGCCTTGCGGACCCGCCCCGCCTCATACTAGTATAATATATATGTACGTATTCTATAAAATTTTATGGGTTATATAGCAAAATAGTCAAAATAATAAGGATTCTAATGAGTTTGGTGATTTGTATTTGGATTCACAAATTATAAATTTAACCCGCAAATCCAAATTACCAAACTCATTAGAATCATTATTATTTTGACTATTTTGCTGTATTACCCATACAATTTTATAGAATACGTACATATATATTAAATGAGAAGATGATCGAGTCCTACTTCGAGTGGGAGAATTGAGGGAGCAGTCACTGTGAATGAAATGCTAAATGAGAGTTGGAACATTTTCATAGTACATACAGTGAGAGGAGTTAATCCACCCGCAAAGATCATAGTTGCTCCGGGTGCGAATCAAGTAGGACCTGATAATGCAGTTGCTGAACCGTTGGATGAGAATCCTAGAATTCTTCAACTACCTGCTGGTAACAGTGGGAGTGGGACAACCAACTTGGTTCCTGGTCCAAGTGGCCATAGAATTCATCTCGGGGGTAGAAACCCGAGACTAAGGGGTCATCCAAGAAAGGTTGCAGGAGAAGATTCAAGTAACGCCATGGTTCCTAGTGGGAGCATTATTCCTAGTGGGAGCATTGTTCATAGTGGGAGCGTGGTTCAAGATGGGAATAATGATTCTAGACGTAGTCAAAGGCAGAGAAATTCTCTTAAGAAGTTTCCCATCGAAAAAGGGTGAGTTATTCACCCTGACTTCAGTTGATGAACCGTTCACGGTTAAACAACTCTGGAAGGTCCTCGAGCGAAGGAATGGAGGAAAGCAATTGAGGAAGAGTTCGCCTCAATGGAAGCCAATTTGTTTGGACGTTAGTTGATCTGCCTGCTAATCGCAGGGCGATCAGGGCAAACTGGGTTCTGAAATTGAAACTTCATGCTGATACGTTGAGCGATACAAAGCTCGACTTGTCGCAAAAGGTTATACCCAACTCCACGGAGTGGACTTTGATGAGACTTACTCACCGACTGTGCGTTACACCACAGTCCGAGAAAATTTGGCCATGGTTACTAGCCTCGATCTCGAGCTGCACCAGATGGATGTTAAGAGTTAAGTCTGCCTTCCTTCATGGGAACTTGGAGGAATAGATCTACATGGAGCAACCATAGGGTTTTTCATACCCTAGGAACGAACGTAAAGTTTGTAAGCTCCAAAGGTCGATCTATTCTTAAACAATCGTCCCGACAATGGTACCGTAGGTTCCACGAGCAAGTCGTGGGCAACAGATTCGTGAATCTTCACGAGGATACCTGCGTGTACACTATGACCTCAGGGTCAAAGTATGTCATCTTGAAGTTATACGTCGATGACTTCCTTCTTGTCGCGAACGATGATAGTTATTTGAAGAAATCAAAGTCTTGGTTAGCATCTGTATTTGAGATGAAGGACATGGGAGAGGCTAATTACATCTTGGGCATTAAGATTGCTAGAGATCGTGGTGCTCGTAAATTATGTCTTTTACATGAAGCATATTTTAACAAACTGTTTAGAAGGTTCAATCTCTATGATGCTAAACCCGTGGAGACACCAGTAGTATATGGGAGTGCGTTGTCGAAGCATGATGGCCCAAAGAAACTGGTAGAGCATGAGAAAAGTGTAGAGTACCTCGGTATGGTAGGAAGTATGATGTATGCGATGTAATGCACTCGTCCAGATATCTGTTACCCTGTGGGATTAGTAGCACGTTTCCATTCAAACCCCGGTTATCAACATTTACGAGCCGTGAAACGAATAATGAGATATCTGAAAGGTACGGTAGACTACAGACTGTGCTATGAGGGAAGTAAGCTATAATTAGTAGGATATAGTGACGCCGACCAAGTTGGTGATCTAGATGATCGTAAGTCCACCTCGGGATGAGTGTTAATCCTTTCTAATGTCGTCATTTCTTGGATGAGCAAGAAGCAATCATGTGTCGCGCTGTCCACTATGGAATCCAAATTTGTAGCTCTCTCAAAGAACCTACATGGTTGTCTGGCTAAAGAGACTCTTGGCCACCATGCTTGACGTCAAAGACGAGAGTAAGCCTTTGCACATTTACTCTGATAGTCAAGCTACGATAGGGGCAGTCAAGAATCCAAAGTAGCATAGTAGGAAAAAACACATTGATATAAAATATAACTATACGAAGAGTGTGGTAGAAGAAAAGTTGATCACAGTTGAATTCATGCCTTCAGAAAATATGGTTGCGGATCCATTGACTAAACCCTTACGCAAGGATGTTTTCGAAAAGCACGTAAAACTGCTGAATCGCGTAGGATTTAGAAGGCTTGTAATGTGACGGTAACATTTATGGATTTGAAGGGCACGGTCGTCTTGATGGAAGGGAAACCTTAGACATATCAAGACCTGCTAAGAGCCATGGTATTTCGAAAGAGAAACCTGGTTATGCAAAACGATCATTTGGTTTCGGGGCACACGACAGGATCAAAGTTTTGCAGATCGCCGTGATGAACTTCGTTCGTCTACTACCACATGTTAGGTTCCGAGTCTAGGGTCAACGGGCGGTCGACTCAAATCTCGTTCCTCACTGGAGATGTTGCGGATTCGACGCTCTCGGGTTGTGCTGTCCTAGCTCGTGTCCTTCCGTCCTTAGCTTCTCTTCCCTTCTCCTCTCGCCCTGCAAGAGGGGCAATACCAGGCACAGAGGGGGGGGGGGGGTGGTGCCTGATGAACCCTCTCCGATGCCTAAGTCAGTACGATTTTAGAGAGATAAAGCTAGAGAGATGTCAGAGCAAAATTATGCAACTTGCCAAGATGTTCAAAGATGTTCAAATGAATGGTGGAAGGGTTGTATTTATAGGCAACGGTGTCATTAAGCTGGCTTAATGACATCGTTAACCTTTAAACACAATTAATCAACCTTTAAACACGTAATTAAGGCCTTAGGATACGGAGAAGGTTGGCGGAAATAAACCGAGTATGGGAGTCCAAGAATGGTGCCGGGGCCCTTGGGGGGAAGGAAAATCCGACCCCCAAGGGTAGGGGTTGGGTGAGGCCACCCAACCCCTCCTAGGGGAGGTCGGGTGTGGCCACCCGACCTCACCTAGGTGAGTCTAACTTGGTCGGACGAGCGCTTCGGCCTCGTCCGGACCGTTGGTGCTTTCGCGAAGTGTTCGGGTTGAAGTTTCGATTTACAATCATTAACGGGGTGATAAAAATGGAACAATTCGGAAGTCAACGGGTTCAAATTGGGCGTATATCCATCACATGCCCCCGAGTCAACCAATGGCCTAACCCTTGATTGACTCTATTTTAGGATGGTATGACACGCGCAATTTGAAACCGGGGTTTTACCTTTCGTCTGAATGCTTACTTACCCATGGATGTGTGCCTCTGACTCTGCCCCCTGCCTTATGAGATAGAGGAATTGTAAACGTCAGAATAGCACGGACACGTGTCTAAGCACGCGTCCGTCTGAGGTGGGAGTAATAAATCTATCTTTGCTACGGGTGTATACTCGAAAAGTGCACGCTCGCATAGGAATGCAATACGAATACAACTAAGCGATTCATGCTTCAATTTCATGCCGGGATTTACCTAAGTGGAGAAAAACTTAATTTTGGTTTAAAATTTTTTCTAAGTATGGGATGCTCAAGAATAAACCTATGGGATGTTAACTATGGTGAGTGTGAGTTTAACCGTGGTTAATGGGAACTAGTTTTTGAATCTTTCCCTTAAAATTTTCCTTTCTAAAAATCAACGGTGTCGATTTTGCGGCTTTGGAAAAACCCTAATCCTTTGTACTATAAAAAAGGGTTAGTGATTACCTCATTTTCGTTGTCCTTTTCTCTTCTTTTTCTTTTTGACGGTGGGATTTCTGGTCGGACTTACTTTTCGGAGCGCGCGTCGCATTGAGGTACATGTCTTTTCTTTTGTGTAAGCATTGCTTTTGGGGGACTTAATCCCGCTTCTCCCTCGACTGTTTCTTTACTTGTCTCGTTTTTGATTTGTGGGTCTTCATGGTGATACAGTCCTGTTTGATTCATCCTCTTTCCATCTTCTTACCCCCATGTTTCTATTTACTGGCGTGTGGGGTCTTCTAACCTGGGATTATGACTATCTCCCCTTGCCCCTTGCCTCTGCCTGTTGGCCCGTGGGGTCTCTCTATGCTGGGGGTTATAACTATCTTCCCCTGCCCCCTGCCTCTGCCTGTTGGCTGGTGGGGTCTCTCTATGTTGGGGGTTATAACTATCTTCCCCTGCCCCCTGCCTCTGCCTGTTGGCTGGTGGGGTCTCTCTATGCTGGGGGTTATAACTATCTCCCCTTGCCCCCTGCCCCTGCTTATTGGCCAGTGGGGTCTCTTTATACCCTCTTTCTATTCTTACCTTTTGATTCTGTATTTGTCGTTTTAGGAGAGTGAGTTTCCTCTTGTCCCTACTATCCCTTTTCTGTTTTTCTTGGGCTGAGCTTGCGTTTTGACAGATTTCCCCGTTGATTGATGAGGAGTAAGAGACCGGTACGGGTGGGAGTAGTTAACTCCGGGACCGGACCTTCAATTGCAAAAAGATCGGTTTTTTATGGTTCGGGGAGGTGTCCTCTAATTGGAGGTAAGGGCGGTGGTGATGTTAGGGTACCATCTTCTTTCTATATTGATGCCCCCCAATCGAGGGTCCGGGAGCCATCTTTCCCTTCTTCTTTGTTTGGTAAGTCCTTGAATGTCTGAGTTTCCTTAGTGTATATTGGTGTTTACTCCATACCTTGTTGTAGGTAGACTTCGTCTTCCGCGCTTGAGTCGGAAGGAGTTGTCTCGTCCTCCTGTTGATGGAATTGTTGGGTCTGAATGGGCGCCTTATTATGGGCGTGGTGCTCGTTTTGACAACCAATCTTCTTTGCAAACTCCTGAGGTTGGAGTTCGTGTTCTGCAGTCTGCTGTTCCTCCTGTTGATCGTGTGTCCCCTTCTAAAGGGTCGGAGGCTACTTATGAATTGGCTCGTGATGTCTTGGCTCGCTATGATTCTGTAACTTTTCTTAGTCGTGTTATCCTTTAGGACATTTCTCTTTCGTGCGTTATCTGTCTCATCCTTTGTTTTTGTCGCAGGGTATTGCCGACCTTGTTAATTTGTCCACCCTTGTTATTGATCTTGCTGAGGAGAAGAAGGTGCACGAGGACACTTGTGTCTCCCTTAACTCCAAGCTTGTTAGTTTTTTGGAGCATAGTCGTATCACAGATTTGCAGTGCCAAGATTTGGAGAGTCGTATTGCCTTTCTTAAAGAAGAGATTGAAACCTTGAGACAAAAGTCTTATCGCGATGAAGTACTTCGGGCTGCTGAGTTGGTGTCCCTTGAGGAGATGTTTCGTGTGGAGTCGAAAGGGTGTGCTATCGCTGAGTATAAGGCTTCTTCCTCTTATCAGGCTTCTATCGATGTTCGCTGCTCTGTGGCTAAGCGTATTTCTTTAAAGGCGATTCTTGAGCGTATGTACATGATTGCTCCTGACTTTCCTTTTTCTCAGCTTGGTGATTTGTCTGACTTCGCTGTTAGGCATATTGCGAAGATGAGGAAGTAGTACACCTATCTCTTGTGGTGGTCTCGCGAGTTTGTGACTTGAGGCTCTTCTTGTGGTGTCTTCTTACTACTGCTTTTGTTTGTGGGTTGCGGTTGTCTTTAGAGTTTGAAACTCCACCTTTCCTAGTTTTGCCATCTTTGTTTGATACACTTGTCTTTACTCATGGTATACATGGCAGGGTGATTATCTCTCTTCTCATGATAACTCCCTATGCCTTAGTGTGTAGTTCTTTGGTTATGGACCCTTCCCTTGGTGTGTTTCCTTTACTTATCCTTCTTTTGTGTTTTCGTTCATGCCATACCTGCTACCTTATCAAGAAAAAACATTATATGTTCTTCATATCACTTTACTTTGAATTTACTTTCTCATGGGATCCTTCTTAGTTATGGTGTAATGCTCTCTTCTGACACTCTTTGAATGGTATGTCTGGTATTGCTAGACCAAAGATATGCTCTTGGTGGGTGTCGAATCTGTTCACGAGACAGGCTCTCGGAGGGCACTTAACGTTTCCCAGGATAGGCTCCCGGAGGGCACAGGTTAGACCAAAGATACGCTCCTGGTAGGCGTCGAAATCTGTTCACGAGACTGGCTCTCGGAGGGCACTTAACGTTTCACAGGATAGGCTCCCGGAGGGCACAGGTTAGACCAAAGATACGCTCCTGGTGGGCGTCGAAATCTGTTCACGAGACTGGCTCTCGGAGGGCACTTAACGTTTCACAGGATAGGCTCCCGGAGGGCACAAGTTAGACCAAAGATACGCTCCTGGTGGGCTTCGAAACTGGTAGTTTGAAATCTACCTCAAGATACGCTCTTGGGGGCGTCGAATCTGGTAGTGTTTTTTCTACCTCAAGATACGCTCTTGGGGGCGTCGAATCTGGTAGGTTGCAAATCTACCTCAAGATACGCTCCTGGGGGCGTCGAAATTCGTAGTTTTTTGAAACCACTCTCAAGATACGCTCTTGGTGCGTCGAAGGTCGTAGTATAGAAACTACTCTCAAGATACGCTCTTGGGGGCGTCGAAGGTCGTAGTATGAACACTACTCTCAAGATACGCTCCTGGGGGCGTCGAAATTCGTAGTTTTTGGAAACCACTCTCAAGATACGCTCTTGGTGCGTCGAAGGTCGCAGTATTGAAACTACTCTCAAGATACGCTCTTGGGGGCGTCGAAGGTCGTAGTATGAACACTACTCTCAAGATACGCTCTTGGGGGCGTCGAGGGTCGTAGTATAAAAACTACTCTCAAGATACGCTCTTGGGGGCGTCGAATCTGTTCGCGGGATAGGCTCCCGGAGGGCACAGGGTTCGTAGTTTTTAGAACTACTCTCAAGATACGCTCTTGGGGGCGTCGAAATTTGTTGTTGACTTGAAGTCATATCTGTGTAAGGATAACTTCATGATTATATCACCACATTCATTGGAAAATACCTTTGAAGGAAATCCTACTCCCTTAAGAGCATTCATGTTTTTTGTACAAATGGGGTGCCTTGGGGGGGGTCAAGACACCCTTTGGAGGAAATCAAAGATAGTTGTAGAGTTGGAGTAACTTCGTGAGTTCTCCTTCTCAAAAGTTGTTTTTGGAAAACTTAGAAAGCTTGAATATGCAAAGTGCTAAATATGAAACTAAGGATATGGGGTGGTCAATTTGTCCGTTGCCACGTACTCCTTTAGGCCTCCATTGTAAATCATTTCTTCCACTTCTATCTTCAGCACCATGCAGTTGTTGGTTTGATGCCCCCAGGTTCTATGGTACTCACACCATTTCTGTGCATCTCTTCCTAGGAAGGCCTTGCCCTCCTCCCTGCATATGGGTAGCTTTTCCTTGAGGTACTTCTGAAAAAGTTCTTCTATGCTCACTGTAAGGGGTGTGAATTTGAAATTTACGCCTCCTTCCAATGTGTTAGTCTCTCTTTCTTTCTTCGGGACTTCATCCCATTGCTCCATCTCCTTTGCAAACGCCTTGTCTAGCTTTTCCTTGAGCTGTCTCATCGTGTTTGTCATGACCATCTCATAAAGCCCTCCATAGGCCTCAAATGAGTTTGGATGCATGTTTCTAATGAAGGCTCTGACGGCTTCTCCTCTTGTGATGTCCATATTGGCACCATAACTGGAGAATCTTTCGAAGTAGCTTGACACTGGCTCCCATGGCATTTGCTTGATGTCATCAATGTGTCGGAAGCCTCTTATGATGGAGTCCCTTGTTCTTTTTCTTTGTGCGCTTTCTGGTTGCCAAGGTATGCTTGTTACCTTTACAGCCTTGCTCATGTGTCTCTTCTTAGCCATTCTTTGAAAAAACTGTCTGCTCAGGCGGAGTGCAACTCCGTTCTTCATTTTTGTTTCCCTTTGTTTCCTCCTTATCTTCTTCTTGGCTTGGTTGGTCCCTACCATGACCATTGCTACTGTGTCTGTCCTGTGTGATCCACGTCTCATGGAGTTCACGTAGCACTGCCTTGCAGTGCGTTGGTCGCCCAAGACTTCTCCAACTCCATTTTCAGTGATGTACTTCAATTTCTGGTGTACGGTAGACGGCACGATTTCATATGGATTTATGGTTGTTCTTCCTAGGATCCCGTTGTAGGCTCCCAAGCTTTCAACCACCAAGAAGTTAATGTTCACCTTCAGTTGTGTCCATCCTTGGCCCATGGTCACTGGCAGGGTTATCATTCCCAGGGGGTAACTTGTTGCCCCTGAGAAGCCAACCAGAGGGAAGTTGACTGGTTTGATGTCTGCCTTTGTTTTCCCTATTTCTTCTAGGACCCTTAGGCTTAGGAGGTCTGCCGAGCTGCCCCCATCTACCAGTATTCTCTTTACATCAAAATTATCAATGTCTATCGTGATGACTAACGCATCGTCATGTGGGAAGACAATGTGGCTCTTGTCCTTCTCCGAGAATTCAATCTTCATCTCCTCTCCTTCTCGTGGCCTTTTCCTCCACCTTGGCACTGAACTCAGTTTTGATGCGTAAACCTCCCTTGCATTAGCGGTTGGGCCACCTGATGCCACTCCTCCGTGTATCATGTTTATGGTCCCTCTCTTGTTGGGTGGAGGATTATAGTCTACTTTGCTTTTGCCTTTGTCCCTATACGATGGCTCTAACTGTATGCTGTTGCCCCCATGATCCACGAACTGCTTTAGTTCTCCCCTTTGGATGACGTTGTTGATGCTTAGCTTTAGGCTGAAGCATTCGTTCGTGTCATGCCCGTATGCTTCATGGTTATCACACCATCTGTCCTTGTGTGTCCCCACCATTGGGGCTCTCCACCTTGCAGGGGGTGACCAGAGTTTCTGATTCCGCATCTCTCTGAGGACAGTAGCTGGAGTAGCGTTTAATGGGACGAACTTGATGACATTTATTTCCCTAGCTTTTAGTGGTTCGCCCGTTTGATTTCTTTGCTGGGGCGGACGCCATTCCTGCTGCCTTGCGTGTTGAGGTGCTTGGGGTGGCTTTCCTCTATTCAGCTTTGCATTGTCTTCCTTAGCTGCTTGAATCTTGGCTTTCTTACTTGCTCTGTGCCTCTCCAGGTCTATATGGGTTTTTACTCTCCCTGCTAGCTCCTCTAAGGTGCTTGCTGGTTTCTTGGCCATCTTTTCTGCCAGCGTGGACCCGAAGCGGCCTAGGTTTCTAATGAATGCTCGTATTATCTCACCCTCAGTGATGTCGCCCTGGATGTCTGCTATGTTTTGGTTAAACCTAGTGTAGTAATTGGCCAAAGATTCATCATTTTCTTGCTTCACGTCATCGATGGAGCCTGTTCCTTTGAGGAGCTTCATTTCTCCTAGATATCTCTGAAGGAATTTCGCCTTTAGCTGCTCCCATGAGTGGATGCTCTCAGAGGGTAGGCTAAAGAACCAGTGTGAGGCCACCCCCGATAGGGTGTTTGGAAATAGGAGTGCCTTGTATCTTTCATCAGTAGTTCTCCCAAATAGGGAGGCTTCATGCTGTTGGATATGCTCCAAAGGGTCTCCCTTGCCATTGTACTTTGCAATCTGGATTGTGTGCAGGGAGTCCGGCACCTTGCTCATCTCCAATTCCCTCGTGAAGGGGTGGTTCGTTTTGTCACTTAGACAATGTAAGCCGTGTTTCTTTGACTCATTCATTTTCCTTGTTATCATTGCCTCTATTTCTTCCGGAGTGATCAATATCGGTGTCGGAGTGTAATCTCTCTGATAGCCTCCGTAGTTATAGATTGGGCTTGCCGGGATCCCTTGTCCGTGTTGGTACGGACTGTAGGTGTATCCTTGGTGTCCCTGCTGGGGTACTTCATAGAATTCTTGCCTCCTTGGAGGACTTGCTTGTCTGTCCGCCCCCAGCGGGGTGTAAGCTCTGGCGTTCTGCTGTTGCCTAGGAGGCACGAATTGTTGCCTTCCCTCTGGGGGTGGCTCCTGGTAATTTCTTCTTTGCTCCTCTCGCTGCCCTGCTCGAGGGTGCGAGTGGTGCTCTTCCGTTGGGATCTGTTCCTCTTCATGAGCTTCTGTATGTGTCCCATGGGTGTATGCCGGCCTTGTGTATGTTGTGTGGGCGCGGTTGTCATTCCTTTGGGCCGGCATCCCATACGGGTATCCTTGGGGTTGCGCCTCATAGTAATATCCCTCAGGAGGTGCCGTGTGTTGGGATGGCACTCCCTGTTGCTCCCTCTCTCTTTGTGGCCTCCTTGCCAAAGGGGTTGAGGCTGTGGAGGACTCAGCCCCAGCTGGGCGTGAGGGTCCTCCCTCCTGGTTGTTGTGTTGGGGAGCCTGTGGGGTTCCTTGAGGTTCTGGTTGCACTGGCAGTTTCCCTGGGTTAGGCTGCCTTCCTGGGGGTATAGGCTCTCTCCTTCGCCTATTGCCCCCGGGTGGGCGGTGGTGCCTAGACACCATGCTGTTCGTCATTGCTCTTGTTATTGCCAGGCTTTCTGTCTGAAGCCCACTGACGGTGCCAAGTGTTAGGTTCCGAGTCTAGGGTCAACGGGCGGTCGACTCAAGTCTCGTTCCTCACTGGAGATGTTGCGGATTCGACGCTCTCGGGTTGTGCTGTCCTAGCTCGTGTCCTTCAGACCTTAGCTTCTCTTCCCTTCTCCTCTCGCCCTGCAAGAGGGGCAATACCAGGCACAGAGGGGGGGTGGTGCCTGATGAACCCTCTCCGATGCCTAAGTCAGTACGATTTTAGAGAGATAAAGCTAGAGAGATGTCAGAGCAAAATTATGCAACTTGCCAAGATGTTCAAAGATGTTCAAATGAATGGTGGAAGGGTTGTATTTATAGGCAACGGTGTCATTAAGGTGGCTTAATGACATCGTTAACCTTTAAACACAATTAATCAACCTTTAAACACGTAATTAAGGCCTTAGGATACGGAGAAGGTTGGCGGAAATAAACCGAGTATGGGAGTCCAAGAATGGTGCCGGGGCCCTTGGGGGGAAGGAAAATCCGACCCCCAAGGGTAGGGGTTGGGTGAGGCCACCCAACCCCTCCTAGGGGAGATAGGGTTGGCTGACCCGATCTCCCCTAGGGGAGGTCGGGTGTGGCCACCCGACCTCACCTAGGTGAGTCTAACTTGGCCGGACGAGCGCTTCGGCCTCGTCCGGACCGTTGGTGCTTTCGCGAAGTGTTCGGGTTGAAGTTTCGATTTACAATCATTAACGGGGTGATAAAAATGGAACAATTCGGAAGTCAACGGGTTCAAATTGGGCGTATATCCATCACCACATTCTAGGCTAGATGAGAATCTACGGTAGCATATGACATTCCCACTCCTGATATAAAATAAATTCAGGTTATGCTGTCGACGCGCACTTCATACTGCGCGTGCCATGTTCGACCACGGGGTAAGGCTCGGTTGTGTTAGACGGAATCTTCCAAGATTCTGAATGACACAAACTTCTTCACCTTGAGCGTGTGACTGATCACGGGTGCTGAATAAATCAGCACCCGAAGTACCCTTACCACTCGGAGTTCATGTCCAAGGTTTGGCTCAATGTTCACTCTCAGGCGTACGAGCGTAGTGCCCGAAAAAAAAAAAAGCCAAGTGACCACATTTTGGGAACCGGTTGAGTTTGGATAAGGATATGATCAATTGAGATGGTCATGTTAGATTAAGGGGAGTAATCACTACGGAAACACTAAAACATGGAACATGCATGTAATCGAAATTACGCAGCGGAAGAGTTACACATACCTCAACAGTTTACCGTAGTCCTAGATCCTTTGCACGAGGGAGTTCTCGACCCACCGGACGGAACCTGTAGAGGTTCTTGTGAAAGAAGCCCTATGTGGTGTTAGCTCCACAACAAAGTCTCAGATCAATTCTTGAGACGGGGACAGATCTTTGGAGAGTTGCTCGAAAGCAATTTGGTACACCCTTGGTGTAGGTATTGTTCGGCCGAAACTTATGATGTGGGAGGAGGGTTTTCTCTCTAAAACAATCTTATGAGGGAATTATGTTAACCCTAAAATATTCCCTAACACCTCTTATTTATAGGAGGTGTAAAGTGGACAAAAGTCCACTTTACCCTCACTATATGTTTCGGCCGGCCTATGTATTCGGGGAGGCCCAATTTTGGGCCTCCCATGACAATTGAGATTTGGGTCTAGCCCAATTACCCTAATGTGACATTTACCCAAGTTCATTAGGTAAACTATACATATTATGGGCTACCAATTACGACGTCCGTCACCATATGCTTACAGCTCCCACTCGCCGGAATGGGAGGGTGCCTGTTAATGTATTGTTGTCCAAATCCGCATCAACATTTCTCCCATTTGATCTGCTCCGTGCTTCCGAATAGTTCATACGAGGTTTGCCGTGCGATCGGCGGATACGACGGGCATCGTGCTACTCATCTGTTAGGAGTATTGTAGCTCCCGCGGAACGTTGATTCCCTTTTCTCCAATCAACCTGTTATAAATAACATTTCATATTGTACCTTGTTGTATCCTAGGTCAACTGATAATTCTCCATTTGCCTAGTTTCCACATAGGAACACTTCTCCAAGGCATTTGTGCAAGTATTCACAACCTTCAACTAATATCCGGTTGGTGGCCACCTTAGTGAATACAAGAGTCGGTGAATTGTAGGTGAACTTGACCATCCCCATCGCCCATACCCTTAGTCAAACCCAACCGGTTTCCAAAGACGTGGTCACTGGGCCTTTTTGTTCAGCACTAGGCTCGTACGCCGGGAAGCGAGCATTGGGCCTGACCTTAGGTATGAGTTCTGATTCCATGAGGATACTTTGGGTGCCTCTTTATAAGGCTCCCGGGATCAATCACACCCTCGAGGTGAAGAAGTTTCCGCCCGCCAGAATCACGAGGATTCTTTTCCTAGCACAACCGAGCTGGGGCCCCGTGGTCGTACATGCTACGCGTAGTTTGAAGCACGCGTTGATAGCATACCTGAACATTTTAGGACAACAAGAATGGGATATGTCAATCATGCTATCACAGATTTTCATCTGGCCCATAATGTGGATTTATGACGAACGGAGTTCATCACTGCGATCTGCAGGACGAAGATCATGTCGAGTTACTTCGACAATAGATAATCGTTCTGCGTAATCAGGTTTATCCCCCTGATTCTTAGCCAGCCTTGCATAGTAGAGGCCTCCCGCCACCACAAGACGACCGTACCTGCGAAACTAGGTAAGGCCCACATTCGACATAGTTTTGGCAGAGGATTGTGTCCTCCTACGACTCAGTTTATAGACCGTAAATTTGATGTAATCAAAACATTATGATGTCGATGGATCATAAACTCAATTGCAATTCTTTTGCTTACAAAATGTAACTTTCTAATATCGAAATGTTATCACAGATACATGCCATTTTCTAAACCCTACGCAATCCAAGCAGTTTTACATGCTTTTCGAATATCTCCATGCGTAGTGGCTTAGTTAATGGGTTCAGAATCATATTATCAGTGGACAAGTATTCCATAGTGATTATATTGTCTTCTACCTTCGATTTAGCATATAAATATTTCACATCAATGTGTTTGGTCCTACTATGGTACTTTGGATTCTTAACTGCCTGACTGTCGGAGAACACCTTTACAGGTTTACTTCCGATGTCACCACCAAGC
This sequence comes from Clarkia xantiana subsp. parviflora, assembly GCA_036873135.1. Classification (NCBI taxonomy): domain Eukaryota; kingdom Viridiplantae; phylum Streptophyta; class Magnoliopsida; order Myrtales; family Onagraceae; genus Clarkia; species Clarkia xantiana. The sequence goes on from JAPTYO010000004.1 coordinate 29,734,895, forward strand.
AACGCAGTAAGAAGTCTTTCAGCCAGACTGCCTCCTGTGCATTCTTAGAGAGAGCAACGAATTCCGATTTCATTGTTGACAGCGCGACACAGGTTTGCTTCTTGCTCGTCCATGAAATGGCGGCATTAGCAAGGAGAAATACTCCTCATGTGGTGGACTTACGATCATCCGGATCACCACCATTGTCAGCATCACTGTAACCGGTTAATTCTAACTTCCCGCCCTCATAGCACAGAGCATAGTCGGCAGCACCTTTCAGATAACGAATTATTTGTTTTACAGCCTTTAAATGTTGATTGCCAGGGTCTGATTGGAAATGTGCTACTAGGCCCACAGCGTAATAGATATCCGGACGGGTGCATTGCATGGCGTACATCAAACTACCAACCATGCTTAAATACTCTGCACCCTTCATCTGTTCGCGCTCTGCCAGGTTCTTGGGGCCGTCACGTTTTGACAGTGCGCACCCAAATACTATCGGCGTATCCACAGGTTTGGCATCCTGTAATCTGAACATTTTCAACAACTTGTTGATATAGGCTTCCTGAGATAGACATAATTTCCGGGTAACCCGATCTCTAGCAATTTTAGTGCCCAAGATATACGTGGCACCTCCCATGTCTTTCATCTCAAATACAGATGCTAACCAGGATTTTGACTTGTTCATGAAACTCACGTCGTTTGCAGCAATGAGTATGTCGTCCACGTATAAGGTTAAGATGACATACTTAGACCCGGAGGTCTTATAATACACGCACGGATCCTCGTGAAGATTCACGAATCCGTTTCCTACGATTTCCTCGTGGAATCTGTGGTACCATTGTTGAGATGACTATTTAAGACCGTATATGGACATTTGGAGTTTACAAACTTTACGTTTGTTACCAGGAGTAATGAAACCCTCTAGTTGTTCCATGTAGATCTCTTCCTCCAGGTTTCCGTGGAGGAATGCGGTCTTAACATCCATTTGTTGAAGCTCGAGATCGAGACTTGCGGCCAAGGCCAGAATGGCCCGTCCTGTGGTGTAATTTCAATTTTGACCTTCCCATCAGTGGTGAGTTTCAATTTGAGAACCCACTTGGCTCATATGGCTTTGCATCCATCAGGTAAATCAACTAAAGACCATACCGAATTGGCTTTCATTGAAGAGATCTCCTCATCCATTGCATTCCTCCATTCCTTTGCCTGAGGTCCTTCCAACGCTTCTTGAACCGTTACAGGTTTGTCAACAGATGTTAGAGTGAAGATTTCTCCTCTTTCCATGGGATACTTCTTAGGAGAAGTTGTATGCCTTTGACTACGTGTAGGCTGGTTGTTCCCATCTTGACTTTGAACATTACTCCCACTCGGAACAATGCTTCTGACTGAAGCATTACTCTCATTGGGAACAAGTGTAGTGCTCGAACCTTCTCCAACAACCTTCCTTGGTTGACCTCTTGTCTCGGGATCCTATCTCCGAGATTAATTTCCTGATCACTAGGACCTGGAACCAAGTTGGTCGGTACACTCCCACTGGAAATAATGGGTAGTATCGGTGGTTGTGGCATTGGTCTGGCAACATGATTATCAGGTTCAACTTGATTCGTCTCTACAGCAACAGTGGGGTGTGGTAGGGTTTATTCCTCCCACTGGTTAATGTTGTCATTCTCATTGACCATGTCATTCACTTGAGTTGTTGGTTCAAATCTCCCACTCGAAGTAAGTGGGACCTGATCATCAATGTTATCCTGCTCTAGTTCAGTTCAATCTCCAAGCGTTGGAAATTCGTCCTCAAGAAAAGTCACGTCTCTGGGTTCATGTTCGAGCACGCCACCGTTTTCCTGAGCTGACACAAATACGTATCCCTTAGAGTTATCCGAATATCTAATAAAGATACTCTTTAGTCCTCTGGGTCCCAACATGCCGAAACGGCTTTTAGTCGTGTGTGTATAGGCAGCGCAACCCCAAGGTCGCAATCTTGTGAGATTTAATTATCTACCATGCCATAGCTCATAGGGCGTTGTGTCTACCGCTTTGGTTGGGACAAGGTTTACTACATGAGTGGCAGTCAATAACGCATCACTCCAATAGGAGATAGGTAATTGTGCTCTCGACATCATGGTTCTGACCTTATCCATGAGAGTTCGATTACGACGTTCAGCCACACCATTCTACTGTGGTGTGTCGGGGATTGTCGTTTGACGGGCTATCCCTCTTTATTTGCACAACTTATCAAACTCATTAGATAGATATTCTCCACCTCTATCAGTGCGTAAGGTTTTCACATTCCGCTCCTGTTGATTCTCTACGAGGTTTAGAAAGTTTTTAAAGCAATCTATTGTCTCGGATTTGCGAGTAATCAAATGAGTAAACCCGTAACGGGTATAGTCGTCAATGAAAGTTACGAAGTATCGTTTCCCATTCCTAGCGGTTACATTCAGTGGTCCACTGACATCGGAGTGAATCAACTGTAATGGATATACGGTTTGTTGAGCTTCTCCAAATGGTTTGCGGGTGGATTTCCCAGCTAGACAATCATGGCAAGTGAGTTTAGTCACATTGCCGGTACTAGGCAAAAGCTCTCTTCGGGCTAATGAATGGACCCTATCACAGCTTATGTGTCCCAGCCTCGCATGCCATCCGGCTGCATCAGTTTCTGCTTCCCTGGAGGACAATTCATACGTTCTATTTACATTTATGCTACCATTCAGATCCATGATAAAGAGACCATAAGAGGAGTAGGCATGCCCAAAGAAGAGATTGCCTTCATTAATACGAACAAAGTTCTTCTCAAATGATAAAATGTAATTATTATTCATAAGAGCTGAAACAGAAACAACATTTCTACGGATTCTAGGAGCAAACAGGACATTCTCAAGTAGTATGGTCCTGCCATTGTGCATAGACAATTTGCAGTTCCCTACTCCTATGACTTCAACTTATGAGTTGTCGCCAATGTATATCCTCTTATAATCCTTTGGCAATCGTCTAAACATGGCTAACCGTCCTTTGTCGTTGGCTATGTGGTCCGTCACACCTGAGTCAAGATCCAAGAAGGATTTGAGTCAGTTAACATGACAGTTGTGGAAACATGAGCTTCCATTTCATAACCAACGTCGCATACCTTTTCAAGATGCGATTTGCTGGACCCTGTACCTTCGCCTATTCAGCGTGGACTGGAGTTCCCGCGAACTATCTCTGATTTTAGTCGGAGATCGCTAGGTTTAGGCTTTGTCAACGTTTTACTGTCGACAGCCTGTTGTTTCTTTCCTTTGTTCACCCTCTTCCTCTTTCCTTGCCCAGCTCGTCCCGTTACTGGTTTCAGTCGAGCTTGTTCCATCTCGATGAATTTCAGCACCGATGCAAGATCCAACACAGAACCACTGGCAGTCAGTAAAGCCTTGGCTGCTCTCCAAGACTTCGGGAGGGCCCCGATGATGGCATGAATTTTATCCCATTCACTCACATGAACTTCTTGCTCCAGTGGTTTCAAAACGCTAAGGAGATCATATACTTTTTTCCAGTACACTTTTGCTGTAGCTGTTAAAGCTTTCTTCCAAGGCAGGTATGAGTGGGTGCAGGATTGCTGCTATGCCGTTTCCGTATTTCAGTAAGAGGGTATCCCAAATGTCCTTTGCAATTGGAACATTCTCATACTCATCATGGAATTCCTGAGAGATCTTAGACAGCAGAATCTCCTTCGCTTTCTTTTCATCTTGCTCCCACTTAAAATGGGCATATGTTAGGTCCTTAGTCAGACCAGCTGCTGGGTAGCTCATGGATTTCTGAATGTGACCTGAAAGGTTATTGTCCTCCAACAGTGCACTAACGTGCTTGCTCCACGAGTCATAGTTTGTCTCATTCAAAAGCTCATCAGCACAAGATGTTGTCATCTATGCGGTAATTCGTTACTAAACACGATGATAATCATGCATACTCGGGGAGACAATAACATTTTGAGAAAGAATTGCATACATCAAATATCTATTAAGATAGAATCCAACAAATAGTGATTCCTCATTCATCTAAACCAGCCGACCACCAGTAAACCAATGGAAGATGGTTGTGAAAGAGTTCACAATATTGCCGTCTTCTATCCAATAGATCAGTTTGTTAAAAACCGTTTAAATCGCAATTTGCCGGAACGGGAATTTTAAAATAAGTATACCCGATCTTGGCTTTCCCAAGGACCTTTTTGTTTTGGAAAAAAAATCATTCAGATGAATTCACTCATGCATACACAATCCACAATCCATGCAAATTATCATATGCTAGTAACATTCATCATACATACCACATACATGCTTACGCGTCATGCGTCTAATGTTCCGAGGAATTCATGCTTGCATTTATAATTCTACTTTTAAGTAAATTATCAAACGCAACTACATCCTTAACATTCCAGCATACGTGTCAAACATGTAACATCCACATCAATCATACATATTTGGTGACTGGTTTTCAGTTTTAAAATAAATTTTAAACATTAGGGGCTGATTTGCAATTCATGCTTATATTCAATCACACAAGCTTCTAGACATGAATCCTAGGCATTTTCAACCATCACAGCATGTCTATTCTATTGCGCATACCATATATTTAACCAGGGCTCCGCCCACAACAAGTAATATCCAGCTAGCTTGACTCGGTCAAGACAACAGTTCTAATCATGCATAAATATATATATTGAATAATAAACAATTTCAATTCAGCCCACTAATTTAACTAGTCCAAAAAACATGTATCTCTGATATCCATCCCCATAATCGAAACAAGGCATAAAGGTTAGCAACCCTATGAGCACTGTGTAGTCCATTTCGAGGTTCAAAGACATTTGGATTTTAAAACTTGACCTCCCTATTTTAATTGACTTGAATTCGATTTGGAAAATATTGTTCGGTTCAGTCAATTTCAGTCCGTTTTGGTCTGGTTCGGTCCGGTCCGGATAATCCGATTCGGTTCGGTCCGGTTTTAAATTTTAAAATCTGGTTCGGTCCGAACTGGTCCAAGAAAATAGGGTTCGGTTCAACACTCAAAACCGGTTCGGTTAGATCCACTTAATTACCCAGGTCCGAACCGATCCGAATAGGTCGAACCGATCGAGAAAATCTGGTTCGGTTTTATTTCGTCCCGGTTTAACATATTGGATCGGCCCAATAATTAAAATTTAAAAGGTTGGGCCGAAATGTTTACTTGTGGCCCAAGTAGTCCATTAAAAATATTAAACTTAGCCACCAAGTAACATTAATTATATAAAATAATTTCCAATATTAAAATATATATATATATATTTCAGCTTGGCACTAACAAACACATATATATCTATTGCTAAGATTCTATCTTTAAGATTAAATCAATCAACAATATATATATATATATATATATATGTTAATTTTCGGCCATAATATAATGTATATATATTTTATTTATTGTCAATATCTTTAAAAGGGAAACAAATAACTGACAATATATTTTCTCAATCTTTTAGGTAGCTAAATCTATCAATAATATCTTTAACCCTATTTAAATATTTAGACATTGATAGTTATATATTTCTATATATTTTAATGTGAATCTATCCTAATGTTCCTAATTATAGATATATTGTTACCTTAATTAAAAATTAAAATATGGTAAACAATATAATTTTATATTATGTGCCGAATTTTACTAGCTTGGTGACCAAGAAATTAAAATTTTTACCTTGTAATTTTAGTCAAAAATTCGGCACAAACAAGAATTAGGAACAAGTGGTCAAATTTTAAGATCAAATTTTAATAAGATCTACAATCCAATATTTGATTTTGGTAAATATCATCTTTTTCTTGAAGACACATCAACTTTAACCTTGAACATGAAAATTTCGGACCTATCACATAAACCCTAAAATTCGAAACCTTTTAAAATCTTCTTTAAAATTTCGGTCCAAAGTTTTAAATTTTCAAGAACACCAATTTATCAAAATCATGAACTCCTAACACAAGCTCTGATACCACTGTTAGATTACGGGGAGTAATCACTACGGAAACACTAAAACATGGTACGTGCATGTAATCGAAATTACGCAGCGGAAGAGTTACACATACCTCAACAGTTTACCGTAGTCCTAGATCTTTTGCACGTGGGAGTTCTCGACCCACCGGACGGAACCCGTAGAGGTTCTTGTGAAAGAAGCCCTACGTGGTGTTAGCTCCACAACAAAGTCTCAGATCAATTCTTGACACGGGGATAGATCTTTGGAGAGTTGCTCGAAAGCAATTTGGCACACCCTTGGTGTAGGTATGGTTTGGCCGAAACTTGTGATGTGGGAGGAGGGTTTTCTCTCTAAAACACTCTTGTGAGAGAATTATGATTAACCCTAAAATATTCCCTAACACCTCTTATTATAGGAGTAAAGTGGACAAAAGTCCACTTTACCCTCACTATTCTGGCATATGTATTTGGGGAGGCCCAATTTTGGGCCTCCCATGTCAATTGGGATTTGGGTCTAGCCCAACTACCCTAATGTGACATTTACCCAAGTTCATTAGGTAAACTATACATATTATAGGCTACCAATTACGACGCCCATCACCATATGCTTACAGGTCATGCACATATGTAATTCTCCAATTATTGTATTCACGAAGTGGCCACCAGCCGTATATTAGTTGAAGGTTGTGAATACTTGTACGGATGCCTTGGAGAAGTATTCCTTAAGGGAAACTAGGCAATAGGAGAATAACAGTTGACCATGGGTACAACGCTGCACAGAGAAGTAATAGGTTGGGAATGAACATTCCGCGGATGCTACAACTCTCTTAACCGATGAGTAGCGCGAAGTCCGTATGTCTGTCGGTCGCACGGCAAACCTCGTATGAACAATACGGGAATTGGATTGTATCAATGAATAAATATTGATGTGTTGGACAACAACATATTAATAGGCACTCTCCCATTCCGGCGAGTGGGAGTTGTTGGCATTTAGAGAAAATGGGTCGTCGTAATAGGAGCCCATTAATATAAGCTCAACATGTTAAGCACAATTGGGGTATGACACATATGGGATCTAAAGTCAGGCCGAAATCCCCATGGGCCATACGCAGCCCATGTGGGCCGACCCAATTGAGCATGTGGTGCGGCCGAATATTGCAAATACCCTGCTCACCCCCTCTTATAAAGTAGAGATGTTAGGGATTTCTTGGGGTTGACCATTCTCTCCCTTTTAGTATTCACAAAGAAATCTCCTCTCCTTGGCACAATGATTTTCGGCCGAACCTACTACACCAAGAGTAGGTGCCGAATTACTTCAAGTAATTCATCCCGGAGATCCATCCATCAACCAGATTGAAATAGGCTTTGTTGTGGAGACCATTGCTTTCGGATTGCCTCCTTAACAGGAATCACTGAAGGACACCGTTCGACATTCTGTGAACTCCCGTTGACATCTTGGGCTACGAATTGCGATATATTTATGTGCACCCTTTCCACTGCGTATTAGTTACCTGGCATGTATCTAGTTTGATCTGTATTAATTCTCCTAAAACCAACACAGTTAACCAAACCCGATTGAGTGTAAGTTAATTGGAAGCAACTAACCTTGGAATATTAAGGATAAGACCAAAATATAGGTGGGTTAGGGCCCTAATGGACTAACTAGGGGTGGGCGGTTCTAGGTACCTTGTAAGTTATTGGTATCCCAGAACCAGATCAATACCAAACGGTTCCTAACATTCTTTACCCAGAACCGTACCGGAACCGTTTGGACCAGAACCTTCCCAGAAACGTTCAAAACTGATTGGTTCTGGGTACCTGTTTGGAACCAGTTACATCCATGAATTTTTTTACAAATTCAATCTAAGCATTTATATTTTTATTGATATGTAAACAAACACATATACATATGTAATCATGTATCACAATTGAATAGAAAATGTTAATAACTTATTAACGAAACATTTAATTTTTGAAAAAAAACATTTAATATATATATATATACTTAACGGTTCCGTTTCCGGGTATTTGGGTACCCCAGATGCTTATCCCAGAACCGGAACCGAAAATACTAACTCCTAAAATTTATCCCATAACTGTACCAGAACCATTTACCTCTACCTGGAACCTTCCCAAATGACTGGTTCCGGCTCGGTTCCGGCTCCAATCAGGTATTTTTCTCACCCCTAGAACTAACTCATTAACTATAAAGAATAAGGTCCATTAATGACCTAATATTGGTAAAGTTGTGCCCGGTCTATTCCTTGGAGGTTAAGAAAATAATATATATATATATATATCCTTAAGGAAATAATATATTGTGAATTACATATTAGTAGAACTATATCTTGGAAACAAGTCACTGCTCCCCCTATAGATATAGGGTTCGGCCGAAATCAGCACTACTAGTGTTCATGATCCCTTACACCACCAACAGTGAGATGAGAGTTTTCGTAACCCTGGTAATCCCCTAATTTGCTTCCTCCCATTCGAGAGGTTCAGTTGGTGGAGACTTGTGCCCTTCTTCTTACCTAGCGAGTATGGATTAAAGGACCCGATCGGCGGACCCAATACAACTTTGTTAAAGAAGCTTAGCAAAGCAAACACTTGAAGAACTAAGTGTGGTGTGAACCACACGGAATAATCACTTATTCGAGTCGAAGACCTGTGCAGATTTATCTCGCCACTACTAGTTAGTAATTTCGATTTTACTTATCGTCATTTATGTGATCTGTCTTTTATTTCCTACAGCGACTTGTTTGTCACTTGCTGATCCATTACCCTTATATCCACTGATGAGAGAAATGCGTCTACCTATCATGTCTACCAATCACAAAAGTAAACTGGTGTCCCTATAAGTCGGTTTAAATGCACCTATAAATAGTAAGCATTTACATTCATTTCGAAGATTCCCAATATATTTCTACGTACAACACTACAAATTTAATTTTTGGAGTGCAATCGTGGGGCACAACCCCACATTTTGCCTCTTGCATATCCCGGCCTAAGAAGTGGCAATGAAGATCAAGAAGTCTCAGAATTACTAGTGCCGACCTAAGCAGGACTCAAGGAGCCGACTCCGAAGAAGCCAGACTTTGAGATCCAACGTGCATGATTAGCCCATTTCCGAGGATGATATAATAATATAACCTTATGTTTAAAATAACTATATCAATTAATTAAGCGATAAAACATAATGTTATAAAATTAAAAAAAAAATCAAAATTAAATTGCTCAAGCTACCAGAATCCTTTTACTAATTTTTTTACAATTGGTCAAACATTTTAATTTTGAAGATTTTTTTATTTTTGTTTTATAACATTATGTTAGTTTAATTTCACTTTTTAAAAAATAAGGTTGTATTCTTATATCATCTTCAGAATTGAGCTAATCATAGTATTGTACTTTCAAAGTAGAAACCAATCATTTTCTTATTATTATATCCTAATCGAAGTTTGCTTAATTATCTCATATAACATTTTCACGACTGATGGGTTCCGATGTAATCGTTAGCCTTGTTAACAGCCAATGGACGGCGAGTAGGTCCAGTGGGCCTCGTGAAAAGCCTAGAAGGCCCAGAGGCCCAGCACGAAGGGTCCCGACTTTAGCGGTCCCAATGTATGAGCTGAATGCTCCCGATGAGAAGCCTCTGAGTAGGCCCCGATAAGCCTTAGTAAAGGCCCCGATAATAAAGCCCCGCAGAGGCTCGACCTGTCCCGTAGAGACTGAAGGTCCTGGGTGGTGATCTAGAATGAAACAACTCTGGAGTCTCCGACAGGAATCGGGACTTGTGATCAGAGGATAAAGACCGAGAAACCTGCCTACTAGATAGAGTAGTGAGAGACGGTTAGAGATAGAGATAAATCCCCCGAGATACGCAGGGCGTGCCCGAGATACACGGAGTACGGGTAAGATACGCGGAGCATGGGGCGAGATATATGGAATCCCAGCCGAGATATACGGAATCGTGGCGAGATACACGGAATCATGGGCAAAACTGCCAGGCGCAGTAACAGGTAACTGAGTAACTTCCCCTCCTATATAAAGGAGGAAGTTACCTCAGAAAGCCATCATCTAATACGAACTTAGAACTTTTCGCTTACCACCCATTGATCACATACTCATTTAAGCATCGGAGAGGGATTCTGGGTCACCACCCAGGTCATCCCCTTTTGCAGGATTACGCGGAGCCCAGGAGTCCAAAGCTTTCCGTCAAGGACGTAACGGAGCTTCGCCCGTGATCCAACATTGGCGCCGTCTGTGGGAAACTTACAAAAAGTCAAGATAGTTTCTACCAGATCAATGGCCGGTGGTGGCAAGAAGAAGCAAGTTCAGGCTGGCAGTTCTCGTCCCGCAGGAACTGTGAATTCCCCGTTGCCGGAACGTGTTGCTGAACAAGGTGAGAACCCCGCTCTTTCCCAGACAGGGGGGCAGGGTGATGGCTATGAGGTCTCAGTCCGGGACACAGAGAGGAACAGGCAGGATGTCCCGCGTAGGGAGGAAGATGAGGCTCCCCCGAACCCGGTGGGCCATGGAGGAGAAGGATTCCCGCGAAGGGAGGAAGGGTCGTCTTCGAACTCGGAGTTGGCCAAGGCACTAGCGGAGGCTATGCCCATGTTCTTGGCCGCCATGGAGGCCTTGCTGGACAAGAGAGAGGCCGCCAGGAGGGCGGAGGAGTTGCCTCCGCGAGAAGAATTACCACCACCCCCGCCGAGGGTGGACCCAGAGGAACAGGAGGTTCCGCCCAGGAGCAAGGGTAAGGAACCAGCACACCTGGAGAAGTTCGTGGTTGACGGCCCGGGACCAGTGCAAAATATGACCATTCCCCTGAATGGCCCCATCACCCCCGATCAGGCGGTGAAAATCGTTAGCATCTGCATGGGTGATCAGAAGCAGATGACATCGGAGCTGAGGGATCGGTCCAGCCATCCTTTCGTTCCGCGGCTGATAGATACCGTAGCCCCGCCTGGGCTAGGTATTCCGACTATCAAGGAGTATGACGGCGAAGGGGACCCAGTTCGCCATGTGCAGAGGCATGTCCAGGCCTGTATGGGACGAACATCGAACGATGACCTCATCTGTTCATTGTTCCCGATAACCCTGGGAGAAAGGGCCATGACTTGGTTCTTCAGCCTCCCGCCAGGATGCATCACGTGCTGGGCTGATATGCACGATCGCTTCATCAAGCAGTACCAAGGTCGGAGGCGTCTTCTGAAGAGTGTGAGGTCCTTGACCCAGGTGGTGCAGAGACCCGATGAATCGTTGGCATACTACTACCAACGGTTCACTGCTAGTGCTGCGGAGATTGATGAAGAAATCTCGGAGGGGGAGACAATCTGTACTTTCCTGCGGAACTTGAGCGCTCCGTACGGCTCCGACCTGATGCACAGCGTAGCCGCGAAGGCCGTGTGGAGTATGGAGGCCCTGCAAGCGAGGGTGAAACAGCAAATCGACGTCCAGGAGTCGAAGATTGCTGCCGGAGAGCTCGATCCCCCGAAGTCGGGGAGAAAGCCATCATCCAAGCTGTCGGATGATCGCAAAGGGAGCGACAAGTCGGAAGGAAGTAGGAACCGTGGTCGTCCCGATAAAAGAGAAGACAAACGTCCTCCGAGGAAGGATAACCGAGAAGGTCGGGCCGTTCCCATCAATAGCTCGATGACCTCTGTGCTAGCTGTGATGGACAGACAGGGTCTCGCTCGATACCCCCCGAGGAAAGAAGGCGAATTCCTAGGAGGCCGCCCTGACCGTTACTGTCGCTACCATTGAGCCAATGGTCACGACACCGAAAACTGTCAGGAATTGAAGAAGGAAATTGAGAAGCTGATCCAGAAGGGGAAGTTAAAAGAGTTTGTCGGAAGGGGAAGATGTCGATCTCGCTCCAAAAGTCGGTCACGATCCCGTTCCAAGTCCCGCGACCGATCCCCGAAGAAGAAGAAGGTTGAGCCAGAAGCCTCAGGTTCGGTGCCCGCAGGGAGAGGCGCGGAACTATCAATGTCATCCACGGAGGGATGGCAGCGGGAGGTGATACCTCTGCTTCCCGGGAGAACTACGCTTCTCGTATATCTGCCGCGGTGGTGCTAGGCAAAAGGTCCCGGTCGTGGACCCTGAAGGAGGAAATGGTAATTTCTTTCTCGGCGGAGGATCTAGTAGGCGTGGAGAGCCCTCACGACGACGCCTTGGTCGTGACCCTGGACGTGGACGGATTTGAGATGAAGCGGATCCTGATAGACGGAGGTAGCTCCTCCGATATTCTTTTTATGGACGCTCTGGAAGCCATGGGAAAGACGAAGAAGGACCTCACCCAGGTGGACTTCCCGATGGTGGGATTCTCTGGTCCACCTCTTACCCGCTGGGAATGATCACCCTACCAATGGAGTTTGGTAGTGGCTGGAAGATGGAGAAACGAAACGTGGATTTCGTTGTCGTGGAGTCTGCGGGGGCATACAACGCCATTATCGGAAGGACCACTATCAACCCACTCATGGCAGTCGCTTCGACGGTCCACCAGAAGATGAAGTTCCCGACTGACAATGGGGTCGGAGAGGTCAAGGGTGACCAAGTGGCATCGCGGAAATGCTACGTTAACGCCACCCGACGGAGACGGAGGGAGGCCATGACTGTCCTTCAGACTGATGCTGATCCTCGAGAGGAGTATGGGCGTCCCGCCCCCATGGAGGATTTGAAGGAAGTTGAGATTGATGGGCCCCAGAGGAAGGTGAAGATCGGGTCTGCTTTGTCGGAGGGAAGAGCCAAAGAGTTGATCGAGCTCCTGAAGGAGTTTAAGGAGCTGTTTGCCTGGTCCCCGAGTGATATGCCAGGAATAAGCCCCGACGTGATAGTGCACGAGCTGAAGATAGACCCCGCGATCAAGCCTATCGCGCAGAGAAGGCGTCCGATGGGCGCGGACAAGAGGATCGCGATTCAGCAAGAGGTGGGCAGACTGCTCGATGCTGGATTCATCAAGGAGCTCCGATTCCAGACTTGGGTGGCTAACCCAGTCCTGGTGCGAAAGAGTAACGGGAAGTGGCGGATGTGTGTCGATTTCCGCGACTTGAACAAGGCTTGCCCGAAGGATTGCTACCCGCTCCCGAGGATTGACCAGCTGGTGGATGCCACATCGGGACATGAGCTGTTGAGCTTCATGGATGACTATTCCGGGTATAACCAGATCAAGATGGCGAAAGAGGATGCCCCCCATACAACCTTCTATGCCGACAGTGACGTCTACCATTACGACGTGATGCCCTTCGGATTGATCAATGCCGGAGCAACTTACCTGCGGATGGTGAACAATTTGTTCGGAGACATGTTGGGGAAAACCATGGAGGCGTATGTGGATGACATGCTGGTGAAGTCCCGACAGGCAGGAGACCATGTCCAGAACTTGGCGGCAGCATTTGAGCGGATGAAGTTCCATCAGGTTCGGCTGAACCCCGGCAAATGTGCTTTTGGGGTGAACTCGGGGAAGTTCCTAGGGTTCATGGTGAGCCAGAGAGGAATCGAGGTGAACCCCGAGAAGCTGCGAGCAATCGAGGAGATGCAGTCCCCGAAGACTCATCGGGAGGTCCAGGTGCTGAATGGCCGGTTGGCCGCGATGAATCGCTTCCTATCCAAGGCGAGTGACCGAGCCATGCCATTTTTTGATGTGCTGAGGGCCCACAAGAAATTTGAATGGACCGACAAGTGCGAGGAGGCGTTCCAGGCACTCAAGCAGCACCTCCGTACCCTTCCGCCGTTGGCGAAACCAGTTCCAGGCGAGCCGCTTTATCTCTATTTGGCTGTTTCTGATGTGGCTGTTAGTTCTGTTTTGATTAAAATTGTCAAGGGCAACCAAGTGCATATCTATTATGTAAGCAAGGCGTTTGCCAAGTCTGAAATAAACTATCCCGCTATTGAGAAGTATCTCTTCGCGTTGATTATTGCCGCTCGAAAGCTACGACCTTACTTCCATGCCCATGAAGTCACGGTATTGACTAATCAGCCCCTAAAGCACTTTTTGAACCGACCGGAGGCGTCGGGGAGATTGGTGAAATGGGCCATCGAGCTGACGGAATTCCGCATTCATTTCGCTCCGAGAACCGCTATTAAGGGCCAGGCATTGGCAGATTTTATAGCTGAGTCTACGGCACCCGATCTGGAAGTAACGGGTCCCGCAGAGGGGGCAACCATGGAGGAAGTCCCGACAACAGAACAACAGCCAGAACAGCCAAATGAGGAGAACACCTGGGAGATGTACACTGATGGTTCATCGAGTGTAGAAGGCTCGGGGGCAGGATTCGTATTGATACCGCCCGGTGGAGGCGAGCCCCTACGATATGCCTTAGCGTTGACGTTCAAAGCCACCAACAACGAAGCGGAGTATGAAGCTCTCATCACAGGCCTTAAGATTGCCAAGGGTACGGGGGTCGATCATTTGAAAGTGAAGTGCGATGCCAGCCTGATCGTGAATCAGGTCCAGGGGAACTACGAAGCCAGGAGCCCGACAATGAAGAAGTATTTGCACGAGGTGCAGACTTTGAAGGGAAGCTTCAAAAGCTTCGATATCGAGGCGATCCCGAGGGAAGAAAACGCGGAAGCGGATGCCTTAAGCAAGTTCGCTTTAGGAGTGGCCCCCGAGGAGAATCGGAAGGTGCATTTCCTAGAAAAGATGATTCTCTCAAACATCGATCCGGTGGAGGTCTGTGCTATCGAGACAGGATCGGAGGAAGAAGAGAAGCCCACTTGGATGACCCCGATGGTCACATACCTGACTACGGGGACACTCCCCGAGGACAAGGTGGCAGCTGTCAGGTTGCGACGGATTGCGGACAACTACGCGATGGTGGACAACCAGTTATACAAAAAAGGGTACGTAAAGCCTTTCTTAAAATGCGTAGCGGAACCCGACACAAATCGGATCCTGAGAGAACTACATGAGGGAGTCGCGGCCTGTCATGAAGGGGCCCGATCTCTTGTGAGGAAGGCGCTGAACTTGGGCTACTATTGGCCTTCGATGAACAAGGAGGCGACAGCAATGGTCCGATCCTGTGATGCATGCCAGAGGTACGCTCCAAATATCGTGGCTCCCGCCGCGGACTTAATGCCCATCAGGAGTGCATGGCCCTTCGCGCAATGGGGAATTGATTTGGTGGGACCTCTTCCCCAAGCGAAGGGTCAGTGCAAGTATTTGCTCGTGGCCATCGACTACTTCTCAAAGTGGATAGAGGCTAAAGCATTGGCTAGAACGACGGGGCAGCAGATCCTCAAGTTCCTTCAAACTCAGATCGTATCCCGGTACGGGGTTCCTCGAGTGTTGATCAGCGACAACGGCCCTCCGTTCAATGGGGCTCAGTTGAAGGAGTACCTGGAAGAACTAAACATTGAGCATCGGACCGCTTCAGTCCGCCACGCTCAGACCAATGACCAGGTAGAATCAGCCAACAAGATCGTGATGGATGGCTTGAAGAAGAGAGTCTATGCCTTGCAGGGCCATTGGCTGGATGAGCTCGAGAATGTGCTGTGGGCTGTGAGAACAACACCCAAGCAATCAACAGGAGAAACTCCGTTTGGCCTGGTCTATGGCACGGAGGCAGTCGCTCCCGTGGAAATAGCGGTGGCGTCCCACCGCGCGAAATATTACGAGCCTCTGACAAACGAGGAAATGAGGCGTCTAGACTTAGACTTGCTCGAGGAGAAAAGATGGAAGGCTGATGAAGTTCAGGCCCGAATGCGTCTGGCAACAGCCCGATATTACAATCGGCGTGTCAGGTCCCGACAATTCTTCGTGGGAGAACTTGTCTGGCGGAGGAACGAGTTCGTTCAACAAGATCGGATCAACAAGCTATCACCAAAATGGGAGGGACCTTACAAGATCGTAGGGATGCCAGCACCCAATGCATACAAGCTAGAAGACCTTGATGGCAAGACGTTGAAGCATTCCTTCAGTGGCGAACACTTGAAGAAGTATCATGTTTGATATTAAGACGCCGCGAAGGGCGCAAATTGTCTATCAATAAGATCCGATGTAAGCCTATTTTGAGTTATTTATGAATAAAAGAAGCTGCTTCCGATCAAATTGCTTTTAGATTTATTCTAACTGTTAGTAAGATGTCCTGAAGGACGCGACAAAAGCCTTCCGAGGTACGATAAAAGCCTTCCGAGGTATGCGTAAGGCATCTATATGATGCGGCCAAAAGCCTTAACAGGTACGGACAAAAGCCCTACGGGGTACACGTAAGTCATCTATATGATGCAACCAAAAGCCTAGGTACGAAAAGGCCCTGATGGGTCCGCGTAAGTCGTCTATATGATGCGGCCAAAAGCCTTAACGGGTATGGAAAAGCCTTAACAGGTCCGCGTAAGTCGTCTATATGATGCGGCAAAAAGCCTTAAACGGGTACGATTAAGCCGTCCAGTAGAGATGCAATAAAAGCCCTAAGGGGTGTGAAAATGGCCTTGAAAGGCAGGGACGAGAAACCTTAAGTGGTGAAGTCCCGATCTTGGACGAGAAGCCTTAAGTGGTGAAGTCCCGATTTTGGATGAGAAGCCTTAAAGTGGTGAAGTCCCGATTTTGGACGAGAAACCTTAAGTGGTAAAATCTCGAGTAAAAGCGTCGGAAGGACGTATGGAGTCATCTTAAAGCCGCTTTAGATAAAGTGCAAACGAGTATCGGTGCCAAAACAGATGGAAAGAAACTACTTATATAAAGGCCAGAAGGCCAAGGAGGTTCAATACAAGAGATAAAGGAGAAAGACAACAAGGACTATAAGATGTAAACATTAAACTTGGTCCTTGTTGGAAGATGGATCCTCAGCAGCATCGGAGGGAGCAAGGTTTGGAGGGGCCTGGGCGGAAGGCTCCGCGGCTGGCGGAGTCAGGTCCACGGCAGCGGCCTCTTCACTCTCCGCGGGGAGGTTGAAGTATTTCTCCGCGAAGGGGGCGAGGGTCTCGGACTTCTTGAAGTCAATGGAATCCCCGTATGCTGTGTAGAGCTCTTCGACAGCATTGAACAGGACGTTCTCCACCTCGGACTTGCAGAACTCTACAGTAGCCACCTTAAACTCTTCAGCAGGCGGCCCTGCAGGCGATACTCCCCGTGGCCCTGCAGGCGGCCCTCCTCGAGGCCTTGAGCCTTGGCCTCAGCCAGCTTGGCAGAGAACTCAGTCCTCTCCGCCTCAAACTTTGCCTTGGCCTCCGCAAGGAGATCCGCGAAGACGTTTTTCTCATGAACGAGCTGCTTCTTCTCCTCCTCATTCCGCTGCTGCTCCACCTGGGCCATCTTCCGCTCTCGACGCATGACAGCCTCATGGTCATGGACCTTCTTGAGCAGGTTTGAGGACATATCATCGAGGAGAGCCTTCTCCTTGGCCATCTTGTTTTTGGCCGCCACCGCCTCGTCAAGTTCCACCTGAAGCTTGGCTAAGGCATCAGGGTTCGACTTGGCTTCAGCCTCCTCCAAGGCACTCTTCAGAGCTAAGGCGATGGCGAAACAACGCTGCTGGTCCGCAGTTTCCTAAGGCAAAGGGAAAAAAGATAAAGAATTCAGCGGTCAAAAATAGGAATGAAGAAGAAAACGAGAAACGGTAAGGTATTACCTCCATCCGACGAATGGCCATGGCACGGAATTCCTCTTCGATATCCTCCCGCGTCAGGAAAAGTGGCCGTCTCAAAGCAGGAGGAATTGACCCTGACAGCAGATGCAAGGCCAAGTCAGGCTCAAGATTGTCCCGACGGATCGAAAACCCGTGGAGGGATTCGATCGGACGCCAAGGGATCGCCGCCTGGTCGGAGGTGTAAATCTTGTACACATCATCCATCGGAAGACGAGGGATAGGCTCGGCCCCGGTGGTGGGAGGAGCTATCTCAGACGGAGGCTCGGGAGTTGGAGTGCGAAAAACAGGAGGAGGACTTCGAGACATGTCCCTCACAGCAGGCCTCGTGCTCCTTGACCTCGACCTACCGCGGGGAAGCAGGGCCCCCTCATCAGGCTCCTCGACAGAAGGAGAAGCCTCCAAATTGGTCACCTGGCGGAACTGAGCTTCCGCCGGGACGTCCTCCAGCATCAGTTCTTGCGGAGCTGCAGTCTCCGCTGGAATAACAGCCTCCGTCGAGGCAAGAGTCTCCAAGGGACCTGCGGTGGCGGGACGAATAAAGTCAGGAAGGGTACCCTCAGGGCACCAGATGATTTGACGATCGAAGTGTTGGTTCTTCCCAAAAACGTTGTAATATCCCGCCTTGAGAACGCGGGGGATCTCTCCTCGAAGGATGTACTTGATCTCTTGAACCCGCGTTTTCCGATCAGCGGGGATAAACTCCCTGGGAACTAATTTTTTATATCGTTTAATTGCACGACGAACGCGCTTACCTTCCTCGGCGGTAGTGACCCCGAAGGCTTGGTCTATCTCCTCCCGCCTGGCCTTCTTGGCCCCGACTTGCTCTTCGGTCGGAGGAGCAGCAGATAAAGGAGTGGAGGAGGAAGCGCCTTTCTTCACCAACTTGCGCTTCCTCTTGGAGCCACTCTGGACGGCATCAGTCTCGCCCTGCTTCAGAATGAGATGAGTCAACAGAGAAGCCTTCTTGGCTGCAAAGGTAAAAATAAGATAGTTAGAAATATTACCCAGATGACTAAATCTTTGGAAACAGAGTCAAGGAGTCGGACTCCGATAGTAATCAGGTTTCTCTCCTGGAGCTTGTTGGCATCGAGGGGTATGAAGTTGTCTCCCCAGCGATAGAGTTGAACCATCTGGAGGGTGTTGAGGTCATCCTCGGTGTAGTCCTGGAGCTTGGGGGCAGGGTCCGCCACGACCTCCCATCGAGGCCAGGGGACAGAGCTGTGCTGGACGAAGAAGTAGTACTTCTTCCATCCGCCGTTGTCGGATCCTGAGTCACGGATTAGCACCCGATCCTTGTGGAACTTCCAAGTTTCGCTATCCCAACCGAAATGTGAAAGTTGCTCCTTTGTCCACTTGGGGAGTCGGGGGGAGAAGGAGCAGACACCAGCTTTGTTGCACTTCATGCCGTAAAAAGTGCGGAACAGCAGAAGACTGTACGTCCACTGCTGACGGTGGCATAAGAGTTGGAAGGCATTCCACACGCGGATGGCGTGTGGAGAGAAGGTACAAGGGTGCGTTTTGTAGAAGTTGCACATCTCCACCATGTTTCCGCAGAAGGGGAACCGAATCCCCGCGCTTATTTGTCCAGCGGAGACGAACACTTCCCCTGCCCGAGGAGGCGTAATGATGTGCTTCCTTCTGACAGCAGGCTGAGACTCATATGGGAAGCGAGGCTCCCAATCCGAGGTAATACACCCCTCTCTAAGGGCAGCCTCATACGAAGCCTCGGATATCTCATTGATAGCAAACTCGAAAACGAAAGGAGCCCTAACCTCAGAACTAGCTTTGTCTAGAACGATTGCAAACGAAAGGATTTGAGAAAAGAAGAACAAACAGCAAGTAAATCATGAAAACTTAGAAGAAAGCCCTTACCAGACATGATCGGTGGTCGAAGAAGTAAGGTAAAGGAAGATCGGAAGGGTCGAAGGCCTTGAATCACTTGAACACCAGGAGGAGCTTGGAGAGGAAGCTTCGAATGCAAAGATGGCCGAAATCGAGAGAGTGTAGAAGAAGTGAATAATGCCAGGGTTTTAGCTTTTATAAGCAAAAAGGCAATTGGAGGGACTCAATCTTGACCATTGAAGATGAAACGACTTGATCTCGATCGTTGAAATTATGAAGACGGTACGGAAGAGACAGCTGGAATGGGCACGATCTGCACCGTTGAAGAGGAAACGACACGATCTTAATCGCCGAGATCATAGGTACGGAAGGGACGTGCGTGACGTCATGGCTGCTTTTCCAGAAAACAGCAGTCACGCTGGTTTAAACGTCGTTTCCTTATCCCTAGGCATTTAATGCTACAGTAACCGAAGAGTCTCCTCGGATTTGGCAACTGCCCATGGGGCCTGGTGGGCCCAAGGTAATCATGAGTAAGAGACTCTGTTATACAACAATCACACGCAAGGCAAAAGCCTCCGACGGTGGTATCGGAAGGTATGAAGACAAAAGCCTCCGACGGTGGTATCGGAAGGTATGAAAACAAAGGCCTCCGACGGTGGTATTGGAAGGTATAAAAACAAAAACCTCCGACAACGAGGTCAGAAGAGCTGAATTAAAAGACATGACGAACTAAAAGTCCCCCATGTCTTGGGGGCAAATGATGGGTTCCGATGTAATCGTTAGCCTTGTTAACAGCCAATGGACGGCGAGTAGGTCCAGTGGGCCTCGTGAAGAGGCCCAGCACGAAGGGTCCCGACTTTAGCGGTCCCAATGTATGAGCTGAATGCTCCCGACGAGGAGCCTCTGAGTAGGCCCTGATAAGCCTTAGTAAAGGCCCCGATAATAAAGCCTCGCAGAGGCTGGACCTGTCCCGTAGAGACTGAAGGTCCTGGGTGGTGATCTAGAATGAAACAACTCTGGAGTCTCCGACAGGAATCGGGACTTGTGATCAGAGGATAAAGACCGAGAAACCTGCCTACTAGATAGAGTAGTGGGAGACGGTTAGAGATAGAGATAAATCCCCCGAGATACGCAGGGCGTGCCCGAGATACGCGGAGTACGGGTAAGATACGCGGAGCGTGGGGCGAGATATATGGAATCCCAGCCGAGATATACGGAATCGTGGCGAGATACACGGAATCATGGGCAAAACTGCCAGGCGCAGTAGCAGGTAACTGAGTAACTTCCCCTCCTATATAAAGGAGGAAGTTACCTCAGAAAGCCATCATCTAATACGAACTTAGAACTTTTCGCTTACCACTCATTGATCACATACTCATTTAAGCATCGGAGAGGGATTCTGGGTCACCACCCAGGTCATCCCTTTTGCAGGATTACGCGGAGCCCAAGAGTCCAAAGCTTTCCGTCAAGGACGTAACGGAGCTTCGCCCGTGATCCAACAACGACGACAAAGCGCGTGTGTTTCACATTCGTGTATATATATATATTATTGGACGGTACCTAGAATCTATACAAAAATATTATTTAAAATTCTCTTTGATTTTATTTTTTTCCTACCGACTAATGGAGAAACTCCTGAAGTCCACTGCTCCAGAAGAATTGAACATGCGCGTCCCCAGACTCTAGTCAGTCTCAGACCACTCACACATACCACTAAAACTTCTGAACACACTACTTCTCTGCAGACACCACTAAAGTCTTCCCTAATACAGCACACCAACCAACCGTAGCACTAGTACGAGAGAGAAAAATGCTGGATGAGCGACAAGCCGGCCCGCCTCACGGCATCCTACTCGCCGTCGTCATCGCCATCATCGTCGCCGTCCCGTTCATCCTCGGCGACCAGGGCGAGGCCATCACCGAAGCGATCTCTGAGCTCCTCAGTCCCTTGGGCCTTCTGCTGCTTCCCATAGCCCTCCTCCTCACGATCCAGTTCCTCTCTTCCGATCGAGGCGGCTCCTTCGTTTCCGGCGTCTTCTCCACCGGCGAGCCCGACTCCATCCACCGCGTCAGCGGCTCTCCTATAGGCGTCGCCCTGTTCCTAATCCTCATCCTCGTCCTGCTGTACAACCGCTTCTCGATCTTCGGCGGCGGCGATGATTCCGACGACTGATAGATCTGGACGGAGATCCGACTTTCCAGGTGCAGTTATTCTATCTACTACACTGTGTCAACGGCGTTCTTACTTTATTTATGGCCGTTAGATAGATAGATAGGGATATTATTGTAATTTTTGTATTCATTTAAGTTCAATGTTGATTAAGATTTATCATATATATATATCGAACATTATTGGCTGCCTCATGTGTCGAACTTATTATAGGATCTTGAAATTTAATAGATGGCTTTTCACAAAGGTAACACATAAAGGACGTATATTCTTTTGATCTGCTTTTGTATTTAGGGAGAAGAGAAAGGCTCATTAGTAATGATCGAGCCAAGTTTGTTTCTAGTTACCCAATTTGGTATTATGAGTTAAGTTTGAATCTCACTTAAAACATTACATAGAAGTCACATGAGTTAATGCATGATTTAATTACTCATGTTTAGGTAATAATTTGGTTACCAATGTTTCATAATGTGATTAAATAGTTCAATTTTTTTTTTCATTTAGCCACTTATATTTGACACGATATGATTAAATTAAATTATTATAAAATTACGATTTTACTCTTATCATCAAGAGTTTTTCACAATCTTCTTCGTCGTACTCCTTTTCAAAAATGCTACATAATACTTCAGAACATGAAGAGTATGTCATTAAACAAAATTTCTCATAAGCACAGCCCAAGTTTAATGCTGAGATTAACCATTTATATCTTAGGGGGTGTTTGCATGGATGAAACGTGGATGTAATCTCACATTATATCCCACATTAAGTCGCACATTACGTTGTTTGGTTTGCCAAACGACGTAATGTGAATTGTAATGAAATGTCATTTATAATATGAGATTACGTCCAAATTTTATTCACGTAATGTGAGATTAAATCCAAAAACTGATGTAATGTGAGATTACATCATTATGGAGTGTTATTATTTTACTAGCCACTGACCCCGCGCACCGCGCGGGAAAAATAAAAAATTAAATTAAAACTAAAAAAGTAAATTATTTTAATTTATTGACTTTGCAAAGTTATTTGAAAATTTTAATATAATTTTTAGGATAGATGCGAATAAATTTTTTCAAAATATAAACAAAATAAACAAAAATTCATGATACAAATGGAAGCTAATATATACATTTTATTATGAAGTATTATTATTAAAAATTATATTGTGCAAATTTTAGTCATATATAGACGTCATATTGTTATTTAGGGGTGGGCACTGAACCGGTTCAGCCCGAACCGGTTCCGAACCGGACCGGAACTGTTTTAAACGGTCCGGTCCAGTAATGACTAGGGTTTTATATTGGCTTAGGTTGGTCTAAAAAAAACTGAACTGGTTAGAACCAGTCCAGAACCGGGCCAGAACCGGTTTTGACCTGTTTTTTAAAAAAAGAAGTCCTGGACCGGTTTTATATGTCGGACCGGTTATATCATTAAAAACTCGTAAAAACCGGTCCAAAACCGGTTTTTTTATAAAAAAAACCTGTCAAATGCAGTCAAAACGTTTTTTTTTTACTTAAAAGCAGTTCAAAACCGGTCCGGTCCGGACTGGTTAATTGGACTGGTTTGGTATACCCCTTGGACTGGTTCCAATTTAGGGGTTACAAACCAGTCCAATTTGGACCGGTCCACTCCGGACCGGTTCCAAACGGTCCGATTCCAGACCAGTTCCGAACCAGTCCGGCCGGACCGGTTTTTATGCCCAAGCCTATTGTTATTAATTTCGTTTTGCTATATACTAAGTACAATGAAATATATAATTTATAAAATTTAATCTAGAAGAAATTTATATCTTTAATAAAAGAACCTAAAACATGTGATACTAATAGAACTGATATATTAAATTTATTGGTCATATTATTTTTTTTTTTAAATATACCCATGAAAGATTTGGCACTCACTTGCTGCAACCTTACTGCTGCCAATGAGACTTGAGATATATTCTTCACGACGATCTTAAAAGCATTAACATAAAGAGATGAAGATAATTAATACATTAAAGATAATATCAAAATAAAGAGAATTCAAAGTTCGAAGAAATAGAGAAACAATAACTCATGTGTAGCTTTGCCATTGAATTGTCGATTAGGCCGTGTGGCATGAGAAAGACATATTATATCAGAATTGATAAAGATTACGACACACATGTGCCGAGGTGTTCAGATTTCATAGTGACAATAATAATGCTCAAAAAGTTGCTCAAATTTACACAGCTGCCATTAAGAGAGATCGGAACATCTCAGAATCAGACTTCATAAATTGTATCGGTTCTCATATTATATATGTTCATCTTGGTCTTCTTAAAGGCTTAAATGAGTCTAGTTGTTAATAAATGTTCTTCATCAACTTCAAAAACCTATATGTTCATTTTGGTTTTCTAGAATTGGTAATATATATAGTCATGAGACATTAAATTAGAAAGAGGAACCGTATATAGGGTTTAAAAAATTTGATGATCAAATATACATAAAGTGGTTGTGATATAAAGAATGTCCGTGAAACATGGTTAATAATAATGGAAAAAAAAATAATATTTCAATTTATTTGTTACAAACGTGATTTGCAATAATACTGCATATTCTTGTATATTTTTATTTAAATTTATATTATCATAATATTTTATATAATGTATATAATATTTATTCCGTTTATATATATATTTATTTACGTTAATTGCCTATAGTTTATTAACGGAATGTATACATTAATTGATACATGTAGAGTATATGTAGAAGTACTTAACAGTAATTATGAAGCTTGATTCGACTTTTTGAATCGATAGCATCCCGTATTCGAGATCCAATATAGCATTCCCGTATTCAAGATCCGATATAGAAGTATCGTCTGATCATGTTCTTTCCCCTTCTTCCTGTCCATATATTACAACATCAATTTGATATTAATCCCAAGTCATAGTATGATGAAGTTGAAATTATCTAATATCAACATACCAACAAACTTGAAGAAGATTATATATTAACACTACTTACACGATACTCCTCATAAATATATAACTACCGCAAGCTACAATTAATATCGTAATCATAAACAAACTTATATAAACAAACCAAGATGAACACAAAGAATTAAAGTCGAAAGAATATATTATTTTTTTGGTTACACTGACTAATAATACGAATGGAAAAGTTTTTCATGATATTCATCTGGTATCATCATGTTCTTCATAAAAAATAAATAAATATTATTCAATGTTTTCAATTTCTGAATGAGGTTAAAAAGAGTGACAGAGAACGTACACCCTTATTCAAAAGAGAAACTCTTTCGGTGTTTGCACCATCAAAAATACAAAATCAATGAAATTGAGCAGTAGACAAAAAAATAATACCTTCATCAATTATCATAATTATGAAAATACGTAGCTTAGTGATTGATTTTTTTGTTCAACTTGCCATCAAGATGAGCTAGGTTGGGGGTTGAGAATAACAAAAAGAGACAGGCTCTAAGGATGTCGTGTACTCACGATATGTATGTATATATATAACTTAGGGAAAAGAGAGGCAATATATATATAGGGTTCGCACAAATTTTGTATACTCACGGTATCTATATTAACTTGGGTAAAAAGATAGGCAACTACAATTATAACCATTTAAATATTACATTTTATGTAAAACATGTAAATAGCAACTTGCAAAATAAAATTATATATGACGTGAATAGTGGAATATAATAATTATTTTTTTTATTATATATATTGCTTATATAACGCTTTATATTATTTATTATCCTATATATATATATATATATATTGTACTTACGTGGCGGCCTATGGTCTTCCGGAACCAAACTGTATAGATTTACGATTTAAATGGAAACTTTTAATTAATTTGTTTCTTTAAATTGCGTAGAACTAAAATATGAGATAAAAATACTTCTTAATTTACAACCAATCAATATTTTATGCCTAAATTTATAGATTTCCAATTAAATGCCGATTAAATTAGGCAACGCTGACTGGACGAACTATCCACGTATCAGTCGGAGGGCTTCCGGTGCCGAATTAATATAATATAGTAGATTATTATTTATTAAATAGATAAAATATTTTGCATTATCTTTATAGTTTATTATGAATCTATGATAATAATATTTTTACCATTATTAGTTTTTTTTTTATATACTTCATGACTCATTATTATAATAAATAATAATGCACATGATGTTCGTATAAAATGAGTAAGTATTTTTCATTGCATTGTTTTTATGAAAATAAAATGTTTTAATTAATGGTTAATAATTAATAAACTGTCTGAGGTTTGACCTAATTTGAAATCTACTGTTTGAACTTTAATGTGTTGAAATTGACTGTCTGAGGTTTGAAATTTGGTTTTCCATACAAAATTCCTGTTAATTTTGACAGAATATTGCGAAAAGTCGGAATTGTCCTTTCTACTAAATATGAAGTGATGAAATTACCTGTAGAGTCAAATTAAAACAACAACTACCCAACTCCGACCACCACCCAACTCCGACCGACCGGCCACCACCACCCAAAAACCCTACAGTTGTTGATTTAGCAAATAGGGGTAATTTTGTCAATTAGCTAGGTAATGGAAGGTCAGATTTTTCACGATGGGCATTTTTGGGAAATCCATTTTATCAAGCTCACGTGACGGTCACGTGATACACTTCCGTTCGACTTAACCTCAAAAGTAGGCAGAGACACCAAATTTCAACAAACACCAAACCTGGGACAGTCAATTTCAACGACGGACACGAGATTTCAACATGGGCTAAAACCTCAGACAATTTATTAGTTATTAACCATTTAATTAATATGATTTAGTAGTTGTGCGAATTGAGTTTAAATATTTAGTCTTTAGAATTCATGAATGAGTATATATATTTTTTAAATCTTATCATATTAAGATATAATATACTCTTATATAGATTAATATAATAATAATAAAGTCACATTATAATACATACCAAACACTGTAATTTAACATTACATTTCATATTACAGCACAACCAAATATTGCAATCTAACATTACAGTACGTAGCTCACATTACTTGTAATCTCACATTCCAAGTAATCTCACACTACCCTTATTGAATAGAAATTTCCTGTAGATGGTTTCATATCTCTGAAGTTCGAGAAACTAATTAGTCATGCTAGCCCATTTCAGGTCTCGTAGTCCTCAATTTGTACATAAAATAATTTGGATCAACCTGAAAATAAAGTGATTATGAGAGAACAAGTTTAAACGATGAATCGGTTCAGCAGAAAGTATATTATGAGCAACAGGCCACCAACATAAGTGAAGCACCACCCTATGACATTTCATGGAAAACTTCCCTTACCTGTCTGATCGTCAACGCAGACACAGGCATCAGAAAAACATGTTCTAAATCGATTGAATCTAGCAGCAGAACTACTATAGAGTTCAATCAAACCATCCAACACCTTTGTTAGGTTCAATCGAGTTCAGTAAAATTGTTGCTGGGTTCAAACACGAACCTTAGTAGGGTTCGGGTTCGAATCTGTGTCGAGTTTAAAAAAAAATGAAAATTTACAGGTTTATTTATGAAAAGCTTGATGAAGAACATGATGATGAATATGATAATAAATATGAAAAAGAAAAATGAATATAGAAAATGTATTTTGAATATTTTATTAAAATGTAACTAAACGATCACATTGAAAACGTTGGTAACTTAAAAACATTCTACTGAACTAAACGGTCATATTAACAAACGTAATTAACTAAACCATATATTAACCCATGTCAAATTGGGCGAGCTTTTATCTTAATATTCAGTGTAAAATTGCGGAAATAATTTTATGCAGAGAAAAAATATTCTGGTTGAATCGATAACTTTGACCTTATAAGAGAATGTAAATTGTATATTGACTTGAATTGATTACATGAGACTTGGTACATATATATAGTACAATACAAGTAGAGATATAGGAGATATAGATAGTGTAGATAGAAATACTATATATATCTATTCTAAGATTACCTCTCCTAATATCTAGGGTATATCTCTAATACTAAATATATATATATATTTTAAGATTACATCTCCTAATATCTAGAGTATATCTCTAATACGCCCCCGCAAGATGACGGTTTCATCGGAAGCGCACATCTTGGACCGTAAAAGTTGAAAACGCGCTTTGGGAAGGGGTTTCGTCAGTCCATCGGCTATTTGATAAGTCGTGAAGACGTGATTGACTTGGAGAAGACCCTTGTTTACAAGATCCCGGACATCGCAATGTGTTTCATCTGAGAGTGGAACACCGGATTCGAGCAAACGTAGGTGGCACCCGTATTGTCGCAGAGAACCTCATGAGGTGTTTCACATGTGTAACCGAGCTCCTTGAGTAGAGACTAATCCAGAGAAGTTCTGAAGTAGCCTCGGCAACGGCAGTGTATTCGGCTTCAGTGGAGGAACGAGCAACGGACTTTTGTTTGTGTGAGCACCATGATATCAGATTAGCACCAAGATATACAACATAAGCGGTAGTAGACTTGTAATCATCGCAATTACGAGCCTAGTCTGCATCAGAGTATGCTTGTAGATGTAGTGAGGAGTTGCGCCGCAAATGGAGACCATGATGTACCGTGCTCTTTAAGTAACGAAGAACACGTTTAAGAGACGCCCAATGATTAACGGTGGGGGCATGCATAAATTGAGACAATCTGTTCACCGCAAATGAGACATCAGGCCTTGTGAGAAATAGATATTGAAGTGCGCCTACCAATTGACGGTAGAGTTGTCCATCCGTGGCCGGGGGGCTATCGCTTGGAAGGAGTTGTGCAGACGATGATAGCGGCGTTGAGACCGGCTTACAGTCAGTCAGGTCGGCGCGGTCAATAAGGCGACGAATGTATTGGTGTTGCGTGAGGAAGAGTCCATCAGTTGTGCGAATGACTTCTATGCCGAGAAAAATAAATTAAGTGCTCCAAGGTCTTTGAGTGAGAATCGGGAAGACAGGGCATTGATAAACTTTTGAACCGCTGCTATGTCACTACCTGTCACAATAAGATCGTCTACATATACAAGAAAATAGATGGTTACTGTCTTGGTGGAGAGAATGAATAACGAGGTGTCAGATTGAGAGTTGACGAATCCTAAGCAAGTAAGAAGGATCGCAACTCGTTGAACCAAGCACGGGGTGCTTGTTTGAGGCCGTATATTGCCTTACGTAGACGACAAACATGAGACGGTTGTGATGGGTCGACAAACCTGGTCGATTGTTGCATATAGACTACATCTTCGAGACAACCTTAGAGAAACGCTTTGTTGATGTCTAGTTCCTGAATTTTCCACCCATGAACTAGTGCAAGTGTTAACACAATGCGGATTGTTGTTGGTTTAACAACGGGGCTAAATGTAGCATGAAAGTCAATACCCGCTCGTTGATGAAATCCCTTAGAAACTAGACGAGCCTTGTATCGTTCAATACTTCCATCAGATCGCCGCTTCACTCGGAATACCCATTTACAACCGCAATTAGGGGTGAGCTCGGGACAAACGGGAGGATTTTTCAAGAAAATGTCCCTAGCCTTAGTTTTCGTGATTTTCCACAACCGTCCCTAGCCCTAGCCCTATGTTAAACATTTGAAAAAGTCCCTATTTGGTCAATTTTCAAATTCGGGACGGGCTAGGGACAACCCTAGTTTACACCTAAGAATGAAAATAAACCTTAATTTTCGACTCAAATACAAATCTAAGTTCAAGCATTCATCAAATTCATGAACACATACATTGAATTCACCAACACATACATCGAATTCACAGTCACATACATCAAGTTCACAAATAATTCATTAAGTTCACACACGTAGATTAAGTTCTACAATACAAACACTAGCATTCAAGCTCAGTGCAGCTCCAAATCAACTCCAAACCAGCTCCATCACTTGAAAAGAGTTGAAGATTTAAATGGTAAAATCTAAAACTATAAATAAATGAACTAGTGCAAATAATATTTAAATGAAAAGCTAAAACTGAATGTCCAGACAGTTAACGATTCCTTGACGATGAAAGAAATGAAGATACGTTACTTACTTATTAATTAGACTTTATTTTATTTTATTTTATATTCATCTAGTTTAAGTATAATTATATTATTTAACTTGTAAATTTTTGAATTAGGATAAATAACTAGGGACATTCGAGACATTCTGGATTTTTTAAAAAAGACCCTAGCCCTAGCCCTATCCCTAGTTGTGAGTAAAAGTCCCTCCCATACGGGCTCGGGCCCAATTTCGGGACGGGTTAGGGCGGGTTTTTCGGGAATTCGGGTTTATTGGGATTTTTGCTCCACCCTACCGACAATATTAGTGGCCGTTGACGCCGGAACAAGCTCCCAAGTCCCATTCGCGATCAAGGCATTGAATTCTTCGGACATCGCATTTCTCCATTCTGGAACCTGTAATGCTTGGGAGACATTTGAAGGCTCAACACATTGTAAGATAGGGTGTTGAGTGGCCACATACAATTTTTTTGGTTTGCGAATGTTATTTAGCGAATGTGTTGTCATTTGGTGTGTTCGTAAAAGAGCTGAAGTGCAAACCCGTTCTGTACAAACCTGATTCGGAGTGGCCGTATATGGTACCTCAGTCGATTTTCCATCATTATTTGGTGGTGATGATGGCAGCGGGGGGTCAGAAGGCGTTGGCTGTGGAGAAGGCGTCGGTAGTGTAGTGGACATCGTGGCTTGGGAAGGGTTATGTGTTTGATGATGTGGTGGGCATAACAACTTGGAGCGGTGGGGTGGCTTCATCTGAGGATATTGACAGATTTTGGTCTTGGACTGAGATGGTCACGAGAGGGGAGTTAACATCAGAGACTGTTTTTGACATGGTGGGTTGTTGTGTTTCAACACCTGGAAAGTGAGACTCATCGAAAATAACATGACGCGACACGAACCTTTTAAGACCGGATCAAAACACTTGTATGCACTTTGATTTAGTGAATATCCGATGAATATACGAGGTCTAGAACGCCTTCAAGTTTATGGTTATTGTATGGACGAAGCCACGGAAAACAACGACACCCAAAGACTCGTAATTTCGTATAATTTGGTGGTTCATGAAACAATACCTCGAATGGAGATCGATTTCCTAGTGACGGAGTTGGAAGGCGATTGATGAGATAGGTAGCCGTAAGTAAGGCATGAGACCAAAATTTTGAAGGTAACCGAGCATGATGTAACAATGTGATGCCAGTTTTGACGATGTGACGGTGACGACGTTCGGATAGGCCATTGTGTTCGGGTGTGTGTCGCGGAGTTTTGAAGTGAGAAATACCATGTTCGGCTAAGAACCCAGCAAGTTTTTGGTATTCACCCCCACCATCGGAATAGAGTGCACGAATCGGTAACCTAAAAAACTTTTCGACAACCGCCTTAAATTGCATAAAAATCGTCGAAACATCTGATTTCTGAACGATAGGTACAACCATATGTAACGAATAAGTGGTCCACAAATATGACATAAAAACGAAAACCATCAATTGACAGAATAGAAGAAGGACCCCAAACATCCGAAAACACATATTCAAGAGGCTTTGAACTACGAATACTCGAATATGAAAACGGAAGTTTATGACTTTTGGAAACGCAACAAAACTCACATAAGTTGAAACGATTTCCCTTATTTGACAAATATAAAATTTATTCATAAGAAATTGAACAATACGAGGTGACGGATGCCCAAGTCGCTTGTGCCAATCACCAGTTGAACTAGGTTGAGTAGTCATCGCCATGGGATGGGAAGAAGTGACCGTCGGCATCGAGTATGTCCCTCCATTACTTTCCCCGCGCATGAGTGACGCCCGCGTGCTCAAATCCTTCACTAAAAAATGACAAGGAAAAAATTCAACAGAGATCGAGTTAGTTTTGAAAAAGGCACTTACCGAAATCAGATTTTTACTCATCGATGGTACACATAACACATTGGATAATTGAAATTGCTTTATTCTAGATGAAATTAGAGCAGCAGTATGAGTGACCGGGAGTTGAGTACCATCGCCTACAACAATTGTATCATGACCAACATAGGGAGATGATAACGATAAGTTTTCGAGCTCATTCATCACATGATGAGTCGCGTCTGAGTCGAGGAGCCAGTCTGCTTCAGGTCGTTTGCTTGATGATTCCATGTTTGCAGTCATATCGGACGGGAAAAATATTTTGTAGCACGTCTTCGCCGAGTGGCCGGGTTTTTCACAAAATTGGCATACAATTCGTGGACCGAAGCGACGAGGGTTTGCAGCTGCTCCTGGTTCGCCCATATAACTGTTGTTTGGACGCCTATTCTGCTGGTGTCCCCGCTGTTGATGCACCGCATGCCATTGCTGAGAACGAGAGGTCTGCGACTGCCCTTGGTTATTGTTGTTGTTGTTCCAACGATTGCCATGTTACTGTCTTATCTTCACGAAGTGGGCTGTCGGTGCAATTTCTTCAACAAGATGTTGCCGCTTTAGGTAAGTTTCATAATTGACCAACTTATCATGAATTTCTTCAAAACTAGTTGGGTTATCCCTCGCTCGAATGGCCGAATCGATCTCCCTAAATTCAGCTCCTAAGCCTTGCAATGTATAGATAACAAGATCATCATCATCTAGTGGAGAGTCAATAATAGCCAGATCGTCCGCAATGATTTTGATGTTTTGTAGATATTCGGAGACAGAACGGTTCCCCTTTTTTAGTGTGGCCAGCCGTTCCTTAAGCGACAATAGACGGGAACGAGATCGACTCGCATAGGCAAGGGCAAGCTTGTTCCATGCTTCTTGTGAGGTAGTGGCCGCAGCAATGAGTGACATGGGTCGCTCCGTTAGGGAAGTCATGATAGCATAACGCAATAATATATCTTATTGTTTCTAAAGTATGAATTGAGGATTAGATACCTTAGTAACACCATCTGCACCGGGAATTTGAGCATCCGGACATGGATAACTTCCATCAAGGAACTCTAGAAGATCGAAGCCACCGAACAGTGTTTGAAACTGAGCACGCCACGTTACAAAGTTGTCGGAGTTGAGTTTGATTGGAAGCTGTGCGACATGGATCGTCACCAAGTCCTTGCGAGAGGAACCAATAGGAATGATACTGTTTGTCATAGTAACGATGTTGGATTACTAAAAGATCTTATCTTTTGAAAATCTCCAAGAGGAATTGACTCTAAGCAAGAAAGATTGATTTTGGATGAAGAGAGGTTTAAGGCTCTGATACCATATAAGAGAATGTAAATTGTATATATTGACTTGAATTGATTACATGAGACTTGGTACATATATATAGTACAATACAAGTAGAGATATAGGAGATATAGATAGTGTAGATAGAAATACTATATATATCTATTATAAGATTACCTCTCCTAATATCTAGGGTATATTTCTAATACTAAATATATATATTTTAAGATTACATCTACTAATAGATCTAACCACAATTGTTTAACACTTCCAAACTGCTACAGCAAAAGTATGGAGGCCTTTACTGATGTTTATTTGCTAAAAATATATCTAAATATATAAAATTTTCACTCATTTTTAAATGAAGACAACTTTATAAGGTTAAATGGCATTTGTTTTTGCATTAGAATTTATTTCATTATCTTAATAAGAAGTGCTAAAGTTGAAATACTTACCAGACACAGATAGTGTGTTTACACTTTTTCACAATTATATAGTTTTGAATGAGCAGCTTTTAATTAAAAAATAAATCTGAAATACTTGCAATAAGTAATATCTGTTCCAAGCACGCAGGAACTCATTATTATTTTTAATAGTGCAAGAATTGAGGAATAACCAAATAGTTAAAGTATAAAAATTTCTGGACACTTCTAATCTTACTCTGAGATTTTCAATCTCAGTGACAAAAGATAAAATATTCAAAGTATAAGGATTCAACAATAAAATATCGGTTATGCTACACTACCACCATGATTCTCGGATTTTTCTACTATGCTTTGGGAGCACCATGCTTTTGGTTTTTTTAATACTATGGTGGACTTAATTGTAACATAAGTAAAACTTTAAAAGTATGAAAAAATATGAATTTTTTTAACTACACCTAAGATGTGTATCATACAATTAATAATATCAATTTCCCTATGGGGTTCACCTTTAGGGCAATAGAAAAATAAAAAAATTAATGACAAAAGCATGGTGCTCCAAGAGCATTGTAGAAAGGTCCATGATTCTCTACCTTCTATAAAATATTATTATTTTAACTCTTATATTTATATATTATCCACAACTCTTACACATTGTATAAGGGTCCATCTAGTTTAAAATTACATAGATCCCTCCAGTTTAAAATTCACTCGTCCTCTTTAACCAACAATTTGTGAATTCACCAACCTCCGGTTGAAAATTCATTCGTACACATTGCATAGTTTTTTTTTTTCTTTTCTTTTTTAGGATTAGTGTACAGGATATAAAATGTTAAATGTATCTTTATTAGTTTTTTTTTTCTTCATATTTTGAGTTCTCATTTTTCTTTTACTTTTTCTTTGTCAATTTAGTATTTTGATATTCTAGACGGATAAGAATGTATCTTAAATTTGTTATACATATCAATTAAAATCTCTCAACCCTACTTGATTAGGACCATCTTTACCGGTAGCTCGAGTCATTATAGAAATTGTCCTACCATTTCACATTTTTTAAATTCATCATCAAAATATTATTGTTATTATATATATATATATATATAATATATATATATATATATATATATATATATATATATATATATATATATATATCGTATTATTCACTAGCTGACACATTGCATAATGTTGATAAGTAATGATTAAATTGTAAGAATACATTAACTTGTCAGCTTTGATCGTATCATAATTTTTTAAGTATATAACTTTTTTTAAGAAGTTCGCATATTTCTGATTTTGACACTATATGGTGTTTGAATGTTTATAATAAATTTATGTTTTACCATTGTTATATCATTTTTTTATAGGTGTAGTTTTATTTCCTTTTTATTTTTGTTGCTAAGTCAGTTTGAACCACTCGCAAATTTATGGACAAAATAGTAGAATTTAAACAATTAATAGAACGTAGGAGAGTTGAATTGGAAAATTGAGAAAGAGCCACATAAAAACACTTGCTAAAAATAGATATTAAAAATTCAATTGATAATACAAATTGTTTTATGAATTTCAGATTTTCACTCATTTTTATAAAACTTCATCATTTTAGAAATTTATTTATATTTTAAAAAAAAAAAAGTTGAAATTTTTAGATTTTTTAATCATATATTGAAAATAATAATATATTTAAAACAAATATTATACTTCATATCTACATTAAACATATTAGATACATCATGCGTCAATCACCTTATCGCTTAATGGAAGATTCTGACGACTGATGCATTGAATTACATGTAAAAACATGTTACATATATAATATACTCTTGATCCTAATTTTCTCAACAATGACGACGATGATATTATTTGTTGCATATGAGGAATTATAGTGTTGAGAACATATGATGGATACTATTACTAGACTTGGACAACTTTGCTGGGGTTATAGAAAAAAAAGTACAAGGCATGATTATGAAATCATATTCTGGATTTCTCTGGACTATTGGTGCATTTCATTAAGATGAGGGTTTTTTTTCCACCATCAAACAACTGGCTGCTTAGGTTTCTTTTGATGATCTTTAAGTGAAGGTTTATTCGCCTCAGTAACTCTTTCCTTGAAATGTGTATTTGTCAATTGTGATGAGACCATCTGTATGTTTCATCATTCATCCCTATCAATCACACCACACTAAAAAACTATCCCTTTCTCTCTTTCTATGCGGGGGTTCAAATTTCATTGGTTTCTTGACATCACTAATGAGGCATTAGCTTAGGTATGAGCTTTACATTGACATTTAATGGGTCCATTATACATCAAAGTTATCAGATCATCTGATAACTATTAAAAGGCTTAATTTTTAGATGATCATTGAAATGAATTTGTGCGGATTCTCTTCTTTTATTGAGCAAAATTTATTGGAGACTAGAAGTTCATTTTGGAACTTTATAGTTGATATTATATATTTTTAATTATAACATTAGGTCACACAATATATGGTCAGATGATGTGGAATGTGTTGATTATTTGACTTTGCAGGAGTTGGCTGTGTTGATATAATGGATACGAGTTGCTTTGTTTGATTTCTTGCTGTCTGCCAGAGTGCTCTAAGTTAGTGGGAAGCATCAGTAGTACATTAACTGAAATGCATGTTTTATGAAACCACAACGTTCATTCTAAATTGAAAAGCAGCAAGTTGAGACTGCACGATGAGTTCAAGTTGGTTTCTGGTGAAGGTTTTGAATAGCTTCTGCCAGATAGATGGTTAAACTAATTCGGTATATTTGGTTGGGTATTGCAAGAAAGAATGTTCTATTGAAGGAGCAGAATCTGGAGAAGACATGGATGAAGAACTGGTTTTTAAGAAGGATTTATATGTTATAGGTGGAGTCGGTGAATGATTTTAGTGAGGGATGGCATTCTAAGATGGACATGGAAAATGAATCCAAATGGAAACCAGGGCACCTATTTTGTCCTGATAGTTTCTTACGTATATGAACATATTACATGTAGCGAAGCTTTATATGTCAGTGTACATAACAACGTATACATCTAAAAAACTCATTGCTTAAACAATTTTTCTTTTTTTCATCTTAAATGATATTACTATCGTTTTTTTTTCCTCAAAGTGATATTCATATTTCTTTTACTTAATATTTTTTTTATTACAATATTATAGATACATGTTAAAGTTTACGCTTTAGCAGCGCAGAGTCAGCACCTAGTTATTATTAGTTATAAGTTAGAATTTTTAATTGATTTTCAGATCTTAGTTGAACTTCAATGTTTATTTAGAACTCTACAACTTAATTTTAATGTCTAAAAAATATTTGAATACTATTTTGGTGATTTAATATTATATTGAGTTATTTATTCGCTTAGAGCATCCACAGTGGTATTAAGTAAAGATTACGTAAACGTCGGCCCTACATGTTTATTTAATTAAAGCAAAAAAAACTTTCTACACTGGTTTTACATAGCATTTCTTAAAGAAGGGACCCACATGTAAATTTATGTTTTTACATAAAACATTCATTAAATATAAGGAAGAGTTAAGAACACAATAGGGGCCTGAATGTTTGCCCATGTTGCCAAAAGGGGTCTGAATTGAAAAAACGTATTATTAAGGGGTCTAAAATACCCATACATACTAATTATGCCCTTAAGGCCACCACGCTCCGGCCACCGCCCGGCGACCACCACCCGGCTCCGGCGACCGCCACCGGCCTCCTGCGACCGCCACCGGCCTCCTGCGACCGCCACCGGCCTCCTGCGACCGCCACCGGCCTCCTGCGACCGCCACCGGCCTCCGGCGACCGCCACCGGCCTCCGGCGACCACCACCGGCCTCCGATCGGAGCCAAAAAAGCTCCGATCGGGGCCACAGGGCTCTAGATCGGAGCTTTTCGGTCGTCGCCGGAGGTCGGCGGTGGTCGCCGGAGGCCGATGGTGGTCGCCGATGGTGGTCGCCGGTGGTGGTTGCCGGAGTCGGGGTGGTGGTGGTCGCCGGAGCTGTGGTGGCTTAAAGGGTATTTTCGTCATTTTAGGTCAAACATATGAGAGACACACTTTGGTCAAAGGGCATTTTCGGGTTTTCAAATTATTTTTGGTCACATGCCAAGCATGTGACCACTTTCCGTCACTTTTAACAGAAAAAATAGACGGAGACCTCACTTATACACAAAACTCATAATTCAGGCCCTAAATAATACGTTTTTTCAATTCATACCCCTTTTGGCAACATGGGCAAACATTCAGGCCCCTATTGTGTTCTTAACCCTATAAGGAATGCACTATGTATTACGTAAACAGTTTTTAATTATGAATTAATTCATTTTATAATTAATGCTAATATCTTATTGGTGGTTGTTAAAAATTTAATTATAAAATATATTTAAGGAATATGTTTAAGTAATACGATTGCAGATCAAATATTTTTTATGTGTGTTTTAATTTTACATATTACTTAAAGTGTACATAAATATCTACGTGACTACTTTACGAATAGTAATTAATTTTATTACAAAATAATTTCTACAAACGATCCTACCTTCCACAGGTATTTTCGTTATAATAAATTGCAGTTTAGTTGCGCCGAAAAAGTTAGACTCGGTATTGTTTTTTATCTTTTGTTTTGGGCCGGCCCATTAGTATAACTATACTTAAAAGTTCTGTAGCCGAACCGACTTTGCGGTCTTCACTCTTCCATATCTATTTAATCTAGTGGATTGATTCTCCAAAAACCCTCATATATAAATATTCTCTAAACACCTTCTGCCAGGCCAGACTCCTCTTGCTCCTGCTGCCTTCCTTGTTGCAAAGGAGGATCCTCAACTTTAATCTCATCATGTTGGTGTATCAGGATCTCCTCACCGGTAATTCTTTTAATTTTGATTCTTGTTTAATTGATTGAGATTTCGGTTTTGATTTTTCTTTTCAGCCTATTCATCGATGATCTGAAACTTTGAAGATTTGATTTTCTAGATCCTCCTTTCCTTCTGTTCTATTGATGTAATCCTTATCTTCTCTTAATATAAGAGTAAATTTGTTAATACTATTGGATTTAGAAATACCAGAGGCTCAGTTAATTTAGTCCAGATGTGTTATTGTCCTTGCCTCCGAATTAGATTCGAAAAGGTTTTTCTTTTTGCAATATTCTAGCATTGTTGCTGCTATTTCATGTTAGCTTTAGTTGTTTGCTTTGGGTCTTGTTCAATTTTTTCAAAAAGTTTTTGCTTTTTGCAATATTCTAGCATTTAATTTCATGTTAGCTTAGTATCTGTTAGCTTTTGCTGCAATTTCATGTTAGCGTCTTGTTCAAATTTGGACCTCGGTCTCTTATCTTAGTGGATTGGATCCCATCAGCTGTTGAATTTATTTTATGTAAATTTTAAACTAATTATTGGTGAGTATGTTGACGTCTTCTTATTACTTGATAAATAAGTATTCTCGTCCTTGCGTCTTGTTTTATTAGATTGTTGTCCAAATAGAAACGTATTACTTTGATCTATGCATTGCTGGTTTATTTGCCTGATATTGTCCGTTTTCTAATCCA
Source organism: Clarkia xantiana subsp. parviflora (assembly GCA_036873135.1). Taxonomy (NCBI): domain Eukaryota; kingdom Viridiplantae; phylum Streptophyta; class Magnoliopsida; order Myrtales; family Onagraceae; genus Clarkia; species Clarkia xantiana. The sequence goes on from JAPTYO010000004.1 coordinate 29,773,599, forward strand.
GGCGATGAGCTTCTCTCTGATTCCTTTCCATACAAGGAGCTTCATAATGGTGTCCTCTGGGAAGTTGACGGAAAGGTCAGTTGCTAGTCGTTGTTGGTTGAAGAATTAAGTGCATATTATATTCTGTACTCTAAAATTTTCTGGGATTCTCTCAGCCTATTATTCCACAGATACACATGAAATTTCTTCATTTGTGAACGTCATTGGAACAAAAAAAATTATATGCTCAAATCTGTTGTCAGCCATGCTCGATTTTGAAAGTTTGCATAGCTTATTATAAGCATTCTCTTAAAATATTTTAAGCTCGTTTTATTAATTTTGAGTGAATGGTTTTGGATTGGGACAGTGGGTTGTGAAGGGTTCAGTTGATGTGAACATTGGTGCCAACCCATCTGCTGAGATGAGGGTGTTGATGACCAAAGTGTCAAGGTTGTTGATATTGTTGACACCTTTAGACTTCAGGTAATAATTAGTGGCACTTGCTCTCTTTCCAACACTTTTGAAGATTGTATGTATTTTGATTTTAGGGTTTGACTTTGGTTATTATTCATGTAGGAGCAACCTCCATTTGACAAGAAGCAGTTTGTGACCTACATTAAGAGGTACATCAAGTTGTTGACACCTAAGTTGGAAGGGGAGAGCCAAGACCAATTCAAGAAGAACATTGAGGCAGCAACAAAGTATCTGCTCTCCAAGCTCAGTGACTTGCAGTTGTAAGTGCAAAAACATGAATCTCATCTTATTGATAAAAACCCATTGAATTCAAAGTGATGTAATTAGTATGTTCTGTCTGGTGTGTGCAGCTTTGTGGGTGAGAGCATGCAGGATGATTCTGGCCTTGTATTTGCATACTACAAGGATGGCTCTGCTGACCCTACCTTCCTTTACTTTGCCCATGGCTTGAAGGAAATCAAGTGTTAGTCTGTGTCTTTCGTTATTGTTGTTTAGGTTATCATGTTGAAGGACTTGTTTTTTTCGTGTGCTATATTGGGCATTGCGTCGAGTCTAATGCCGGTTGTTTTGAAGCATATTTGATTAAGGTTTTTGAAACCATTGGATGGTAGAATAGTTCCCAGATTGTGTTTGACAGATTTGATTTGGTATACTAATTAGACTATATGGCATTATGGATCTCTTTTATAAACTGGATCCTATCTACCATACTTTTTTTTCATGGGTGGTCCTTGGTGGAGGCAGTACACGTAGTATGCGTGCTCCACATCTAAATTACTCTCGATTTATAGCAGGATCAACTTACTCGTAAGGAGTAAAGTGCTGGTTTTGAATATTTTTTCATTCCTATGTTACCGACTGGGGTTAATTGTTTTTTTCCTTTCTACCATACTTTGCTTGTGGTAGTTGATTGTTCTTTTCTAATACTTTATAGGTGAATCCATAAATGAAATTGACAATATTAATGGGGTAGTGGTAAAGCCTGATAAATTAACCGTGAATTATCCGACGAAAGTAGGCGTGGGCTCCACTGAAAGTTTTGCAGACTTTGTAGTTTGTTCCGTTTGAGTTGTATTATTTACTCTTCCTTGTTCCAGTTATACCCCTTGCTTTCACATGCAAAGCTAACTTTGAAAGGGTGGGCTCCACTACTAACAAATCTGATTTTTTTTTCCCCGAAAATCTGTAGAATACATTTAAGAAAAATATAAGTAAATTATAAATACATAATTATTTTTATAAATAAATTAAATATATAATTAACTTTAAATTTCATATATCACTCGCAACTAATTAAATTAAATGATAAATATTTTTTTTTTAAAAAAATATAAGTAAATACATAATCATTTTTATAAATAAATGAAATACATAATTAACTAAAATTTCCTATCTAATTTTTCTTATTGCATAAGAATAGAAATTTAGATTAAGAATGTAGAGCTTAAAATTTATTAGTGCATTAACCATTTTTTTAAGTTTTTTTTTTATATATTTAATTTCAAACAAATAAACGGTTACACTGACTTTTAAATTTTAGTATTTAGTATATATTTAGAACTATAATTATAACATAACTAACTCAAATATGACTTATATTACTATTAGCAATTTTAAATGTTTAAAATTATTTTTATAATTTTTACGTACACTCAGCGCCTAGCTTATTATTTTTTAAGTCTGACTGGACAAATTTTAAACATTTAAAACATAGTACAAATATCTATGTATTAAACATACTATATTAAGTATATTTTACAATAATATTATATATATACTTGCTTTCATTTAATATAATATTTTCTATTTTGCAGTATCGTAATGAAATAAACATAACTTACATTCTTAGTGATTTACGATTACGAATTCTTTTTTTTATATAGAAAACAGATTAAATATATTTATATTTGATATAAAAATAAAAAATAAGACATGAATTGTTGTTAATTGATATATTAATAAAATAAAATTTTGCGTAAAAAACAAATAAGAGATTATATGCTAAGTTCTAATTATTTATAAAATTTCTAAGAATATATAATTTACGAATATATTATTATTATATAATCTATTTTCTGTATAAAAATATTGTACAAACAATTGATTCAAATAACTTCATTATTCAGTTAATCTAATTTTGGCCAAAAAAAAGTTAATCTATACCATCTGTTTTCTCGTGTTTTTTTTTTTTTTTTATAATTTGTAATGTAATTTTTTTTGCCAAAATTTGTAATGTAATTTGATGTGTATTTTTTTTGGATCACTCGAAAATATATTTCTAAAAAAAAAACCTTTTGCATGTGTTGCTTGACATAAAGGGTAAAATAGGAAGAGAATAGCAAAATAAATACTAATCAATCATTACTACTATGAAGAATCCTTACACTTGGTTAACGTGTATAGTTCCAACAAACCTTTCGCAAGGATTTTCACGGTAAAAATCTCAGTTTGTATCTTTATTCTTATTAATGACATGATGAAAATTAAGTGTATTTAAAGTTTTGTATAATTTTATAGTTTTCACAATTAATGATGTCAATTTTTTTATGTTTCACTTTTAAGGTAATGAAAAATGCCAAATTATACAAAGTAAAAGAAAAAATCAACAAAATTGGTACTTGTGACATACCAAGTTTTATTAATAGTAATTAACCAATATTGGAATGACAATCAAGCAAAACCAAATAAACTAGAGGAGATGGATATAATTGCCCAATTAAACAATCATTTCAGTTTGTGCATCTGTTTGTGCTCCTTGTAAAACGGCACGAGACTGATGATATATTGGCTACTAAATGAATAATGGAGGCACCAATCTCGCTCACCGACGGGCATTCAAAATTGGTTTATTACATTACATATTCTGCATCCGATTCTATAATAACTGCGAGTTCGATTCCTTGCAAGATGGCTCGAGCTTTAACATTCATAGCATTAATATCTCGAGTTTCTTCCTGCTAGAAGACGACCGGTATGATCCCTTGTCACAATTCACGTTCCTCCGCGCTTAGTTCCGCTTTCTCAAGACAATTGACTTTGATTGCAGTAGCTTGTGGCTTTTCCCATCTTGGTTGCTCAGTTGCCCCAGCTCTTGGTTTTGCAACAAGGGCGTCTACAATTTTTCCCATATGTTTCAGTTTGGAAAGAGCTTCTCTCCACTCCATCCATATACGTTTTCATATGGTCTTAATGTGAAAATAGGTGGGCCGTATCTCCTGTCTTGTTGCACCCTTTCTCTCAAAATTCTACGTGGCCCACACTAACCCTCTAACTTCACCTGATCACCTCCTTCACTTTGTTCGCCTCCAAAAAATAGGACGACTCCGAAAAGTAAATTCCAGAATGCAGATGGATCGTCTTGGAGTGTCCAAGCCGTTTGTTTTGGTAAGCTCCTTTGAAAATTTGATTTTTAACCTTTGATTGATTGTGTCTGTCTGTCTGTGTGCATCTACTTGGACTAAACATTATTAGAAACAAAAGAAACTACACTACACCAACCTAATAAGTTTTTCTAGGAATCAATTCTTCCATCTCTCACAATTGGGTGGGCGGGCCAACTATCTTGAATCGGTAGGGACCAGCTTTTGCACTTCCATTTAACAAATTAGTCAAATTATACTAATCCTGATTGTGGCTCAATGTGAAGCCGATACATCGTCATCATGCTTGACACATCAGCATTGACATCCAATTATAATTAAACACATCAACAACCGTTTTATTTACACGACTTTCTTTTATCTCTCATAATTAAGTTAGAAGTGCAGAGAATAAACTACATATAAATCTTCTAATCATAATAGTTAGCTAAGAGGATTAACCAGAACTTGCCACATCAGCTCAATAGACCAATAATAAAATGCCACATAAGACACGTCATCAATAACAACATATGTTACTCTAACAATAATCACTAATTTATACTGAAAGACGTTTCAATATAAGTTAGGAGTGCAAAGAAGAAACTACATATCTATATACTATATAATTTGATTACCTTTTAGGTAGTTTTTAATTAGATTGCTTGAAAATTTGCCATGTCACCACCTAATAATCTAATTGGTCAATGTAATTCACGCGTCACTCCCTAAACCTTTTTCACCCCCTAATGACGCGGCATCTTCAATATCGACGTTTCAACTCAGCAAATCAGTTATCCTCATGCTTTCCGTTACAATCGCCTTTTAAGAGGATTCGCTTCTCTTCCCCCAAAATCTTGAATGCAGAGAATTTAATTGGCGTTTCAACGCAGCATAATTAGTTATCCTCATAAATCCGGGCTACTATCAAGTGCCTCGAAGCTGAGAAGCAACGCAGGAAGTTCCATCGCGTGGACCAGATACAGTTCATCGCGTGGACCAGGTACAGTTCTTCTATCTTATGACTCGCCTTCACTGTAATTCACTTTATGATTCTAATTATTCTCTAACTACATGATATGCGGTGATATTCGATTCCAGCTTGATTTTCTTTATCTCTTGAGGTAAAAATATCAACGTTTCTTTAATATATATATTTTTCTATGGAATATCCGCTGGTGGTTTCGGTCGATCCAGTATAATTATCCGTTGGTGGTTTGAATCAGGGCTAATTTTTATTCAGTATCTTAATCGGGATTGTCGTTTCAGGAGAAGCTGGGATTGGGTCGATCCACCAAGGCGATTTGGTGGAACTGCGTCTGAAGATGGGGATGTTTACATAATTCTAGCTGGTTCTGCATTTTACATGGTGATCACTGGTGAAGGACAGACTCCACATGATTTGTAAGCATTAACAGGTCTGAGAGCTTGGGGTTGAGAAGATTCCAGGTACACTGTCCATTCATGATAATCCCTTGTGCTAAAATCAAGCACAATCAATTTATATGCAAATGTGTTAGACCAACTAAATGGCTGTATACCTTGGTTTAAATTTACATTACATATCGTATAAGCATGTGCTAGAACTAGAGCTTATCATTGACAATATAACCATTTTTCAACTGGTGCTGCAAATATCACTTTACTAGGGTATTTTACTTTATTCCAGACTCATATTCCAGAGCATTTTACTTTATGCTGCAAATATCTATCACTTTGAAAGGTAAGTAACCTTCCAAAGATCGAAAAATCGCATTCGTATTCAATTAACTGATATTTCCAACATTTGAAGGGTAATATTACTGTAACAAAGTGCTTATTTTATATTATGCAGATTGACATTGAAGATGATGAGGATGCCCATATGATTTTTTCTTCGGGATAGTGCAACCAATCACTAGCACTTTAATACCCTCATCACCAAATCCAAGAGGTACATTCCACGTTTGCTGAACTATCAATAAAGCAGGCCTTTACTTTTGAATACTGTGCTTAAATATGAGTTTACTATCTTTTCCCCTCCTATAAGCAGAAGAAATTATCCATGATCAATACCCTGATTGTCGAGATAATCAACCATCTGAAAAGTCCGTCTAAAGGAAAGGAAGAATGTGTTGTGTTCAAACGATTCTGATCAAACAAATATGTGGAGAAATAATTTGTTTAGTGCCGAAAATCTATAAGAAGTAATTTGATTCTAAAAGAAAGTACTACTAGAATGAGACGATGCCTGGAGTTCTTGCAGTGGATCTGTTTAAAAAAACACTTTTCTGTTCAATTTCTAGGTTATTTTGCATTCAACCTTGAGATTAGGACTTGCATAAGTTGATTGATCTTTGGCTTAATGATATAAAAAGATGGATTGTTGGTAAGGAACTCCAAGATTTTTATAAAACTTCAGTTCCATGCCATTAGTTATTTATTAGGGTCAATAACCTGGGAGAGGTCTGAAGTTTGACCCTTGTGAATTTGAGAGGTCTGAAGTTTGAAATGGTGATAACAAATGTCTGAAGTTTCGACTTGTAGATAATAGAGGTCTCCGTTAGTTTTTTCCGTTAAAACTGACGGAAGTTGGTCATGTGCATTGCATGTGACCAGAAATAAAAAAAAATTCCAAAAATACCCTTCTTGCATATCACATGATTGAATGAAAAGACGAAAATGCCCTTAAGGCCACCACCCAACTCCAGCCACCACCACGGCTCCGGCCGGCCACTACCCAACTCCGGCGACTACCACTCTCTCCGGCGAACACCACCCTCTCCGGCCGGCCACCACCCTCTCCGACGACCGCCACCACGGCCCCAATTGGGCCCAAATCGGAGCCACCGGCCCCGATTGGGCCCAAATCGGAGCCACCGGCCCCGATTGGGCCCAAATCGGAGCCACAAAGCTCCGATCGGAGCTCGGTGGCTCCGATCGGAGCTATGTGGCTCCGATTTGGGGCCACAGAGCTCCGATTTGGAGCTCTGTGGCCCCAGATCGGAGCCACAGAGCTCCGATTGGGAGCTCTGTGGCCCCAGATCGGAGCCACAGAGCTCCGATTTGGAGCTCTGTGGCTCCGATCTGGGGCCACAGAGCTCCAAATCGGAGCTCTGTGGCCCCAAATCGGAGCCACATAGCTCCGATCGGAGCTTTGTGGCTCCGATTTGGGCCTAATCGGGGCCGGTGGCTCCGATTTGGGTCCAATTGGGGCCGTGGTGGCGGTCGTCGGAGAGGGTGGTGGCCGGCCGGAGAGGGTGGTGGTCGCCGGAGAGAGTGGTGGTCGCCGGAGAGGGTGGTGGCCGGCCGGAGCCGTGGTGGTGGTCGGAGTTGGGTTAGGTTTAAATTATGGACAGGGGTATTTTTGTCATTTCATCTTTATATTAATTAAACTTTTTATTAATTCAAATATTACAAAAGGGTATTTTAGACATTTCACACGGTTCTGTTAAATTTGACAGAAAATTTGGACGGAAAACCTAAAAATCACAAAGTCCAAACTTCAGACCTCAGTTATCACCATTTCAATCTTCAGACCTCTCAAATTAACAAGGGCCAAACTTCAGACCTCTCCCAGGTTATTGACCCTATTTATTATGCATTTTCAGGTTTGCCAATCTGACTTCTTGATACCCATATAAGACGGAGAAATGCTAATCATGAATATATCCAAGTTGGGAAAGGTCGATATTTTGGGATGAACCAAATATCATTATTTGAGTCAAAAGTGACTCGCGGAAATGGTTAACAGACTCTAAGCATGTATATCTACGTCTTGGTCACCAGTTTGACTTCTTTCGAATGTTATCATGTTACTTTACCCCATGGAACTTTTTATCAGTACAATGGTATGTATTCTAATTCTTTTCTTCCATCTCACCAACATGACACAAAACTTTCATAGTTGAAAATATTTTTGTATCTCTTGTGTGTAGTTGATTGTCATCGTGATGTATGTAATTATCTGTACGGAAAACTGTAACTCTCATTGAGTGGACTAGATAATTCAATAATGAAATTTGCAAAGGCACGAGGAAACGATCCTCTCAAATCAGTCATGGCTTCTCAGCCGGTAGATCATTTGGGGTTGCTGAAGTGCTTGTGTATGGTGATGGATTTTTGACTCGAAAGAGGTTTCAGGACTGCTTTAGGGGATTTCAACATCGTGCAACTCCAACTGGCAGCTAATAGCAACTATAACATCATTATCTATGCGTGTAAATGTAATATAATTTCTTCTTTAGTTCACAAAAGTAACCCCAAAGTCATTGTCCACAATGGCTTCTGTAATGTTTATATAAATTTTTTCCAATAGTTTCTTCTCCTTCACCCACTTAGATGTTAAGATTTTCATCCATTGAAAAAAAAAACGATGCTGGAGAAGGATTTTGATGGTGTAATTTTTTTTTGTAAAAGCATATAAACAAAAAAATTATTTCTATAATTTTTTAATTATATATATATATATATCACTCTGCATACCGTATCTATAATATAATTTGACTAACTTCTTTTTTTAATTTTAAATTAATTATTTTTAATTGGTCAATGTCAAACATAAAGATCTTATTTCACCCTAAAAAAACGTTACAAACAGTACACGAATTTCGTAATATCACATATTTTTATTTCATATGCATAAGTTTCATTTTTATAATTTTCTTACGCTTTTATGTAATTTTAATGGAATACTAAAATACATATTATGAAAGATTAGCGTGTGCCAATATTTGTAAATTATTATTAACGTTGTTGTTATAAAATAATTTAATTTCTATTTTCAGTATATCACATATTTTTTAAAATAAAATAAATATATATTATATTAGTATAATTAGGTAGAAGTCCATGTTCAAAACATAAAAACTACTATCAACATTATTTTTTCCATAATATTTAAATTATTATGTTTTTTGCCAAATAATATTTAAATTATTAGAATTGAATTTTTAAAATCAAACAATTATTAGAGAAAATGTCGAAACCCGCGCATTGCGCGGGGCAAATACCTAGTAAATCTATAATAATGATTGTTAGCCAAGAGGATTAACCAAAGCTCGCCACATCAGCTCATTAGACCAATAATAAAATGCCACATAAGACACGTCATCAATAACAACATATGTTACTCTAACAATAATCACCAATTTATAGTGAAAGACGTTTCAAATAAACAATTAGACACGACATTTATCATAAATCTAAGTGTTCTTTATTATAATAATATTAATCAATTATAATTATAATGGAATTGATTAAAACGCCTTAAATTTAGGATTATTACGAAAGCATGTATGGTCAGTGTCATTACGTATAGTTATATACTAAAACTATATAACTCTACTATTTAATAATTTAAATATTTTTTAGCATTTTTAATAAAAATCATATTTCTATTATTAAAATATATTATGCATAATTCTGTTATGTATATTATCATTATGCATATGTATGTATATTTTTCATGCATTTTTTAAATCATGGTCACTAATGCATTTTCCACAAAATTAAATAAAAAAGATAATAGTTAATTTTTTTTTCTAAATATTTTTATATTTAATATTATTATATTTAACCTGCGCGGTGCGCGGGTTCAGCACCTAGTTAGATACTAACACTGTAGACCACACGTGAATAAATGTATATATTACTACTACACTTTTTAGAACATTAATATATTTTTTAATAGTTACACTATTAACTATGGTCGGACCTACCATTCGGTTCGATCCGGATTAGGTCAACTGGAACTTATTTCTAGTTGATGTAACAATTTGGAATTCTAAATTACCTAAAAGGACACAAAAATTATGTCATGTATCAATTTGCCAATCTGTGTTTACTCTAGTACAAATTTGGAACTAGGTCCGATTGGACCCCAACCAAACCTAGCTCTCAACTGACCTAACCCTGGTTATGTTGGTGTCAACTAGGTCATGCGAACCTAACCGTGCTCGTACCTAGACGCAGACTCGACTCGTACTATGTCAATTGATATCTACGCCCGATTAGACCCCAATCGAACTTAGGTCTCAATTGACCTAGCCCGGATCGAGCATAGGGCTATAAAATCATGGTTAAGGTCACCTAGGTCAGGCAAACCTAACCAATGCCGGACCTAGTCTCGGCTTGACTCGAACTAGGTCAATCGAGCCAAGGTTTCGATCAGAACAAGTTTAGAGACTAAATTATACAAAAGAAAAGTTATGGTTGTATTACTTAATAAAACAAGAAAGATTTATATTTGTCTATTCAAGTGTCAATAGTGATTACGTGTAGGGGTGAAACCGGACCGGTCGGATCGGTTTTTCGCTTGGTTCGGTCGGTTATCCATATTTTCGGTCCGGTTTTTTTCCTTTAAAAAATCCGACCAAAAAACCGTATGAGGAAAAATAAACCGTCCATTGGTAGTACGGTTTTTTCGGTTCGGTTTTCGGTTTAAACCGAAAATCCAAATTAACAATCACCGTTTAAAATTCTCATTATTTTCATGGAATTTATCAAACCGAAATGAAAAATAGCGTCAATTAATATAATTAAATAAATTATAAAACAAAATTAGAAAAAATAATCTTTACAAGTGACTATTTTATAATTTTTGTTAACCTAATTAATTAATTATATTGATTAATATTAACTAATATAGTATATATTTTACATATTTAGTTAGCATAACGGTCGGTTCGGTCCCCACGGTCCTCAAATCTCAAAATCCGAACCGAACCGAAAAACCGAACTAGAGTAAAAAAATCCGACCAAAAACCAAACCGTATATTTCGGATTCGGTTTTTTCGGTCCGGACCGATTCGGTTTTCACCGGTTTTTCGGACCAACCGGATTTGGTTTCACCCCTAATTACGTGCTAGGTACATGATCAAATCTTCAGCGTCACTCTGTCTTTTTTTTTTTTTTTTTTTTTTTTACAGATTGACCAGGTTAACACTAGATGAAAAAAAAATGTTTAAATAGTTTTATCCTTTAGGGTTAACCTGACTAAGCTAAAATGTTCACATAACACTGTTGGATTTTTGGAATTTGGGTTTATTATTATTTTTTAAAAATATATTAGGTGCTGTGTATAGTTAAACAATTTTATCCTATAGGGATAGCTCGGTCAAACTGTATATCCAACTTAATATGGTTTTAGAAAGAAAAACAAAACCATAAAACAACCTAACTCTTTAAATTAAAACCTAAATGAAACGGAATCACTCATAGACTGTTTGAAGGAAAAAAAAAAGGATAAAAAATAGAGATAAAAATAGTTGCAAATAGTGGCGTGGCTATTTTGATAATAAAAAAAAAATAGATAGGGGCGACTGTACAAACCACTAATCTCCCCCATCTACCCGAATCTATAGTTCGTCGGAACCAACGCTCCGTTCATAACACAAACCACTGCATGATATTTACTATTCGGGGTACCCAAGATGCAACTGCGGTCGCATCCCATCATCAAACTCTTCTCCTAACGGATAGCAGAGAATTTTTTGGCATCCCCTACGTGCGCTAGTCCTTCGCAGATATTTCACAATCAGGGGTGCTTAGGTAGTCTAGTTTCGTCCAGCCCCTACCATTTAGAAATCTCTACACCAGTCATACGGTCATCTTTTTTTGTTAATGGAGTTGTTTGTGTTTCAGATTTATTGTGGGTTCTTTCTGGTATCGCTTGTTGTGCAGGTCCTCTGTTAGCTTTGTCGGCCTTGAGGGGGATTCTCTTCTTCTCCGAAGGGCTGAATATGTTACTATATCAGTTGGTCTCCTCCTCGCCAAGCTGTTATCATTTGCCAGTGGTCTTCTTTACCGTTAAGCCGATCTGGTGTCCTAGTTTATTTTTTACCGGTTGTATTTCTGTTCCTTCCTCTGTTATCTTTGTTTTGTTAGTACTTGCTTTACTTGTTCGGGATATGGATCTTATCTAATCCATCCGGAATGGTTATTTTCTAATTTGTAAGTTGTAACCATTCTCATTTCAATAAAATCGACGTGATTTAGGATACAATTTTTTTTCTTAAAAAGAGGAAGGTAATGGTATATTAATAAGAAAGGAGTTGAATTATATTTGTTTACAAAGCTAATAGTTTGATTCGGTAGTACAACTACTCAATTCTTATCATGTACAATCTTCCGACGTGGCATTATTTCATTGGACTATTTCTTTTAGTGAACACAGCACCCCGTACACAAGTATTTTCCTTAAACAAATTGTAGTTTGCTCCGAAAAAGTTAGACTCGGTATTGTTTTTTATCCTTTGTTGTGGGCCGGCCCATTAGTAACTATAAAGCTCTGTAGCCGAACCGACTTTGCGTCTCCCAAAACCCTCCTATATATATTCTCTGAACACCTTCAGCCAGACTCCTCTCGCTCCCGCTGCCTTCCCTGTCGCCAACAAGGATCCTCAACTTCAATCTCAATCTCATCATGTTGGTGTATCAGGATCTCCTCACCGGTAACTTTTTCGATTTTGATACCTATTCTTGTTTAATTGATTGATATTTCGGTTTCGATTTTTCTATTCAGCCTATTATTCATAGATGATCTTAAACTTTGAAGATTTGATTTTCTAGATCCTCCTTTCCTTCTGTTCTATTGATGTAATACTTATCTTCTCTTAATATAAGAGTAAATTTGTTAATACTATTGGATTTAGAAATACCAGAGGCTCAGTTAATTTAGTCCAGATGTGTTATTGTCCTTGCCTCCGAATTAGATTCGAAAAGGTTTTTCTTTTTGCAATATTCTAGCATTGTTGCTGCTATTTCATGTTAGCTTTAGTTGTTTGCTTTGGGTCTTGTTCAATTTTTTCAAAAAGTTTTTGCTTTTTGCAATATTCTAGCATTTAATTTCATGTTAGCTTAGTATCTGTTAGCTTTTGCTGCAATTTCATGTTAGCGTCTTGTTCAAATTTGGACCTCGGTCTCTTATCTTAGTGGATTGGATCCCATCAGCTGTTGAATTTATTTTATTTAAATTTTAAACTAATTATTGGTGAGTATGTTGACGCCTTCTTACTTGATAAATAAGTCTTCTCGTCCTCTGTGTTGTTTTATTAGATTGTTGTCCAAATAGAAACGTATTACTTTGATCTATGCATTGCTGGTTTATTTGCCTGATATTGTCTGTGTTCTAATCCAGGCGATGAGCTTCTCTCTGATTCCTTTCCATACAAGGAGCTTCATAATGGTGTCCTCTGGGAAGTTGATGGAAAGGTCAGTAACACAACTAGTCGTTGTTGGTTGAAGAATTAAGTGCATATTGTATTCTGTACTCTAAAATCTTCTGCTACTCTCCCAGCCATTTATTCCACAGATACACATGAATTTTTTCATTTGTGAACGTCATTGGAACAAAAAAAATTATACGCTCAAATATGTTGTCAGCCATGCTCGATCTTGATAGTTTGCATAGCTTATTATAAGCATCCTCTTAAAATATTTAAGCTTGTTTTATTAATTTTGAGTGGATGGTTTTGGATTGGGACAGTGGGTTGTGAAGGGTTCAGTTGATGTGAACATTGGTGCCAACCCATCTGCTGAGGGTGGTGAGGATGATGAGGGTGTTGATGACCAAAGTGTCAAGGTTGTTGATATTGTTGACACCTTTAGACTTCAGGTAATAATTAGTGGCACTTGCTCTCTTTCCAACACTTTTGAAGATTGTATGTATTTTGATTTTAGGGTTTGACTTTGGTTATTATTCATGTAGGAGCAACCTCCATTTGACAAGAAGCAGTTTGTGACCTACATTAAGAGGTACATCAAGTTGTTGACACCTAAGTTGGAAGGGGAGAGCCAAGACCAATTCAAGAAGAACATTGAAGCAGCAACAAAGTATCTGCTCTCCAAGCTCAGTGACTTGCAGTTGTAAGTGCAAAAACATGAATCTCATCTCATTGATAATAAATCTTATTATTAATTAACTAAGATTGAGTGTGTATGTGTGCAGCTTTGTTGGTGAGAGCATGCAGGATGACTCTGGCCTTGTTTTTGCTTACTACAAGGACGGTTCTGCTGATCCTACCTTCCTCTACTTTGCTCATGGATTGAAGGAAATCAAGTGCTAAGTCGCCATTTTAATATTTTGTTATATCCTCTATCATGTTGAAGGATTTGTTTGCTTGCTTAAATGTGCTGCTACATTATTATTCAGACTTTCTTTAATCAAATGCTATCCTAAGGTTGTTTTTCTAGTTCGTTTTTGTATTGGAGTGAAATCTTCCTGGTTTTGTCACTGCAAATTTGAGTTAGATTATTTGCAAGATTTATTATATGGCGGCATTGGTAATGAAATGTGGAAACAGGCATCGTTTGGGACTGGCCGTGGTTTGGAATAACTTACACCCCAGATTTTGAATGAAAAATGTTTTATCCGGCAACAAAACAATTAAGTGTTTAGATTTATGTAGAACCTAAAAATCGTACAAATATGTCACGATTAGACTCCAATTATAAGAATTATTAATAACGAGTTTCCATCTATTTTATCCGTCAAAATAGATGGAATTTTAACACGACTCAGTAAGTTGTATTCTACAACTAATTAAGTCCAGTTTATTTCTTACCAAGAAAAGTCCTTTTTATATTTTTAAAAAGACGAGCCAGTGGCTAGCCATGGGCCAGCCAGGAGTTAACCACCTTATATATATATATATATATTTTATATTTTAGATCTAATTTAATTATGAGAGAAATTTTAGGATGCAATTAATTAGGTCACGCGATTGATTTCCGTTCATTTAGACAGAAAAAATGGATGGAAAACTCTTAACGAATTACATAATTTGAGCTCTGAAGAATAATATAGCGTGCAATAGTTATTACAGTGTAACATTCAATAATGTTTTTGTCTATGCAGCAAAAAATGAGTTCCTACGTAAATGCGGAAAATGGTTACTAAAGTCGAGTCGTAAATTCGGATCGTAGAAATGTAGTTTCTATATATAAACTAAAATAACATCATAGATTAAAGTTATAACGATACATATATGAAATAATGTAAAATAAATTTGAAAACAGTAAATATAGTCATTGATTGTCCATAATATATTTTTATTCAACCAAATAGTATATTTGTTCAACTAAGTGCATCCACAATGCTATTACTTAAATTGTTTTCCTTAAAATTGCCACATAGGATTTTATGTGTGGTTTTAAGGAATACATAAATTTATGTAATGCCTAAATAATAGTAGGTCCATAGTGGTTTTACTTAACCATTTTACTTAAATATTTTTTATTATTAAATTTTAACTACAAATTTAAAAAGTAATTAAATAATTCCAAGCTTAATAATTGTGTCGTTTAAGTTATCTACATATATATACAACGTTTCTTAATATGTTTGCCATAATAAATATAATTGATTATATGAATTTGTTCACAAACACCATTGACCCTCCGTTGCTCCACTCCTCGCCGACTAAAACGTTGTTTGTATATATATATATATAATAGAATCATTAAACTAAGTATATATATGTTCAAAAAATTATAGATATTGAACTATATATATATATATAATTTGTGTTATGAATTATATATTATATATATAATAATTATATCATTCATTTATATATATATAATCTTACATGTGCAAATATCTTAGTCATATATATAAAACGTGTATATATATGTCTTATATATATATCTAAGATATCTACGGAACGACTGAAATAAAAAGCTGGGCGGAAGGAATGGAATAAAAAGTGGGTTTGGGGAAAAAAATGCGGGATAGTTAATTTTATATGATGGCGTGTCAACATAAAACATTTCTTAAATTTAAGAAATGTTTTATGTAAAAACATAAATTTACGTATGAGTCATATTTTTAAGGACTGCTATGTAAAACCATCGTAGAGAGTTTTTTTCACTTTACATAAATAAACATGTAGGACCCACGTTTACGTAATCCTTACGTAATAACACGGTGAATGCTCTGATCAAGTTTTAATTCATTTACATGAGCTTCAGTTTTAATTCATTTACATCAAGTTTACTAAGAAATCACTGACTTCAGTAAACTCAAAACTTGATCAGAGCATTTACTAAGAAATCACTGACTTCAGTAAACTCAAAACTCATATTAACAATTAGAATAATCACCTCTTGGACATGCAACCTCATATGAATATCAACTACCGCATAAGGCAGATCATATATGATCAAGAAACGGTCTTAGTTATACTTAGAATAGTTTTTTTTTTTTTTTTGAAAAAAATTAATACTTGACACCGGAAATAATTTTGTGAGAATTAGTGTGAAGGAAAATGTAGGTCAAGTTAATTGGAGATTTTTTGGCCAAAAAAAGTTATTTGGAAATTTGGAATTTTAAATGGGTGGGATTTAGTAAAAAAAAAAAAAAAAAGAGGCCAAGTTCTAATTTACTAATCCAATCCCAATACAGCCGAATAAGTAGTAGTGGATTGCGGCCCAAATGAATTTATTTTGCCCCCTAATTAGAAGACTTCATGTATTGGGATTGGATTAGTAAATTAGAACTTGGCCTTTTTTTTTTTTTTTTGTCGTCTATTTTGATAGTAAAACTAGAAATAGTTACAAATGTATAAACTCGGAGTTTCTACCCGTTTCTACGAGTTACTAAAAACTCAAAGAAATCAAATCAGTATTTATGCGGGTCGAAATTTAAAATATTGTAGGGTTTTTTTTTTAAAAAAAAAATTGATAGAGTGACGTAAGTATTTTTTTTGGTAATATGTTTTGCTTATGTAGCTTTAGTAATTTAAAAAAAAAATCATTTTTTTTCTTATTTCTATATTTTTAAGAGGAACATCGTGGTTATTTTAATATTATTATTAATTTTTTTCAACGAAATTTTAAATTTTATCACTATATTTATACAAGAACTCTACTCGTTATCCTAGAGTAGTACTAAAAGAGTAGTGCGGAAGAGTCAAACCCGTGATCTAAAATTAAAACACCTAGCATCTTACTAACTCAACTGTACAAACATTTATGTCAAGTGTTGTCCTTCATAATATTTAAAGTTGTTCCTTAACAATATCTATTGAAAATATACCTATATATATTATTAAAAAAACCCGAGTCAAACGGTGTCCTAGGAAACCACTTGGTACACTCTACATCCGCCACTGAGCAAGTGAGCATAATGGTGCGGTTTACTATATTTATATGGTGCAAATAGTCATAATTTTTTAAATTTTCACCGCGTTATTAGGGATGTCAACGGGGCGGATCGAGGCGAGTATCGACAACCCTAGACCTGCCCCGCGGGTCGGCCAGGTCGACCCGGACCCGCCCTATACACTTCGCGGGGCGGGTCTGTTGGGGAAAAAATCCCGCAGGTCGGCCCGCGGGGCCCCGAACCAGCCCAACAACCCTGTCAAACGTGAGATCTTGATATGGACAAACTCCATAATTTTTCACCTTAAAGGTAGGAGAGTTGCCTTTGATATTTCAGTAGAATACACACTCTATTTGAATTGCTTTCCTCGGAGTCGTCGGAGCTGGAGCGCGGCGAGTAATTGGAGGTCGGTAACCGAGTCAAAGTCGGGAGGGAGGCGGCGATGGGGCGGAGAGTAGATGGCGAGCCTCCTAGTAGAGTCCATCGTCTCTCAGTTTGACAGCGATGAAGGCGTGGCAAGACACCATAGCCATGAAAGTGTATTTGGGTGGAGAAATGATAGATGTATTTTTTGTGGAGAAAGAATAGCTGTATTTGGATGGAAAGAAAGATGATGGGATAGCTGCGACGGAATGAAGTCAGACCATTAAACCCTAGTAAGGTAATCAAGCTTTTTTTTTTTTTTTTATAACTCAGTCCTTTTTTTGTACTAGCTACGGGGCCCCGCGACTCTAGACCCGAACCCGCCCCGCCCCGTACCCGTCTTATGCCCCGCGGGTCGGCAGGTCAACGGGTCAAAACCGGGTCGGGGCTCCGTGGGTTAGCGGGTACCCACACCCGTTGCCAACCCTAGCCCTAATCATTCCGTGTGACAATTTCTTTTGGATATAATCATAAATAAATAAATATAATGTAGCTTCTTAATATTATTAATAAATATAATTACTTAATATACGGGGTTGCTCTGGAAATTTCCCTCTCTCTCTCCCAAGAAAACCACTCTCCGGGCAACGAAGAGCCTCATGCGCCTGACTGACTTCTTCGCCGTCAATCTCCATTTCCCAAACACCATTTCCACTACCCGGTGACGTGTCATCAAACTAGGCCTGTCAATTTTACCCGTGACCCGCGGGTGACCCGCAAATGACCCGCTCACGGGTCGGGTACGGGTGACCTTAAGTATGCTAACGGGTCATTTACGAGTTGACCCGTAAATGACCCGTTGAGAGCGGGCCGGGTACGGGTTTGAGATTAGGACCCGTACCCGGCCCGTGACCCGTTTAAATCAGTTTTTTTTTTTTTTTTCGTTTCCCTAAATAATGGCTAAAATCTAAATGCTAAATTGCTAACCCTAGGCGCGCTAGTCCTCTCACTCTTAGTCACTCCTTCCAATCTTAGACTTCTTTCTATATACCGACAAATTAAACTACTAATTAATATTTGATCTCATAATTAATTGATATCCAATTACTTTCGTACGTCCACTCAAATTCGGGTGCATATATTAGTAGTGTGTGTTCGAACGAGTTCGAAACATAACTTATTTAAATTTGCATTGCATGTTTGACCCGGGTCATGGGTCAACACGGGTCAACCCGTTGACCCGTGTCCCGGGTACGGGTTTATAATCCTGACCCGTGATGACCCCCGGGTCAATCACGGGTCGGGTCGTCCGTGACCCGCGGGTCACGGGTCCCGGGTCACGGGTCATGGGTTGTGACCCGTTGACAGACCTACATCAAACCATGGCTTGCATGCCTATCCAAGAGGTGCTGTGCAGAAACCCCACTGTCAAAATCATCATTACCCCGTCTGTTTCTCTTCCCATATCCGTCTCTATCTCTTCATCTCCCTCACACCCTCTTATCGAACCCACTGCAAACCCTACCCACTCTCCACTTTTCTCCCAAGAAGATTTCTCTTCTCATTATCGTCTTCTTCCCTGTCTCACTATCCAACTCCAGGCGTTCCCAGAACCCACATGCGAAAAAATGGTTCTCTGGAACCATATTCTCTTTAGTCGCTGTTTTGGACTTCGTCGAGAGCGTCCCGATCTTATTCGGAGGTTCACAGTGGCTTATTGGCGCATCCCTCAAGCTGTCTGTGGCAACAGGAGAGACGATGGTCTCTGGGTCTCACCCAAGCTGATCCTCTTTCCCACACCATTAGCCTTGACTTCACCCGAGTCCCGGTCTGGATCGAACTCCGGGGAATTCCTCAGCACTTGATGACGGAGCAGAATATCTTTATGCTCGCTAAGAGAGTCGGCCCAATCCTAATGGTCGATTTTTCTGAAGAGCTTGCACTGGAGACAACATTTGCTCGAGTCTGCGTTTTACTCAACTTAGAAGAGCAGGTGATTCCAACTCTAGGGCTATATGATGAATTCCTATCATATGATATCACCATTAGCTACATAATAGGATTTGTTTGCCGCCAGTGCGGATGCTATGGTCATAACCTAGCTGAATGCTGTCTGCCGGACAACCGAGTCCTCGACACCATCAATTGGAGGATGGAAGCTGCCCATCAACACCCCAGATTAATACCTCGACACCGCCCTGGTAGAGATCTCTTCTTGCATGGGAACCGAGGAAGTGGAATTCTCCTAAGGCGGATGCCGTTTTTTGATGATCCAACCCTAAATCGCCCGTCTGGAATAGATATGGTGGCTGCTCGACAGCGAAGGGAAGCGGAGCAAGTAGCACAAGCCGATATACCGCAGAATGAGAGAGGCCATCAGAATAACCCTCATCCACCACGTCACACTCAGACTAGGGTTTCTTCTCCTCTTCGACTGGACCTGTCTCCCCGCATCAATGGGCCCGCTCTGTCGCCCCTGAAAGGTGGGCCCCTGCTAATGGCCCATATGTTGCTGGACCTTCTCGTACTCCTCAGGTTATCTCTCAGGCAGCGTCACCTCCACCGGGTTTTCGATTTCCACCACTTGGTAGATTTCCGGAGCACCCTTTAGCTACCCATCACTACCCCCCGATGGCAGCATCAGAATTAGCTCAAGGTCATAATCCTTATTTGGTGCCCGCCCTAGTCCCCAGATGGATTCTTCCATGGCTTTCCACTGACCACTGCGCTCGGATATCAACCAACATCAATCCAGTCCACTTCCTAAGAGCCTTCCTTAGGAACTGGTCCCTCTCACCATTATGATAATTCCTCATCCACAGCTCCTACACCTTTATCAAACTCAGGCGAACCCTCTATGCAAAGTTGAGCCGGTTCATGGGTATGTCGGTGGAAAACGTTCTCCCAACAACGGTGGATCCTTATCTGGCGGTGGAAACAACTGGGCCACCTTTGCCCAACTTTAACCTGTCTGGAGTGGATGATCTTACTGCCATGTCGGTGGCCTTAGCGTTAGATTCTGGGAAGCCACGGGAATCTTTCATGGATGATCAAGAATTGGTAGAGCAAATCATGCTTATGGAGCACTTCCATCAGCTAGCCTAGACACCAGAGCACACCCCTCCACCACAGGGAGCCCCCAAACCAGAATCTCCACTCAAGCATCGTCCGGGCAAGGAACCTATGCAAGTGGACGAAGATATCCCATCCAAGAAACGTCGACGTACAACCCTCACAATCCAGGATCCTACCGATCGTTTGGCGGATGTTCATTTGTCGGAGCCCACTCCAGTAGGACGCGTTCAGGAATTTTCCGAACTTATGGGAAACACAGAGGATACTATGCTCGCACCCCTAGCTAGACGCAACCGACCAAGGAGAGGTCGCCATTTTATTCCTCCGGGCCTCGATGGGTCCCTCTCTCAGGTAGCCAATCTGTTTACAACCTGGCATCATTTACATTACCGAGGCTTTTTTACTTTTGCTGCTATGAAGAGTAATTACTATTCCCCTAGGATATAAACTCTTGCTCTAGATCACACTAGGTCATGTTGCACCCTTGGGTCTATTTCTCTGGATTTGAACCTGACACCCAACATGAGGCCAGCGGGGATGTCGTCTCGACATCCTCCGCAACCCCAATGAATACACTCTGCTGGAATTGTCAAGGCATTGGAAGAGTCTTGACAATGCGACACCTCCATTTTTTGGCCGGTGTCTGGAGACCCAAAATAATCTTCCTCTCGGAGGTCAAATCTAACCTACCTCGTCTCAGTGCTGCTCTTACAAGACTAGGGTTTACTAATATATTTGTTCAAGAACCCTGCGATACCTGAGGTGGTCTAGTTCTAGCATGGATGAATATTTATTCCTTGGAAGTGCTTTCCCAATCAGAGAACAACTCCATTGCATTGTATCCACATATCCGGCTACCCCCTCGCGGTATGCCACCTTTGTATATGCCCCATTCAAATTCATTATTCGACCAGCCTTTTGTCCAAACTCACATCATTCTCAGTTTCACCCTCCCCCGCTGTCTCCTCATTGGTGACTTTAATGAAATTTGGCATAGCTTGGAGAAGAAGGGTGGAAACCCGATTTCTGATAACCGTCTTATTCAAGCCCACTTGTGGTCTGATAGTTTAAACCTTCTAGACATGGGATTCTCATGGGCCCCCTACACTTGGTCCAACAAGAGGACATGGCCACTACACATCCAAGAACGATTAGATCGCGCCTTCTCCACTCTTGAATGGCGCTTGACTTTTCTAATGGCTTCCCTAGTCCATCTAAAGAGAGTTGGTTCTGACTACTGTCCACTTCTTCTCCGTCTTGATTCCCAAGCGCCGTCCTTCCATAATATGTTCCAGTTCGAACACATGTGGATTAATCATGAGAGTTTCCTCCCTACAGTCAAACGATCCTGGAACTCTCCTACCAATGCTTCACCTCAATGCACACTGGCCCTCAAACGGAAACATCTTCGATTCACTCTTCGATGATGGAGCAAGGACACCTTCGGAAACTTCAAAGCAGAAATCACAGCCCTGGTGAACGAAATAGCAAAACTCCAAACCTCATCCACCTCGGAAACCCCATCTTCCAACCTGTTGGAACAACGCCTGGACACACTGTACAACAACCAGTTGGCGTAAAAAATCAATACAACTATGGCTCCTACAAGGAGACCGCAACACAAAATTCTTTCATGCCTCAGTTGTCTTGAGAATAGCCCGAAATCGATTGGATTGGCTAAATGATGCAAATGACCAGTGGCTTCCCTACCCGGTGACAATCCAGACTCATATACTGGACTTCTTCTCCCATCTTTTTCACGCTGGTGCCCTACCAGCCTACTATGAATTACCGGAGCTTCTCCGTAATCGCATCCCACAGATCAATACCTCACATCTGGGTGCCCAAATTTCCCACAATGAAGTCATTGCCGCCTTTAAAGATTTGTACCCAGAAAAAGCCCCTGGTCCTGATGGATACACAGGAAAGTTCTTACACTCTACATGGGATATAGTTACCACTGATCTCCTCCAAGCTGTTCATAGCCTTTTCCGCTCAGGCTATATGCTCAAGGAACTCAATCAAACATATATCGTCCTTATACCGAAGGGCACACGGCCCGTGAGCATCTCTGATTGACGTCCTATTAGCCTTTGCAATTCCACTTACAAGCTTATCTCCAAGATCCTTACCAATCCGTTAAGAGCGATCCTCTCAGAAATCATTTCCCCTTTCCAGAGCCCCTTTGTGCGTAAACGTCTTATTTCAGATAACTGTCTACTAGCTCAGGAGATTTTACAAGTGATGAAGAACCGACGAGTGGGCAAGATAGGTCTTTTGGGACTTAAAACTCGACATGAGCAAAGCATATGATCGCATCGAATGACCCTTTCTTTCCCGCATAATGCAAGCTCTATCATTCCCCCCAATTTTTCAACAATGGATTATGCAATGTGTCACTACACCCTCGTTAGCTTTTTTGATCAATGGGAAACCAACCCCTTTCATTAATCCTACCAGAGTCCTACGTCAAGGTGACCCACTATCTCCTTTCTTATTCCTCCTATGCGCAGAAGCCTTATCTGCTAAATTGAACACTGCGCAACATGAGGGAAGGATCAAATGGATTCGCCCAAGTTCAGAGTGTCAACTCATAAACCATATTTTCTTTGCTGATGATAGCTTCTTATTCTTAGAAGCTTCTGATTCCAATGTCAACAACATTATTGATATTCTTGCCACGTATGCTAGAGAATCGGGACAAGTGGTTAACTATACAAAATCCAGCATCAGATTCAACAAAAATGTTTCCTCCCACGACCGAATCTGATATCAAACCATTTTGGGAGTTAGGAAAATGAAGGATGAAGACCTATATCTTGGCCTACCTATTGATTGGGCATCACAGAAGAAAACAATGTGGAATAGACTGGTCGACAGAGTCTCTTCAAGAATTCAAGGATGGATGAGCTACCTTTTTTCCGCCGCCGGAAATGTTGTTTTAATACAAACAACAGTCTCATCCATTCCAACTTATGTCATGTCATGTTTACAAATTCCCCTATCTTCTCTAGATAAAATAGAACAACTTATCCGAGCCTTTTGGTGGAAAACCTCATCTTCTACGAAGGGTATCCATTGGGTTGCTTGGCCCAAAATCACACCTAGAAAAGATCAGGGAGGACTTGGTTTATGAAATCTATGATTATTCAACAAGGCCCTCCTTCTCAAACATCTAGGAAGGATCCTAACCTCTCACGATTCCATTTGGGCCACAGTCATGAGATCTAAATACTTGTCTCGGGAACCCTTCTCGACAACATATGCTTCTTCTTCCCACTCCCTCCCGTGGAGAACTCTTCTAAACTTGAGATCGGCACTCTTTGAAGGCAGCATATGGCGTATCGGGTCAGGAGCTTCGGTTAACTTCTGGACAGATCCCTGGGTACCAAACCATCTTTCCATCATGCCATGAGCAAAAACAGGGACTGCCATCTCTGCTCTTTCAGTCGAGCAAGTCATTGACCCAAACTCTAAAAGTTGGAATACAACTCTCCTAAACACTCTGGTCCACCCCATTATGACATCAATCATCACTTGCATATCATTACCACTTTTCACCCCGACAAACTTGTTTGGAAACACACACGACAGGGGCAATACTCTGTCAAATCTGGATACCACCTCCTCGTTTCCCTTGACAGGGACGAACCTGCGGCTTCAACTTCTACATCCCCTAGGATTGCTAGTCCTTCTTTCTGGACTCAACTTTGGAACCTCAAAGTTGCCCCAAAAATTAGGATGTTCATCTGGAAGGGATGTGCAAACGGCCTTCCACTCGGTGTATCTCTTTTCCAGAGACTTCGGAGCGCGAACCCCTTCTGCTGTTTTTGCAAAAAAGCTTTTGAAACATGGGACCATCTAATGTTGACTTGTCCGTTTACTCAGCGAGTATGGTTCGCCAGCCCCCTGATGGTTCGACCAGAGTCTCTACCTATCTCCAGCACATTCCAATGGCTTACCCTTGATCTTGATAACATCATAGGAGTCTTTCGCTTTTGCTACTTAGAAACAAATGTATTATTATGTGGTCTATTTGGCTAGAGCGTAACCAGTTTGTTTTTAGTAATATTAGCCCGTCAATCGAGTCTGTTATTTATCGCTTTAATCAGTTGTCTGATAACTCAGATCTTGTTGTAACACCTGTCACAGGCTCCTCAGGGACCCCCTCACTTGGGTGCAGAGTGAGCTCTCCGTATCGTGAACCACACCTGTTTTTTGATTGTATCATAGTCGATGGTGTGGTGGATGTGGACTCGGGCAAACTTTTTGGAGCGGCTATTTTCAGGGATTTTGAAGGCCGAGTTCGAGGCGCGGCGGTACATTCGATCACAGGGAGCGACCCTTTACTTGCAGAAGCTGTTGCTGTTCGAACTGGGCTGATCCTTCAGACGCACTTCCCCAATACGCAACAACTCTTCTCAGACTCCCAAGTTTTGGTCTCACTCATTTCGGATCCAGCTCCGGCGCCTAGTTCCCTTTTCGGTTTTTTATCGGATATTTGTACCCTTTCTTCTCTATCAGATGTTTTAGTGCACTTTGTTAGACATGATAATGTTTGTTTAGCTCATAGGATTGGCAAAAAAGCGGCTAAACTCGGGTTAACAGGGTTATGGATACACCCCGATCTCCCAACTGCCCTCTTGGGTTTCCCTTCCTACGTTGTAACCGTTTGTTTGTTTTTTTTAATATAAATGCGCATCGTTACAAAAAAAATATATATTAAAAAAAATAGCCGTTTAATTATTTTATTAATTTTAATTGTTTAATAATTAAAATTTTCTATTTCTGGTTTGACAAAAATGATTACAACTTCTTCCATATTTCCTAAATGAGAATGGTGGCTATGACATCACGACGAATTGACTAGTACCAGAGGCAGATAGATGATAGACGAGTACCGAAAACATTTCTGTCTCTATTGCCTTTTCCCCCTCGTATCCGCCATTACCGTAAGCTCGAATTCTTCCAGGACGGCGATTGAGTTCAACAAAACCTCCAGGGATTCGTTCTTATGCTGCCCGGAACGTATTGCGGTTGCATACGCGAAGCGTATATCTCGTTCCTAATTCTCCCATCTGGTAACAACTTGAGCACATGCAATCCATGTAATCACGTTATGCTGTAATCGGACGTCGCGTGCATTGGAAGGAACTGTCTAGAATTCTTGTTGCTTGGATTGTTGCAGATTCTGTATCATAGGACACTGTTTGAAGCATTCCTCGTTTTCATGTTCTGCTTCGATTTTTCATTTTTCCCTCATCGTGAGTATTCCGTTGGTAATTGCATCGTAATTGTGGATTCGCTATAGATTCTATAGTTTGACTGTTTGTAGAAGTTTAGTTGTTTAACAGATCTTGAAAATTGGCGCCCCAAAGACGTTCGCAGCGCCACATGGGCGGCCAGATGCAGCAGAGCAATGCCGCTGCTTTGTACGATGGGTCCCTGCACAATGCAGGCCCAGGGAGCGACACAGGGGATGCGGTCATGGCTCGGTGGCTTCAATCCGCTGGGTTGCAGCATCTGGCCTCACCCCTGGCTTCTAATGCAGTAGATCAACGCCACTTTCCGAATTCGCTCATGGAGGTATTTCTTAGCTTCATTGTACAAAAAGATGGTTCATGCTTTGTCTTTTATTGAAAATTGGCAATACAATTATGTACTATCCTCTTGACAGATAGTTCATATTTTAATTGGATATTTGGTATGTTTCTCAGGTTTAAGAGACTTCTATCTTTTCTGTTAGTATAGATGCATACATACTAGCTAACAAATGCATCATATGACTAGAATGATATTCGAAGGATGTCCGAACTCTATCTTTACCTTAACATGTTGATTCTTTTTTTTTTTATAATAACAGAAGTTACCTTTGAAAAAACTATCTGCTAGCTTTTGTTTTCTAAAGTTGAAATTAGAATGTGGACTACTGAATTTTTGTAGTGGTGATTCTCCCTATGTTTCTTTCTATTTGCTAAAAAAGGTTGCATTTAGTTGATTATATGTTATATTGGCACCTTTTTCAAGGGGTATGGAGCGCAATCTGCTGAGGAGAAACAAAGACTTTTTAAACTTATGAGAAGCCTGAATTTGAATGGCGATTCTGCTTCTGAGACATATACATCAATTGGTCAAACTTCGGGAGGTTTTGGAGCATCAGATGGATTCTACTCTCCAGAGTTTAGGGGTGATTTTGGGGCAGGACTTCTGGATCTTCATGCTATGGATGATACAGAGCTTCTATCTGAGGTATGGTCATTTAATGTATTCTGTGTTTTATTGGAGAGGGGGTCTAAGATTGCACTTCCTTTTATGCTATTAAGAGAAGTATTAATCGTTTTTCTGTTGTTGCTTTAGCAGCATGTCATTGATGAACCTTTCGAGCAATCGCCGTTTATGTGTACTGGTCCTAGAGCATTTGAGAATGACTTTAATCTGAACCTTGGAAGGACACAAAAAGGACAAACAGATCTGGATGCATCAGTTCCTTTACCGTCAAATGATAAGGAAAATAATACGGCTAAAATCAAAGTTGTGGTATGTTAATTATATTAAAGCTGGTTCATCCTTCTTGTTAAGTTCTATCAGCGTTTTCCTTAGTAAATGGAAGTCATAAGTCATATCTATTCATGGCTTTGGGTGATGTAGGTTGGTTTGTGCTAATAGTCTTTTTATAGGTGTACTGGAAAAAAGAGAGAAACTGAATAGAAAGTTTTTTCAAAGTCTTATTTGAAGATTTGCTTCCTTATCCTTTTTTGATAGTTTAAATTAAACGTATACATTAAATAACCGTTTCTGCAAAAGCTGTTTTGTTTTACTCTCAATTTTGTTACTGGAACTTTTACTGCCATAGATTTCTTCATTCATGGCTGCAAGTAAGTAGTATTAGGCAATGTACATAAAGTTAGTTATATTGTTGCCTCATGTTTTGGACTGGATGGTTTTATGATGTGAACCAAATCTAATTATTTTAGGTTCGAAAGAGACCTCTGAACAAGAAAGAACTTTCGCGGAAGGAGGATGACATAGTGACTGTCTGTGACAATGCTTACCTAGCTGTACACGAGCCTAAGCTAAAGGTTTGTGCTTTCTTATCTCCAAATATCATAGTTTATTCTTCATACGTCGGATTGCATATGATTCAAGGTCGCTTTTATTAATTATTTATGTAGTAACAGACATACATCTTTGCTTTGATGTGGCTTCTCACTGCCTCATCAATGTTTTTTTTTTTTTTTACTTATTCCAATTTGATAAAAGAATAGGCCGTGAATCACTATTTACTCGGACCTTTCACATTGACTACAAGAAGAATAAACAGGCTGTCAATCTATATCCATTCATATTTTTTTCTTCTCTCTCTTATAATGTTTTCTGAAATATAGTTGATAGTTGTCTATCAGTGGATGGATTTATTTGCCTTTGGGTTTTACTTATTATGTTCAATGTACTGCAACCATGTAAATGTTTCCCATGTCTTTTAGGTGGACTTAACTGCATATGTTGAAAAGCACGAGTTCTGTTTTGATGCCGTTCTGGATGAGAATGTCAACAACAACGAGGTACAGTTGCAGTTGTCTTTGCCAGTAACTTTCTTTTATTAGTAAATCTCTATTAGCTTAGTATTAAGTTAGCTTTGGTTAGAATTTATAAAATCGTTATGGTATTCTCTGTATTAGTTGGGAAGAAAAAAAAATATAATTGTGTACTCCTGGCAGGTATATCGGGCTACTGTAGAGCCTATTATTCCTACTATTTTCCAGCGAACAAAGGCTACCTGTTTCGCTTATGGGCAGACAGGTTGGTAAAAATTGTGCTCTTTCTTATTTGTATTTATAATTGTATCCTTCATCTGTAACAAAGTAAAATGTGTATTCATACATATGCCTGAGAAGGTTTTCTTGTTCTTGTATTTCTTTCGTTAGATTGTTAAAGCTATCTGAGATTCTGCTGCTGTTCAGGAAGTGGAAAGACATATACAATGCAACCATTACCTTTGCGGGCAGCTGATGACCTTGTGCGCATACTGCGTCAACCTGTCTACCTCAATCAGAGATTTAAACTGTGGCTTAGTTACTTTGAAATATACGGAGGAAAACTATATGATCTTCTCAGTGATAGAAAGTACATATCTTTTACATTTCTATGCTAAATTAAGATGTTGACTTGCATTAGAATCCTTTACTTTTTGCGATTTCTTTTTTCTGATGACTACTTTTTTCTTTAAAAAAATAGGAAGCTTTGCATGAGAGAAGATGGGCGGCAACAAGTCTGCATTGTCGGGCTGCAAGAATTTGAGGTTTCAGATGTCCAAATAGTAAAGGAGTTCATTGAGAAGGGAAATGCTGCAAGAAGCACAGGATCCACAGGTGCTAATGAGGAGTCTTCCAGGTCACACGCTATTCTACAACTTGCTGTGAAGAAACACAGCGTAGTAAAAGAAACAAAGAGGAGCAATGATGGAAATGAATCTCGTGCGAAGCTTGTGGGAAAGATTTCTTTTATTGATCTTGCTGGAAGCGAAAGAGGTGCTGATACCACTGATAATGATCGACAAACAAGGTAATCCAGACAATACAGTGGTAACTCTGCTTTATGGTGTAACTCTTGGAGAACACATGCTGTCCAGCAGTTTCTTTAGGGAGAAAAAAATAAAAAGATTCGAAAGTTAAAGAAATGAGTTAACACTAGAGCTAAACTGGGACTTGTGGCGTGATTCTGTAGGATGACTGTGTTTTGTTACCCAAGAAATCTCCAATCTGCTACTGGGTTTTGATATTTTTGCCTAGTAAGTTAAGATGTGTTTTTCTCTCCTCCTTGGTTATTATTGCAGGATCGAGGGTGCAGAGATAAATAAGAGCCTTTTGGCTCTCAAGGAATGCATCCGTGCTTTAGATAATGACCAGATCCATATCCCATTTCGGGGAAGCAAACTCACAGAAGTGCTTCGAGACTCTTTTGTTGGAAACTCAAGAACCGTCATGATTTCTTGCATTTCTCCAAATGTTGGTTCTTGCGAGCACACTTTGAATACTCTGCGCTATGCTGATCGGTACAAAGACTGTTCTTCCCTCATTAAGATCAACAAGTTATTTTCCTTTTCCAACTTACGTACTTTGTTAAATAATAAACATCAACAGTGTCAAGAGTCTCTCAAAAAGTGGAAATTCCAAAAAAGATGCGGGAACTAGTAACAAAGAATCTTCATCAGCATCATCTCTTTTGCCAAGCTGCCCCGTTGAGATAGAGAATACGTTTGATCCAATAGAAGATGCCAAAGCAAGGGGGGCCGGTGAGAAGGAAAGCAATTCGTACAGTTTTTCTTCTGATTTTGAGAAGCCACCTTTACCAGTTGCATCAAGTTATGCACCAAATGGGAGGTATGAAGGAGGGAATGCAGCTTCTTCTTCTTGTTCTTCTATGTCAGTGGAAAAGGATAGATTGGAGATGAAGAACAATAATAGTTCCACTGGCTGCTCCTCCACAAGTAACAAGATGAGCAGAAGCAGCTCGTATACCCAAATCCCAGTTGATGAAGAAGAGAAGGTGCAGAAAGTGTCTCCACCCCGAAGAAAAGGAACAAGCAGAGAAGATAGGCCAGAGAAGCTGGGGAGGCCGAAGAGAGATGGTAGTGAATTAGATGTTGGTCTGCAGCAGCAAAACACAGGAAACTATATTGGGAGTAGTAGTAATTCTGGATGTAGAAACTACTACGACTCTGAGATTTCGGAAGGGAATATCAACGAACTACTTGAGGTTTGTTTGACTCATTATGCAATGCTCTGCCCACACAGAACACATTTCCTTAAATTTCCTTTCCTTTTTTGTTTATAGGAGGAAGAGGCTCTGATTGCAGGTCATAGAAAGGAAATAGAGGATACAATGGAGATTGTTCGTGAAGTAAGCATGAATCTATTTTTGGTTGTTGATATCGTAAAATAATAGTGTTGGTTGGTTGTTATTGTGTAGACATAAAAACGACATGGGTGTGAGTGTTGTTGAGCAGGAAATGAAGCTGCTAGCAGAAGTGGAGCAACCAGGGAGCTTGATCGACAACTATGTGACCCAGTTGAGCTTTGTGCTTTCCAGAAAGGCAGCAAGTTTGGTAAGTCTTCAAGCACGGCTCGCTAGATTCCAACATCGTCTCAAGGAACAGGAGATACTGAGTCGAAAGAGGATCCCTCCTCGCTAAAAACAAAAAAAAATTAAACGATGGGGTTAGTACATTGGTGTAGTTTGGTTAGGGTTGGGTGCTGTGTGTGTGTGTGTGATGGTGGTTGTAACTTTGTTCCCCAAAAGAGGACTGCTTCAGATTTAAGGAGAAATCTCAGAAAAGTGTGGATTTAATGTATGGGTGGGGGTTATATAGTCTGTCTATGTGGAGGGTGAACAAAATAATATACGATAACAGTATACCCCGACATGAGAGACTAAACCTAAAATGCTCATTACATTACCCAAGTATTGAATAGTGCTGCTGTCTACAAGATTGTGCTAGTCCTCTTCAATTCTTTAGTCAATCTTTAAGAATGATTCGTTATCTGTTCCCAACTTTTTGAATTACCGAATTCATTTCCCAACTCGGGCTGACGGTATTGTGTTGACTAATTATATGCTTACACCATAACTAACAATTTGAAACATGAACACGCACGGAAAAAACCGTATTCATGCAAGGGTATTACAAAACGATAACACGATATAATATTTGTGTTGTGTTCGTGTTTATGTATCACAACACGACACGCACAATAGCACGATGAAGTTGTTCTACTAAGTTTAACTCTTGAGTAATATTTTTTTTAAAAAAAACTTATCTAATAACTTTTAAAACTTTAGTAAGTGGTTTAACTTTTAGAGTTTATCATATATTACAAACTTAGGAATACCAATTACTAACATATTAATTCATAGTTTTTCTTTCCATATGAAGTTAATTATTTTGATTGTTGCTTGAAGATCTTGTATAGACATGTACAATGGAATAACTTAACGCAACACGATAGCATACACAAACACCCACGAAAAATTATGTGTCGTGTTTGTAAAACGTGACACGATAGGCTTACTGTGCGTGTTCGTTTCCAGTAGATTTAACACGACACGATAGTACGTACGGTAGCACGAATTACCACCCCTACCTTACACACTAAGCGCCATCTTATTCTAATTATTAGTGGTCGGACTTTTCAAATGACATGTGAGATTATTCATCTGAAAATAGAAAACAAAAAAAATTTATACTAATATTATTAGGAAAAAGATGTAATATATTTTGTAAAAGATAACATTAGATGTAACATGTTTCGTTTTAGATAAAATTGTTAAATATAACTAACGGAAGATGACGTGGTCGATCGAAAGATGACCTGTCAAATTAGTGATTCTTATTATTTTGAAAACAATATTAAAATATGAAAAATAATTTCAAACAATGGAAAATCTATTAAAAAACACTGAAACTATGAGATATTATAACTATTAATTAAATTAAAATGTAACAAATAAAATTATATTTAAAAAACTTAAAAAAATGATTAAAAAAAAATATAAAAACTGTAAAAAAATTATTTTACAAATGGTAAAGAGATTCTAAAACGGTAAAAGAATCTAAAAATGGTACTAAAATTATAACTATATATATAAAAAATATATTAGCATAAAAAATTAGTATGAAAAAGTAAATTACTATTGAAAAATTGTAAAAAAAAATATGTAAATTTTACCAAAAAATAGAAATAAATTATTAATATCCTAAAATATTTTTTAATCATTAAAAATAGAGTTTTATTTAAAAATGAAAAAAAGAGTAAAGGGTCCCCTTGATATCTCATTTAAAAAAATATATAATCTTTCTATTTAGAATTTCATTTTAATATTTTCACTCATTTTAAAATATTTTACTTTATTTTTTTCCGAAATAGTGTTACATTTTGCAACAAAATAGTATTTTAAATTTGTTCAAAAACGGTATTTTAAATTTATTACTTAATAAAATATTACATAAAAAAATCATATTTTTAAAAAATTTCACTAGTTCAAATAAAGTTTGTTTTTTTTTTACTTAATGGTCAATCATGTGTTATCACGTCAGAAAACTCTGTACAATCAACAAAGTTAACATATATTTTATAGGAAAGTTAATGACTTTATCTAACCTACCGTTTTAAAATATGTTACATATAAAAACATAGCCAAAAACATGTTACATGCAAACAATGAAGCTTTTTTTCATTATTTTCTGTATATCACTTTGGAAGGTATGGCAATAAGACTACTTACAAAGAGATTTCGACATATCAACAAAAACCACCCATAAAATTTTACACCTCATCAGTTCTAATTAGTTCTTATATCTATTTATATATTATGTGGTGATTGTGACCCTTTTAAATATTTTTTGTCTTAACAAGATTTTTACGGACACTCTTAATTTACAGGCGTTTGGAGGATGATTATGACCCTGAAAATTATGAGTTTTTTTTTTTTTTAACAATTAAGAAATGAAACCCATAATCGACTTACTTGATCTGAATTTATGTATGTAGCTCATGGTATTCAATGAACTCATCATCATCGGTGCTTGGAATATTGGAGTGAGCTCGAAACTTTTTTTTTTTTTTTTTTTTTTTAATTTTTTATTTTTCTCTCGGTCTCACTTTTTGTCGCAGGTGCCCAAATAGGGTTTTCGACTACGCCCCTCAATCCTTCTAACTTTTTGCTTGATTTGTCACTGCAGGTTTTCAGTTCAACAAAGTTTTCTTTTTTAGGCTCACATTTTTTCATGAATGTCTATGCGTGTTTTCAATCATGTCTCCCATTCCCTAAATTTTACCTAGGCCGTCTTTACAAGTTTTTAACCTAGCGAGAATCAAATAACATCAAACTCCTCCCACATAGTAGACCTCAAACGAGCAAAGTAAGTTGAGACATAATAAATTTTTTATTGTGCAAGATAAATATAACAATTCAGTTAGAAAAATTCTTGACCCATTACCTTATGCAATCTATCTTTCATATCTTTACAGACCAAGAAAAGCACTCTTAGTGTAAATATTAAAACATAAGCTCATAAGAAACAAAATTCACAATCAAAGCCAATACAAGTGTAGAGACAAAACCTAGCTTGCTTTTTGCAATAAAATAAATGCGTATGTATTTGCTCCAAAAGGAAAAATTCTCAACATATGTGAGTTTCTCAGAAATAAGAGACAAGCCAAGGATAAAGATATAAATAATGATGATGATCTAGCATCTATGTCGTTGCAACTAGAGTCTTAGTAGGAGCAACATGATTGGTTGAACTATTCCCCATAATAGAAGTGCTAGAAGTCTCCAAAAGAGTTCCATATAGCCATATTAAGGGCCGGCAATGGTGCGGTGAAAATCAAATAACCATGGTTATTCGCACCATTTACCGCAATGGTTAACCACACCATTATGGTGAGGGGCGGTTATGGTTATGAATCTTGTAACCGCAATGGTTATGGTTATGGTATTCAGTCCATACCCGCGGTTATAACCATCACCTCTATATATATAATATTAATACATATATTACTAATACTTATATTATTATTATATATATATATACATTATTATTATACTTTAATTATTAGTCAAATATTATAATTTTTATTTCGTTCCCTTTCCCACCCACCATTTTTTTTGTCTATATTTCTTATTATTAGGTAACCACGATTGGAAGTAATGGTGAATGAGGATCGAAGATCGCAAGTGATATGCGATTGAAGATGTATTTTTTTTAATTAAGTGAAACAATGAAGTAATGTTTAATTTGGATTTCGTGTATGAAACAATGAATGTATGTTTACTTTTCTTGTATGAAACAATGATGTTGTATTATTTTGAATGATTGTGGTTAAATGGTTTAATCATGGTTAAAAACCATGGTTATGGTTATAGTGATGGTATGAAGAATCATAACCGCAGTGGTTATGGTTATGGTATGAGTGAAAAAAATATGGTATGATTATGGTATTAGTGCTATTCGCACCATACCCTCACCATCGCCAGCCCTAGCCATATTTATCAAGATCAGTCATGTAGTGAAAAGAAAATTGCAAGTCGAGGAAGATAAAAATTCTCTAATTGTAACAAAGATAAATTATAGAATTAGAGA
This sequence comes from Clarkia xantiana subsp. parviflora, assembly GCA_036873135.1. Lineage (NCBI taxonomy): Eukaryota > Viridiplantae > Streptophyta > Magnoliopsida > Myrtales > Onagraceae > Clarkia > Clarkia xantiana. The sequence continues at coordinate 29,808,076 of JAPTYO010000004.1, forward strand.
TCTATATATGTTTTTTTTTAAAAAAAAAATCATGAAGTATATGAAAAGATTTATAAAGTATATACTCAGATCAACCATAGAATTTCACGAAAAAATTACAAAATTATATGAATATCTTTTGATAATCAAATACAGAAAAATCAGAACTAAACCAAATCGACATCAAATTACAAAGATCGATGAAGCTCTTATGATAATCAAAGACATAAAACTCAGATCTAAACCAAAGTTTCAATGCATGCATCTCATCAAATCTTCCACGGAAAATAAGAAATCGAAGTTCATAATGAAAGAAACACCAATTACCGAATGCGAAAACCTAAAATCGTAAAAAAAAAAAAAGTAACTGGAATTATCATAGAAACATAATTACAGCAGAAAAAAAAGAGAGAATTGTTATAATTCACCAGAGATAAAACAACGAAGAAGTCAAAACTTTGATTTCTCTGATAACATATCAAAATTAGCAAACTCTAGTTCGAAGATCGTAGAGAACAAGGAGAGAGGATTAAAGAAGCATTTCAGACTTGGTTCATTAATTTAGTTTCTTCTCCTCTTAAATATTAAACTCCTAGTAAATGAATAATAGTTACACTGCAAAGTCATAAGGAACGATAACAAAGTCATAAAAGAATACAAATAATAATCACAGAAATAATAACCTAGGACAAAACTAAAATATCATAATAAGACAGTCCCTACCTAATAAATGTAAAGTATTTAGATTGTCTATATTTCAAGAGTTTCTTGTTTTTAGACAGAGAGTGCTTTTTAGTTTTTAAATAAAAATGTGTTCTTTTAGTAAGTTAGAAAAAAATTCTCATTACATATTTGTCAATGCATGATTACTACTTTCAAATTTGTTTATACTAAAATAACTAAAAAATAATAAACGAATGGGTAAAACAAGTTGCATTCCCAAGATAAACATAGTTCAAATTTGTTAATGATGTTGTTCTAGAGATAATTTTAACAGTTTTGATTTGAAAATAATTACGGTAGTAATTTTACAGATGACTAAAAAAATGCTAATATAAAAACGCATATTAGATGGTGTGTAAACGGGCCGAGTTGAACCGAGTATTTAACAAGCTTTACTTGAATCAATTTTTATTTTGAACTCGGCGCAACCTGGTTTTTAAAGCTTGTACTCGACTTGGTGCCATATTCGGCGAGTTCGAGCTCGACTCTCGAAACTTAAAATTGTTTCGTTAAATAAAAAATGACGCACCATAGCTCGAACTTTATTCAATACCTAGTGTACGGGTCTTAAATTGAATATATATAACATTACGTAAAACTCGAATTTCACTCGAATAGGCATTGAGCAAAAAAAAAACTCGAATTTCACTCGAATAGGCATTGAGCAAAAAAAAACTCGAATAAACTCACAACCCTCTATAGTACGTCGAATATACATAAATTCATACTCAACCCTATACTAGAAAAATCTCAACTCAATGTTGAATCAACTCGGAATTAAACAAGTCGAATTTAAATATCAACTTAGTCATTAAAAATCTAACCGTTACAAATCAAACGTTTATCTCTTCGCCTTTTCATTTTCAAATTCAAATCTCAGAGACAAATAGGAAAGAGAGGATGATAATAGACCGATTAGGTATCTAGTTTGGTTTCCGGTTCGTTCAATCAGACTCATTCTAACCAATGATTCACTTTTCCCCTTCATTGGAAGCTCCGCTCTCAACATTCACTGTGTAAGAACGTCAAAGAAATGAGAGTTATCTGTATAGCAGAACTGCAGAAGGCATTGAAGGACTTGATTTTCCTTGAATTAAGGAAGGAGAATAGTCACGTTCAATCTCTTTTCCTTCCAATCGTTGGAGAATTAGCTCAGTCATGTCCGAGAGACCGGGACCGGTTCCTTCTAACACTGGTCAGCCATTAAACTAGGGCCGTAACTAGCCGAGTGCAAGCTCGACTCAACTCATTTGACTCGAGTTCGAACTCGATCGAGCCTTAATTTTTCAAGCTCGAGTTCGACTTGGTGTCATACTTGACAAGTTCGAACTCGACTCGATTCGATAAGGTTAAAAAATTCAATTAAATCATAAATGGTGCACCTCAGCTCGAACTCGACTCAATTAGGCTTTTGGCTCGAGCTCGAATTCGATCGACTTGAATTGAATATATATATATATTATAAAGTTTGAATAAACTCAAACTCGACTCGAATGCAAAGCAAAAGAGTTCGAATAGGCTCGCAAGTCTCTCGAGTCAAGTACCATTGAACTCAAACTCGACTCGACTCAAAATTTAGAGAGTCAAATTCGAATATCGATCAAGCTGATTTCGAGCAGCTCACGAGTAGCTCGACTTGTCTACGCCCCTACACTGGACACTCTCCGTCTCAACGCAAACTGGATAAAACCCATCTGAGTCTGTCTTTGCCTGGTGTGCTTCATCTGATAGTTAGCTAATGTTGTATATAGCGAGGTTGTTGGTCTGTTGAGATGAAATTGAATAAACCCTTTTCTGAATTTTGGAGTTATGTGGGCTGCATATAAGATATAGTAATGCAGTACTAGGAAAATAGCGTTTAGTTGGTTCATGCAGTCGACTTCATGATAAGGGCATAATATGTATTTCTTTAGGGTTAAAGGTCCTTTTGGTACCACATGTTTGCAAAAATTACACTGTTCATACCATTAGTATTTTTCTGTACCGAATTGGTACCATATGTTTCCAAACCTTACTGTTTTGGTACTTCCGTTACCATTCCGTCAAAAACGGCTGTTAAATGGCATGTGTCATGCACGTGAGGAGCCTGTTGGATCACGGGCGAAGCTCCGTTACGTCCTTGACGGAAAGCTTTGGACTCCTGGACTCCGCGTAATCCTGCAAAAGGGGATGACCTGGGTGGTGACCCAGAATCCCTCTCCGATGCTTAAATGAGTATGGTGATCAATGGGGGTGGTAAGCAAAAGTCTAAGTTCGTATTAGATGATGGCTTTCTGAGGTAACTTCCTCCTTTATATAGGAAGGGAAGTTACTCAGTTACCTGTTACTGCGCCTGGCAGTTTTGCCCATGATTCCGTGTATCTCGCCACGATTCCGTATATCTCGGTTGGGATTCCATATATCTCGCCCCACGCTCCGCGTATCTTACTCGTACTCCGCGTATCTCGGGCACGCCCTGCGTATCTCGAGGGATTTATCTCTATCTCTAACCGTCTCCACTACTCTATCTAGTAGGCAGGTTTCTCGGTTTCTATCCTCTGTTCACAAGTCCCGATTCCTGTCGGAGACTCCAGAGTTGTTTCATTCTAGATCACCACCCAGGACCTTCAGTCTCTACGGGACAGGTCCAGCCTCTGCGGGGCTTTATTATCGGGGCCTTTACTAAGGCTTATCGGGGCCTACTCAGAGGCTTCTCATCGGGAGCATTCAGCTCATACATCGGGACCGCTAAAGTCGGGACCCTTCGTGCTGGGCCTCTGGGCCTTCTAGGCTTTTCACGAGGCCCACTGGACCTACTCGCCGTCCATTGGCTGTTAACGGGTCTAACGATTACATCGGAACCCATCATTTGCCCCCAAGACATGGGGGACTTTTAGTTCGTCATGTCTTTTAATTCAGCTCTTCTGACCTCGTTGTCGGAGGTTTTTGTTTTTATACCTTCCAATACCACCGTCGGAGGTTTTTGTCTTCATACCCTCCGATACCACCGTCGGAGGCTTTTGTCTTCATACCCTCCGATACCACCGTCGGAGGCTTTTGCCTTGCGTGTGATTGTTGTATAACAGAGTCTCTTACTCATGATTACCTTGGGCCCACCAGGCCCCATGGGCAGTTGCCAAATCCGAGGAGACTCCTCGGTTACTGTAGCATTAAATGCCTAGGGATAAGGAAACGACGTTTAAACCAGCGTGACTGCTGTTTTCTGAAAAATCAGCTGTGACGTCACGCACATCCCTTCCGTACCTTTAATCTCGGCGATTAAGATCGTGTCGTTTCCTCTTCAACGGTGCAGATCAAGCCCATCCAGCTGTCTCTTCCGTACCGTCTCCATAATTTCAACGATTGTGATTGAATCGTTTCATCTTCAATGGTCAAGATTGAGTCCCTCCAATTGTCCTTTTGCTTATAAAAGCTAAAACCCTGGCATTATTCACTTCTTCTACACTCTCTCGATTTCGGCCATCTTTGCATTCGAAGCTTCCTCTCCAAGCTCCTCCTGGTGTTCAAGTGATCCAAGGCCTTCAACCCTTCCGATCTTCCTTTACCTTACTTCTTCGACCACCGATCATGTCTGGTAAGGGATTTCTTCTAAGTTTTCATGATTTACTTGCTGTTTGTTCTTCTTTTCTCAAATCCTTTCGTTTGCAATCGTTCTAGACGAAGCTAGTTCTGAGGTTAGGGCTCCTTTCACTTTCGAGTTTGCTGTCAATGAGATATCTGAGGCTTCGTATGAGGCTGCCCTTAGAGAGGGGTGTATTACCTCGGATTGGGAGCCTCGCTTCCCATATGAGTCTCAGCCTGCTGTCAGAAGGAAGCACATCATTACGCCTCCTCGGGCAGGGGAAGTGTTCGTCTCCGCTGGACAAATAAGCGCGGGGATTCGGTTCCCCTTATGCGGAAACATGGTGGAGATGTGTAACTTCTACAAAACGCACCATTGCACCTTCTCTCCACACGCCATCCGCGTGTGGAATGCCTTCCAACTCTTATGCCACCGTCAGCAGTGGACGTACAGTCTTCTGCTGTTCCGCACTTTCTACGGCATGAAGTGCAACAAAGCTGGTGTCTGCTCCTTCTCCCCCCGACTCCCCAAGTGGACAAAGGAGCAACTTTCACGTTTCGGCTGGGATAGCGAAACTTGGAAGTTCCACAAGGATCGGGTGCTAATCCGTGACTCAGGATCCGACAACAGCGGATGGAAGAAGTACTACTTCTTCGTCCAGCACAGCTCTGTCCCCTGGCCTCGATGGGAGGTCGTGGCGGACCCTGCCCCCAAGCTCCAGGACTACACCGAGGATGACCTCAACACCCTCCAGATGGTTCAACTCTACCGCTGGGGAGACAACTTCATACCCCTCGATGCCAACAAGCTCCAGGAGAGGAACCTGATTACTATCGGAGTCCGACTCCTTGACTCTGTTTCCAAAGATTTAGTCATCTGGGTAATATTTCTAACTATCTTATTTTTACCTTTGCAGCCAAGAAGGCTTCTCTGTTGACTCATCGCATTCTGAAGCTGGGCGAGACTGATGCCGTCCAGAGTGGCTCCAAGCGGAAGCGCAAGTTGGTGAAGAAAGGCGCTTCCTCTTCCACTCCTTTATCTGCTGCTCCTCCGTCCGAAGAGCAAGTCGGGGCCAAGAAGGCCAGGAGGGAGGAGATTGACCAAGCCTTCGGGGTCACTACCGCCGAGGAAGGTAAGCGTGTTCGCCGTGCAATTAAACGATATAAGAAATTAGTTCCCAGGGAGTTTATTCCCGCTGATCGGAAAACGCGGGTTCAAGAGATCAAGTACATCCTTCGAGGAGAGATCCCCCGCGTTCTCAAGGCGGGATATTACAACGTCTTTGGGAAGAACCAACACTTCGATCGTCAAATCATCTGGTGCCCTGAGGGTACCCTTCCTGACTTTATTCGTCCCGCCACCGCAGGTCCCTTGGAGACTCTTGCCCCGACGGAGGCTATCATTCCAGCGGAGACTGCAGCTCCGCAAGAACTGATGCTGGAGGACGTCCCGGCGGAAGCTCAGTTCCGCCAGGTGACCAATTTGGAGGCTTCTCCTTCTGTCGAGGAGCCTGATGAGGGGGGCCTGCTTCCCCGCGGCAGGTCGAGGTCCAGGAGCATGAGGCCTGCTGTGAGGGACGTGTCCCGAAGTCCTCCTCCTGTTCTTCGCACTCCAACTCCCGAGCCTCCGACTGAGATAGCTCCTCCCACCACCGGGGCCGAGCCTATCCCTCGTCTTCCGATGGATGATGTGTACAAGATTTACACTTCCGACCAGGCGGCGATCCCTTGGCGTCCGATCGAATCCCTCCACGAGTTTTCGATCCGTCGGGACAATCTTGAGCCTGACTTGGCCCTGCATCTGCTGTCAGGGTCAATTCCTCCTGCTTTGAGACGGCCACTTTGCCTGACGCGGGAGGATATCGAAGAGGAGTTCCGTGCCATGGCCGTTCGTCGGATGGAGGTAATACCTTACCGTTTCTCGTTTTCTTCTTCATTCCTACTTTCGACCGCTGAATTCTTTATCTTTTTTCCCTTTGCCTTAGGAAACTGCGGACCAGCAGCGTTGTTTCGCCATCGCCTTAGCTCTGAAGAGTGCCTTGGAGGAGGCTGAAGCCAAGTCGAACCCTGATGCCTTAGCCAAGCTTCAGGTGGAACTTGACGAGGCGGTGGCGGCCAAAAACACGATGGCCAAGGAGAAGGCTCTCCTCGATGATATGTCCTCAAACCTGCTCAAGAAGGTCCACGACCATGAGGCTGTCATGCGTCGAGAGCGGAAGATGGCCCAGGTGGAACAGCAGCGGAATGAGGAGGAGAAGAAGCAGCTCGTTCATGAGAAAAACGTCTTCGCGGATCTCCTTGCGGAGGCCAAGGCAAAGTTTGAGGCGGAGAGGGCTGAGTTCTCTGCCAAGCTAGCTTAGGCCAAGGCTCAAGGCCTCGAGGAGGGCCGCCTGCAGGGCCGCGAGGAGGGCCGCCTACAGGGCCACGGGGAGTATCGGGACTCTGAAGAGTTCAAGGTGGCTGCTATAGAGTTCTGTAAGTCCGAGGTGGAGGATGTGCTATACAATGCTGTCGAGGAACTCTACACAGCCTACGCGGATTCCATTGACTTCACGAAGTCCGAGACTCTTGCCCCCGTCGCGGAGAAGTATTTCAACCTCCCCGCAGAGAGTGGAGAAGCCGCTGCTGTGGACCTGACTCCGCCAGCTGCGGAGCCTTCTGTCCAGGCCCCTCCGAACTTTGCCCCCTCCGATGCTGCTAAGGATCCATCTTCCAACAAGGACCAAGCATAATGTTTACATCTTTTAGTCCTTGTTGTCTTTCCCCTTTATCTCTTGTATCGAACCTCTTTGGCCTTCTGACCTTTATATAAGTAGTTTCTTTCCATCTGTTTTGGCACCGATACTCGTTTGCACTTTATCTAAAGCGGCTTTAAATTCGTTACTCAGAACGTTCCGATGAACCATTTAAGATGATTCCATACGTCCTTCCGACGCTTTTACTCGAGATTTTACCCTTTAAGGTTTCTCATCCAATCGGGACTTCGCCACTTAAGGCTTCTCATCTAATCGGGACTTCACCACTTAAGGCTTCTCGTCTAATCGGGACTTCACCACTTAAGGTTTCTCATCCAAAATCGGGACTTCACCACTTAAGGCTTCTCGTCCAAAATCGGGACTTCACCACTTAAGGCTTCTCGTCCAAAATCGGGACTTCACCACTTAAGGTTTCTTATCCCTGCCTTTCAAGGCCATTTTCACACCCCTTAGGGTTTTTACTGCGTCTCTACCGGACGGCTTAATCGTACCCTTTAAGGCTTTTTGCCGCGTCATATAGACGACTTACGCGGACCTGTTAAGGCTTTTTCGTACCCGCTAAGGCTTTTGGCCGCATCATATAGACGACTTACGCGGACCTGTTAAGGCTTTTTCGTACCCGCTAAGGCTTTTGGCCGCATCATATAGACGACTTACGCGGACCCATCAGGGCCTTTTCGTACCTAGGCTTTTGGTTGCATCATATAGACGACTTACGCATACCTCGGAAGGCTTTTATCGTACCTCGGAAGGCTTTTGTCGCGTCCTTCAGGACGTCTTACTAATAGTTAGAATACATCTAAAAGCAATTTGATCGGAAGCAACTTCTTTTATTCATAAATAACTCAAATCAAAATAGGCTTACATCGGATCTTATTGATAGATAATTTGCACCTTTCACGGCGGCTTAATATCAAACATGATACTTCTTCAAGTGTTCGCCACTGAAGGAATGCTTCAACGTCTTGCCATCAAGGTCCTCTAGCCTGTATGCATTGGGTGCTGGCATCACTACGATCTTGTAAGGTCCCTCCCATTTTGGCGATAGCTTGTTGATCCGATCTTGTTGAACGAACTCGTTCCTCCGCCAGAAAAGTTCTCCCACGAAGAATTGTCGGGACCTGACACGCCGATTGTAATATCGGGCTGTTGCCAGACGCATTCGGGCCTGAACTTCATCAGCCTTCCATCTTTTCTCCTCGAGCAAGTCTAAGTCTAGACGCCTCATTTCCTCGTTTGTCAGAGGCTCGTAATATTTCGCGCTGTGGGACGCCACCGCTATTTCCACGGGAGCGACTGCCTCCGTGCCATAGACCAGGCCAAACGGAGTTTCTCCTGTTGATTGCTTGGGTGTTGTTCTCACAGCCCACAGCACGTTCTCGAGCTCATCCAGCCAATGGCCCTGCAAGGCATAGACTCTCTTCTTCAAGCCATCCATCACGATCTTGTTGGCTGATTCTACCTGGCCATTGGTCTGAGCGTGGCGGACTGAGGCGGTCCGATGCTCAATGTTTAGTTCTTCCAGGTACTCCTTCAACTGAGCCCCATTGAACGGAGGGCCGTTTGTCGCTGATCAACACTCGAGGAACCCCGTACCGGGATACGATCTGAGTTTGAAGGAACTTGAGGATCTGCTGCCCCGTCGTTCTAGCCAATGCTTTAGCCTCTATCCACTTCGAGAAGTAGTCGATGGCCACGTGAAACTACTTGCACTGACCTTTCGCTTGGGGAAGAGGTCCCAACAAATCAATCCCCCATTGCGCGAAGGGCCATGCACTCCTGATGGGCATTAGGTCCGCGGCGGGAGCCACGATATTTGGAGCGTACCTCTGGCATGCATCACAGGATCGGACCATCGCGGTCGCCTCCTTGTTCATCGAAGACCAATAGTAGCCTAAGTTCAATGCCTTCCTCACTAGAGATCGTGCCCGTTCATGACAGGCCGCGACTCCCTCGTGTAGCTCCCTCAGGATCCGATTCGTGTCAGGTTCTGCTACGCATTTTAAGAAAGGCTTTACATACCCTTTTTTGTATAATTGGTTGTCCACCATCGCGTAGTTGTCCGCAATCCGACGCAACCTGACAGCTGCCACTTTGTCATCGGGGAGTACCCCCGTAGTCAGGTATGTGACCATCGGGGTCATCCAAGTGGGCTTCTCTTCTTCCTCCGATCCTGTCTCAATAGCACAGACCTCCACCGGATCAATGTTTGAGATAATCACCTTCTCTAGGAAATGCACCTTCTGATTCTCCTCGGGGGCCACTCCCAGAGCGAGCTTGCTTAAGGCATCTGCTTCCGCGTTTTCTTCCCTTGGGATCGCCTCGATATCAAAGCTTTTGAAGCTTCCTTTCAAAGTCTGCACCTCGTGCAAATACTTCTTCATTGTCGGGCTCTTGGCTTCATAGTTCCCCTGGACTTGGTTTACAACCAAGCTGGCATCGCATTTTACTTTCAAATGGTCGACCCCTGTACCCTTGGCAATCTTAAGGCCTGTGATGAGAGCCTCATACTCCGCTTCGTTATTGGTGGCTTTGAACGTCAACGCCAAGGCATATCGTAGGGGCTCGCCTCCGCCGGGCGGTATTAGTATGAATCCTGCCCCCGAGCCCTCTACACTCGATGAACCATCAATGTACATCTCCCAAGTATTCTCCTCATTTGGCTGTTCTGGCTGTTGTTCTGTTGTCGGGACTTCCTCCATGGTTGCCCCCTCTGCGGGACCCGTTACTTCCAGATCGGGTGCCGTAGACTCAGCTATAAAATCTGCCAATGTCTGGCCCTTAATTGCAGTTCTCGGAGCGAAATGAATACGGAACTCCGTCAGCTCGATGGCCCATTTCACCAATCTCCCCGACGCCTCCGGTCGGTTCAAAAAGTGCTTTAGGGGCTGATTAGTCAATACCGTGACTTCATGGGCATGGAAGTAAGGTCGTAGCTTTCGAGCGGCAATAATCAACGCGAAGAGATACTTCTCAATAGCGGGATAGTTTATTTCAGACTTGGCAAACGCCTTGCTTACATAATAGATAGGCACTTGGTTGCCCTTGACAATTTTAATCAAAACAGAACTAACAGCCACATCAGAAATAACCAAATAGAGATAAAGCGGCTCGCCTGGAACTGGTTTCGCCAACGGCGGAAGGGTACGGAGGTGCTGCTTAAGTGCCTGGAACGCCTCCTCGCACTTGTCGGTCCATTCGAATTTCTTGTGGGCCCTCAGCACATCAAAAAATGGCATGGCTCGGTCACTCGCCTTGGATAGGAAGCGATTCATCGCGGCCAACCGGCCATTCAGCACCTGGACCTCCCGATGAGTCTTCGGGGACTGCATCTCCTCGATTGCTCGCAGCTTCTCGGGGTTCACCTCGATTCCTCTCTGGCTCACCATGAACCCTAGGAACTTCCCCGAGTTCACCCCAAAAGCACATTTGTCGGGGTTCAGCCGAACCTGATGGAACTTCATCCGCTCAAATGCTGCCGCCAAGTTCTGGACATGGTCTCCTGGCTGTCGGGACTTCACCAGCATGTCATCCACATACGCCTCCATGGTTTTCCCCAACATGTCTCTGAACAACTTGTTCACCATTCGCTGGTAAGTCGCTCCGGCATTGATCAATCCGAAGGGCATCACGTCGTAATGGTAGACGTCACTGTCGGCATAAAAGGCCGTATGGGGGGCATCCTCCTTCGCCATCTTGATCTGGTTATACCCGGAATAGGCATCCATGAAGCTCAGCAGCTCATGTCCAGATGTGGCATCCACCAGCTGGTCAATCCTCGGAAGTGGGTAGCAGTCATTCGGGCAGGCTTTGTTCAAGTCACGGAAATCGACACACATCCGCCACTTCCCATTACTCTTTCGTACCAGGACTGGGTTAGCCACCCAAGTCTGGAATCGGAGCTCCTTGATGAATCCAGCATCGAGCAGTCTGCCCACCTCTTGCTGGATCGCGATCCTCTTGTCCGCGCCCATCGGACGTCTTCTCTGCGCGATAGGCTTGATCGCAGGGTCTATCTTCAACTCGTGCACTATCACGTCGGGGCTGATTCCTGGCATATCACTCGGGGACCAGGCAAACAGCTCCTTAAACTCCTTCAGGAGCTCGATCAACTCTTTGGCTCTTTCCTCCGACAGAGTAGACCCGATCTTCACCTTCCTCTGAGGCCCATCGATCTCAACTTCCTTCAAATCCTCCATGGGGGCGGGACGCCCATACTCCTCTCGAGGATCGGCATCAGTCTGAAGGACAGTCATGGCCTCCCTCCTTCTCCGTCGGGTGGCGTTAACGTAGCATTTCCGTGATGCCACTTGGTCACCCTTGACCTCTCCAACCCCATTGTCAGTCGGGAACTTCATCTTCTGGTGGACCGTCGAGGCGACTGCCATAAGAGGGTTGATAGTGGTCCTCCCGATAATGGCGTTGTATGCCCCCGCAGACTCCACGACAACGAAATCTACGTTTCGGTTCTCCATCTTCCAGCCACTACCAAACTCCACCGGTAAGGTAATCATTCCCAGCGGGTAAGAGGTGGAACCAGAGAATCCCACCATCGGGAAGTCCACCTGTGTGAGGTCCTTCTTCGTCTTTCCCATGGCTTCCAGAGCGTCCATGAAAAGAATATCGGAGGAACTCCCTCCGTCTATCAGGATCCGCTTCATCTCAAATCCGTCCACGTCTAGGGTCACGACCAAGGCGTCGTCGTGAGGGCTCTCCACGCCTACTAAATCCTCCGCCGAGAAAGAAATTACCATTTCCTCCTTCAGGGTCCACGACCGGGACCTTTTGCCTAGCACCACCGCGGCAGATATGCGGGAAGCGTAGTTCTCCCTAGAAGCAGAGGTATCACCTCACGCTGCCATCCCTCCGTGGATGACATTGATAGTTCCGCGCCTCTCCCTACGGGCACCTGAACCTGAAGCTTCTTGCTCAATCTTTTTCTTCTTCGGGGATCGGTCGCGGGACTTGGAACGGGACCGTGACCGACTTTTGGAGCGAGATCGACATCTTCCCCTTCCGACAAACTCTTTTAACTTCCCCTTCTGGATCAGCTTCTCAATTTCCTTCTTCAGCTCCCGACAGTTTTCAGTGTCGTGGCCATTGGCTCGATGGTAGCGACAGTAACGGTCAGGGCGGCCTCCTAGGAATTCGCCTTCTTTCCTCGGGGGGGTATCGAGCGAGACCCTGTCTGTCCATCACAGCTAACACAGAGGTCATCGAGCTATTGATGGGAACAGCCCGACCTTCTCGGTTGTCCTTCCTCGGAGGACGCTTGTCTTCTCTTTTATCGGGACGACCACGGTTCCTACTTCCTTCCGACTTGTCGCTCCCTTTGCGATCATCCGACAGCTTGGACGATGGCTTTCCTCTCCCCGATTTCGGGGGATCGAGCTCTCCGGCAGCAATCTTCGACTCCTGGACGTCGATTTGCTGTTTCACCCTCGCTTGCAGGGCCTTCATACTCCACACGGCCTTCGCGGCTACGCTGTGCATCAGATCGGAGCCGTACGGAGCGCTCAAGTTCCGCAGGAAAGTACGGATTGTTTCTCCCTCCGAGATTTCTTCATCAATCTCCGCAGCACTAGCAGTGAACCGTTGGTAGTAGTATGCCAACGATTCATCGGGTCTCTGCACCACCTGGGTCAAGGACCTCACACTCTTCAGAAGACGCCTCCGACCTTGGTACTGCTTGATGAAGCGATCGTGCATATCAGCCCAGCACGTGATGCATCCTGGCGGGAGGCTGAAGAACCAAGTCATGGCCCTTTCTCCCAGGGTTATCGGGAATAATGAACAGATGAGGTCATCGTTCGAAGTTCGACCCATGTAGGCCTGGACATGCCTCTGAACATGACGAACTGGGTCCCCCTCACCATCGTACTCCTTGATGGTCGGAATACCTAGCCCAGGCGGGGCGACGGTATCGATTAGCCGCGGCACGAAAGGATGACTAGACCGATCCCTTAACTCCGATGTCATCTGCTTCTGATCACCCATGCAGATGCTAACGATCTTCACCACCTGATCGGGGGTGATGGGGCCATTAAGGGGAATGGTCCTATTTTGCACCGGACCTGGGCCGTCGACCACGAACTTCTCCGGGTGTGCTGGTTCCTTACCCTTGCTCCTGGGCGGAACCTCCTGTTCTTCTGGGTCCACCCTCGGTGGGGGTGGTGGTAATTCTTCTCGCGGAGGCAACTCCTCCGCCCTCTTAGCGGCCTCTCTTTTGTCCAGCAAGGCCTCCATGGCGGCCAAGAACATGGGCATAGCGTCTGCTACTGCCTTGGCCAACTCCGAGTTCGAAGACGACCCTTCTTCCCTTCGCGGGACTCCTTCTCCTCCATGGCCCACCGGGTTTGGGGGAGCCTCATCTTCCTCCCTACGCGGGACATCCTGCCTGTTCCTCTCTGTGTCTCGGACTGAGACCTCATAGCCATCACCCTGCCCCCCTGTCTGGGAAAGAGCGGGGTTCTCACCTTGTTCAGCAACACGTTCCGGCAACGGGGAATTCACAGTTCCTGCGGGACGAGAACTGCCAGCCTGAACTTGCTTCTTCTTGCCACCACCGGCCATTGATCTGGTAGAAACTATCTTGACTTTTTGTAAGCTTCCCACAGACGGCGCCAATGTTGGATCACGGGCGAAGCTCCGTTACGTCCTTGACGGAAAGCTTCGGACTCCTGGGCTCCGCGTAATCCTGCAAAAGGGGATGACCTGGGTGGTGACCCAGAATCCCTCTCCGATGCTTAAATGAGTATGGTGATTAATGGGGTGGTAAGCAAAAGTCTAAGTTCGTATTAGATGATGGCTTTCTGAGGTAACTTCCTCCTGTATATATGAGGGGAAGTTACTCAGTTACCTGTTACTGCGCCTGGCAGTTTTGCCCATGATTCCGTGTATCTCGCCACGATTCCGTATATCTCGGTTGGGATTCCATATATCTCGCCCCACGCTCCGCGTATCTTACCCGTACTCCGCGTATCTCGGGCACGCCCTGCGTATCTCGGGGGATTTATCTCTATCTCTAACCGTCTCCACTACTCTATCTAGTAGGCAGGTTTCTCGGTTTCTATCCTCTGTTCACAAGTCCCGATTCCTGTCGGAGACTCCAGAGTTGTTTCATTCTAGATCACCACCCAGGACCTTCAGTCTCTACGGGACAGGTCCAGCCTCTGCGGGGCTTTATTATCGGGGCCTTTACTAAGGCTTATCGGGGCCTACTCAGAGGCTTCTCATCGGGAGCATTCAGCTCATACATCGGGACCGCTAAAGTCGGGACCCTTCGTGCTGGGCCTCTGGGCCTTCTAGGCTTTTCACGAGGCCCACTGGACCTACTCGCCGTCCATTGGCTGTTAACGGGGCTAACGATTGCATCGGAACCCATCAGAGCCCAAAACTTTCAATTTTGTTACAATTTAGTCCATCTAATGCATCCTTAACTTTTATTTTGTTCAATTTAGTCCTAAAATTTCAAAACCAAACCATTTTCCCAAATTGACTTAGCCGGACCTAGCCCATGGCTAAGTCCGACTAGGTCAATTTGGAAAAATGGTTTGGTTTTGAAATTTTAGGACTAAATTGAACAAAATAAAAGTTAGGGATGTATTAGATGGACTAAATTGTAACAAAATTGAAAGTTTTTGGCTGCTCACGTGCAAGACACATGCCATTTAACGGCCGTTTTTGACGGAATGGTAACGGAAGTACCAAAACAGTAAGGTTTGGAAACATATGGTACCAATTCGGTACAAAAAAATACTAATTGTATGAACAGTGTAATTTGTGCAAACATGTGGTACCAAAAGGACCCTTAACCCATTTCTTTATTATTTCAGTAAGTCATGTGATGACTTAATAGTTAGATTTAACGACGTTAAAATAATTCATTTAAAACAAACAAAATGAAATATATTATATCCGTTATGAAACATGTTATATCTTTTACAATCATAAACAAACATAATACATCTTTTTCATAATTTTCCAAAAAAAAAAAAAAAACAATCCCACTCATTCTAAATCTCAATACATTATTAATAGATAGATTCCAAATTATAAAACGTAGGGATTTCCAATTTCCATTAATATGTTATAGGAGGAGCTTGTTAAATAAATTGTTAGAAAACAACCCTGGCTCTGGTTGGATATATATAATAAATAAGATATTTATAGTTTTGTTTTCACAGGTACATGATGAACCTAATAATTGCTGATTCATTCATGAAAGAAAATCAACGGCTACAGATGAGGTAGACCATCACTTGCTCCCAACCTCCTTCCCTTCCCTTCCATTCCAGCAAATAAATAAATCCATTTTTCTTACATATAATTATTTATCTGCTTTTAATTTCACATGCTCAGAAACAAAAAGAAACTAGAATAAATTAAATTTGTAAACTGAAAATAAAATAAAAGATTTGCAAAAAAATAAAGAAAGAAGCAAAAAATAATAATAATTAAGATCTGTTTCCTACGATAATTTATTCTACTTAAATAGACATTTTTTTTTAAATATAATATTTACTAGATTTTAATTTCGAAGTATATTTCTTTACTGACTGTGGTGCTATAGATCTACCTCCTCTCTCTCTCTTACTATCAAACTTCCGTTGGACTCTTTTACGGAAATGGCGCTCAGACCCCCAGACAACGCCCTGACGATCCCGCCACCGCCGTTGACGGCGGATGTCTCTATTAAGAAGCGCACCTTCGTCGCCATTCCAGCCACTGACAAGCAGCACAAACTGCCCCCAAACGATGAGAACCAAGCACCCCTGGCTCCTCCTCCCGAGGCTGACGCTACCGCTACCGTTGACTACGTCGCTTCCGGCGATCTTACCGGTTTGCCCGAACCGGAGTCCAAAATCCAGGTGAGCTTGTTTGGAACGTTAGACCGATCGATCATTTTGGTCACATGTTGACTGAATTTAAGACGCTTCTATGATCTTCAAGTCTTCGTTAAGGTTTTTAATATTCCAATTAAAGTCACTAGTTATTAGGTATTAGTGTCTCCGCTTGAGTAGTTGTCTCGATTTGGCTTGAATCTTGATGAATTTGAAATGTAGCTGCAACTTATTTGGTGTAACAGTGTTCAGTAAACTAAATCTGCGTCCTGGAGAATTTTCCCATTCATTCATTCATTCATTAGCTTTTAATAGAACTGATTAATTTGGTTAGATGGATCAGTATGATGATCTTCACAGTTTTGGTATGTCATGTGGGACCCCCATGATGTATTCAGTGTTCAATCTCCCAATACATAGAAAATCAGTGTAAATGGAGAATTACTCGATCATCTCTTGTCCATTACCTAAGTCATCATGAATCTAATGGCAACATATTGTCTTATACTAATACTAAGTTTGTTTGTCAGAGCATCATGGATAACCTTGAATCGAAAGACTGGATAGTTATCTGTGAATCGCTCAATGATGTGAGGCGGTTAGCATTGTATCATTCTGCATTGATGCTTCCGATGTTGTAAGACTCTTTGACTAAATCTGTACTGCAAATCCTAAGAATCCAATACTTGGTATGTTTTCTTAGTATTTCTGTATGAGCAGGGACAAGGTGATGCTGGTTCTTGTGAAGTCCATGAAGAACCCAAGAAGTGCCCTGTGTAAGACCTCCATCATGGCCTCCGCTGATCTGTTCAGTGGTTATGGCGACAAGCTAATGGAAGATGCCAATTCTGAGGCATTTGATCAAATGGTATAAGTGTCTGACTCAGCTAAATTTTGTACAAATATGGTATTTTATATATCTTCGGGTAAAGTTAGTATTCGAATATAAGTTGACTCTCATAGTTCAAATGTCTCATGCAAGTTATCCTTGATTTTTTTGGGCTGAACAGAGGAGAAGGGAGCTGCAAACTTTGAGGTGATTTATTTATAATGCTTACATGTCATCTGCTGTTTCCATTTCCAGCTGCTGCAATTGCTACTTAAAGCCTCTCAGGACAAGAAATTTGTGTGTGAAGAAGCAGAGCGAACACTCATCACCATGGTAGCTTCCCTCACTCCTTTGCACCTGATCAACAAGCTCCGAGCTTCTGCTAAGCACTCCAACCCCAGAATTAGAGCAAAGGCATCCGTTTCGATATCTAGTTGTGTCTCCAGAATGGTAAGTTTCTTGAAGGTAGCTTCTGATGTATGGTAAAAGATGAAGGTATTGATCCATGCATAAAATAGTATGCACTGAAGCATGAAAACATAGGTCTGGAACAATTAATTATTTGTCTGACCAATCAAGTTGTAGGGTATGGATATTTGGGTTGATGTGTTGGAAAACCTTGGCTACTATATATATATGTTATATTGTTCGATTGTTGAGTTGAGATAGTGGTTCACTTGATTATTTCAGGGATTGGAGAAGATGAAAGAGTTTGGATTGGGTGATTTGATTCAAATGGCTGTGAATCTGTTGAATGACAGGCTTCCTGAGGCCAGGGAAGCAGCGAGAAGCACCATCATTTTAATGCACAAAGCAGTGACGGAGAACGAGGAGCAAAAAGAAGAGTCGTGGCAAGGCTTCTGTGAAACTTACTTGCCTCCCAAGCAAGTCCAGTCCATCTCTAAAATCATATCTTGACTGACGGAAACTACTAGTAAATTATCACGGAGTAGCCATGCTACTATGTAGAGGCGAAAAAAGACGAGGTGGTGTGGATTCATATGTTCTGTGTAGATACAACAAATTACCCCAGTTGATTGATTACGAGTAAGTTGTATGAGGATCGATTCTTGGTATTGGCTGTGTTGTGATGATCCATTTTATTCTAGTTTTTATTTTCTTTTTTCAATGGTCCAGATTTTTTTCTTGTGTGATGTTGAAAACATGAAGTAAATGATGATGAAAATAAAAGAGTTCTTTTTTTTCAAAGGCCAAGGGGCTCTCTGTATTTGCTCATAACATGACTAAGGTAAACAAGTTCAAATCTAAGGGGGGTGTTTGGATAGATGTAATGTAGGATGTAATCTCACATTACAGCGAAATGTGCATTGTACTGTAATGTCCATTGTAATATGAAATTACGTTCAAACTTCATCCAACGTAATGTAAGATTACATCAAAAAACGGATGTAATGTGAGATTACGTCCAACTTTATGGAATGTTATTATTATTTCTTAAATAGATCAAATATTTTGTATTATCTGTATAATTTATTATGATAGTAATATTGTTATTATTATTAGCTTTTTATTTTTTATATACTTCATAACTCACTATTATAGTAAATAATAATGCACATGATGTTCATATAAAATGAGTAAGTATTTTTAGTTGCATTTTTTATAAAAATTATCTTATAAAGCTATATATAATGTTTTAATTAATAGAAGGGTTAAAGGTACTTTTGGTGTCACATGTGTAGGTTTTTGGTGCCATATGTTTTAGGCTTTTGGTGCCATATGTTTGAGAGGTTGTATGTTTTTGGTATTTCCGTTAGTCAACAATTAGTTTGACCGTTAAATACTTTGATTTTGTTCAATTTAGTCCTCAAATTTATATTTCTAAAATTTAACATTTACAATTTAGTCCCTATTGTTTGCTCAAGTCACCGTGCAAGGCCGCCGGCTACCACCCACCACCTCCAAGGCCATCAACCACCACGAAACGGGCCGGCCACCACCGCTTGGGGCCGAAAACCACCCCAATTGGTGGTGGCCACCTCAATTGGGGCCGGCCACCACCAATTGGTGGTGGGTACAGCCCCAATCGGGGCCGGTCACCACCAATTGGTGGTGGGTCAGCCCCAATCGGGGCCGGCCACCACCAATTGGTGGTGGGTACGGCCCCAATCGGGCCTGGCCACCTCCAATTGGGGTCGCCGGCCTGATTGGGGCCCCCACCACCAATTGCCGGCCCCGATTGGGGCTGTAGCCACCACCAATTGGTGGTGGCCGGCCCCAATTGAGGTGGCCACCACCAATTGGGGCCGGCCACCACCAATTGGGGTGGTTTTCGGCCCCAAGCGGTGGTGGCCGGTGCCGTGGGGTGGTGGCCTGCCCGTTTTGTGGCGGTCGGCGGCCTTGGAGGTGGTGGGTGGTGGTCGGCAGCCTTGGACGGTGACTTGAGCAAATAATATTGACTAAATTGTAAATATTAAATTTTAGAAATATAAATTTGAGGACTAAATTGAATAAAATAAAAGTATTTAACGGTCAAACTAACTGTTGATTAACGGAAATACCAAAAACATACAACCTCTCAAACATATGGCACCAAAAGCCCACAAAATGAAACATATGACACAAAAAACCTACACATGTCAAACATGTGGCACCAAAAGTACATTTAGCCCTTAATAGAATTTTAGTAGTTCTGCGTATTGAGTTTAAATATTTAGTCTTTAGAATTCATAAATGACTATAATATTTAGTCTTTTGAAGAAATCACGCTGGATTGATAAGGTTTGTATCGAAATCCTCAAACAACACTAACCCAATGGATATTCAAGCGACTGTATCCACCATTTTCTTTTTCGATTGGACCCGGCCTTAACTAGGTCTAGTCAAAGAAAACTTATTCTCTTTGAGAAATCATGGTCTCCTTCGTCCCCAGCGTGTGCTAGTCCTTGGATGTTCCACGTTTCAGGGTGCATTGTTACACTGGCTTTCAGTCATGTATACCATCGAAGGATCCTTATCTGCTACACCTTCTACATGTGGTCTTACTTGATTAATCATTGGTTTTGGTGGGTGTTGGATGTACACCCAATCAACCACAAAATTGGGCCCTTTAATTAAGGCACATTTGATTAAAATTCGGAACTTTGGAAAACGGACGCCTGAGGCCTAAAACACTTAGGCCAAAAAACACCCCGAGTGGCAAAATCGACTCGGGAAGACCCCGAGTGGCGAAATCCACTCGGAAGACCCCGAGTGGCGAAATCCACTCGGAAGACCCCGAGTGGCGAAATCCACTCGGGGGTACCCGAGTGCTCCATTAGGAGTACCCACCCGGGTACACCCCCTTCATCCGGACGAGTTTCACTCGTCTAGACCATTTACCCCGGACGATATTTCGCCCAGAGCTCGCCCTTGGAGGCCATTTTTGGGACACTCAAGCTATAAATCTCACCTACGGTTGAACCGAGGTCAGATACACTATATTTACGGTCAACACCAATTTATATTACCAAACTGCCATAATCGAACCGGAAAAGCACCGCAACCGGAGCGGTTCAATAGGAACTCTATAAATAGAGCTTTCCACCCCTCATTTGAAGGTAATATATCTCTCTCTAAGCTCACTTTCTCTCTCTAAGTCCATACTCATTTAAGCATCGGAGTGGGTTTACCGGGAACCCCTGGTGCCTATTTGCAGGTACTTAAGGCGAAGGGAGAGCGAGGACTCGAGAAGAGGAAGTCACTCGAATAACGCGTGCAAACATTTGGCGCCGTCAGCTGGATTCGAGTAAAAAACGCGTAGCCTACTACCTGTGCTCGATGGAAACAAACAAAAGAGGAACAGAGAACGATGGGGGCAGTAATAGTCAAGCTCCCACGGGGGGTCTCCGGAAGCATAGCATCCCGGGGCAACAACCAAAGGATGCTAAGAAACCGTCGCCCCATGGAGAACAACACCCTCTAGACAACATTCCATCATGCTCTAAGACATCAACCTCAGGTGGGGAAATAGACTATCCAAAAGAAGTGTACCTCGGGTGGGGAAACAGACTATCCAAAAGAAGTATACGTGACCCAACTACAAGAAAATCCGAAAGCACAACATGAAAATCAACGTGTAGGAGAAATCCAATTCGGCGAAAAAGATATGATGCATGTGCACTTACCCAAATGAAGAGGCATTATTAGTGACTATTGGCGCCATAGAGCACCGGGTGGAAAAAATACTGGTCAATGATGGAAGTTCAACAAATATATTAGCATTCGACATGTTGGCAAAGCTAGGAATGAAAAAAAGGGACTTGAAGCCCCTATATAGCCCTTTGACAGACTTTCAGGGAGGAGCATCATATCCAATGAGAACAATAGTATTGTCAATTACACTTGAGGATGGGGCCACAAAGCTTGCATTCGATGCTAACTTTGTGGTAGTGGAAAGGCTACAAGGCTACTATGGAATGCTGGGACATACCTCAATAAACAAATATGGTATGAGCCCATCAACAACATTTCAAGTATTGAAGTTCCCAGTGGGACACATAATAGGCGATATCAAGGGTGAACAACAGGCCGCAGGAATGTGTTTGAACAAGATATGGAAGGGGGAGACATACAAATCATCATCACATGTGCTACTAATTGACACATGTCTAAGTGAGGAATATGGAATACCAGCACCCGCGGAGGACATCATGGAGGTATTAGGAACCAGATAGAAAGATACGGTTAGTAACAAAACTCTCTAAATAGGATGAGGAATGGTTAATAGCACTCCTCAAGGAGTACAAGGAGCTTTTCACATGGTCACCAAGCGATATGCCCGGAATAAGCGAAGAAATAATCTCCCATAAGCTGAATATCAATGTATCAGTGCGCCCAATAGCACAAAAAAGACGATCATTGGGGGAACCTAAAAAGATCGCAATTCGAGAAGAAGTGGGCAAGTTATTAGAAGCAAAGTTCATACAAGAAATAAGATTCCAGACATGGGTGGCAAACCCAGTACTGGTAAAAAAGGTCAACGGAAGGTTGAGGATGTGCATCGACTATCGTGACTAGAACAATGCATGCCCAAAGGATGCGTACCCACTCCCCCGAATAGACCAGCTAGTAGATGCTACAGCTAGACACGAAGTAACAAGCCTCATGGATGCATACTCATGATACAATCAAATCAAGATGTGTCCCGAAGATGCACCGTACACATCTTTCTATGCAGATAGTGAAGTTTACCAATATAGGGTGATGCCTTTTGGTTTGATAAACGCGGGGGAAACATACCAAAGGATGGTTAATAAGCTATTTGTGGATATGATTGGAAAAACGATGGAAGCATATGTCGACGACATGATCGTCAAGTCTCAAACAAAAGCGAGCCACGAGGCTGACCTGCGAATGGCATTAGAAAGAATGCGCATCCATTAAGTCCGACTGAATCCACATAAATGCGTGTTTGGAGTCAAATCAGGAAAATTCCTTGCCTTTATGGCGAGTCAAAGAGAAATCGAAGCAAACCTGGAAAAGCTGCTTGCAATAGAGGAAATGAAATCCCCTACCAAACACAAAGAAGTGCAACAACTCAATGGCAAGTTGGCATCCCTAAACCTTTTCCTCTCGAGAATAGGAGACAAAATACTTCCATTCTTTGAAGTGTTACGAGCAAACAAAAAGTTCGAATGAACGCCAGATGAGAAGAGCCGTTCCAACAACTCAAGCAACATCTAAGAACACTGCCACCCCTGCACATCCAGTCCCATGAGAGAAGCTATATTTATACATCTCGGTAAGCAAGATGGCGGTCATCTCAGCACTAATAAGGGAGGAGAATAATGTACAACTGTCAATATACTCTGTTAACAAAACACTAGCAAAATACGAGGCAAACTACGTACCAATAGAGATATACATTTTTGCCTTAATAGTTACGGCAAGAAAACTGAGGCCATACTTCCATGCACATAAGATAGTGGTGCTCACAAACCAGCCCTTGAAACATCTACTTCAAAGGCCCGACGCCTCAGGATGGATGGTCAAGTGGGCAGTAGAGCTGAGCAAGTTCAGTATACACTTTGCCCCAATGACAACAATCAAGGGACATGCCTTAGCGGATTTCATCGCTGAATTCACAGGCACACAGTCGGATAAGGTACAAGAAACCTCAATGGAGCAAAGCAAGTGGTGGAAGATAAAGAAGACACATGGGTAATGTACACAGATGGATTCTCTAAGTGTAAAATGTAAGAATGCACCTCGAAGTTGTACTCAAACACAAAACAAACAACGCAGCTATAAGGGATAAACACGCGCAAGTAAAAAATCATCATTACCAACAGAGGGTTGGGTAATAGTGAAATCCAATATATATATATATATATATATATATATATATATATATATATATCATTCAAAGGTCATCGCAAAATAAGATCGTGAAGATTAAGTGCTTTACAACCATCACAAAATAACTACTCAAAAATGGTTGCAACACATGCTAAGAGTTTAGAAAGAAATATAAACAAGGTTCAAGTAAACATGAAGACATATCAGAAACCTCGAAGGAGATCTGATTGATAATGTCCTCACCACCATCAATAAAATCACCAATCTCATTAAACCCATCAACAACTGCATCACTCGGAGCGCCTTTGCCCGCATCAACGGGGGAACCTACGTCGTCACTCCCATCCGGGACATCACCAACAA
This sequence comes from Clarkia xantiana subsp. parviflora, assembly GCA_036873135.1. NCBI lineage: Eukaryota > Viridiplantae > Streptophyta > Magnoliopsida > Myrtales > Onagraceae > Clarkia > Clarkia xantiana. Next base: position 29,831,430 of record JAPTYO010000004.1, read on the forward strand.
CATCATCCCCGGAACCCTCATCAGTGTCGGTGGCGGAATCCTCAGATCCCGACTCAACATGTTCAACATGCTTCAACGTGTCTATGTGCAGTCGGCAAAACAGGCCAATATCAATCAAACTTTGGAAAGGAAAGTCGGGATTTAGACAGTAAATTTCATTAGAAAAAGTCTTCCTGAAGCCCATCAAGAGATGCTCGCAATGCTTCGTAGTCGCCGCATCAAAGTCTGGAGAAGCCTTAAAACTCTCCAAAGCCTCTAAACAGGCCTTCTCGCAAGCTTTCGCCTCATCTTCTGCACGACGAGCGAGATCCGCTTTGAACTTCCTTTGGGCTAACTTAAGTTAAGCGTCAGAAGCAACCAACTTCTTCTCCAAGGTCACCTCCCTAGCCTTAATCTGAACCACCTTCGCCTCAAGGAAGACAACCGCGGTGCGCGCTCAGTGTTCTCTCGAGATACAGTCAACATGAACTTGTTGATGTTAACAAAGTGAGTCACGACCTGCAAATGGAAAGACAAAAGGTAAGAAGATAAAACAACACCATCAGTATAATGCAATAATAAACAAGAAATATACTTACATGGGTGAAGTCAGAAAGAGCACTCTAAGACAAGCGCTAGATAGATGTAACGTATGAACAAAGTTCATCATAATCTGTTGAAGGAACGAAGCCATTTAATAAACGCAACCCACACGAGGCTCCCACAAAATATCCATCTCCTAAATATGAATAAGGCACTCAAGTCTCACCGACAAGGCTATCTCTCGGCATATGGTGAAGATCATCAAAGGGAAGGGGAGAGACTCGATGGTCCTCTACACAAAGTATGAAAAACGAATACCGTTAGAACAAACATACACACATTATAACTCAAAGAAAATGCCTTGAAGAATAAGAAGACATACCTTCAAAGTGGCCGGAAGACCCCCAGTCGGATACTAGTGCCTCGGGGGAGAATGACTAGGAGAAAGACGCACACCATGACTTATCTCCATCTCAAGTGCGGGCGCCTTACTCGGGTTACAAATAGAAGAAGGCTCTGAAGAAGCTGATATGAGCGTTCTCTATTGAGAGGGCTCGGTAGCGCGTGAAAACTTCCCTTTATAATACTTCAAATTTGAAGGGGACTTTCCTGAAAACAAAAACAAATGATAAACGCGTACTTGTAAGAGAAAAACACACAATGAGTTCAATAGCCTAAAACGCGTTACCAGAGGTCCAATGAACCTTTGAAGAATCTCCTCCTACATCGGAAGGACGCTTATGTTTGCTACCCTTCTTCGCCTTTGGAGGACGCTCCCAAATAGGAGTATCGGGCTGTAGTTTTGAGCACACTCCGTCAAACATACCTAAGAGGAAAAGAAGGACAAAGTACGAGTAATCAGTAGCATAGCAAAGCTTTTGGAGGAACCACGCGCAAATTGGCCTTATAAAGCATTTGCTCAGTAGCGCGAACCAGATTTCATAACATTTACATGAGCCTGGTAAATAGCTCGAAATGTCTCTTTCTCGCGGGGGAGAGATCATAAAAACAAGAAGCTTTGTCCTTGAAGAGGGTAGGAGAAGACGACCACGTGACACAACTATCTCTAAAGAAGAAATAAGAATCCTCCCAAGAGTTATCACAGTTCTCAAAAAGGGTATTGAAGGGAAGAACCTTATCCCAAGCATGCTTGAAACGTATTTTCTCAAAACGAGGATATCGAGGAGAAAGGTGAAAATACCATCCGACTTATAATACTAGATGCGATGGAAGATGTGGAAAAGAAGAAGTGAGTAGTGCCAGTGGTGAATATGACACATCATGCGAAAACTCGCAAAAACTTTTTTATGCTCGCGGGAGAAAGTTTAATAGGAGAGCAACAATAAAAATCACAAAGTTCCTCGATGTCAAAAAAGTAAGGAAACTGAAAACCAACTCATATCTGGGCAGTATAAATAATAGACATTTCCGCATGAGTGACTATACTACTGGCCCCTAACTAAAAAAAATAATAATAAGAATAGGGATATATGGGTTATATACAGAAGTTATGCAACCCATCTTGACATGTTTTTCGAATTCCGTTTTGGTCAATTTGTTAACTTCTAAAAAGTCGGGATCTACATAGGAAAAAATTGAGGTCCAAAGAAGAAAAGCTTATAACACACAAGAGCGTAAGAATAAAAGAGCTAGCAAAGAAAAGCAAGTAAGTTCACTCATTCTTCCACACCGAGGATGAAACTTTGTCAAACCAACAACGACAAACACAAGTTTTCCACAACGTCAAGAGTCAAGACAAGCAACTACCACTAAGATGAGTTACGTGCAACTACAACAAAACCAAAGCCAAACCGCAATTACTACCGAGCACAAGCATGAATCTGCATCAAGCAAACACTTTTCAACAAACAACGACAAAGGGGGGCACGACAACAAAGTAAAGCAAGAAGCAATTCGAGCATAAAAAAAATAATGCAACAAAAATCGAAACAAACAGAAAACGGTTAAAGGAGTAGAACTTACCCCAAAGTCGAATGAAAATTTGATCAACACTTACTAGAACCAAGCTGCGCACCACACGCGAGCAGCCAAGCCGCGCGAGTAGACTGCCCGACGAACCGTGGACCGCGCGACCACCTCCGTACGACCGAGCCGCAGACCATGCGACAAACCACGAGGGCCAGCTGGCCGTAGACCGCCCGACGAACCACAGACCGCGCGACGATCTACCGACGAACCGTGAGACCAACTCCCCTTTGACCGCACGACGAACCAAGTCACTAACGAACCAAGTCACTAACGAACCACCCAAGCAACACAATTCGATTTTTTTTTTTTCACACAAAGTGCTCTAGATGTGAAATTCCAAGAAAAATGCTAAGTGCTTTACATTAGGAAATGCTTTAGGAAACAAAGATATAAAGGCACAAGAATAAAACTTACCTCAAGTGAAAATGGTGGCCAAGGAAGCTCTTGCAAATGAGAGGAAAATGAGGTGCAAAAGATGAAGGTGAACAATAAATTGAAAAAGTAAACATTTAAAGAGACGATGTAGGGTTTTTGAGAAAAGACAAAAACGGCCAAGAAAATTCCTCTTTTTTCCACAAACACATACTACATGAAAAAGGATAAAAACACATTCGAGTATGACGAAGAAATCACAACATCAAATACTTGGGCTCGTTCCAAATCAAGGTAAAGCAAAGCGGACACGAAGCATACATTTAACTTGGGGCAATTGATGGATACACGTCCAATTATCACTAACAGACCAACCACAAGTAATTGAGTAACAAGGCTACTATTTTGACAGGTATACAAGTGCGACCGAGCACCTGAGGTAAGGTTAATTTTCGAAAAAAAAGAACACGCACCCGTAGACCCTCATAATGGCTAAACCATGCGAGTTAAACTCAGACGGTCTAACCAAACCGCGCAGAATTCCCAGGCGGGTTAGGCGTCGGACCGCCCGAGGGTGGACCACGTTGGTCCACCCGACTCCCGATGTTTCTCGTAAAACGTACCCTGATCGATACACATACTTACATGGTGTTTTTTTGCCCTTCTTGGACCCTTTTTAGGGAGTACAAGCCTAAACCGTGTTTTCTCACCCCCGCTTAAACTCTTCTTGACGTACGTATCTACATAAGATTTTTGCATATTGATTAAGCTCCATCAAGTATACAAGGTAACAACTTAGGCACGTGGATCAAGGTACCATCCAAAAGGAGCTATATGAACTCGTAACACGTAAACCCCATTGATTGTTGAAACAAGCTCGATGTACCTCAAGTCCGAAGCAACATGATGGTAATCAGGGATTAGGATAAACGTATCCCGATTTGGGAACGGTTTGGTAACAAGAATAACTAATCTCCTATAAATAGCAGGCTATTAGGCTCATTTGAAGATTAATTACTCGTTCTCTTTTTGTACGTTATCACTTTATCTCTCTAAAACCGACCCTTACTTGAGCGTCAGATTGGTTTACCGGGCTAAAGCCTGGTCACCCTTTTAACAAGTTCTCAAGCAGTGGCGGATCCCGAAGGTTCCTAATAGGGGTACGTTATGCAATATTTTTTTTTTGGTGAAGATTAACAATTTCCTTAAGATTTTTTTAAATCAAAATCATGTTTTAAAACGATAAAAATTGGTAATTTCTTCAATTACTTATTCAAAATTATCGTTAAATAGTTAAGTACCACAAATTAGCCTTAATTGCTTATGCAAATGTTACAATTTAGACTAGAACCAGTTGTGGGTGAGTTGAGTCTCAATCGAGTCAATACACTATTATAACACTTGTATAAGATATTAGGTCTTGATTTTGATATTTAAAGAAAGTATTTGGTTAATTTTGTAAGTTTAAAATGTATTTGACGACAAATTTGGACGAGTGATTGAAAAGAGTATCAATTACCATTGTTTTGAAACATGTTGTACATTTTAAAATATATTGGTATTAAAAAGCATATTTTTCAAACATATTCTATGATTTATATATTTGTATGATCCTCATCTTGTAATACATTAGATTAGAGTAACTAAAATTTATAGTTTAGCAAAAGAGTGATGAATAATAAAACTTACAGACATATTATTTAAACAAAAGCCCCAAATTTAAAATTGATGAACTCTTTTTTCAAATGGATTGAATAATAATGTTATAACATAATAATGAAGTCTTACAAAATATTAGTGATGACTTACTGTCTCACACAAAATAATGGGGACCTTAGTATCTCACACCAAAATAATGGATTTCTTACAACAAAATAATGGGAATCGGGATATATTTTCCTCCAGGAATAAATTTAAGGTCTTAATAAAAATACTCAGTAAAAGGCTTATGTTTGTAACCTCATTTTTTTTAATACATCCACCACTATTCTTAAGAGGCACAAATTGACAGAAAAAAAAAGGAAAGTGCGACTAAAATCGAGCACAAGCGATCGAGATCCAACGATATGCATTTGGGCCGATTAACTGTAACACGACGTAAACCCGCACTAAGTGGCAACCTAACCTACGGTACATTGAGAAGAAACCATGAGCTAATGGCCCAACGGTATTTTAATATGTCGAACAATTTTTTTTTTTTTTTGTGTGTGCCAAATTTGGAACGAAATTCATTCAAATTTGAAAAAGTAATGTTGGGGTCATAGTTGTAAATTCCCACTTCATCAATTACAGTTTATCTTTATGCTTGAGAAAACATTTCCACCCCATCTATCTTCGAAGTCCCCCCAGTCTGCTGTCCGACCATTCCATTTGAAATCCAAACTTCCAGATCATCATTCCTTACAGATCCAACCATGGTAGGTCTCCTGATCATCGGCTCACTCTTTTGCATGAATTTTTTTGCTATGATTTAGTTTCGTAGTGTTTGATTTACCCCCAATTCCTCTAGGGTTTCGCTTTTCATCTGCTTTGGATGCTCCTAGAATTCCATCTCTTTTACAATTCAAAAATAATATTTCGGATATGAGTTTCTATCTTTTTGGCTAGATGTGGATTGTCTTTATCTGTCGCTAGTTTGATATGTATGAAATGAATAGCATTGGTTGGTTAATATTCAAAGAAGATTGTGATATTACGTCTTTCTATTCCTATATAAGCGCATAAATTAGTTGTTTTTACGATGCCTCGGTTGGATATATTGTCGGATTCTAGATTTTTTTTATAAAGAAGAATGTCTAGAAATGATTTTTTTTTTGTGCTGCCATATTTTTGTTAAATAGACAGGTTAAAGCCAGGATGGACTCTAGGCCTGAAACTAACTTGTAGCGAATCAACGTGTTCAACTACTGAACCAAGTAATGGAGAAAGAATTAAAAAAAAACTTTATCGAAAAAAATTGGACTTGAAACAAGGGGCTAGTAGTGTGCTTGCAATCAGTAATATATGTAGTTTACATTTCAGTTTAGATGACAGTTGTTGATAGAGTAGTTATGATTCAAGGTTTGTCGGGATATTAGCAATGGCCTGATGGATGTATAATTTCTTAAAATATTTGCTGTAAATTCAAGAGGGATCATCATTTCATCCATACAAGTACTCGAGGCTTGTTTGTTTGAATTCATTAGTCCTCTATGTTGCTGTCTTGGTGCTTATGCTTTCTTAGGTTTTGCAGGATGGCCATGATTCAGATGTGCAGAAGCAAAGCACTGCAGACATGACAGTTTTTGTGAGTTTCTTGCAAAACTTCACTTTCTTTGTTATTTCAAAGTTTTTTTGGCTGGCAGGATTATACCTAGTACCCTAAATGAATTATATTGGAATCAGTGATGACTAATAATGTTTTCTCGATGAGTGACTTCTCCAGATTATCCCTGCAGAATGTTTTTATATTCGTTTCCTGTATATTATCTGTTTTGTAGCTTATAAATAAAGAATGATAACAAAAGAACAATTACACCATTTTCATCTGAAAACTTCAGTGAAGATAACTTTTTTCTGGTGCAACTCCCTTCTGCTAACGTATTTCCATGATGGTAAATTAGATACTGCAAAAAAAATGCTTAGTTATTCCAGTTAAGGCTGTACTTGTGCAAAAAACATGAGTTTACTAATTATAGATCCACTATTTGTTTTGCAGGTGCAAAATCTTCTCCAGCAGATGGTAAGCTTTATATTTTGCATATTTTCATTGAGCACATGCTGCATCATTCATGAAATAACAGGGATCCTAACCTTCCGGGTTATCCAAATATGCAGCAATCCAGGTTCCAGACAATGTCCGAATCCATCATTACAAAGAATATCCTTACCTATGAATACTTTATTTTGGTTCCATCTATGTTATCTACTACTAGTGCAGTACTCGAATACAACATTGTTGGTCTACAGACGACACATATTTTAAAACTTTTGTGTTTCTAAAAAATGTGTATTTGTGTTGAGAATTCATCATATTTTCTTGACTGGAACGCACTAGATGAGATGGGAAACAGGATAGATGAGCTGGAACAGAGCATCACCGATCTCAGAGCAGAAATGGGCATCGAAGGCACACTATCTCCCGCCCCAGCTGTGAAGGTGAAGCAGGAGGATGGGTCAGCTTGAATGAATCTAAGGTTGGGCAAGTCTTTTCGATCAGAAAAAAGCGCGTGGAAGTTCTACACTACTATACTATCCAGGCAGGATTTGTGATTGGAATCTCAACTGTTTTTTAGAATCAAGAACCTTTGGTGATTTGAGTGTAGGCATGAAGGATTTGTATTTGTTTTCTCTAAAGAGCCAGGTTAATCTTATTTTTTTATCAACGTAATAATTAATATCTTCATTTTCTAAAATCACTTCATCTTAATTCAAGGACAAAATAACTACTTCATAATAATTAACTTTCTAAAATGTACTGTTTTTTTAAGACACTAAACGGTTCTATATCCATGCAATAGTATATATAGTATTTAAACGAGGATACCAATTCTTGTCCGAATCGTCCTTTACCCAATTGCATGTAATGAGTTCGAATCTAGGCTTGCGTTATGAGCTCCCTACTAAATAATTTAAGATTTCTCATCGGATAAAGTATTTAAGGCAACAATGGTTAGTTAAGGTACCAATTATTATATATTTATTACCAAAATAGTTAAAGTCATCAAGTATATGTAAAAATAGTAGAGTCGAGCCGAGTATATATCAAGCTCGACTCGACTTATTTTACTCAAGTTTGAGCTCGAACGCGAACGAACATTAATTTTTCAAACTCTAGATCGACTCGATTCCATACTCGACGAGTTCGAGCTCGGCTTGACTCGACTCGGTTTGATAAGTTTAAAATTGTTTAATAAATCATAAATTGCGCATCTTAGTTTGAACTCGACTCGATTCTGCTTTTGGCCCGAGTTCGAACTCGACTTGAATTGAATATATATATATATAATATTATGTAAAACTCGAATAAACTCGAGCTCGACTCGAATACGTAAAACAAAAAAGCTCGAATAAGCTCGCGTGCCTCTCGAGTCGAGAACCACTAAACTCGTACTCGACTCGACTTCACAAAAAGCTCGACTCGACTCAAAATTTAGCGAGTCGGATTTGAATATCTACCGAGCCAACCTCGAGTAGATCACGAGTAGCTTGACTCGTTTACACCCCTACTACCTGATACCAATTAGGGATAGGAATTTAAAAATAGTTCCAATTATTTGTTATTTTTCTAATCGTTATCTCATATTTATAATGTTAATATTTAGTTTTTCAACTATCACATTGGCTGATTTTCCCTTTTTTTCTCTTAAAATTAAAAACACAAAATCATATTTTTTAAGCATCAAATAAATCTAAACCATAAACTACAGATTTGGTAGTTTGAAAAAGTGGAAAACAAAATATTTTTGTTACTTTGGCAAAAAAAAAAAAAAAACTTAGTTTTGTTACTTAAATCCATTACCGTATATAAAACCATTAGCAGGTTCAGAAGTATTAGAAGAGTGCGTTATTTGTTAACAAAATATATATATATATATATATATTAAAATATAAGAACTTGCACTATATATTAAATTTTAATATAATACATATTATATATTTTAAATAAAATCTAAGTGCTACATACTATAATTAATTATGTACAAGCTTCCACATCACTAGTAACGTATATAATTTTTAGGAGGTTGGTAATGTATTTATACTTTTGATTTTTTTTTTTGCACTAGTGACATCCTAGTTGAAAATAAAACGTGGTATATATATATATACTAGAAGGAACCGCGTGCGTTGTACGCGTGTGGCGGTGTATTCTATACATATTATTACGAGAAAAACGCTAGTACTATGATATCAAAGTAAGACACAAATTCTATGATATCAAGTAAGAATTATTCATAAGAACAAAATTTTGTACAACAAAAAATTTAGCAGAGTTAATAATATACAAAGACTTATAGGTTTAATTGAACAAAAATGTGATATGATTAAAGTAGTTTTTTTGAAGCCGATTATCTAGTAAACATGGAATCGTCAAAAGAAAAGTCAGATGGATAAAAGTTGACTTGTTTATATAAGGTAGAGTCCATAACTCTTCTCTTCTGCGTAGTGTGGTATTCAAGTTTGGATGTACATCTTCTCTACCTTCTCATTCGTCTTCTCGCTGCAAAGTCCAGCCTGACTTGATCAGCTGCTTCTTCTTCATCTTGTTAAATTCCTACAATGAAATGCAATCCATACATAACATGAGATTCATATATGTATGGCACAAGAAAATTGGAATATTCTGCAGGGATGAATTACCTTCTTTTAGGGCAGTGGACTACTTGTTAGGACGCCCAAAAAGAGCCACGCCAAACCTGAAGTATATTGCCAATCGAGTTCCATTCATTGTGAACATTACAACTAATACACACAAGGTATTAAAATTAACAAGGCAATCATCATGTTTCTCGAAGAACAATTTTCACAATGAATGGTGCAATTCCGGTTCCTGTAGAAGATCACTTTCAAAGAGTAGGTTGGATTCAATTAGTTTTGCATATACATAGACTGAAATAAAGAAAAAAGAAACAGCAGATCACTAATCGGAGCATTATACCATATTATGGTGGCATCAAGAATTAGGATCTTAACCCACTGTGAGTTGCGATTTGGTTCCTCAAAGTTTATATGAGTCAAGCTTCTCTTCGATTCTAATATCAATTTCACATTAAAACTCCTTGATACCAAGTGTGATGCACTAACAGTAGCCATTGATAATGTTGCCGATCTGAAATCGGATTTCAAGGAGTTGGCTGTTTAATCTTAGTTTCCATAATCCAAATTAATACAGGTAATCAATTGGCCATGGCATTGTACATGTACCCATCTAACAACACACCAAACACTTATAAAAGAACCTGAGAAAGCGCATCGAGTTCCTCTGAAAAGTTAGAGTATAATAATGAGGGAAATCATCATAATTTGTACTTGAAAACTGAAATATTAATTCAAATGTTAAATTTAACAAAAAAAAGGCACTCACTGAAATAAATCCAAGAAAGTATTCAGTCAAAACCGCAGTGCTATACACGGTAAACATCCATTCACAGCACAACATCATCATGCAAACCTTAAAGCACAAAACCAAAGCTAGTTCTTCAACTATGATGTATTTAACCTCGTTCTTCAACTATCATGTATATAACCCACGGAGTGAAAGAGACGTACAGAGAACGATGAAACTGTAGGTAGACAAAATATTCAGTTTTCAGATTCTAAATTCACTTACCTCTGTGAAGACTGTACAATGAGTTCCTTCCCTGATTTTTGACCCGATGAAAAGCAGTTTCTAATCTACAAAGCTGAACTGCAACAATCAAATTCTAAACTTGCAAATCATAATAAAGCGATTCAGTTCACTTCAAACTGTTCCAAAAACAGGAACCTGTTTGCCCAAATATTGCAAAAATATTGAACTAAAACCTTGAATTTGAAATTTGCTAATATGAAACCCTACAGTGGCAGAGCCTTAAAAAACCGAGATTCAGCCACCAAAGCTTCATGACCTCCACATCAGCCACCACCGGAATTCAATTGTACAGACAGACAGAGAATTACAAGATCTCATCAAAGGCTTGAAATTGGTCAATTACCTTGTTATGCCTCAGTGAAAAATGATTTTTCCCCCTCTTATGCTCTAATGTCTATCTTCAAGATTAAGAACACTCTAGGTATTGATAGAGTGCAGTAGCCTAGCGGGGGAAGCAGGGCGGTCGACGGGGGAAGTCAGGCGGTCGACGGGGGAAGTCAGGCGGTCGACGGGGGAAGCCAGGCGAACGACGGGAGAAGCCAGGCGGACGACATGGGAAGCCAGTCAGACGAGGGGGGAAGCCAGACGGACGAGGGGGGAAGCCAGACGGACGACGGCGGAAGCCAGACGGACGACGGCGGAAGCCAGACGGACGACGGCGGAAGCCAGACGGACGACGGCGGAAGCCAGACGGACGATGGGGGGAACCAGACAGACTACGGACAACGGGCGCCGACGTAAGGGACGGGAGGGGATAAAGGATTTTATAGCGTGGACTGCAATTTTGTTCATACCAGCGGAACTGTTTGAAGATGGTTTGGGTTTGACCTTTCGGTTCAAGACGGTTTGTTTGAGATTGTTGTTACACCGGTTCTAAACTGAACCTTTTAAGGGTAGGGTGCCTCTTGGAGTAAGGGATGTGGCTATTGGGGTGAGGGCCACCCATACTTTTATTTATACTAGTTGTTTTATGCGCTTGCGTTGCACACGCATGTTCCTACGTTAGTATTTTTAAATTGATTTCAGTTAGTAAAATATACTATCAGAATGAAGGAAGCAATAGTAATAATGGCAAGTGCACCAAATAATGTTTATGTGTTGTTACCTAAATCAAAGAAGAATGTGTTTCAGAAGTTATGTTGATGTGTTGTTACCTATATCAAAGTACATGTTTCAGATACATAGTAGTACCAGACTGTAAATACAATTAATTTAATTAAAGAAAAAATACTGACGTGCACGACATGTGACTTTTAACGGCAAAAATGGACGGAACTTTAACAAATGTATGAAAACGGTACAAAAAGAAACGTCTGGTACCAAATTGGTATAAAAATACATATCATATGAACAGTGTATTTCGTGCAAACATATGATATGATATGAAGTGGATCATTAACCCTAATTTCTATACATGATTGCACATAGGAGTGAACATCTAAAAAATCTCAAACAACTCTTTCTATTTTTATAACAGAATGATCTACATTCCCAATTCTAAACCTCTGAAATGTTAGAGAGGCTATATAATTGCCACAAAAGTTGTTAAATATTTTACATTCACCGTCATTGTCTATTGTCTGCATCTTGTCGGAACATTAATATCGTAAGAGTTATCAATACTCTTTTAATTATGATGCATTATTTATTGACGATAGTTTTATTTATGCCCGTGATCCTGAAGCTGCTTTCTTTATGCTCTGAATGGCTCAATCTACAAGAACCACATATCACTTCAGTTACATGTGTTAAGCGCAATTCAATATTATAAGGAAGTGATCATTATTTTCTCACTAAATCATGAAGAAAAATCGAACAATCAGTACAAAAAATATATTACAAACCAAAAAGAACCGGAAGGTACATTAAGATGAAAACTAAGTGAACTAAATGGAGTATTTTTTTTCAAGCACTTTGAAAGTATGAATAAATACAATTAAAGAATATTGCAGTAAATAGATAAGAGAAGCACAATTTTCTTAAGTAAAGCAGCTCTAGAGCATATAGAAGCAAAAAGAGTTGTGTAATAATATTCTTCAAGCACCACCGCCTATAACAATGTGCACTGCTCTCTTAGTTATCAAATTAATATACCAAATTCAATGACAATACATGTTTACAGGGATGAATGAGACATAATTAATTCATAAAGTCGGAAATATAAAAGGAAATAAATGGAACTCTGAAGATATTAATAGTAAATTGTTTCTCATAGAAACACAAACAGAAAGTACCTAAGCAGAAATACTGACATATTAGCTATCTACTGCAATTTTTGTCTTCAACTTCAGTCTGCAATGATCAGTCGGTCTAATATATTTCCACCAAATTAATAGACAATATAAGGCAAAAGCAACATCATAGCAATGTATGATTATTATTGTATCTTGCCAAACATGAAATATGTCAAAGCCAAAAAAAATAATGGCTCATGTACATGATCACACATAGGAGTGACTTAGACATTCTTGCAAATTAAAAAATGCTTAATATCCTAAGACTACAATTACCATCCCGTCAAAAGAGTCTATTTCCAAGTTTAAATTTTGCATGTGCATTGCTCGTGAGATAATCTATAATAACTTTATGTATGTATTTATGTTGAATACATACATACATACTGTATACCACCAAAACATTTATTAAAAATATTATTTAAGTAATAATAAAAAAAAATATAAATTTTTTGAATAAGTAATTGACGATATCATATTTGCTCAAAATGAAAGGGAAACAAAGAAGAGTAGATATGGTAGAGCCATCAAAGATGACAATATAAAAGTGAAACATCCATAACAACAGAACTGACTATTATTCTAGCAAGGGACTCATGCTTTTTAGGCTACATAACATTTTCTTAAAACAAATGAAGTTTGCTAGTTGTTAGTATGCTTGAATAAAAATGCTACTGTCGTTTACATTTTGCACATAATTGAATAGAGGCTAAATAACACTATATTTTCATTGCTATTGAGTAATTTTTCACATATGCAATGTAAATTTGGATGTTCGGATAAAATAAACTGAACAAGTTAGAGCATCCACAATGGTTTTACCTAAACTGTATTCTTTAAAGTTGCCACGTAGACATTTATGTACACTTTAAGTAATACGTAAATTTAAGACACACGTAAAAAATATTTTATCTGCAATCGTATTACTTAAACATATTCCTTAAATATATTTTATTATTAAATTTTCCAACAACCACCAATAAGATATTAGCATTAATTATAAAATGAATTAATTTATAATAAAAAATTGGTTACGTAATACATAGTGCATTACTTAAATTTAAGGAATGCTTTATGTAAAAACATAAATTTACGTGTGAGTCCCATCTTTAAGGAATCCTATGTAAAACCACTGTAGATAGTTTTTGTTGCTTTACTTAAATAAACATGTAGGACCCACGTTTACGTATTCTTTACGTAATACCACTGTGGATGCTCTTAATTACATAGTATTTGTGACAAATCCTAAAACACATAGTTGTAAACTTAGATGTGCGACTCTGCAGTCTGCACCAACAATTGAAATATCATACCAGTGCAAATTTAAGGAGAAATGTCAATTCTGTTGAGAGAGTTTTCAACTCTATTGAATCTGGAAGGGATGTGAAGTGATGTGAAGAAAAGCAATAGTGCACGATATGCACTTATATGAAAACATCATGCAATCATGCCATGTTATAATTAAAAAAAACAATAAAAAAATTACTCTGATGATTCAACAGAGTTTGTGACGTTACCTGTTCACACCAATGCTCATGGAGATAGGGAAGAGACTCATCTGATTCTGGTGCTTGATAATAGCTTGGAGATGCTAAACGATAAGAAGACAAGACTTTTTACTCCTCCCTTTTGAAATTTCAATAAAGGGCAATGAAACAAGCACAACATCCTCTTATAATATGAATAGAGAAAATCTAATTGCCAACGCCATTTTAATGGATGATATTTCATCGTTAAACAAGCAAATCACTTTTGAATACAAACATTTGAGTGATGTATTTTTGTTATTAAAACAATTTTTTTTTTCATAATAAGATGCTATGTAATATAGCATGTAAATACTAATTACCAATCCTATTGATTCGTTTACCCAAAAATAAATCCTATCGATTCATATCATAGTGCAAAAAACTGGTACATCTAACAAAAACAGTTAGACTTCTCTGTTAAACTCTTTTCTGTGAATCATAGTATTCTAATGATAAATGTTAACACTAACAAATTGATCAAGTAAAAGTTTAGAGTATAGAAAAAAAATCTAGGAAAATCATTAAAGATGTGACCAAAACTAACCTCATTTGATCGTTGAATTTATTACATTTCCATTTAAGAAAGAATAATCTTCTTTTTCTTGAATACACAAGTATCAATTGATTGCAATATGGGCAGTCCACTTTAGGCCTAAAAAATATTGTGCAGGATTTTCTAGAAGTTATATTTTCACCTAGGATAGCGGGATTCCATATCCTTTAAAAGTATTATGATCTTTGATTATATCTTCCATATCTCGCCATCCACAGAAGAAGATATTTTCTAGATAATAAAATATTTGTGCAAATTTTTTTTTTTCTAAACATGTGGCATTGCAATTGCAAGCAAAGGAAAGAATTAATGGTTGTTCATCGATTATTACCGTGGTGGTGCGGGAGGTTTCAAACGAATTGGAAGAGAAGCAAGATCAGGGGGGATCGAAGTCGGACGACTGATTAGATTCAGTTGAACCAGAGTTTTTTCTGATGATAAAATATTTGGGGAATTTTCCTTTCCAAACCTGTGGCATGCAACCAAATGGAAGAAAAAAATCAGGGTTCTTCACCATAATCTATTACAATGGAATAAAAAGTAACAGAGAAGATATCGGTTATTACCGAGGTGGTTCTTTACCAGAGTCGACGGAATCAGAAGACATTACTGGAGGTTTCGAATGAACTGAAAGCTGTTGGATCACGGTGGAACTCCGGTACGGACTTTGACGGCGATCCTAGCTCCTTCGCTCCACGCAATCCTGCAAGAGGGGATAGACCGGGCGGTGACCCAGAATCCCTCTCCGATGCTTAAATGAGTGCCCAATACGAACTGGCAAGCAATAATCTCAGAGTATGTAATTCAACGTAAGTGTTCTGAGGTGACCTCTTGCCTTTTTATAGGCGAAGAGATGCCTCAGGTACCTGGTGAACCGTTGGGGGTGGTTAGCCCGTATCCCGCGTATCTCGGATGTGATCCCGCCTATCTAGGCCATGATCTCGCTTATCTCGGCCACGCCCCGCGTATCTCGGCCACGCTCCGTGTATCTTAACCACGTTCCGCGTATCTCGGCCACGCCCCGCGTATCCTGGCCTTATCCTCTGGTAACGAGTCCCGACTCCCGTCGGGGACTCCAGAGTTATCTCATTGTGTCACCGCTCGGGGCCCCTCGTCATCGTGACAGGGCCAATCGTTCTCAGGGATTCGTCATCGGGGCCTACTTAAAAGGCTTCACATCGGGAGCTTCCAACTCAGCTGTCGGGACCGACTCTGTCGGGACCTTTCATCATCGGGACTCCCTTCGTCGGGACCCTTCTCCTAGGTCACCTTGACCTTCATTTGGGGCCTGGTGGGCCTGTTTGCCGTTCCCTCGCCGTTAAAGGGCCTGACGGCTGTAGTCGAACCCATCATTTGCCCCCAAGACATGAGGGACTTTTAGTTCGTCGTGTCTTCCAACTCTCGACCTCCCGATATTGAAATCGGGGATCTTTCCCTTGGCCTGGTCATTCAATACTAATCTTTTCCTTCGCGTTTCCTCAGTGTTCTGTAGATAACTGCCAAATCCCAGGGGTCTCCTCGGTTCCCCAGTTCATTAAATGCAGTAGATAATGAAGTGACGTCATCAGTACCCGTGCCTGATTCTCTGTGTCTGCTTTTTCTGAAAAGTGCTTTTCAGGCTATTTCATCATTGCACCTGCTACCATCCCGCACGTTTCATCTCAACGCTCCAGATTAGAACGCTTCAACTTCGACGGTTCAGATTAAAGCGCCCCTTCGACTGTCCTCTTCGCCTATAAGAACCTCACTCAGGGCACAGTTTCCTCTTATCATCTACAAATTTTCGAAAGCTTACTGCAACTCTTGAAACCTTAGTGTTTCTTCGGCCATCTTTCCGGCAATGTCAGGTTCATTCTTCCAGCCTCCAATTATCATGTCAGGTAAGGGTTTCTTCTCTATTGTTCGCCTTCGTCTTTGTTTAGTTTGATTGTAATTTTCCGGAAAAACCTAACGTCCCTTTCAATGGCTGATTTCAGACGGTGTATCTGGTTTCGAGGGAAGGAAGCCTTTCAACTTCGACTATGTTCTGAACGAAATTTTCAGCACTGCTTATGATGCAGCTCTCTGGGAAGGATACATCATTTTCACCAGAGAAGCCGATGCTCAAGGCCGAAAATGCATACCACAAGTTCAGAGTGAAGAGGAGCTACTTCTTCATCGGAAACTCCTCGATCCCATGACCCCGATAGCCAATCCTCCAACGGTTGACCCAGTGGAGCCTTCTGCCCTAGACCTTGCGGACCCTGTTCCCGTTGATGCCGTTAACCAGGATTAGGCCTAACTGCTCATCGCTAGAATCTTTGTATTCTCCTCCTTTTGTAATCATCGGGTCGAGCCCCATTAATATCAGGCTTTCTTAGTTCCGATTCTTTCATTGCACTTCTCCCAGTGGCTTTACTATACTTTATTAAGTCGAAACCTCGACACTTAAGATATTTTCGTACATCACTTAAGACGATTTACTAGCTTGCACCACTTAAGGCGACTTACCATCATGCACCGCTTAAGGCGACTTTCCAAGACTTAGAATAAGATCAAGAATCACGCATCACTTAAGACGGCTTAATCTCGTGCATCACTTAAGACGACTTTATCTCGTGCACTACTTAAGGCGACTTAATATCGTGCACCACTGAAGGCGACCTTACATCGTGCACCACTTAAGCCGACTTTACATCGTGCACCACTTAAGGCGACTTTATAACTTGCGCCACCTAAGGCGACTTAATATCGTGCACCACTGAAGGCGACTTAACAATACTCAGAATAAATCTAAAGATCGTGCACCACTCAAGGCGACTTAGTATCGTGCACCACTCAAGGCGACTTTATATCGTGCACCACTTAAGGCGACTTTTTGATACTTAGAATAAATCTAAGGATCGTGCACCACTCAAGGCGACTTAGCATCGTGCACCACTCAAGGCGTCTTAATATTACTTAGAGTAAATCTAAGAATCACGCATCACTTAAGACGACTTTTCGCGCACCACCTAAGGCGACTTTTTGATACTTAGAATAAATCTAAGGATCGTGCACCACTCAAGGCGACTTTTCTCGTGCACCACTCAAGGCGACTTTGACACTTAGCATAAACTCTGATTGGAAGCAACCTCTTTATTTATTGACGGCACAAAATTGGCTTACATCGAATTAAACGATAAACAGCATACACCACTTAAGGCGATTTTACATCGGGCACCACTTAAGGCGACTTTATCGGGCACCACTTAAGGCGACTCTTCAAGCATGGTGTTTCTTCAAGTGTTCGCCACTAAAAGAATGCTTTAACGTTCTGCCATCGAGGTCTTCCAACTTGTACGCATTTGGAGCTGGCATCCCCACGACCTTATAAGGTCCTTCCCATTTTGGTGACATCTTGTTGATTCGATCCAAAAGGGTGAACTCGTTGCGACGCCAAACCAGCTCCCCGACGAAGAACTGTCGGGACTTCACTCGCCGATTGTAATACCTGGCCGTCGCCAAACGCATTCGAGCTTGGACTTCATCGGCTTCCCGCCTTTTCTCTTCGAGTAAGTCCAAGTCCAGACGTCTCATTTCATCATTCGTCAGAGGTTCGTAATATCTCATCCGATGGGACGCCACAGCTACCTCCACGGGGGCGACAGCTTCCGAGCCATAAACGAGGCCAAACGGAGTCTCCCCCGTTGATTGTTTGGGTGTCGTTCTAACAGCCCAAAGCACGTTTTCCAGTTCGTTCAGCCACTTGCCCTTCAAGGCATAGACCCTCTTCTTCAGGCCATCCATCACGATTTTGTTGGCTGATTCCACCTGGCCATTAGTCTGAGCATGGCGTACGGAGGCGGTCCGATGCTCGATGTTCAATTCCTCCAGATACTCCCTCACCTGAGAGCCGTTAAACGGTGGACCATTGTCGCTGATCACCACCTTAGGAATCCCGTATCTGGACACAATGTGGGTCTGGAGGAACTTGACGATCTGGTTCCCCGTTGTCCTGGCCAATGCCTTCGCCTCTATCCATTTCGAAAAATAATCGATTGCTACAAGTAAATACTTACATTGTCCTTGTGCTTGTGGAAGAGGTCCCACCAAGTCGATGCCCCACTGCGCGAAGGGCCACGCGCTCTTGATGGATGTCAGATTAGCGGCCGGAGCCACGATATTCGGGGCGTACCTCTGGCACGCGTCACAGGATCGGACCAACGCCGTTGCTTCCTTGCTCATCGTGGGCCAATAATAGCCCAAGTTCAGTACTTTCCTCATGATGGATCGGGCCCCTTCATGACAAGCCGCGACCCCTTCGTGCACCTCCTTCAGAATCCGATTGGTGTCGGGTTCTGCCACACACTTCAAGTACGGAGTCGAGAACCAGCCCTTCTTGTACAGCTGATCGTCTAGCATCACATAATTGGCCGCGATCCGACGTATTCTGTCCGCTGCCACTTTATCATCGGGGACTGCCCCCGTAGTCAGGTACGCGACTATCGGGGTCATCCAAGTTGGCTCCTCCTCTGATCTCGCTTCAATGGCGCACACCTGTGTTGGGTCGATGTTTGATAAGATCACCTTTTCTAAGAAATGCACCTTCCGATTTTCTTCCAAGGGTGCCCCCAAGGCAAATTTGCTCAAGGCGTCTGCCTCTACGTTTTCCTCCCTCGGAATTGCCTCGATATCGAAGCTTTTGAAGCTCTCTTTCAGGGCTTGTACCTCTCGCAGATACTTCTTCATTATCGGGCTCCTTGCCTCGTATCGCCCTTGAACCTGGTTTACGATTAAGGCTGCATCACACTTTACTCTCAAGTGATCGACTCCCGTGCCTTTAGCAATTTTCAGGCCCGTGATAAGAGCTTCATACTCTGCTTCGTTGTTTGTGGCCTTGAATGTTAAAGACAAGGCGTATCGGAGCGGTTCACCTTCACCCGGTGGTATCAACAAAAAGCCCGCCCCTGATCCGTCTGAACTCGAGGAGCCATCCGTGTACATTTCCCAGGTATTTTCTTCGTTTGGCTGTTCTGATTGCTCTGCCCTCTCTGGTTGTTCTTTTATCGGGACCTCCATAGTTGCCCCCTCTACAGGACCCGCTTCTTCTAGATCGGGAGCTGTAGATTCTGCTATGAAATCCGCCAATGCCTGGCCCTTAATAGCCGTTCTTGGAGCGAAGTGTATTCGAAATTCACTAAGCTCTACTGCCCACTTCACTAATCTTCCCGACGCATCCGGTCGGTTCAAGAAATGTTTTAAAGGCTGGTTCGTCAGCACAGTGATCTCATGTGCGTGGAAATAAGGCCTTAGCTTCCGAGCATTAATAATCAACGCAAAGAGGTACTTCTCAACGGTAGGATAGTTTAATTCGGATTTGGCAAACGCCTTGCTTACATAATAGACGGGGACTTGATTACCCTCGACAATCTTTACTAACACAGAGCTAATGGCAAATTCAGAAACAGCCAAATAAAGATAGAGCGGCTCGCCTGGAACCGGTTTCGCCAAAGGCGGGAGGGTGCGAAGGTGCTGCTTGAGTGCTTGGAACGCCTCTTCGCACTTGGCGGTCCATTCGAATTTCTTGTTGGCCCTCAAGACTTCAAAAAAACGGCATTGATCGGTCGCTGGCTTTGGACAAGAAGCGATTCATTGCAGCTAGTCGGCCATTCAGCACTTGTACCTCCCGATGGTTTATCGGAGACTGCATCTCCTCAATCGCCCTCAGCTTCTCGGGATTCACCTCAATTCCCCTCTGGCTCACCATAAAGCCCAAATTTCCCTGAGTGGACTCCGAAGGCGCATTTCGTCGGGTTCAAGCGAATTTGATAGAGCCTCATCCGCTCAAATTCCATGGTTAGGTTGTGCACATGATCCTCGGCCTGTCGGGAATTCACCAGCATATCATCCACGTAAGCTTCCATGGTTTCTCCCAGCATATCTCCAAACAGTTTGTTCACCATCCGTTGGTAGGTGGCCCCAGCATTGATCAACCCGAAAGGCATGACATCGTAGTGATAGATGTCACTGTCTGCATAGAACGCTGTATGGGGAGCGTCTTCCTTGGCCATCTTGATCTGGTTGTAGCCTGAATACGCATCCATGAAACTCAACAGCTCATGTCCCGACGTGGCATCCACCAGCTGGTCGATTCTCGGGAGTGGGTAACAGTCCTTTGGGCAAGCTTTGTTCAGGTCGTGGAAATCCACACACATTCGCCATTTCCCGTTAGTCTTTTTTACCAGCACCGGATTAGCAACCCAGGTTTGGAATCGGAGCTCTTTGATAAACCCAGCATCGAGCAACCTGCCCACCTCCTGCTGGATCGCGATCTTCTTGTCCGTGCCCATTGGACGCCTTTTCTGTGTGATAGGCTTGATCGCGGGGTCTATCTTCAGCTCATGTACGATCACATCGCGACTGATTCCTGGCATATCGCTCGGGGACCAGGCAAACAGTTCATTGAACTCTTTCAGCAACTCCACCAGTTTTTGAGCTGTCTCTTCCGTTAGAGCGGACCCGATTTTCACCTTCCTCTGGGGTCCATCGATCTCGACTTCTTTCAGATCTTCTACGGGGGCGGGACGCCCAAATTCCTCTCTAGGGTCTGTATCTGTCTGAAGGACAGTCATGGCCTCTCGCCTTCTCCTTCGGGTGGCGTTAACATAGCATTTTTGAGAAGCCACCTGGTCGCCCTTAACCTCTTCGACTCCATGGTCGGTCGGGAACTTCATCTTCTGGTGCACTGTCGAGGCAACCGCCATCAGGGGATTAATGGTGGTTCTCCCGATAATCGCGTTGTAGGTCCTCGCGGAATCAACCACGACAAACTCCACGTTCCTCCTTTCTGATTTCCACCCGCTACCAAACTCCACTGGTAAGGTGATTACTCCTAGCGGATAGGAGGTTGAGCCAGAGAACCCGACCATCGGGAAGTTTGCCTCCTTTAGATCTTTCTTCGTTTTTCCCATAGCCTCCAGCGCGTCCATGAATAGAATGTCGGAGGAGCTCCCTCCGTCGATTAGAATTCTCTTCATTTCGAACCCGTCCACATCCAAGGTTACCACCAAGGTATCGTCGTGCGGAGTCCCCACGCCTATGAGGTCTTCCGACGAAAAGGAGATTACCATCTCTTCTTTCAAGGTCCAGGATCGGGACCTCTTACCCAACACCACCGCCGTAGGGATTCTAGAGGCATAGACCTCTCGGGCGGATGAAGTATCACCTCCAGCAGCAAATCCTCCGTGGATCACATTGATAGTGCCCCGTCTCTCCTTGCGAGCACCGGATGACTCTGGATCGGTTCTCTTCTTCTTTGGGGACTGATCGCGGGATCAGGAACGGGACCGCGATCGGGACCGAGAGCGGGATCGACACCTCTTATCCCCGACAAATTCTTTGAGCTTCCCCTTCTGGATCAGCTTTTCGATCTCCTTCTTCAGTTCCCGACAGTGATTGGTGTCGTGACCATTTGCGCGATGGAGGGATACCCTGTCGTTCCATGACCGTCAGTACTTCCGCCATGGAACAGTTGAGAGGAATGTCGAGATCCTCCCGCTTATCCTTCCTTGAAGAGCGCCTATCGTCCCTCCGATCGGGTCGGCCTCGATTCTGACTGCTTTCGGTTTTACCTTTTGACTTGCGATCATCGAAAGGTTTAACCGACTGCTTCCCTTTATTCGACTTAGGGGGCTCCAGCTCTCCCGCGGCTATCTTCGACTCCTGGACATCGATTTGCCGTTTCACCCTCTTCTGCAGTGCCTCCATATTCCACACAGCTTTCTCAGCCACGCTGTGCATCAGATCGGAACCATACGGGGCCGTTAAGTTCCGAATGAAGGTACGTATGGTCTCACCTTCCGAGATCTCTTCGTCGATCTCTGCCACACTGGCAGTGTACCGCTGGTAATAATGAGCCAGCGATTCGTCGGGCCTCTGCACCACCTGGGTCAGGGATCTCACGCTCTTCAATAAACGTCTCCGGCCCTGGTACTGCTGAATGAATCGGTCATGCATATCTGCCCAGCAAGTGATGCAGCCTGGGGGCAGACTAAAGAACCAGGTCAGGGCTCTTTCTCCAAGTGTGTTCGGGAACAGCGTACACACTATGTCTTCACTCGGGGCTCTTCCCAGACATGCCATGAGGTGTTTTTGGACACGGCGAACCGGATCTCCTTCGCCATCGTACTCCTTTATCGTGGGGATGCCTAGCCCAGGC
Source organism: Clarkia xantiana subsp. parviflora (assembly GCA_036873135.1). Classification (NCBI taxonomy): domain Eukaryota; kingdom Viridiplantae; phylum Streptophyta; class Magnoliopsida; order Myrtales; family Onagraceae; genus Clarkia; species Clarkia xantiana. The sequence continues at coordinate 29,854,138 of JAPTYO010000004.1, forward strand.
GGGGCTAGGGTGTCGATGAGTCGGGGAACGAAGGGATGAGTGGATCGATCCCTCAGCTCCGACACCAGCGGCTTCTGTTCTCCCATGCAGATGTTCATGATCTTTACCACCTGGTCGGGAGTGATGGGACCATTCTGGGGAATGGTCCTGTGCTGTACTGGTCCTGGCCCATCAACCACGAACCTCTCCGGCTGACCGGATGCCCTATTTCTGTCCTGGCCTCGGGGCGGGGCTTCCTGTGCGTTCCGACCCTCTGTTGGTGGGGCCACTTCCTCCAACGGGGGCATCTCCTCCTGCCTCCTCGCAGCCTCTCTCCGATCCAAGAGAGCCTCTACGGCTGCCAGAAACATGGTGCTGAGGATGGGTTCTGCCACGGCCCTTGTCAAGTCTGTAACTGGGGGAGCCTCCTGCCCCCTATTGCCCTGGTGCTGAGGAGCAATATCTTCGGGACCTTCATTGTGCCCCCCTGTCTGGGAGAGCTCAGCCGGGGGATGGTTCTGGTTTTCCTCCTGTTCTGGTACTGAATCCAGATTTGTTGCAGCGGGGTGACGGGAACCACCGGATTGTCCCTGTCTTCTGTGCTTGCCAGCCGCCATCGATCGAGTAGAAGGCATATCAGCTTTTTGTTTGTTTCCCACAGACGGCGCCAATGTTGGATCACGGTGGAACTCCGGTACGGACTTTGACGGCGATCCTAGCTCCTTCGCTCCACGCAATCCTGCAAGAGGGGATAGACCGGGCGGTGACCCAAAATCCCTCTCCGATGCTTAAATGAGTGCCCAATACGAACTGGCAAGCAATAATCTCAGAGTATGTAATTCAACGTAAGTGTTCTGAGGTGACCTCTTGCCTTTTTATAGGCGAAGAGATGCCTCAGGTACCTGGTGAACCGTTGGGGGTGGTTAGCCCGTATCCCGCGTATCTCGGATGTGATCCCGCCTATCTAGGCCATGATCTCGCTTATCTCGGCCACGCCCCGCGTATCTCGGCCACGCTCCGTGTATCTTAACCACGTTCCGCGTATCTCGGCCACGCCCCGCGTATCCTGGCCTTATCTTCTGGTAACGAGTCCCGACTCCCGTCGGGGACTCCAGAGTTATCTCATTGTGTCACCACTCGGGGCCCCTCGTCATCGTGACAGGGCCAATCGTTCTCAGGGATTCGTCATCGGGGCCTACTTAAAGGCTTCACATCGGGAGCTTCCAACTCAGCTGTCGGGACCGACTCTGTCGGGACCTTTCATCATCGGGACTCCCTTCGTCGGGACCCTTCTCCTAGGTCACCTTGACCTTCATTTGGGGCCTGGTGGGCCTGTTTGCCGTTCCCTCGCCGTTAAAGGGCCTGACGGCTGTAGTCGAACCCATCAAAAGCGATCCAGGATCAAGCGGGGTTGAAGGCGGATGGCTGATCAAACAACGGCCTAGCAGAACTGTAGTTTGGGACAGGGGGGCAGCGGGCGGCTGTTGAAAGGGGATAGAGAGGGAGTGTCATGGCTGAAGCTGAAGTGTTCCGGTGATAGCGCCTGTTTAATGATCTTATTTACTGGGGCGCGTTTGTTTGTTTACTCACAGGACCAATCTGGTTTAGTCGTTGTCTTATGCTTGGCCGGCTGGAATGGACCGGTTTTTTAATTGTACCTTTTGGAAGGATTGTATCTATTGGGGTGAAGACCCTTCTCATATTTTATACCGGTAAAAAGATTATATATATATATATATATATATATATATATATATATATATATATATATATATATATATATAGTAGATAGATAGATATATATTAGATAGATAGTTTAAATTGAGCTTTCAAATAAAATTAGATATGATCAATAAAACGAGTATAAAAATTAAATACCCATTGAGATACTTACGTGAAAAATGCAAGTGTATATAATCTTATAGTTTGATCCATGGAGTTTAACTCAGTTGATTACTGAGAGTTTAATTTTGTTGTGGGTTCATAAATGATTGGAGATTGTTGCTGTGCTGTCTTTTTAATTCCATCTCTTCTAATTTATAGCATACTTTTGAGTTTTTGACTAATATAGGCTTGTATGAACAACCAAATACAAATATAGACTAGATAAATAATTATTTACCAATATAAGCCTAACCGAGATGTGACATCTCGGTTAAGAATAAAAAAAAAATACTTTTCCTTTGGCCTGGGGCTGTCAGCATGCTGTCATGTGCATGCTGACAGCGTGACCAGATGCTTCAAAGCATCTGGTCCGGTCCGGTTCTGACCAGACCGGGCCAGATGCTTTGAAAAACCATATGGTCCGGTCCTGATCAGATGCTTTTAAAGCATCTGGTCTGGTTCTGACCAGACCGGACCAGATATTTGAAAAAATATTTGGTCCGGTCTGGTGGCTGTTGGGGACCCGGCGAAACAAAAATTACAATTTTTTTTTATTTACGATGATATTTTTTAAAACAATACATACAGTTGAGAAACATATTTTAAAATTATGCATGAATATTCAATTTATTATCATATCGATTTAACTATTTTGTAGATGCACATTTTATCAAGAGAATCACCATGGTTTATCTAAACGATAGAATTAAATAAACCTTCCAATTGCAAAATAAGAAAACCATCATATTTGGTCCGGTCTCTGTTGGAGGACCATGCGAAGCAAAAAATACAATATATATATATTTACGATGATATTTTTTAAAACTATACGTGTAGTTGAGAAATAAATATTTTAAAATTGTACATGAATATTCAATTTTTTATTATATCGACTTAACTATTTTGTGGATGCACATTTTATCAAGAGAAGAGAATCACCATGGTTTATCTAAACGATAGAATTAAATAAAAGTTCCAATTGCATTTTCGATAGCAGAAATCACTGTTTATCAATGTATAAATCACAATAATATTTTATGTAGATACCATTAATTTTGTTTACATTTTGTACACATGTGTCGTTAATTAAGAATTGCACGTGTCTACAAAAAAAAAATTAATTTGATGGCAGCTGACCTAAAATATTATTGTTATTTAGAATCTAGTTAATAGTGATTGTACGTCTGCGTTAAAATGCAATTGGAAAGTTTGTTAATCCATTCATTTTGACAAACCATGATGCACTACAAGAAAATTAGCCATTTGTGACGGATCTTTTGTGAGGGAATTGGTCCCTCAAAATTTAATGTGTTTTGTAAGGGATATATAAGGGTTTTGTTAGTGAAATTGTTTTAAGGGAAAATCCCTTACAATTTTAATTTTCCTAAATAAAATATTGAGAGATTTGTAAGGGTAAATTTCAAATGAATAAATACATGTTTCTGCTAGGGTTTCCGTCAATATTTTTTTGTACGGAAAGTGTCTTACTAATATCCCTAACTAAAATGAAATTTTGTGAGGGATTTAGAATCCCTTACAAAAGTTATTTAATTTGTGAGAGATTTTCCCTAAAAAATAATATTTGATATAAAAAAGTGATACAAAACATTCACGTAAAGTTGGAGGGATAAAAGGAACGGTTCTGAAGTTGTTCAAACTTTAAAACCTATTTAAACTAATATTTAGCAAACTGGTCCGGTCAATGAACCAAAAAGGCGATCGGTTTACGGTCCGACCAGTCTGACCGAATTTACTCCGGTTCAACCGGAGTTTCACTCCCAAACAACATACCAAAAAGCTGCATCTGATAGTAATGGAAATTTTGTAAATTGTGCCATATGTTTTCTTCTATCTAGTTATACTGTGCGTTTTAGTCTAGGTTTTACTTTTACCCTAGAAAGCTTGATTGGAGAGAGATAGGAGGATGGTAGTGGTACAACAGCCGTAAGTTTGCTTTAGCTCTTGAGTGTTTTACCTTCATAAAATCCAACCCATCTCCTTCCTATCTAATGGCTCCAATCAATTAATCAATTCATCGACAGCTGGAATTACATATCCGACGATTGAAGAGCTAGCAATTCAATTGCCCAGACTAGCGGAACGAAGAAGATTGAAGAGCTAGCAAACAACAAGGAGGATTGAAGAGCTACCATTTACTTTGGTGTCAACAGTAAGGTTGGCTTCTTTCTTCGCCGGAGCTGCGACAGCGTCGCTCATAGGCCTCTACACTCTACATCCTCCCCCAACGACTACAAGGTCGCTCAGGAATCCATCTCTCGTAAGGTATGTTATATTGTTTTTCTACGTCTTAGCAGCTTCCTTGGATTTTTCTGGTTGGAACTGATCCGAGAACTGTAGGGGCTGTCGTTCTAGGTCTGATTCATCGATTTTCTGATTATGTGCTACTCGTTATGTTGAGGCGATCGAGAAAGAAAAAAAATATGAGATTAGATTTGTTAAGAATCGAAATAGTTTTCTCGTGTGATTTGATCTTGCCGTTTCTCCGTGTTCATCTGAGATCAAGCTCGTTAGTCGTTTGAATTGAAACGGTTTAGTAGATTCATCGATGATGTATGAAATTGAGGCTGAGAAGTTCCTTTCTGTGCTTGTACCTGTGTTGAAGCAATCGAGGAAGAAGAAATTCATGATTAGGTTAGTTGAGAATAGAAATAGTTTCTTCATGTGATTGAAAATTTGTCCATGAAAATCAATAAACCTTGCTCTATCATTTATGATTTAGTAAGTATCAACAATGTTGCTCCACTTATTGTTGGTTTGCTGGTAAAATACAGCTCCTAGTTGACTTTGATTAGAGATATTTAAGTTCCGAAATCATTGAGTCCATCTAATCTCCAATAATTGACCACATTTGGTAGGTCAGAGTCACAGGGAAAGAACTCAAGGATGTTATTGTTGTTGGTATTGGCTGCAGCTTCCTCAGTCATTTGTTTGTCCACACAACACTTCAAACAGGTACCATATCAGACACTTATAATGCTTAAAAGCTTGATTATATTTTATTTGTGTTCTAAATATGGTAGCTAGATTCAATCATTCACTGTACCATCTAATTCTTGGAAGGCTCTTCTATTGTTCTGTTTAAAAATGAATACAAGTTCATACCCTATACTTTGTGGAAACTTGCAGTAAGAATGCTAGAGGTATGAGAGTTGAAGAAGCCTATCAGAAAGCCATGGAGACAATTACGCAGTGGATTCATTCTGAAGTGAATACTACCAAGACACATGTCTTCTTTCGTACATTTTCTCGCATTTTAGGTAATCAACATCCTCGTCTGCTTCTTTATTTGGTTTCTCACAGCGTGTCATAGGGGCCAGGGGTTTTCAGAAGCTCAGGACTCTCGACGGGGAGTCAACTCACCCGGAGCATTACCTGCCTATGTATCGAATATAGATTGTATACTCCGTGATGAGATTTAATGTTGTGGTGCAGTTGTTTTGTTTTAATTATACATGCTTGTGATGTATCTCATTTATTGATCTAATATTCATCCAGGGAATACAAAATTGGCTCTTCTTCAAATGCAAAATTCAGAGAGGTAATGTTATATCCCTCTTATTTGCCATAACTGAATAGAGCTACCATTCTATTCATTCTTAGGTTATGATTCTGGAGTGAGATTTTAAGCAAGTTAGAGGATTGTACAAGGATATGTATGATTTTGAGTAATGATTATGTTAATGGTACAATCTTTATTTTCAGGTTGAGCATTTTGTCATGGAAGAAAGATGATGACAACATATGAGTTAATTGAGATATTTTGTCAGGGAAGTCTTTCTCAATCTCAACATCGTGTGTTGTGCCAAGGTTAATATATTTATTTCTCATAAAATATTCTATTTGAGCATTATATTTTCTAATCCAATATTGATATCATGTTATAATATCAGGTTCCATATTGTAGCTGCTGGTGTTGCTTGTTTCATTAGTTAGCTAGCAGATTTACCTACATCATTATTATGTGCAGGTATCTGTCTTCTTACTTATCAGGTTCGTTTTGGCTGGGTTGCTTTGGGTTATTGGATTGTGCATAAGTTTGTGATATCGAAAGATGAAGGTGCGGATGAAGATGTAGCTTAATTCTTATTTCCAAAAAATTCAATAGTGTTGTTTAGAATTTTTTGTATTTAATGTTTATAGTTGTATATGTTATCTTTTTCACTTGACTATGTAATGTTTAAGGTTTTGAAGTTTGATATTATATCATATATTTGCATTATATATATTTTTGTTATTAATATTAATCAATTATATTATATATATAACATAATATTAAATTAATATATATTATAATAATCCCTCACTTGTTCCCTCACAAATTCCTTAGAATATAATTACTCACAAAGACGAGCCTATTCGATTCTCTACTCTCTACCAGCTTCTGAAACAAGATCGGATTGGTGAACAGGATGCTTCCTCGACTTACCATGAGGCTCACGTTTTCACTAAAAGAATCAAGCCAGAGGAAGAAAGATGATAGACAAGGTTTTCCCTAGAAGGTGGAGTACGCTCAAGAGTTTAGGGTTAACGCTTGAACTTCGACTTAGGTTTCGACTTCCTTAATAAACAAATTCTATAAATTCCCTTACAAATTCCTTAGAATATAATTCCTCACAAAACACTTAATAAGTAAACCCTTAAAATTCTCTCAAAAACCCCTTAAACATGCTCCCTCATAAAATCCCTTAATAATTTGTTACAGAAAACTCTAAAAAAGTTCCTATATATTTTTTTGAGGGATTTGATTTTCAGAAGATTTGATATGGATTTTTCAGGAAAAATCCCTCACAAACGTTTTCGAGGGATTTCCCTTTAAAACCACAATTTTTCTGGCGGGTCTATTTGCTAGAAGCGTTCTCTTACAAAATCCCTTACAAGATGATATTTGTGAGGGATTTCCGAAAATCCCTCAAAAAATCGACCCTCACAAATCGAAGAATTTCTTGTAGTGATGGTTTACTTCTCTTGCAATTGGAATGTTTATTTAATTCTATCGTTTAGATAAATAATGGTGATTCTCTTGATAAAATGTGCATCTACAAAATAATTAAATCGATATGATAAAAAATTGAATATTCATGTATAATTTTAAAATATTTGTTTCTCAACTGTATGTAAAGTTTAAAAAAATATAATCATATATAAAAGTTTTTTTTTGTAATTTTTGCTTCGCCAAGTCCCAAAACAGACACCGGTCCGGACCAAATACTTTTTCAAGTATCTGGTCCGGTCTGGTCAGAACCGGACCAGATGCTTTGAAGCATCTGGTCACGCTGTCAGCATGCACATGACAACATGCTGACAGCCCCTGGCCAAAGGAAAAGTATTTTTTTTTTTATTCTTAACCGAGATGTCACATCTCGATTAAGATTTAAAAATCCTAACCGAGATGTGACATCTCGGTTAGGCTTATATTGGTAAATAATTATTTATCTAGTCTATATTTGTATTTGGTTGTTCATACAAGCCTATATTAGTAAAAAACTTCCTACTTTTGTTGTTCTTTCTTTTGATTGGACTTATGCTGCATTTCATGAATGTATGTATGAAATTTCTTCTAGTGACTGCATATTTTCCCACTTATGTGATATTTAAGTAGGCAAATCCATAGATGTGTTTCTGCGTATGTTTTTTTGTGGAAATACTTTTATGGGTTTAATTAATATCCCTTATTAGGTTCTTTTCAGTCGTGCATAATCTGTGTGTTCAATTCAAGGTTGGTGCTTGCAAAATTGTGATTTTCACTAAAATATCTTTATACCAACATAAAAAGTGAAGGCTGTCCTCGCCCCAATATGTATCTTTTGAACATTGTTATTGATGGGTTCTGATGTAATCGTTAGCCCCGTTAACAGCCAATGGACGGCGAGTAGGTCCAGTGGGCCTCGTGAAAAGCCTGGAAGGCCCAGAGGCCCAGTATGAAGGGTCCCGACTTTAGCGGTCCCGATGTATGAGCTGAATGCTCCCGACAAGAAGCCTCCGAGTAGGCCCCGATATGCCTTAATAAAGGCCCCGATATGCCTTAGTAAAGGCCCCGATGATAAAAGCCCCGCAGAGGCTGGACCCGTCCGGTGAGACAAGGGGTCCTGGATGGTGACCTAGAATGAGATAACTCTGGAGCCCCCGACAGGAGTCGAGGCTTGTGATCAGAGGACGAAGACCGAGAAACCCGCCTACTAGATAGAGTAGTGGGAGACGGTTAAAAATATAGATAAGTTCCCCGAGATATGCAGGGCGTGCCCGAGATACGCGGAGTATGGGTAAGATACGCGGAGCCTGGGGCGAAATCTACGGAATCCCTAACGAGATATACAGAATCGTGGCGAGATACACGGAATCATGGGCAAAACGGCCAATCACGGCCACAGGTAACTGAGTAACTTCCCCTCATATATAAAGGAAGAAGTTACCTCAGAAAACCCGAACTATCTAATACGTACTTAGATTACAGCTGCCACCCCATTGATCATATACTCATTTAAGCATCGGAGAGGGATTCCGGGTCACCACCCAGGTCATCCCCTTTTGCAGGATTACGCGGAGCCCAGGAGTCCAGAGCATTCCGTCAAGGACGTAACGGAGCTTCGACCGTGATCCAACATTGGCGCCGTCTGTGGGAACTAACAAAAAGCCAAAATAGTTTCTACCAGATCAATGGCCGGTGGTGGCAAGAAGAAACAAGTTCAGGCCGGCAGTTCTCGTCCCGCTGGAACTGTGAACTCCCCGTTGCTGGAGCATGTTGCTGAACAGGAGGAACACCCTGCTGCTTCTCAGACAGGGGGGCATGGTGACGATGCGGTCTCAGTCCGAGACACGGAGGTGAACAGGCGAGGTATCCCGCGAAGGGAGGTGGATGATGCTCCCCCAAATCCGGTGGGACGCAGAGGAGAAGAAATCCCGCGAAGGGAGGAAGGATCGTCTTCAAATTCGGAGCTGGCCAAGGCAGTAGCCGATGCTATGTCCATGTTCTTGGCTGCCATGGAGGCCTTGTTGGACAAAAGAGAGGCTGCCAGGAGAGCGGAGGAGTTACCTCCGCAAGAAGAGTTACCTCCACCCCCCCCCGAGGGTGGTCCCAGAAGAACAGGAGGTTCAGGAGGTTCCGCCCAGGAACAGGGGTAAGGAACCCGCGCACTTGGAGAAATTCGTGGTTGATGGCCAGGGACCAGTGCAAAACAGGACTATTCCCCTGAATGGCCCCATCACCCCCGATCAGGTGGTGAAGATCGTCAGCATCTGCATGGGTGACCAGAAGCAGATGACATCGGAGTTAAGGGATCGATCCAGCCATCCTTTCATTCCACGGCTGCTGGATACTGTCGCCCCGCCAGGGCTAGGCATCCCGACCATCAAGGAGTACGATGGTGAAGGAGACCCGGTTCGCCATGTTCAGAGACATGTCCAGGCTTGCATGGGAAGAACCTCAAACGATGACCTCGTGTGTTCGCTGTTCCCGATCACCCTGGGAGAAAGGGCCATGACCTGGTTTTTCAGCCTACCGCTAGGAAGTATCACGTGCTGGGCTGATATGCACGATCGCTTCATCAAGCAGTATCAAGGTCGGAGGCGTCTTCTGAAGAGCGTGAGGTCCTTGATCCAGGTGGTGCAGAGACCCGACGAATATTTGGCATATTACTACCAACGATTCACTGCCAGCGCCGCGGAGATCGATGAAGAAATATCGGAGGGAGAGACCATCCGCACTTTCCTTCGAAACCTATCCGCTCCATATGGGTCCGATCTTATGCACAGTGTAGCCGCGAAGGCTGTATGGAGTATGGAGGCCCTACAAGCAAGGGTGAAACAGCAAATCGACGTCCAGGAGTCGAAGATTGCTGCCGGAGAGCTTGATCCTCCAAAGTCGGGAAGAGGAAAGCCATCGTCCAAGCTTTCGGATGATCGCAAGGGGAACGACAGGTCGAAAGGGAGTAGGAACCGTGGTCGCCCCGAGAGAAGGGAAGATAGACGTCCTCCGAAGAAGGACAACCGCGAAGGTCGTAGTATTCCCATCAACAGCTCGATGACCTCCGTGCTAGCTGTGATGGATCGACAAGGTCTCGCCCGATACCCCCCGAGGAAGGAAGGAGAGTTCTTGGGAGGCCGCCCGGATCGTTATTGTCGGTACCATCAAGCCAATGGTCACGACACGGATAACTGTCGGGAGCTGAAGAAGGAGATAGAGAAGCTGATCCAGAAGGGGAAGCTTAAAGAGTTCGTCGGAAGGGGAAGGTGCCGATCCCGTTCCAAAAGTTGGTCGCGGTCCCGTTCCAAGTCCCGTGATCGATCCCCGAAGAAGAAGAAAGTCGAGTCGGAGCCCTCTGGTTCCGGTGCCCGTAAGGAGAGACGGGGGACCATTAACGTCATTCATGGAGGAATGGCAGCGGGAGGCGACACCACCGCTTCCAGGGAGAATTATGCTTCTCGCATCTCCGCTGCTGTGGTGCTAGGCAAGAGGTCCCGGTCGTGGACTCTAAAGGAGGAAATGGTTATTTCCTTCTCGGCGGAGGATCTGATAGGCGTGGAGAGCCCCCACGATGACGCCTTGGTTGTGACCTTGGACGTAGACGGATTCGAGATGAAGCGGATCCTGATAGACGGAGGGAGTTCCTCCGACATTATTTTCATGGATGCCCTGGAGGCCATGGGTAAGACGAAGAAGGACCTAACACAGGTGAATTTCCCGATGGTAGGCTTCTCCGGATCGACCTCCTATCCGGTGGGGATGATTACCTTACCAGTAGAGTTTGGTAGTGGCTGGAAGATGGAACGGCGGAACGTGGATTTCGTCGTGGTAGAATCGGCGGGAACGTATAACGCCATTATCGGGAGGACCACCATCAACCCTCTCATGGCAGTTGCTTCAACTGTCCACCAGAAGATGAAGTTCCCGACTGACCACGGTGTTGGAGAGGTTAAGGGCGACCAGGTGGCGTCACGAAAGTGTTATGTTAACGCCACTCGACGCAGAAGAAGGGAAGCCATGGCTGTCTTGCAGACCGATGCTGATCCTCGAGAAGAGTTTGGGCGTCCCACCCCCATGGAGGATCTGAAGGAGGTTGAGATTGATGGACCTCGAAGGAATGTGAAGATCGGAGCTGCTCTGTCAGACGAGAGAGCCCGAGAGCTGATCGAGCTTCTGAAGGAGTTCAAGGAGTTGTTTGCCTGGTCCCCGAGTGATATGCCAGGAATCAGTCCCGACGTGATTGTGCACGAGCTGAAGATTGACCCCGCGATCAAGCCTATCGCGCAGAGGAGGCGTCCGATGGGCGCAGACAAGAGGATCGCGATCCAGCAGGAAGTGGGCAGACTGCTCGATGCTGGATTCATCAAGGAGCTCCGATTCCAGACATGGGTCGCTAACCCAGTCCTGGTACGAAAGAGTAACGGGAAGTGGCGGATGTGTGTCGATTTCCGCGACTTGAACAAAGCTTGCCCGAAGGATTGCTACCCGCTCCCGAGGATTGACCAGCTGGTGGATGCCACATCGGGACATGAGCTGCTGAGCTTCATGGATGCCTATTCCGGATACAACCAGATCAAGATGGCGAAGGAGGATGCCCCCCACACAGCTTTTTACGCTGACAGCGACGTCTACCACTACGACGTGATGCCCTTCAGATTGATCAATGCCGGAGCAACTTACCAGCGGATGGTAAACAAGTTGTTCGGAGACATGTTGGGGAAGACCATGGAGGCATACGTGGATGACATGCTCGTGAAGTCCCGACAGGCAGGAGACCACGTCCAAAATTTGGCGGCGGCGTTCGAGCGGATGAGGTTTTATCAGGTTCGGTTGAACCCAGACAAATGTGCTTTCGGGGTGAACTCGGGGAAGTTCCTAGGGTTCATGGTGAGCCAGAGAGGAATCGAGGTGAATCCTGAGAAGCTGCGAGCAATCGAAGAGATGCAGTCCCCGAAGTAATCATGAGTGAGAGACTCAGTCATATGACAACCACGGGCAAGGTAAAAGCCTCCGACTGAGGTATCAAGAAATGTAAAAGATAAAAGCCTCCGACGGCGGCATCGGGAGGTATGAAGACAAAAGCCTCCGACAGCGAGGTCAGAAGATCTGAACTGGAAGACACGACGAACTAAAAGTCCCCCATGTCTTGGGGGCAAATGATGGGTTCCGATGTAATCGTTAGCCCCGTTAACAGCCAATGGACGGCGAGTAGGTCCAGTGGGCCTCGTGAAAAGCCTGGAAGGCCCAGAGGCCCAGTATGAAGGGTCCCGACTTTAGCGGTCCCGATGTATGAGCTGAATGCTCCCGACAAGAAGCCTCCGAGTAGGCCCCGATATGCCTTAGTAAAGGCCCCGATATGCCTTAGTAAAGGCCCCGATGATAAAAGCCCCGCAGAGGCTGGACCCGTCCCGTGAGACAAGGGGTCCTGGATGGTGACCTAGAATGAGATAACTCTGGAGCCCCCGACAGGAGTCGAGGCTTGTGATCAGAGGACGAAGACCGAGAAACCCGCCTACTAGATAGAGTAGTGGGAGACGGTTAAAAATATAGATAAGTCCCCCGAGATACGCAGGGCGTGCCCGAGATACGCAGGGCGTGCCCGAGATACGCGGAGTATGGGTAAGATACGCGGAGCGTGGGGCGAAATCTACGGAATCCCTAACGTTCTCGTCCCGCTGGAACTGTGAACTCCCCGTTGCTGGAGCATGTTGCTGAACAGGAGGAACACCCTGCTGCTTCTCAGACAGGGGGGCATGGTGACGATGCGGTCTCAGTCCGAGACACGGAGGTGAACAGGTGAGGTATCCCGCGAAGGGAGGTGGATTATGCTCCCCCAAATCCGGTGGGACGCAGAGGAGAAGAAATCCCGCGAAGGGAGGAAGGATCGTCTTCAAATTCGGAGCTGGCCAAGGCAGTAGCCGATGCTATGCCCATGTTCTTGGCTGCCATGGAGGCCTTGTTGGACAAAAGAGAGGCTGCCAGGAGAGCGGAGGAGTTACCTCCGCAAGAAGAGTTACCTCCACCCCCCCCCCCCCCCCCCCCGAGGGTGGTCCCAGAAGAACAAGAGGTTCAGGAGGTTCCGCCCAGGAACAGGGGTAAGGAACCCGCGCACTTGGAGAAATTCGTGGTTGATGGCCCGGGACCAGTGCAAAACAGGACTATTCCCCTGAATGGCCCCATCACCCCCGATCAGGTGGTGAAGATCGTCAGCATCTGCATGGGTGACCAGAAGCAGATGACATCGGAATTAAGGGATCGATCCAGCCATCCATTACCCAACAGAGTCGCCAAATTGTCAGCATCCGGACATGGAAGGTCTTGAAGTTTCTAAAGATAGAACTTGCTTAAAATATGATAATGTATATGCATTAATTACTGTAAAATATTCAGAAAATATATTATGTGTATTTATGGTGAAATACATAAATATATATGTATATTTTCAGAATATTAATGATGCATATTTTTCAGATTTTTTTTCATAGTTTGGGGTTCCTAGTTTAGCTATAAATATGCTCATTTTACATGTAAAAAAAGACACCACAGAAAATAATAAATCAGCTCTTCCCGAGATCCGTGCGATATCTAGTGGTCAATTTTTTTTTTTTTTTTGTGGGACAGATTTTTGGTGGCCTTAATTCCGACCGGCAGCCTTCTGTACCGCCACTACGCCACTGCCCTTTGCCGGAGCTCTGCGTGTTGGTCCATCTCCGTTACCCGTCTCGCCTGACAACTTCCCGCCGACGTGCTCTCTCTCTCTCTAACCGGACCGGAGCTCCGACCGCCGCTCGTACGATTGATGCGCGCCGCACACCTGCTGGTCCGACCTCTGTCTCGACTTCCGACCAACTCCTCAGATCGGAACCATCACCCGCACCCCCGTCCCAAAACCATCACCAGTCCGATCGGAACCACCGTGTCGGACCGCTCCTGCTGTCATCGACCCATCCGTCATCTATTGCTCTCCACCCGATGCCGCTGCCGGAGCTCGTCGATGTCACATCCAGGTACGTCTTCTACCTTTGTGTTTGTGTTTGTTTATTTTTTTTTTTAATTTTTTAAAATATTAAATATTTTTTTTTATACATTATTATTATATCAGATTTTATTATATTTGGATTTAATTATATTAGGTTTAGTTAGATTAGATTAGTTTAAATGTAGTTTGATTAAATTTAATTAGGTAGCATGTTTAATTGCTCAAAGTTATGTGTATTAGGTTGTGTATTGAGCATGCTTGATAATTTTGGTGTTTTAGATTTCATTTTAATAAATCATAATTAGTTTTTAGACTTAGGTTAATATTTGATGATGTTTTTGCATAGGATAAAAATTTGATTAAATCTTGATCGTTAGACTAATATGATGTAACATGTATTTAATGGATAAAACTGGCAGATAAGTTAATTGAGTACTGAAAGAGCGTAATTAAAAGTTATATTTTTTATTTGTAACAGAACTCCCGAACTCGAATTTCTGATCGTAGACTTATTTGATACCCAAGTGTTTAATTCGTTATTCGCTTAGGTAATTTAGGATTCTAGTTAGCCTTAATTAACTAGTGGCGACTCTATTAAAAATCCACGTTTTCAAAACGTAAATCGCCCTAGGTCAGATTTTAGGTCTGACAATTTGGCGACTCTGTTGGGGACGTTTTAGAGGGTTCGGGCTCAGTATATTAACTTTTTGCCATGTTAGAGTTTTGTAATTTTTATTTTATTTTTATTTTGGTTTCACTGATCTAACTTGTTTTATTTGTGATTTCAGGTGTGGACTTTATTTTTTTTTTTATTACGACTAACTATTCTTATTTGTTGTATTATTTGCATCCGCACACACCACTTTAGTGTAATGTCCAAAACGCCTTAAACTCAAGGCGACTAGGAACCCCATAGGTTTAGTACGGTACGACCGGAGCGGTAGTTCCACCGGTACAACTCGAAAAAACTCACTCGCTCGTGTAGGTCCCGAGATCCCTTTTTAGGGGGAGGAAACCATCGTATCGGGAACCTATTAGTGGAACTTACATTGTAGAGCAAAGCCACACATTTTTACCCCCTCCAACATGTCGTTTTTATCCGTGTTTTTTTTGTTGTAAAAAAGTTAACCGGTAACTGTAAGTTTTTTTTTTTTTTAACATTGTAACTTTTATTCTCATGCATTCATCTTATTGCATTTAAAAAAAAAACATTTTTTAGCTAAGTAATTAGTCATTTAGTTGTAGAATTTTTCTTTTCAAACATGCATTTCATGCGCATTGATTTTAAAAAAACTCTTACATTAATTTTTAATTTCGAACTTGCGTTTCATACGCATTATTTAAAAAAAAAATCTTCAGGTAAGTGGTAATTTTGGTTAGTGCGTCGCATATGCATTGTTTAAAAAGACATTTTAGGAAAATTTTTTAATTCCTATTTAGCTATTAGAGCTTCTGATTTCGAACGTGCATTCCATATGTATCATTTGAATTGTTTTTTACCTGAATTGTTTTATTTTTAATAATGCATCAAATATTCATTAATTTAAAAAATGAACTTTTTAGATAAATCGTAAGCTCTCTTAGTTTTATGGCTCTTTGTTTAAAAAACCTTCTACTTGATTTTTTTTAATCAAAAGACGTGCATCTCATATGCATTATATCCGGAAAGAAAAAACCTCTCAGGTAAATTGTAATTTTTCTTAGTTGTAAAACTTTTATTTTTAAGTTTGCATCTTGAATTTTTTTTGTGCATCTCATGTGCATCCTGATTTTTAAATTTTGAGCAACCAAGATGTATTGATTTCTTTTCCTCGTTAAAAAAAAAAAATATATTTTCAGATAACTTGTAAATTTTCTTAAATATAGAACTTTCAGTTCAAGTATGCATCTCATGTGCATCGCATGTGCATTGTTTTAGGATTAATTTGTTCATAGACTGTACACATTCTTAATCGTAAAAATTTTAAATATGCATCGCATTTGCATTTTTTTTTTTAAAAAAAAAAACTTTACCTGAATTTTTCATTTTGTACATACATTCCATATGTATCATTCAGGTAATCTGGTTGTAAGTTATAAGTTTCTTAACAGTTGAACTCTAACTTTCGAGCATGCATGAGCATTTAAAAAAAAAACCTCAAAATGTAATTCGTTTTTATCCAAGTTGTATTGCAATTTTTCGGCAAGATCGTCTCAACATTCACATGAGCTAGCGTTTTAAAAAGAGATTTGATTCTATTTTTTGAGAAAATAGTTTAAATGTGCAGTTGAATGCGATTATTCGAGTTTAAACAAAGGACGAGAAAATATTTTTGAAAAAACTTTGTTTTGAGCATCTGTCCTGCGTTCGAGCCAGATAGTGCACTCAACAAACTCAGTAAACTCCATGATGGTGCAAAACACCTTAGATTATAAATTTTGATTCTTTGTGAAATGTAATCAAAATTACGAAATGAATGACATTAGAGTTTTAAAAAAAATCATGCATGATTTCTCATATTCTCTACACTGATTTTTTATTCTTTTCATGTACCCTTAGTTAGGTATCTTGTACATATAGGTTCTATCGGCCAGTCATATGAGATTGTTGAGTGCACTATCGGCCAATCTCATCTGGGGATGCCCTACGGTTAGCACTGACGAGTTTAGACTTTGCCGCCTAACGAATGAGATTGAGCAATAGCCGGGGCACTTGAGAAGCAGAGAGAAGAATCATTTCCTATGTCATCCATTGGTCGTAGGGTCAATCCGGGGAGTCGACACGACCGACATATTTTGACTCAATCAACTGAGTCATTCTCAAGAAGATGGTTTGAATTAGAAATTTTCAAAAAAATAAAAAGCAAAAACAAAAATCATTTTTCTTTAGGGTCACGGCCGCCCTTTAATTGGATACCGAGAAAAATAAAGAGAGTGCACATGCAAATTTTATGAGCAGTGAAGAAATAAAAGGGTCACAGTTGTCCCTAAATCAACTACAAATAAAAAGGGTCTCAGCCGTACCTAAAACGACTACAAAGAAAGGGCCACAGCCACCCCTCAAATTGCTACATATAAAGGGCGCTCCCGCAACATAAACAATGGGAAATAAGTGAAAGGGCCATAACCACCCACCAAATGGCTACAGATAAAGAGTGATCCCGCAAACCCTGTGAGGGCGGGAGAATAAAAAAGGGCCACAACCACCTTTAAAATGGCTACACAAAAGTGATCCCGCCAACCCGGTGAGGGCGGGAAAATAAAAGAAAGGGTCACAGTCGTCCCTCTAAACGACTACAATCAAAAGAGCGCTCACGGAACATCAATGGAGGGTATTAAGTGAAAGGGCCACAACCACCCTCAAAATGGTTACATACAAAGAGTGTTTCCCGGATCAGAGACGAGGAATAAAGGGCCACAGCCACCCTCCAAATGGCTACAATCAAAAGAGCTCCCGCAACGTTGACGACGGTGAGAAAATGGTCACAACCACCCTCCAAACGACTATAAATACTCCCGCACCGAGGCAGAAAATAAAGTACGGTCACTGCCACCCAGTAATTGGCTACCACAAAAAGAGTGCTTCCTCTAGGTTGAAAACCTGAAAGGGCGGCCTAAGCAAAATCAGGAAATGAGGGGCATGATTGCAAATTCAGAAATTGAAATCATGGAAAAAGGAGAGGAAAAAATTCTCGATGGATTGAAAACCTCAAGAGGCAGTCCATTTAAAAATTAGGGAAACCTAGGGGCACGGTCTAAAATCTCTCAAAGTCAACTGTGGCAAAATGAGAGAATATGAGAGATAAAAAAAAAGATCCCGCTAAGTTGTCGCGTCATGCGTGATTTAGGAAAAAATTAGGGACATGCATTCAAGCCGTCAAGCCACTAGAGGCCTTTCTCCGACAGACGCCACTAGAGGCATTTATCCGACAAATGCCACTAGGTGCTCGTCTCCAACGGACGCCACTAGAGGCTCTTTTCCGACGGACGCCACTAGAGGCACTTATCCGACGGACGCCACTTGAGGCTCTTATCTAACGGACGCCACTAGATGCATTCTCTAACATACGCCACTAGAGACTCTTCTCCAACGGACGCCACTAAAGCCATTTCTCCGACATATGCCACTAGAGACTCTTCTCAAACACCCGCCACTAGAGGTTTTTCCTCGTCGCTCGCCACTGGAGGCATCATCGATCAAGATTTTACTTTACTGCATGCCATTGGAGACTTTACTTTTCCGCACGCCACTGGAGGCTTTACTTTCCGCACCGCCAACAGCGGCACCACCGACCGTGGCTTTATTTTTTCGCACGCCACTGGAGGCTCTACTTTATGCACCGCCAACGGAGGCACCGCCGACCGAGGCTTTACTTTTCCGCACACCAATGGAGGTTTTACTTTCTGCACTGCCAACGGAGGCACCGCCAACAGGGGCACCGCCGACCGAGACTTTACTTTAACGCACGCCACATCGATCAAGATTTTACTTTACTGCATGCCATTGGAGACCTTACTTTTCCGCACGCCACTGGAGGCTTTACTTTCTGCACCGCCAAAAGCGGCACCACCGACCGAGGCTTTATTTTTTCGCACGCCACTGGAGGCTCTACTTTCTGCACCGTCAACGGAGGCACCGCCAACAGGGGCACCGCCGACCGAGGCTTTACTTTTCCGCACGCCACTGGAGGCTTTACTTTCTGCACCGCCAATCGGAGGCACCGCCAACAGGGGCACCACCGACCGAGGCTTTACTTTCTGCACCGCCAACGGAGGCACAACCAACAGGGGCACCGCCGAACGATGCTTTACTTTTCCGCACACCACTGGAGGCTTTACCTTTGTACTCGCCAATGGAGGCACCGACAATAGAGGCACCGCCGACATAGGCTCTACCTTTTCTGCATTGCCAACAGAGTCACCGCCAACCGGGGCATCGCCGACAGAGGCTCTACTTTTTGCATCGCCAACAGGGGCACACCGCCAACAGGGGCACAACGCCAACAGGGGTACCACCGCCAACAGGGGTACGCCAATGGAGGCACCGCTAAAAGGGGTACCGCTGACCAAGGCTTTACTTTTTTGCACTACCAACGGAGGCACCGACAACATAGGCACCGCTGACGAAGGTTCCACTTTCCACATCGCCAACTGGGGCACCGCTGACAGAGATACTACTTTTTCGCATCGTCAATAAAGCCATAGGCTACCTTGGAGACTTGAAGACCCGGAAGAAAATATACTTCCTAGTCAAAATTAGTGTTTACTCGTATTTGAACAACCCCTCGAATGCATTCTACAGGAGTCCCTCCAAAGAGGGGCAAGCTGTAAACACCTAATTTTGGTACGCGCGACACGTATATAACACGATTAAAAATGTTATGTGTAACGCGTTTAAAAAAGGAAATATCTGGATATGGAAGGTTGCGAAGTTTCTAAAGATAGGACTGGCTTAAAATATGATAGTGTATATGCATTAATTATTGTAAAATATTCAGAAAATATTATTTGTATTTATAGTGAAATACATAAATATATATGTATATTTTTGGTATATTAATGATGCATATTTTTCAGATTTTATTTTCCTAGTTTGGGGGACCTAGTTTAGCTATAAATATGCTCCTTTTACATGAAAAAAAGACAGACAACAGAAAATAATAAATCAGCTCTTCTCGGGATCCGTTGATTTTTGTCATCTAGTAGTCAAAAAGTTTTTTTTTTGTGGGACAAATCTCCGGTGGCCATAATTCCAACCGGCAGCCTCTTGTACCGCCACCTGCGTCACTGCGCTACTGCCCTCTGTCGGAGCTCCGCCGTGTTGGTCCATCTCCGTTACCCGCCTCGCCTAACAACTTCCCGACGGCGTGCTCTCTCTCTGCCTAACTGGACCGGAGCTCTGACCGCCACTCGTCTGATTGCTGCGCGCCGCCCACCTGCTGGTCCGACCCCTGTCTCGACTTCCGGCCAACTCCTCAGATCGGAACCATCACCAGCACCCCCGTCGAAAATCCATTACCAGTTCGATCGGAACCACCGCAGCGCGACCGGAACCACCGTGCCCGACCTCTCCTGCTGTCATCGGCCCATCCGTCATCTATTGCTCTCCGCTCGATGCCGCTGCCGGAGCTCGTCCTTGTCCCATCCAGGCACGTCTTCTACCTTTGTGTTTGTTTGTTTGTTTATTATTATTTTTTATATTATTTTTATATTATTTTTTTTTATTATTTTATACAGTATTATTATATCAGATTTTAATATATTTGGATTTAATTATATTAGGTTTAGTTAGATTAAATTAGTTTAAATGTATTTTGATTAAATTTAATTAGGTAGCATGTTTAATTGCTCAAAGTTATGTATATTAGGTTGTGTATTGAGCATGCTTGATAATTTTGGTGTGTTAGATTTCGTTTTAATTAGAAATAATAAATCATAATTAGTTTTTAGACTTAGGTTAATATTTGATGATATTTTTGCATAGGTTAAAAATTTGATTAAATCTTGATCGTTAGACTAATATGATGAACATGTGATGGATAAATGTCCAATTCGGGTTTGGATTTTACACTTCGGGCCTCGTAAACGAGTCAAAAATTACATCTCGGTTTAAAAACATCTCCCACGGTATCAAAACGGTCCGGAAGCGCATTTACGCGCGTCCGGTCTGGACGTCCGGGTTGCGCGGCGATCCGGACCTCGCCGAATTGCCCAAATTCGACGAGGTCCGGATTGCCTTACGGGTATCGCGCGACTACCGTATCCGCGATTACCGTTGCGTGTAGAGAAGTCAAGTTCGCACATTACCAATATGGATGACGGTTACCGCATGATCTTGAACCGTCATCAAACCGCTCTAAAACCGGGTCCGGTCCCAAGAAAACCTATAAATAGGAGGTCTTGGCCACCCATTTTCACACACTCTCATTTTGCCCAACTTTGGTATTTTGAGCTCTGACTTCTCTCTAGAAATATTCTCTCTCTAGAAATTACATTTTTACCCTTATAGTGACTTAAGCATCGGAGAGGGCTCCGCTAGCACCACCCCCCTCTCCGTGCTAGCATTGGTCCTTCGTGCAGGAACTGCGTCCCAGACGCCTGCATCCGTGCACAGACCACCGCCCTTCGAGACACAGACAATCCGAGTCACAGACCTTCACGGGAATAAATCCGAACACTCGTCAGTGGCCCAGCCTCCTCCTGACGGAAGGGTTACAGCCCAAAAGCCCGCACAACCACGCGAACAGACGCGTCCTCATGACCCTTGTTCATCCCGGACGCAACATTGGCGCCGGCTACGTGATTTGAACAAGAAGCTACCGTACCGCAGTAATCATGACGAGTGATCACAACCCTCCCGAAGAGGTGAAAAACCCAAGGAAAAGGCCCGGGCGTCCCAGGAAATCCCCAGCAAACAAAAGAACAGGAGGCCAAGCTCCAGCTGGGAGCCAGTCAGGACCCTCCCACATCCCAAGAGCTACTTCCATAGCTTCATCTATACCAACTGACAATGCGCCCAACGCACAGTACAGAGAGCCAAGGGACAAACATCACGCATATCCTCCTGGTTTCGAACCAGAAACGCACGAAGATGAATCCTAAATGCCGCAAGGCGAACAAAGAACAGGGGCAAACCCGATGCCCACCGTTACTCCAGCGATGATGGTTGCGCTGGAAGAGTTACTCGCATTCCGCGAGTCTCTAAAAAACCAAGGATACGCAGCTCAACCACCTCCGGCCAACCAACAGTATGCTGCGCCAGCAAGAGAGATGTCGCAAGACACTACTCGCTACGGCAATCCTTTCCAGGGCAGGAACCAACACGCAAGATATGAACCTGTACGGTCATACACTCCTTTCCAAGGAGCCCAACAGTGGAGGAACGAAAGGCAACCCCCATTCTACCACCCACATCAGCCAACAAGAGATGATCCTTTTCAGGCCATAAGCAGGGATCAATCTGACATCTACCACAACAATGGTCAGCAAAATCCTTCAACAGGTTATGCTGAACCGGTAAAAGGGTTTACTGCCGAGATGTTAGAAGAAATGGTGGAGAAAAAGATGAAGGAAGCAAAGATGAAGGGTATGCACGCTCTTGAAGAAAGGGCGTCACATCCATTCGCTGACCACTTGATGAACAGTCGCGTCCCAGACGCACTGTATCGAATTGGAGGGGAACTCTACCGGGGAAAAGGAGACCCAGTTGAACACGTGCAAAAGCACGAGGCCTCTCTGCTAGGCAGAACGAAGAACCCACACCATTTCGCAATGAAATTTTCACAAACTCTTGCCGGGACAGCAGCACACTGGTTCTTCTCACTGCCATGCGGAAGCATTACTTCATGGGCGGACCTAAAGGCCAAGTTCATTCAACGATACATGGGCGAGCGCACATTGTTGAAAGGGGCAAACGCTCTGGACGACGTTCAACAACAAAACGAAGAGTCTCTAGCCGAATATTACGTCCGCTTCAATCAGAACATCTCTGACATTCAGGGGAACCTGACAGAAGGAGAGATTGTTCGAGCATTCATTCGAAACCTCGGACGAAGAGGCAATGCCCTAGCTGAAAAAATGGCAAAGCGCCCAGCGGAATCCATGGAAGAATTAGCCGCAAGAGTCAAAGAATACATAGACCTCGAAAGATTCAGAAGCCAGAACAAGGCAAAAATCGCTGCAGCAAAGGCAAAAGATAATCCAAAGCAGAACCAACCAAAACCACACCCAAGTGGTCAACAAGGAAGACATTGGCAACCTCAACCGAAAAGACCTTTCCAAGGGGATTTTCAGAAGCCAAAGGAAGTAAATCTTGCCGACTTCATTCCTTTGAATGCCCCGCTGTCTATAATTTTGAAAGAAATGAAGGACGCGAATATGTGGAAGGAGCCAAACAACTTCAGGAAAGGCCCACTGGGGAGAGACAAGGACAAGTGGTGTGAAAACCACGAGGTCTTTGGCCACGAGACTGATAGCTGTGTCAGTCTACGCTTCCGAATTAACAACTTCGTCCTCAAAGGTGAATTGAAACAGTTTATCGACCAAGGCAACAACCCCCCGAGAAAGGCTCAACCAGAGTCATCAAAAAGAGAAACAAGGGAAAAGAAAAGGTCAATGACAATCCTCCGCCAGCTAAGCGAGGTGTAATCAACGTCATACACGGAGGGCCTGCCGCCGGAGGACAAGTATCTAATACTCGGGACATTTATGCGTCCCAAGTAGCAACTCTGCCGAAGTACGGAAAGCGCAAGCAACCTGAGCAAGAAGACGCAGTCATCCAATTCTCCAGGGAAGACTTAAAGCATATCGTTTACCCCCACGATGATGCTTTGGTCATAACCATGGACATTGACGGGTACGATGTGAAAAGAATTCTTGTCGATGGTGGAAGCTCCGCTGATATTCTACATGTCAGAGTTCTGGAGCAACTAGGAAAATCTGTCAAAGACTTGTCCCCAGGAACCTTCTCATTAGTCAGCTTCGCAGGAGCAGCTACACAACCCCTGGGTACAATCACACTTCCTGTCATCCTTGGCCAGGGATGGAGAGCATTACATGTCAACGTCACTTTCGTAGTTGTAGAATCTCTCGGAGCCTACAACGGAATCTTGGGATGAACATTGATCAATCCCTATGTGATCGTGCCCTCCACCGTCCACCAAAAGATGAAATTCCCGACGGAACATGGGATTGGGGAAGTGCTAGGCGATCAGATAACCGCAAGAAGTTGTTATGTCAATGCCTTGAGAGCAAAGCACCAATACCATGTGGCCATGATAAATTCCTTCAAGAGGCAGAAAGTCGTTGATGAAAGAAAGAAGCAACTGATGGAACAAGCTGTTACAGTTTGGACCCAACAAGGAAGCATCCAGTCCTCACCATGGCACCAAATATGGCTCGTAAAGCAGGGAGAAGACGAGCCAATCATGGAATACTTCATCAGATTTGCCTCCAACGCCTCAACAGCGAAAGCAACAAGAGAAGAAGTGATAAGTGTGTTCTATGCAAACATGAACGCGAAATCTTTCCTTCTCTTTGGACGAACTCATGGATGGCAAACAACAAAAACCATGGCAGATCTAAAGGATAAGCTTGAGACAGCAGTCTTATGCGAACAAGAACTGAGGTGGGGTACACCCCTCAGTTGGGGCAAAGGAGTTCGAGCAAGAATGAACAAGCAGGAAGACGCAAGCATTGATATCAACAACATCTTCACACCGCTAAACACGGTGGCCGAAGACATTTACGTCAACCTGCTGGAAAACAAGCTCCCAAGTCCACTTGTCCCGGAGACAGCTTTCTTGGGCAACAACATCAGAGAATGGTGCAAGTACCATAAAACTTGGGGGCACAACACAAACATGTGTCTACCATTAAAGTGGGAAACTGAAGAATGCATCACGCTAGGTGCACTGAGGCGATTTGTTGCAACCAACTACGCGACATCGTCATCAAACCAGCCATAATGAAACGGGAGAAACAACTATCTTTTAGATTACTTTGCGCATTCCTAGTACTTCTAGTATAATCAATGTAAATACACGCAAGTATCTAATAAAGTCAATCTACATTTGTAGGTACACATCTATCTCTTGCACGATATTTTTTGGATTAAACGCGAAGCAACTAAACTACGCGCTTATTATCTACATCAATAATCCAAGAAATTATGACACGTGCAAGCAAAATCTATCACGCGTTATGACAACGTTTATCATCAACAACAATTTACCCATATGGATGACCACATAAAAAGGCATCATCATAGAGTCAAACACTTGGAGTTAAGCCCAAGACACTTTCAAAAACAACATATCGCAAATACACACAATGGATGATATTTGCATACCTACACCAACAAGGAGTTTATTTCTCCATTCACAAATCAACATCTACATCAAGAAGGTGTCGGCAACACAAAGCAATGACACTATGTACACAAGCCAACTCATATAACGCAAGGACAACTTGCGGATTATCTACAAAAAAGGAGCTTATAACAATTCTCTACTCAAAGAGACGACTACTCAAAGAGCCGTCACCAACAAGCAATATCTTGGATTAACACCAAGACCTACTATCAAAGGGGGCATGTTTACTTCTAAGTAACATCTCTTTTAAGAAGCAAATTCTCATGTTCATAGCCATTCCCTGGATTCAGAACATGATGGGCAAATACAATAAAGGGGCTGACCACCCTTCATAGCGGATGTCCTCTGTTTAGACGACAATCCCATGTTACGAATTCCTGGTAAGGGTTCACTCTTCATAGCGGATGTCCTCTGTTTAGACGACAATACCATATTACGAACTCCTGGTAAGGGTTCACTCTTCATAGCGGATGTCCTCTGTTTAGACGACAATCCCATGTTACGAATTCCTGGTAAGGGTTCACTATTCATAGCGGATGTCCTCTGTTTAGACGACAATCCCATGTTACGAACTCCTGGTAAGGGTTCACTCTTCATAGCGGATGTCCTCTGTTTAGACGACAATCCCATGTTACGAATTCCTGGTAAGGGTTCACTCTTCATAGCGGATGTCCTCTGTTTAGACGACAATCCCATGTTACGAACTCCTGGTAAGGGTTCACTCTTCATAGCGGATGTCCTCTGTTTAGACGACAATCCCATGTTACGAATTCCTGGTAAGGGTTCACTCTTCATAGCAGATGTCCTCTGTTTAGACGACAATCCCATATTACAAACTCCTGGTAAGGGTTCACTCTTCATGGTGGATGTCCTCTGTTTAGACGACAATCCCACATAACGAATTCCTGGTAAGGGTTCACTCTTCATTGTGGAAGTCCTCTTGCAAGATGACAATTCCGTACTATAGATTTTCAAAATCGTGTTGCATGGTTCCTGGACGCAGAAAACATGCATCACAATTCATACTCTCAAAAAGTGTTACATGGTCCCTGGACGCAAGAATCATGTATCACAAATATTTTGCAAAATATTTTGTCAATTATTTTATCAAATATTTTATATATCAAACATTTTTCCAAAAATTTTATCAAACAAAGATTTCAAGGTTCGTAAAACTCTCTTTCAAAACCCAAAAAGTTTTTACGTATGCTTCCCCAACGCGGGTTGATACACGCTGGCAGGTGCGCACCCTGTTTAAAACTCATAAACTTACAAGTAGAGTCTTGTACAACGTCGCCTTAGAGTGGAACTAAGAGACGGTATAAACTAGCATCTTGCTCAAGCGAAGATAACACATTTCAAACATACTACTTGTTAAGTCGCTATACGCGAGTCACTTAACAAGCTTTGACGGATATAGTAACAAGCCATGCAGGAAGACATACAACATGCATAATGCATCGTGCGAACAATTTTGAATTGAAAGTGGCTATCAGTCACGATTGCGGGGACTACGTTTACACTACTAGTCATCCGGGTTCAGGAAACACAGTAAGCGATAACAGTATGGAATATTACTAACAAGTTATCATGTAAACTGCTGTGTATAAAACAGGTTCATATGACGTAGTTCAAAGCGAACAAGTCACGAGCAACAGTCAAACAACAACTCCAACAAGTTTCTAAACATAGAAGCCAAAAGGCAAGCGAACTCATAAACGAGCCCAACATGCTCAATGTAAAACGAGCAGTTCAAATAACAGCACCACCAGGAGGCGCGGGGGCAACCTCCATAAACTCGGGAGAAGTGACAATGACGTTCACATCTCCGCTATCATCGACCAACACCTCGTAGTTTGGATGGCCACACTCCAAAAGGTTCAGCGCCTCAATGTGAGAAAGAGCGTAACCCGCATATGGCCCCAACTCGCCAAAGGGGAACCCAGGGTCAAGATCCTTCACACGGGTGAAGTAATCTTCAGAACGCTCGCTCATCAGGTTGTTCACTTTCTCCTCAACATCGGCTTCAAAGTCTGAAGTTCCCAAATACTTGGTGAAACCCACTTGTATGCCCTTTTCACGACTCTCCTTACCAAGAGCAGCTAACTCCGCTCCTTGAGAATGAAGATCATCTGTAACCTTCTTCTCAAGAGCGATCATCTCAGACTCAAGCTTTGACAAGCGAGTATGGCGCGCCTCATAACGACTCTCAGAAGCAGTAGCTTTCAAACTCAACACGCGAGCCTCTTCTTTGGTTCGCAGCAACTCTTGGCGCACAGCGTCACACTTATCCATAGCCGCCTGCTTCGCGCTCACCAGCTCCATGACAAAATAAGACATGTTCACCATGTCGGCTACAACCTGCACATATCAACGCGATAAGCCAAACATAAATCGCAAAAGCAACAAACTTGGCAGAAGAATCAAGTTACTTACAGGAGCAAATCGGGATAAGGCACCCTGTGCATAAGCCTCAGCCTCCTCATCAGTCGTTGGGCAAGAATGCCTATCACCTGGTGGAACACACCTACGCAACACGCGGACTCCAACCTCTGGAGTGCGAAGTGAAGATTCCTTGGGGAAATAAACTCCACCAGTACCAAAAGGAGCCCAGGTATCCCCGGTAATGTCCAACCCAACGGGGCACACCAGATGGTCGCGCCTGAGAGGGGGAACCGCTACGACAAAGAAAGAAAAGTAGTTAACAACAAATAACAAAACCGCGGAATACGTTCATCAAAAATATACTTACAAAGTCCGCGGCCTTCCACAGGTAGGTTTCCCGACTGGGGGGCAGATGATGCTACAATACGACTCGCGACTTCCTTGCCTTTACGAGTGGAAGTAGTCGCATTTGGCTTCAAGCGCTTGGGATCAGTCGGTCCACGCGCCACTATGTCAGTCCGCTTGGAAGAAACGCGAGAATCAGACACTGGGGGAGTATCCCCAATCACAGGAGGAGAAGATCCTTTGCCAAGATCACGCCCCGAATTGGTAGGAGTGATGGGGGCAGGGGTCACCAAAGCCGGATCAGCACGAGAAGCAATACGCGAAGCCGACGCATGAAGTGACGAACTCTTTCCGGCAAACCAACCTGCAATATGAATTCACAAAAGTCATATAGCCGTTCAAAAACCTATCCTTTTTTAATGTCAAAATGCTCAAAAATGTTCGAAGTAAGAATGAAGGACTTACTCATTGTATCAACGCGATCAAAGGGAAGGAAGCTCCGCAAGAAGTTACTACAATCCCACAATCTGCATGGAGCAAGCAAAAGTCAACACGCGTATCAAAGTTAACGCGCGTATCAACATCAATGCGCGTATCAAAGTTAACGCGCGTATCAACGTCAATGCACGTATCAAAGTTAACGCGCGTATCAACATCAAATTTGCGTATCAAAGTTAACGCGCGTATCAACATCAAATGCGCGTATCAAAGTTAACGCGCGTATCAACATCAATGCGCGTATCAAATTTAACGCGCGTATCAACATCAATGCGCGTATCAAAGTTAATGCGCGTATCAACGTCAATGCGCGTATCAAAGTTAACGCGTGTATCAACGTCAATGCGCGTATCAAAGTTAACGCGTGTATCAACGTCAATGCGCGTATCAAAGTTAACGCGTGTATCAACATCAATGCGCGTATCAAAGTCAACGCACGTATCAAAAGTCAACGCGCGTATCAAAAGTCAACGCGCGTATCAAAAGTCAACGCACGTATCAAAAAGTCAACGCACGTGACCAAGTTCCACGCACATAGTAAAGTTGGTACGTACCATAGAAGGAACTAACGTCCTAAGGAGCTATCATGCAAACGGTGGAATTAACGCGACAAACCATAAGGATCGAACGCGGCAACGCTTAAGGAAAGTTTTTCTCTACGGCGTCAAGACGACAAGTGACTATGCCTAAAGTTATTGGGCAATCCCCGCCAACCAAAAAACCCGCCAAGAAGGAAAATTATGCATATCGACCAAAAAAGCTTCTACACGAAGATACGGGGAATTCTACATCAAATACCCACGGAAATGGAAAATCGCCTAAATTATGGACAAACGACGATAATAACAGCAATCAATCAGCAATTACTCGACGTATAAGCATCAACAAACAGTCCCACAGGTCGATAACGAAAAACAGCTCAAACGAACAACAATACGGTAACATCGGCATTCAAGTCGAAGCTGTCCTGGAAATTCGAATTTCCAAATTACCTCAAAACGTGACAGAAAGTATCCCAATGGACTCCCCTCGTCGAGACGATTCCGGAAAGGTAAGGACCGCAACGAGGCGAGGCCGGGAAGGCGGCGCGTGGGCCACACGCTCCGGCGAAGGAGTCTCACACGCGGCAGCGCGTGAGGGCGCATCCGGTGGCTCCTGGAGGCTCCGAAGGTGGCGCTGGAATCCTTGGGACGAACCGAGTCGAATGATGGTGTCAACTTCTAAAAACAAGCCAAAGATCAGACTCGAAACTGTCAGAATGTGTCTAAGCTCCACGACGGCGAAGAAATTTTGAACACAAAAGCAATTTCGGGAAAGGGTGAATGAATTACCTGCAAAGGGAATGGAATGGTGAACTCCCAAGGTGCTGGAAGGATAAATGGGGATGTGTGTATTTACATATCCCAAAGAGATGCTTTGTTGATAAAGATCAAATGATTAGTTTACCTACATTCAAGACTAAACCCCTACGGTATACTCTACTCTCTCCTCTAAAAATATCTACTCTTATGCGTATCTTGACATGGCACGTATCAAACCCACCACTTTACATATACGTTGCAACCGCATGATTCATGATTCGGTAATCACTTAGTTGTTTTAGAAGCATACGGTTTCTATTTCCTACACTACGTAATTATGATCTTGCCGTGACCATTACCTATGCATGCGTATTGATAGAGGTATGCTCGCATAATGTATTATCAATTGCTCGTGTCTCCGACAATAACCATACTTGCGCATATACATTTCCTATTGCACTAACCGTGATGACAGAAAACAAAGTCATTCGGCCGGAACATCAAATGACGGACGAAATCAAGATGCATGCGTCCGACCAACGATCAAAACCGAAAGGTTAGCGTCAAACTCAAATTGGACAAGTATCCTAACTTAAAATAGAGTCAAGAAAGGTTCTAAACCGTTACTTGACTCGGGGGCAAGTGATGGATAAATGTCCAATTCGGGTTCGTATTTACACTTCGGGCCTCGTAAACGCGTCAAAAATTACATCTCGGTTTAAAAACATCTCCCACGGTATCAAAACGGTCCGGAAGCGCATTTACGCGCGTCCGGACCGGACCTCTGGGTTGCGCAAAGCAATCCGGACGTCCGGGTTGCGCGGTGATCCGGACTTCGCCGAATTGCCCAAATTCGACGAGGTCCGGATTGCCTTACGGGTATCGCGCGACTACCGTATCCACGATTACCGTTGCGTGTAGAGAAGTCAAGTTCGCACATTACCAATATGGATGACGGTTACCGCATGAATTTGAACCGTCATCAAACCGCTCTAAAACCGGGTCCGGTCCCAAGAAAGCCTATAAATAGGAGGTCTTGGCCACCCATTTTCACACACTCTCATTTTGCCCAACTTTGGTATTTTGAGCTCTGACTTCTCTCTAGAAATATTCTCTCTCTAGAAATTACCTTTTTACCCTTATAGTGACTTAAGCATCGGAGAGGGCTCCGCTAGCACCACCCCCCCTCTCCGTGCTAGCATTGGTCCTTCGTGCAGGAACTGCGTCCCAGACGCTTGCATCCGTGCACAGACCACCGCCCTTCGAGACACAGACAATCTGAGTCACAGACCTTCACGGGAATAAATCCGAACACTCGTCAGTGGCCCAGCCTCCTCCTGACGGAAGGGTTACAGCCCAAAAGCCCGCACAACCACGCGAACAGACGCGTCCTCACGACCCTTGTTCATCCCGGACGCAACAGTATTTAAAGGACAAAACTGACAGATAAGTTAATTGAGTACTGAAAGCGCGTAATTAAAAATTATATTTTTAATTCGTAATAGAACCCCTGAACTCGAATTTCTGATCGTAGACTTATTTAATACCAAGTGTTTAATTCGTTATTCACTTAGGTAATTTAGGATTATAATTAGCATTAATTAACTAGTGACGACTCTATTAAAAATCCACATTTTCAAAACGTAAATCGCCCTAGGTCAGATTTTAGGTCTGACAACTGACATGTTACATTAATTATCATTAACTTCTTAATATAATATACCTATAAATTTGAGTCACCCCCAAAGTATGATATGTACTCAACTCGTGCAAACTTCGAGTACATGTTGATATTTTTTGTATCACATAGATCACTCACTTGTCAAATCATATAAAGTGTCAACATATGGGCCAACCACAGATCTTAAATTTTGACCTTATACAGATAACATGTTACTCATCGTCCAACATTTAGGATCTCAAACTACTAATTTAGTTCTTCCGTATGTCAATTTCATCAAATTGTGTACAACCTAATTAGTAGTTAAATAAGTAATTGACGTAAAGTTAAGTATACACTTTAGATTTTAATGAATTGAATTTTCTTTTACTGTTAAATCAATTTTTGTTGGTATAATAGTATAAAATTGCATGGAAATTGTATAGTTACGTTTGTATAGGTCAAACTGCTCCATTGATGACTCTTAGTGGTTAAATACTGGTTTACGTTCTTCATTCCTCAAGTTGATGAGTTAGATACAACTTTTTCCTTAATAATCCACGTCATGCGCGATCCAACTCATTATTAGTTCTAACAGTAAATATATATAAATGTAATGCTAATTTAGTACAGTAATCGAAAACAATAGTTAATTTTGTACATAATTATTATTTTCTGTTTTTACCGTTTTGAATTACATTGTGTCGTTCTTTTCTGTCACACATATTCATTTATCGCAACCCCTCAATTTTCCCATGTATTAATTAAATATTATCATATTTGAAAATTTAAGATAATTTATGTATCTTGAAACTTAGATGATCGATGTGCGTGCAACACACGCGTTAATAACTAGTAGTGAAACATTTGGAGCTTTAATTTGGTGGATTCTAAAGGAGAGTTTTCAATGCAACTGAATTTTTTTTAGATTTATTTATATGCTACATGAAGTTGATTGTATATCTTATGTTTTCAAATTCATGGGGAGAGACCTTTCCAGATGTTGATCTGAACTAATATTATTTTTGAGTAATTTTTTTTTATAAATATTGCCTTACTTGCTACTGGTGAATTATGGATCCTGATTCAATAGTTGGGTCGAATTGTTTGGGTCGACCCGAAATATTAGAGTTTATGAGTTTATTCTCTCCAACTATTTATAGCGATGTATTATCGGTAAAGTGTAACCCTAGATACGATAAATAAATCGCCAGCCGCCATTGCCCGTGGACGTAGGTCGAATTGACAGAACCACGTTAAATATTATTTTATCTATTGCTTTTATTTATTAATCGTTTGTGAGTGTTGAGAGAATCGATCTAACAACTGGTATTAGAGCTAAGAATATTCAACACGACCACTGAATATGGAGATGTCGAAGGCTGGAATCGAGAAGTTCGATGGAAACAATTTCATTTTCTGGAAGATGCAGATTGAAGATTATATGTACCGGAAATATCTGTACAAACTTTGTCTAGGGAGAAGCCGTAGTCTATGACGGAGCAGCAGTGGAAGCTCAAGGGTAGACAGCCCTGGGGTTGATCCTATTTTGTCTGTCCAGGAACGTTGCATTCAACAACGTCAAAGAAACATCAACGACAAGCGTGTTGAAGGCATTGACTAACATTTACGAGAAACAATCGACAATGAACAAGGTATACTTGATGCGTATATTGTTCAATTTATAGATGGATTTTAAAATTGATCTAACCTAAATTCAGTTGACCCGAACAGGTCCATTCAAACCGGTTCGATTCAGTCAACCTGGTCTGAACAGTCCGGTCCGATTGACCCGGTCCGACTGGTCCAGTGCGGTTAGGTTAATTGAGTTTGGTTTTCTCGAACCGGGTTGGGTTTGACCCGACCCATTAGCCCACCTGGTCCGACCCGATCCGGGTTGGACCGATTGAGAAATCCGGGTCGGTCGACCCGACCCAAACCAGTGGAACCCGACCCGAACTGGTTCGGATCCCACGGGTTATTCGGGTCGGTTGACCCGACCCGGTTGCGTATTTGGTCCCGCCTAGTAACCCTAGGGTTTCGGCCGAATTATTACTTAGTGGCTAAGTAGGGTTTTAAAATCCACCAAAAACTTAACTTAGTTGTTAAGTAACAATAAATATTTCCCATAGATAATTATTGCGCAATATATATCTATAATTGATTAGATTCTATATCAGGGTTAAAATATATATCGATATATATTTACTCAATCTTTTAGGTAATAAATTAATCACCAAATATATCCATATCCCTAAAATCACGATTAGAATATATCAGTAATTAATGTCATGATTTTACTTCGACTAACCCTAGGGCTGGCCGAATTTCGCCGGAAAAAATGTGTTTTTTTACCTGAATAAAAAATATAAATTTCAATTTTGACAAAAAAAAAAAAAATCATGTTTTCATTAAATATCATGAACAATGTTTTAGCAAAAATCATGAACATCCTAGACAAGCTCTGATACCACTGATGGAAAATTATGGGGATAATTCATACGGATTAAAAATAGGCACATGCTAGGTAAACTAATTACGCAGCGGAAACGATGCACATACCTATTTTCTCGATCTGATGCCCAGGACTTCAACGAGGGACTTTATGATCTGCCGGACGGTGTCCTGCGTGAACTCTGATTAAGGAGCAATCCACAGACAATTGTCTCCACAGCAAAGCGTCTTCAATTCGGTTGCTAAATGAATCTCCGTGGTGAATTGCTTGTCACCACCTCCTTGTGTGTGGAAGGTTTCGGCCGAACACCTAGATATAAAGGGAGAGGGATTTCTTTTCTGACAACTAAAAGGAAGAGAGTGATCAACCCCAAAAAATTCCTTACACCTCATATTTATAAGAGGAGGTGAACAAAACCCCTTGGGTTGCTCACCTATATTTCGGCCGAACCATATAGCTAATTTGGGCCGGCCCTTTTGGGCCACGTATGGCCCATGGGGATTTCGGCCTGACCCGAAATCTCTTATGTGCCATACCCCAAATTAGACTTAGTCAGTTGGGCTCTTTTTAATAGGCTCTTATTACGGCGGCCCATTTACTACAAATGTCACAAGACTGTATACTATAAGCAACAT
This sequence comes from Clarkia xantiana subsp. parviflora, assembly GCA_036873135.1. Taxonomy (NCBI): domain Eukaryota; kingdom Viridiplantae; phylum Streptophyta; class Magnoliopsida; order Myrtales; family Onagraceae; genus Clarkia; species Clarkia xantiana. Next base: position 29,888,090 of record JAPTYO010000004.1, read on the forward strand.
TTATATTAAAATGGCAGATTGTACCTTCATTTTCTTAGGTGTAGTTTGCGTCCAACATAATCAGTAGGGGCAAATTGTCCTTACAGTTTAGTAGAGACCGTACTATTAATATTTGGGCCAAATGTGTATAACCCAATAAATGTCGTTAGATGAGGCCCATTTAGTTATACAATAACTAAACCAGTTGATAGAAACTATTTCAAGGGGTGGTACCGTTAATTCTAGTTGTATATGCTGCAAAGGTGTAACGATTTAGTTTATTTCGTACGGTCATGGTGATATGCCTTAAAAACTATGTCAACATGTATTTATTGGTCGATTGTTTGAGGGTCTGTGCGTGCGCCCATGTATTTATCTACGGTTTTTTATTCGTGACAGCAGCAACTTATGACCACATATGGTGTAGCCACAACTATTGCGTAGGTTCAGAACATATAAAAACTGATGCTTGATCACAAATTCCAAAAGGATCCAGTCAGGCAATAGAAGCAACACATAGTAAGGGAAAAAATAAACAGTCAAACACAAGGTACTACACCAGCTTAACCAAAGAAAAACAAAACCCCAAAAATGCTACAACAACAAAAATTCCATATACCAACTAGTATATGGCGACAACCAAAGTACCTTCACCAGTAATATCGAAATAAACGAACATGCCCAGAGATAATTGGTTCGATTTGAAAAACTTCTTCCACCCATTCTTAAACTCCTATCGCAGATGACTTGTATCCTCCAGGAGATAATTGAACCTTGGATTAGCAGGTCTGGATTTCAGCGCTACTTTCCACTGTCTTTCTACAATATCTATAATCTCAACTTCTCTCAAGCGGTCAAACACATTGACAAGGGAAAACTTCTTTGGATTGTTCTGCACATTAAAATGACTATCTCAATTTTTTTTAAGGCAAACATCAGAAGACACCAAACACCTCTTCATTACTCATTCAAAAGCGACACAAGGTTAAAGATGTTACTTACGCATTTTGACCAGCTACTTGGTACTTTGATGTTGTACTGACTCCCACCTCCGCCGCCATCATAGACTCCCACCTAAAAAACTTTGGTCATCATCGGATGAACTATCTGATTCCTCACTAGATGAACTGTCTTCCACGTCCACATGTGTTTTTTTTAAGAAAACCATGTTCATTATAATTTCTACCTTCAACGTATCTTTTTATCCCAGTTTGAAGCGAATGTATCCAAAGTTGTCAGGTAGGCATTGTAAGGAAACAAACTCCAACCATCGTAGATGCTGTAATAGGTGGTTTCGGTGGTAAGGTCTTGTTTTTTTAGCACTTTCACTCCCTAAATATGACTTGCCTAAAAACTTCCCACACAATACGTGATACGAAGTTTGTACTGACGTTGTCTAAACATCCAGTTCAATTCCTGTGGCAATTTCTACAATTGAAAGTGTCACATATGTTTATGAATGTAAATCCCCAAACTTAGTTCAGCAATGTATATCTCTATGAGTATACCAAAAGTAAATTCATATAATTAAGTACTTACCAACTCATCCTTGAAGTCATATACGATTAACACGCAGAACTTGTGGGTTTCTTCCGTCCATCTGGCTTTCGAAGGAAGATTTTCAAAAGGCGACCTACGTTTAATGGGACGAGTGACTTTCCCTATTTCAGGGTCGTATAGACGGGCAAGCGACTCTGCTTTGACGACTTTCCGGTGGAAGAAGTAGCTCTGCAAGGAGGTCGATGAACGAAGTTGAAGGGAATTCTTGCTGGATTGTTTTTCATGTGTTAAAGGAGGGACTGCTAATAGCTTTATGTCTTCCGCAACGTTTATGTTTTTTTTAATATTAAAAAAAAGAGTTAGTGTTGTGTTTCTTTTACTTTTACTGTTTCGACATAGGTAATAAACGTGTCAGCATATCCATTATACGTGTGAACATGTTTATTAGGTGTGCAGAAAACACAATCGTCGCAAACCGAAGTTTTTCGGCGTGTGAAGAATAACAGTATGTAAAACGTTTCAAGACATGTGGGTCAGTATTCGGTCAGATAAAGGTTTGAGACTCTCTGACCGGTCTCAATAAGTCAACTTTTGGTCGCTCATCATCAAATCATACACACCGCTTCCTGACGGGCACATCCGGTAAGAAAATTCGGTCGGCAGTAGGTATTGATAATTTTTTTTTTACTTCAAATCGGACATAAACCGATGGATCAATCAGTTACCGAGAGTTAGGTAATCACAAATTTCCTTGTAGTGTGTGCCTTTTTGTTCATTGTTCATATATGTACAGTAATTGGTAGCATAATACAGTATTATGCTGAGACACTATTTATTTTGAAGTTGGAGTTAAATTACATTTTCTCATAACTGAGATTAAATCAATGACTATTTATGGTGACGTCAAATTTAAATTGCACCATTTTGTCATGTTATGGTGATATTAATCTTGATGACAATTTATAGTGATGTTGGACCTACATTGTATTCCGTCGTGTTTTGGTGAAATATTCATAAATGATCATCGTTGTTGGTTATTTGTTGTGTAATAATGTATGTTGTTGTGGTATTTTGACAACTCTTGTGCGTAACAAATATTGTGGATATTTGTGGTATCATGCCATCTTTGTAGTACTGTTCATTTTTATATAATAATAATTTTATTTCATCATTTTCAAATTTTTTTGTTCATAATTATATCATACTAGGTGCATTTCCCGCGCATCGCGCGGAGTGACTTACCAAATATGTATAATTAACAAATTAATATTCGATGAAATTTACATTGACTATTTGTAATATGTTGAAACACTATTTTTAAACAAAATACCAGTCTAAAATTTGAAAAAGTAAACGAAAGACTGAAAATTTTGAATCATAAAATACCATTGCGCAAATTCACAAATAAATTTTAGATGCCCATACTGCATGCTACCTTTGGTCGTCGGATCCGTGTCAAGCGTCTGTTCTTCAACATATGATGGATATACGCATGATTCGGGCTCGGCTTTAAATTATTCGGACCTCGTACACGCACAAAACCCACGAAAAACCCGATTTCGAGCTAACCCGGGGAAACCGGGCAAGTCGCAAACTTGCCCGGCACCCCCGGGGCTTACCCGGAATTTTCCGGGTAAGCCTAGGCTTGCCCGGAATTCCGGGTAAGCTTTGCACCCCGGGGGTGTCGCGCACACCCCTCTTTTTTTTTTTTGTCCTGGATGTATACGGAGACCCGATTTTCAACTAACTCCTATACGTCGGGGACCCCCCCCCCCCCCCCGTTACAAGGCGCGCGCGTCCCGCTCGTGACAGCCGCCTGAGACGCGCGTCAGAGTCCTCTTCCCAAAGCTCTCCCCTGCATCCCGGTTCACATTTCCACATTGAACCGGGTCAAAACCGGCTTACGGTCCAAGGTTGCCTATAAATAGCCACCTTGGGGGTAAACATTTTCAAGTCACTTTGGGTGAGAATTGAGAAGAGCTCTGACCTCTCTCTAACTTTCTCTCTCTAGAACTGTCTAATGTTGACCGTCGGAGTGAGCGCACCAAGCACCTCCCCCCTCTCCACGGGAGTTGCTCGGTAATGCTCCTCTTGCAGGTACGGACGGACAGCCAGCGAGAGAGCCCGAAGGACTTAGTGCGATTTTGAAGACGAAGCCAAAGGCCCGTGCACGACCCTAGGAGACGGACTTGGCCCTAACAAGCTCGCACCCAACCCGAAGACATCGACAAGTTACTCAGCAGACAGCCCGCGTTAACTTGGTCGAAACACTTGGCGCCGTCTGTGGATCACCCACAAGACCAAAAGCATGGCAAGCAACGAGCAGCCACCGCCGACTAAGACGAAGAAAACAGGACCAGGACGTCCAAGGAAAACTCCGGCCCCGGAGTCAAGCATGAGACCTCCTCCGCAGAGAGCTCAGAGAAACCCCCCGCAGAGCCAATGCGAGGCCTCAGTCGCCTCGTCTATGCCAACAAGAAGCGTACACTCTCGGAGTAACGCGCAAGGGGGCACACAGCAAACCGACGCTCCTCCAGGCTTCGCCCATCAAACCTTCAACACGCAGGAGCAACCATACGGAATGGCAAATGCTGGGGCATACAATCAGGCACCAGGGGCACAGGCTGCGCCTGCAGTCACCCCAGAAATGATGGCGGCACTCGAACAGCTGCTTCATCTGAGAGAGGCCCTGCGCAACCAAGGATACGGGGCGCCACCGCCCCCTCCCGCGCAACAAGCAAATATGCCCCCGCCACCAAGGCAGGCGCCTCCTATGAATGCACCTCAGCAGAGAGGCCCTACAATCTCAAAAACCCCGACCTTTCACGGGAATGCACAGCAAAGCAGGCAGTTCCCCCAACAAGGGACAAGACAGGAGCTCTCGCACTCCCAAACACCCTACCAAGCAGGGCCATTCAATGAAGGAGCCTGGAGGCAGCCGTCTCAGACATTCCAGGGATATCAAGGTGGATATTCTCAGTACAACCCGACGCAGGCGCAATTTCCCCAACAAGGCGCAAGCATGGGACAAGAAACATGCCCCCCAAATCAGGGTAACCCAGTTACCGGGTTGACGGAGGAGATGCTTGAAAAGCTGATTGAAAAGAAGACTAATGAAGTTCACTCCTTGCGTAGGAAAAATCACTATGTAATGGCAAGCTACCCCGGTCCAAAACCAGGAACAAGCCACATACATCATCAACAAAGGCCCTAACTCTACACGCAGAAAGGGCAAAAAACAAGAAAAGCCATCAAAAAGATATCAAAGCAAGACTAAGCAAAGCTCATGCCTGTATTCAAAACAGAGGGAGCGCGACGCATGCAAGGAGACAAAATAATTTCATCAAGGATGTGGACGTACTAATCTATCCACATCCTTGCCAAAAGTCGGGGACAAGCGGTTCCATAGGAATCCTCCCTCGCAAATAAATGCAAGTGTCGGATGTACTAATCTATCCACACTTCGCCACAATACAAGGATGTGAACGTACTAATCTATTCACATCCTTGCAAAAAGTCGGGGGACAAGCGGTTCCTTAGGAATCCTCCCTCGCAAACAAATGCAAGTGTCGGACGTACTAATCTATCCACACTTCGCCGCAGTACAAGGATGTGGACGTACTAATCTATTCACATCCTTGCAAAAGTCGGGGGACAAGCGGTTCCTTAGGAATCCTCCCTCGCAAACAAATGCAAGTGTCGGACGTACTAATCTATCCACACTTAGCCATCATCAAGCGATGTGGACGTACTAAATTATCCACATCTCAAAAAACAAGATAGGCGTGCGGCTCTTCAGGAAACCACCATCTTGTCAAAATATCATAATGAAGATCCACGGTTCCGTAAGGAACTATCTTCTTATGAAAATCAAAAGGACAAGCGGTTCCTTAAGAGTTCCCCCTTCTCTTTAAAATTGCAAGTGTCGGACGTACTAATCTATCCACACTTCGCAAACAAACAACTATATCAAGTATGTGAACGTACTAATCTATTCACATCCTTGTAAAGGAAGACAAGCAGTTCAACATGAATCCTCCTCCTTACAAAGCCACAGGTGCCGGTAATACTAATTCATCCGCACCCCGCCACCAATAGAGATGCAATTTCCTAAGGAAAACCATCGGATTAAGGAAATCGACCTGTCAACAGAGCTACACTCTTCCAAAAGAGAACAAGTTATAGAGACAACAATAAAGGAAGATGCAAAATAATACTAAGTATTATATCTTTCTAACATCTCATGTCAGGCATATATATATATATATAATATAGCAGGTCTGAAAAGTAAAGGCATCCAGCCAGCATAAAAAGTCAAGCCCGGGACACACCCCGCCAAAATCTCACCCATGCAAGGGGAGCAACCATATATACACAAGAGAGTCATATAAAACAAAGAAAGATCAACCTGACCCAACGTCAGAAGCACCAGAGCCAAAGGCGTCAGCCATAAAAACATCATGCGCAGGGCTGCTGAAAACAACACGGCGATCGTCACCAACAGGGACGGACACCTGTCCCGTCAAACCACTCGCTCCGCCCACATCGCCCGCTCGGATCCCCGCAATAGCCCCGAGGGCATAGCCAGTATATGGCCCAGTACTCTGGAAAGGAAAATCGGGGGCAAGAGAGTATATCCTCCTGAAGTAATCCACAGAGAAAGACTCCATGTGATCATCACGTGCCTTCTCGAGAAGTTTGGAGTAATCAGCTGTAGTAGGAAACTCAATCATCCCAAGTTGATCACCCAGGGCAACATGAGACTCCTTAGTCTCCTTCAGCGCCACAGCATGTGCCTCCTCGTCGATCTTCTCCTGGCGCAATAAGGCAAACAGCTCCGCCTCCAGCTGAGACGCGCAATCCTGACTTCCCTTGAGATCAGCGGAAGCCTTGGAAGAAGCATCTGAATGTGCGCGCGCCTTCTCCCTCAACACAACAACATCCTGAGACAAGCGCTCATGACGACCCTGCAGACCCCTCGTCTCCTCAACAAGCTCAACAACAAAGGAGGAAAGGTTGGTCATCACAGCATTCACCTGCAACAACAACACAAGCACATCACACACAAAGAAGCCAGACAAACATAATAGATCCAACATAAAAAGAAAACAACGTACAGGAGCAAAGCGCGCGAGCGACTCCTCAACACACTTCAAAGCAGCCTCAGGGTCACGGGGGCACTTCTTGCGGTCAGCCGGCGGAACAGACCGCTGAACCACACGCACATCGACAACAGGTGTGCTCAAGGAAACATCCTTGGGAAAGCGAATAGCAGACTGAGAATAGGGAGTCCACTCGTTCCCAGACACATCCCGATCAAGCCGACACATCAGATCAGACTTGCGAAGAGCTGGAGGAGTAGGAACAACTACACATCAAAAGCAAACACATTAGGAGAAGGCAAACTATACCAATACAACAAGAAGTCAACCACAGTCACCTGCCAAGGAAGGCACCTCCGCTGAACGGCCGCTCCCCGACCGGGGGGCAGGCATGGTCGAATTCGCATACATTGGCCCATTCCCTTTGTCGCAGGAAGGAGCAAGAGGTATGCCGGCAGACGTCGACCTCTTAGGATCGCTCGGGGAACGGACGTCAGCATCATTCTCTCGGACAGGTGCAACTCCCCCCGCCGTCGGGAGTACCAAGCCTGCAAAGACAACCACAAAAAGACCGTTAGCATGTTAGCATGGGGAAAAATCTCAACGAAACCTTTAAAGGCACAAGTCCCATACCCGGGCCAACAGGAGGAGTGTCGCCGAGGCCGGACACAGTCTGAGGAGATCCGCCTGCGACTCCGCCCTGTAAACAGGGGCGTCTGTTAAGAAACCAACCTACAAGGAAACAGGAACAAATGTTACGAAACTTCAAAACATACCAACTCATCCCTCGAAGGACGTACATGAATGCCCGCCGCGAGCAGCTCGGCGTCGGAAGCACGATAAAGGGGGCTGTACTCCCCCGCCCTATTCGCCGTGTGAATCTTCTTCAAAGCAACCTTGTCTGTATCGGAGAACTCCTGAAAACGCGGAACGGGGTCGGTATCCACTATGTGAGAAGTCGTCCAAGTCGTGCCCGCATCCTTTATAAAAAAGTACTGACACTTCCATTTGTTCTGGGAAGTGTCCGATCTTTCGCAGAACCGCGCCTCAGTATTCCACCCCGCCCTGCGCAAGCCAAGGGAGGAGAATCCCTTCTCGGTCATGTGAGGCCAACGCAAGGTGAAAGTACACATCCCAGACTCATCTGCCTTGCCCAGGCGATAGAAGGCTCGAAAAAGCACTATCGAGTAATCCCAAGAGTTTAGATGACACTGCACCCGGAAACATGTCCAAGCTCTAAACCCCGGTGAAGTGATAGAGACGGGAGAAATCCTGTAATGTCGACAAAGGCGGGCCAGATCCTGACAATAAGGAAAGCGCAGCCCTTCTCGGAACTGTGAAAGATAAACAGCCTCGTATTCAGCTGGAGGAACGGTGGGCCGACCAAATTTGACCCCCTTCACGACGTCCCAAGGATACGAGACCTCTATGCCGGGACACCAGCCCCGGGTCGAGACGTAGAGATCGAACTTGGAACGTGGGAGCTTGTTGGGAAAAAACATTTGGGTCTTCTCCAGTATTACGCGGTTACCCGACGGTCCCAAAAGCACACCGCTTCGAGACCCGGAATCAGAATCCATGGTGCCCTCATCAACCTCCCCATCAATGTTATCCGAAACAGAGTGATGAGACTTACTCATTGCGTGAAGAAGCAGAAACCGTTGCCTACCAGGAACACTCTAAGTATCAAAGACACGCGCTTGCAAGCCCGTCAACCAAACCCTGCAAAAACCATACACAACTCAATCAAAAACCAGGGCCACGTATCAACACCATTCACCAAGCTCTTTGCGAGGGCATCCAACCCAACGGACCAACTGTCCGCGAGCAAACAGCTAGGGACCCTCCCGCTCGGGAGTCAAAAGTCCCTACGCTCACCAAAGGCCTAGGCCACCCACTAACAAAATTTCCATATACTTATACAATATAACACAGGTATTCAAGCATTCAACTAAACGACGAGCTCAGGAGCTAAGGAAATCTAAAGCATGCAAAATTGGTCATAATCACCAAAATGCCCTCCGGCCACATTTCGATCAAATTTTATCCCCAAAACGGCTCAAGGCTCCGGGGGCACATACAAGCAGCTCAAATACACTTAGGCAAGCCCATTACATGTCACGGGGAAACTTACCCATACCCGAACAATTCAAAGAGCACTCGGGTCAACTAAGCCACCGATAAGCACGAGCTACCGAGCGATCACCTAAACTCCGGGGGCATGACTATCTACTCACAAATAATCGAGGAGTCATTATCACACTCGGGGGCATCATATCAAGTCACCCGCATCAAAATACAAAGGGTCGAACTTTTTGCTCGAATATGTCCGATTTCGAACCTCCACGATTTCACATCGGTTGACCGAAACCTAAGGGCCTCTTCACAAAGGGAGTTCACTAACCATAACTCTATCTATCCACATTTAAAGTTTGGCCAAAAACGAATTTTGAAAAATCGAGCCAAAATTTCACTTAGGCATGTCATCGAACACCTATCATGCACCTTATTAAAATTCGAAATTTGCAGCCCTAAAGGTCCAATTAACATCAAGAAAAGGAAGGAGAGGACATTACCGATCAATACCCGACAAGAAGGACCTGAAAACGGGTCGAATTGAGCCCGAAATCGGCCCGCCGAGCTGCAGCCGCCGCCCCGCCTGTCGCCGCCGCTCCTGCCGCCGCTGCTGCCGCGCCGCCGCTGGGCCGCCGTGCTCTGGCCGGTGCTGGTCCTGGTGGTTGCCGGCCGGAATAGGGTGGTGCTAGGGCCCTAAGGTGGTTCTCCTAAATCACTACCCTAAAACCTCTCCAAAACCCTCTCAACAACCTATTCAAATGTGTATAGTTTTATAAACTATCACAAAGAGGGGGGACTACACAACCTAACAAGCACCATACATCCAAGAGGTACACTCACATCCACCCTCCATTTTTTAAAAGTTGTTGATAACTTGGATTTTCACCATCAAGTGACTTAGCTAAATTTGACTAAGTTATTTCAAATGGTCTCAACTACTTGAAAACATTTTTTTATGATTTTTCGTATCAAGTCCATCACATGTGATTTTCCAAACCCGGCATTATTTCATTTACTAAAACCGTCGTCTCGCCGTCAAGACGGCCATCTCGGACGACGGGCTCCCGAAAACCATCATATTGCATGAAAAACGTTTTATCAAAACTTTCATGATTTATTATCATTTTGATACAATTAGTCGTGGCATGAACGTTCCATATTTATTTGATCATCTTACAAACCCGAAAAATTTCATGTGCGCTCACGCCTTACTTCTTCCAAAATCACATTTATCATATTACTCGTAGTCCGTTGTGCTACTAACCCTTTGCGCAGTTATCAAGCATGACCATCTCAAAAAACTAAGGCAAGGAGCTCGTCTGAGCCGCGCGTATCCACCCTTGGTAAGTCAAGACCCAAGGTGAGCAGACGACCCGAATCACGCGTACACCCTATCTTAAAATAGAGTTAAATAAAGGTCAAGCCATTATTTAACTCGGGGGCAAGTGATGGATATACGCATGATTCGGGCTCGGCTTTAAATTATTCGGACTTCGTACACGCACGAAACCCACGAAAAACCCGATTTCGAGCTAACCCGGGGAAACCGGGCAAGTCGCAAACTTGCCCGGCACCCCCGGGGGGCTTACCCGGAATTCCGGGTAAGCTTTGCACCACGGGGGTGTCGCGCACACCCCCCCTTTTTTTTTTGTCCTGGATGTATACGGAGACCCGATTTTCAACTAACTCGTATACGTCGGGGACCCCCCGTTACAAGGCGCGCGCGTCCCGCTCGTGACAGCCGCCTGAGACGCGCGTCAGAGTCCTCTTCTGCATCCCGGTTCACATTTCCACATTGAACCGGGTCAAAACCGGCTTACTGTCCAAGGTTGCCTATAAATAGCCACCTTGGGGGTAAACATTTTCAAGTCACTTTGGGTGAGAATTGAGAAGAGCTCTGACCTCTCTCTAACTTTCTCTCTCTAGAACTGTCTAATGTTGACCGTCGGAGTGAGCGCACCAAGCACCTCCCCCTCTCCACGGGAGTTGCTCGGTAATGCTCCTCTTGCAGGTACGGACGGACAGCCAGCGAGAGAGCCCGAAGGACTTAGTGCGATTTTGAAGACGAAGCCAAAGGCCCGTGCACGACCCTAGGAGACGGACTTGGCCCTAACAAGCTCGCACCCAACCCGAAGACATCGACAAGTTACTCAGCAGACAGCCCACATTAACTTGGTCGAAACAACATATATGACTTCGATGACCACCGACGATATCTTGCCGGAGATAGAGATGACTCTACCACTGAGACTGTCAGCCACCCGTATCGCATGGTATCTTCGTTCGCCGGCTCCGCGTTAAGCGTATGTTAAAAATCAGCGAAATTTTAATTTCGATTTATTACATATATTGAATCTTGAACGGTCCGAAATTTTAATTGTGATTAAATGCATATATTGAATCTTGAACGGTCCGAATTTTTAAACGGTTCGAAATCAACGAAATTTTAATTGCGATTAATTACAACTTAAAAACCCTCAGCTTCCTAGTGCAATCAATGCTATGGAGTTAATGACTACAAAACTCTTAGCTTAATTGTCATAAATGCACCGAGTAATGTAAAAAACAAAATCATCAGCTTCACATTCACTCTGCTATTATCTTTTCTTCAGAATTTATAATATATATATAGATTATACAAATAAATTATTTTATTTTCTTTCATTCTTTTTTTCAAAATTTTATTATTTTTATTAATTGTATTATTTAATTTTACTTGAGCTTCTTCTAGGGTAGAATTAATAGAATTTGTTTTTGGTTTCTTCACCCAATTTTTTGGTATATAATCGGATTCTTCACTTGGTAGAGATCCCAGATATCTTATAAATACTTAAGGCATTTTGTCATTTTATAGTTATTAAATTTATTTTATATATGATATTTATCTACAAGACAATATAATCCGTATTCTTATTCTTTTACATTATCTCCAAAAAAGAGCATATTCTTTTGTATTAACTATTTCTATTCGTATTCCTTATTCTCCATTACTCTATTTCTTTCATATGAACCAAACGTATCATAAAAATAGTATCGATAAAACATATAATAAAGGTGAAGAAATCTAATTAACATCGCTAATTTCTTATGTGCATAAGGTATTGCATTATAACTTAGTTCGCGATCCAAGATTCTACTTTATTATCCCATGAGCTAAATAATAATTGTTTAAACGGGGAACGTTTTCTTCTACGGCGAAAAAATTGCCACATTATCGAAAGCATGTTAGCAGCCCTTCATGATGTTCTCAATTTTCTAGTCCGGAATTTTCTGAATCAAATCGGAGTTATTTGATTATTATCACCTGAATTCCACCCTTGCTCCAAAATAAATGTGACTAGCTAGGGGACTGACCCGCGCGTTGCGCGATATGTATATTTTTAATTAATTGCATATTGTTAAAATTTAAATTTAACATAGATAACTAATTTTACTGATTACTATTATTTAAAATATTGTAGCCATTCGAAAATAAAAATATGAAACATTGCTACACAAATTTAAGGTTTATATAATGTTTAAAATTACACAATTCTATCTTAATCAAACATCGTACATGCGTAAAGATTTCATGTTCATCTGTTATTTATTTTAGAAAAATAAAATATTTTTTAATAGTTGACTTCATATTTATCGTACACTGTTTAATTTTTGTAGTTACAAACGTTCATATGTAAGTCATAACTTTATTTTAGGTTTGGGACTGAGATATATCTATTTAAATGATTTATGATTTAATAACCTCTCATTAGTTAAATACATTTATTTATAGAATTATTTTTTTGCCAATAAATTTAGAACTAAATATAAATTTTTTGTCATTCAACTGAAAAATTAGCAAACTTTTATAGTAAATTAAAAATGAATATATTTTATTAAATTAATGTTAACTAATATTATTTAATTTATTATTAAGGATCCATATTTTTTTATTATGATGATAATTTTTTCTGTATGCCTTAATAATTTTGCTATAGAAAATTCATTGGTAAAATTATTTATTTACTTATTGTCTATATTGCAAGTATATTACAACTGATATATTTTTTCTATACATCATAGTTAAGTACATAAAAATAAATTTAAATTCAAATGCAATCTATAAAATTTATACCGCTATTGAGTTTTTGTAGTTAAAAAATCGTTATATGTATGTCATAGCATTTGACATATACTTACTAATAAAATATCATTTTATTGCAAAAACATTTTTCTATATAAATGAGTTTATAAGTAACAAAACGTACAAATATTAGTTGATTAAAAATGAAATATTATAACAAACATATTAGGTTTTAAATTATATTTTATTCTTATATTCTATACATATATTTAGCTTTAACTAAAATCTATATGTAATGCTATTACAAAAATGATTTTTAGGTAATAAATTCTTTGGTTTTAGAGGATAATTATTAATTATTTTAGTAGTAATTATAACGAAACGTACGTACAAAATTGAAACAGTTTCAACTTGCATTTTAGTTGCTTGGAGCTATTCTAACTGCATTGAATTGCTACAAATAGAATGTGGACAAATAGAATAATTTCATTTTACTATGTAATTGATCTATTTTAGTACTTGTAAACATTCTATGAATTTCATCAAAATTATATTATATATAGACATATATAATATAGATACAGATATAGACTTTGCATAAAAATGAATAGTTATATATATGAATAATATATTTTACTTTTAAATTCAATTTTTATGTTTCTAAAATTTTAAAATAAACCAGTTATTATATAGGAGTAACAAAAAATTATTATTATTATATATATACAAATATATTCGACTATTCATAAAATATTTAGTACAATCTTTTTCTTTTATTAAATTACTTAATATCATTTAATTGTTTTTATAATGCATTTTAACATTGGGAATTTTTTTTAGTTGTTCTTTCTTATCTTTATTTATTTATTTATCAAATTTATGGAAGTAATTTTTATTGATTATGTAAGCTAAAATATAAACCAAAATTTAGTGCACTTCTCCAAATTAATTTGTTAGGGTGAAAGTTTGCATTTTTATTTTTTATGGAGTTCAAAACTCAAATTTACTAACTTGAAAATAAAACGGTTCTTGAAATACAATATGGAGATTGCTTAATTTCTAGAGTTACATGTGGAGGTGACATGATGATGTAATTTATCTGAATTTAATATGGACCAATCAAATGTCATGATTTTAACACATATGAAAGATAGAGTTGTGTTAAAAGCTTACTTGTCAAGATTGTATAAGATTTTTCAGAATTATATTATACAAATAAATATAAATTAGAAAAATATTAAAGTAAATTTAAAATGAATAAAAAAATTTATTAATTTATTGCTAACTAATACACTCTAGCTAATTTACTTTTAAGGATTTGTATTGTTTATTGTAATGATAAATTTGTTTCGTATGTGTTAATATTCCTTAAATTTTTTATAAAAAATCATTATTAAACTAATTTATTTACCCATTGTCTTAATCGTAAATATATTATAACTGATATAATTTTCTCTTTACATATATAGTTGAATAAAAAAAAGTAAAAAGTGAAGTAAAATCTATTAAGTGTACCATTATGTTTAGTTTTTGTAATTACAAATGTTCATATGTAAGTTATAACATATGTACATATACTTATTTTCTATGAAATATTTTTTATTTTTTATTTGTAAAAACAAATATATACATTAACGAGTTTATATGAAAGAAGTGTACAAATATGAGATTTTTTATTTTTACTAAAACCAAGGATAATCTTAATAATAACATAGTATTACTACAATGAATTATGAGTAGTAAAATGTTTTATTGTTTTATAGATTATTATTAATTATATAAGTGTTATTGTAATGAAACTTATGAAAAAATTGAAACGGCTCTCAACTTGCATTGTGGTTGCTTTGAGAAATTTGAAGTACATTGATTTGCCTACATGTCATTGACATGTCATTAAGGATAGATGTAAGTTTATGTGATTTTACTAAAACCAAGGATAATCTTAATAATAACATAGTATTACTACAATGAATTATGTGTAGTAAAATGTTTTATTGTTTTATAGATTATTATTAATTATATAAGTGTTATTGTAATGATACTTATGAAAAAATCGAAACGGCTCTCAACTTGCATTGTGGTTGCTTGGAGAAATTTGAAGTACATTGATTTGCCTACATGTCATTGACATGTCATTAAGGATAGATGTAAGTTTATGTGGACCAATGAAATTACTTCATTTTTCCACGTAACCGGTCAATTTTAGTACTTGTCAAGATTATGTGAGTCTCATCCAAATTATATTATATATAGATATAGATATAGATTATTATGAAAATGAGGGAAGAACGTTAATTAACAAAGTAAAATGAGGGAAGAGCGTTAATTAACAAAGTGAAATCCAATATTATGTGGCCGAAGTTGGCAAAGCGTCAGATTTTGACGTGTTAGTATAGTATTTCATGTGAAAACGGCGATCTGAGCAAGCATATAGTAAACTATGAAGTTTGAGATATTTTGGCCAAATACATTTGTTTAGTGGGTCAAAATCGCAATTTATGTTTCTTTAAGTCGTATTTGCAATTTATCGATTTTATTAGAGTTTGTTGCAAGTTTTAGATTTTGAACTAGGATTAGGGTTTTTATTTTCTATTATTTAAGCTATGTTTAGCTGTCATTGAATCTCAGATTATTGAGTTTTTGATAAATGAAAAAATCGAAATTTTTTTCTCAAACTCTGCGTCTGATTTTCGATATTCGATTTCTATGCATCTCTTCAACTATCACGCTGCATCAGAATACAATTTTTTTTTTTTTTGGAAAACTCAATACGACACGTCTCATGCATCCACGATAAAATCACATATGGCTTATTTTTAGTCAGAAAAAGGGACTGCTCAACTTGCCAAAAGAAAAAACGTTGTAATCAATCTTTTCTAGTATAAGGTCGGGGGTTGAAAGGCACAAGCAAGCTGAATATTTATAGTTGCCACTATAAGGTGACAACTTCTCCAATTAATTCACCTACTAATTTAATTTGTCATTTTGTGTTACAAAGAGTGTTTGATTGGTTTTATTAAAAAAGATTAGTATTATTAGTAGGGCCGGCGATGGTGAGGGTATGGTGCGAATAGCACTAATATCATAACCATACTGTATTTTTTTCACTCATACCATAACCATAACCATAACCACAGCGGTTATGATTCTTCATACCATAACCATAACCATAACCATGGTTTTTAACCACGATTAAACCATTTAACCACAATCATTCAAACTAATACAACATCATTGTTTCATAAGAGAAAAGTAAACATACATACATTTATTGTTTCATACACATCCAAATCAAACATAACTTCATTGTTTCACTTAATTAAAAAAACACATATTCAATTTCCTATCACTTGCGATCATCGATCCTCATTCGTCATCACTTCCAATCGTGGTTACCTAATAATAAGAAATATAGACAACAAAATATGGTGGGTGGGAAAGGGAACGGAATAAGAATTATAATATTTGAATAATAATTAAAGTATAATAATAATATATGTATATAAAAATATAAGTATTAGTAATATATATATTAATATTGTACATATAGAGGTGATGGTTATAACCGCGGTTATGGACTGAATACCATAACCATAACCATTGCAGTTACAAGATTCATCACCATAACCGCCCCTCACCATAATGGTGTGGTTAACCATTGCGGTAAATGGTGCGAATAACCGTGGTTATTTGATTTTCACCGCACCATTGCCGGCCCTAATTATTAGTGAGGAATAAATAAAATTTGTACGTATGTGTAAAGTAATTGGTTAAATATTAATTACTAATATCTATTATCAATTATATTATACATACACCTATAAAAGTGTGTGTGGCCCTCACCCCAAAAGCCACATCTCTAATATTCATTATCTCAAGGGGCACCTATATCCTCCAAAAGTAGCAACATTAATAAAACTGCCGCTCAACCCTCCATTTGCATCTGCTTGTGTAGAAATCAAAACCGAACCGGCGACAACTTATTCCTGCAATGAATACACCCACCCATAAAAAATGGCCGAAAAAAAATGTAGCATTCTCCAGCACGACTCTCCAATCACTGCCACACCACACCCACGCTTGATCTCACAGACTCAACCCCTCTGAACAGCCGCATCTTTCTTCTGATCTACTCTTTTTTTTTTTTTTTTTGCTGCCTTCCATAACCAAAACGTTACTAAAAATGACCATTTTAATCAAAGAGGTAGTTATCATTGTCATTCGTCACACATCAAACCTGCAGTTCACCCACTCTTTCGCCATACTACTATAGTTGAACTGCCGGTCTACCACCGCCAATTAATTACGAAGGGACGTCGACACAAGACAAATCATTGGAAGATTAAAGTGAATTGGTGCAAGAGAGACTGTATGATGGGGAGAAGGGAATGGAAAGTTGGTAAGAAGATGCATGCAGCTAAACACAAACAAATCAATTCAGATGCAATCTTTACTGTCTTTGGAACTTTATTGCCCATCAAAATATGCGGTTAAATGCCCGTGCGAATTCAGTACAAACACAAGAAGGTGTTTAGTTATGAAGTGCAACATTTAGTGTCCTCACAAATTTACTGTCCCTCATATGTTCGAATATAATAGCTGTATCTGCGAATTTTAAGTATAATTGACGGTGGCTATTTACCTTATTTAATATGGGTTGTGATAGATGTGTTTGTTAAGAGCTAATATTGTTGTATGGGTGGTGGGCAGGTATATTTCAAAGATGTGACTGGCCTATTCCTCCGCCTATGTCTGGATGGTGTTCATGGGGAAAATCCAATATGGGAACTCCTACTGCATCTATTTCAATTAGAGCTACTATAGGGTTAGAAATTGGAATATATACATCAAATAACTGCTCGATCGAGAATTGTTACTTTGAACCAGACAGAATATGCACCAATTGTGAGGCCGAGAGCATCTCTTCAAATACATATCTTCAATCTCAGTGTAATTCTTGAGTTTATCCTTGGTTGGCAACCCATACAATATAAATCCATCAACAAAGGAGAAGATAATATGAGTAAAGCTAATCTTTCACGGGAAATTCATTTTATATATATTCTCACCATAATGACGTAGGTGAAAATATATATTTGTCATTTATGGGCTAAATACTTTAGACACTATAGTTAAATGTTATTGGTGAATTGATAATCTTATGACTTAATTGTGTAATAGCAGTTAGTATTCTTGTTCGTGTTACTAATCCATTTAATCCAATGTTTACTTAGCTACAATTATTGTTTAACTTTCATTGTATCATGTCATTACTATTATTGTCTAAAATGTATAAAAAAAAATATAAAATTAGAAATATGCGCGTACAACGCATGCGCAACATCAACTAGTTTCATTAAATATTGATACTGATGATGGCGGGCGGATCCATAATAAATCTATAAAAAGGGCCTGTTGGATCACGGCCGAAGCTCCGTTACGTCGTTGACGGAAAGCTTTGGACTCCTGGGCTCCGCGTAATCCTGCAAAAGGGGATGACCTGGGTGGTGACCCAGAATCCCTCTCCGATGCTTAAATGAGTATATGATCAATGGGGTGGCAGCAATAATCTAAGTGCGTATTAGATGATCCGTTTTCTGAGGTAACTTCCTCCTTTATATAGGAGGGGAAGTTACTCAGTTACCTGTGACCGTGATTGGCCGTTTTGCCCATGATTCCGTATATCTCGCTACGATTCCGTATATCTCGTTCGGGATTCCGTACATTTCGCCCCACGCTCCGCGTATCTTACCCATACTTCCGCGTATCTCGGGGGACTTATCTATATCTTTAACCGTCTCCCACTACTCTATCTAGTAGGCGGGTTTCTCGGTCTTTATCCTCTGATCACAAGCCTCGACTCCTGTCGGGGACTCCAGAGTTATCCCATTCTAGGTCACCATCCAGGACCCCTTGTCTCACGGGACGGGTCCAGCCTCTGCGGGGCTTTTATCATCGGGGCCTTTACTAAGGCATATCGGAGCCTACTCAGAGGCTTCTTGTCGGGAGCATTCAGCTCACATATCGGGACCGCTAAAGTCGGGACCCTTCATACTGGGCCTCTGGGCCTTCCAGGCTTTTCACGAGGCCCACTGGACCTACTCGCCGTCCATTGACTGTTAACGGGGCTAACGATTACATCGGAACCCATCATTTGCCCCCAAGACATGGGGGACTTTTAGTTCGTCGTGTCTTCCAGTTCCGGATCTTCTGACCTCGCCGTCGGAGGCTTTTGTCTCTATACCCCCCGATACCGCCGTCGGGGGCTTTTATCTTTACATCTCCCGATACTGCTGTCGGGGGCTTTTATCTTCAGACCTCTTGATATCTTGATTGGAGGCCTTTACCTTACGCGCAATTGTCGAATGCCAGAGTTTCTCACTCATGACTGTCTTGGGCCCACTGGACTTTGTGGGCAGTTGCCAAATCCGAGGAGACTCCTCGGTTATCACAGCATTAAATGCTAGGGATTATGAAACGACTCTCAAATCGGCGTAACTGTTGCTTTCTGAAAAAGCGTTTATTGCGTCACCACGTCTCTTCCGTACCGTCCCTCAGTCTTCGACGATCAAGATCAAATCGTTTCGTCTTCAACGGTCCAGATCAAGTCCGTCCAGTTTGTCCTTTTGCTTATAAAAGCCGGAACCCTGGCATTATTCACTTCTTCTTCTCCACCCTCCTAATTTCTGCCATTCTTGCTCTCGAAGCTTTTCCTCCAAGTTCCTTATGTTGTTCAAGTGATCCAAGGCCTTCCATCTTCCGATCCTTTCTTCATCTTCTTTCGGCAATCGTCCATCATGTCTGGTAAGGATTTTCTTCTCTGTTTTCATGATTTGCTGATGTTTGCTCTTCTTTTCTCAAATCTTCTTGTTTATAACCGTTTTTAGACGAAGCTAGTTCTGAGGCTAGGACCCCTTTCACCTTTGAATTTGTTGTCAATGAGATTTCTGAGACTTCATATGAGGTTGCCCTTCGAGAGGGGTGTATTACCCCGGATTGGGAACCTCGTTTCCCCTATGAGTCTCAGCCTGCTGTCAAGAGGAAGCACATCGTCACGCGTCCTCAGGCGGGAGAAGTGTTCATTTCCGTCAGACAGATAAGCGCGGGGATTCGATTCCCCTTCTGCGGGAACCTGGTGGAGATGTGCAATTTCTACAAGACGCACCCCTGTACCTTCTCTCCACACGCTATCCGCGTGTGGAATGCCTTCCAACTTCTATGCCACCGCCAGCAGTGGACGTACAGTCTACTGCTCTTCCGCACCTTCTATGGAATGAAGTGCAACAAGGCTGGTGTCTGCTCCTTCTCCCCCCGACTCCCCAAGTGGACAAAGGAACAACTTTCACGCTTCGGCTGGGATAGCGAAACCTGGAAGTTCCACAAGGATCGGGTGCTGATTCGTGACTCGGGGTCTGACAACAGCGGATGGAAGAAGTATTACTTCTTCGTCCAACACAGCTCTGTCCCATGGCCCCGATGGGAGGTCGTGGCGGAACCTGCCCCCAAGCTCGGGGTCTACACTGAAGACGACCTCAACACTCTTCAGATGGTCCAACTCTACCGTTGGGGGGATTCCTTCATACCCCTCGACGCTAACAAGCTCATGGAGAAGGACTTGATCCACATCGGAGTCTGGCTCCTCGATTCTGTTTCCAAAGATTTAGTCATCTGGGTAACTCTTCTAATCACTTTGTCTTTTATTTTTGCAGCCAAGAAGGCTTCTCTGCTGACTCATCTCATTATGAAGCAGGGCGAGACTGATGCCGTCCCAGGTGGCTCCAAGAGGAAGCGAAAGTCGCTGAAGAAGGGCGCTTCCTCTTCCGCCACTCCATCTGCTGCCCCTCCGACCGAAGAACAGGTCGTGGCCAAGCGAGCCAGGAGGGAGGAAATTGACCAAGCCTTCGGGGTCACTACCGCCGAGGAAGGTAAGCGTGTCCGTCGTGCTATTAAAAGATATATGAAACTGGTTCCCAAGGAGTTTATCCCCGCTGATCGGGAAACGCGGGTTCGAGAGATAAAGTACATCCTTCGAGGAGAAATCCCCCGTGTTCTCAAGGCGGGATATTACAACGTCTTTGGGAAGAACCAACACTTCGATCGTCAAATCATCTGGTGCCCTAAGGGTACTCTTCCTGACTTTATTCGTCCCGCCACCGCAGGTCCATCGGAGGCTGTCACTCCGGGGCGTGCTGCTACTCCAGCCCGGGACACGACTCCACCGGCGCCGATGACGGAGGAAACCCCGACGGAAGCTCAGTTCCGTCAGGTGACTGATTTGGAGGCTTCTCCTTCTTCCGAGGAGCCTGCTGAAGGGGGCCTGATCCGCCGCAAGTCAGGCCGGAGCACCCTGAGGCCCGTCGTGGAGGACGTGTCCCGGAGTCCTCCTCCCGAGCTCCGCACTCCGACTCCCGAGCCACCGGCCGAGGTGGCTCCTCCAGCTGAAAGTTCCGGGACCATCCCCCCTCTCCCCGTGGATGAAAATCTTTACAAGATTTTCACCCCCGACCAGGGGATGATGCCTTGGAACCCGATCGAGTCTCTCCGAGGGGTTCCACTCCACCGGGGAAACCTTGAGCCTGAGTTGGCCCTGCATCTGCTGGCGGGGTCAATTCCTCCAGCCTTGAGGCGGCCCCTATCCTTGGCGCGGGAGGACCTTGAGGAGGAGATCCGCGATATGGCTATTCGTCGGATGGAGGTAAAACTTCATCTTTATTTTATTCTCTTCATCACTCTTGTCTCCGATTATTGCATCTTAATCTTTTCCTCCCTTCTCACAAGACACCGCGAACCAGCAGCGCTGCTTCGGCCTTATCCTGGCTCTGAAGGGTGCTTTGGAGGAGGCTCAGGCCCAGTCGGACCCCGACGTGTTGGCCAAGCTCCAGGTGGACCTTGACGAGGCGGTGGCGGCCAGGAATAAGATGGCCAAGGAGAAAACTCTCCTTGACGAGATGGCTTCGGGCCTGCTCAAGCAGGTTCAGGATCACGAGGCTGTCATGCGTCGGGAGCGGAAGATGGTCCAGGCGGATAATCAGCGGCATGAGTCGGAGAGGAGGCAGCTCATCCACGAGAAGGGTGTTCTCGCGGAGGCTCTTGCAGAGGCCAAGGCAGGGCTTGAGGCCAAACTTGCTGAGGCCAAGGCCCAGGGCCGCGAGGAAGGTCACCGGCAGGGCCACGAGGAGGGTCTCCTGCAGGGTCGCGAGGAGGGCCGTCTGCAGGGCCGCTAGGAGTATCGGAATTCTGAAGAATTCAAGGTGGATGCTGTAGGGTTCTGCAAGTCCGAGGTGGAGGACGTCCTGTTCAATGCCTTCGAAGAACTCTACACAGCCTACGAGGATTCCATCGACTTCAAGAAGTCCGAGACTCTCGCCCCCATCGCGGAGAAGTACTTCAACCTCCCCGCGGAGAGTGAAGAGACTGCTGCCGTGGACTCGACTCCGCGGGCTGCGGAGCCTTCCGCCCAGGCCCCTCCGAACCTTGCTTCCTCCAATGCTGCTGAGGACCCTTCTTCCAAAAAGGACCAAGCTTAATGCTCTATATCTTTAGTCCTTGTGTTTTTTCTCCTTGTCTTCTTTATCATTTGTATCGGACCCCTTTGGCCTTCGAGCCTTTATATATAAGCAGTTTCTTTCAACTATTTTGACTCCGATAGTTATTTGCGCTATTTAAAGCGACTTTAGACTCGTTACTCAGAACGTTCCGATGCACCGTTTTAAGATGACTTCATACGTCCTCCCGACGCTTTACTCTAGACTTTACCACTTAAGGTTTCTCGCCTTATCGGGATTTCACCACTTAAGGTTTCTCATCCAATCGGGACTTCACCAGTTAAGGTTTCTCATCCAATCGGGATTTCACCACTTAAGGTTTCTCATCCAATCGGGACTTCACCACTTAAGGTTTCTCATCCAATCGGGACTTCACCAGTTAAGGTTTCTCATCCCTGCCTTTCAAGGCCATTTTCCACATCACTTAAGATGGTTTTTCACACCCCTTAGGGCTTTTATCGCGCCAAATCAGACGACTTTAATCGTACCCTTTAAGGGCTTTTATCGCGTCTTTGTCAGACGGCTTACGCGGACCTGTTAAGGCTTTTTCGTACCCGTTAAGGCTTTTGGCCGCATCATATAGACGACTTACGCGGACCTGTTAAGGCTTTTTCATACCCGTTAAGGCTTTTGGTCGCATCATATAGACGACTTACGCGGACCCATTAGGGCCTTTTCGTACCTAGACTTTTGGTTGCATCATAAAGACGACTTACGCATACCCCGTAGGGCTTTTGTCCGTACCTGTTAAGGCTTTTGGCCGCATCATATAGACGACTTACGCATACCCCGCAGGGCTTTTTATCGTACCTCGGAAGGCTTTTTATCGTACCTCAGAAGGCTTTTGTCGCGTCCTTCGGGACGTCTTACTAAGAGTTAGAATAAATCTAAAAGCAATTTGATCGGAAGCAACTTCTTTTATTCATAAATAACTCACAGCTTTGCTTACATCGGATTGATAGATAACTTGCGCCATTCGCGGCGACTTAATATCAAACATGATACTTCTTCAAGTGTTCGCCACTGAAGGAATGCTTCAATGTCTTGCCATCAAGGTCTTCTAGCTTGTATGCATTCGGGGCTGGCATCCCTACGATCTTGTAAGGTCCCTCCCATTTCGGTGATAGCTTGTTGATCCGATCTTGATGAACGAACTCGTTCCTCCGCCAGACAAGTTCTCCAACGAAGAATTGTCGGGACTTGACACGCCGATTGTAATATCGGGCTGTTGCCAGACGCATCCGAGCCTGAACTTCATCAGCCTTCCACCTTTTCTCCTCGAGCAAGTCTAAGTCTAGACGTCTCATTTCCTCGTTTGTCAGAGGCTCGTAATATTTCGCGCGATGGGACGCCACCGCTATCTCCACGGGAGCGACTGCCTCCGTGCCATAGACCAGGCCAAACGGAGTCTCCCCCGTCGATTTCTTGGGTGTTGTTCTAACAGCCCACAGCACATTTTCAAGCTCATCCAGCCAATGGCCCTGCAAGGCGTAGACTCTCTTCTTCAAGCCATCCATCACGATCTTGTTGGCTGATTCTACTTGGCCATTGGTCTGAGCATGGCGGACTGAAGCGGTCCGATGCTCGATGTTCAATTCCTCCAGGTACTCTTTCAACTGAGCCCCATTGAACGGAGGGCCATTGTCGCTGACCAACACTCGAGGAACCCCATACCGGGATATGATCTGGGTTTGGAGGAACTTGAGGATCTGCTGTCCCGTCGTCTTGGCCAATGCCTTAGCCTCTATCCATTTCGAGAAGTAATCGATGGCCACGAGTAAATATTTGCACTGACCTTTCGCTTGGGGAAGAGGTCCCACCAAGTCAATGCCCCATTGTGCGAAGGGCCAGGCACTCCTGATGGGCATCAAGTCCGCGGCAGGGGCTACGATATTCGGAGCGTATCTCTGGCATGCATCGCAGGATCGGACCATTGCTGTCGCCTCTTTGTTCATCGAAGGCCAATAGTAGCCTAGGTTCAATGCCTTCCTTACGATGGATCGGGCCCCTTCATGACAGGCCGCGACTCCCTCGTGTAGCTCTCTCAGGATCCGATTTGTATTAGGCTCCGCTACGCATTTCAGGAAAGGCTTTACATGCCCCCTCTTGTATAACTGGTTGTCCACCATCGCGTAGTCGTTTGCAATTCGACGCAGCTTGACAGCTGCCACATCATCATCGGGGAGCGCCCCTGTAGTCAGGTATGCAACCACAGGGGTCATCCAGGTGGGTTTCTCTTCTGCCTACGATCCTGCTTCCACAGCGCATACCTCCGATGGATCGATAGTTGAGATAATCACTCTCTCCAGGAAATGCACCTTCCGATTCTCCTCGGGGGCCACTCCTAGGGCAAACTTGCTTAGGGTGTCTGCCTCCGCGTTTTCTTCCCTCGGGATTGCCTCGATATCGAAGCTTTTGAAGCTTCCCTTCAAAGTCTGCACCTCGTGCAAATACTTTCTCATTGTCGGGCTCTTGGCTTCATAGTTCCCCTGGACCTGATTCACGATCAGGCTGGCATCACACTTTACTTTCAAATGATCGACCCCCGTACCCCTGGCAATTTTAAGGCCCGTGATGAGAGCCTCGTACTTCGCTTCATTGTTGGTGGCCTTGAATGTCAAGGCCAAAGCATATCGCATAGGTTCGCCTCCACCGGGCGGTATCAATACGAATCCTGCCCCCGATCCTTCTACACTTGATGAACCATCAGTGTACATCTCCCAAGTGTTCTCCTCATTTGGCTGTTCTGGCTGCTCTGTTTTCGGGGCCTGTTCTGCTATCGGGACCTCCATGGTTGCCCCCTCTGCGAGACCCGTTACTTCCAGATCGAGTGCCGTAGACTCAGCTATAATATCTGCCAATGCCTGGCCCTTAATAGCAGTTCGCGGAGCAAAATGTATTCGGAACTCCGTAAGCTCGATGCCCCATTTCACCAATCTCCCCGACGCCTCCAGTCGGTTCAAAAAGTGTTTCAAGGGCTGATTTGTCAACACTGTAACTTCGTGGGCATGGAAGTATGGTCGGAACTTTCGAGCGGCAATAATTAACGCAAAGAGACACTTCTCAATGGCGGGATAGTTCATTTCTGATTTGGCAAATGCCTTGCTTACATAATAGACAGGCACTTGGTTGCCCTTGACAATCTTAATCAAAACAGAACTAACAGCAACATCAGAAACAGCCAAATAGAGATAAAGCGGCTCGCCTGGAGCCGGTTTCGCCAACGGCGGGAGGGTACGGAGATGCTGCTTGAGTGCCTGGAATGCCTCCTCGCACTTGTCGTACCATTCAAACTTCTTGTGAGCCCTTAGCACATCAAAAAATGGCATGGCTCCGTCACTCGCCTTTGATAGGAATCGATTCATCGCAGCCAACCGGCCGTTCAACACTTGAACCTCCCGATGATTCTTCGGAGACTGCATCTCTTCGATTGCTCGCAGCTTCTCGGGATTCACCTCGATTCCTCTCTGGCTCACCATGAACCCTAGGAATTTCCCCGAGTTCACCCGAAAGCGCACTTATCTGGGTTCAACCGAACCTGATGGAACCTCATCCGTTCAAACGCTGCTGCCAAGTTTTGGACGTGGTCTCCTGCCTGGCGGGACTTCACGAGCATGTCATCCACATAAGCCTCCATGGTCTTCCCCAACATGTCTCCAAACAACTTGTTTACCATCCGCTGGTAAGTTGCTCCGGCATTGCTCAATCCGAAGGGCATCACGTCGTAGTGGTAGACGTCACTGTCAGCGTAAAAAGCTGTGTGGGGGGCATCCTCCTTCGCCATCTTGATCTGGTTGTATCCGGAGTAGGCATCCATGAAGCTCAGCAGCTCATGTCCCGATGTGGCGTCCACCAACTGGTCAATCCTCGGGAGCGGGTAGCAATCCTTCGGGCAGGCCTTGTTCATGTCGCGGAAATCGACACACATCCGCCACTTTCCATTGCTCTTTCGTACCAGGACTGGGTTAGCGACCCATGTCTGGAATCGGAGCTCCTTGATGAATCCAGCGTCGAGCAGTCTGCCCACCTCTTGCTGGATCGCGATCCTTTTGTCTGTGCCCATCGGACGCCTCCTCTGCGCGATAGGCTTGATCGCGGGGTCAATTTTCAGCTCATGCACAATCACGTCGGGACTGATTCCTGGCATATCACTCGGGGACCAGGCAAACAGCTCCTTGAACTCTTTCAGAAGCTCGATCAACTCTCGAGCTCTCTCGTCTGACAGAGCAGCTCCGATCTTCACCTTCCTTCGAGGTCCATCAATCTCAACCTCCTTCAGATCCTCCATGGGGGCGGGACGCCCAAACTCTTCTCGGGGATAAGCATCGGTCTGTAAGACAGCCATGGCTTCCCTTCTTCTCCTTCGGGTAGCGTTAACATAACACTTTCGCGACGCCACCTGGTCACCCTTGACCTCTCCGACACCGTGGTCAGTCGGGAACTTCATCTTCTGGTGGACTGTCGAGGCGACTGCCATGAGAGGGTTGATGGTGGTCCTCCCGATAATGGCGTTATACGTTCCCGCCGATTCTATCACGACGAAATCCACGTTCCGCCGTTCCATCTTCCAGCCACTACCAAACTCTACCGGTAAGGTAATCATCCCCACCGGATAGGAAGTTGATCCTGAGAAGCCCACCATCGGGAAGTTTACCTGCGTCAGGTCTTTCTTCGTCTTACCCATGGCTTCCAGGGCATCCATGAAAAGAATGTCGGAGGAGCTCCCTCCGTCTATCAGGATCCGCTTCATCTCGAATCCGTCCACGTCCAAGGTTACAACCAAGGCGTCATCGTGGGGGCTCTCCACGCCTATCAAATCCTCCGCCGAGAAAGAAATCACCATTTCCTCCTTAAGAGTCCATGACTGGGACCTCTTGCCTAGCACCACAGCAGCGGAGATGCGAGAAGCATAATTTTCCCGGGAAGCGGTGGTGTCACATCCCGCTGCCATTCCTCCGTGAATGACGTTAATGGTTCCCCGTCTCTCCTTACGGGCACCGGAGCCAGAGGGCTCCGACTCAATCTTCTTCTTCTTCGGGGATCGGTCACGGGACTTGGAACGGGACCGCGACCGACTTTTGGAACGGGATCGGCATCTTCCCCTTCCAACGAATTCCTTAAGTTTCCCTTTCTGGATCAGCTTCTCTATCTCCTTCTTCAGTTCCCGACAGTTATCCGTGTCGTGACCATTGGCTCGATGGTACCGACAATAACGATCCGGGCGGCCTCCCAAGAACTTTCCTTCCTTCCTCGGGGGATATCGGGCGAGACCTTGCCGATCCATCACAGCTAGCACGGAGGTCATCGAGCTGTTGATGGGAACACTACGACCTTCGCGGTTGTCCTTCTTCGGAGGACGTCTATCTTACCTTCTCTCGGGGAGACCACGGTTCCTACTCCCTTCCGACTTGTCGTTCCCCTTGCGATCATCCGACAGCTTGGACGATGGATTTCCTCTTCCCGACTTTGGAGGATCAAGCTCTCCGGCAGCAATCTTCGACTCCTGGACGTCGATTTCCTGTTTCACCCTTGCTTGTAGGGCCTCCATACTCCACACAGCCTTCGCGGCTACACTGTGCATCAGATCGGACCCATATGGAGCGGATAGGTTTCGAAGGAAAGTGCGGATGGTCTCCCCCTCCGATATCTCCTCATCGATCTCCGCGGCACTGGCAGTGAATCGTTGGTAGTAATATGCCAACGATTCGTCGGGTCTCTGCACCACCTGGGTCATGGACCTTACACTCTTCAGAAGACGCCTCCGACCTTGATACTGCTTGATGCGATCGTGCATATCAGCCCAGCACGTGATACTTCCTGGTGGTAGGCTGAAAAACCAAGTCATGGCTCTTTCTCCTAGGGTGACCGGGAACAGCGAACACACGAGGTCATCGTTTGAGGTTCTTCCCATGCAGGCCTGGACATGTCTCTGAACATGGCGGACCGGGTCTCCTTCACCATCGTGCTCCTTGATGGTCGGGATGCCTAGCCCTGGCGGGGCGACAGTATCCAGCAGCCGCGGAATGAAAGGATGACTGGATCGATCCCTCAACTCCGATGTCATCTGCTTCTGGTCACCCATGCAGATGCTGACGATCTTCACCACCTGATCGGGGGTGATGGGACCATTCAGGGGAATGGTTCTGTTTTGCACTGGTCCCGGGCCGTCAACCACGAACTTCTCCAAGTGCGCAGCTTCCTTACCCCTATTCCTGGGTTGAACCTCCTGAACCTCCTGTTCTTCTGGAACCACCCTCGGAGGGGGTGGGGGCAGCTCTTCTTGCGGAGGCAACTCCTCCGCCCTCCTGGCGGCCTCTCTCTTGTCCAACAGAGCTTCCATGGCTGCCAAAAACATAGGCATAGCATCTGCCACTGCTTTGGCCAACTCCGAGTTTGAAGAAGAGCCTACTTCCCTTCGCGGGACCTCCTCTCTGTGCCCCACCGGGTTTTGGGGAGCACCCACCTCCCTTTGCGGGATATCTTGCCTGTTCAGCGTCGTGTCTCGGACTGAGACTTCCTCATCACCATGCCCTCCTGTCTGAGAAACAGCAGGGTACTCACCTTGTTCAGCAACATGTTCCGGCAACGGGGAATTCACGGTTCCAGCGGGGTGAGAACTGCCGGCTTGAACTTGTTTCTTCTTGCCACCACCGGCCATTGATCTGGTAGAAACTATTTTGGCTTTTTTGTTAGTTTCCCACAGACGGCGCCAATGTTGGATCACGGGCGAAGCTCCGTTACGTCCTTGACGGAAAGCTTTGGACTCCTGGGCTCCGCGTAATCCTGCAAAAGGGGATGACCTGGGTGGTGACCCAGAATCCCTCTCCGATGCTTAAATGAGTATATGATCAATGGGGTGGCAGCAATAATCTAAGTGCGTATTAGATGATCCGTTTTCTGAGGTAACTTCCTCCTTTATATAGGAGGGGAAGTTACTCAGTTACCTGTGACCGTGATTGGCCGTTTTGCCCATGATTCCGTATATCTCGCTACGATTCCGTATATCTCGTTCGGGATTCCGTACATTTCGCCCCACGCTCCGCGTATCTTACCCATACTTCCGCGTATCTCGGGCACGCCCTGCGTATCTCAGGGGACTTATCTATATCTTTAACCGTCTCCCACTACTCTATCTAGTAGGCGGGTTTCTCGGTCTTTATCCTCTGATCACAAGCCTCGACTCCTGTCGGGGACTCCAGAGTTATATCATTCTAGGTCACCATCCAGGACCCCTTGTCTCACGGGACGGGTCCAGCCTCTGCGGGGCTTTTATCATCGGGGCCTTTACTAAGGCATATCGGAGCCTACTCAGAGGCTTCTTGTCGGGAGCATTCAGCTCACATATCGGGACCGCTAAAGTCGGGACCCTTCATACTGGGCCTCTGGGCCTTCCAGGCTTTTCACGAGGCCCACTGGACCTACTCGCCGTCCATTGGCTGTTAACGGGGCTAACGATTACATCGGAACCCATCAGGGCCCATATATATAACATAAAACCTGGTAAATAATGAACATGATGTCTCCCATGGTCCTTAATACACCCCATCTTTTTCACGAAAGCGACCTTTTTATGCAATTATATACGGTATAAGTTGTATTAACTAATAATATTACGTTGAATTATGGTGAAAACTCTCATAGGAAAAATGTTAACGTGATCGAGTGGAAGTCTATGATTACGAACTAAGTGGTAAATTTAGTATAAACTGTTCGTAAAAATCATTTTAAGGGAGTGTGTTAAAATGTGATTAAGAATAGATACTAAAAATTTTGATTAACTTTTTTTAAAAAAAAGTATCCACTCACGAATTTGAGCAACTCACAGTTAGGCATAAAAAGTACACCCTAACCAACTTACTAATTAGCTCGAAATTGTGAGGTTAAACTTTTAATATACTTTTAATGATACTTTAAAATATTCTCATAAACTTATGTTTGCGAATAACCATTTACGCTCCTAGTTAATGGTCCACGCATTTTAATACTTCGATCATGCCAATATTTGTTTGCAAAAAAAAAAAAAAAAAAAATGGCCACATTCTATCTGTTAATATATTTTCAATCAAGTTGGATTTATTTAGTAATAAAGGTATGAGCGAGTTTGATGGTGCTATTGTTGAAAAGATGGCATGATGTGCTCTCCTTGTAGTCGTTTTTTTTTTTTTTTTTGGTTTCCCGCAGGGTGGTCCTAGGGGGCCCTCATCAGGAGGGCAGCACCCGTAGCATGCTTGCTCCACACCTAGACTAATCCCCACTCGCACCGAGTCAGCCCGTAAGGGGTAAAGTGCTGGCCATGAACAATTTTCCATTCCCATGGTCACTAGCGGGGATCTTGAGGAAATGAAAGTATGTCACTGGAAGCGTCAGGTTATTATTGCCTTTAGGCTTTGGTGAAATGAAAGTACGAACTAAGATATTGAGGAAATACGTGGAACAAGAATCGACTGTAAACACAGAGGTTGAGGGAGATGTGGAATTTCATAGTCCAAGAGACTAAATAAATAAAGTAGCTAGACACTTTCTTCACTCTAGACAATGTTATAAGAAGGGAGGGAAGTCATGTCTCCATCAATCAATAAAGGGCTCAAAACAGAAGGATTTGAAAAATGTACCATCACTAATCTTTTTTCTAATTATATATGTTGCACACGCGATAATCATGTTGTTTAAATGATAATTTAGAAAAATCTAACAAAATACCAAACACATAATACTAAACACCTATGTTCATGGATGGTGGTTTAGATATGTATTGTAAAAGTTGCAGCATGCAGTGCAGAACCATACACCTAGAGCGATAAGTACTGAGAGCTGCTGCACCAAAATTATGACATATTAACTGATAACAGATCATACAACCAGTTGACAGAAAGGCAACCTATCACCAAATCTAGTCACAAGTAATACAAATCGCTGGTTTTTGGGTGTGTGCAAGAAACGACAAAAATCTATTAGTAAAGACTCTTGTGTCTATGGAAAGCATTGTAGGCACGTGCTTTTTATTCTGCTGTGTAATTCGTTTACATAGCATGTATCTTGATTGTTTCCGTAGTATTTATCCCCTATAATTCTACAGTGTATCAGATCCTGTGTTAGAGAGTTCATAATTTTGATAAAATTGGTTTTCTTGAAATTTTAATAAAACTGATAGTTTTAGTAAAACTGATATTCATAAACTGAGTGTTTTTGTTAAAACTGATGTTCATGATTTTTCAAGAAAAATGTGACCTTTATCAAAACTGGACATTGGATTATTGATCTTAGTAAAATTTGATCTTGAAATTTGACCACTAACCCTAATAGCATGTTTCGGCCGAACCACTTAGGTTGATCAAGGTAAAATTTTTAATTTTTTAATCCCTAAGTAACTAGGGTTTTTTCGGCCGAACCCTAGGAAATTCAAATTCAAAATTTCGACCGAAAATTTGAATTTGAATTTGGTCACAATTAGGGTTAGATTCATAAGATAATTGTGATAATTACTATCGACATATTCTAGCATGATTTTAGGAATCTTGAATATTATTGATAGATTTTAGTTGCCTAAGATTGAGAAAATATATATTGTAGACAGATTTTATCCTAATATGGAATGTTTACAATAATATATATATATATATATATATATATATATATATATATATATATATATATATTTATTAATTTCGGTCGAATATATTGTTAGATTACGAGGAGTAATCACTACGGAAACACAAAACATGGTACGTGCATGTAATCGAAACTACGCAGCGGAAGAGTTACACATACCTCAACAGTTAACGTAGTCCAAGATCCTTTGTACGAGGGAGTTCTCGATCCACCGGACGGAACCCGTAGAGTTTCTTGTGAAAGAATCCCTACGTGGTGTTAGCTCCACAGCAAAGCATCAGATCAATTCTTGGCACGGGGACAGATCTTCAGAGAGTTGCTCGAAAGCAATTTGGCACACCCTTTGTGAAAGTATGGTTCGGCTGAACTAGTGAGGTGTGGGAGGAGGGTTTTCTCTCTAAAACACTCTTGTGAGGGAATTATGATTAGCCCTAAAATATTCCCTAAAATAGCCCTAAAATAACTAAAAAACTGTCCAATGTTTAACCTATGTTAAAATTAAGTGTCTGAAGTTTGAAATGTTAAAATGGACTGTCCCAAGTTTCATTTTTGTTGAAATTTGGTGTCTTTGTGCGTGTTTTCATCTCCATTCAATCATTTTCATCAACCCACCAACCCACTCATAATCCACCACTCTTTACTTTTCACAAAATCGTTAAATTTCATCTAAAAATTGAACATTAAAAAAAAAGTTTCTAGAAGAGTGGTGTGGAGCCATTTTCCAAGGACAATAGAGCGAGATTTACTTGCTCGGATGTGACCAACTTTTTAGGTGACGGTCCCGGCAAGATGACGAGAAGGGAGTGTGTATGAGAGCTCGAATTCGACATACGGTTTCGTCGGAATTGATCTAAAGTAATCACACCGAGACACCAAATTTCAACAAAAATGAAACTTGGGACATTCCATTTTAACATTTCAAACTTCAGACAACTAATTTTAACATAGGGTAAATCTTGGACAGTTTTTTAGTTATTAACCCTAAATAATATGCATTACAATTCTAAAAAAAAAACTGCTATTCCTAAGTGAGCGTCTTACTAAAAAAAATCATAATCCTCCTATATTTGGCTAACTATGAATGACATCTAGGACTTATTTGTTACAGCCGTTCATTTAAATTGAACACACGTGTCAATATCTTAAGCAAGGGACAGGAGATCGGGACAGGGACCCGGGACAGAAGCTGAGCGTCCTAAAATAACCAGTAAGGCTTAAGAAAATCAGTAATCATCAGTTGCATTTACCAAATAAGACTTGACAATTGAACTTGAAAAATATGGGAAAAAAACTTTAAAGTAAAGAAATCTAATTTCCCGATGATTTAGATGTTCTACTTCATAGACAATTCTTCGTATTTCACTTTACCCATCCATTAAATTGGCATGTGCTTGCAGATATCAGTAATTGTTAGTTGCACTTACCTAATAAGACCTGACAACTAAACTTGAAGTATCTGGCTAAAACTATCTACTATATTATATTAATTCGGTATCGGAAGCTCTCTGATCGACACGTGGACAGTCCACGCAGTCACTGTTTCCTAATTTAATTGGAATTTAATAGGGGTTCTCTAAATTTAGATACATAATATTGATTCATTGAAAATTAAGAAGTATTTTTATTTCCTATTTTTGTCTCTACGCAATTTATAGAAACAAATTAATAAAAAGTTTCCATTTAAATAGTATATTTATACAGTTTGGTTCCGGAAGACCGTAGGCCGCCACGTAAACAATATATATTTAGAATTATAAATAAAGCATATAGAAACAACGTTTATTAAAAAGAAACTCACAAACTCAACGTAGTTATATATTTTTTAAATATATATATGGGCACCGCATTATAAAATTGTAGATTATTATTCATTAATTTATTAAATTATAGGAAACTACTAGATTGTGTATAGGTAAAATAATATATTTTTTATATATGCATTATACAAAAGATTCGGTGATATAAGTATACATATTTCTCACTTGTGAAACCCTAAAATAGACCCGGTATTAAAAAAAAATCCTAAAATGCTAGACAAAATTTAAGAATTGGAAATTCATACTATATGTATTAATTATATATTACAATATACTATAGAATAGAAATCATCAGAGTACAAAGGTATATTTAACTACCCTAAATACGTTGGCAAAAAAAACTACCCTAAATACATCTATAAAAATAATTTATATATATATATATATTATTTCCGTCAGTTGTTATGCGGACATGGTGAAAAGAACTAGAGACGATGGCCGAGCCTGGAAATAAATTGATTCTATTTATATTTTTGCAACTATGCATCTCCAACTTTTTTTTAACTACATATCACATTTATATTTGTATTTTGTATTGTGTCTCTGAGGGTCTTTCAACAGGTAGGGATGGCCAAGAATCAAGAAAATTAAATTAACGAATAAAAGAATCCGCAGGTATACCGATTGTAAAAATAATTAATGAATTTATTTATCATCAAGTGTCTACTCTTTCAAACTTTATATATAAGTAAGCTTTTCCCAATTCTCAGCCACAATCAGGCAGTCAAGACTGTAAGTAACTACTTGGTGTTTATTTTCAATTGATTTAATTACTTACATATCCAATTGAATATTTAATTTATGTTGATTCAATTATGTTTGGCTGAATGAGGTAAGGACTGGTAGACCTCGAGGCGGGCGGGCATCTGAAGTGGCAGGTGGCCGGCGACTACGGTAGCTTCTTATGTAATTACTACGTAACAATATATGCAATTTCCAGTTAGTAATAATAAACCTAAAGAAAACATTATATTATATATATATCGATCACTCTCTATAAAAGTAGTGTACCTATATTAGTTAGATTATAAACAATACTTAGTGTTCAGTTTATTTTATCCGAACATCCAAATTTACATTGCATATGTGAATTAATACTCTGACTAGTGGAGGTAATCCGTAATACTCTGAATTTTTTATTTATGTAGTTGAACCCTAATAAAATAGTTTTTTAATCAAGAACTGAATTACTGTTTTTTAATTCACAGCAACCAACAAGTAGAAGTTGTAGACTCAAGAGCTGTACCTGATGTTTTGGATTTCATCATTATGGAAGTACTTCCAACCATGGCAAAAAAAAAAAAAAAAGTACTTCCAACCAATTTGTCACCAAGGTCACTAATTACAATGGGATCTGTAATTTTTTTTTTTTTATCTTTAAAATTTCGGTTAAATCTGAGTTAAAACTCTTATTATTTTACTCAAACTTGAACTTCTATTTATGAAATATTGCACTTACATTTTTAATTAAACTGAATTTAGCTTAGCTTTGTCGATTTTTTTTATATAGCATTTGCATATTCCTAACACTCCAACAAATGAAGAAACAAGAATGAGTCCGGGTTTCATAATACCCACCACTCAAATGGTTCACTAAAGGTTTATTGGATCCTAGAAGTGAGCAAGAATGCATTCAGACCGACCAATCAGGTAAATACCTCTTCTTATTCATATCGTAGTCATTCATCTGCTTAAGGGTGTAAATGTATTAGTATGAGTTTGACAACTACCCAAGGTTGGTTGGACCAACTGGTAAAGCGAGTTGTGTTCCCTGTGGGCGACCCGAGGTCGAAACCCGCCTGATACGCCACTTTGGGGAGGACTTTAACCTTAACGCTCCCGGTCCGAACTTGCGAATGCAATGTAAATATATCCAAAAAAAAAATGAGTTTGACAACTTATTTTGGAAATTGTTTAATTAATTAGGAGGCCTTTCCACAAAATGATCACCACAGAGAAATATCAATCTCGGTAACCAATTACACTCTCAAGCATGGCGACTTTGTATTAGTGAACGTTAGTGGGATGATGGAATCTAGCCGCATAGTGGTTTGTTATGTGTTTTTATCGCAATTTGAAAAAATTACTGAAGGCAAAAAAATGAAATATGTGTTTGGAAATTACTTAATTAGGAGGACTTTTCCAAAATATGAAAATTTTCTATTTTCCAGTATTGCTCTGAATTTCAAAACTATGTACGATTGATTAGAAAAGTCTTATTTGCTTTTATTTATTTGCCATGAAGGATAAGTACTAGCTCCACTAAGGCAAGGATTTGTGCTTCGACATTCTTCCATGAGGTAAGCATAAAATCTCATCATGTGGCTTCAGTTCTTTGGAAACCATTTTAATTTGGTAGATTTTTAGTTGATTAAAAGTGTTTCAGCATTATAAACATAAAATGGAAAGTCCATCAAAGTAGTTAGATATGAATATGTCACAAATATGAACCTCATTACGATTTTTTTCACGACAAGATCAATCAAGAACATTGAGTTCGCATAGCGGCCATTGGCTTAATTATTTCTCTAATGTTGAAAATGGTGGCTGAGACCATTTTACCCATTTTTTTTTTTTCATTTTATTATCTTGAAAATATAAATTGTGGCAAAAAAAATCTTTGAAAGAGAACTATTTTATCAACTAAAATTTATAAAATACTCCATTCAACTATATATATAGATATATTACATTAATAGTTACAATATATAAATCTACATATAAATATAAAATATATATAATATAAAACCTAAAAATTTCAATTTTAAGTTTATGGATAAAATAGATTAATTTATAATGATATATCTATAAAAAAAATTCAAATTATTTTTATTTCCTAAATTCAAATTTTAAAGATGTTACTTTTTAAACTTTTTTTTTATACTTTAAACTCAATTTTCTTAATTGGGTGTTCTTTCCCGCGCGGTGCGCGGGGTTAGCATCTAGTATATATTTAAAGTAAGAAAATCTAATTTTCTGAGAACTAAGATTTTCTGCTTCGTGAAAATTATGCTTATTTCCCTTTACACCCATCCATTAGATTGGTATGTGCTAAGTTTTAGTAACCAACAACAGGTATAACAGTATAACAATTGATCAAATAGTGCCTTGACAAACAATTTAAAAATAACAGTACAAATCTTTAAATAATAAGAATTCAACTGCACTTCTTGTGAAGCACAAACAAGAAAAGAAGAAGTAAGAATTCATGTTAAATCTACCTTCTGTATTTGCTTTTTTGCTTAAATAAAAAGATTAGAAGAAACATATTACATGTTAAGTTGCTTCTTGAATTGGGTATCTGTAACATCTTATGTCGCTCCTGGGTATATTTAGGTAGGTACTGAAGAAGATTCATCTTGTCCGACAAACTGGTAGATCCCGCAGATCTGCTCACCAGGAGGTTGTTCTTTCAACTTATTGTACCTATATGTACGAGTATCTCTATAATAGAGCTATTACATTGTCTGGAGATATACAATCTTTATAGGATGCCCCTCACTTCCTTTTCTTTTTTTGGGTTTGGATATGGAGTATAGGACTAAAGAAAAGTGAAATTACAAGCTTAGATGTATATGGATTGCATTTTGTTTTAATTGAGAAGTAATATTAAGAATTAGCAAACTGTTTGAATATATTTTAGGGTTAAGAACACAATAGGGGCCTGAATGTGAAATGTCTAAAATACCCCTACACACTAATTATGCCCTTAAGGCCACCACGCTCCGGCCACCGCCCAGCGACCACCACCCGGCTCCGGCGACCGCCACCGGCCTCCGATCGGAGCCAAAAAAGCTCTGATTTGAGCTCCGAAGCTCCGACCGGAGCAAAAAAAAAGCTCTGATCGGAGCTTTGGAGCTCCGGTCAGAGCTTTTTTTGCTCCGATCGGAGCTTTTCGGTCGTCGCCGCAGGTCGGTGGTGGTCGCCGGAGGCCGGTGGTGGTCGCCGGAGTCGGGGTGGTGGTGGTCGCCGGAGCTGTGGTGGCTTAAAGGGCATTTTCATCATTTTAGGTCAAACATATGAGAGACACACTTTGGTCAAAGGGCATTTTCGGGTTTTCAAATTATTTTTGGTCACATGCCAAACATGTGACCACTTTCCGTCACTTTTAACAGAAAAAATAGACGGAGACCTCACTTATACACAAAACTCAAAATTCAGGCCCTAAATAATACGTTTTTTCAATTCAGACCCCTTTTGGCAACATGGGCAAACATTCAGGCCCCTATTGTGTTCTTAACCCTATATTTTATGCATGTTCAATATTGTGTATCATGTCCAATATTCTTGTTCCCCTAGAATATAACTTCTCCTAGAAGTTTCTTACTCCACAAGCCTTTGTAAACATTACTACACAAGCTTTGTAAACCTTGCTCCCCAAGATTATGTAACCTTATATAAAGGGCACCGTATATGAGAATAAATCAATCATTAAGTTCTCACTTCTCATTACTCTCTTATACAACTTCTATTATTTCATAACATGTTATCAACACGATTTGTCTCGTATATTCTTTTTAGCTGTTGGTCTGTTCATCCAATTATCCACGAAGAAGTCATGCATCAGGAAGCCTTGCAAATCATCACTTCTTCCAAAACTCTATCATCTTTCTAGCATATAGTATATATGTAAATCCAAAAGTTTTGAATGTATTATTTCTTGTCTTATTTAGGATGTTGTTGAAACAAATCCACTATCAGATGGCATCACCCACCTTCGTATACTTTGCTGGGCAAGATATTCACACAGTTCGAGTATTACTTCCTTTGTTCTATGGATTGATTGGTGACTTGAAGTCTTAGGAGTTAGAAAGCCACGAACAGCTCCATCGTCTCAAAACCAATATTGGAGGGCTCTTGTACATGAGAATAGATCATCCAAATTTGCTTCCTTCATATTAATTTAATGCTTTATGGGCTAATGATTATCTTTGTTTTATGAGTTTAATTTTCAATATAACAGAGAGAAGACGTTTGGTAATGAAGAAGCACTCCGATTAATTATTCTGTTAACCAACAGGAGACCACACTTCATCACACTTCATTAATTTCTTTTCATTTAACTTATTAATTTGTCAATTCCCTTTTAACGCATTATATTGCCTTCCTCCACGTCGTTTAACAGGTCGATCATCCAATAACACGCGGAAATCCCCTAACGATCACCTCGAGCTAGGTTGAACGGAAATAAATTCAAAGAAAATGGAAGGGAGTCATCGAGATTAAAAACGAGAACGACCACCGAAAAACGTCAATATCGAAAGAAAAAAAATTGAAAAGGGAGATTATTAATAAGGCGTTTTTAAATTTTAATTTATATTGATTTTTTTTTTTAATTCTAATCAATATTATTTTTATGTGTCAGCAATTCATCGGATTTACAAGACGCGACGACACATATCACACAATATGTCAAATCTTGTGGACTCGATTATACAGTACGTGATATCATACATGTGAAATGTTATTTCATACATAAAATTATAAGTATTGATATGCTCCACTCCCTGAAGCGAGCGTAGAAGCAAATGTGTTATCACAGAAAAATAGTGTGTTGTATAAAGATGCCCCACTCCCTGAAACGAGTGTGTATCATATGTGTTACAACCAAAAAAAAAAGTGGCTTAGCACATGGATGCTCGATGCTTTGATATCATTGAACAACAATAATTATATGCATCGCCCACTAGATATCCTTTGCTCCCTGAAGTGAGTATTACAATGTATGATTATAATGAGAATATTTTACACTCCTTGAAGTGAGTGATGTACTATGGTAATAATGAATATGAAAGAGTACAAGTACAAATTTGCTGAAGTTATCATGGTCATGGACATGGTTGATTTTAAAATAGATTAAATACTTAGCATTATCATGATATCGATAACGAACGATGATAATTCATCTTACAAATAAAGAATGCATGAAAATAATACAAAGTCCAATTGATTTGGAAGAATGACAATTTTAAGATGCGCGATGACGCCAGCAGAAAATTGATGATATTATGCAGCGCGAAATTTGATAATTTTATGAACCACAGAGACATTAGGCAATGATTTGCCTTATTGATAGAAAATAAAATTATTTGCATATATTACTCATTGATACCGAGATATTGCGATAACAAAAAAATGCATTATTTATGAATGACGGATCCTGAAGATCCGAATTATGATTTTGAAGATCAAGAATTATGAATAGTTATTTATTTACTTTATATTTTTTGCACTGCATTTACAGTTACATTATTATTTCTTGCACTGCATTTTATTTATTATATACATTTATTCTTATGTTCATTGCATTTCATTATAAAATGATCCAGAAGATCAATATTATTCAGAAGCTCAAGAATTGATAATTTTTGGATCCGTAAGATCCTGGAATATATGAAAAATGGGATCTGAAACAATGTATTTGTGAATTAAAGATCTTCATGTATACAAAGGAATCATGTATATCATGAATTATCATAAATAAGGGATCCTGAAAATCCTATGAGATCATGAGTTATGAATAAAGGATCCCGAAGATCCTAGAAGATCTAGAAATATAACAAAGGATCCCAAAGATCCTAACGATCTTAAATTATGAACAGAGATATTGAAGATTCTGAATTATTTCGAATGAACGATCTGAAAATATGAAAATAAATCTTGGAGATCCTAAGAAATTTTGAGTTATGAAGAAAATATCTTTAAAAATATTGAGCTACGAATAAGAGTCATGAAGAACCTAAAATATTTTGAGCTATAAATAATCTGAAGATCATGAATTACGAGCATTTATCTGAGATTATATCATTATGCTTTTTAAATTACTTTTATTTATACTTTCATATATACTTTATTTATTTATTTATTATTATTATTATTATAAAGAATGTGATTACTCCGCAATCATCATTATGATGAAGATTAATAAAATAATAACATGCGGAATATATTGTAAGGGATACATGATATATATCTCTTACGAAATATGAAGGATATAAAATCAGTTAAACTAGAATTTTATTGATGCAAAGAGGTAAACCAGAAGTTTTACCCATATAATACGATATTTGGCGTGACCGGTTATAGACCATTCCAGATCACTTATGATGCGAAAGACATTATTTGGAAGAACCTGTAGATTCTCCATAAATTATTACAATGCTTACTCTCAAGGAAAATTCATTATGTGTTCATCATCAAGTGAGTTCGGGATAAAATCCCTTAATTATTATAAGGTGAATATGGGCCCGTTCACCAGCCATGTAGACCACGATATTATTTTGAAAGATGCATCTACGATATGGTCACATGAGCGTTGATTATGGATTTGTAAGAGCAAGATTTCCAGATTATGCAATAAAGAATGGTGATGATATTGAAAGTTGATATTTACTACAAGATTCAGACAATTATATGTCTAGATTTGCAGTTTAGCATGAAAGTTACAAAGATCCTCCAATTAAATAGCTAAACTGCTACCAATTAGAACAAATTGAGTACAAATGCATGCTATTATGAAAGCAGCAATATAACTGCGCATCAAGCCAATATTAAATAACAGTTCTCCCCTTTACAACCAATTTTTGGTGAAGAGACAATTTTATTAATTTTATGATGTGTGATATATGTTTGAACTGCTCCACCGAACGCACAAACATGGGTCTGGAATGTTGGGAAAAATATTTTGTCTATAAATCAATTATTTGAAAACAATGACTGATATATATATTTAAAGCAAGAGTTGCTAATTGTCATTGATGAACAACTTTTCCCAACATTAGGGGAGAAAAGAAGCAGCTAGCAGAAAAGAGATTGACAAAAAAAAAATTGTGATATCTCATTTAGATCCTCGCACAATGATAATATGAACCAGAAGTTCAAAAAGATAAACATACCAAACTACTGCCTATTAAGTGACTTTATGAGACCTAGAAAGTCATAAGTCTAGCACTAGCTGCGAATGCTCTAATTTGAAATGTCCCGGCAGGACAAATTATAATGAAAAATATTCACTCCTGAAGCGTGTAATATCGGTTCCGAATAAGTTTTAAAGAAGAATGGAGCATAGAAAAAAAATATGGTCTTATTATGGAGGTGATTTCCCATAAAATAAGTAAAGACATAACTAAATATGAAATCCCATAAGTGGTTCAGGTACCTGGAAGTAATTACAATAAAGAGATCTCAAAGAGTTATGTCATTAATGGGAAAATGATGGAACCGTAAAATGTAAAGTTGTCGACAACATTTTTGAATATTATTCTTGAGTGAAAACTTAAAACAGTACGAGGATCTTGAGCTCAATATGTCAAAGAATCATTATGATTGGCCAAAGTTTGAAAAGACGCAAGCATTAGGATGAAAAATGCAGAAGGTGGAAGCCAGTGTATGCAAATTATTTCCCGCATAAATAAATTGCGTCGTGAGATACGCACAACCTGTGGTACAAATGTTATATGCAGAATCCTGACTATTATTATATGGATCATTTGGTGGAGCGATCACCTTCTGGTATATTACTACGTTGGCAGTACATACAAAGTTTTATTTTGCCTCGTTATACGAATTACTTATAGCCTATTTGAGTGGCTAATTTGATAGCAACATTAAAGTGAAAATCCCAGAAGGATTGAAAATGCTAGCATGGATTTTTTTTCCAATAATGTTGTATAATAAAGATCATCTAAAAATAATGCAGGCAACTTATGGTATATTCTCCACAATGTATAGCTCATTTGTGCTACTATATATCAGATGATATTATGCGAATAAAGTAAACTGATATTTGATAAGTTGAACTGATCACGCTATAGATGAAGAGAGGCATCGCGTGAGGGGGAGAATTACACGATATTAAAACTCCTAAAGAGTTCTAAATATGGTCAACTTACTAATACATAAATGATAAAATTGTGTTTCGGCTTGAAGATCGAACACATAATATATTGATAATATTTTTATATGGTTAGAGCACATATATTGAGTATACTGGTGGTTATTAGTTTGCTAGATGAGAATATATATATATTTTCCGCCCTCGTGAGATTAATGAAGAACTTAATGGTCCAGAAATAACTTATATAGTGCTTACATGAGCACTAATATATCTTGCTAAAGGAACTTGATATATTATTGGTTATAAGCAAGATTTAGTTCTTCTCTAATATACTGAAATTTGAACAAAGTTAATAAAATATTTATGTATCTTCGAGGGACAAATTACCTGAGTTATTTATCGGATTGAATCAAGTCCTAAATCAGTTGACTATACAAAATGCAAGATATATCATGAAATGTACCATTATTTTGTATATATAAGGATGATGCAGGTTATATAGATCCAATTGAAGAATATTCATCTAAGGAGACATGGCGAAACACATTTCAAGTTATTCTTCACTCGTGATCTTAAGAAGAAACGTGACTTCACCGTCCGACAAATTTATTCCAGTGATTATTAGAATATATTTTCAAGGAGGCTTTACTGATTGCGACATTATATTTTCAAGGAAGACTGGTGAACAAAATTGGATTGCGTCGACTAAAAGACATTATATATGATCAGGGGGAGAATTAAAGGCAGCTTACAAAAGGGATTCATAATTGTGTACTCTTTTTCCTTCACTAGATTTTTATCCCAATGAGTTTTTTCTAGTAAAGGTTTTAACGAGGCACAATTCCCTTATGAACATCCAAGGGGGACTGTTGTGAATATATTTTATGGATGTTCAATATTGTGCATATATCATGTCCAATATTCTTGTTCCCTTAGAATATAACTTCTCCTAGAAGTTTCTTACTCCACAAGCCTTTGTAAACATTCCTACACAAGCTTTGTAAACCTTGCTCCCAAAGATTATGTAACCTTATATAAAGGGCACCATATATGAGAATAAATCAATCATTAAGTTCTCACTTCTCATTACTCTCTTATACTACTTCTATTATTTCATAACATAAACAG
Organism: Clarkia xantiana subsp. parviflora; assembly: GCA_036873135.1. Lineage (NCBI taxonomy): Eukaryota > Viridiplantae > Streptophyta > Magnoliopsida > Myrtales > Onagraceae > Clarkia > Clarkia xantiana. The sequence goes on from JAPTYO010000004.1 coordinate 29,931,745, forward strand.
ATTTTTCAGCATATGGTTATTTGTTTCAAACAGAGAATCATAACTGGACATCTTCTCCCCAAAATTATTTTCTTTCGCAGCGCATTGATGATTTTTTTTCCCATGGGTTCTTACCAAAAACGAAAATATTTTTCAAAGATTGATAGACTTCTTTGACTTCTAAAAGTTAGAGTGTTAAGTTGGAAAACCTAAATCTAAGTGCAGAGAGGAAAAGAGTAAAAAATGGTTCAATCAAAAGTAAATGGTATTGTGTATCTGAGTTTTTTTTATTATTTTTTATTTTAATGAGTGGTCATTGTCCAACGTAGATATAATTCTGCTAGATAAAAGTCACGGTAGCTTAAACCAGCATTAACAATCATAAAAAAAGTTCCTCTGTATAATATAGGAATACAATGTCAATTATTCCAAGTAAATTTCTAAATTGTTTCAACTCTTGTAGAACATTCAACAAACGCCTTATGTGCATTGAGGGAAAGATTAAAGTTAAAAGGTCCCCAAATGAACAATAGTCATCTCTATTAGAAAGTTAAACAAACACGTGAGCCGAATTTCCATGTTTACATAGGAGTGAAATCGAATTTCAATCACAGGTTAGTGTAGGTTAATTTATGAAGATTACCTTGTTGAAGTAGTTGAATGGTTGAAAGTCTCGATGGTTATCTTGCCTTGTTGAAGCAGTTGAATGGTTGGAAGTCTCGATGGTGTTCCAACGGTTCAGAGTATGCGGTGAACGAATTCGAACTGAAGCTTTTTGAATCAAAAAGGTTTACGGAACTGAAGCTTTGTGAAGATGCCAATCCTGATGATGATACCTACCGCAGGGCTGATGGTTCCGCGGCCTTGGCTACCGCCCACTGCTCGGCAAACGAACTGAAGGTTTGTGAGAACAGTGAGTTTGAGTTCAAAGTGAACCTATGTGAAAACGGTTAAGAAAATATTAATGAGATCATGTTGAAGTTTGCAGTTGACAAAGCAGAGGATGAACAAGGCATATGAACCGAGTGAATGAGGTTTGGGTTACCGAGCGGGGACGACTTTTTCAGATTGTTAAAAGGCATGTCTTTTCGTTGTGAGGCCTTGACTGACTTTTAGAATAGTAGGTGTTGATGTATTTGTTCATGAACGACGGTTGTTTGAAAAATATCAAGTTGAGATTTATGAAAAATACTACCGGGTAAACAAATATGACGATTTGTTTGCATTTTGAATATCTTAGTTTGAATATAGGCTTATTTTATTTTTAAACTAGGGTGCTGACCCCGCGCACCGCACGGGGTTACTTTGTAATTTCAAAACTACACAGTTTGTCAAGGGTTAATAGTAATACACTGAATGCTGGAAAAAAAGAACCCCAATTTCAAACTATCGTAACGTAACATCAAAGTTCGCTACAGATTTTACAATCTTAAAGTTATCATAATTAAATTCATTTATTAATTAGTAGTACTGCAGTTAACACTTGACATTGTACTAATGTTTTTAACAGCAACATCAAAGTCCACAAATTTCTCTCAAGAATCTCAAGTATTGAAGGCAATTAATACTAATTTTAGCTCAACAATATCATCTATGACTACGGGAAAACATGAGCCTACACGCCCTACAAAATAGCACATAATTAATACAAAAAGAAGAACATGATTTATCATTTATGTACCTAATATAGTAGAAAGTCAAACATTATGATATGATCAACACTCAAGTCAAGATCTCAAGCAGCCAAGTATATGCAAATTAAAAGTCTACATACTAATAAGCCACAATCGACATTGGTATATGTACCAATGCACTTCATGTAAAGTGCATGCTGCAAAAATCGACCTGCCTCAAAAACCATGGTTATTTGCTTCCTCGATGGACTATGAAGTGTCTAGATCACCAGCTGATTTTCTAGGAAAAAAAAGGAAAGGCATGAAATTATGAGTTGTTTTGCTAACTAAGCATATTTTAATTGGTAAATACAAAAATAGGCACACAAATTTGAAATTGTCAAATTTGAGCAAACCCTTGAATGGGATTCAAGGGTTTGACCAAAAGCTTTGGTCAAACCCTTGAATCCCATTCGAGGGTTTGACTGGAGTTTTCAGTCAAACCCTAGACTCTTATTCAAGGGTTTGACCGAAGACTCCAGTCAAACCCTTGATTGGAAGTCTAGGGTTTGACCTCGAGTTTGACTTAAATTTGAAATTTGTAAAAAAATAATATTAGCATTAATAAAAATCATTTAAAAAAAACATCCGAACTTTTAAATTGATAATGTGCGTCTACAGTCTCAGCTCACTAAGGAGCCAACCGAAACTTCTAGGCGTTCAAAGATAAGAATTGTGAGAGGTTTTGATAGATGACATATGGGTGGGAGACCGAATGAGCGGGATAGGCAAAGTCGGTGACCATAGAGACCTTGATTAATCTATTATATATTTTATGTGTAGTATTGAATAATGTTTTTTTTTCGTATTTGAAGGAACAAGATTATATGATTTGTATTTTAAATATTATGATCAATTTATATGTTGGATGTTTTTTTTAAATGGATATTATTAATACGATTTTTTTTTTTTTAATTTCAAATTTAAGTCATATCCTAGACTTCCAGTCTAGGGTTTGACCGGAATCTTCGGTCAAACCCTTGAATGGGATTCTAGGGTTTGACTGAAAACTCCAGTCAAACCCTCGAATGGGATTCAAGGGTATGCCTGTTTGTGTTATTTTTAATTTTCGGTGCTTAATTGTGTATTTTTGTATTATAATATGATTATTTTGGTAATTTTCTCTGAAATTATGACATGAATTTTTTTTTTTTTTTTTTTTTTCAGTAAAACCAGCTAGATAGAAAGACACCTTGGAAATGAAGACCCTCCCGTAATCAAAGAGAATCTAACAATTCAGTGAATTAGGAATTATGGACTTACAGATCGTTTTTGAAAATGTATTGCAACCAATTACCCCCGACTTTTTTGACGAATCAATGGAACAAACTAGTCAATTTGCCAGAAGATGCACAATACAAAAAAGAATTCTCACCACCACTAAAAAATTAATCTTATCTCCATATCATATTACAGATAATAAAGTGGCCTCTAAAGGAACGAAATAACATATCCAACCTTATCTGCAACTACCTTGTCAAAAGGAATCATGCACCGTGAACAATTTTAGTTTGTAAGAGACATCAAATTCATTTCCTGCACATATCTACTATTTTTAACCCCAGTAACTCCTGCAAGATGCAACCAAAATAAATATATATCATTTTAGTAAGCAATCAAACCATTCATCTAAGTCATTCACTCATAAGATAGATTGGCATCAATATGAGAAAAGAGAACAAAAAATCAGCAACCGAAAAAACTGCAAAACCAACTGTAGAGATATGCCTTGGAAAAAAAGACTCGTCTGTAACCAAAGAGATGCTAACGATTTAGTGATTTAACATCCTGACAAAACCCGTGGATCGCCACATAGAGGATTAAAATCCACACCAACTGATTTAACAAAGTTCTTGAAGTTAGCATGCGTAGCCAATCTAACATGATGTCCATATTCCTGCAAATTCATACAAAATGACTTCGTTTGAAAAGTGAAATTCATACTAATAAAAAAGGCATTTTTGTTATATAGTGTTATAATTACAGTACATGTCCTCAAGGCAAACGTCATCTGGTTCATTCTGAAAATAGGAGGTTGACTTCAGGTGACAGTTCCCCAATAAAAATTAAATGAGATGTATGTTCCTTAGATGTATGATAAATAGAGAAATGAGCAAATTTGGTGTAATACTCACGAATTCCAACATCTCCTCAACCACGACCAACTATTAATTTATGTCATGTATCCTTAAAAGCCTTGAGTATGTTATTTGTTGTCCTCATGGGATCTTCAAGAGGCTTCAAGAACATCAAAAACAATAATACAGTCAACAACATCCTACATATAATGATCTAATCTTAAGTATTTAAATAAGTCACCAACTTCAGCTAGTAGATACATGGAAGAGTTTGATTAAAATTGCTCAGTTGATGATAAGACTATACATCATCAAGCCTACATTAGAATGGCCACTCTCTTTCCTAGGAATACTATATTATAAAGAAGAAATAACGCTCATAAAGAGTAGTATTTAAACCAAGAAGCATCCATACCTGAAAAAATAGAGTTTTATGCAAAAACTAGATTATCTACCGTGAGTAACTAACGTCTCTTTCTTGGGGTTGGTAACTCTCTCCCTTTTGTTGTCAGAAAAGAGATCTCATCTCCCTAAATACTATAGAGTTCAGACGAACTCACCTCTACCTAGAGTAGGTGCCGAATTACATCAAGTAATTCACCCCGGAGATCCATTCAGCGACTGTATAGAAGAGGCTTTGCTGTGGAGACCATAGACTGGGATTGCTCCTTAACCAGAGTTCCCATAGGACACCGTCAGGCAGACCGTGAACTCCCTCGTTGACATTTATTGAGGATGAATTTCCTAAGCATGGTGATATCAACACGAATGAAGTCTTAAAAGAACTTGAACAGGACAAGGATGATCAGGTCCCACTTACATCGAATGGGAGAATTGAGGGTGTAAACACCTAATTTCGGTCTGCGCGACACGCGTGACATGTGGCGCACCTAAATGCGGAAGTGTCTAATTATGGCAAGTCGTGAAGCTTTCAAGAATGCTCAGCATAATATTAGAATAGTATCTGTATTTATTGCAGAGTATACTTTCTGAATATTTAGATTAATATTTAGAATATATTATATTTATTAGCAAAATAAATCAGCAATATTTACTGTTTGGATTAGAATATACATACATATATTAGTATATGGGTCGTGCTATAGAGGCAGAAATCACTGCCGAAATAATACACGAAAGTGTAAAGACTTCCACGTGGTAACCACTTTCTTCCATAAGACTTCATCTCTCTCCACTATTACAAGAACACCCTTGTTTAACTATTATTTTTACAAACTTCCAAAATACAATATGTTTCTTAATATTATGATGTTACTCTAAATTATAACTTTGTATGACTCCACGATATACGTAGAATATTTTCCTATATATTAGATTTTGATTTTATATTATACACTTATTAATATAATTTCATTTATAATATAAATAATTCTTAATAATTTGTTTCAACATATTTAAAATATAATCAGTATTTATTAATTAATTTAAATTTATACTAAATATTTTTAGATACATAAATATATTTTTTTGAATAAATTAATCAATGACATTTATTTTTAAAAATGATTTGATAAATACTTTGTGAAACGGATAAGAAATTTAAAAGCTGATAACATAAGTATTCGTTAGGGCTGGCAATTCGTACGGGCCGTGTGTGTTCGTGTCGTGCCAGGTTCGTGTCGTGTTTTGGGGGTCAACTCAAACACGGCCTGTAGTAAATTGAATAGAAAAATTAATATTTAACAATTTTAGTTTAAAACATTGTGTTATCGTGTCGTGCCGTGTTACTAATATCAAACCCAAACCCTTAATTTTCGTGTCGTATTCGTGTCGGCCCATCGTGTCGAGCCCGAATTGCCCGCCTAGTTTTCGTTTAAGTAAAATCGTGCACAATGTCCTGATAGTTTTAATTAATTAATCAAGTTTTTTTTTTCAAAATTAATCAAGTTATTAAAAGTATATCTATATCACAGATTTTAATTGTGACACTTACTATTTTTTTTAAAAAGAACTGTAATAATTTATTAAAATATTATAAATAAGATAACATAAATTAATTATAGTATATATATATATATATATATATATATATATATATTGGTAAATCAAAAGAAATTTTATACACAGATTAATATATATAAATAGAGAGAGAGAGAAAAAAAAGTTAGTCAACAAAAAATTTCATAATACATTTTGTTCATCATGAAAATAACTCTACTAGTAACAGTTGGCTAAGCAAAAGCAAGAGAACCATTGCTCAAACAATAGCGGTGTGTGGTGGATTGATCGGAAGAGATGAGTCATGCTCGACATAGTATAAATAATAATTAGAGGAATTAGGAAAAGACAAATAAAAGGCAGACTAGAGAGGATTTTGACTTAATAAAATGAAAGAGTAGTGGAAGAACAATATTGGAAAAAATGGAGAGAGAGAATAGTTTTGCAGTTTTGCTAAATTTTAGGATGGACAAAAGCACTTTCGTAATTAGTTTCGGCAGGAAATTCTTAGTCTCTGTCATTTTCCTTAGTATATATAGGTGACGTCTTTGTACATGTAAATGGGTAGAGGATTCGAAAAAAATCAATAAGAAAAAACAGGAAAAAGAGCTTTGAATAAAAATTCATGGATTACAGTGCAATTACTTTCGACTCATTAATTAAACAGAGAGCCATCGTCTCCTTCTTCCCCCGGTGGACCCACCACAGCTGCCTCGCTATTCCTTGTTCGCTCGTCATCCGTCTCCGACTGTTGCACTGCTCCTATCCACGATCAAACCGACTCCGCCATCACAGACTCGTCCCCACGCGACTGCTCCAGCACTACCTACCAGTCCGACCTAGCCTTCTTCTCAGTCGACTGAGCCAATCTTCATCTTTTAGCACTTATCCATTTTCTCTACTTCTCTCGTTCTATTGTTATTCTTTTTTCCAGATTTTTGAAGATTAATTGATTCATTACTTTTGTACAGAAGAAGGGATAGGAGTCCATCTGGCTGACAATCTTCACCGAGGTTTTTTAGGGTTTGCTCGATTAAGAACCACCAACCAGGAAATTGTTCATTAATTTGACAGAGACGTCACTTGAAGAGGACCGACCGGTGTCCATATACATCATTCTAATCTCTGTTGTTGGTTCCGTAAAGAACTAATTAAACAGAAATAAATACTGGTGGTTCATTCTTAATAATAAATACATATAATGTCATAATATACGCTGTAGCATTCCTGGAAGCTTCTCAACTTAATTGCCACATTTAGATATTTCCTTATTTGGATGTCCCATACGTCATACGTATCGCGCGTGTTCCAAAATTAGGTGTTTACAAAGGGAGCAACAACTGTGAATAAAATGGTAAATACTAATTTGAACATTTTCATAGTAAATTCAGTGGGAGGAGTCAATCCAACCACAGAAATCACAGTTGCTCATGGTGCGAATCCAGTAGGACCTGATAATACAGTTGTTGAACCGTTGGATGAGAATCCTATAATTCCTCAACTACATGCTGGCAACAGTGGGAGTGGGACAAACAACTTTGTTCTTGGTCCAAGTGGCCATATAATTCATCTCGAGGGTAGAAACCTGAGACCAAGGGGTCGTCCAAGAAAGGTTGCAGGAGAAGGTTCCAGTAACACCTTGATTCCTAGTGGGAGCATTCTTCCTAGTGGGAGCATAGTTTAAGATGGGAATAACGAGGCTAGACGTAGTCGAAGGCAGATAACTTCTCCCAAGAAGTTTCCCATCGAGAAGGGTGAGTTATTCACCCTAACTTCGGTTGATGAACCGGTCACGGTTAAAAAAGCTTTGGAAGGTCCTCAAGCGGAGGAATGGAGGAAAGAAGTGGAGGAAGAGTTCGCCTCAATGGAAGCCAATTCGGTTCGGACGTTAGTTGATTTGCCTACTAATCGCAAGGCAATCGAGGCTAAGTGGGTTCTAAAATTGAAACTCACTACTGATGGAAACGTTTAGCGGTACAAAACTCGACTTGTCGCGAAAGGATATATCCAACTCCACGGAGTGGACTTTGATGAGACTTACTCACCGACTGTGCGTTACACCATGGTCCTGGCCATTTTGGCCATGTTTGCTAGCCTCGGTCTTGAGCTGCACTAGATTGGATGTTAAGACTGCCTTCCTTCATGGAAACTAGGAGGAAGAGATCTACGTAGAGCAACCAGGTGGTTTTTCATCCTCCAGGAATGAACATAAAGTTTTTAAGCTCCAAAGGTCGATCTATGGTCTTAAACAATCGTCCTGTTAATGGTACCGCAGGTTCCACGAGGAAATCATGGGCAACATATTCGTGAATCTTCCCGATGATCCATTCATGTACTCTAAGACCTCAGGGTCAAAGTATGTCATATTTACGTTATACGTCGATTATATACTTAATGCCACGAACGATGTGAGTTATTTGAAGAAGTCAATGTCTCGATTAGCATCTTTATTTGAGATGAAGGACATGGGATAGGCCACTTACATCTTGGGCATTAAGATTGCTAGAGATCGTGGTGCTCGTAGATTATGTCTTTCTCAGGAAGCATATATCAAGAAATTGTTGAGAATGTTCAATCTTTATGATGCTAAACCCATGGAAACACCAGTTGTATATGGGAGTGCGCTGTCGAAGCGCGATGGCCCAAAGAACCTGTAAAGCGTGAACAGATGAAAAGTCTAGAGTACTTCAGCATGGTAGGAAGTCTGATGTACGCGATGCCATGCACTCGTCCAGTGGAACCTCGGTTATCAACATTTACGATCCTTGAAACGAATAATGAGATATCTGAAAGGTACGACAAACTACGGAGTGTGCTATGAAGGAAGTAAGCTTGAATTGATAGGATATAGTGACGCCGACCATGGTGGTGATCTAGATGATCGTAAGTCCACCTCAGGAGGAGTGTTTCTCCTTGCTAATACCGCCATCTCTTGGATGAGCAAGAAGCAATCATTTGTCGCGTTGTCTACTATGAAATCTGAATTCGTAGTTCTCTCAACGAATGCACAGGAGGCTGGTGGCTAAAGAGACTCCTGACCGCCCTGCTTGACGTCAAGGACGAGAGTAAGCCTTTGCGCATTTACTCTGACAGTCAAGCTGCGATAGGGGAAGTCAAGAATCCAAAGTACCATAGTAGGACAAAATACATTGATATAAAATACAATATACGAAGATTGTGGTAGAAGACAAACTGATCATAGTTGAATTCATGCCTTCGGAAAATATGGTTGCGGATCCATTGACTAAACCCTTACGCAAGGATGTTATCAAAAAGCACGTAAAACTGCTTGGATTGCGTAGGATTTAGAAGGCTTATGATGTGATAGTAACATTTTGGATTTGAAGTAATGTTTGAATAAAAGAATTTCTATTTGAGTTTATGATATTTAAAACGTCATAATGACAATACTACATCAGATGTACTATCTATAAACTAGTCGTTAGAGCGTAAAACCTCCTAATAAAATATGTCGAATGTGGACCCTGCCATGTCACACGGGCACGATCGTCTTCATGAAAGTGAAACCTCATTCATATCAAGACCAGCTAAGAGCCATGGTATTTCGAAAAAGAAACCTGGTTATGCAAAATGATCATTTGGTTACGGGTTCACGATATGATCAAAGTTTTGCAGATCGCCGTGATGAATTCATCTACCACCGCATTCTGGGCTAGATGAGAGTCTACGATAGCATATGACATACCCACTCCTGATATAAAATAAATTAAGGTTATGCTATCGACGCGAACTTCATACTGCGCGTGCCATGTTCAACCACGGGGTCAGGCTCGGTTGTGTTAGACGGAATCTTCCAAGATACTGAAGGACACAAAATTCTTCACCTTGAGCGTGTGACTGATCCGGGGTGCTGAATGAAGCAGCAACAGAAGTACCCTTACCACTCGGAGCTCATGTCTAAGGTTGGGCTCAATGTTCGCTCCCAGGAGTACGAGCGTAGTGCCCGAACAAAAAGGCCAAGTGACCAAGTTTTGAGAACCAGTTGAGTTTGACTAAGGATATGAGCAATGGGGATGGTCATGAACATCTGTAATTCTCCGACTCTTGTATTCACAAGGTGGCCACCAGCCGAATATTAGTTGAAGGTTATGAATACTTGTACGGATCCCTTGGAGAAATGCTCATTTGGGGAAACTAGGAAATTAGAGAATAACAGTTGATCAGGGGTACAAAGCGGAACATAGAAGTAACATGTTGCGAATCAACGTTCCGCCGACGCTACAACATTCTTAACCGATGAGTAGCACGAAGTCCATTGTGTCTGTTGCTCGGACGGCAAACCTCGTAAGAATAATACGGGAACTGGATTGGATCGATGAATAAATATTGAGGTGTTGGGAAACAATACATTATTAGGCACCCTCCCAGCGAGTGGGAGTTGTTAGCATTTAGTGTAAATGAGTTTGGTAATAGGAGCCCGCTTATATAAGCCCAACATGCTAAGCCCAACATAGGGGATTTCAGGTCAGGCCGAAATCGCCCTAGGCCAAGCATGGCCCATGTGGGGTCGGCCCAATTGGACCTATAGGTCCGGCCGGAGTTAGGAATTAACCCTCCTAGGGTTTTTCTCACCACCTCTTATAAGTAGGAGGTTTTAGGGATTTCTAGGGTTGGTCACTCTTTCCCTTTAGTTATATGAAAAGAAATCTTCTCTCCCTAAATACTATAGGGTTCGGCCGAACTCACCTCTACCTAGAGTAGATTCCGAATTACATCAGGTATCAATCCGGAGATCCATCCAGCGATCGGAATGTAGAGAATTTGATGTGGAGATTATAGCCTGCGGATTGCTCCTTAACCAGAGTTCCCGTAGGGCACCATCCAGCAGACCGTGAACTCGATCGGGGCTACGGATTGCGTAATAGGTATGTGCACCCTTTCCGCTGCGTAATTAATTACATAGCATGTACCTATGGTTTAATTCGTATTAATTCTCCTCTAGAATTCCAACATTAGTTACCAGATAAAACTAGAATGTGAATTCACCCAATTAAGACCGAATGTGGTAGTATTTTTTTTTTTTGTAGGATGCATCATTTGAAGGTCGAATAAGTAACCATCTCGTTACACTCCATTTCACAAGTGAAAAACACTCACAAACAAAGAAAAACAAAGTTAATTTAGTTGTCCAAAATATTAATAATCAGAACATGATTTTTTAAACGAGTATTGTTATGAGCGGAAAATTCTAACTATTAACGTCATAAATTTAGGACGTCAATTTTTAAGCATAATTTCAAGGCCAATTTCAGTTATGGTTTCAAGGCCATTTCGGTTATAACTTGGGACAACGAATCGTCTTTTTGGTGGTTTCCTCCAAACAGAGATGTGATAAAACTCAACTGTGACAGAGCTTGGGATGAGCACTCTAAAACCGAAGCAATTGGAGTTATAGCAAGGAATCATAAAGGAGATGTAATCGGGGGAGTGAATAGACGGATTAATGGAATGTGTAGCACACACTTAGAAGCTATCGCGATACTCGAGGCAACCCATCTTGCGGCACAAGAAGGATGGTCAAATAGGATTCGCGGGAGGTAATTCTTAGTTTGACGGAACCACTCCACCAAATTCCATGGAGGATAGCCCCAATCGTAGAGAACACAAAGCAACTAGCAATCCGAAAGTGCTATCTGGAGCGCGACAAGTTCCAGAAAGAGGTCGTGCATTATCAATTGGGTTTCCCAACCCCCGCCCTCTCTATTAGTTTTACTTAATAAGGATCAGGAGTTTATACCTCCGTAATCATACAATTGCTTCTCTTAAATGAATTTATTGGCAAAAAAAAAAAAAATCAGTTTCCCAGTTTTTCCTTAGTTGTCTGTTAGTTAGGTGACCAATTCAGTTCAGATTACCCTAAATATTTGATGGACTAACAAATTTTTGACAAGCAAAATCTAAACTACCAATTAAAAAAAAAACCAACTAACAACTTTGTTCAATTAGCCAAATTTCAGCTACCAATAATTAACCAAATTTTCGAAGATACCGAAGAAAATTGATGGGCGTTTATTCAATTGGTGTAAGAGACAAGACAAATTGTGAACCAATTGTCCGTACTTAGGGACAGAAACGAGAGGTAGGGATATTGGCTGCGTGGATAATTTATAAGGTGATAGGTCAAATAAACTACAAAACACTACAAAACAAAAGTATGATTATCATTATTATTATTTATTAGGGCTAATAACTAAAAAAAACTATTAAATGTTTACCCTATATTAGAAGTAAGTGTTTGAAATTTGAAATATTAAAATGGACTGCCCCATATTACTGTTGAAATTTGGTGTATCTGCGCGTCTTTTCATATCCCTTCAATCATTTTCATCAACCCACCCATTCATTTATAATCCATCACTCCATACTTTTTACAAAATCGTCAAATTTCACTCAAAAATTGAACATCCAAAATAAAAGGTTTCTAGCTGAGTGGCGTGGAGCGATTTCCAACGACAACAGAGCAAGATTTACCTGCGCGGATGTAGCCAGCTTCTTAGGTGACGGTCTTGGCAAGATGACGAGAAGGAAGTGTGTATGAGAGCTCGAATTTGATAGTTGGTTTCGTCGGAATTGACTTCTCTAAAGTAATCACACCGAGACACCACATTTTAATAAAATTGAAACCTTGAATGCTATAGTTTAACATTTAAAACTTTATACACATAATTTTAACATAGAGTATATCTTGTACAATTTTTTACTTATTAAGGCTTATTATTATTAGGGTTAACAGGTCTTTTGGTCCATGATGTTTGACCAATTTTGGATTTTGGTCCATGATGGTTTTTTTTCCTACTTTTGGTACCATATGTTTGCATATTTATTCTAGTTTTGGTCCGACAGTTACATTCCGTCCATTTTTTGACTTGTACAAGTCACGTGATCCAATCTAAACTTTAAATTTAGTCCATCTAATACTTTCTTAACCTTTTTTTTGTTCAATTTAGTCCCGAAGTTTCAAAATTGAATTTTTGAAACTTCGGGACTAAATTGAACAAAAAAAAAGGTGAGGAAAGTATTAGAGGGACTAAATTGAACAAAACTGAAGTTTAGGGTGGATCACGTGACTTGTACATGTAAAAAAATGAACGGAATGTAACGGTCGGACCAAAACTAGAAAAAAATCTGCAAACATATGGTACCAAAACTAGGGAAAAAAAAACATTATGAACCAAATAATAACAGTCTGAATATACGTTGGAGACACTGTAGTCCAAGTAGGTGGCATTTACGAAAACACTTATGAATTGAAATTAGATAAGCAAATACGTACTGTGAAAGCAACTGATCAAAACCTCAGTTGCAAGTTAATAGTGATATACATTCTGTTTATTATGGTGTTAAAAGTATAATATGTTTTTCTTCTTTTTTTGGTTTCCCGCGGGGTGGTTCTAGGGGCCCTCATCAGGAGGGCAGCACCCATAGCATGCTTGCTCCACACCTAAACTAATGGGTCAGCCCGTAAGGGGTAAAGTGCTGGCCATGAACAATTTTCCATTCCCATGGTCACTAGCGGGGATTGAACCCTGACCTCTGGTTAAGGGATGAGGCGCTGAACCACCACACTATTGTTACATGGTTAAAAGTATAATATGTTTGAGTACCTCTTGTGTAATTTATATATCCAACGTACGTTGATATGAGCTGTTATATAAGTACGAAATAATTTAGATGCTTGCGTTGGATATGTCTTTACTATGTATAGGGTTAACATGTCTTTTGGTCCATGATGTTTGACCACTTTTGGTTTTATCTCATGATGTTTTTTTTTTTTTTTTTTTTTTTTCTAGTTTTGGTACCATATGTTTGCAGATTTTTTTAGTTTCGGTCTGACCGTTACATTCCGTCCATTTGTTTCATTAAGTGACATGTGCAAGTCACGTGATCCACCTTAAACTTTCATTTTTGTTCAAATTTGGGAGAATTGACACCTCAAACCTAGTTCAATTGGGCGAATTGAACTAGGTTTAATGGGTCAAATTTGGGGTAATTGACAACTAAACCTAATTCAATGGGTCAATTCCCCCCCAAATTTGAACAAAATTGAAAGTTTAGGGTGGATCACGTGACTTGCACATGTCACTTAACGTAAAAAATGGACGGAATATAACGGTCGGACCAAAATTAGAAAAATTTGCAAACATACGGTACAAAAACTAGGCAAAAATAAACATCATGGACCAAAACCCAAAAGTGGTCAAACATCTTGGACCAAATGACCTGTTAACCCTTATCTATATATATATATTATAAATTCTGAAGAAAATATAATAACATAGTGAATGTGGAGCTAAGAAATTTGTTTTTTACGTTAATCGATGCATTTATGACAATTGAGTCAAATGTTCTGTAGTCATTAACTCCATACCATTGATTGTACTAGCGAGCTCAGGGTTTTTAAGTTGCAATTAATAGCAATTAAAATTTCGTTGATTTCGAATCGTTCAAGATTCAATGTATACAATTAATCGCAATTAAAATTTCGGACCGTTCAAGATTTAATGTATGCAATTAAAATTTCCCTGATTTCGTACCGTCCAAGATTCAATGTATGTAATTAATCGCAATTAAAATTTCAGAACGTTCAAGATTCAATGTATGTAATTAATCGAAATAAAAATTGCGCATATTTTTAACAGAAACTTGACGCGAAGTCAGCGAACGAAGATACCAGACGATATGGGCGGCTGACACATAGTGGCAGAGCCATCTCTATCTCCGACGAGATATCGCCGGTGGTCATCGAAACCATATCTGTTGAAGAACAGACGCTAGAGACGGATCTGACGACCAAATGTAGCATGCGGTACGGGCATCTAAAGTTTATTTGTGAACTTGCGCAATGGTATTTTATGGTTCAAAATTTTCAGTCTTTATTTTACTTTTTCAAAATTTATACTGATATTTTATTTAAAAATAGTGTTTCAACATATTACAAATAGTCAGTATAAATTTCATCGAATATTAATTTATTAATTATCGCACGATGTGTGGGAAATGCACCTAGTTATAAACTAAGGCAGATAATAACACGAACTATAATCTCACGAATTGAAATTACTATAATTTAACTTCGAATTAATTTCAGACCTTGAAGATTAATTTTTTTTATTTCGTCATGTGGTACAACTATATATATTTATGTAAAATTTAAGAGGAATAAAAAAATGAATAAAAAATATTAAAAAATTGGTCGACAGAACAATAACGTGATAAGTTCATACTAGTAGGAATGTTTAACTATTTTCTTTAATTGATTAAAACAAAACAATAATATTTATTATTCTAATCATTTCTAGTAGAGCTTAATGACGTACACTGATAAATATTGAAAATATAAAAAACTCATTTTCAAATCATTTCATTAAATGTCGAATTCTTATTTATTTAACTATTAATATTAGAAATTAACAAGAATTTCATACGATTATAAATTTACAATATGAATCTGGAACTATAGATTAAGAACTACCATTGAGAGAGTGCTATATTATTATTATGAAAAAAATTTCTATGGCTCAGCTCCACCTGTTGGAGAGTGGAGCTGAGCTATAAAATAATTTCTCTATAAAAGAATTTCTCTATTATTATAATAGAAAAGAAGAGATAAGTTAAAGTTTATATAATATAAAAAGAAATATTGGATTACATGTGTGGATGATAGCGAAGCACGGATTCAGAACCGGCCGGAGAAGATCTTGACCGAAGGAACATACTGTTGTCGACTGCAAAGTCTAATCAGTAAAGGTTCTGCCGGCCCAATTGTGACCACTACAAGCCACTAGTAGGTATTTATTAGTGTGTGTAAGTTGGTACGTAAAGTGGACCAGGGGACGACGACTCCACATAATTTAATTATTATAAATTATAATTATTACCCAACTTTGGAAGTTGTATTTATATGTAATTTCATGCAACCGTTTACTTTCAGAATGTAATATTGGAAATAATAAGGGTAAATACGCAAATCTATAAAATTCGAGGACCAAAATATAATATTCTAAAATTTAAGGACTAAAATGCAATTAGTCAAATTTCAGTTACTTACAAGTAATTACTCCAATTATTATGCAGGAAAAATGCTAATCGGAAATCATATGTAAAATCAACACAAAAACGAATACGTATTTTTATATTGAGGCCCGTGCGGATCACGGTCTCCTTAAGGCAATTTCGCCCCACCTCACCCTCGGGTTACGCAAAGAGGTTTTTAAACAAGGGGCGATCACCTCTCAGGATTCAACAGTTTCATCGAATCGTGTTATGCATGCAACACGTTCGACCGAACCGATCTCACAATACCCGAACTCAAACAAAGAACAGGAAAGCCGACGACAACGACTATAAATAAAATAACTAGAAAGGACGAACACAACATAAGTCGAAATCAACCTAGGAAGAACTCTGCAATTCGTCAACACGAATAACAGATTATGAGAAAATATAACTGGATCCTAATATTATGGGTTTCGAAAAATTGAATACTCAACCAAGAAGGAAGAGATTTCATTTCCCATTGTGTATTGGAGGAGAAGAATATGCTAGTATATAAAGGAGGTGAGTGGGGGAGGAGGAGTGTGAAGTGGTCGATGTATGAAAAAAAAACTTCACAAATTTCATTCACTAGAATTGGCCTGAGTAAAATTGGGCTTGGTAAAACCAATTTAGCCCAAAAACTAACTCAAATAAAATTTAGTAAAAGTGGCCCAATTTCTCCAAAAATCACCCACATGAATGGAAATTGGAAACCTAACGGTAATTCTAGACACGAAGTTTGAGTTCAACGGTCAATACCTGCAAAGGATAGGTATGGCAACCCATTTGAACCTACCCCTTGTGAGATCACGCCTTCTCTACTAACTGGTCGGTAGACTCGATTGTAAGCATATGGTGATGGGCGCCGAAAATGGAAGTTCATTATATGTATAAGTTACCTAAGAAAATTGGGTAAATGTCACATTAGGACATTGGGCCAGACCCAAATCCCAATTGACATGAGAGGCCAAAATATGGGTCTCCCTTATGCATAGGCCGGCCGAACTTATGAGGTGGGCAAAGTGGACTTTTGTCCACTATGCTCCTCCTATAAATAAGAGGTGTTAGGGGTTCTATTAGGTTAATCCTTAATCCCTCCTTGGAGTGTTTTAGAGAGAAAAACTCTCCTCCCCATAACACACATCGGCCGAACCTCACTTCACCAAAGGGTCTGCCAATTTGCCTTCGAGCAAACACTCCGGAGATCCGTCTCTGTCAAGAATCGATCAGAGGCTTTGCTGTGGAGAATATACCGCGTAGGGCTTCATTAACAAGAACCTCTACGGGTGCCGACTGGAGGACCGTGAACTCCCTGCTGCAGGATCTTGAGACTACAGATTACTTATGAGGTATGTGCGAATCTTCCGCTGCGTAATATCGATTACTAGCATGTACCATGTTTATAGTATCCGTAGTGATTACTCCCCGTAATCTAACAGTGGTATCAGAGCATGTGTTAGGAGTTCATGATTTTGATAAATTGGTATTCTTGAAAATTTTAAAATTTGGACCGAAAATTTTAAATAGAGAAAAGTAAAATTTTCGAATTTAAGTTATTACTGGTCCAAAATTTTCATGATGTTTTTAGGAAAATTTGATGTTCATGATAAAAAAAAAAAACATGATTTTTTTTTTATCAAAATCGAACATTGGCCACTTGTTTCCAATTTCATGTTTGTGCCGAAACCCTAGTGAAATTACAAGGTAAAATTTTAAATTTCTTAGGCACCAAGTTATTAGTTTCGGCCGAATATACTAGGTATATTGTTTATCATAATTTAATTTTTATTCTAGGTAACAGTATATCTATAGCTAGAAACATTAGGATAGATTCACATTAATATATAGAAATATATATAAACTATCAATATATATAAATATTTAATAGGGTTAAAGATATTATTGATAGATTTAGTTGCCTAAAAGATTGAGAAAAATATATTGTCAGTATATGTGTTTCCCTATTTAAGATATTGACAATAGATATAATATATATTTATAGATAGTGCCTGTTAGATATCTGTCCAATTCGGGTTTGTATTTATATTCGGGCCTCGTAAAATATCCCAAAACCCGTAAAAAACCCTTTCGCGGACACCCAAGTCTAAAACGGTCCGGGATACGCGCAATTTCCGGGGCGAAGGACTTCCGGATTGCCAAGAGCAATCCGGACGGGTCCGGATTACCGTCTTTCTCCGCGCTCATTCCGATTATTTTTGCCAAGTACGGGAAGTCGGTGCATACATAGTCCTCCTTGATGACGGTATACGTCTTCTTTACATACCGACATCAAGTACTTCAAAAATGAGTAGGATTCTTAGGTTCCCTATAAATAGGGGCCTAGGTCTCTCATTTGGAGAATTCCCTCACTTTTGGACTTGAAATGCTCTGACTTCTCTCTAAGGCTTTCTCTCTTTAGAAGTGCTAACTTGAGCGTCGGAGTGGGCCCAACCAGCATTCCCCCCTCCCACGCTGGTTACTGCCCCTCGTGCAGGACCCGGAGATCAAGAGTTCAAGGTTGAGGATTGGAGTCTAGCTCGGTGATTGTGTATTAAGGATTGCGGCGTTCCCGTCCTTATACATATATCTCGGGCCCAATCGTGAAGGAAGAAGCCTGTTCGTGAAGGAAAAAGCCCGAAGCTGCCCAAGTGGTGAAGCGAACACAACATTTGGCGCCGTTTGAAGTGATTCGAACAAAAAGCCATGCTGCAAACCACGATAGGAAGACGACCAAAAAAGGAGAGTGCAAAAAAGCCGAAGCCAACCAGAAACCAACAAGGACGTTCTCACATTCCAGACGCAGGGTCTACCGCCTTATCCGTGCCAACCGCAAACGTGTCTGCTGCACAGCACGGTCCCGAAGTTCAGGATAATGCATCAGCACTCGAGTTCGAGCGAAAAACGGGAATCAATGAAGAGTTCCCATACGGGATGCCAGCCAACAAATAGAAGCAGGCAACAAGTCAGCAAGATCATTTGCACGTGCATAAAGACATGTTCGCTGCATCCTCCATGCCAACAAGCAGTGTGCCTCCCGCACAACATGGCCGTAAAGTCCAAAATACAGCATACATTGCACCCCACCCGGAAAAGATGGCAAACGTGCATATGATCCATGAAGACTTTGATGTTGAAAGCGAGAAGCCATACAAGCAAGAAGTGAACGTTGTAAATACAATGCACAAATCCCATGACACCAACATGGAGTATGTCGACATAAAGGATGCCGCCTTTGAAGATGAAATTGGTTTTTCATCAAAGGACAAGGAGCACGTTGCGTACCACGACGCTTTGTCCATAACCACGCAGAAGCCGACAAGAAGTCAACTTGGATCCTCCCACAAGTCTGTTATCACATCCAATGCTTTCTTCATGCCAACAAGAAGCGCATCCTTCGCACAGTACGACCAAGGAGTCCTCCAATACAAATGTGTCAACCCGTCACCACTTTTTACTCCTACCATGATGATCGCGCTCGAAGAGCTTCTTGCATTCCGAAAGATGTTAACAAACCAAGGATATTCCCCGCCACCACCACCTATGCCTCCAATCAACGGACTAGTTGAGGAGACAAGAACAAAGTCCCAAGTCCCAAGTCATCAAGACACACAGCACCAAGGAATAGGGGTGCAATACACGGAAGGTACCTTCCAGTACCGACAACCAATGCAAGGAGCTGCACGCTCATACAACCCGTATGTGATAGCACAACACCAAGAAGGGGCATGGAAACAACCTCCAACCTCCCGCTCAAAAATATACAAGGAAGGTTCTTCCACAAGGACAAGCCAAGACGATGCTGACATCTGCCACAAGGAGGGACAGAAAAAACCTGTTAATGACGATGATGTCCCAATCACAAGACTTACAACAAGAACCTTGAAGGCAATAATTGAGGAAAAGATAGACGCTTCCTGGGAAAAGAGACAACCGCAACAAAAAAGGCCATTCCAGTCAGATGTCCAAAGGCTCAAAAAGACCAATCTCGCCAAATGTGTTCCGTTGAACACACCGGTGTCCGTCATCTTGAAAGAGATAAAGAAGACCAAGCTGTGGAAAAAGCCCTCCAATTTCCGCAAGGGCCCATTGGGAAAAGATGAAAGCAAATGGTGTGAAAATCACGAAGTATATGGCCACTGTTAGGTTCTAAGTTTCAGGTCAACGGGTGGTCGACCTAAACCTTACTCCTCACTGGTGAAACTAAGGGTTCGGTGCTCCTAGGTCCTGTCGTTCTGACCCGTGCCCTTCTGCCCTTCGCCTTCTCTTCTCCGCGTGCCCTGCGAGAGGGGTAATATCAAGCACGGAGGGGGGGGGGGTGGTGCTTGATGTACCCTCTCTGATGCTTAAGTCAATACGTTTCTTAGAGAGATAAAACTTAGAGAGATGTCAGAGCTAAATTGCACACTTAGCCAAGATGTTCAAATGAATGGTAGAAAGGTTGTATTTATAGGCAACGATGTCATTAAGGTGGCTTAATGACATCGTTAACCTTTTAAACACAATTAATTAGCCCCTAATCACGTAATTAAGACCTTAAAGCATGGAGAAAGTTGGCGGAAATAAACTGAGTATCGGAGTCGGGAAGCGGTGCCGGGGCCCTTGGGGGGGGGGGGGGAGAAAATCCGACCCCCAAGGGTAGGGGTTGGGTGTGGCCACCCAACCCCTCCCTAGGGGAGATAGGGTGGAGAAGTAGTCTATTGCTACTATTATGCAAGTTTTCTGCCCTTTTGTTCTTGGTAGGGGGCCTATCAGATCAATCCCCCACTGTGCGAATGGCCAGGCTCCCGAGATGGAACTTAGCTTTGATGCTGGGGCTGTTATATTTCTGGAGTACCTTTGGCAGTGATCACATTTTTTTACCAAGTCTGCTGCTTCTTTGCTCATTGATGGCCAATAGTATCCTAGGTTGTAGACCTTTCGGATTATTGATCGTGCTCCCTCATGGCACCCCGCATCTCCTTCATGGAGCTCTGCAAGTACTCTCTCTGTTTCTGGGTATGTTATGCATTTGAGGAAGGGTGTGGAGTACCCTTTTTTGTAGAGTTCATTATCCATTACTGCATAATTTCTAGCCATCCTTTCGATCTTGACTGCCTCTACCTTATCCTTTGGGAGTTTTCCTTCCATGATGTACTGACGCATTGGGGTCATCCAGGCTTCTCCTTCATCTATTACTAGAGCCTCCATTTGTTCTATCACTGATTGCATTCTTTGCTCTACAAAGTGAGCCTCTTTGCCTGCTTCTGCCCCTAAAGCTAGTTTGCTTAAGGCGTCCGCCTCTTGGTTTTGTTCTCTTGGGACTGACTCAATGTCGAAGCTTTGGAAGCTCTTTATTAGGTCCCTGGCTTGCTGTAAGTACTTCTGCATGTTTTCAGACTTTGCAGTGTAGGTTCCTTTCACTTGATTGACAACTAGTTGAGAATCACACTTAATCTTAGGTGCTTTGCCCCTACTCCTTTGGCTATTCTCAAGCCTGTTATCAGTGCTTCGTATTCAGCCTCATTGTTCGTTGCCTTAAAGGTAAGTGCCATGGCATAGCGCAGAGGTGTATCTCTATTTGGTGGGTATAGTAGGAGGCCTGCACCTGAACCTCCCCCGTTGGATGACCCATCGGTATGCATCTCCCACAACTCTTCTGGTTGTTTCTCCTGACTACTACTCGCCTCGTTTGTAGTTTTGATTTCTCCCAAGTCTTCATCTGGATTAATTCCGGTGAATTCGCCAATAAAATCTGCTAGAGCCTGCCCTTTTATAGCTGTTATAGGGGCAAAGTGAATACGAAACTCACTTAGCTCAATTGCCCATTTGGTCAGTCTTCCCAATGTGTCTGGTCTTTGGAGGAGGTGTTTCAATGGTTGGTCTGTGAGGACTGTTACCTCATGCCCATGAAAATATGGTCTCAACTTCCTTGTTGATATAATCAGTGCATAGAGGTACTTTTCTATTGGCAAGTAGTTGATCTCATACTTTGCCAATGTTTTACTTACGAAGTATACCGGCAATTGCGCAGCGTTTTCTTCTTTTATTAGCACCGAGCTTACTGCCACGTTGCTCACGGAGATGTAGAGGTAGAGGGGCTCCCCTGGTGTAGGCTTTGCTAGGGGGGGGGGGTAGTGTCTTTAGATGTTGTTTGAGTTGTTGGAAGGCTTCTTCACATCTTGGTGTCCATTCGAACTTCTTGTTTGCCCTTAGTACCTCAAAGAAGGGTAATGCTTTGTCTCCTATTTTGGACAGGAATCTGTTAAGAGCTGCCAACCTCCCATTCAGTCGTTGAACCTCTTTGTGCTTCGTAGGTGACTGCATTTCTTCAATTGCTTGTAGTTTCTCGGGGTTTACCTCTATGCCTCGCTGACTTACCATGAAGCCTAAAAACTTCCCTGATTGTACCCCAAATGCACATTTTTTCGGGTTTAGGCGGACTTGGTATTGCCTCATTCTCTCAAACGTTGAGCGAAGGTTTTCCACATGGTCTTTCTTCTTTTTGGATTTGACGATCATGTCGTCCACGTATGCCTCCATTGTCTTTCCTATCATGTCCCCGAAGATTTTGTTGACCATTCTTTGGTATGTCGCTCCAGCATTTATGAGTCCGAAGGGCATCACCGTGTAATGGTATATCTCGCTGTCAGCGTAGAATGCTGTGTGAGGGGCGTCTTCAGGGGCCATTTTTATCTGGTTATATCCTGAGTATGCATCCATGAAGCTCATTAGTTGGTGACCTGATGTTGCATCCACTAACTGATCTATTCTTGGGAGTGGATATGAGTCCTTAGGGCATGCTTTGTTTAGGTCGCGATAATCGATGCACATTCTCCAACTTCCTCCCGCCTTCTTTACTAGTACTGGGTTTGCTACCCATGTTTGGAATCTAATCTCGTTAATGAAATTTGCTTTCAATAGCCTTTCCACTTCTTCCTGGATAGCTATCTTTTTGCTTCCTCCCATTGGCCTTACCTTTTGTGTTATTGGTCGCGTTGCCGCGTCTATATTGAGCTTGTGTGAAATTACTTCCTCTGATATTCCTGGCATATCGCTTGGTGACCAGTCGAACAGATCTTTGTATTCCCTTAGTAAGGCTACTAAGTCCTTTTCCTCTTCCTGAGATAAGGCGGTCCCGATTTTTGCCTTCCTATCGGGCTCTTCTATGAGTATTTCTTTTAATTCCTCCATGGGGGCGGGTCTCCCATGATCCTCTCTTGGGTCCTCATCTATTAGTAGGACCTCTTTTGTTGTTTTCTTCTTGCTTAGTGCGATCCTTGCACATTTCCTTGCAACCTTCTGGTTACCCTTTACTTCTCCTATTCCTTGGCTTGTGGGGAATTTCATTTTCTGATGTAGTGTTGATGGCACCATACCCCATTTGTTGATTGTAGTGGTACCTAGGACTCCATTGTATTCCTCCATTTCTTCTGTGATGAAGAAAAGGACATCGATCTTTAGCTGCCTCTGGCCTATCCCCAATGTCACGGGTAGTGTGACTGCCCCCAGTGGGTATGTTGGCTGTCCTGAAAATCCCACCAAGGGGGAGTGAACCTGTTTTATGCTACTTGGCCTTACTCCTAGTATGTCGAGGAATTTCTTGCTAATGATGTTAGGTGAGCTTCCACTGTCTACCAGGATTCTTCCAATGTCCATATCAGTAATCTTCATTGTTATGACTAGGGCATCCTTGTTGTCTGGTAACACATGCTCCATGTCTCTTCTTGAAAATTGTATTACATCTTCTTTCTTTCTTTCTACTTGTTCTTCTTTTGGTTTACGGTCGTCTAACTGTGCCATGTACGCTTCTCTGGCATTTGCTGACTCTCCTCCAGCTCCATATCCTCCATGAATGACATATACGCTTGCCATCTGGCCGGTGATAATTAGGCTTTCTATTCGAAACCCACGGACGGCGCCAAGTGTTAGGTTCTAAGTTTCAGGTCAACGGGTGGTCGACCTAAACCTTACTCCTCACTGGTGAAACTAGGGGTTCGGTGCTCCTAGGTCCTGTCGTTCTGACCCATGCCCTTCGCCTTCTCTTCTCCGCGTGCCCTGCGAGAGGGGCAATATCAAGCACGGAGGGGGGGGGGTGGTGCTTGATATACCCTCTCCGATGCTTAAGTCAATACGTTTCTTAGAGAGATAAAACTTAGAGAGATGTCAGAGCTAAATTGCACACTTAGCCAAGATGTTCAAATGAATGGTAGAAAGGTTGTATTTATAGGCAACGATGTCATTAAGGTGGCTTAATGACATCGTTAACCTTTAAACACAATTAATTAGCCCTTAATCACGTAATTAAGACCTTAAAGCATGGAGAAAGTTGGCGGAAATAAACTGAGTATCGGAGTCGGGAAGCGGTGCCGGGGCCCTTTGTGGGGGGGGGGGGGGGGGGGGGAGAAAATCCGACCCCCAAGGGTAGGGGTTGGGTGTGGCCACCCAACCCCTCCCTAGGGGAGATCGGGTTGGTTGGCCCGATCTCCCCTAGGGGAGGTCGGGTGTGGCCACCCGACCTCACCTAGGTGAGTCTGCCTCGGTCCGGACGAGTATTTTGGCCTCGTCCGGACCATTGGCGTTTTCGCGGGGTGTTTGGGTCGAAGTTTCGATTTACAATCATAACGGGGTGATCAAAATAAAACGATTCGGAAGTCAACGGGTTCAAATTGGGCGTATATCCATCAGCCACGAGACGGAAAGCTGTGTTGGATTAAGGTTTCATGTAAACAGCTTAATCTTAAAAGGAGAAATGAAGAAGTATATCGACCAAGGCAATAAGCATCAAAAGAAGTCTCATGTGAAGTCTTCAGGAAAAGGCAAAGGAAAAGAAAAGGCGAATGATAATCCACCTATCGCCAAGCGCCAGAAAAACAACGTCACTCATGGAACCAATTATGACGACTTATACAATCTAAGGTGGAGGAAACAAATTTCAAACTCCCGGAAAACAAACTTCACCGACCACTGGAGCCAATGACTGCCTTCCTTAGCAAGAACGTTGAAGAACGATGCAAGCACCATAAAACTGGGGGGCATAACACCAATATTTGTTCATCCACAAAGATGGAGATTGAAGAGCTCAACACGCTAGATGCACTGAGGAACTATGTGGCACGTGGCAGAATCAACTTGCAGACAAATCACCTATGAAGACGTCAAACACATCATCAATCCCTTTATCTTTATTATTGCATATCTACTTTAAGTCTTCTTAGATTAAGTATAACTTATGTTTATTATCTTTAGTACTTTTCAAAAGGAACGGTCAATAGACGCCTTCCTGTAATCCGTTGTACGAACTCCAAATATCTAATGAAGGTTAAATCTACTTTCGTAGGTACATTATTATATCATGCATACTACCTTGGAATAACGCCAAGTAATAACTACGCACATATTAATTGCGTCAACAACACAAGCTATCGCACTATGAACAACAAACGGCTTAGGTCATACAACATCCCCATGCAACGGAGCCTCAAGCATTCTATACGCACAAGACTAAAAATCGCGTTGCAATAATAAATAAGACGGGGGCATTACGCACAAGTGATAAATGTGGAAGATAGGAATTCAGGATACGCTCCTATGTTATACGCACGCCTGTGCCAAACCCATCATGAAAAAAGAGTTAGAGAATTATTTCCAACATCCAGCAAGTTTACCCTTGTCAAGAACACAAGAAGGATCGTACCACTCAAAACATACGTCGATAGCGAAACCTAATCTTCGGACAAAACAAAGGAGAAGATGAGGATTCCACCAATATAACATCTCTCAACCATGTACACAACCGTCATACAGACATAACCTCAGAAAGGGTCACACGTGTATGAAGAAACACATCAAATAAACCCAGGCCCCTTGAAAGTAAACACATGAAGCATACATCGCAAAGCCAGCACATTAATCCAATTCCGCACAATGTGCAATAGGAGAAGAAGAGCAACAACTTCAAATCGGCGTTCCGTTCGTGATTGCAGAAAAGCTTGACGCATATAATGGAATCCTAAGGAATACAACCATGAACAAGTGGGGTATGATAAGCGTCAACATCACACCAAAAGATCAAGTTTCCAACAAAGACAGGAATTGGTGAAATAAAGAGAGATCAACAACTATCAAAAGACTGCTACAAGGTAGCACTCCAACATAATGTCAAGAAAAACAATAGCGGAATTCCCGTCATTGATGAAAACCCAAGGGTAGATCATGCACGTCCTGCTTTCGTTGAAGCATAACAAGAAATCAAGATAGATGAGCCAGAAATGATGGTCCAAGTAGGCGCATCACGGTCAGAAGAAAAAGTAATAGAAACCATCAGGAAACAGCGGTACGACTGCCAAGCGACTTGAGGGGCACCAAGCTGACAAGTGCTCGACATTCCACCGAAGTGAAGAAACGAATAATTGCAAAAACACACTGTACTATTCTCCTAAGAAGGAAACACCAAGCAATGATCATACATAGGCATGTACATCATGCTAAGAAGGCATCAACGCGTATCAACTAGAGGACGCATACAATAATGCATAAGTCGCTGTTCATACCGACATATTCATAATCACATGTAGCGAGTGATACTTGGAAAAGCTACGCTCCCAACATATGCGCACCTGTCATGATCCGCACCTATCGCGTCCGCAATTAGGGAAGTTTCCTACACAAACAAGGAACCCTCGTATCAGATTCCTTTACTTTATTTATTATATGCATTACTAAAAAGAAAATTTCATAACTCCATATTTTTGCAAACTTGTAAACATTGCAACTATCTGACAAAGCGCAACTCTGTTCGTAGGTACATACTACACTATGATTACTACATGGGATTATGCCAAGTAGTAACCTATGCACATAATATCTACTTCAACAATACAAGCTAAGCATTATGTTCAAGAATGGATTTATGGCATACAACGCCAACATATCTATTATCTACATCAACATGAAGTTTATTTCTCCATGCATAACAGCGGCTATATCAAGAAGATGTCGGCAACACAAAGCCATCACGCTATGTGCACAGTTAACTTATATATGGCAATGACAACTTGCGGCTTATCTACAAAAATGGTCTTATAAAATTCTCTACTCAAAGTGACGACTATTCCAAAGGCGTCAACAACAAGCAATATCTTGGATAAACACTAAGATTTACTATCAAAAGTAGCATGCTGTGGTATCCTCTTTGTAAGGGCAAACCCCATGTTTACTTCTAAAAAATGGCATGCTGCGAAACGCTCTTAGAAGCAAATCCTCATGTCCATAGCCATTCCCTGAATAGAAACAGGATGCGGCAAATGCAGTGATAGGACTGATCACCCCATCGTGGCGGAAGTCCTCTTATAAGACGACAACCCCACACACTAAAAGTATGCATACTCTCTTAAGGGTTCATACACCATGAAGACTTAGGCCTGAAAAAGGATAGCTTCACGTTATACGCTTTTTAAAGCAAACCTTGTACAAAACTCATCAAACTTACAAGTCGAGTCTTTTATAACGTTATCTTTCTCTTTAGCATTTAACGCCAAAACAATAAAATCAGCAAGAAGTATCTTGCAACAACGTCGCCTTAGAATGGAACTAAGAGACGATATAAACTTAAGTCTTGCTACTTCAAGACGACACTGCTACATGTCAAAGGCCAAGTGCCAAGTACATTACTACCTACAACGCTACAAGTACCAAGTGTACATAACACCTTGCAATGCGCAAGTCGCAACATTCTATGTTCTATCCATCACAACAAGGAGTTCAATCCTGTCATGCAAGTCCAATACATACGGACAATGAAGATAGCGCAAGGTATGAAATATTACTAACAAGTTATCATATGTTTATTATTTTTGAAAACAGGTCCAAGTGACGAAATATCATGCAAGCAAAGGCGTAAACAAAGAATTATCAAAACAACATCAACCCATTCACAAAGGGTTCAACATGCTGGAAGCGGACAACCTGACGCCATCCAAGAGATAACATCATCTCTAAGAATCTATGGCAAAGAGTTCATAATGTCAACATCAAATGCAATGTCGTCATCCACACAAAAGACACTGCAAGGATGGTCGCTTTAACTTCAATACGACATAGCTCTTCAAAAAAAGCGCGACAATCAGCAATGCGTGTATCAAAATCAACCGTCTTCAAGATCAACTTTCAAGTGTGAAGAAGTAAACAACGCTTGCCTCAATGGGAGGAACGCTCTTTCTTGGGCCGCTCCCTCGATCGGGGGGCAGAAGGCACCACCGCACGACCTTCAAATCTATTCCCTTTATCGCAAGAAGGAGTTAGCACGGTCGTACTCGGCATAAAGAACTTATAATCGCTCGAGGAACGCGCCCCTGCGTCGGATCTTTTGAGAATTGTGCTAAAGCCGATAATTGCAACCACGCGTTCAAGCAACATGAAAGCAGCAACTTGGAAAATTAACAAGATACAAGGAGGTGCCTTACTCACAAGTTCTTTACCGCGACCATATCCAGAGACTCCGGAGTAGCGGGGGCAATTGTACGAACATTCCTTCCAACGAGCGGATTACTGTTCACATCCGCTATCTGCAAAGACGAGCTTTTTCCATCAAGTCCAACCTACATTACAACATGATACGAGTAATAAAGGACATCAACATCTACACTTGGTGTATTATTTAGCTGCTCTACCATATCGACATCCGAACACAGAGTTACTCGCAGAATGGAAATAGTGGACTTACTCATGATAACGGCCATGGAAAGATTAATTCCGACAAGAAGATAGCAAGATCTGATATCCTGGAAAATGCAACCAACAATCCAATCAGTGCGCAAATATGCATCAACACTTGTGCAAACATTTATGCAATGGACGCTCCATGTAAGACAACTATGTACACACAAGGCTCGCGCAACAAAAAACGAATATCATGCAAGAGGGGAAACTTCTTCAACACATCAACCTTACATGTCAACATCGAGCTCATACTCGCAGCATACAGGATTACAAGGGCGAAATATTTTCTAAGTGTTTTGCTCAGGATGACAGTCAGCATATTGCAAGCTGTCAGCGTGTTACTATGTGTCAGCATATTACTAAGTGTTAGCATACAACAAGGCGTTGGCATACAACCTGTGTTTACATCAAAGCATATGGATACAGCGTACATAGCCAGGGATGGAGAAAAGATTCTAAGTGTGGGGGCAAGTGCGCACATACGTGTACGTACATACATGTCGACAAGGATGCATGTCGACAAGTGAAAAATATTTTCTAAGTGTTTCCATGTACGTACATACATGTTGACAAGGATGCATGTCGACAAGTGAAAAATATTTTCTAAGTGTTTCCATGTACGTACATACATGTTGACAAGGAAGCATGTCGACAAGTGAAAAATATTTTCTAAGTGTTTCCATGTACGTACATGTCGACAAGTGAAAAATATTTTCTAAGTGTTTCCATGTATGTACATACATGTCGACAAGGGGAAAATATTTTCTAAGTGTTTCCATGTACGTACATACATGTCGACAAGTGAAAAATATTTTCTAAGTGTTTCCATGTACGTACATACATGTCGACAAGGGGAAAATATTTTCTAAGTGTTTCCATGTGCGTACATACATGTCAACAATGATACATGTCAACAAGGGGAAAATATTTTCTAAATGTTTCCATGTACGTACATACATGTCAACAAGGATGGATGTCAACAAGGGAAAAATATTTTCTAAGTGTTTTCATGTATGAACATACATGTCGACAAGGATGGATTGCATGCATCAAGTAGCTATTATCAACTTTTACACAATGCCTCATGAGCATTCCTACGACGCTTATCGACAAAGCTCATACGACGACATCTATGGTAACAAGCATTAGATATTGTTAAAATATTTTCTAAGTGTTTTAGCATGTTTGCAGACAATGACCGACAGTCTATACATGTTACTCAACGTACATTGCCTAAGCTTTCATTACCAACATACAACCATTGACGGCCATGTACGTACAACTACCGATCATCAACATCGAGCATACTAAAGCAACGACTAAGGCATGGAACAACATGTCGGCAATGAACACTATGCATAAGGGAAGTATAACGATTCATTTACACTTTTCTAAAATTTTCAGCACTTCGAAAAATGCTGGCCAATTTGGGGCTAAGTACTCTAATGCATTTTATCAAACACCTTATGTGCATGTTAAGATAACTAGGTACATAGTGATTTCAAGATTGAATCAAGGCCAAAAGAAATCGAGAAATGTCCAACCATGTATGGAATTGAACTCACCAACACGAAGCGAGTCCGAGTTGACACGTGCCACACCGGAATCCAATTGATATCAACAATGATGTGTCTACTCCAAATCTATGATGTCGAAAGTTTCATCTTCATCAAGAATAGAAAGTTTCTTGGAGATTTATCTATGAATGATGTAAGATAATGAGTATTCTCTCTCCTAATTTTTACTAATAGTGCCTACACCATGTGCTAAGGACTAAATTTTCATGTATTTTCATACAAGTCCTTAGCAACCTTTACAAGCATCTTTGCATCTCTCCTATGTTCATATTGCATATATACTACACAATGCTTCATGACACACTACACGTAATTATTATTACACATTGCGTACATAGAATTTATCATACACGTTTATTATTTATGATCGTTACATGATTATTTTTATAATCTAAGTATGAATCTCATGTTTATATCATGTCCCACATTTACATCATACTTCATGTTTGCATCATACTACATGCTTGCATCATTTATTATGTTTACATCATGCTCAATGTTGATAAGTATGCTTTCCAATTTCATATTATTCTAAGTGTTTTGCTTATTGCATGATTACGTCATCCGTCTTTTATATCGTCATTTACATATTGACAACGTGTTACATGTTTACATCGTGTACCATGATATTATCACGTTGCATGTTTCTTTATTATTTCAAGTATTTCATTCATTATATGACATTGCGAATATAGTTGCATGTCGTTGTACGCATATTGTCTGTTACGCTAACCTTGTAAACAAATTACGTACGTACGGCGGAAAATTAAAAGTTGGTCAAATTTATGATCTCAACATTCGAATTGACAAACAGGCCACCCCTGAGGTCAATACCGAACCTAAATTGGACGAATATCTTATCTTTGAAAAAGAGTCAAGCATGGGTTTTGAACCACTACTTGACTCGGGGGCAAGTGTTAGATATCTGTCCAATTCGGGTTCGTATTTACATTTCGGGCCTTGTAAAATATCCCAAAACCCGTAAAAAACCCTTTCGCGGACACCCAAGTCTAAAACGGTCCGGGATACACGCAATTCCCGGGCCGAAGGACTTCCGGATTGCCCTAAGGCGATCCGGACCAGTCCGGATTTTCTAAGGCAATCCTGACCGGTCCGAATTACCATCTTTCTCCGGGCTCATTCCGATTATTTTTGCCAAGTACGGGAAGTCGGTGCGTACATAGTCCTCCTTGATGACGGTATATGTATTCTTTACATACCGACATCAAGTACTTCAAAACTGAGTATGATTCTTAGGTTCCCTATAAATAGGGACCTAGGTCTCTCATTTGGAGAATTCCCTCACTTTTGCACTTGAAATGCTCTGACTTCTCTCTAAGGCTTTCTCTCTCTAGAAGTGCTAACTTGAGTGTCGGAGTGGGCCCAACCAGCATTCCCCCCTCCCACCCTGGTTACTGCCCCTCGTGCAGGACCCGGAGATCAAGAGTTCAAGGTTGAGGATTGGAGTCTAGCTCGGTGATTGTGTATTAAGGATTGCGGCGTTCCCGTCCTTATACATATATCTCGGGCCCAATCGTGAAGGAAGAAGCCTGTTCGTGAAGGAAAAAGCCCGAAGCTGCCCAAGTGGTGAAGCGAACACAACAGTGCCGAATTTTACATATATATATATACATATTGTTGATTGATTTAGTCTTAAAGATAGAATCATGGCAATATATATATATGTTTAGTTTTGGCCGAATTTTATGTATATATATTTAATATTGGAAATTATTTTATATAATTAATGTTACTTGGTGGTTAAGTTAAAATTTTTAGTGGACTTCAAAACCCTACTTAGCCCACAAGTAAACATTTCGGCCCAAACCTTTTTTATTTAATTATTGGGTCGGTCCAATATGTCGAACCGGGACGCATTAAATCGAACCGGGTTTTCTTAATCGGTTCGACCTAGTCGGGTTGGGTCGGACCGGGGTAAATAAATGGATCTAACCGAACCGATTTTGATTGTTGAACCGAACCGAACCCTATTGTATTGGACCGGTTCGGACCGAACCAGATTTTTGAAAATAAAACCTGGCCGAACCGAACCGGATTTTACTGAATTGGACCCGAACCGGGTTTTTCTGGACCGAACCGAACCAAACTGGACCGAAATTGACTGAACCGTACCGAATTTTCAAAACCGAATTCAAGTCAATTAAAATAGGGTGGTCAAGTTTTAAAATCCAAATGTTTTGAACCTCAAATGGCCTACACAGTGCTCAAAGGGTTTATTATTATTTACATAACGATTAAACCTTAATGCATTGTTTCGATTATGAGTATGGGTCTCGGAGATACATGTTTTTGTGATTGGATTAATTAGTGGGCTGAATTGCAATCAGTTTTTATTCGATATATATTTATGCATGATTAGAACTTTCTTCTTGACTGAGTCAAACTAGCTGGATGATGCATGTTGGGGGCGTAGCCCTGGTTAAATATATGGTATGGGCACTAGGATAGACATGCTTTGATGGTTGAAAAATGCCTAGGATTCAAGTCCAGAATGATGCGTAATTGAATATAATCATGAATTGCAAATCAGCCCCTAATGTTTAAAATATTTTAAATCAAAAACCAGTCGCCAAATGTGTATGATTAATATGGAAGTTTCATGTTTGACATGTATGCTAGAATGTTGAGGATGTAGACGCATTTAATAATTTACTTGGAAGTAAGATTATGTATGCAAGTATGAGTTCCTCGGAACATTAGACGCATGACGCGTAAGCATGAGTGTGGTTTGTGTGATGAATGTTACTTGCGTAAGATGATTTACATGGATGGTAGAATTATATATGCATGAGCAAGTTCATTAGTTTTGAAAATAAAAAGGGCCTTGGGAAAAGCCAAGATCAGGTATTCTTGTTTTAAAGTTTCCGTTCTGGTAGTTTGCGATTAAAACCGTTTTAAAAGATTGATATATTGGATTGAAGACGACAGTAATGTGAACTATTTGACAGCCATCTTCCATTGGTTTACTGGTGGTCGGTTGGTTTAGATGACTGAGGAATCGTTACTTGTCGCATTCCATCTTAATAGATATTTGATGTATGCAATTCTTTCTCAAATGTTATTGTCTCCCTGATTTTGAGTGATTATCAATGTGTTAGTTTTCATGGCTGAACCGATACAGTTATATGAACCTCGCAATCTGGACGACATGAATTATGATGAATGGAGAGATAATGTTATGGAGCTCCTGATTGCTGCGGATCTTGACGATCAAGTCAATCCGAAAGAGAAAAGGATGAGCTTGGACGAATATGGAAACCCGCAAGAGATCAACAACAAGAAAAGGTTGAGGAAGGATCATAGTTCACGCGAGTTAATTCTCTCGCAACTGTCAACTGAAGTAGAATGAGAGTTTATACAACTCAGCGCATTGCATCTTTGGTGTGCCATATACCTTCGCTTTGGTAAAGGTAAGGCCACTGAAGCAAGAGCCTTAATGGCAGAATACTACAGTATTCTATGCAGTGATGACAGTGTAATAGCCATTCATGATCTCGCTGAAGAGTTAGATGTATGGAAAAGGGCTCGGAAAGTAATGAGGATGTTCCATCTTTTATGGTTTGTTGACGAAAAAGGGCTCACGCGTCTGATCACATCGATTAAGACGACAATAGACCTATTCGAAGCAGATCATAAAGATGGAAACTTTCCGAAATAACATGAGGCATTCGATGACAGATTCATTGATATGTTGAAAAGCTTGGAAACCCCCAGTAACAAAAGGTCTAAACGATGATCTGGTGCGATAACCACCATGATAACTATACCTTCAAGGTATGACTCGGTTATGACAACCGGTCCATCATCATTCTTCTTCGAGATTGCTTTGAGATCTGAGACCCCAGTATTGTTTATATTGGATTTCATATTGTTCAATTTTATGTTTGAACTTTGGTTTATATTGTTTCAGATTCATTTAATATAGTAGTTACCATTCGATTCGAAATGAGTTCTTCTTATCAAGATTAATCGACTCGGTTACAAACGAGAACGATCCGAAATGTAACTAAACTGAAGCAATAAGGCTATTGGAAATGACCGAATCAAATAACTCCATACATCTTCTCCTACATCTAATTATTTGGGTAAAATCAAAATGCCATTAAAATCCATCGATTGCGTAGCTCTAAGAATGAACCGATTATAAATCTTTCTTAATTATTAGTACTCCATTAAATAAAATAATCAGTAATGATGATCATGTGAGAAACCGATTGGATTAAATTGAATTCA
This sequence comes from Clarkia xantiana subsp. parviflora, assembly GCA_036873135.1. NCBI lineage: Eukaryota > Viridiplantae > Streptophyta > Magnoliopsida > Myrtales > Onagraceae > Clarkia > Clarkia xantiana. Next base: position 29,966,017 of record JAPTYO010000004.1, read on the forward strand.
ATTCAGAAATGAAACGATTTAACCATGAGTTAAGACTTTGGTAAATAACGCCGTACGCGTGTGGACCTCGAAAGATGGAACACATCATTTCAAAATATGAATTTAATGATGAAGTTTTTTGATGATTAAGTGCTGAATTTTTCGTTTGCGTCCCTTCAGAAACAACTTATTGATAACGCTTACATCGGTAAGAAGTATGCTTCACAAGCTACCACGACCTCGTAAAAGTATCAACTGACGCATAAGGTGAAAACCCAAAATGCTCAGTTCGGAGATGGGATAAAATCTCTGAGATAAATTTTCAAAAGAAGAAGGATAAAGTCGATTAAACGATTTTCCTTCAATACGCCTTGAACGGTAAGTCAGGCTAGGCGTTCGAATCAAATTACACACTTCAAGCAGCATAGTTTGTAAATATAATGTTAGAGTCAATTCATCAGTACGTTCCCGCTGGGATGAAGGGAGATGATTCACATATATGTAAAACTGTGTTCCAATGAAATCGGTAAGACGCGTCGCCATAAAAGCTAAAGAATGATAATGAGTTAAAACACATCATCATGTGACATTAATTTGCGCATTAAACACGTATTTTGACAGAGAGTACGTTAAATGCTCTTAAAAAATACCTATTTAAAGCTTTGGAAAATAGTGTCTCGGTCGAACATGAGACATTTGAGGACGAATTTCCGAATGCATAGTCAGTTTCAAACAAATGTAGTCTTGATCGAACAAGAGCAAAATTACACTGACAATCAGGTCCCACTTACTTCGAGTGGGAGATTTGAACCGGCAACACAAGTGAATGACACGGTGAATAATAATGGAAACATTTTCATAGTAAATCCAGTGGGAGGAATAAACCCTACCACATGAAATCACTGTTGCCGTAGAGACGAATCAAGTTGAACCTGATAGTCAGGCAGCTGAACCACTGGATGAAAATCCAATAACGCCACAACTACCTAAACCACCCATTTTTCCCAGTGGGAGAGAACCGACCAACTAGATCCCAGGTTCTAGTGATCAAGGAAATTCATCCCGGAAGTGAAACCCCGAGACCGAGAGGTCGTCCAAAGAAAGTTGTGTAAGCAATTGGTGATAGGCGCCGTAGTTGGAAGCCCATTATATGTATATGTTACCTAGGTTAATTGGGTAAATGTCACATTAGGACATTAGGCTAGACCCAAATCCCAATTGACATGGGAGGCCCAAAATTGGGCCTCCCTTATACATAGGCCGGCTGAATTACTAGGTGGGGGTAAAGTGGAATTTTGTCCACTTTACTCCTCCTATATATATGGGGGGTTATGGGTTTTATTAGAGTTAATCACATTTCCCTTCAAGTGGTGATTTGAGAGAAAACCCTTCCCCCAAATACACCTGTATTGGTCGAACATCACCTAACTGTTAGATTACGGGGAGTAATCACTACGGAAACTAAATCATGGTACATGCTAGTAATAGAAATTACGCAGCGGAAGATTCACACATACCTCTACAGTTGTCCATAGTCCCAAGATCTTTGCAGGAGGGAGTTCACGATCCTCCGGTCGGCACCCGTAGGGGTTCTTGTGAAGGAAGCCCTACGTGGTATATTCTTCACAGCAAAGCCTCTGATCGATTCTTGGCAAGGGTTAGATTAGGCCTGTCAAAACGGGTCAACCCGTGACCCGTAACTCGTGACCCGTGGGTCAGTAGCCAGTCAACCCGAACCCGACCCGATCTTCAGAACGGGTCAATTTCCAGAACCCAAACCCGACCTGATTGGTTAATGGGTCAACCCGTAACCCGTCTCTAATATAAACATAAAAATTACATTAACATCAACAATAATAATCAAACAAAATATTAACCTAAAAAAATAATTCAACATTTAACTGTATAATTCAATAGTCTTAATTTCTCGAACGATAAATAAAAAAATGTCCTAAAGAAGAACCACCTTGTCACCATGGTTACTTATTGGATATTCTATTCACAACAAAAAAAAACTTGGTGGACAGACTACTAAGTACTAACCAAATACCAAAATGAAAATGTGATGTCGATCGTTAAGAATCAACACCCACCAACATATCCAAATCTTCAATCTTCATAACTCCTTTCAAACCTCTTGCTTGTTCTTTTTTTTCAGTGACTCTCTCTTTTCGCACTTCGGTATATGACGTTTCATATTACTTATTCCATCTTTATTAGAATCGCACTTGTATTCTTGTTTGCACTTTAAACACCTGGCTTTTTGAACCCCATTTGTTTCTTCTAATTTCATTCGTTCAAAATAATTCCATACAGAAGACCTCAATACCTTTGTGACTTTGCGCTTTCCTTTGTCTTTGCTACTAGTTGCATTGTCTTTGGCTTTGTTGTTTTCCGTCTCGACTATTAATTCAGATGCATCTTCTTCAACGTCAACCACCCTGTTGGAACGGTCGTTGTCCAAATCAAGTCTCCGAGATTCATCATTAGTCATCTTGATCTATCAAAGTATCAAACAAAATGAGTTAGCTAGTAACATAATAAGAAATATTACAAATAGCATAAAACCATAAACAAACCAACCAACCATATATCAAAGTTGAATGTTTAATATACATTATATACATAAAGCTATATACGTACAACTTTGTTTGAATAACCAGTCAGTGTACCAATATATAATTATATATTTAATTACTTATTATACATAGAAGACTTTGTGTGTATAATCAGTCAATAGATAATTATATACATAATTACTTATTATATCCATCGAAGACTCAAAGTTTCAAGCACGGTTGGTTTATCAATATTAGATAGATCATAGATGCAAAATAGATTGCTCGTGAAAATAGATCATGCTAATTGCTAATATAAGACGAGCTTACCAAGTCGTCTCAAGAGCAGTGATCGTGAGATCTAGCCGTCTAGGAAGGAATTAGGGTAACGCTTAGAGTCTTAGACCACACAGACTTTATAAGAATCAAAACCCTAATTCTAAGTAGATAAGTATTTCCGTATATGGATGAATTCGTATATATCTCTATGGATTTTATTTCTAATTGTTAATATTTTACTATATATATTATAATTATATATTATTATAATTTAAATTAACCGGGTTAGCCGGGTCGGGTTCGGTCCAATATTAGGACCCGAACCCAACCAGTTTTCCTCCAGGTCAATTTCGGGTTGACCCGAATTTGACCCGGACACTAAAATTCTAGACCCGAACCCGGACCGAATACTGGTCGATTTCGGGTCAGTTTCGGGTCGGGTAAATAATTGACAGGCCTAGGTTAGATCTCTGGAGTGTTTGCTCGAAGGCAAATTGGCACACCCTTGGTGGATGTAGTGGTTCGGCCGAATATGGTGTCTCCGGGGGAAGGGTTTTCTCTCAAAACACCACTTGAAGGGTATTGTGATAAACCCTAATAAAACCCCTAACCCCCCCCCCCCCCCCATATATATATAGGAGAGTAAAGTGGACTAAATTCCACTTTACCTCCTCACTATTTTCGGCCGGGGTCTGGCCCAACGTCCTAATGTGACATGTGTTAGATTACAGGGAGTAATCACTACGGAAACTTAAAACATGGTTCATGCTAGTAATCGAAATTACGCAGCGGAAGATACGCACATACCTTTACAGTTCTCCGTAGACCCAAGATCTTCGCAGGAGGGAGTTCACGATCCTTCGGTCGGAACCCGTAGAGGTTCTCGTTAAATAAGCCCTACGCGGTATAAGCTCCACAGCAAAACCTCTGATCGATTCTTAGCAAGGGGACAGATCTCTAGAGTGTTTTCTCGAAGGCAAATTGGCACACCCTTGGGTAACTATAGGTTCGGCCGAAACACTGTGTGAGGTAGAGGTTTTTCTCTCTAAAACACTCTAATGAGGGAATAGTGATTAACCCTAAATATCCCCTAGCACCATGTATTTATAGGAGGAGCAAAGTGGACAAAAGTCCACTTTGCCCTTCCTACAGGTTTCGGCCGGCCATGTATAAGGGAGGCCTATATTTTGGGCCTCTAATGTCAATTGGGATTTGGGTCTAGCCCAATTACCCTAATGTGACATGTACCTAATTTCCTTAGGTAAACTATGTAAGCATATGGTGATGGGCGCCGTAATTGGTAGCCCATAATATGTATAGTTTACCAAATTAACTTGGGTAAATGTCACATTAGGGTAATTGGGCTAGACCCAAATCCCAATTAACATGGGAGGCCCAAAATTGTGCCTCCCCAAATACATAGGCCGACCGAAACATACAGTGAGGGTAAAGTGGACTTTTTGTCCACTTTACTCCTCCTATAAATAAGAGGTGTTATGGATTATTTTAGGTTTAATCATAATTCCCTCACAAGAGTGTTTAAGAGAGAAAACCCTCCTCCCACATCACAAGTTTCGGCTGAACCATACTTTCACCAAGGGTGTGCCAAATTGCTTTCGAGCAACTCTCCGAAGATCCGTTCCCGTGTCAAAAATTGATCTGAGGTTTTGTTGTGGAGCTAACACCAAATAGGGCTTCTTTCACAAGAACCTCTACGGGTTCCGTCCGGTGGATCGAGAACTCCTTCGTGCAAAGGATCTAGGACTACGGTAAACTGTTGAGGTGTGTGTAACTCTTCCGTTGCATAATTTCGATTACATGCACGTAAAATGTTTTAGTGTTTCCGTAGTGATTACTCCCCGTAATCTAACAGTGGTGTCAGAGCCTGTGTTAGGAGTTCATGATTTTGATAAATTGGTGTTCTTGAAAATTTAAAACTTTGGACCGAAATTTCAAAGAAGATTTTAAAAAGTTTCGAATTTTAGGGTTTATGTGATAGGTCCGAAATTTTCATGTTCATGCTTAAATTTGATGTTCATGATCTTCAAGAAAAAGATGATATTTATAAAAACCAAACATTGGATTGTAGATCTTATTAAAATTTGATCTTAAAATGTGACCACTTGTTCCTAATTCATGTTTGTGCCGAATTTTTGAGTAAAATTACAAGGTAAAATTTTCAATTTCTTGGTCACCAAGCTAGTAAAATTCGGCACATAATATAAAAATATATTGGTTACCATATTTTAATAATTAATTAAGGTAACAATATATTTATAATTAGGAACATTAAGATAGATTCACATTAAAATATATAGAAATATATAACTATCAATATATCTAAATATTTAAATAGGGTTAAAGATATTATTCATAGATTTAGTTACCTAAAAGATTGAGAAAATATATTGTCAGTTATTTGTTTCCTTATTAAAGATATTGACAATAAATAAAATATATATACATTATATTATGGCCGAAAATTTACATATATATATATATATATATATATATATATATATATATATATATATATATATTGTTGATTGATTTAATCCTAAAGATAGATTCTTAACAATAAATATATATGTGTTTGTTAGTGCCGAAATATATATATATATATATATATATATATATATATATATATATATATAGGAAATTATTTTATATAATTAATGTTACTTGGTGGCTAAGTTTAATATTTTTAGTGGATTTAAAACCTTACTTGGGCCACAAGTAAACATTTCGGTCCACCTTTTAAATTTTAATTATTGGCCGGTCGAATATGTTAAAACGGGACGAAATAAAACCAAACCGGATTTTCTCAATCGGTTCGACCTATTCGGGTCGGTTGGACCAGGGTAATTAAGTGGATCTAACCGAACCAGCTTTGAGTGTTGAACCGAACCGAACCCTATTTTATTGGACCGGTTCGGACCGAACCAGATTTCAAAATTTAAAACCGGACCGAACCAAACTGGATTTTTGCCAGACCGGACCGAACCGGATTTTCTGAACCGGACCAAAAAGGACTGAAATTGACTGAACCGAATAATGTTTTCTAAACCGAATTCAAGTATATTAAAATAGGGAGGTCAATTTTTAAAATCCTAATGTTTTTTAATCTCGAAATGGACTACACAGTGCTCATAGGGTTGCTAACCTTTATGCCTTGTTTCGATTATGGGGATGGATCTCGGAGATACATGTTTTTGGGACTGGTTAAATTAGTGGGCTGAATTGCAATAGTTTATTATTCAATATATATTTATGCATGATTAGAACTGTTGTCTTGACTGAGTCAAGCTAGCTGGATATTACTTGTTGTGGGTGGAGCCCTGGTTAAATATATGGTATGCGCACTAGAATAGACATGCTATGATTGTTGAAAATGCCTAGGATTCATGTCTAGAAGCTTGCGTGATTGAATATAAGCATGAATTTCTAATCAACTCCTAATGTTTAAAATTATTTTAAAACCGAAAACCAGTCACCAAATATGTATGATTGATGTGGATGTTACATGTTTGACACGTATGCTGGAATGTTAAGGATATAGTTAGGTTTGATAATTTACTTAAAAGTAGAATTATAAATGCAACCATGAGTTTCTCGGAACATTAGACGCATGACGCGTAAGCATGTTTGTGGTATGTATGAGGAATGTTACTAGTATTTGATAATTTGCATGGCATGTATGCATGAGTGAATTCATCAGAATGATTTTTCCAAAACAAAAAGGGCCTTGGGAAAGCCAATATCGGGTACGCTTATTTTAAAATTCCCATTCCGGTAATTTGCGATTTAAACCGTTTTTAACAGACTAGCCTATTGGATAGAAGACAACAATAGTGTGAACTCTTTCACAGCCATCTTCCATTGGTTTACTGGTGGTGGGTAGGTTTAGATGACTGAGGAATCACTATCTGTCGGACTCTATCTTAATAGATATTTGATGTATGCAATTCTTTCTCAAAATGTTATTGTCTCCCTGATTTTGCTTGATCATCGATGTGTTAGTCATGGCTGCGATCAGCAATGTGATCTCCCAAATGAATAAGGGAGTAAGATTGAACATCAATAATTATAAGATCTGGAATAAGCGCGCAAGGATGGTGATCACTGATGTGAGAGGCTTGGAGCACTTGACCACGAAGAAAGTCAGGCCAGAGGGAGACCTCACGGCTGAATTGGAGAAAATCCATGATGACTGGGATGCAAATGATCAAGAGATTCGTTCCGCCTTGTTGTCACTGCTGGAGGATGACATACTCTACGGGTATGATCACTATGAGTCTGCCATGGACCTATGGGATGGTCTTAAGGCAGGGTTTGGTGTTTACACCACAGCCCAGAAGCGATTGCTAAACATCGTTTTAGACTCATATAAAATGAATCCAAAGCACACAATGAAGGAGAATCTTAGACATATGTCTAACATGCTTGTTGAACTCAAGGAGGCAGGGGAGATCCTGACCGAGGAACAAAAGGTCCAATGCGTGATTCGTTCTTTGCCTGACTCTTGGAATAGCATGAAAATGCACTTTACCCATGCCACTCAACTCGATAACCTCGAGAAAGTGCGAGTTCACCTCGAGCTGGGGGAGGATTGTCTCAAGGCTGAAAATCCGAGAGCGGAAATGCATCTAGCATTCTCGAATCCAGCTGAGCAAAAGGGTAAGCGCAAGAGGAAGGGAAAGAACCTTCAGGTCAAGGCTGATAAACCACTAGCTCCAAAGTCTCAGAATAAGTTCAAACGAAAGCAATTCGGAGGCAAGAAAGGCAAAGCAAAACAAACACGTAAAGAGGAAACTCGAACGTGTTTTAGGTGTGGCGTGAAAGGACACCTTGATGTTGCCTGCACAAATCCTCCTAAGGTACGTGCTGAAGAATACTGATAAACGCATAAGTTCTTCATGGACTCCTCGAGAGTAATTCAATTTACCTTTTTGAATTACAGAACCGAGAAGAACAAGCACAAACCTGAGGAACTTGCCCCCGATTCATAAAGATTGAAAGACTTTATCTTTATTTGCTTTGCGAAATTGAACCTCTTCATAATTTTCAGTTTAAACGTACTTTATAATAATAATTTTCCTTGAAACATAGGAGACGTTATATTTAGAGCACCTGACAACTGCTCAAATAAAGTATTGATTATCATTCCTCGAGCTATTCGATCCTTTTAATTATCTGTTTAACGCATTGCTTACAAGTTAATTATAAATCTTATTTTATTATTATCACTCCATTGAATGAAATAAACTGTAATGATAATCATGTTTGAAACTGTTAAAACCGATTAAATTGAATTAAATTCAGAAATGAAACGATTTAAACAAGGGTTTGACCCCAGAGTAGATTGTGCAATGCACAAGTGGACCTCGATAGACGGAACAAATCGTTTCATTATATGAGTTTAATATTGAAGTGTTTATATGATGACGTGCTGAATTTTCGTTTGCAGTCCTTCGGAAATATGACTTACTGATAACATTTACATTGGTATGAAGTAAGCTACGTAAGCTGCAACGACCTTGTAAAAGTATCAACTGACACATAAGGTGAACACCTAAGTTGCTCAGTTCGGAGATGGATGAAATCTCTGAGATAAGTCGGCAAACGAAGAAGGATTAAGTCGGTTAAACGATTTTCCTTCCAAACGCCTTGAACGATATGTCAGGCTAAGCATTCAAATCAAATGACACACTTCAAGAGACACAGTTTACATACACACATAATGTTTGAGTCGTTCTATAAGACATTCCATATGGAATGATGACAGATGATTCACATAATGTAAAACTGTGTTCCATTAAGATTGGTAAAGTAGGTAACCATCATAGCTGGAGGGTGACAATGAGTTAAATCATATCACCATGCAACATTAATTTGCGCAATAAACACGTATTTATGACGAGGGTACGCCAGTTACTCCTAGAAAATACCTGTTTCCAGCTTGGATTAAATGGTACCGTGGTCGAACATGAGACATTACATCACTAAGAGGGTGATTTTTCCAAATATATGAACAGTTTCAGTTACATAGTCATGATCAAAACGTAGCAGAATAACGATGACAATCAGGTCCCACTTAATCGAGTGGGAGAGATTTGAACCAGCAACTCAAGTGAATGACATGGTAAATGAGAATGGGGACATTTTCATAGTAAATCCAGTGGGAGGAATAAGCCCTACCACAAGTAATCACTGTTGCTGTTGGGACGAATCAAGTCGAACCCGATTGTCAAAAAGTTGTTGAACCAGGAATGACACAACTACCTATATTACGCATTGTTCCCAGTGGGAGTGATCCAACCATACTTGGTTCCAGATCCTAGCGATCAAGGAATGCATCTCGGAAGTAAAACCCCGAGACCAAGAGGTTGTAATAGGAAAGTTATAGGTCAAGGTTCTAGCATTGATATTGTTCCCAATAGAGACGTACTCCGATAAGGAGCATTGTTCCGAGTGGGAGGATTATTCCAAATAGAAATAATTCTATGATAAGAAGCGTTATTCCAAGTGGGCAAAGTGAAAACCCCGCACAAACCGTTGGCAAGCATTGTAAAGACCTCAAGTGGAGAAATGGAAAGAAATAATAAATGAGAGAGATCGCCTTAAATGAAAGCCATTAGAGTCTATAGTTGATTTACCTGTTAACCACAGGGGCATAAGGATAAGGTGAGCCCTGAAAGAAGGCTCACCACTGATGGAACAAGTCGGAGAAACCCGACTCATTGCGAAAGGTCTTACCCAATGCTTCACGGAGAGGACTTTGATAAGAGAAACTCAATGACTGTGCGTAAAACCACGGTTAGGGCCATTTATGGTCCTGGTCGCAAGTCTCGATCACGAGCTGCACCAAAGGAATGTTAAGTCTGGATTCCTTCGCGGAAACCTGGAGGGAGAGATCTACATGGAGCAACCAGAGAGTTTAATTACTCCTGGTAATGAACGTAAAGTTTGTAAACTCCAAAAGGTCCTTCTACGGTCTTATACAGTCGTCACGACAATGGTACCGCGGATTCCACGAGGAAATCGTAGGAAACAGATTCGTGAATCTTCACGAGAATCCGTGCGTGTATTATAAGACTTCCGAGTCTAAGTATGTCATCTTAACCTTATACGTGGACAACATACTCATTGCCGAAAATGACATGAGTTTCATGAATAAATCAAAGTCATGGTTGGCATCTGTATTTGGGATGAAAGACATGGGAGAAGGCACGTACATCTTAGGCATTAAAATTGCCAGAGATTGGGCTACCCAGGATTTATGTCTATCTCAAGAAGCCTATATCAACGAGCAGTTGAAAGTTGGTTCAAATTACAGGATGCCAAACCCGTGGATGCGCCGGTGGTATTTGGGTGCGCACTGTTGAAACGTGATAGCCCCAAGAACCCGGTAGAGCGTGAACAGATGAAGGGTGCAGAGATTTTAAGCATGGTTGGTATTTCGATATACACTGTGCAATACACCCATCCGAATATCAGTCACGCTATGGGCCTAGTAGCACGTGTCCAATCAGATCCTAGCTATCAACATTTAAAAGACTGTAAAACAAATTATTAGTTATACCTAATTCGTTATCCGAAAGGTACTGCCGACTGTTAAGTTATGAGATCTAGGTCAACGGAGTGTCGGCTTTGATCTCACTCCTTACGGGGGATGTGTATGATCCGGTCTTCTCGGGTTGCTTTGCCTTGGCCTATGTCCTTCTTCCTTTCCTTCTTCCCCTGGTTCCTTCTCTTCTTCTCTTCCTTTGCCCTGCAAAAGGGGCAATACCAGACACGGAGGAGGGGGGGGGGGTGGTGCCTGGTGAACCCTCTCCGATGCCTAAGTCAGAACTATATTTCTAGAGAGATAAAGCTAGAGAGATGTCAGAGCTAAATTGTTCAAAATAGCCAAGATCCTCAAATGAGTTGTGAAGGTGGGGTATTTATAGGCAACGGTGTCATTAAGGTGGCTTAATGACATCGTTAACCTTTAAACACAATTAATTAACCTTTCAGCACATAATTAAGACCTTAGGATTCGGAAGAGGCAGGCGGAGTGGACCGAGCATGGGCGTCTGAAAAGGGTGCCGGAGCCCTTGGGGGGGGGGGGAGAAATCCGACCCCCAAGGGTAGGGGTTGGGTGAGGACACCCAACCCCTCCTAGGGAGGGTGGGGTTGGCCAACCCCATCCCTCCTAGGAGGGATCGGGTTGGCTGACCCGATCTCTCCTAGGAGAGATCGGGTTGGCCAACCCGATCTCCCCTAGGGGAGATCGGGTCGGCTGACCCGATCTCCCCTAGGGGAGGTCGGGTGTGGCCACCCAACCTCACCTAGGTGAGTTCGCCTCCGTCGGACGGGCGCTTCGGCCCCGTCCGAGCTGTCGATGTTCTCGCGAAGTGTCCGGGTTGAAGTTTCGATTTGTAATCATAAATGGAACGATAACAATACAACAGTTTGGAAGTCAACGGGTTCAAATTGGGCGTATATCCATCACATGCCCCCGAGTCAACCAATGGCCTAACCCTTGATTGACTCTATTTTAGGATGGTATGACACGCGCAATTTGAAACCGGGATTTTACCTTCTTTGTCTGAATGCCTGCTTACCCATGGATGCGTACCTCTGATTCTGCCCCCTGTCTAATGAGATAGAGGAATTGTAAATGTCAGAGTAGCACGGACGTGTGCCTAGGCACGCGTCCGTCTGAGGCGGGAGTAATAAACTTATCTCTGCTACAGGTGTACACTCAAAAAATACAGACTTGCACAGGGATGTGATACGAATGTAACTAAATAACTTACGCTTCAAATTCGTGCCGGGATTCCATCTAAATAAGGAGAAATTTTAATTTTGGCCAAAAATTTTCCTAAGTACGGAATGCTCAAAAATAAAACTATCTTGATAATTTTTCTAAGTATGGGAATATACTTAGCTATAGGTGAAAGGGATAAAAATAATGGTTTCTCCTCGGCCCTTAGATTTTATTTAAGGCTAGATGGATGGTGGTGATTAAAACCCCCTAAAAAACCCTATCACCCTTTTAACATAAAAGAAGAGAGTTAGAAAAATACCTCCAAGAGTCACCATAGCCACCATCTTTCTTTTCCACTTACCCTTGGAGAGCAAGAAAAGGTTGGAGAGCACCCCCAAGGTAAGGGCCGGCCGGAATTTCCACCAAGGAGCAGAAATCCAGCCAGCCACCTAGCCGGAATCGACGACGGGAGGGAGCTTGGCCGGAGGCGACGACGCAGCTCCAGGCGGGAAACAGCTGACGGCGACGCGGAGACGGCGAGAGCTTGGCTGACGACGGCGAGGCACGGCGACGACGACTGGACGGCGTGGAGGATCGATTGGTGACGACGACATTGGCCGGACATCACCGGCAGGGCACGGCGGGTGAGCGACTGGGCTTTTCTCCGGCGACGGCGACGGTGGGGCGAGCAAGGTCACCTCCGGCGACGGCAAGGCTCAAATTCCGGCGAGGGACTGATTTTCGGGCGTCTTCCAATTCGAAATCCGGGCCCGTTTACCATATCGGGTCGGGTTTTCCGAAGGTCCGCTCTTTTCCTTTTCATTACCGCGTAAAACGTTGATTTTTGAATCGTTGATATTTGATTGCCGATGCTTGATTGCCGATGTTTGATTGCCGAAATTTGATTAAATGTGGGATTGTCGTAGATAGCCGTTGGTAGTTGTGGATTTTGGGGAAAAATGTTTGCCGGTTGTCCGGATGTGGTTTCTTGTTCAAATGGGTTATCCCGGTCTTAAATTTGATGTCGTGCCGCCGTTGGTGTGTTAATCTTTGTTGGAGGGTATAATGGTAATTTTTTCCAAAACCCGACTTTAGGCTCGGATAAAATTATTTGACTCGGTTGTTGTCGTTGGTTGAGTGTCGGGGTATTTCCGGTTCCTCGGAAATTTCTCTTATCTTGATATTCGTCGTGTTGTGGCAGGTACTATACTCCTGGTGGTGTCCACGTACGCAGACTCTTCAGAGACGCCGTATTCTCCGAAGGATGAGTGAGTTCCTTTTTCTCTTCCTTTTCGGTTGCGTTACTTCCTTTCCTATTGCTAGCTTAGTATCGTGACCTTCATTGGGGTGTTAGTCGAAATTTGATTCGTGCTTTGGGGTTTCTTGCTATCTTTGCCTTAGGTCTTGCTATTCTGTCAGAGAACCATATCACTAGGTCCGATTACAACGAACATGTCACCCTAGGAGATATCAGTCCCCTAGATGAGCCTCTGTATCCTTTTCTCCCCTCCTTGGGGAATACTCGCGGGACGGCGACGGAGCCTCCTATAGGGAAGGTCGCCGTGTACCCCTCTCAGATCCGATTCGGGCTGAGGCTACCTTACTGTGACGAGCTTATAGAGTTGAGCAGGTTCTTCAGGATTTCTCCTGTGAACCTTGCCCCCAGTGCCCTCCGCGTCTGGGTGGGCTTCCGGGTGTTGTGCCATTGGTACTCCTGGAAGTACTCTCTCGTTCTATTCCGATGTTTCTATCGGTTCCAGTACCGGACGAGGGTGGGGTTTGCGAGTTTCGTAACTCGCCATCCGACCTTCAAAGATCCCCGATTCTCTGATTTTGGGTTGAGTGGGGTCGATTGGGATACCTCCCTCCGTTTTGTGACCCAGATTGACAATTCGGCCAGTCACTGGGCTAAGCACTACTTCTTCATTACGGACCGATACGTCACTTGGTCGGTCCTGAATGAGGATCGGTCCGATGGTTGGCCTGCTTTTGGAGAGTTCTCTTCGGATGATTTGAAGACTATGAAGATCATTCACGAGAGCAACAGGACCCGGTCCTACTGCCCCGTGTCTTTAATAACTGAGACGGATCTTTACGAGGCCGGGATCAGTCTGACTCCTGACTCCGGGGGTTCGGTATGTCACTTGGTCTTTCCATCTTTATTTACCTTCTGCTCTTCCTTTGTAGGTTGGTTTCATGGAAAAACCTATAACATGCAGGGAGCCCCTGTTGATCTGAGCAAGAGGAAGGCTCCTTCTAGTTCTGCTTTGAAGAAATCCCCCCTGCCTGGGAAGAAGGCCGGGGCCTCTGGTATGCTTTCTCCTATTTGTTTCTTTATGATGTAACTTATGTTTTCCTTATCTTGTTTTTCTTACCTTGCTAGTGCACTCCCCCTTGGTGACTGAGAGGGTCGTCTCCGTTGGCAGAGATTCTGGACCTTCCAAGTCCAAGCCGCGGCGATCTGATTCTGAGGCCGGGGCCTCGGCTGCTAAGAGGAAGAAGGCTGTGGATCCTGCTTCGCCTACTGCTCGTCCTCCGACCCTATCTCGTGATAAGGAGATGGTGGTCGAAGAGGTGCCTTCCCTGGCTGACAAAGGGAAGCGACCTGCTGGTGGTGGTTCCCCTGCCCCCCAGCCGAGGGCACGGTCCTCAGGTATGATCTCTACCTTGTGCTGATCCTTGTATGTTTATACTCTCCTTTGACTTGCTTTGCTTGTGTAGGTGGGCCTCCGACTTTAAGTCGGAAGGATTTCGCACGGCTCACTGATGAAGATGTTATTGGGTCTGAGTGGACTCCCTTTGCTGGTCTGAAGGAGTTCCACCTCGATAGCACTTCCTCTTTGCGAACTCCTGAGGTTGGTGTCCGCGTACTCCGTGGTGCCGTTCCCCCTGGGGATCGTGTTGCTCCGCCCAAGTCTCCTGGGGAGACTCGGCGCTTTGTTCAAGGGGTACTTTCTCGTTATGCACCTGTAAGTTGTTCTTTGCTTTCCTCTTATTTCTTTCATAATGTCTATCTTTCGGTTATTCATCCCTTGTTTGAGTTGTTAGGGCATATCTGACATGGTGAACATGTCCTCGCTCGTGCTCGAGTTATCTGACGAGAGGAAGACCCTTGAGGACAGCCAGGTTTCTCTCAAGGCGGAGGTCGCCACTGCTGCCGAGAAGGCGCGTATATCTGATTTGAGGCTGCAGGAGCTCCAGGACCAGGTGTCCTTGCTTGAGACCACTGTGGGCAGTTTGCGCCGGGAAGCTGAGGTTGCCGCGTCTGTCCATTCTGAGGAGCTGCGGAGGTTGGAGACTAAGTGTCGGGCGGAGGAGAGGGCTGTCGCGGTATCTGAATACAAGGCCTCCTCTGCCTTCACCGCCGACTATAGCACGCGTCTCACCCAGGAGATGAACCAGTTCGGTGAGTATCTGGTTGATCACATATACCGGATTGATCCTCAGTTCCCCTTTGGTGACCTTGGTGACTTTGGGCCATATGCCACTGGCTATGCGACTGTTCTGATGGGTCAGGCTGCCGTTGCAGACGAGCCTGCCCCTGCCCAGGTGGATGCTACACCTGTGGAGATTGGTACCTCAGATTCCTCTTCCTCATCTATTTCCGCTGGCGGTTCAGCTTCAGGGGGTGAGGGTGACTCCCCCGAGGGTTCTGACTGACTTGTTTATCTCATACTATCCTTGTATATATAACTACACTCCTTCTCCCATTGCATGGGTTGAGTGTCCTTTGAGATTGTGATGGTGTTTGTTGTTACTTTCCTTTGGCGCATTATGTTGTTGACTACGTGGTTCGTTTGTCTTTACACTAATGCTTCTCATGCTTTTGTATATATCTCTTCTCATGATGGCTCCCTATGCCTTGTGTATGGCTCTTTGGGTATGGACTCTTTACTTGGTGTGTTTCCTTTACTTGTCCTTCTTTCGTGTTTTCCTTCATGTCTTACCTGCCATTTCATAAAGAAAAAACATTACTTGTTCTTCACATTACTTTACTTAGAAATTTCTTTCTCATGTTACCCTTCCGAGCATGGTATCCTTCTAAGCATGGTACCCTTCTAAACATGGTATCCTTTCAAACATGGTGTGATGATCTCTTCTGATACCCCTTACATGGTATACGTTGTACTGTTAAACCAAAGATACGCTCTTGGTGGGCGTCGAAATCTTTTCACGAGACAGGCTCTCGGACGGCGCTTAACGTTTCACAGGATAGGCTCCCGGAGGGCACAGGTTAGTCCACCGATACCTTCTTGACGGGTGTCAAACTGTTCACGAGACAGGCTCTCGGACGGCACTTAACGTTTCGCAGGATAGGCTCCCGGAGGGCACAGGTTAGTCCACCGATACCTTCTTGACGGGTGTCAAACTGTTCACGAGACAGGCTCTCGGACGGCACTTAACGTTTCGCAGGATAGGCTCCCGGAGGGCTCAGGTTAGACCAAAGATACGCTCTTGGTGGGCGTCGAACTGGTAGTTTGAAATCTACCTCAAGATACGCTCTTGGGGGCGTCGAACTGGTAGTGTTTTTTCTACCTCAAGATACGCTCTTGGGGGCGTCGAATCTGGTAGGTTGCAAATCTACCTCAAGATACGCTCCTGGGGGCGTCGAATTCGTAGTTTTTGGAAACCACTCTCAAGATACGCTCTTGGTGCGTCGAAGTCGTAGTGTAATAACTACTCTCAAGATACGCTCTTGGGGGCGTCGAAGGTTGTAGTATGAACACTACTCTCAAGATACGCTCTTGGGGGCGTCGAAGTTCGTAGTTTTTGGAAACCACTCTCAAGATACGCTCTTGGTGCGTCGAAGGTCGTAGTATAATAACTACTCTCAAGATACGCTCTTGGGGGCGTCGAAGGTCGTAGTATGAACACTACTCTCAAGATACGCTCTTGGGGGCGTCGAATGTCGTAGTACGAAGACTACTCTCAAGATACGCTCTTGGGGGCGTCGAAGGTTGTTGACTTGAAGTCATATCTGTGTAAGGATAACTTGGTGATTGTAACATCACATTCACTGGTAAATATTTTTGAATAACTACTACTCTCTTAGGAGCATTCATGTTTTTGTACACTCGGGATGCCTTGGTGCACCAAGACATCCTTTGTAGGAAATTGAAGATAGTTGTAGAGTTGGAGTAACTTCGTGAGTTTTCCTTCTCGAGAGTTGTTTTTTGAAAAGCTTGTAATGCTAAAACATGCGAAATGCTAGATATGTAACTAAGGATATGGGGTGGTCACTGTGTCTGTTGCCACGTATTCTTTGAAGCTTCCATTGTAGATTATTTCTTCCACTTCCACCTTCAACACCATGCAGTTGTTGGTTTGATGCCCCCAGGTCCCATGGTACTCACACCAACCCTGTGCATCTCTACCTAGGAAGGCCTTGCCTTCCTCCCTGCATGCTGGCAGCTCTTGCTTGAGGCGCTTGTGGAAAATTTCTTCTATGCTGAGCGTGAGGGGTGTGAATGTGAAATTGACACCTCCTCCCAATGTGTCTGCTTCTCTTCCTTTCTCTGGAACTTCATCCAACTGTTCCGCCTCTTGTTCAAATGCCCTGTCCAATTTCGCCTTGAGCTCTCTCATTGTGCTCGTCATGACCATCTCATAGAGCCCTCCATAGGCCTCGAATGAGCTTGGATGCATGTGTCTGATGAATGCTCTGACTGCTTCTCCCCTTGTGATGTCCATGTTGGCACCATAATTGAAGAATCTCTGGAAATAGCTTGATATGGGCTCCTGCGGCATTTGCTTGATATCATCTATGTGGCGGAAGCCTCTTAGGATGGAGTCCCTTGTCCTGCTCCCTATTATGGTGTCCGGCTGCCAAGGTATGGATGTCACCTTCACAGCCTTGCTCCTGTGTTTCCTTGTAGGCACTGTTTGAAAAAGCTGCCTGCTCAAACGGAGTGTCATTCCACTCCTCCTCCTTGCTTGCCTTTGTCTTCCTCCCCTCTTTCTTCTTTCCTGGTTGGCTCCTGCCATGACCATAGCCACTGTATCTGTCCTGTGTGATCCATGTCTCATTGAATTGACATAGCATTGTCTTGCAGTGCGTTGATCACCCAGGACCTCTCCAACTCCGTTCTCCGTGATGTACTTCAGCTTCTGGTGAACAGTGGATGGCACTATTTCATATGGATTTATGGTTGTCCTTCCTAGGATCCCATTGTAGGCTCCCAGGCTTTCAACCACCAAGAAATTGACATTTACCTTCAGCTGGGTCCATCCTTGGCCCATGGTCACTGGCAATGTTATCATCCCCAGGGGGTAGCTTGTTGCCCCTGAGAAGCCAACTAGGGGGAAGTTGACCGGATTGATGTCTGCTTTGGTTTTTCCTATCTCTTCCAACACTCTCAGGCTTAGGAGGTCAGCTGAGCTGCCCCCATCCACCAAAATTCTCTTTACATCAAAATTATCAATATCTAAAGTAATAACTAGAGCATCGTCATGTGGAAAGACGATGTGGCTCTTGTCCTTCTCCGAGAACTCTATCTTCACTTCTTCTCCTTCTCTTGGTCTTTTTCTCCACCTTGGCACTGAGCTTAGCTTGGATGCATAGACCTCTCTTGCATTAGCAGTTGGGCCTCCTGATGCTGCTCCTCCATGTATCATGTTGATGACTCCTCTTTTGTTGGGTGGAGGGTTATGGTCTACCTTTCCCTTGCCCTTGTCTTTCTGTGGTGGCCCCAGTTGCATACTATTGCCCCCATGGTCTACGAATTGCTTCAGTTCTCCCCTTTGGACGATGTTGTTTATGCTTAGCTTTAAGCTAAAGCATTCATTTGTGTCGTGACCATAAGCCTCGTGGTTGTCACACCATCTATCCTTGTGATTTCCTACCATTGGGGCTCTCCACCTTGCAGGGGGTGCCCAAAGCTTTTGGTTCCGCATCTCTCTAAGTACGGTGGCTGGAGTGGCGTTCAGTGGGATGAACTTAATGACGTTTATTTCTCTGGCCTTTAAGGGTTCACCCATTTGGTTTCTTTGTTGTGGCGGACGCCATTCCTGCTGCCTTGCATGCTGTGGTGCCTGGGGTGGCTTTCCTTTGTTTGGCCTTTGAGTATCCTCCTTGGCTGCCTGAATTTTGGCTTTCTTGCTTGCCCTGTGCCTCTCAAGGTCAATATGCGTTTTAACTCTCCCTGCGAGCTCCTCCAAGGTGCTTGCTGGCTTTTTGGCCATCTTTTCAGCCAATGTTGACCCAAAGCGACCTAAGTTTCTGATAAAGGCTCGGATTATCTCCCCTTCAGTGATGTCTCCCTGGATGTCTGCAATATTCTGGTTGAATCTAGTGTAGTAGCTGGCCAGGGTTTCATCGTATTCTTGTTTTACGTCATCAATGGAGCCTGTTCCCTTGAGGAGTTTCCTCTCCCCTAGGTATCTCTGCAGAAACTTAGCTTTTAGCTGCTCCCATGAGTGGATGCTCTCAGAGGGCAGGCTGAAGAACCAATGTGAGGCCACCCCTGATAGGGTGTTTGGGAAAAGGAGTGCCTTGTATCTTTCGTCAGTTGTCCTCCCGAATAGAGAGGCTTCATGCTGTTGGATATGCTCTAGGGGGTCTCCTTTCCCATTGTACTTTGCAATTTGCACAGTGTGCAGGGAGTCTGGCACCCTGTTCATCTCCAGCTCCTTTGTGAAGGGGTGGTTCGTCTTGTCACTTAGACAATGCAGGCTGGGTTTCTTTGACTCATTCAATTTCCGGGTTATCATGGCTTCTATCTCCTCCGGGGTGATCACTACCTGTGCCGGAGTATAATCCCTCTGATATCCATTGTAGTTGTAGATTGGGCTTACTGGGTTCCTTTGTCCCTGCTGGTATGGACTGTAGGTGTACTCTTGATACGCCTGCTGGGGTGCTTCATAGAAGTCCTGCCTCCTTGGAGGTCTTGCTTGTCTTTCCTCCCCAAGCGGGGTGTAAGCCCTGTTGTCCTGCTGTTGCCTAGGAGGCACGAATTGTTGCCTGCCCTCTGGGGGTGGCTCCTGGTGATATCTTCTTTGTTCCTCTCGCTGCCCTGTTCGAGGGTGTGGGTAGTGCTCTTCTGCTGGGATCTGCTCCTCCTCCTGAGCTTCAGTGTAAGTCCCTTGGGTGTATGCCTGCCTTGCATATGCTGTGTGGGCGCGGTTGCCACCTCTCTGTGCTGGCATCCCATACGGGTACCCTTGGGGTTGCTCTTCATAATAGTATCCCTCAGGGGGTGCCGTGTTGTGGGAAGGCACTCCCTGTTGTCCTCTTGCTCTCTGTGGCCTTCTTGCCCGGGGGGTGGAGGCTGTGGAGGACTCAGCCCCCGCTGGGCGTGAAGGTCCTCCCTCCTGGTTGTTCTGTTTGTTAGGAGGTTGTGGTATTTCTTGGGGCTCTGGATGCATTGGCTGCTTCCCAGGGTCAGGCCGCCTCCCTGGAGGTATGGGTTCTCTTCTCCGCCCATTGCCCCCGGGTGGGTGTTGGGGCCTGGACACCCTACTGTTCGTCATAGCTCGTGTAATAGCCAGGCTTTCTGTCCGAAGCCTACAGACGGCGCCAAGTGTTAAGTTATGAGATCTAGGTCAACGGAGTGTCGGCTTTGATCTCACTCCTTACGGGGGATGTGTATGATCCGGTCTTCTCGGGTTGCTTTGCCTTGGCCTATGTCCTTCTTCCTTTCCTTCTTCCCCTGGTTCCTTCTCTTCTTCTCTTCCTTTGCCCTGCAAAAGGGGCAATACCAGACACGGAGGAGGGGGGGGTGGTGCCTGGTGAACCCTCTCCGATGCCTAAGTCAAAACTATATTTCTAGAGAGATAAAGCTAGAGAGATGTCAGAGCTAAATTGTTCAAAATAGCCAAGATCCTCAAATGAGTTGTGAAGGTGGGGTATTTATAGGCAACGGTGTCATTAAGGTGGCTTAATGACATCGTTAACCTTTAAACACAATTAATTAACCTTTCAGCACATAATTAAGACCTTAGGATTCGGAAGAGGCAGGCGGAGTGGACCGAGCATGGGCGTCTGAAAAGGGTGCCGGAGCCCTTGGGGGGGGGGGGGGGAGAAATCCGACCCCCAAGGGTAGGGGTTGGGTGAGGACACCCAACCCCTCCTAGGGAGGGTGGGGTTGGCCAACCCCATCCCTCCTAGGAGGGATCGGGTTGGCTGACCCGATCTCTCCTAGGGGAGGTCGGGTGTGGCCACCCAACCTCACCTAGGTGAGTTCGCCTCCGTCGGACGGGCGCTTCGGCCCCGTCCGAGCTGTCGATGTTCTCGCGAAGTGTCCGGGTTGAAGTTTCGATTTGTAATCATAAATGGAACGATAACAATACAACAGTTTGGAAGTCAACGGGTTCAAATTGGGCGTATATCCATCACCGACTATGCTCCGTGCTATGAGGGCGGGAGGTTAGAATTGACCGGTTACAGTGACGCCGACCATGGTGGCGATCCAGATGATCGTAAGTCCACCACAGGAGGAGTATTTCTCATTGCTAATGCCGACATTTCATGGACGAGCAAGAAGCAAACCTGTGTCACGCTGTCAACAATGGAATCGGAATTCGTTGCTCTCTTTAAGAATGCACATGAAGCAGTCTGGCTGAAAAGGCTTCTAACTGCGTTGCTTGGTGGTGACGTCGGAAGTAAACCTGTAAAGGTATGCTCCGAAATTCAGGCAGCTATTGCGGCAGTTAAGAATCTGAAGTACCATAGTAGGAACAAACACATTGATGTGCAATATTTCTATGCTAAATCGATGGTAGAAGACAATATAATTACTATGGAATACTTGTCCACTGATAATATGATTGCAGACCCATTAACTAAGCCACTACACAGGGAGATATTCGAAAAGCATGTAAAACCGCTTGGATTGCGTAGGGTTTAGAAATGGCATGTATCTGTGATAACATTTTGATACTAGAAAGTTACATTTGGTAAGCGAAAGAATTGCAACTGAGTTTATGATCCATCGACGTCAAAATGTTGATTACATCAAATTTACGGTCTATAAACTGAGTCGTAGGAGGACGCAATCCGCTGCCAAAACTATGTCGAATGTGGGCCTTACCTAGTCACGCATGTACCAACAACCTTCATTGGTCGACCTCTTGGTCTCGGGATCCTATCTCCGAGATTAATTCCTTGATCACTAGGACCTGGACCCAAGTTGATCGGTACACTCCCATTGGAAACAGTGGGTAGTGTCGGTGGTTGTGGTATTGGTTCGGCGACATGATTATCAGGTTCAACTTGATTCGTCTCTGCAGCAACAGTGAGTGTGGTAGGGTTTATTCCTCCCACTGGATTTACAATGAAAATGTTCTCATTCTCATTGACCATGTCATTCACTTGAGTTGCTGGTTCAAATCTCCCACTCGAAGTAAGTGAGACATGATCATCAATTTTATCCTGCTCTAGTTCAGTCAATACCTCATATGTTTTGATTTCTCCAAGCGTTGGAAATTCGTCCTCAAGAAAAGTCACGTCTCTGGTTTCATGTTCGAACACGCCACCGTTTTCCTGAGCTGACACAAATACGTAACCCTTAGAGTTCTCCGAATATCTAATAAAGATACTCTTTAGTCCTCTGGGTCCCAACTTGCCGAAATGGCTTTCAGTCGTATGTGTATAGGCAACGCAACCCCAAGGTCGCAATCTAGTGAGATTTAATTCTCTACCATGCCATAGCTCATAGGGCGTTGTGTCTACCGCTTTGGTTGGGACAAGGTTTACTACATGAGTTGCAGTCAATAACGCATCACTCCAATAGGAGATAGGTAATTATGCCTGCGACATCATGGTTCTGACCATGTCCAGGAGAGTTCGATTACGACGTTCAGCCACACCATTCTGTTGTGGTGTGTTGGGGATTGTCGTTTGACGGGCTATCCCTCTTTATTTGCACAACTTATCAAACTCATTAGAGAGATATTCTCCACCTCTATCAGTGGGTAAGGTTTTCACCTTCCGCTCCTGTTGATTCTCTACGAGGTTTAGAAAGTTTTTAAACCAATCTATTGCCTCGGATTTACGAGTAATCAAACGAGTAAACCTGTAACGGGTATAGTCGTCAATGAAAGTTACGAAGTATTGTTTCCCATACCTAGCGGTTACATTCAGTGGTCCAAAGAAGTCGGAGTGAATCAACTGCAATGGATATACGTCTCGTTGAGCTTCTCCAAATGGTTTGCGGGTGGATTTCCCAGCTAGACAATCATGGCAAGTGAGTTTAGTCACATTGCTGGTACCAGGCAAAAGCTCTCTTCGGGCTAATGAAT
Organism: Clarkia xantiana subsp. parviflora; assembly: GCA_036873135.1. Taxonomy (NCBI): domain Eukaryota; kingdom Viridiplantae; phylum Streptophyta; class Magnoliopsida; order Myrtales; family Onagraceae; genus Clarkia; species Clarkia xantiana. The sequence continues at coordinate 29,988,823 of JAPTYO010000004.1, forward strand.
GGACCCTATCATAGCTTATGTGTCCCAGCCTCGCATGCCATCCGGCTGCATCAGTCTCTGCTTCCCTGGAGGACAATGCATACATTCTATTCGTATCTATGCTACCATTCAGATCTATGATAAAGAGACATGATAAAGAGACCAAAAGAGGAATAGGCATGCCCAAAGAAGAGATTGACTTTATTAATACGAACAAATTCTTCTCAAATGATAAAATGTAATTATTATTCATAAGAGCGGAAACAGAAACAACATTTCTACGGATTCTAGGAGCAAACAGCACATTCTCAAGTAGCATGGTCCTGCCATTGTGCATAGACAATTTACAGTTCCCTATGCCTATGACTTCAACTTGTGAGTTGTCGCCAATGTATATCCTCTTCGAATCTTTTGACAATCGTCTAAACATGGCGAACAGTCCTTTGTCGTTGGTTATGTGGTCCGTCGCACCTGATTCAAGAATCCAAGAAGGATTTGAGTCAGTTAACATGACAGTTGTGGAAACAAGAGCTTCCATTTCATAAACAACGTCGCATACCTTTTCAGGATGCGATTTTCTGGACCCTGTACCTTCGCCTATTCGGCGTGGAATGAAGTTCCCGCGAACTATCTCTGATTTTAGTCGGAGATTGCCAGGTTTAGGCTTTGTCAACGTTTTACCGTCGACAGCTTGTTGTTTCTTTCCTTTGTTCATTTTCTTCCTCTTTCCTTGTCCAGCTCGTCCCGGTACTGGTTTCAGTCGAGCTTGTTCCATCTCGATGAATTTCAGCACCGATGCAAGATCGAACACAGAACCACTGGCTGTCAGTAAAGCCTTGGAGCTCTCCAAGACTTCAGGAGGGCCCCGATGATGGCCTGAATTTTATCCCATTCACCCACTTGACCTTCTTGCTCCAGTGGTTTCAAAACGCTAAGGATATCATATACTTTTTCCAGTACACTTTTGTTGTAGCTGTTAAAGCTTTCTTCCAAGGCAGGTATGAGTGGGTGCAGGATTGCTGCTATGCCGTTTCCATATTTCAGGAAGAGGGCATCCCAAATGACCTTTGCAATCAGAACATTCTCATACTTATCATGGAATTCATGAGAGATCTCAGACGGCAGAATCTCCTTCGCTTACTTGTCATCTTGCTCCCACTTAAAATGGGCATATGTTAGGTCCTTGGTCAGACCAGCTGCTGGGTAGCTCATGGATTTCTGAATGTGACCTGAAAGGTTATTGTCCTCCAACAGTGCACTGACGCGCTTGCTCCACGAGTCATAGTTTGTCTCATTCAAAAGCTCATCAGCACAATATGTTGTCATCTATGCTGTAATTCGTTACTAAACACGATGATAATCATGCATAATCAGGGAGACAATAACATTTTGAGAAATAATTGCATACATCAAATATCTATTAAGATAGAATCCTACAAATAGTGATTCCTCAGTCATCTAAACCAACCGACCACCAGTAAACCAATGGGAGATGGTTGTGAAAGAGTTCACATTATTGTCGTCTTCTATCCAATAGACCAGTCTGTTAAAAACGGTTTAAATCGCAAATTACCGGAACAGGAATTTTAAAATAAGCATACCCAATCTAGGCTTTCCCAATGCCCTTTTTGCTTTGGAAAAATCATTCTGACGAATTCACTCATGCATACACACTTGTACAATCCATGCAAATTATCATATGCTAGTAACATTCATCATTCATACCACATACATGCTTACGCGTCATGCGTCTTGTTGGGATCAAAATGACGTGTCCTTGGAACTTCGAGTAGTGGACTTCTAAGTCTTGCCGGGAGCTAGCTCACTCAGGTATCTTTCTTGGTCGCGTGGACACTTAGTTTCCTTTGGTGGCTTTGTGCTAGGCGAGGACCTGAAAAGAGGTAGGGATGGCCCCTGATTCCACTTCGAAGCTTAAGTCAGTAATGGATATCGAGAGAATAAAATAGAGTAATTGATAGATCTTAGAACCTTTTTCAGATAATTAAAGTGACTCCCTATTTATAGGGAAAATGTTGCCGACTTCGTGGGGCGGTTACCCTCTGGGGAGGGTTTTGTCCAGAGTCGGCTTAAGTAGGTGACAAGCAGGTCGCCAGCTGGTGCCTCTTGCTTAGGAGGAAAGTTTCGTGGCATAGGGAGCGGCAAGCAGGTCACCAGCTTGTGCCTCTTTCTTCAGAGGGAGGTTTAGTGGCATCGAGGGAGGTGAGCAGGTCGCCAGCTGGTGCTTCTTCCTTCGGAGGGAAGTTTCTTTAGAGGCGGTAAGCATGTCTCCACCTGTCCTTTCCTTAAGAGGGATGGTTTCTTCTAAGTTCCTGGTGATTTACTCGACTTGACTTGCACCTTGAGAAAGAAAGCTCTGGTCTTCGACTCGACTTACCCTTTTAAGAGGGGAGTTCTGGATGACCTTCTCGCCTTGTCCCTTATAGTTATCGTCTGGGAAGTCGACTTCTGTTTTATCAGACAGTCGACCATTCATCTTCATCTCCTTATTCTAGAGTCGAATGGTCGACCTAATGTACTTTTTAGGATCTCGACTTTGGTTCTTTCGACTCGTACTAGGTTTCCTCGAATCATATCCAACAAGTCTAATGTTCCGAGGAACTCACGCTTGCATTTATAATTCTACTTTTAAGTAAATTATCAAACGCAACTACATCCTTAACATTCTAGCATGCATGTCAAACATGTAACATCCACATCAATCATCCATGTTTGGCGACTGGTTTTCGATTTTAAAGTAATTTCAAACATTATGGGCTGATGTGCAAGTCATGCTTATATTCAATCATGCAAGCTTCTAGACATGAATCCTAGACATTTTCAACCATCACAGCATGTCTATTCTAGTGCGCATACCATATATTTAACCATGGCTCCGCCCACAACATGTGATATCCAGCAAGCTTGACTCAGTCAAGACAACATTTCTAACCATACATAAATATATATTGAATGATAAACAATTGCAATTCAGCCCACTAATTTAACCAGTCTCAAAAACATGTATCTCCGAGATCCATCCCCATAATCGAAACAAGGCATAAAGGTTAGCAACCCTATGAGCACTGTGTAGTCCATTTCGAGGTTAAAAAACATTTGGATTTTAAAACCTGACCTCCCTATTTTAATTGACTTGAATTCGGTTTAGAAAATATTGTTCGGTTCAGTCAATTTCAGTCTGTTTTGGTCCGGTTCAGAAAATCCGGTTCGGTCCGGTCAGGAAAATCCGGTTTGGTCCGGTCCGGCAAAAATCCGGTTTGGTCCGGTCCGGTTCGGTCCGGTTTTAATTTAAAAATCTGGTTCGGTTCGAACCGGTCCAAGAAAATAGGGTTCGGTTCAACACTCAAAACCGGTTCGGTTAGATCCACTTAATTACCCCGGTCCGACACGAATAGGTCGAACCGATTGAGAAAATCCGGTTCGATTTAATTTCGTCCCGGTTTAACATACTGGACCGGCCCAATAATTAAAGTTTTAAAGGTTGGGCCGAAATGTTTACTTGTGGCCCAAGTAGGGTTTTAAATCCATTAAAAATATTAAACTTAGCCACCAAGTAACATTAATTATATAAAATAATTTCCAATATTAAAAAATACATATTCATATTTCGGCCATTATAAAATATATATATATATATATATATATATATATATATATATATATATATATATATATATATATATATATATATATATTGCTAAGATTTTATCTTTAAGATTAAATCAATCAACAATATATATATATAAAATCGGCACAATATATATTATATATTTTTTATTTATTGTCAATACATTTAATAGGGAAACAAATAACTGACAATATATTTTCTCAATCTTTTAGGTAACTAAATCTATAAATAATATCTTTAACCCTATTTAAATATTTAGATACATTGATAGTTATATCTTTCTATATATTTTAATGTGAATCTATCCTTATGTTCCCAATTATAGATATATTGTTACCTTAATTAAAAATTAAAATATGGTCAACGATATAATTTTAAACAATTTTACATGTATGTGCCGAAAATATCTTACTTGGAGACCAAGAAATTAAAAATTTTACCTTGAAAAATAATTAAATTTTCGGCACGAATACTAATTGGGAACAAGTGGTCAAATTTTATGATAAAATTTTAATAAGATCTACAATCCAATGTTTGATGATCATGAACATCAATTTAACCAAGAACATGAAAATTTCGGACCTATCACATAAACCCTAAAATTCGAAACTTTTTAAAATTTCCTTTAAAAAAATTCGGTCCAAAATTATAATTTTCAAGAACACCAATTTATCAAAATCATGAACTCCTAACACAGGCTCTGATACCACTATTAGATTACGGGGAGTAATCACAACGGAAACACAAAACATGGTACGTGCATCTAATCGAAATTACGCATCGGAAGAGTTACACATACCTCAACAGTTACCGTAGTCTAAGATCCTTTGTACGAGGGAGTTCACGATCCACCGGACGGAACCCGTAGAGGTTCTTGTGAAAGAATCCCTACGTGGTGTTAGCTCCACAGCAAAGCCTCAGATCAATTCTTGCCACGGGGACAGATCTTCGGAGAGTTTGCTCGAAAGCAATTTGGCACACCCTTGGTGTAATATGGTTCGGCCGAAACTTGCTTGTGTGGGAGGAAGGTTTTCTCTCTAAAACAATATTGTGAGGGAATTATGATTAACCTTAAATATTCCCTAACACCTCTTATTTATAGGAGGAGTAAAGTGCACAAAAGTCCACTTTACCCCTCACTAATGTTTCGGCCGGCCTATGTATTGGGAAGGCCCAATTTTGGGCATCCAATGTCAATTGGGATTTGGATCTAGCCCAATTACCGTAATGTGACATTTACCCAACTTCATTAGGTAAACTATACATATTATGGGCTACCAATTACGGCGCCCATCACCATATGCTTACATTTCCAACCATCACAACATGTCTATCCTAGTGCGCATTCCATATATATTTAACCAGGGCTACGCCCACAATATGCAATATCCAGGTAGCTTGACTTAGTCAAGAAAACATTTCTAACCATGCAAAAATATATATTGAATAATGAACAATTGCAATTCAGCCCACTAATTTAACCAGTCCCAAAACATGTATCTCCGAGATCCATCCCCATAATCGAAACAAGGCATAAAGGTTAACAAACCTTGAGCACTGTATAGGCCTATTAAGATTCAAAATATTTGGATTTTATAACTTGACCTCCCTATTTTAATTGACTTGAATTCGGTTTTAAAAATACGGTTCTGTTCAATCAATTTCGGTCCGGTTTGGTCCGGTTCGGTTCAGTCTAGAAAATCCGGTTCGGTTCCGGTCCGAAAATCCGGTTTGGTTCGGTCCGGTAAAATCCAGTTCGGTTCGGTCCGATTTTAATTTTAAAATCTGGTTAGGTCTGAACTGGTCCAATAAAAATAGGGTTCAGTTTGGTTCAACACTCAAAACCGGTTCAGTTAGATCCTCTTACTTACCCTGGCCCGACCCGACCCGACCCGATTAGGTCGAACCGATTGAGAAAATCCGGTTCGGTTTTAATTCGTCCCGGTTTGACATATTGGACCGGCCCAATACTTAAAATATAAAAGGTTGGGCCGAAATGTTTACTTGTGGCCCAAGTAGGGTTTTAAAGTCCAAAAATATTTAACTTAGCAACCAAGTAACATTAACTATATAAAATAATTTCCAATATTAATAATATATATAAATTTCGGACCTATTATAAACATATATATGTTTCATCCGAACCCGCTTGAAGTAACGGACTTGACGAATCTTCGGGTTGTTCGCCGTGTCAGGTCCTTCTGCTCGCACTCCTTGCTTCGCGCTCACTGTCCGAACCTGCACACGGGGCAGTAACCAGCACGGAGAGGGGGGTGGTGCTGGTTGAGCCCTCTCCGATGCTTAAATGAGAATTATAGAGAGAGAAATCAGAGCTCCTAAGCCAATCTCAAGTGAAGATAAAGTGTAAAATGAGTGGCCTAGGCTCCTTTTATAGGCAACCTTAGAACCGACTCCGATTTTTGTGCGGTTCGACGCCGGTCTAAAAGAAAGTGTGAACCGTCGTCTGGTTTGATCAAGGTTGGCTGTTGGAAAACTCTAACTTAGTGTAAGAACACAAATGGAACACGCCTGATGCAGACGACGACTCAAATCACGTCGGATTTGGGCAATCCTGGCGTGATCCGGGTCGCCTAGGGCAATCCGGACCAGTCCGGAGGTCCTGTCCGGACACGTGTGTCACGCTTCTGGACCATTTTGACCCTCAGGGACGTGTCTAGATTCGTTTATGTGATTTTGACGTGTTTGTGCAGTCCGAGATGTAAATACGAACCCAAATTGGGCAGATATCCATCACTTGCCCCCCGAGTCAAGTAATGGTTCAAACCTTGCTTGACTCTATTTTATTAAGATATGATAAAATCCCAATTTAGGTTCGATGCTGACCTCAGAGGTTGATTGATCGTCGACTGGGCACGCGGGCCTTGATTTCGCCTATCCTTAATTTTTCTTGGTGAGTAATTTTGACATCTGCTGACATTATTAGTGTAGCAGAGATGTGTATATACAATAAATGCATGTGAAGAGTTATAAATGCATGTAATCATATTTATGGATGTTGACATGCATAAGAATGCACCGACAGCGAACGCGTTAGACATGGACGTGTCCGACACGGGCGCAACGGGTGCATCTAAAGTAATAAGGACATACATGGTGCAATGACGTATGATTGATAATAAAATCATGCAATCAATTATGTAATGATGAAAATGTAGATCATGGATTAAGATAGATGAGATGATTACAAATAAATCATGGATATGTAACACATGAGTATGATTGCATACGTCGAGTCTAAAAATGATGTATGTTGTAATAAGGGTGTAAAACACTTAGTCATGCTACTAGGGACTTGTAAAAAATAGAGAGGGATCAAGGATTTCCCATAGGTGTAAATACTATTAGTGGAGATGAGAGAGAGTATTCACTAGTTAAGCCTCCACACTTAGTAGTTTTTAGGACCACTCTCATTTCTTGAAGGAGAAGAAACCTTGGTGTAGCAAACTTGGGCACTAAAGTCACATTGGTCGGCCACATTTAGTCACCACCACGATGGCGGGACGACGGTGAGGAGCTACGGCGGCACGGGGGCGGCTCGCGGCGGTTGGAGCGGCGGCGGCGGGATTTACCGGTGGCCTTTGGTGGTGGTTTTCACGGTGGTCCGATCGGCTTGAGGTGGTGAGCTCAATTTCAGGTATGGCTCAACCATTTGCAACCTTGATTGGATCCAATTTTATCTTGATTGTTTCTTGAAATTGTTTACTCTAGCATGCCCATAATGTGTTTGTTAAAATTCCTACAATAAGTTAGTTCAACAAATCGGCCAAAATTTTGGCTAAGTGCTGAAAAATTATAAACATGATTGTAAGTAGTAATGCTCCCCTCATGTATGGTGGTCATTGTTGACATGTTGCACCATGATGTAGATAGTGTTCAAACATGCTTGACGTTGATTGTTGATAGTTGATCATTGTTATCTCCCTCATGATAAAACACTTAGAAAATATTTCTTGGTAGTCGACGCTTATTAGTTGACATCCGTCGTCTATAGTCTGTCGTCTGCTGTCATGGTGAAACACTTAGAAATTATTTCTTGATAGTTGACGCTTGCTACCTGTCGTCTGATATCATAGTGAAACAATTAGAAAATATTTCTTGATAGTTGACGCTTGCTACCCGTCGTCTGCTATCATGGTGAAAAACTTAGAAAATATTTCTTTGCTTAGCTTAGCCCCATGACCATACTAGTATATTGACTAGCATCCTGTCAACTCATGCATGCGTCCACTTGATATCATAATCATGATTGTTGTAGAAGTTGAATTTAATCTTCTCTTGACTAATCACATGAGTAGGTAGGAACACACGTCACAGACGTGACCATTGCACGCGTGTTCACTACGCGCGTTGCTTGTTGTATATATGATCATAGCGTGCGTGATGTAGTATCTTGAACACTTAGAATTTCTCAAGCGTGTTGAAGCGTATGTTGTAGTCGTTAAGCAATGGTGTATAATTATGTAAGCGCGTTGTTTGTCACGTACGTGCTCGACGTGTACGCACTTAGCGCGCGTGTTGTAACCACTTGAACACTTAGATTTCTTCCTTGTACGTCAATATACATGTTGTAGTCCTGCATTAATTAGAAGATACATGCAAGTATACATGTTTGTGCCATAATCATATTCGCACTTGTTACCTTAAGTAAAGGCGTAGTATCATGTAGATACGTGTAGATCACGTAAAACACGTAGGTGTTGGGACGAGGCCCATGTCGACATAGAGTTGCCCCCCGCAGGGGATGTTCGCTATGTGATGTATAGAGACTAACAAGTCTGTAGATCCGTAGTTGTCTCCATATGGATAGTGTTCGTTACTTAGTGTTCGCATGGGTAATTGTCACATATGCGCAAGTTGATCGAGTTGTTATTTGCACTTTCAGGTTGGTTTGACAAGATAGTTTTTATTGGGTTCGTGCTTGTACTTGATCTGAGATAGTCGTTATGAGTAAGTTCCCCATTCCTACCCCGCAAGTTACTTTATGTTCAGATGTCAGTGACGAATCAGAGGCTGAATTGACAGCGGTTTCAGATAGCGAGTTAGGAGTCGATGCTGATCACACACCAGAGTCGGCAGCCGAACCAGAGATGACAGAGGTGACACAATATTTTGGTACCAACTGGATAAATGAGGAGCGGTATATGTGGGGCACTTCTTCCTCCGGACTTTTTCCATACTTGGAAGTTGTATTTCCTTTCGACGTGCTCCCAGGCGTCACCCAAGGTCAACCTATGGTACCTCCAGATGACTTGTCCGCTGTTTACTTGGGGAAGATCCGGGAGGGCTTGCGCTTTCCTTATTGTCCATACTTACTCGATCTCTACCGATTTTACCAGATCTCGCCTTTGGATCTTGCGCCTGCGGGTCCCCGTGTGTGGACTTGTTTCCGAGTAATATTTCACCAGTAGTCGTTTATTCTACAATTATCTTCTGTTGCTTCTACCAACTTCTGCGTCCAGATGTAACAGGGTTGTGTAGATGAAGATGCATTGGCCTTGTTTGCAAGAGAAGGGGTTCACGACACTTGGGTTTGGAGACGCAGAGTGGGATAGTGATGTCAGGCTTGCCGCGAAGGCTGACCGTTCCGGTTCTCATTGGCGACATCAGTACTTCTTTATGTGTGATGTTGGCACTACTTGGGATACCACGCATGTTACGGAGGCTGATCCTTCCCCCACTTTCTCTATGCTCTTTCTGCGGATAGGAAGGTCTTGAAGCACATATATCAGTGTCAGCAGGCGCGCACTTATCAATGTCTGTTGCGTGCATCAGACCAGGAGTTGATTGATGCAGGGATTCATGTGCTTTCTTCTGAGGATTCAGTATGCTAAGAGCCTTTATAACTTCCTATTATGTTGTGATGTAGGTTGGTTTGATGGAAATAGCTCGTCCTTGCAGACGGATGCTGCTCGTGTTATTTCTTCTACTAGGAATGTCGTGTCGTCTCCTTCTCCTCCCACTCATAAGGCTTCCGGACATGGCCGCGGAAAGGGATTGATGAATAAAATATTTCCTTGTGATTTTCCTCTGTCTTATTATTCTTCCGTGTTGTTGTTCTTAAGTTGTCTTTGTTTGCAAGCCGCTCGGCTCTCGTGACTGAGCGCGTTGATCCTATTCCGAAGTCCAGCATACCTGCTAAGAGGTTCGACGCGGTGGCGTGTGCCTCGAGTGACCCTAAGCGCACTAATGTCGGTGCGACAGGCCAAACTCCTCCCTGCGATAAAGGGAAAGGAGTGGAAGGTCGCACAGAGGCTCATTCTGCCCCCCGGTCGATCGATCGACCCGCGGAAGAGCGTACCCCTCGCTGAGGTATGTATCGCGAGCTTCTTTCTTTTGCTATCCTTGTATTATTTTGCTTTTTGTTTTCATATCTCTATTATTGTTTGCTTTACAGCGCTCTTTGCGCTTGGACGTGCTGACTTGATTCGTCCTCTAGAGGGCGACATTTTTGGGGGTGATTGGACTCCCTTTGCTACTGGTGGTACTCGATTTGCTAAGGATTCCAAACTTAGCACTCCGGAGGTAGGCGTGCGAGTGCCGCAAATGTGTGTTCCTCCTAGCGATCGACGTATTCGGTCGTCGACTGATGAGTAGGCGCAAGCCTATGTTGAGAGCGCCTTGACTCGATTAACTCCCGTGAGTATCAATCTTCTCTTTTTCACTATTTGTATGAATGTATGTATTGTTGTAACGCCTTTATGCCCTTTTTGTTGTTGCGTTGTTTTCAGGCCGTTGCCGACATGGTGAACATGTCTTCCTTCGTGATGGAGCTTACAAGCGAGAAACGAGCTGCAGTTGAAAAGTGCAACGCCGTCCGTCGCGAGCTTGCTCAATCCAAAGAGAAGGGCGCGCACCCTTAGCTCGAAGTCCGCAGATTTTGAGGCTCGCTATACTTCTCGTCGGGCTCGACTTGTCGAGCTTGAGGCAGATATTGTCGCCCTTCAGAAGAAGATCACGGAGGATGGTAACGCGCATGAGGTGGGACTGCGTGCTGCACGCGAGAAGGGCTATAAGGCGGAAGGACTTGCTGAGTACTCGAATACTCCTGCCTTTGCTAGTACGGTCGATGTTGCCGCTGAGTTGAAGTCGGATAAGCTGATGAGAGAATTTGCAGAGGATTACATCCGCAGGGTGAGTATGCTTGCCACCGATTTTCCTTTTGACAAGTTGGGTCCTTATGCAGATTATGCTGTTGGACATGTTGACGCTTTGCGCCGCTTGGCACTTGAGGAGGTCAATTATGAGATGTTCAATGATGACAGTGGTATCAACCTTGTTATCACCGCTGCCGAGATTATGGAGGTTGCCCCCGAGCAAGCTGGAGATGACGACACCTCGCTAGTGGCGCCATGTTGATTTTCAGGAGTATATCAAACTCCTGTACATAGTTTTTGCTCCACGTGTTTTGGTTTGAGGTTGCTTTGGGAGTTGACCCTTGAATTTTTGTTTATATTCTGCTTGCCTGGGATTTTGTCGTTTAGACCTGACATGATCATAGTAGAAATGCATGATAACTCGTTAGTAGTATTTCATACCTTGTGTTATCGTAGTTGTCCGTATACATTGGACTTGCATGATAGGATTGATCTCCTTGTTGATATATCATCCGTACTTGTGACCATAGGACGTGCGTCGCTAAGTGTCATGAGTGCCCATCTTGTTTTAAACCCAATGAATGGTGTAATGAGTGTATCGAGTACTTGCCGTGTTTATAGATAGTAACACTCAAGATCATAGGATAGCACTGCACTTGGCACTGGCACTGGCGCTTGCCACGAGGGCACTTGGCACTGGCCCTTGGCATGTAGTAGAGTCGTCTTGGCAAGGCATGACATTAGTTACTTGTTCTATACTATGTGTTTTTCCATCCGTCTGTTGGGCACACCCCATGTGACGTTGTTGCAAAGCTTTCCATGGCTAGACCCGTACTTACGTTGCGATTCTACTAACCTCAACTTGGTTATCCCAAGGGGCGGAACAGACGTCGTATCAATACGCCTTGTAGTTTTTACCGTCTCTTGAACCATTTCAAGGCGACGTTGTGGCAAAACGCTACTTGCTCTATGCTATGCGTTTTTCCATCCGTCAGTTGGGCACACCCCGCGTGACGTTGTTGCAAGGCATTCCGTGGCTATTTCATTACTTACCCTGCGATGCTACTGCATCTCTCCATGGTTAATCCAGAAGGGCTGTACAAGACCGCGTTAGAGCGACTTGCAGTTTTTTCCGTCTCTTGCTCCACTCCAAGGTGACGTTGTGGCAAGACACTACTTGCTGCATTTGGTGTGTTTTATTCCGTTATATGCTCACGGGCAAGATAGCGTTGTACAAGACTCGACTTGTAAGTTTGGTGAGTTTTTTCAAACATGGTGCGCTCCTGCTAGCGTGTATCAACTCGCGATGGGGAAGAATACTTTGTAATAGCATGGGGTAGCTCTCTAACGAGAGGATGTCGCGCCATGATGTATCAACCCACGATGGGGAAGCATACTTTGTAATAGCATGGGGTTGCCCTCTAACGAGAGGACGTCGCGCCATGATGTATCAACCCGCGACAGGAAGCATACTTTGTAATAGCATAGGGTTGTCGCCTAACAAGAGGACGTCCGCCATGACGGGGTGATCATTCCCTTTGAATGTTGCCGCATCGTGTTTTAAATTCAGGGAATGGCTTTGAACATGAGGATTTGCCTCTAACGAGAGGATTTCGCAGCATGCCATTTTTTAGTTGTGAGCATGGGGGTTGCCCTCGCAAGGAGGATGTCGCAGCATGTCACTTGTAGATAAATCTTGGTTTGAACTCAAGATGTAGTGTGTTGTCGAAGCTATTTGGAGTAGTCGTCGTTATAGATAGATAGCGTTTATATGTTCATTTTTTATGTTGATAATAGATATGTCGACGTTGTATAATATAAGTCGACTGTTTGCATATAGCGCGATAGCTTGTATTGTCGATGCGAGTAATATGTACGTAGCTTACTACTTGTTGTAATTCCAAAGTATTATGTATAACGTAGTAATGTACATACGAAGGTAGATTGACTTCATTAGATAGTTGTTGCATTTACTAAGCTGCAAATATATATGGAGTTATAAATCTCCTTCAAGTAATGCATATGACGAGTAAAGTAAAAGAGCTCGATACGATAGCTCTTTTGTGAAATAGGAAGTCTTCCTTTAGCCATGGAACTTCTTCAAGTGTCCGCCACTGAATGTGTTCGTAGAGATGTTTCCATCTGCATCTTGGAGGCGATATGCGTTGACATAAGGGACAAAACGATCTTGTATGGGCCTTCCCACTTTGGAGATAGCTTGTTGATTTGATCAAGATGTGAGAATTTGTTCCTTCTCCACACAATCTCGCCCACGTTGAATTGTCTATCTTTAACCTTCCTGTTGTAGTATCTTGAAGTTATCAAGCGCATGCGCGCCTGAATTTGTTCCGAGTTCCGTCTCCTCTCGTCTGCTAGATCCAAATCTAGGCGCATTTCCGCCTCATTTACTTGAGGATCAAAGTGAGTTGTGTGATATGACGAGACAACAATCTCAATGGGGGCTACTGCCTCCGTTGCGTACACCAAGCTGAATGGAGTTTCGCCTGTTGCCTCCTTTGGTGTTGTTCGTACTGACCACAGCACACTGCTGAGTTCTTCTGCCCGTCCACTCTTTAATGCATGAACTCTCTTCGTAAGACCATCCAAAACAATCTTATTGGTGGACTCTACTTGTTCGTTAGTTTGCGCGTGACTCACTGACGCGAAACGGTGTTCTATGTTAAGCCTTTCACAAAATGTCTTCAATCTGGCACTCTTGAACTGTGGTCCATTGTCACTGATAAGCACCTTTGGGACATCGTAACGTGAGATGATGTGACTTCGGATGAAATCCGTTATTTGTGCGTCGGTTGTTCGCGCCAACGCCTTAGCCTCAATCCACTTGGAGAAGTAGTCGATAGCTACCACGATGTATTTGGTTTTTCCTTTGGATCTTGGGAGCGGTCCTACCAAGCCAATGCCCCATTGTGCGAAAGGCCATTAACTTGCGATCGGACTTAGCTCTGCTGTGGGCGCAGCTATGTTCCTTGAGTATTGTTCGCAAGAGTCGCACTACGTGACTAGGTGTGTCGCTTGGTTTTTCATCGTTGGCCAGTAGTAACCCAGACTTAGAGCCTTGCGTACTAAGGATCTTGCTCCCTCGTGGCAGGCTTCTTGGCCTTCGTGTAGTTCTTTTAGCACCTTTTGGCCTTCTAGGAAGGTGATACACTTCAGGTATGGGGCTGAAAATCCTTTCTTGTACAGCTCACCTTCTATCAACGCGTAGTTGACGGAGAGCCTTTGAATCTTCTGCGCTTGGATTTGATCCTCAGGAAGCGTGTCATCCGTGAGGTACGTCAGGATTGGTGTCATCTATGTTGGCTCCGAATCAATGTTTAATACTTCGAGTTGGTCAATCACTGATAGGATTCTGTTCTCCACAAAGTGTGTTTCCTTGCCTTGTGCGAACTTGCTCACAGCGTCCGCTTCTTGATTTTCTTCTCTTGGGACTGAGATTATGTCGAAGGTCTCAATTGCAATGAGGTCCTTTGCTTTTCCCAAGTACTTTTGCATGTTTTCTGATCTAGCCAAGTAGTCGCCCTTCACCTGGTTGATGACAAGTTGCAAGTCGCACTTGACTCTTAGGTGCTTGACACCAACACCTTTTGCAATCCTTAAGCCTTTTAGCAAGGCCTCATATTCTACTTCGTTATTCGTTCCTCTAAATGTTAAGTTTAGAGCGTACTTCAATGGGTCTGACCCGTCAGGTGGTATTAGGAGGAATCCTACACCTGACCCCCCTACATTTGAGGACCCGTCAGTGTACATTTGCCCCACCTCAGCGGGCTCTTTGTTTCGTTGCGTTCTTTCCTGCGCGTCAGTCTCAGGAGTTATCCCTGTGAACTCTACAATGAAGTCGGCTAACGCTTGACCCTTGATTGCTGTTCGTGGGGCAAAGGGAATACGGAATTCACTAAATTCAACTGGCCATTTTTTTTTCAATTTTCCTGACATATTTGGCTTTGACAGGATGTGCTTCAAAGGTTGGTCCGTCATGACTGTTATCTCGTGTGCATGGAAGTATGACCTCAGCTTCCTTGCTGCCACTATGAGAGCATACAGGTACTTCTCTATTGGCATGTAGTTCACTTCATACTTTGCCAGGATCTTGCTCACGTAGTATACTGGGAGCTGGGTAGTCCCTTGCTTGACAAGCACTGAGCTGACTGCAGTGTTGCTTACTGACATGTACAATTAGAGAGGCTCGCCTTGTATTGGTTTTGCTAGCGCTGGCAGCGTTCGCAAGTGTTGCTTCAATTGCTAGAAGGCTTCTTCACATACGGGCATCCACTCGAACTTCTTGTTTTCACGCAGAATTTCAAAGAAAGGGAGAGCCTTGTCTCCTATCCTGGCAAGGAAACTGTTCAAGGCAACTAGACGGCTGTTCAACTGCTGTACCTCCTTGTGTTTCTTAGGAGACTCCATTTCTTCTATTGCCTTCACTTTCTCGGGGTTCGCCTCTATTCCTCTTTGACTAACCATGAAACCCAGTATTTTCCCAGACTGTACGCCAAAGGCGCACTTTGTTGGGTTTAGGCGAACTTGGAACTCGCGCGTCCTTTGGAACGTTGTGCGCAAGTCGTCAGCGTGATTACGCCTTTTCGTCGACTTTACCACAATGTTGTCGACGTACGCCTCCATCGTCTTCCCGATCATATCACCAAATATTATGTTAACCATACGCTGGTATGTTGCACCTGCGTTGATTAAACCGAAGGGCATCACCGTGTAGTTGTATATCTCGATGTCTGCATAGAATGTAGTGTGCGGTGCGTCATCTTTGAACATCGGTATCTGGTTGTATCCGAAGTATGCGTCCATCACAGTCATCAACTCGTGACCCGCGGTGGCGTCGACTAGCTGATCAATCCTTGGGAGAGGGTAGGAATTTTTTGGGCACGCGTTGTTGAGGTCCCTATAGTTGATGCACATTTCATCTTGCCATTGGACTTAGGCACCAATACTGGGTTAGCCACCCAAGTCTGGTACCGTGATTCTTCAATAAAGCCTGCGTCAAGCAGCTTTCCTACTTCTTCTCGAATTGCTAATTTCTTGTCACCTCCCAGTGGTCACAGTTTCTGTGCAATGGCTCGGGTTCCAGGTTTTATGTTGAGCTTGTGGGAGATCACGTCTGCGCTTATTCCAGGCATGTCACTTGGAGACCATGCGAACAGCTCCTTGTACACCACTAAGAGTGCTGTGATCTCTATTATTTCATCTTCTGACAGTGACGCGCCCACTCGAACCATTCTGTCTGGTTCTTCAATCGTGACTTCGCGTAATTCTTCCACTGGTGCTGGACGAGCACGATCCTTCCTTGGGTCCTCGTCAACGGTGGGTACTCCGTTGTTGTCCATCATGACGTTACGTTGAAGTGCTACGTTGTAGCAATCTTTTGACAACTGCTGGCTTCCCCTCACTTCTCCGATCCCAGCTACCGTTGGGAACTTAATCTTCTAGTGTGCTGTCGACGCTATCATGCCCCACGCGTTCATAGTTGTGTACCCTAGAATACCGTTGTATGCTTCGAGTTTGTCCACTACCATGAATGTTACGTCTATCTGGAGTTGCTGCTTGCCCGACCCTAAAATGACTGGTAGCGTTATTGTTCCTAGTGGATATCTTGCATCTCCCATGAATCCCACTAGTGGTGAGTTCATTTCTTTAAAACACTTCTTTCTTCCCAGAGCCAGAACTATAGCCTTCGTGAGGATGTTTGGCGAGCTTCCGTCATCTACCAATATGCGTTTGATATCCATGTCGTCCATTGTCATAGTTATGACTAGGTCATCATTATGTGGGTACACAATGTGCTCCTTGTCCTTTGCCGAAAAACCAATGACATCTTCCATGACGACATCTTCTTGGCGGTTCTCTTCAGGATTTTGCACCATCTGTGAGGCGTACACTTCTCGTGCGTATGATAACTCGCCTCCCGCGCCAAAGCCTCCATGAATCACATGTACTGCTTTTTTATTCGAATCTCGCGGATGGTGCCAAATATTTCGTCAAAACCCTCTTGAAGTAACGGACTTGACGAATCTTCAGGTTGATCGCCGTGTCAGGTCCTTCTGCTCGCACTCCTTGCTTTGCGCTCGCTGTCTGAACCTACACACGGGGCGGTAACTAGCATGGAGAGGTGGGGTGGTGCTGGTTGAGCCCTCTCCGATGCTTAAATGAGAATTCTAGAGAGAGAAAGTTAGAGAGAAGTCATAGCTCCTAAGCCAATCTCAAGTGAAGACAAAGTGTAAAATGAGTGGCCAAGGCTCCTTTTATAGGCAACCTTAGAACCGACTCCGGTTTTTGTGCGGTTCGACGCCAGTCTAAAAGAAAGTGTGAACCGTCGTCTGGTTTGATCAAGTTTGGCTATTGGAAAACTCTAACTTAGTGTAAGAACACAAATGGAACACGCATGCTGCAGACGACGACTCGGATCACGTCGGATTTGGGCAATCCTGGCGTGATCTGTGTCGCCTAGGGAAATCCGGACCGTTTTGACCCTCGGGGACGTATTTTGATCTATGTGATTTTGACGTGTTTACGCAGTCCGACACATAAATACGAACCCGAATTAGCAAGATATCCATCATATATATTTATTTCTAAGATTCTATCTTTAAGATTAAATCAATCAACAATATATATACATACATACATATATATATATATATATATATATATATATGTAAAAATCGGCACACATCTATAAATATATATATTATTTATTGTAAATATCTTAAATACGGAAACTTATATTGACAATATATTTTCTCAATTTTTTAGGTAACTAAAACCTATCAATAATATCTTTAACCTACTTAAATATTTAGATATATTGATAGTTATATATATTTCTATATATATTAATGTGAATCTATCCTTATGTTCCCAATTATAATTATATTGTTACCAAGAATAAAAATTAAAATATGGTAAACAATATTATTTCAAAAGTTTTGGCCGAAATTCCTTACTTGGTGAGCAAGAAATTAAAAATTATACCTTGTATATTATTAGGGTGTTCGGCCAAAAACACAAAATTGGGAATAAGTTGTCAAATTTTAAGATCAAATTTTAATAAGATCTACAATCCTATGTTTGATTTTGATAAATATCATCTTTTTCTTGAAGATCATGAACATCAAATTACCTAAGAATATCATGAAAATTCCGGACCATCATAAACCCTAAAATTCGAAATTTTAAAATCCCTTTTTAAAAATTTCGGTCCAAAATTATAAATTTTCGAGAACACCAATTTATCAAAATCATGAACTCCTAACACAGGCTCTGATACCGCTATTAGATTACGGGGAGTAATCACTACGGAAACTAAATCATGGTACATGCTAGTAATCGAAATTAGGCAGCGGAAGATTCGCACATACCTCTACAGTTGTCCGTAGACCCAAGATCCTTGCAGGAGGGAGTTCACGATCCTCCTGGTCGGCACCTGTAGGGGTTCTTGTGAAGGAAGCCCTACGTGGTATATTCTCCACAGCAAAGCCTCTGATCGATTTTGGCAAGGGACAGATCTCTGGAGTGTTTGCTAGAAAGCAATTTGGCACACTCTTGGTGAATATGTGCTTCGGACGATGTAGATGTTTCTGGGGAAAGGGTTTTCTCTCAAAACACCACTTAAAGGGAATTGTTATTAACCCAAATAAAACTCATAACTCCCCATATATATAGGAGGAGTAAAGTAGACAAAAGTCAACTTTACCCCTCCTTAAATTCGGCCAGCCATAATGTATAGGGAGGCCCAATTTTGGGCCTCTCATGTCAATTGGGATTTGGGTCTGGCCCAATGTCCTAATGTGACATGTACTGATGTACCCAATTTACTTAGGTAACATATAAATATAATGGGCTAACATTTACGGCGTACATCACCATATGCTTACATGTGAAAGAGTTCACATTGTCATCGTTTTCCATCCAATAGATCAGTCTTTTAAAACGGTTTTAATCGCAAATTACCGAAACGAGAATTTTAAAATAAGCATACCCGATCTTGGATTTCCCAAGGCCTTTTTTTTGGAAAAATATTCCGATGAATTCACTCATGCATATATAATTCTACTACCCATGTAAATTATCATACGCCAGTAACATTCATCACATAAACCACACTCATGCTTACGCGTCATGCGTCTAATGTTCCGAGAAACTCATGCTTGCATACATAATTATACTTTCAAGTAAATTATCTAATGCAACAACATTATCAACATTCTAGCATACGTGTCACACATGAAACATCCATCATACACATTTGGCGACTGGTTTTCGATTTTAAAGTAATTTTAAACATTAGGGGCTGATTTGCAATTCATGCTTATATTCAATCACGCAACATTCTAGACATGAATCTTATGCATTTTCAACCATCACAGCATGTCTATCCTAGTGCGCACTCCATATATTTAACCAGGGCTTAGCCCACAATATGTAATATCCAGCTAGCTTGACTCAGTCAAGACAACATTTCTAATCATGCATAAATATATATTGAATAATAGACAATCGCAATTCAGCCCACTAATTATACCAGTCCCTAAAACATGTATCTTCGAGATCCATCCCCATAATCGAAACAAGGCATAAAGGTTATCAACCCTTGAGCACTGTGTAGGCCTATTGAGGTTCAAAAACATTTGGATTTTAAAACTTGACCTCCCTAATTTAATTGACTTGAACTCGGTTTTGAAAATACGGTTCGGTTCAGTCAATTTCATTCAGTTTGGTCTGGTTCGGTCTAGAAAATCCGGTTCGTTCCTGTTTTAAATTTTAAGATTTGGTTCGGTCCGAACCGTTCCAATAAAAATAGGGTTCAGTGCGGTTCAACACACAAAACCGGTTCGGTTAGATCCACTTAGTTACCCCGGTCCAATCCGACCCGATTAGGTCGAACAGATTGAGAAAATCCGGTTCGGTTATAATTTGTCCCGGTTTGACATATTGGACCTGCCCAATAATTAAAATATTCAAGGTTGGGCCGAAATGATTACTTGTGGCCCAAGTAGGGTTTTAATGTCCAAAAATATTTAACTTAGCCACCAAAGAACATTAACTATATAAAATAATTTCTGATATTAATATATATATATATATATATATATATATATATATATATATATATACATAAATTCCGGACCTAATTAAAACATATATATATTTATTGCCAAGACTCTATCTTTAAGATTAAATCAATCAAGAATATATATATATATATATATATGTATGTAAAAATCGACACACACATATAAATATATATATTATTTATTGTCAATATCTTAAATAGGGAAACAAATATTAACAATATATTTTCTCAGTCTTTTAGGTAATTGAAATCTATCAATAATATTTTTAACTATTTAAATATTTAGATATATTGGTAGTTATATATATATTAATGTGAATCTATTCTAATGTTCCCAATTATATATATATATATATATATATATATATTGTTATCAACAATAAAAATTAAAATATGGTAAACAATATTATTTAAATTTCGGCCGAAATTTATTTCTTGGTGACTAAGAAATTAAAATAACTTGTAATTCACCTAGGGTTTCGGCCAAAAACACATAATTGGGAACAAGTGGTCAAATTTTAAGATCAAATTTAAATAAGATCTACAATCCAATGTTTGATTTTGATAAATATCACATTTTTCTTGAAGAACATGAACTTCAAATTTTCTAAGAACATCATGAAAATTTCGGACCACAATTACCCAAAATTCGAAAAAATTTAAATTTTCCTCTTTTTTTAAATTTTGGTCCCAAAATTTAAATTTTCAAGAACACCAATTTATCAAAATCATGAACTCCTAACACAGGCTCTGATACCACTGTTAGATTACGGGGAGCAATCACTGCGGAAACTAAATCATGGTACATGCTTGTAATCGAAATTACGCAGCGGAAGATTCGCACATACCTCTACAGTTGTCCGTAGTCCCAACATCTTTGCATGAGGGAGTTCACGATCCTCCGGTCGGCACCCGTAGGGGTTCTTGTGAAGAAGCCCTACGTGGTATATTCTTCACAGCAAAGCATCAGATCGATTCTTGGCAAGGGACAGATCACTGGAGTTTTTGCTCGAAGGCAAATTGGCACACCCTTGGTGGAAGTAGTGGTTCGGCCGAATATGGTTTCTATGGGGGAAGGGTTTTCTCTCAAAAAACCACTTGAAGGGAATTTTGATTAACCCTAATAAAACCCCTAACCCCCCCATATATATAGGAGGAGTAAATTGGACAAAAGTCCACTTTACCTCCTCGTTATTTTCGGCCGGCCTACTAGTATAGGGAGGCCCAATTTTGGGCCTCTCATGTCAATTGAGATTTGGGTCTGGCGCAACGTCCTAATGTAACATGTATCCAATTAACTTAGGTAACATATACATATAATAGGCTTCCATTTATGGCGCCCATCACCATATGCTTACACTAACACCAATGTGTGCCAATTTGCTTTCGAGCAAACACTCCAGTGATCTGTCCCTTGCCAAGAATCGATTTGAGGCTTTGTTGTGGAGAATATACCACGTAGGGCTTCCTTAACAAGAACCCCTACGGTTGCCGACCGGAGGATCGTGAACTCCCTACGAAAAGGATCTTGGGACTACGGACTACTGTTGAGGTATGTGAAAATCTTCCGCTGTGTAATTTCGATTACTAGCATGTACCATTGTTTTAGTTTCCGTAGTGATTACTCCCCGTAATCTAACAGTGGTATCAGAGCCTCTGTTAGGAGTTCATGATTTTGATAAATTGGTGTTCTTGAAAATTTAATATTTGGACCGAAATTTTAAATGAAAAAGTTTTAAAAATTCGAATTTTAGGGTTTTTGGGAGGTTCGAAATTTTCATGATGTTCTTAGGAAATTTGATGTTCATGATCTTCAAGAAAAATATGATATTTATCAAAATCAAACATTGGATTGTAGATCTTATTAAAATTTGATCTTGAAATTTGACCACTTGTTCCCAATTATGTGTTTTTGGCCGAAACCCTAGTTAAATTACAAGGTAAATTTTTTAATTTCTTAGGCACCAAGGAATAACATTTCGGCCTAAATTTTTTAATTATATTGTTTACAATATTTTAATTTTTATTCTAGGTAACAATATATCTATAATTGGGAACATTAGGATAGATTCACATTAATATATAGAAATATACATAACTATCTAAATATTTAATAGGGTTAAAGATATTATTGATAGATTTTAGGTACCTAAAAGATTGAGAAAATATATTGTTAATATATGTTTCCCTATTTAAGATATTGACAATAAATAATATATATATATTTATATAGTGTAACCGATTTTTACATATATATATATATATATATATATTGTTGATTGATTTAATCTTAAAGATAGAATCTTGGCAAAAAAAATATATATATGTTTATAATAGGTCCGAAATATATATATATATATATATATTATATATATTATTAATATTTGAAATTATTTTATATAGTTAATGTTACTTGGTGGCTAAGTTAAATATTTTTAGACTTTAAAACCCTTTGGGCCAGAAGTAAACATTTAGGGCCGGTCCAACCTTTATGATTTAAATTATTGGGCCGGTCCAATATGTCAAACCGGGATGAATTAAAAGCGAAATGTATTTTCTCAATCGGTTTGACCTTATCGGGTCAGGTCGGACCAGGGTAACTAATTGGATCTAACCAAACCGGTTTTGAGTGTTTAACCGAACCGAACCCTATTTTTATTGAACAGGTTCAGACCGAACCAGATTTTAAAATTAAAACCTCACCGAACCGAACTGGATTTTTTTTTTCCGGACCAAACCGAAGCGGTTTATACCGAACCGGACCCGAACCGAATTTTCTGGACCAAACCGGACCGAAATTGACTGAACCGAACTGATTTTTCAAAACCGAATTCAAATCAATTAAAATAGGGAGGTCATGTTTTAAAATCCAAATGTTTTGAACCTTAAATGGCCTACACAGTGCTCAAGGGTTGATAACTTTTATGACTTGTTTCGATTATGGGGATGGATCTCGGAAGTACATGTTTTTTGTACTGGATTAATTAGTGGGCTGAATTGCAATTGTTGATTATTCAATATATATTTATGTAAGCATATGGTGATGGGCGCCGTAATTGGTAGCCCATAATATGTATAGTTTACCTAATGAACATGGGTAAATGTCACATTAGGGTAATTAGGCTAGACCCAAATCCCAATTGACATGGGAGGCCCAAAATTTGGGCCTCCCCAAATACATAGGCCGGCCGAATATTTGTGGTCGGGTAAAGTGGACTTTTGTCCACTTTACTCCTCCTACAAATAAGAGGTGTTAGGGAAATTTTAGGGTTAATCATAATTCCCTCACAAGAGAGTTTTAGAGAGAAAAACCCTCCTCCCACACCATAAGGTTCGGCCGAAACAAGCAAGTCACCAAGGGTGTGCCAAATTGCTTTCGAGCAAACTCTCCAGAGATCTGTCCCTGTGCCAAGAATCGATCAGATTAATTAATGTTTGAAATTATTTTATATAATTAATGTTACTTGTTGGTCAAGTTAAATATTTTTGGACTTTAAAAAAAACCCTACTTAGGCCACAAGTAAACGTTTCGGCACAGCCTTTAAATTTTAATTATTGGGCCGGTCCAATATGTTAAACCAGGACGAAATAAAACCGATCCGGATTTTCTCAATCGGTTCGATCTATTCGGGTCAGGTCAGACCGGGGTAATTAAGTGGATCTAACCAAACCGGTTTTAAGTGTTGAACCGAACCGAACCCTGTTTTATTTGGGCGGTTCGGACCGAACCAAATTTTAAAAATAAAAAACTGGACCGAGCCGAACCGGATTTTACCGGACCGAACCGAACCGGATTTTCCGGATCGGATTTTCTAAACCGAACCGGACCTAAACGAACTGAAATTGACTGAACCGAACAATGTTTTCCAAACCAAATTCAAGTCAATTAAAATAGGGAGGTCAAGTTTTAAAATCCAAATGTTTTTGAACCTCGAAATGGACTACACAGTGCACATAGGGTTGATAACCTTTATGCCTTGTTTCGATTATGGGGATTGATCTCGGAGATATATGTTTTTGGGACTGGATTAATTAGAGGGCAGAATTGCAATTGTTTATTATTCAATATATATATTGATGCATGATTAGAAATATTGTCTTGACATAGTCAAGCTAGCTGGAAATTGCATGTTGTGGGCGGAGCCATGATTAAATATATAGAATGCGCACTAGGATAGACATGCTGTGATGGTTGTAAATGCCTCGGATTCATGTCTAGAATGTCACGTAATTGAATATAAGCATGAATTGCAAATCAGCCCCTAATGTTTAAAATTATTTTAAAACCGAAAACCAGTCACCAAATATGTATGATTGTTACATGTTTGACACGTATGCTAGAATGTTGATGATGAAATTACATTTGATTAATTTACTTGTAAGTAGAATTATGAATGCAAGCATGAGTTTCTCGGAACATTAGACGCACGCGTAAGCATGTGTGTGGTGTGTATGATGAATGTTACTGGCATATGATAATTAAAATGGATAGTAGAATTATGTATGCATGAGTGAATTCATCGGAATGAAACAAAAAGGGCCTTGGGAATGCCAAGATCGGGTATGCTTATTTTAAAATTCCCGTTCAGGTAATTTGCGATTAAAACCGTTTTAAGAGACTGTTCTATTAGATAGAAGACAGCGATAGTGTGAACTCTTTCACAGCCATCTTCTATTGGTTTACTGGTGGTCTGTTGGTTTGGATGACTGATGAATAATTATTTGTCGGATTCTTAATAGATATTTGATGTATGCAATTCTTTATCAAAATGTTATTGTCTCCCTGATTATGCATGATTGTCATCATGTTTAGTAACGAATTACAGCATAGATGACAACATCTTGTTTTAATGAGCTTTTGACTGAGACAAACTATGACTCGTGGAGCAAGCGTGTCAGCGCACTGTTGGAGAACAATGACCTGTTAGGTCACATTCTGAAATCCATGAGCTACCCAGAAGCTAGTCTAACCAAGGACCTAGCATATGCCCATTTTAAATGGGAGCAAGATGACAAAAGAGCAAAGGAGATTCTGCTGTCTGAGATGTCTAAGGAATTCCATGATGAGTATGAGATTGTTCCGATTGCAGAGGACATTTGGGATGCCCTCTTCCTGAGATACGGAAACGGCATACAGCAATCCTGCACCCACTCATACCTGCCATTGAAGAAAGCTTTAATAGCTACAGAAAGAGTGTACTTGAAAATGTATATGATCTCCTTAGCTCTTTGAAACCACTGGAGGAAGAAGGTCGGGTGGGTGAATGGGATAAAATTCAGGCCATCATAGGGGCCCTCCCGAAGTCTTGGAGAGCAGCCAAGGCTTTATTGACTGCCAGTGGTTCTGTGTTGGATCTTGCATCGGTGCTGAAGTTCATCGAGATGGAACAGGCTCGAATGAAACCAACACCGGGACAAGCTGGACAAGCGAAGAGGAAGAGGATGAACAAAGGAAGGAAACAACAGGCAGTCGAAAGTAAAATGTTGACAAAGCCTAAACCTGGCAACCTCCGCCTAAAATCGGAGATAGTCCGCGGGAACTCTAGTCCACGCCGAATAGGCGAAGGTACAGGGTCCAGTAAATCGCATCCTGAAAAGGTATGCGATGTTGGTTATGTAATGGAAGCTCTTGTTTCCTCTACTGTCATGTTAACCGACTCAAATCCTTCTTGGATTCTTGTCTCAGGTGCGACAGACCACATAGCCAATGACAAGGGACTGTTCGCCAAGTTTACATGATTGCCAAAGGATTCTAAGAGGATATACATTGGCGACAACTCACTAGTTGAAGTCATAGGAGTAAGGAACTGCAAATTGTCTATGAACAATGGCAGGACCATACTACTTGAGAATGTCCTTTTTGCTCCTAGAATCCGTAGAAATGTTGTTTATGTTTCCGCTCTCATGAATAATAATTACATTTTATCATTTGAGAAGAACTTTGTTCATATTAATAAAGGCAATCTTTTATTTGGTCATGCCTATTCCTCTTATGGCCTATTTATCATGGATCTGAATGGTAGCATATACACAAATAGAATGTATGCATTGTCCTCCAGGGAAGCAGAGACTGACGCAACCGGATGGCATGCAAGGCTATGACATATAAGCTACGACAGGGTCCATTCATTAGCCCGAAGAGAGCTTTTGCCTAGTATCAGCAAAGTGACTAAACTCACTTGCCATGATTGTCTAGCTGGAAATTCCACCCACAAACCATTTGGAGAAGCTCAACGAGCCGAGTACCCGTTGCAGTTGATTCACTCCGACGTATGTGGACCAATGAGTGTAACCTCTAGGAATAGAAAAGGATACTTCGTAACTTTCATTGACGACTTTACCCGTTATGGGTTTACTCATTTGATTACTCGTAAATTCGAGGCAATAGATTGCTTTAAAAACATTCTAAACCTCGTAGAGAATCAACAGGAGCGTAAGGTGAAAAGCCTACGCACTGATAGAGGTGGAGAATATCTCTCTAATGAGTTTGAGAAGTTGTTCAAAGAAAGATGGATAGCCCGTCAAACGACAATCCCCAACACACCACAGCAGAATGGTGTGGCTGAACGTCGTAATCGAACTCTCCTGGACATGGTAAGAACCATGATGTCGCAGGCACAATTCCAATCTCCTATTGGAGTGATGCGTTATTGACTGCCACTCATATAGTAAACATTGTACCAACTAAAGCGGTAGACACAACGCCTTATGAGCTGTGGCATGGAAGAGAATTAGATCTCACCTGACTGCGACCTTGGGGTTGCGGCAAGTTGGGACCCAGAGGACTAAAGAGTATCTTTATTAAGTATTCAGAGAACTCTAAGGGTTACGTATTCGTGTCAGCTCAAGATAATGGTGGCGTGGTCGAACATGAATCCAGAGACGTAACTTTTCTTGAAGACGAATTTGTAACGCTTGGAGATATTAAAACAAATGAAGTATTGACTGAACTGGAGCAGGATAACATTGATGATCAGGTTCCACTTACTTCGAGTGGGAGATTTGAACCAGCAACTCAAGTGAATAACATGGTAAATGAGAATGGGAACATTTTCATAGTAAATCCAGTGGGAGGAATAAACCCTACCACAATCAATGTCGTTGTAGGGACGAATCAAGTTGAACCTGCTAATCATGTTACCGGACCATACCACAACCGCCGATACTGCCCTTTGTTTCCAGTGGGAGTATACCGACCAACTTGGTTCCAAATCCTAGTGATCAAGGAATTAATCTCGGAGATAGGATCCTGAGACCAAGAGGTCGACCAAGGAAGGTTGTAGGAGAAGGTTCGAGCACTGCACATATTCCCAGTGGGAGTGATGCTCCGATCAGAAGCATTGTTCCAAGTGGGAGTATTGTTCAGACTCAAGATGGGAACAACGAGCCTAGACGTAGTCAAAGGCATAAAACTTCTCCTAAGAATTTTCCCATCAAGAGAGGAGAAATCTTCACTATAACATCTGTTGACGAACCCGTAACGGTTCAAGAAGCGTTGGAAGGACCTCAGACAAAGGAATGGAGGAATGCAATTGAGGAGGAGATCTCGTCAATGAAAGCCAATTCGGTATGGTCTTTAGTTGATTTACCTGATGGACGCAGGGCCATAGGAGCCAAGTGGGTTCTCAAATTGAAACTCACCGCTGATGGGAAGGTCGAGCGATACAAAGCTCGAGTTGTTGCTAAAGGATATACCCAACTTCACGGAGTGGATTTTGACGAAACATACTCACCAATTGTGCGTTACGGACCATTCTGGCCTTGGTCGCAAGTCTCGATCTCGAGCTGCACCAAATGGATGTTAAGACCGCATTCCTCCACGGAAATCTGGAGGAAGAGATCTACATTGAGAAACCGGAGGGTTTCATTACTCCTGGTAACGAACGTAAAGTTTGTAAACTCCAAAGGTCCATCTACGGTCTTAAACAGTCGTCTCGGCAATGGTACTGCAGATTCCACGAGGAAATCGTAGGAAACGGATTCGTGAATCTTCACGAGGATCCGTGCGTGTATTATAAGACCTATGGGTCCAACTATGTTATATTAACCTTATACGTGGACGACATACTCATTGCTGCAAACGACATGAGTTTCATGAATAAGTCAAAGTCCTGGTTAGCATCTGTATTTGAGATGAAAGACATGGGAGAGGCCACGTATATCTTAGGCATTAAAATTACTAGAGATCGGGCTACCCGAAAATTATGTTTGTCTCAAGAAGCCTAAATCAACAAGCTGTTGAAAAGGTTCAAAATACAGGATGCCAAACCCGTGGATATGCCGGTGGTATTTGGGTGCCCACTGTCAAAATGTGACGACCTCAAGAACCTGACAGAGCGCGGACAGAAGAAGGGTGCATAATATTTAAGCATGGTTGGTAGTTTGATGTACGTCATGCAATGCACCCGTGCGGATATCTGTTACCGTGGGCCTAGTAGCACGTTTCCAATCAGACCCTGGCTATCAACATTTAAAGGCTGTAAAACGAATAATTCGTTATCTAAAAGGTACCGCCAATTATGCTCTGTGCTATGAGGGCAGGAAGTTCTAATTGACCGGTTACAGTGACGCCGACCTTGGTGGCGATCCGGACGATCGTAAGTCCACCACAGGGGGAGTGTTCCTCCTTGCTTAAGCCGCCATTTCATGGACGAGCAAGAAGCAAACATGTGTCGTGCTGTCAACGATGGAATTGGAATTCGTAGCTCTCTCTAAGAATGCACATGAAGCAGTCTGGCTGAAAAGACTTCTTACTGCGCTGCTTAATGGTGACGTCGAGAGTAAACCTATGATGGTTTTCTTTGACAGTCAGGCAGCCATTGCGGTAGTCAAGAATCCGAAGTACCACAATAGGACCACACACATCGATGTGAAATATTTTTATACTAAATCTATGGTAGAAGACAATATAAACACTATGGAATACTTTTCCACAGATAATATGATTGCGGGCCCATTAACTAAGCCACTACGTAGGGAGATATTCGCAAAACGTGTAAAACTTTTTGGATTGCGTAGGGTTTAGAAATGGCATGTATCTGTGATAACATTTTGATATTAAAAAGTTACATTTTGTAAGCGAAAGAATTGCAACCGAGTTTATGATCAATCGACGTCATAATGTTTTGATTACATCAGATTTACGGTCTACAAACTAAGTCGTAGGAGGACGCAATCCTCTGCCAAACTATGTCGAATGTGGGCCATACCTAGTCACACATGTAGGGTCTTCTTGTGGTAGAGGGAGGCCTCCACCAAAAAAGACTGGCTAAGAGTCAGGGGGATAAACATGGTTAAGCGAGACGATTATCTAGTTTCGAAGTAACTCGACGTGATCTTCGTTTCGCATATCGTCGTGATGAACTTCGTTCGTCATTTAACCACATTCTGGGCTAGATGAGAATCTGTGATAGCATGATTGACATATCATTTTCCTGTCAAACCAAAAGGTTCAGGTATGCTATCAACGCGTGCTTCATACTACGTGTGCCACGTCCGACCACAGGGTAAAAACTTGGTTGTGCTAGGAAGGAATCCTCGTGATTCTGGCGGGCGCAAACTTCTTCACCTCGAGCGTGTGATTGATCCCGGGAGCCTTATGAAGAGAAACCGAAGTATCCTCATGGACTCAGAACTCATACCTAAGGTCAGGCTCAATGCTCGCTTCCCGGCGTACGAGCGTAGTGCTGAACAAAAAGGCCCAGTGACCACGTCTTGGAAACCGGTTGGGTTTGACTAAGGTTATGAGCGATGGGGATGGTCAAGTTCACCTGTAATTCACCGATTCTTGTATTCACTAGGTGGCCACCAGCCGGATATTAGTTGAAGGTTATGAATGCTTGTACGGATGCCTTAGAGAAGTGTTCCTATGTGGAAACTAGGCAAATGAAGAATTATCAGTTGACCTAGGATACAGCGCGGTACAATATATAAATGTTGTTTATAACAGGTTGGTTAGAGAAAAGGGAATCAACGTTCCGCGGACGCTACAACACTCCTAACAGATGAGTAGCACGATGCCCTTCGTATCCGCCGGTCGAACGGCAAACCTCGTATGAACTATTCGGAATCATGGAGCAGATCAAAGGGGAGAAATGTTGATGCGGATTTGGACAACAATACATTAACAGGCACCGTCCCATTCCGGCGAGTGGGAGCTGTAAGCATATGGTGATGGGCGCCGTAATTGGTAGCCCATAATATGTATAGTTTACCTAATGAACTTGGGTAAATGTCACATTAGGGTAATTGAGCTAGACCCAAATCCCAATTGACATGGGAGGCCCAAAATTGGGCCTCCCCAAATACATAGGCCGGCCGAATATTTGTGGTGGGGTAAAATGGACTTTTGTCCACTTTACTCCTCCTATAAATAATAGGTGTTAGAGAAATTTTATGGTTAATCATAATTCCCTAACATGAGAGTTTTAGAGAGAAAAACCCTCCTCCCACACCATAAGGTTCGGCCGAAACAAGCAAGTCACCAAGGTTGTGCCAAATTGCTTTCGAGCAAACTCTCAAGAGATTTGTCCCTGTGCCAAGAATCGATCAGAGGCTTTGTTGTGGAGCTTATACCGCGTAGGGCTTCTTTCACAAGGAATTCTACAGGTACCGACCGGATGATCGCGAACTCCCTCGAGCAAGGATCTTGAACTACGGTTACTCTTGAGGTATGTGTAAACTTTTCGCTGCGTAATTGATATTACTAGCACATACCATGTTTAAGTTTCTGTAGTGATTTCTCCCCGTAATCTAACAATTTATGCATGATTAGAAATGTTGTCTTGACTGAGTCAAGCTAGCTGGATATTGCATATTGGGGGCGGAGCCCTGGTTAAATATATGGAATGCGCACTAGGATAGACATGCTGTGATGGTTGGAAATGTCTAGGATTCATCTCTAGAATGTTGCATGATTGAATATAAGCATGAATTGCAAATCAGCCCCTAATGTTTAAAATTATTTTAAAATCGAAAACTAGTCGCCAAATGTGTATGATGGATTTGAGTGTTTCATGTTTGACACGTATGCTAGAATGTTGAGGATGTATCCGCATTTGATAATTTACTTGGAAGTAGAATTATATATGCAAGCATGAATTCCTCGGAACATTAGACGCATGACGCGTAAGCATGAGTGTGGTTTGTGTGATGAATGTTACTAGTGTATGATAATATACATGGATGGTAGAATTATACATGCATGAGTAAATTCATCGGAATATTTTTCTAAAATAAAAAGGGTCTTGGGAAAGCCAAGATCGGGTATGCTTGTTTTAAAATTCCCGTCCGGTAATATGCGATTAAAACAGTTTTAAAAGACTGATCTATTGGATAGAAGACGACGACAATGTGAACTCTTTCACAGCCATCTTCCATTGGTTTACTGGTGGTTGGTTGGTTTAGATGACTGAGGAATCATTATTTGTCGGATTCTATCTTAATAGATATTTGATGTATGAAATTCTTTCTTAAAATTTTATTGTCTCCCTGATTTTGCGTGATTATCAATGTGTTAGTTTTCATGGCTGAACTGATACAGTTCTACGAACCTCGCAACATGGACGACATGGATTATGATGCTTGGAGAGACAATGTTTTGGATCTCCTGATCGCTGCGGATCTTGATGATCAAGTCAATTCGACAGCGAAAATGATAAGCCTGGACGAATATGGAAACCCACATGAGAGCAACAACAAGAAAAGGTTGAGGAATGATCGTAATGCACGAGAATCAATTCTCTCGCAATTGAAATATGAAGTAGAAGGAGAGTTTATACAACTCAGCGCATTGCATCTTTCGTGTGCCATATACCTTCGCTTCGGTAAGGGTAAGGCCGTTGAAGCAAGAGCCTTAATGGCAGGATACTACAGTATTCTATGCAGTGATGAGGGTGTAATAGCCTTTCATGATCCCGCTGACGAGTTAGACGTATGGACAAGGGCTCGGAAAGTAATGAGGATGTTTCCTCTTTTATGGTTTGTTGACGAAAAAGGGCTCACGCGTTTGATCAAATCGATTAAGAAGAAAATAGACCTATTCGAAGCAGATTATCAGAAGGAAACTTTCTGAAAGTACCCGAGGCATTCGATGACACATTCATTGGTGTTAACAAGTAGGTGACAAGAAGGTCGCCACCTTCTCATTCCTTAGTGTTGAAGATTTCTTTAACCAGGTGACAAGTAGGTTACCACATCTGTTTTATCTTGAGAGAAAGGTTTCCTCATATCAGAAAGTCGGCAAGCAGGTTGCCAGCTGGTACCCATTCCTTAAGGGGAAGGGGCTTCTTGAGTCAAGAGACGACGAGCAGGTTGCCATCTGCCCTTTTCCTTAGGAGAAAAGACTTTACGACAGTCCTTGGTTATCGACTCGATCATACCTTTTAGAAGGAGAGAGTAAATTTGTCACCATTCTTTGACTGGTGTCTTAAGAGTCGACCTTCTTTCACATTGGTGTCGACTATTTGTCTTCGTATTCCTAATTCAAACATGACTAGTTGTTGACTTGACTTTTGAGGGTTCTGACTTCAATGTTGTCGACCTTTGTGAGGTTGTCTCGAATCATATCCAACACTTGCCCCCGAGACATAAGTCATTAGTCTTTAAAATAAAGGGAAAGGGGTTATGTCGAGTACCTTTTGACAATGAGAAGAGAAACTCTGACTATATGAAGTCGAGGAGTCAGTTATGACTGATCTCCTTTGTAGAGGCGACTTTTGGAAGTCGAGGGAGTCAGTTATGACTGATCTCCTGAGCGTCGCCGACTATATGAAGTCGAGGAGTCAGTTATGACTGATATCCTTTCTAGAGGCGGCTTTTGGAAGGCGAGGGAGTCAGTTTTGACTGATATCCTGAGCGTCACCGACTATATAAAGTCAAGGAGTCAGTTATGACTGATCTCTTTTGTAGAGGCGACTTCTAGAAGTCAAGAGAGTCAGTTATGACTGGTCTCCTGAGCGTCGCCGACTATATGAAGTCGAGGAGTTAGTTATGACTGATCTCCTTTGTAGATGTGACTTTTGGAAGTCGAGGGAGTCAGTTATGACTGATCTCCTGAGCATCGCCGACTATATGAAGTCGAGGGAGTCCTGTTTTACATATCAAGAGGAAAGAAGTTATATCTTCATTTATCACTTTATTGTAGTAGAAATATATAAAATGATTTTCTTTGACATAGAATTTCTTCAGGTGCTCCGCATTAAAAGTTCTGTTGAGGCGTTGCCCCTGTGGATCTTCTAATTTGTAGACTTGAGACATAGTATGCTGACGATGATATAAGGACCTTCCTATTTTTGCACCATCTTTCCTCTTTGATCAGCTGTTAAGAACTCGTTCCTTCGTAAAACCTTCTCACCTAGGAAGAATTGGCATCGCCCTACTTTCCGGTTAAAATACCTAGCAGTGACGAGCTTCATTCGTCCCTGAGTTTCCTCGGAGGCCCATCTTCTTTTGTCGACAATATCCAAGTCAATCTTCCTTTGCTCGTCATTTTGGTCGATCTAATATGTGGCCACTCTCTGGGAGATATTAACTACTTCAATAGGTGAGACGGCTTCAGATCCATAGACCATGCTGAAAGGAGTTTTGCCAGTGGCTCTCTTGGGTGTGGTTCTGAGTGCCCAAAGTACTTGGTCCAACTCTTCTACCCAGCTTCCCTTTAAAGAGGCCACTCTCTTATTCAGTCTGTTAAGGATCGTTTTGTTGGCTGCCTCGACTTGTCCATTTGTCTGCGCATGATGGATAGAGCCGAAACGATGATTTATAAGCATTTCCTCGCAGAAGTCGGCAAGTTCGTCGCTGGCGAATAGGGGGCCATTATCGTTGATGAGGATTTTTGGCACCCCATATCGACATATGATTTGTTCTCGTATGAACTTGATCATCTGGAAAGTAGTTGTCGATGCCAGTGCTTTTGCTTCTATCCATTTGGAAAAATAATCGATAGCGACTACAATGTGTGTCCGTTGACATGTGGATTTAAGAATGGTTCCAACGAGATCAATTCCCCACTGTGCGAATGGTCAGGCGCTCATCATTGGCGTCAGCTCCGCTGGTGGTCTCATGATTCTAGGAGAGTAAACTTGGCAAGCATGGCGGGCTTGTACAAGTATTATCGCCTCTTTATGCATAGTTGGCCAGTAGAATCCCTGCCGCAGGGCTTTTAATACCAGAGTTTTAGCTCCCTCAAGGCATCCAGTGTCGCCTTTAGAAATTCACTTAGTTTCACTGCCCATTTGACCATTCTTCCCGAAATGTCGGGCTTCTGTAATAGTTTCTTCAGAGGTTGATTGGTAAGTACCGTGATTTCATGTGCATGGAAATAAGGTCATATCTTTCTTGATGCTATTAGTAGAGCATATAGGTACTTCTCGATTTCCATGAAGTTGGCTTCGGCGACACCAAAAAACTTGCTAACATAATAGACTGGAAATTGAATGTTGCACGTTTGTTTGATGAGTACTAAGCTCACTACCGCCGGACTTACACTTATGTAGAGGAATAAGGGATCCTCATGTAATGGTTTCGCCAAGGCGGGA
The DNA here is from genome assembly GCA_036873135.1 of Clarkia xantiana subsp. parviflora. Classification (NCBI taxonomy): domain Eukaryota; kingdom Viridiplantae; phylum Streptophyta; class Magnoliopsida; order Myrtales; family Onagraceae; genus Clarkia; species Clarkia xantiana. Next base: position 30,023,203 of record JAPTYO010000004.1, read on the forward strand.
AGCGAGTGGAGGTGCTTCTTCAGCTGTTGGAAGGCTTCTTCACATTCATGCGTCCACTCGAACTTCTTGTTCACTCTCAAGATTTTGAAGAAAGGGAGGGATTTATCCCCTGATCTTGCCATGAATCTTCCTAGGGAGGCTAACCTCCCGTTGAGACTCTATACCTCTCTATGGAATGTAGGCGAGGACATTTCTTCTATGGCGGTAACTTTCTCCGGGTTGGCCTCGATCCCTCTCTGGTTGACCATAAAACCTAGAAATTTCCCAGATTGAACACCAAAAGCACACTTGGTTGGATTCAATATTACTTGATGGCGCCGCATAAACGCTTCTTCTAGATCTTGGACATGGTCTTGGCCCCTCTTTGTTTTGACCAACATATCATCGACATAGGCCTCCATGTTTCTCCCTATCATGGATTTGAAGAGCTTGTTGACCATCCGTTGATAAGTGGCCCCAACGTTAATCAAACCAAAAGGCACGACCTTATAATGGTAGATGTCGTTATCTGCATAAAAGGCGGTATGGGCCTCATCGTTGGGATGCATTTGTATCTGATTGTATCCTGAGTATGCGTCCATGAATCTTAGAAGCTCATGTCTTGAAGTGGCATCGACAAGTTGGTCGATCCTTGGTATGGGGTAGGAATCTTTAGGACATGCTTTGTTGAGATCTCAAAAATCCACGCACATCCTCCATCTTTTATTGGATTTTCTCACCAAGACTTGGTTGGCGACCCAACTTTGGAATTGTATTTCTTTTACAAAACTGGCCTCGACCAGCTTCCCCACTTCTTGGTGTATCGCCGCCTTTTTCTCTGCTCCCATAGATCTTCTTTTTTGAGCTATAGGTTTCACAGCTGGATCTATTCTTAGCTCGTGGGAGATAATATCGGGACTTATTCCTGGCATGTCGCTGGGCTCCCAAGCAAATAGCTCTTTATACTCCCTATGGAGGGCAGTTATTCTTTTGGCTAATTATGGCTGTAGAGCAGCTCCAATCTTTACCCTTTTATCGCCCTCCTCCAGGGCGACTTCTACTAACTCCTCCATTGGGGCTGGTCGTCCGCCTTCTTCCCGGGGATCTTCATCTGTTACGATGGACAAGGTTTCCCTCTGATTACATCTGCGGGGGAGATTGACGTAACATTGTCGAGACACCTTTTGGTCGCCCCAGACCACTCCTATTCCGTGATGAGTGGGGAATCTCATGACTTGATGGGCAGTGGAGATGAAAATGTAATTGGAATTGAGAGTCGTCCTTCCCAATTTGGCGTTGTAGGCGTTTATTCGGTTGAAGACCACGAAACGCACCTTTAAATGCAAGGCTTTCCATCCTTGGCCTAAGATCACAGGGAGTTGTAATGCCCCTAGGGGTGAGTCATTCTCCCTGCAAATCCTACCAATGGAGAAGTCATCTTTTGAAGATTTTCCTTTTTGTATCCCACTGCGGCGATAGCCTAGAAGGTGATTACGTCGGTAGAGCTTCCTCCGTCGACAAGTATTCTTTTAACCTAGAATTTATCAATTTGAGTTGTGATCACGAGGGCGTCTTCATGGAGCTGTGTCGATCTTGACAAGTCTTCCGTGGAGAAGGTGACTGCCATGGGCTCTAACGCCCTTGGTATCTTGAGAGTACCTGGCGTGGAGATGTCTTGAGCCGCATAGGTGTCTCGAGCCATGCTCGACTCTCCTCCAGCTGTAAATCCTCCCGACAGGACATTGATGTCGTTTCCTGGGGGTGTTCTCCATTTTCTTCGCTCATGAGAGCGATGGCGCTGATGACGTTGGATTTCTTCTTGCATAAATTCTAGTTCTCTCCTGGCGAGGAGACAATCTTCTGTGTCACGTCCCTCTTCTCGATGATATTCGCAATAAGGGGCGGGACGATGACCTCTTTCGGCTAAATGAAGTCTATCTAACCTTTGTTGGGTTTGTCGAAATCCCCTCGAAGAAGCTCCTCGTGTAGATGAGCTTTCCCCTCGACTCCGTAGATTTTCTTGCTGGTGGAGGCGATTTGCTCGTGTTTTCTCTACTCTCATATGGAGAGTTTCTCTCTAAATCAGTTCTTCCCAACTTCCCACCGGCTCTGTGTATTGAGTGATGGCCAAGGATTGGGATTGGGGCCCCAAAACCTCTGGAGAATGCACGGATAACTTCTCCTTCTGAGAGTTCGCCTCCGTTATACGCTCCCTGGAATCGCCTAAAGTAATTTTCTAAGGTTTCACTTAACCCTTGGAATATACCCTTCTAAGAGTTACTTGACTCCTTGGTTTCACTTAGCTCTCCGTGTTTGATTTTGCCTTACTCGACTCCTTGGTGGTGCCATGACTTCTTGATCACTGTTTCCCACAGACGACGCCAAATGTTGGGATCAAAATGACGTGGCCTGAAGCTTCTGGTAATGGATTTCGAGATCTCGCTTATGGCTAGCTCTTTTAGGTGTCTATCTCGACCTCAGGGGTACTTAGTTTCCTTTAGATGCTTTTGGTAGGCGAGGACCTGAAAAGGGGTGGGGATGGCCCCTGATTCCACTCGGAAGCTTAAGTCAGTAATTGAATTTAAGAGAATACTATAAAAGTATGTGAATGTAATCTTTAAATAATGAAAATGTTCTCCTATTTATAGGAGGAAAGTACCGACTTTAATGGCGGCAAGCTTTATGCTCTGATTGGCTGCTCAGTGGCGGTGGCCGCCTTTCTCTGATTGGTGGAGAGGGACGGTGATGTGTCAGTAGGTGACAAGCAGGTCGCCACCTCCTCATTCCTTAGGGTTGAAGATTTCTTTAACTTGGTGACAAGTAGGTTACCACGTCAGTTTTATCTTGAGATAAAGGTTTCCTCAGATCATTAAGTCGGCAAGCAGGTTGCCAGCTGGTACCCCTTCCTTAAGAGGAAGGGGCTTTTTGAGTCAAGAGATGGCGAGCAGGTTGTCATCTGCCCTTTTCCTTAGGAGAAAGGACTTTACGACAGTCCTTGGTTGTCGACTCGATCATACCTTTTTAGAAGGAGAGAGTAACTTTGTCACCATTCTTTGACTGGTGTCTTAAGAGTCGACCTTCTTTCACATTGGTGTCGACTATTTGTCTTCGTATTCCTAATTCATATATGACTAGCTGTTGACTTGACTTTTGAGGGTTCCGACTTCAATGTTTTCCACCTTGATGAGGTTGTCTCGAATCATATCCAACACGCTTGATATCCAAGTTGTCTACCTCCATGGTTATGACTAGAGCATCATCATGTGGGTATATTCTATGCTCCTTGTCCTTTGCCGAGAAGTATATGACGTCTTCCATGGGTTCATCATCATGTTGGTGTTCTTCAGCCTGTTGTACTCAGTGTGATGCGTATGATTCCCTTGCGTATGATGTTTCGCCTCCGGCTCTGAAACCCCCATGTATGACGTATGTGTTTGCCATGTAACTGCTGTTGGTTAACGAGTGCTTGTTTGTTCGAATCTCGCAGACGACGCCAAACTGTTGGGACCTGAACCACTCGGGGCGTTGGGTCCTTGTGAGGTAGGTTGGAATGATCTTCGGGTCGTCGGGTCGCTATATATACGTGCCTTGTACGCGCGCTCCTCCTGAGACCTGCACAAGGGGCAGTATCGACACCACAAGGGGGGTAGTGTGCGATGAGCCCTCTCCGATGCTAAAATGAAAAATCTTAGAGAGATAAAGCTATTGAGAAGTCAGAGCTCTCTTGCCAAGATAAGTTATGAAATGGGTGACTAAGGCTCCTATATATAGGGCACATTGGGTTCAAGCCCGGTTTTAAGAGGTCTTACCCCAGTTTAGTAGAAAAACGTGAAACGGGCGTGGACTTGAGTAAAATTGGAAAAGGAAAGGCTCGCGTGCAGTGTAAGCATACGGGGATACGCGCGTCCCGAAATGACATCCCGAACCTTCGGATTGCGTGGACAATCGGACACCTCTGGATTGTTGGGAAAATCCGGATGGGTCACGGTCCGAATATGCACGTTCGGACCGTTCTAACCCGTTATCGGCGTTTGTAAACCGTTGGTGGGTTTTGCGTGTTAACGAGGCCCGAATGTAAAACAAACCCGAATCGGACGTATATCCATCATATACCTTGTTCATCGTCAATGGCTTCTCATACATGTTAGACAACGCCTTCAACACACCCGCAGTTGATATTTCTTTGGCGACGTTGAATGCTACGTTCTTGGATAGACACAATTAGATCAGACCTAGGGCTTGTCGATCCTTGAGCTTCCATTGCTGTTTTGTCATGAATTCCGGCTTCTCCCTAGACAACGGTTCGTACAGATCCTTCAGGTACATATAATCTTCAATCTGCATATTCTAGAAACCGAAATCTTTTCCATCAAATTACTCGATTCCAACCTTCGACTTCTCCATCTTCAGTGTTCATGTTGAATCTCTAGCTTTGATACCGGTTGTTAGGATTAATTCTATCAACACTCATAAACGATTAATAAATAAACAATAAAGAAGACACGATTTTACCTGGTTCGGCCAATTCGACATACGTCCACGGGCAACGGCAGTTGACGATTTTATTGATACCTCTAAGTCACACTTTTATTAAGGATAAATCGATATATATATATATATATAGTCGTGGGGAATAGAAATATAATCCTAAAGTTTTCGAGTTAGCACTCCGCCCCAAACCCCAGACTTCGGTGGGAGATACCACCCCAAATCCTCTATTAACCTTACCGTTGAGGTGAAACAGCGATAATCAGGGCTACGGCTGATAACTTAACACTTGCTTGTGGTGGAAAGTACGGATTGGATGTCTTATTAAATTGTAAACACATGCGGATAAAAGTTTTAATATACGATATAATAATAATATGTATACACCGCACTGCAGTGATACATCGTCTATATAAAGTGGGTTTGTTTGTGTTGTAGGATTCATTCAACTAATCATAAATAAAGAAAGAAAGAAAGAAAGAAAGTTGGGGGAGTAAATAATAAAATATATAATGGAGGGTTGTTTAATACTGCGAAAGGGTGCTTGGACTCAACAGGAAGATGTCCTTCTTAGGAATTGCGTTCAAACCAATGGCGAAGGCAATTGGCATCTAGTTCCGGGCAAAGCAGGTCATTCCTCGCCGGCCCCTTCATTTTATTTATTTATTATTGAACACCTTCTCTCTATCTCTCGACTTGATTATTATATCACTCTCTTCTATATTGTATGATCATCAAGTGCACGTATATTTGTAATCGGCGGCAGGTTTGAATAGGTGCAGAAAAAGTTGCAGATTGAGGTGGTTAAACTATTTGAAGCCCGACTTAAAGCGAGGAAAGTTTGAGGAAGATGAAGTTGACTTGTTGATTAAGCTCCACAACCTTCTTGGCAACAGGCAAGTCATCATCCATAATTTAACCTCTAATTAATAACAAATCTAATCATTAATAATGAATTTAGACGTCCATTTCTTGCACTAACAAATAACAGTAAAGCTTCCTATTTCATAACCTAACTAACACCAACAATTTTAAAAATAAAATATGAGAGCTACTAAAACTTATGAAAAAAACCGTGAAAAATTTCAATAGAATGCACATCTAGGTCCACATGACAATGAATAACATCAATCTCTTTTCCATCTTATGAAAAAAAATATTAATTCAGATGTGTCAGTAAATAGTTTTCTAAAGATTTGTCACTAAAAACTACACCGTGTAAAGATTTATGCTCATAAAATATACATAGTATATTAAACCTCTCATTCGTTGAATGATTAATTAGAAAAGAACAAAGTATATTAGGTATATATGCATGCATGAAAAGAAAACTGTTAGAATTTACAAATTTGAATATATTAATATATGGTGAACATTTTTAAGAAAATCTATTTAAGGAAAGTTTTCATTTTCGGTTACCAGTTCATTCCCCTATCCAGTTTATCCGTTAATTTTCCGCATCTCGCTCTTCCCATTCGAACAATCCAGTATTTACACTAATAACACAACATATATTTATTAGTCTTTAAAAATAAAACAAGGCATTGATTCCACATAATAAGTGATAGTGTCCAAAATAATGATTTCAAACAAGGAACGATTGCCAAATAACAAGTTATAAATTTTCTTAATTAAAATCCCACTGATAAAAACATGAATGAGAACACATGTTATGTTCCTTTATATATATAGAATAATGCTCAATAAGTTCAAAATATAATATAAAATAAATTGCTGTTAAAGAATTTTACTGTTTCCGGTGCTTGGGCTTCCGTTTCAGGCGTTTCATATTGCTTATTTAATTTATTTCATTTTTCCTGCCACATTAGCATTAGCATTACGGAAACAGAAGAAATGTGTCTGCGTAGTTAGTGAAATGAATAAAAAAAAAACACATTTTGAAATTTAAGGTACCAATTGGAGATAAATTAATTATTTTATAAACCGGAGTCAATAGTCACTTCTAATTGGTGACCTGCCAGCCAATGGTTAGTGAAAGAGCAGTGACACATGTTACACTTTCATTGGTTGGTGGTTCACTACCTCGCGTCATCTTTTAGCAAAGAATAAAATAATTTTTTTAATGTGTTAATATAAAAATAAATTCACGTACATTATAAAATAAAATAATGGTGATAACTTATTATATGTGCATGTATGGATTATGGATGAGACGTTGCCAGTCAAAAGTGGATGTTAATAAACAAAACTAACAAAGTAAAATTACTTTGGAAAAAAAAAAAAAAAAAACAATCACGTGTGATATGCGAGCGATTCTTAATTAGTGAGCGTGTTGTCATATTATGATGCGCGTTTTTTTTTTTTTTTTGGAAAGCTAGATTTACTGTGTTTTGCCCAGACACTCTCTTAACATGATAAAAACAAACAAAAATAATTGACGACACTAAAGCAAAATTTCAAGTTTTACGCGGTTCATTAATTATCCACGTAATTAAACTTTAGAACAAAAATTGAATAATTAATGTTCTTTAATTTAGAAGGGTAATAATTGAATTGTGAATATATAATATGTTATTGGGAAAACCCTAAAATAGGTTTAATTAATAAGGTGTACGTAGTTACTGGATGGAAGTAATGTGGCCACGCCATGCATGCATGCACCCCAAAAGTGACCGGTGAGAACATTTGGGCATGCAGGAGCGGGGCCCAGATTATTATTATTATTATTATTATTATTATTATTATTATTTAAAGAAGAAACACTAGCTACGTACCCAACTCGATCATGTATTCACCAAAAAAAACTCGATCATGTCACTTGTGCCAAAAAGTCACACTATTCAATTAATTAATTAAGAGGTCAAGGTTTAGACTTGTATAACTTATTATACAATTGCTAACACATTCATGGAAGATGGAACTGTCGACTCACTCTGGCTTTATTTTATTAAATATATATATATAGAGAGAGATTTTTCTTTATACGATTTAGAGCTTCAAAATTATCATTTATAAAGTAAGTTTTCCGAGTCCAAATATCTATCTATTAGTAAAGACATAATATATGATTATTCATTTATATATATGTACAGATGGTCGATGATTGCAAAGAGACTTCCAGGTAGAACAGGAAACGACGTGAAGAACTATTGGAACACTTATCTAGCAAACAAGTTTAAACCGGCCACCAAAAACAAACCGGCCACCAACCTGGTTCGTGTTCAAGTCATAAGACCTATACCCTCTAGAACCTTAAACAACATAGTATGGCAGCCAAGTATTATGAAATCATCAACCGCCGCCATTCCATTAATGATCAATCCACCACCTGAATCTTCAGCTCCAGTAGAGAATGATCAACTCATCAGCTGGTGGGAGACCCTATTAGAGGATAATAATGATCCTATTGGTACTTGTCACATTTCCCAACAGAATACTAATAATCCTCCTATAGAAGGCAGCCGCAGATCATTTGAAGACTCTTTATGGGCAATGTTATCAGAAGAAGAAGAAGATCATATCAATCAAACTATATGGGAGAATTTAGGCATTCATGACATGGAGCTGTAGCTTAATTATTATTATCACCCAGAAACTCCTCCATCAAGAACCCCAAACTCTTATTTAGAATTATTTATATATATATATATGTTTCTTAAACATGTTGTTTATTGATTATTATGATGATTGATGTGGCATTAAGTTTGCCTATCTCGACAAGATTAATTGCCTACAACTGTAGCTATTCATTAATTAATACAACTAAGATATCATATTATAGTGGGGAATGAGTGATTTAATTATCGTTTTCATATTTGTCCATTGTTACGTTTATTAATTATATTTATGGAGTACTAACAAATAATTATAACTAAATCGTTCGTTTTTAGTTATGCAGTCGATGGGTTACTTATGATGTTGGAGTATCTGTTCATCGTTTCATTTATCGACATTTGTGACTTGGTCGAAAATTTTGGTTCCATTGTAATACCCCAAATTTGTGTACCACATTGGTTAGAAATAAGAAATCTAAAGCCTTAATAAGCCAGAGGGGTACTACTCAAGTCCAACAGGAATTCCTCATTTTCTAGGCCCAAGCGAGGACAACGGGCTTAGTTAGGCTGAGTTGGGCTAGTGGGGACTGTCGCTCGGGCTTGGGAGCGTGACAGAATGGTATCAGAGCCGACTCGGGACTGTGATTGGGCTCGCGGACCAAGGAATGTTGCGGAGTTCCGATCCCCTACTGGGGGCTAACGATTCTGGTCCGGGCCGCGACGAGGACGTCGCGCGCATTAATGGGGGTAGATTGTAATACCCCATGTTTGTGTACCACATCGGTTAGAAATAAGAAATCTGAAGTCTTAATAAGGCAGAGGGGTACTACCCAAGTCCAACAGGAATTCCTCATTTTCTAGGCCCAAGTGAGGACAACGGGCTTACTTAGGCTAGGTTGGGCTAGTGGGGACAGTCGCTCAGACTTCGGATATGAATCAATTACTGACCTGGTCGATCGATTGATAAGTAAATTGTTGGATCCTGAAAAATACCGGGTTGGTTTCCGCAGTGTCTCCGAGCTCCTTAGTTTTCGAATCCCGGGCACGCACCTACAAAGAGGGACAATGCCAGGGCGAACCCCGGCGATCCCTCTCCGACGGTCAAATTAGTAACCGTTCATATAAAGAGAGATCACTATTTTGTATATACTTTATCACATATCAAATGTTAATCAGAGGATTCTTTATATAAAATAACATAATAACTATTATGGTATATAGCCATTTATTGACGATGGCCGTTATGGTAATAGAATATTTAGGCAATAACTGTTATGGTAGTTGAATATTAATAGCTGATTGACCGTTATGACATCAGACTATTTATAGTAAAAGACTGTTATGGTATCAAATCAACCTGATTAAATCAGTATTCATCATAAATTATACTTCAAATCGAATTGGATTCAATTTCAATAACAATTACTTTATTCAATAATCTGATATATGTCAATAACCAAAATCATCAATTTAAAAGAACCGTGTAAGATAAAACGACAATACCAAGGTTCTAATCAAAAAGCAACAACAAAGAGAGAAATGACGGTCTTGAACTTCCAGCCATGCTGAATCACCACACCTGAAAAGAATTCACAAGTGAATTACATCAAATGATCTGTGTCTGTATAAAATGTTTTATGGTTTTATGTATATGACAAAAGAGGCGTACCTAGAACGCACTTTATCAACGGTGCCTTGACCCACCAGATTTTCGTTTGTGACCTCTGGGGTCTGGGTCAATCCATGATCTACGGATATCATGGTAGACTTCTCTTGATGTCATGTGGTGATTTATGAAGACAATTTCCCCTCCGTGATGGTTACTGTGCCTGGAAAGACCCATGTATACTCAATTGATTCAATCAAGTAAGTGAGTCATTCATCGCCAGCTAACCAAGATAGGGGATACCCCTTCAATATTATGAATATTCTCTTCTATATTGACCTTTAATCTTGAAGGTCTCGAACAGCTATTACACCAGCATCCATGGATAGAAGAGCATCATAATCAACTAAGACATTTCTGGCTTCAGCGTCCTTGCCTCCACCGAAGCGGATGCGAAGGGTACACCAAAGTTGTAATGCACTATAGTTGTGTCTGAAGCCTTCTACAACCTCATGAGTCAGGGTTGAGAGTATCAACATAGTCGCTTCCAGATTATCATAGAACTTCTCCCCTTGATTGGGACACGGATGACCATATTCTTCTATCATTGTTCTTTCTGCTTTCGCATCAATACAATGAATAAATGTCCCTTGCATCAAGGAGATCCTTCACATATATCCGCCAAGCGTGGTAGTTCACACCATCAAGATTGCGAGGAATATAGAATAGCACTCTATCAGCCATCTTAACTAACAAATTGACAAACAATACGACAATCAGGGAGGAAATTTAAAACATTTTGAAAAGAATTGCTTACATCGGATATTCTATGAGATAGGAGGCAACAAACAATGATTCATCAGTCATCTAGCCAACCCGACCACCAGTAAACCAATGGAAGGAGACCGTGTAAAGAGTTCACATTGTCGACGTCTCCATTCTAATAGATCGGTCTCTTTGAAAACGATTTAATCGCTACTTTAACCGGAACGGAGAGTTTTTACATACACCCGATCTTGGCTTTCCCAAGGCTCTTTTAAAATGTTTCGAGGAATTCATGCAGATATGTAATTCTACTTCACTAATAAATTATCACATGCAGACACATCCTCAAACAATCATGCATACGCATTATGCGTAAAATGTTTCGAGGAACTCATGCAAGCATATAAAATTCTACTCACTAGTAAATTATCACATGCAGCCACATCCTCAAACAATCATGCATACGCATCATGCGTAATCACTCGTCATCAAGCATGCATATTTGACGATTGAATATCAATTTAAAATATTTGGGGCTGAATTGCAATTCATATCATAACAGTCATGCGAACATCTAGACATGGATCCTAATCAAGATCACTCAGCACGGCATGTCTATCCTAGTACGCAACTCATTAATTGAAAAACAGGGCTCCGCTCCCAACATGTAATATCCAGCTAGCTTGACTTAGTCAAGACGCAATTCTAACATGCATTCATATCAATATTAAATAATTGCAATTCAACCCACAAAATGATTCAACCCCATAATCATGCATTTTCCGAGATCCATCCCCGTAGTCGTAACTAGGCATCAGGTTTGATTAAAACGTTAAAATACCAGACCAATTCGCGCTGTGTAGGTAATTTTAAAGTCTAAAAACATTTGGATTTAAAATTTGATCTAATTAAATTTTTAGTTGACCCGAACCTGGTCCTGTTCGATCAACCCGATCCGACCGGTCCGGTTAGGTTAATTTGTTCCGATTTAATTGAACCGGGTTGGGTTTAACCCGACCCGGTTGTGCAATTGGATCCGGCCCAATAACCCATAGGGTTCGGGTGAAATTTAAACTTGTTTAAAATCCACCAAAAAAACTTAACTTAGCCGCCAAGTAACAATATTTATAATAAATGGAGTAATCACTACGGATACTAAAACCATGGTACATGCTAGTAATCGAAATTACGCAGCGGATGATTCGCACATACCTTAACAGTAGTTCGTAGTCCCAAGATCTTTGCAGGTAGGAGTTCACGATCCTCCGGTCGGCACCCGTAGGGGTTCTTGTGAAGGAAGCCCTATGTGGTATATTCTTCACAGCAAAGGCTCAGATCGATTCTTGGCAAAGGGACGGATCTCCGGAGTGTTTGATCGAAGGAAAATTGGCACACCCTTGGTGTTTAGTGGTTTCAGACGAAGTAGTGGTGTTATAGGGGAAGGGTTTTCTCTCAAATCACCACTTAAAGGGAATTGTGATTAACCCTAATAAAACCCCTAACTCCTCATATATATAGGAGGAGTAAAGTGGACAAAAGTCCACTTTACCCCCTCCTTAAATTCGGCCGGCCATGATGTATTGGGATACAAACTATAATGAAGTACTTTAACAAATAAGGATGCTTGAGCAATGTGTTGAATAGCGTGAATAGGATAAAAACGAACGATGATAAATTCAATACTCAATTCAAGTATTAGTAAATACTCGGAAAATAATATGTTCCACCAAGAAACTTATTTAAGAGTATTTTCAAACATAAATAAAAGTAGAAGTTTTAGCAAATCTAAAGATAAAGAATCTCTCATTCCATCTTTATTCTTCTGGGGCATCCTTGATCAGGTTGTTGCTTCTGTTTCTCGATTCTGTAATTCAAAAGAAAATGAATTACTCTTGAGTGTTTAGAAGCAAAAGAGAATGAATGATTTTCATCATCTTTTCTCTTTACGTACCTTAGGAGGATTACTGCAAGCATTAGCCAGGTGTCCTTTCACGCCACACCTGAAACACGTTCGAGTTTCCTCTTTACGTGTCTGCTTTGGTTGCTTTTTCTTACCACCGGATTGTTTGCGTTTAAACTTCTTCTGGGATTTGTTCGCCGCAAACTTCTCAGTTTTGTTCTGAGAGATTTTTCCCTTTCTCTTGCGCTTCCCCTTTTGTTTGGTTGGAGCGGAGGATGCAATATGCATTTCAGATCTAGACTTTTCAGCCTTGAGTCTATCTTCCTCCAGCTCAAGAAGAACTTTTACCTTCTCGAGAGTATCGAGATGGGTAGCATGGGTAAGGCTCATTTTCATGATATTCCAAGAGTTGGGTAAAGAGCGGATCATGTAGTTGATTTGTTGTTCATCAGACAGATTTTCACCTGCTTCCTTGAGCTCAGCGATCAAGTTACACATATGCATAATATGATCTTTTATCGTATGCTTGGGATTCTTCTTATAGGTGTCAAGAGCGATGTTTAACGCTCTCTTTTGGGCAACGGTGTAGACACCAAATGTTGCCTGAAGACTGTCTCATAGGTCCTTGGCAGTCCCCAAATGGTCGAACCTATAGAGAATCTCGTCTTCCAGCATAGAGAGCAAGGTGGAACGAACATCATGATCCTTGACATCCCATTCATCATAGAACGTCTTTTGCTCATCTGTGAGGTCTCCCTCAGGCCTAGTTCGTTTTGTGGTCAAATGCTCCAAACCTCTTATTTCATAGATTATCATCTTAACTCGTTTAATCCATATTTTATAATTACCGCTATTCAATCTCATTCCCTTAATCAACTGGGAAATTACATTGCTAGTTGCAGCCATCTATATTAACACATTGACAATCATGCAAAGTTTAGGTAGAGAACAACATTTTGACAAAATTGCAAACATCAGATTATCTAATATGATGGAATACGACGAATAGTGATTCTTCAGTCACTAAACCAAACCAACCTTCAGTAAACCGAGGAAGGGGGTGTCGTGAAAGAATTCACACTATTGTCGTATTCAATCTAATAGACCAGTCTTTTGAAAACGGTTATTCTATTGCAAATTATCGGAACGGGAATTTTCAAATAAGCATACCCGATCTTGGCTTTCCCAAGGCCCTTATAATTTTGTAAAATTATCCGTTAATTTACGCATCCATATTTATAATTCTACTACATTTAGCAAATCGTCATACCATGCCACAACATGCTTACGCGTCATGCGTCTAATGTTCCTAGCATATATAATTCTACGTAAAGTAAATTATCACATGCATTCTATCATGAACATCCTAGCATACACATCAAAACATGAACATCCTAGCATACGCACACATCATGCATAATTGGCGACTGGGATTTTCGGTTTTATAAAACGCTTTGAAAATGTTAGGGGCTGTTTTGCAATTCATGCTTACAATCAATCATGCGAATTTCTAGACATGGATTCTAGGCACTTTCAATCAGCATAGCATGTCTATTCTATTGCGCAAACCATATATTTAAATCCCAGAGCTCAATGCTCGCAATATAATATCTAGCTAGCTTGACTAAGTCAAGACGACAGTTCTAATTATATCAAAATATATGATGCAGAAAGTAAACAATTGCAAATCAGCCCACTAGGTTCGGTTCATCACTCAAAACCGGTTAGGTTTAGATTCATTTTAGTTACCTTGGTTCAACCCTACCCAACTAGGTTGACCCGATTAATGAAACCCGGATTGGTTTTACCCGCTCCGATTTAGCAATTAGACCGGTCCAATAACTCTAGGGTTCGGCCGAATTACTCTTGTCGGCTAAGTAGTGTTTTAAAGTCCACTAAAAACTCAACTTAGCCTTCAAGAAATAATAATTATGTAAAATAATTTCCAATAATGCTTATATATATATATAAATATTGTCAAATATATCTTTAGGGATTAAAATATGTAGACAATATATTTTCTTAATCTTATATGGTAATTAAATATATCAATATATATTAACCCTATCTTTAACTATATATATTGATAGTTAATATCTTTTACAATATTATATTATAAACCTATCCATATTTTCCAACTTGTAGATATATAGTTACCTATTAATAAAATTTAAAAATGGCAACATACATATTAAAATATTTGTGCCGAAATTTTAATAAATAGGTGACCAAGAAAATTAAAATTTTTACATAAAATACCCCTAGGGTTTTCGACACAAACACAAAAGGTTGGAAAAGTTGTCAAATTTTAGGATCAAATAATACCTTGATCAAAAATCCAAATAGTGTTCTTGATAAAAACTCATGGTGTTCTTGAAGATCATGAACATCAAACTTGAATTTATCATGAAAAATTCGGTTTTGATCTAAAAACATGTAAACATGAAAAGATTTAAGTTTTTAAAGATCAAGCTCATGAAATTTACTTAAAAATTTCGGATTCTTCATGGTGTTCATGAACATCAAAAATTCAGTTTTTATGAACATCAAGAACATGAGTTTATTAAAATTTTAAGAACTCCTAACGCAGGCTCTGATACCACTGTTGGATTACGGGGACGTAATACTACGGAATGCTAAACGTGTACTAGCATGAAATCTAATCTACGCAGCGGAATTAGTACACATACCTTTTAGCTTTCCTGCCCAAGAACGATGTGGAGGGAGTTCTGATCCTCTGGTCGGAACCACGTGCAAGTTCTTTGTTTGAAGAAGTCCCACGCGCGATGTAGCTCCAGAACAAGACCTCTGATCGATTCTTCAACGGAGATGGAACCTCGGAACCAAGATGTTGCAGCCGAATTCTTAAACTAGGGGGTGAACAAGTGTTCTCAATGGAGATCCTTGTTCTTATGAATGAGTGAATAAACCCTTAGCAGACACCCCCACCCCCCCCCATATATAGTATTGGTGGAGTTTCCAAAAGGAAACTCCAACCAATGTAGTACACCACATTCGGCCGAACTAGGCATAAAAGGGGGAGGCCCATTTTGGGCCTCCTTTGTCAATTACTAATTGGATTTGGCCCAATTAGCCTTAATTGACAATCACCTAATTAACTTAGGTAATTCCCTTAATTAACGGGCTCCTATTACGGCGCCACGTCACCATATGCTAACAGGGATCACTGTAATGTTAGCATATGGTGATTGGGTACCGTAATTGGTAGCCCATTAATATGTATACGCTACTAGAAATTGGGTAAATGTCATATTAGGGAAATTGGGCTTGACTCAAATCCCAATTGACATGAGAGGCCCAAAATATTGGGCCTCCCTTATACATGGCTGGCCGAAACTTAAGTGTAGGGACAAAGTGGACTTTTGTCCACTTTGCTCAAGTCCACTTTGTTCCTTCTATAAATAAAGGATGTTAGGTTTTATTTGAGGTAATTCACAATTCCTCCTAAGTAGTCATTTGAGAGAAACCCCCCCCCCCCCCCCCCCCCAGAATAAGTTCCGGCCAAACCATATTGCACCACCAAGGGTGTGCCAGTTTGCTTAGAGCAAATCACTCCGGAGATCCATCCCTGCCAAGAATCGATTAGAGGCTTTGATGTGGAGACTATACCGCGTAGGACTTCCTTAACAAGAACTTTTATGGGTTCCGTTCGGTGGGTCGTGAACTCCCTCAGCAGGATCCTTGGAGACTACGGAAAGGGTTTAAGGTATGTGCACATCTTCCGCTGCGTAATTCTGATTACTGGCATGTACATATGTTTAAGTTTCCGTAGTAATCTGCCCCGTAATCCAACAGTGGTATCAGAGCCCGTGTTAGAAGTTCTTGATTTTGATAAGTTGAAGTTCTTGAGAATTAAAATTTCTGGCCGAAAATGTTAAAATTGTGACTTTTGAAATTTTCGACATTTTTAATGGTTGTGCCGAAATTTTTTCATGATGTTCTTAGTAAAATTTGATATTCATGATCTTCAAGAAAAAGGGGACTTTTATCAAAATCAAACATTGGATTGTAGATCTTATTAAAATTTGATCTTGAAATTTGAAAACTTGTTTCCAGTTTGGTGTTTTCGGCCGAACCCTATAGGAATTACAAGGTGAAATTTTTTAATTTCTTAGGCCCCAGGTAATGTGTATTTCGGCCGAAACTATAGGATTATTGTTTACCATATTTTAATTTTAATTAAAGGTAGAAATATATCTATAATTGGAAACATAAGGATAGGTTCACATTAAATATATGGAAATATATATAACTATCAATATATCTAACTAATTTATAGGGATTGAGATATTATTGATAGATTTAGTTACCTAAAAGATTAAGAAAATATATTGTCAGTATATTTGTTTCCCTATTAAATATATTGACAATAAATATATATATAGATGTGTGCCGATTTATATATATATATATATATATACAATATTGGAAATTAGTTTACATAGTTAATAATTCTTGAAGCTAAGTTAAGTTTTTAGTGGACTTTAAAACCCTAGTTAGCCCACAAGATTAAGTCGGCCTAACCCTGAGTGATTAGTGGGCCGGTCCAATTTTCTAAACCGGATAGGAGTAAAACCAAACCGGATTTTCTTAATCGGTTCGACCTAGCCGGGTTGGGTCGAACTGGGGTAACTAAGTGAACCTAAACGAACCAGTTTTGTGTGTTGAACCGAACCCTATTTTATTGGACCGGTTCGGACCGTACCATGTTTTTAAAAATCAAACCGCACCGAACCGAATCGGATTTACTGGATCAAACCAGGCCGAAATTGACTGAACCGAACCAGATTTTTCAAAATTGAATTCAAGTCAATTATTAAAATGGGATGGTCAAGTTTTAAAATCCAAATATATTTTTTTTTTTCAACTTTAATTGGTCTACACAGTGCTCGAAGCTTTAAAACTTTCATGATTTTGATTAAACCTTAATGCCTAGTTTCGATTATGGGGATGGATCTCGGAAAGGCATGATTTAAGGACTGGATTAATTAGAGGGCTGAATTGCAATTGTTTACTTTTCATCACATATGTCTATTAGAACTGTTGCCTTGACGACGTCAAGTTAGCTGGATGTTGAAGGCGGAGCCCTGGTTAAATATATGGTTTGCGCATTAGGACAGACATGCTGTGATGGTTGTGATTGCCTAGGATTCATGTCTAGAAACACGCATGATTAATTGTAAGCATGAATTGCAATTCAGCCCCTAATATTTAAATTTTTAAAAACAAAAGCCAGTCGCCAAATATGCATGATTGATGTGGAAGTGTTCATGTATGAAACGTATGCCTGAATGTTGAGGGTGTAGCTGCATGTGTTAGTTTTCTTGGAAAGTAGAATTATATTTGCTAGCATGAGTTCCTCAGAACATTAAACGCATGACGCGTATACATGATTGTGGCTTGGTTGATGTATTTTGGCTTGCTATGATAATTTTCTTGTGAAGTAGAATTATATAGGCATGCGTAAGTTCATCAGAACATTTTTAAAATACAAAAGGGCCTTGGGAAAGCCAAGATCGGGTATGCTTATTTCAAATTTCCCGTTTCGGTAATTTGCGAATAAAACCGTTTTTAAGAGACTGATTTATTGGATTGAAGACGACGTTAATGTGAACTCTTTCACGAACCCCCTTCCCTCGGTTTAATGGCTGTCAGTTGGTTTAGATGGCTGAGGAATCATTATTTGTCGTATTCCATTTTAATAGATATTCGATGCATGCAATTCTTTCTCAAAATTTAATTATCCCCCTGATTATCAATGTGTTAATAACGAATTACATCATAGATGGCTTCATCATGTGCTAATGAGCTTTTGATTGAGACGAACTACGACTCGTGGAGCAAACGCGTCAGTACACTGCTGGAAGGTCAACGTCTTATAGACCACATTCAAAATAAAATGAGCTGCCCAGACGATGGTCTCACTAAGGGACTAGCATTCGCCCATTTCCAATGGGAGCAAGATGACAAGAAAGCAAAGGAGATGCCGCTGTCTAAGATGTCTCGGGACTTCCATGACGAGTATAAGGATGTTCCAATAACAAAGGACATATTGGATGCACTCTTCCTGAAATATGGAAGTGGCATAGCAGTTATACTGCACCCTTTTATACCAACTATGAAAGATTGTCTAAACAACGACAGGAAAAGTGTACTTGAAAAGGTATATGAGCTCCTCCAAATGTGGAAACCATTAGAAGAGGAAATTCAGATGGGTGAATGGGATAAAATTCAAGCCATCATCGGGATTCTCCCGAGGTCTTGGAGAGCAGTCAAGGCTTTATTGACTATTAGTGGTTCCGTGCTAGATCTTGCATCTGTCCTGAAATTGATTGAGATGGAAGAGGCTCGATTAACATCAATATCGAAAGATACAAAGATGTCAGGGCAAGCTGGGCAGAGGAAGAGGAAGAACAGGAACAAGGGGAAGAAACAACAGGTTGTCGATGATAAAACATTGACTAAGCCTAAACAGGGCAGTCTCAGATTAAAATCTGAGATAGTCTGCGGGAACTCCAGCCCATGCCGCATAGGCGATGGGGCAAGTTCCAGCAAATCGCACCCTAAAAAGGTACGCGATGTTGGTTATGTTATGGAAGCTTTAGTTTCCTCAACCTTCATGTTAACTGACTCAAATCCTTCTTGGATTCTTGATTCAGGCGCAACGGACAACATAGCCAACGACAAAGGACTATTTGCCAAGTTTAGACGATTACCGAAAGATTCTAAAAGGATATACATTGGCGACAACTCAAAAGTTGAAGTCATAGGAGTAGGGAACTGCAAGTTGTCTATGAATAATGGCAGAACCATACTTCTTGAAAATGTCCTTTTTGCTCTAAGAATCTGTAGAAATGTTGTTTATGTTTCCGCTCTTATGAATAATAACTGTGTTTTATCATTTGAGAAGACCCTTGTTCGGATAATTAAAGGCAACGTCCTGTATGGACATGCACTTTCCTCTAATGGTCTCATTATCATGGACTTGAATGGTAGAATAAATTCGAATAGTATGTATGCATTAT
Source organism: Clarkia xantiana subsp. parviflora (assembly GCA_036873135.1). Lineage (NCBI taxonomy): Eukaryota > Viridiplantae > Streptophyta > Magnoliopsida > Myrtales > Onagraceae > Clarkia > Clarkia xantiana. The sequence continues at coordinate 30,042,502 of JAPTYO010000004.1, forward strand.
CTTTTAGGGAAGCAGAAACTGACGCGGCTGGATGGCATGCGAGGCTCGGATATAAAAGCTATGACAGTGTTCAGTCGCTAGGTCGACAAGGGATTCTGCACGGAACTAACAACTTGGTCAAGCATCCTTGCCATGACTGTCTAGCTGGGAATTCCACCCGCAAGCCATTAGGCGAAGCTCAACGAGTTGAGTATCCATTGCATCTGATTCATTCCGACGTATGTGGACTGGACCAATGAATGTTACCGCTAGGGGTGGTAACCGATACTTCGTGACATTCATTGACGACTTTACCCGTTATGGGTTTACTCATTTGATTACTTGCAAATCCGAAGCTATATATTTCTTTATAAGTTTTCTAAAGCTCGTAGAGAATCAGCAGGAGTGGAAGGTGAAAACCTTGCGCACTGATAGAGGTGGCGAATATCTCTCTAATGAGTTTAATAAGTTGTGCAAAGAAAAGGGAATTTCTCATCAAATGACAATCCCAAACACGCCGCAACAAAATGGTGTGGCTGAATATCGTAATCGAACACTCCTGGACATGGTCAGAACTATGATATCACAGGCACAATTACCAATCTCCTTTTGGAGGGACGCGTTGATGATTGCTACTCATATAGTAAACCATGTTCCAATGAAAGCGGTAGACACGACACCATATGAGCTATAGATTGGTAGAGAATTAGACCTTACCAGGTTGCGACCATAGGGTTGCGCGGCCTATACACACACAACTGATAGCCGTTTTGGCAAGTTAGGACCTACAGGACTTAAGAGTATCTTCATAAGATATTCAGAGAACTCTAAAGGTTATGTGTTTGTGTCAGCTCAAGAGAATGGTGCCGTGGTCGAACATGAGTCCAGAGACGTTACATTCCTTGAGGACGATTTTCCAACACTTGGTGAAATCAAAATAGACGAAGTCTTGATCTAATTGGAGCAGGATAACGATGATACTCAGGTCCCACTTACTTCGAGTGGGAGATTTGAGGCAGCAACACAAGTGAATGAAATGGTAAATGAAGAGGGGAACATTTTCATAGTAAATCCAGTGGGAGGACACAATCCTACCACACAAATCACTGTTGCTGCAGATGCGAGTCATGTTGAACCTGATAATCACGTTGCCGGACCACTGGATGAAAATCCAATAATGCCACAACTACCCATTGTTCCCAGTGGGTTAACTAACTTGGTTCCGAGGCCGAGAGGTCGTCAAGAAAAGTTGTAGGTCAAGGGCCATAGGGGCGAAGTGGATTCTGAAACTAAAACTCACTGCTAATGGAAATGTCGAACGATACTAAGCTCGACTGGTTGCGAAAGGATACACCCAGCTTCACGGAGTGGACTTTGACGAGAACTCACCGACTGTGAGGTATACCACAGTCAGGGCAATCCTAGCCCTAGTCGCAAGCCTCGATTTAGAGCTACACCAAATGGATGCTAAGACCGTATTCCTCCACGGAAACCTGGAGGAGGAGATACATATGGAGCAACCGGAGGATTTCATTACTCCTGGTAATGAACGTAAAGTTTGTAAACTCCAAAGATCCATTTATGGTCTTAAACAATCATCTCGGCAATGGTACCGCAGGTTCCACGAGGAAATCGTTGAAAACGTATTCGTGAATCTCCACGAGGATCCATGTGTGTATACAAAGACCTCCGGGTCTAAGTACGTCATCTTAACTTTATACGTGGATGACATACTCATTGTCGTGATCGATGTGAGTTTTATGCATGAATCAAAGTCTTGGTTGGCATCTGTATTTGAGATGAAAGACATGGGAGAGGCTGCGTACATCTTGGACATTAAAATTGCTAGAGATCGTGCCATCCGGTGATTATGTCTATCTCAGGAAGCCTACATCAACAAACTGTTGAAAAGGTTTAAATTACAGGATGCCAAACCGGTGGAAACACCGGTAGTACCCGGGTGCGCGTTGTCAAAGCGCGACGACCCGAAGAACCAGCAAGAGCGTGAACAGATGAAGAGTGCAGAGTACTTAAGCATGGTTGGGAGTCTCATGTACGACATGCTTTGTACTCGGCCGGACATTTGTTACGTTGTGGGCCTAGTAGCAAGATTCCAATCAAACCCTGGCTATCAACATTTAAAAGCTGTAAAACGGATCATACGATATCTGAAAGGTACCGCCGACTACGTACTGTGCTATGAGGGCAGGAAGTTAGAACTGGCCGGATTCAGTGACGCCGACCATGGTGGCGATCTAGACGATCGTAAGTCCACCACATGAGGAGTGTTTCTCCTTGCTGGTGCCGCCATTTCATGGATGAGCAAGAAGCAATCATGTGTCGCGCTGTCTACAATGGAATCGGAATTCTTTGCTCTCTCTAAAAATGCACAGAAAGCGGTCTGGCTGAAAAGGCTTCTTACTGCGCTGCTTGATGGTGATGTTGGGAGTAAACTTGTGAAGGTGTTCTCTAACAGTCAAGCAGCGATTGCGGCAGTGAAGAATACAAAGTACCATAGTAGGACTAAACACATTGACATGAAATATAATTATGATAAATCTATGGTAGAAGAAAATATAATCACTTTAGAATACTCGCCCACTGATGATATGGTGGCAGACCCGCTAACCAAACCATTACGCAGGGAGACATTTGAAAAGCATGTTAAACTGCTTGGATTGCGTAGGGTTTAAAAGTGGGCATGTATCGGTGATAACATTTTGATGAACTGAAAGTTACATTTTGATAAATGAAAGAATTGCAATTTGAGTTTATGATTCATCGACGTTATAATGTTTGATTACATCGGATTGTACGGTCTATAAACTAAGTTGTAGGAGGACGCAATCCTCTGCATAATTTATGTCGAATGTGGGTCTTGCCTTGTCACACGGGCACGGTCCTCTTGTAGGAGAGGGGGACCTCTTCCGAAGCAAGATTGACTAAGAACCAGTTGGGAAACTTGGTTATGCAAAACGATCATTTGGTTTCGGAGTAACACGACATGATTTTCGTTTTGCACTTCGCCGGTGATGAACTATGTTAATCATTAACCACATTCTGGGCCAGATGAAAATCTGCGATAGCATTATTGACATATCCCACACCTGTCGATGATCGGGTATGCTATCGACGCGTGTTTCATACTACGCGTGACACGTTCGACCACGGGGTTATTCTCGGTTGTGCTAGATAGAATCCTCGCGATTCGGACGGGCGTAAACTTCTTCACCTTGAGCGTGTGATTGATCCTGAGAGCCTTATGAAGAGGCATCTGAAGTATCCTCATGGACTAAAAACTCATACCTAAGGTCATGCTCAATGTTCGCTTCCTGGCGTACGAGCGTAGCGCCAAAGAAAAAGGCCAAGTGACCACGTCTTTGGAAACCGGTTGAGTTTGACTAAGGGTATGAGCGATGGGGATGGTCAAGTTCACCTGTAATTCACCGACTCTTTTATTTACTAGGTGGCCACCAACCGGATATTAGTTGAAGGTTGTGAATACTTGTGCGAATTCCCTGGAGAAGTATTCCTATGTGGAAACTGGGCAATTAGAGAATTATCAGTTGACCTAGGATAGCGATACAAATTGGTATATTTAACAGGTTGATTTGAGATAGGGAATCAACGTTTTGTGGGCGCTACAACACTCCTAACAGATGTGTAGCACGATGCCCGTCGTATTCGCCGACCGCACAACAAACCTCAATGAAATATTCAGAAGCAGGGGCAGGATCAGAAGATTGAAATGTTGATGCGATTTGGAGAACAATACATTAACAGGAACCCTCCTATTCCGGCGATTGGGAACTGTTAGCATATGGTGACTGGGCGCCGTAATTGGTAGCCCATTAATATTTACCTAAGAAATTGGATAAATGTCGCATTAGGAAAATTGGGCTTGACCCAAATCCCAATTGACATGAGAGGCCCAAAATATTAGGCCTCCCTTATACATGGCCGGCCGAAACTCAAGTGTAAGGGAAAAATAGACTTTTGTCCACTTTGCTCCTCCTATAAATAAAGGGTGTTAGGGTTTTATTTGGGGTAATTCACAATACCTCCTAAGTGGTGATTTGAGAGAAAACCCTCCCTTCTAGAACAAGTTTCGGCCGAACCATATTGCACCACCAAGGGTGTGCCAGTTTGCTTAGAGAAAATCACTCCGGAGATCCATCCCTGCCAAGAATCGATCAGGGGCTTTGCTGTGGAGATTATACTGCATAGGACTTCCTTAACAAGAACTTCTACGGGTTCCGTCCGGTGGGTCGTGAACTCCCTCAGCAGGATCCTTAAAGACTACGAAAATGGTTTAAGGTATGTGCACATCTTCCGCTCCGTAATTCTGATTACTGGCATGTACCCGTATTTAAGTTTTTGTAGTAATCTGCCCCGTTATCCAACATGTAATTTGAGTCCTATAGAGGAATTTATCTTTTACACTACAACCTACATGTTGGGAAGATCGGGTTGCCTCTCAACATGTGGTGTTTGTGGGGGATTAACACCTAAAATAAAGGCATACCTCACCCTTTGAGAGAAGGGACATGTCCACGTAGTATGATCCTGTTATATTACGGGGAGTAATCACTACGGATACTAAAACCAACGTACATGTTATTAATCGAAATTACGCAGCGGAAGATTTGCACATACCTTAATAATAGTCAGTAGTCCCAAGATACTTGCAGGAGGGAGTTCACGGTCCTCCGGTCGGCACCTGTAGAGGTTCTTGTGAAGGAAGCCCTACGCGTTATATTCTCCACAGCAAAGCCTCAGATCGATTCTTGGCAAGGGACGGATCTCCGGAGAGTTTGCTCGAAGGCAAATTGGCACACCCTTGGTGTCTTGTGTGGTTTGGCCGAAGTAGGTGTTTCTGGGGGAAGGGTTTTCTCTCAAATTACCACTTAAATGGAATTGTGATTAACCCTAATAAAACCCCTAACTCCCCATATATATAGGAGGAGTAAAGTGGACAAAAGTCCACTTTACCCCCACCTAGTAATTCGGCCGGCCTATGTATTAGGGAGGCCCAATTTTGAGCCTCCCATGTCAATTGGGATTTGGGTCTGGCCCAATGTCCTAATGTGACATGTACCCAATTAACTTACGTAACATATACATATAATGGGCTTCCATTTACGGCGTCCATCACCATATGCTTACAGATCCCATATCTCATTTGCCTCATGGCAGAAGTGACACTTTGGGTTGAATGAAGGTATCTTTCGGTGGAGTTGTTGCCCAAGGGGCAAACCGTCGTTGCAACCTTTCCAAATGAACATCTAATTTTCGAGAGAAGCTTGGACGACCAAAGCTTATTCCATGGATACGAACTAGCGATCGTTGATGTAGCCGACGAGGACCCGTCTTGTTACCACGAGAATAAGGTCAAATCATCAACTACCACAAGTCCAACATCCACTTCAGCCCTAATCTCTCACAAGCCCGGTAGCACCACATCACACCTATCTTTGGAGTTCAACCAATGTTATCATATGAGTTTTTTCTAGGAAAATTGACCGAATGGGCTAAGAATAGACGAAGTATTGGATAAAATCTCATCAACAAACAACCACTAGAAAACAATTATTGATGAAAAAATATATATATTGTTGATTGATTTAATCTTATAGATAAAATCTTAGCAATAAATATATATATGTTTTTATATGGGCCGAAATATATATATATATAATATTAGAAATTATTTTATATAATTAATGTTACTTGTTGGTTAAGTTAATTATTTTTGGACTTTAAAACCCTACTTGGGCCACAAGTCAACATTTCGGCCCAACCTTTAAAATTTTAATTGTTGGTCTGGTCCAATATATTAAACTGGGACGGATTTAAATCGAATCGGGTTTTCTCAATCGGTTCGACCTAATCGGGTCGAGTCGAACCGGGGTAATTAAGTGGATCTAACCAAACCGGTTTTGAGTGTTGAACCCAACCAAACCCTATTTTATTGGACCATTTCGGACCGAACCAGATTTTAAATTTTAAAATCGGATCGAACCGAACACGATTTACCAGACCGAACCGAACGGGATTTTCTGAACCGGACCGAACCTGACCAAACTGAACCGAAATGATTTTCAAACCCGAATTCACTACAATTAAATAAAATAGGGTGGTCAAGTTTTAAAATCCAAATGTTTTTTAACCTCTAAATGGACTACACAGTGCTCATAGGGTTGCTAACATTTATGCCTTGTTTCGATTATGAGGATGGATCTCGGAGATACATGTTTTTGGGACTGGATTAATTAGAGGGTTGAATTGCAATTGTTTATTATTCAATATACATGATTAGAAACGTTGTTTTGACTTAGTCAAGCTAGCTGGATATTGCATGTTGTGGGCGGAGCCCTGGTTAAATATATGGAATGCGCACTAGGATAGACATGCTATAATGGTTGGAAATGCCTAGGATTCATGTCTAGAATGTTACATAATTGAATATGAGCATGAATTGTAAATCAGCCCATAATGTTTAAAATTATTTTAAAACCGAAAACCAGTCGCCAAATATGTATGATTGTTGTGGAATTTTCATGTTTGACACGTATGCTAGAATGTTGAGGATGTAGTTGCATTTGATAATTTACTTGTAAGTAGAATTATGTATGCAAGCATGAGTTCCTCGGAACATTAGACGCACGACGCGTAAGCATGTGTGTGATTTGTTTGATGAATGTTACACGCGTATGATAATTTACATGGTTAGTAGAATTATATATGCATGAGTAAATTCATCGGAATATTTTCTAAAATACAAAGGGCCTTGGGAAAGCCAAGATCGGGTATGGTTGTTTTGAAATTCCCGTTCCGGTAATTTGCAATTAAAACCGTTTTAAAAGACTGATCTATTGGATTTCAAACGGCGATAATGTGAACTCTTTCACAGCCATCTTCCATTGGTTTACTGGTGGTCGGTTGGTTTAGATGACTGAGGAATCATTATTTTTCGGATTCAATCTTAATAGATATCTGATGTATGCAATTCTTTCTCAAAATGTTATTGTCTACCTAATTTTTGCATGATTATCAAAGTATTAGTTTTCATGGATGGATCGGTTCCCTTCTACAAGCCTCGCAATCTGGATGGTATGGATTATGATGCATGGAGTGAATATGTAAGAGAAATCCTTGTCGCTGAAAATATACATAAGTGTATTGACGTGAACAAAGGGAGAACATTGGTGAATGAAAAAGGTGTCCTTACATACCCTAACAAGTTAAGGAGCTTTATGGATCGGAGATCTTGCGAGGTGATATTGGCAACCTTGGACAGAGAGGTTGCAGAGGACTTCAAACTCAACCTTAGTGCTCTTCAACTTTGGTGCGCCATTAGACTCCGCTTCTGTGGAGGTAAGGCAGCCGAAGCCAGAGGAGTGCTATTTGAGTATGTTGCCCTTATTTCTCAAGATGCAGGTGTAATACCCACATCAGATCTCACGAACGAGAGATCAAATTGGAGAAAAATACTCAGTATTGCTCAAAGGTACCCTCTATCATGGTTGGCTGACGACAACGGATTTGGCTACTTGATTGAATCAATCAAATTCATCACGACCATGTTTGTTGATAGCAAACAAGATCAACTAGAGGGTCCCTCTCCACTTCACCGCAAGAGATCAAGGGAAGATGCAGAGGAATCAGGATCATCTTATTGGTCCTCAAACGATCCAGTGTGATGAACACCAGTGATAAAAGTACATTAAATTCCTCTTAGTGCTCTACCTTATCTTTTAAAAGCTCCGTGGATGATCTAGATTTCGCCATTGTGGTTATTTCTCATACTATTCAATTTTATGTTTGAATTTTGGTTATTGATATTTCAGAATTTTTTAATAAAGTAGTTACCATTCGATTTGAAATGAGTTCTACTTATCAAGATTAATCGACTCGGCTAGAAACGAGATCGATCCGAAAAGTGGGAAAACCGAAACAGTAAGGCTATTGAACATAGCCAAATCAAACAACTCCATGCATTTTAATCATACATCTGAGTAACATCAATATGCCATTAAATCCATTGATTGCGTCGCTCTAAGAAATAACCGATTAAAACTCTTTCTTTATTATTATTACTCCATTAAAAGAAATAAACTGTAATGATAATCATGTGTGAAAATGATTGGATTAAACTGTATTAAATTCAGAAATGAAACGATTTAACCAAAGGTTAAACTGGGGTAAATTGCGACTCACGCATATGGACCTTGAAAAAGGAACGCATCGTTTCAAAGTATGAGTTTAATACAGAAGTGTTTAAAATGATTATGTGCTGAATTTTCGTTTGCATTCCTTCGAAATAACTTATTGATAACATTTACATCGGTAGGGAGTAGGCTTCGAAAGCTACTACGACCTTGTAAAAGTATCAACTGACGCATAAGGTGAAAACCTGAAATGATCAGTTCGGAGATGGGATAAAATCTCTGAAATAAGTTAGCAAATGAAGAAGGATTAAGTCGGTTAAACGATTTTCCTTCCGTACGCCTTTAACGAAAAGTCAGGCTAACCATTCAAATCAAATGACACACTTCTATAAGCATAGTTTGTAAACATAAATGTTGTAGTCATTTCTTCACACGTTCCCTAAGGGATGATGAGAAAATGATTCAAATTAATGTAAAACTATGTTCCATTATAATCGGTAAGACACGCCGCTATAAAAGCTGAAGAATGATAATGAGCTACTCATATCATCATGCGGCATTAATTTGCGCATTAAATGCGTATTTAGGACAAGAGTATGTAACTACTCTTTGAAAATACATGTTTACAGCTTACAAGAAATGGTACCGTGGTCGAACATGTGACATTACATACTTGAGGACGAATTTTCCGATGCATAAACATCAGTCTTAATCAGACAGAAGAGGATATTACTGACATCAGGTCCCACTTAATTCGAGTGGGAGAGATTTGAACCAGCAACTCAAGTGAATGACATGGTAAATGATAATGGGAACATTTTTCATAATAAATCCAGTGGAAGGTCTAATCACCTACCACAAGTAATCACTGTTGTTGTTTGGACAAATCAAGTAAAACCTGATTATCGTAATGCTAAACCGAGGATACCACAACTACCTATACTACCCACTGTTCCCAGTGGGAGTGATCCGACAAACTTGGTTCCAGATCCTAGTGATCCAGGAATTCATCCTGGAAGTAAAATTCTAAGATCAAAAAGTCGTACAAGGAAAGTTGTCAATTATGGTTAAAGCACCCCTCTTGTACCCAGTAGAAGTGATGCTCCGATGAGAAGAATCATCTCGAGTGGGAGAATTAATCCCAATTGAAATAAATTCTCCGATAAGAGGCATTATTCCGAGTGGGAGAGACGTTAAGACTCAAAGACGGGATAAACAAGCTTAGACGAAAGTCATAGGCATCGAGCTTCTCCAGAGAAGTAAACCATCTGGAAGAGTGATAACCTCACTCTATCGACAGTCGACATGCATTGGAAAGACCTCAAGTAGAGAAATGGAAGAAAATAATAAATGAGAGAGATCGCCTGAATGAAAGCCATTAAAGTCAATAGTTGATTTACCTGCTAACCACAGGGGCATAAGGATACGGTGAGTCTTGAAAGAAGGCTCACCACTGATGGAAAAGGTCGAACGATACAAAGCTCGACTTATTGCGAAAGGCTACACCTAACTTCACGGAGTGGACTTTGACAAAACATACTCAACACCTGTGCGTAAAACCACGGTGCAGGGTCATTCATGGTCCTGGTTGCAGGATTCGATTACGAACCTCACCAAATGAGTATATAGACCGCATTCCTCCTCGGAAACTTGGATGAAAAGATCTACATGGAGCAACCAGAGGGTTTTATTACTCCTGGTAACGAACGTAAAAGTTTATCAAATCCATAGGTCCATCTACGGTCTTGAACAGTCGTCTCGGCAATGGTACCGCAAATTCCACGAGGAAATCGTAGGAAACGGATTTGTGAATCTTCATGAGAATCCGTGCGTGTATTATAAGACCTCCTGGTCTGAGTATGTCATCTTAACCTTACGCGTGGAAGACATACTTATTGTTGTAAACAACATAAGATTAATGAATAAGTCAAAGTCCTGGTTGGCATCTGTAATTGAGATGAAAGACATAGGAGAGGCCACGTACATCTTGGGCATTAAAATTGCTAGAGATCGGGCTACCCGGAAATTGTGTCTGTCTCAAGATGCCTATATCAACAAGCTGTTGAAAAGGATTCAAATTACAGGATACCAAAATCCGTGGAAACACCAATGTTGTTTGGGTGCGCACTATCAGAACGTGACGGCCCCCCAAGAACCTGGCAGAGCATGAATAGATAAAGGGTGCATGATGTTTAGCATGGACGGTAGTTTGCTCTACGCCATGTAATGCACCCGTCCGGATATATGTTACGCCGTAGGCCTAGTAGCACGTTTCCTATCAGATCCTAGTCATCAACATTTAAAAACTATAAAACGAGGAACTCGTTATCCGAAAAGGTACTGCCGACTACGAACTGTGCTATGAGGGCAGGAAGTTAGAATTGACAGATTACATTGACGCCAACCGTGGTGGCAATCCAGATGATCGTAAGTCCACCACAGGAGGAGCAATCCTCCTTGCTAATGCCGTCATTTCATGTATGAGCAAGAAGCAAATATGAGTCGTGCTATCCACAATGGAATCAGAATTCGTAGCTCTCTCTAAGAATGCACAGAAAGCAGTCTGGCTTAAAAGGATTCTAACTGCGCGCTTGGTGGCGATGTCAAGAATAAACATGTGAATGTTGTCTCTGACAATCAAACAGTCATTGCGGAAGTCAAGAATCTAAAGTACCATAGTAGGACCAGACACATTGATATGAAATAGTTTCATGCTAAATTTTAATAGTAGTAGACAATATAATCACTATGGAATACTTGTCCACCAATAACTTGGTAACGGACCCATTAACTAAACCACTACGCAGGGAGAAAAGCATGTAAAACTGCTTGGATTGCGTAGGTCTAGAAATGGAATGTATCTGTGATAGCATTTTGATATTAGAAAGTTACATTTTGCAAGCGAAAGAATTGCAACTGAGTTTATGATTAATCGACGTCATAATGTTTTAATTACATCAGATTTACGGTCTATAAACTAAGTCGTAGGAGGACACAATCTTCTGCCAAACTATGTCGAATGTGGGCCTTACCTAGTCACACAGGTACGGTCGTCTTGCGGTGGCGGGAGGCCTCCACTAAAACAAGACTGGTTAAGAGTCAGGGAGATAAACCTGATTAAGCAAGACGATTATCTAGTTTCGAAGTAACTCGACGTGATCTTCGTTTTTGCATATCGTCGTGATGAACTTCGTTCGTCATTTAACCACATTCTGGGCCAGATGAGAATCTGTGATAGCATGATTGACATATCCCTTTCCTGTCAACCCAAAAGGTTCATGTATGCTATCAACGCGTGCTTCATACTGCGCGTGCCACGTTCGACCACGGGGTCACAACTCGGTTATGCTAGGAAGGAATCCTCGTGATTCTGGCGGGCGCAAACTTCTTCACCTCGAGCGTGTGATTGATCCCAGGAGCCTTATGAAGAGGCACCTAAAGTATCCTCACGGACTCGGAACTCATATCTAAGGTCAGGCCCAATGCTCGCTTCCCGGCGTACGAGAGTAGTGCTGAACAAAAAGGCCCAGTACGTCTTTGGAAACCGGTTGGGTCTGACTAAGGATATGAGCGATGGGGATGGTCAAGTTCACCTGTAATTCACCGACTCTTGTATTCACTAGGTGGCCACCAACCGGATATTAGTTGAAGGTTGTGAATACTTGTACGGATGCCTTGAAGAAGTGTTCCTATGTGGAAACTAGGCAAATGGAGAATTATCAGTTGACCTAGGATACAACGTGGTACAATATAAATGTTGTTTATAACAGGTTGATTGGAGAAAAGGAAATCAACGTTCCGCGGGCGCTACAACACTCCTAACAGATGAGTAGCACGATGCCCGTCATATCCGCCGGTCGCACGGCAAACCTCGTATGAACTACTCGGAAGCAAGGAGCATATCAAAGGAGAGAAATGTTGATGCAGATTTGGACGACAATACATTAACAGGCACCCTCCCATTCCGGCGAGTGGGAGCTGTAAGCATATGGTAATGGGTGCCGTAATTGGTAGCCCATAATATGTATAGTTTACCTAATGAACTTGGGTAAATGTCACATTAGGGTAATTGGGCTAGACTCAAATCTCAATTGACATGGGAGGCCCAAAATTGGGCCTCCCCAATTACATAGGCCGGCCGAAACCCTAGGTGGGGTAAAGTGGACTTTTGTCCACTTTACTCCTATAAATAAGAGTAGGCCTGTCAACGGGTCACAACCCGTGACCCGTGACCCGCGGGTCACGGACGACCCGACCCGTGATTGACCCGGGGGTCATCACGGGTTAGGATTATAAACCCGTACCCGGGACACGGGTCAACGGGTTGACCCGTGTTGACCCGTGACCCGGGTCAAACATGCAATGCAAATTTAAATAAGTGATGTTTCGAACTCGTTCGAACACACACTACTAATATATGCACCCGAATTTGAGTGGACGTACGAAAGTAATTGGATATCAATTAATTATGAGATCAAATATTAATTAGTAGTTTAATTTGTCGGTATATAGAAAGAAGTCTAAGATTGAAAGGAGTGACTAAGAGTGAGGGGACTAGCGCGTCTAGGGTTAGCAATTTAGCATTTAGATTTTAGCCATTATTTAGGGAAAAAAAAAAAAAAAAACTGATTTAGACGGGTCACGGGCCGTTTACGGGTCCTAATCCCAAACCCGTACCTGGCCCGCTCTCAACGGGTCATTTACGGGTCAACCCGTAAATGACCCGTTAGCATACTTAGGGTCACCCGTACCCGACCCGTGAGCGGGTCACCCGCGGGTCACCCGCGGGTCACGGGTAAAATTGACAGGCCTAAATAAGAGGTGTTTGGGGATTTTTAGGTTTAATCACAATTCCCTTATCAGAGTGTTTGAGAGAGAAAAACCCTCCTCCCTTAATACCTAATTCGGCCGAACCATATCCCTCACCAAGGGTGTGCCAAATTGCCTTCGAGCAAACTCTCCAGAGATCTGTCCCCGTGCCAATAATCGATCAGAGGCTTTGCTGTGGAGCTTGCACCACGTAGGGCTTCTCTAACAAGAACCTCTACGGGTCCCGACCGGAGGATCGCGAACTCCCTCTAGAGAAGATCTTGGGTCTACGGATCATCTAAAGATATATGTGAATCTTTCGCTGCGTAATTCCGATTACTAGCATATACCTTGTTTTAGTATCAGTAGCGATTACTCTTCGTAATCTACCAAAAAGAAGTCCTACTTAAAGCAACTGCTTGCTCAATACCCATGTGTGTCATGTCGAGTATCCTCCTATCCAAAAAGATAACTTACACACTGGAAAATATTCATCATTTCTGGTGGTAGACCATAGAGGATAAAAAGTTATTGCGTGGATTTCCTGGGACAAACAATGTTGGTCAAAAGACATGGGTGGATTGAGTTTCCACTGTATGGATTTTTCAATCTTGCACTCCTCAAGTAGGGTTCTCGCATGGAAAATCAAGAGTCTAAATGGGCCTGTTGTATGCGCTAAAAATACCTCCAATATAATACGCTCTTCTCATCCACAACGACCCCATACCATTCACCCATATGAAACACACTTATCAAATTACAATGCTTCCTCCTGAAGGTGGCATATGGCATGTAGACGACAACCACAAAATCAACTTCTGGACAAATCATTGGGTCCCCAATATGGGTCTACACGATTGGATGTCACCAGGAATGACGGTACATCCCGCGTTAGTTCACGAATTCCTAATAGGTCAGACTTGACATATTGACGCCTTATCACAATTCCTTCCACATGTCTTCACCACAGCTGTTGGGATCAAGATAACGTGGCCTTAAACTTCTAGTAGTGGACTTCGAGGTCTCGCCGGGTGCTAACTCTTTTAGGTATCTTTCTCGACCTCTCGGGTAGTTAGTTTCCTTTGGGAGCTTTGTGCTAGGCGAGGACCTGAAAAGGGATGGGGATGGCCCCTGATTCCACTCTGAAGCTTAAGTCAGTAATGGATTTAGAAAGAGTATGTAAAGTAGTAGAATAGAGATTGTCAAATATTTAGAATGTTTCCCTGTTTATAGGGAGAGATTACCGACTTTAAATAGCGGCTTGCTGTGCCTTGATTGGCAGTTCAATGGCGGTGGTTGCCTTCCTTTGATTGGTTGAAAGAGACGGTGAAGAGTCAGTAGGTGACAAGCAGGTTGCCACCTCACCATTTTTTATTGTGAAAGGTTTCTTTAACTAGGTGATAAGCAGGTTGCCACCTAAGTTTTACCTTGAGAGGAAGGTTTCTTCGGACCTAAAGGCGGCGAGCAGGTTACCAGCTATCCCTTTCCTTAAGAGGAAGGGTTTTTCAGTGGTGTTTTAGCTATCGAATCGTGCCTTAATAGGAGAGACTTGAGTGATTTAGTCGCCTTCTTTTATTAGTCGTTATTCAAAAGTCGACTTCTTCATATATAGTCGTCGACCATTTGTCTTTGCCTTGTCGTTTTGAGTGGAAATTGTCGTCGACTTATTTTCTTCTGGTCTCGCTTTTAGACGTATTCGACTTTTTGCCTGCCTATCCTTATAGTCATAACTCGACTTGGTCTATCTAAGGTTACCACGAATCATATTCCAACACTTGCCCCCCGAGACATAAGTCCTTAACTTTATTTTAATAAAAGGGGAAGGGGTTATGTCGAGTACCTTTTATCACGAGAGGTCAACTTTTATATTCTCTTTCATTAGATCATTAAGCCATAGGTTGAGCTCGTAGTGTGATTTTGGATTCCTCTTTACTTTATCATCTATTAGAGAATTGAGGAGTCAGTGTTATGACTGATCTCTTGGTCGCCGCCGACTGTAGGAAGTCGAGGAGTCAGTTAAGACTGCTTCTTTGTAGAAAGTTGAAGGAGTCAGTATTATGAATGATCTCCTGGATCGTCGCCGACTATATGAAGTCAAGGAGTCAGTTAAGACTGCTCCTTTGTAGGCGACTTTCGGAACTCGGTGGAGGGAGTCAGTGTTATGTCTGATCTCTTGGTCGCCGCCGACTGTAGGAAGTCGAGGAGTCAGTTAAGACTGCTCTTTGGTAGAAAGTTGAAGGAGTCAGTATTATGACTAATCTCCTGGATCGTTGCCGACTATATGAAGTCGAGGAGTCAGTTAAGACTGCTCCTTTGTAGAGGCGACTTTCGGAAGTCGTGGGAGGGAGTCAGTGTTATGACTGATCTCTTGGTCGCCGCCGACTGTAGGAAGTCGAGAAGTCAGTTAAGACTGCTCATTTGTAGAAAGTTGAAGGAGTCGGTATTATGAACGATCTCCTGGATCGTCGCCAACTATATGAAGTCGAGGAGTTAGTTAAGACTGCTCCTTTGTAGAGGCGACTTTTGGAAGTCGAAGGAGGGAGTCAGTGTTATGACTGATCTCTTGGTCGCCACCGACTGTAGGAAGTCGAGGAGTCAGTTAAGACTGCTCCTTTGTAGAAAATTGAAGGACTCAGTATTATGACTGATCTCCTGGATCGTCGCCGACTATATGAAGTCGAGGAGTCAGTTAAGACTGCTTCTTTGTAGAGGCGACTTTCGGAAGTCAGGGAGTCAGCTTTATGACTGATCTCCTGGATCGTCGCCGACTATATGTAGTCGAGGAGTCAATATTTTAACTGATCTCCTTTGTAGATGGAAACTTTCGGAAGTCAGGGGGTCCTGTTTTAGTACATCAAGAAGAGATGAATCATATCTTTATTCATTATTGTAATTGAAATACACGAAAATGATTTTCTTCTAAACATAGAACTTCTTCAAGTGCTCTGCATTAAAAGTCCTGTTGAGGCGTTGCCCTTGCGGATCCTCTAGTTTGTAAGCACTGGGACATGGTATGCCAATGACGACATAAGGACCTTCCCATTTTGGCACCATTTTTCCTCTCTGATCGGCTGTTAAGAATTCATTTCTTCGTAAGACTTTTTTCCCCTAGGAAGAATTGGTGTCGCCCTACTTTTCGATTAAATTATCTAGCAGTGGCGAGCTTCATTCTTCCTTGAATTTCTTCAGAGACCCATCTTCTTTCGTCGGCCAGATCCAAGTCGATCTTCCTTTGTCCGTCATTCTGGTCGACTTGATATGTGGCGACTCTTTGGGAGATATTAGCTACCTCAATGGGTGCAATAGCTTCCGACCCATTTACCATGCTGAAAAGAGTCTCGCCAGCGGCCCTCTTGGGTGTGGTTCTTAGTGCCCAAAGTACCTGATCAAACTCTTCAACCCAATTTCCCTTTAGAGAAGCCACCCTCTTCTTCAATCCGTTGAGAATTGTTTTGTTGGCTGCCTCGACTTGTCCATTTTTTTGGGCATGATGAACAGAATCAAATCGATGGTTGATTAACATTTCTTCACAAAAGTCGGCGAGTTCGTCGCTGGAAAACTGAGGGCCATTGTCACTGATGAGGATCTTTGGCACCCCATATCGACATATGATTTGTTCCTTTATGAACTTAATCATTTAGGAAGTAGTCGTTGATGCCAGAGCTTTCGCTTCTATCCACTTTGAGAAATAGTCGATAGCGACTACAATATGTGTTCGTTGACCTGTGGATTTGGGCAAGGGCCCAATGAGATCGATCCCCCATTGTGCAAAAGGCCAGGCACTCATCATATGAGTAAGGTACGCTGGTGGCCTGGCAATTCTGGGAGCGTAAACTTGGCAGGCAGGACAAGTTTGCACGAGTGTTGTCGCCTCTTTGTGCATAGTCGGCCAGTAGAATCCTTGTCGCAGAGCTTTTAATACCAGGGTTTTGGCTTCTTCATGACATCCAGCATCGCCTCTATGCAGGTCTTCCATTATTCTTTTAGTTTGGGGGGGCAGCTACACATCGGAGGTAAGGAGTTGAATATCCTCCTTTATAGAGATACCCATCCAATATTACAATAGACCCGTCATTCTTTGAATTTTAGTCGCATCCAATGGATCTTCTGGGAGAGTTCAATTTTCCAGATAATTATGGATGGGAGTAATCCATGAGGCGGTGGCTTGAATATTAAGAACTTCAGCTCCTGCTTCCACGGCTAAGTAGAGAGAATTCTCTATGAAGTGTACTGTCACCAGGGGAGTGTTTCCCA
Organism: Clarkia xantiana subsp. parviflora; assembly: GCA_036873135.1. NCBI lineage: Eukaryota > Viridiplantae > Streptophyta > Magnoliopsida > Myrtales > Onagraceae > Clarkia > Clarkia xantiana. Next base: position 30,059,715 of record JAPTYO010000004.1, read on the forward strand.
ATGCGAATTTGCTAAGGGCGTCGGCCTCTTGATTATTCTCTCGAGGGATGGCTTCTATTTGGAAATGAGGCATGTCTCGCACGAGTCTCCGCGCTTCTTCTGCATATTTCTTCATATTTTCTCCTTTGGCGACATAGATCTCATTCGTCTGATTAACAATTAATTCAGAGTCGCATTGTACCTTTAGGTTGGTAATTCCCATACATTTGGCTATACGAAGACCTGTTAACAAAGCCTCGTATTCAGCTTCATTATTGGTAGCTCTAAAGGTTAAAGCCAACCCATATCGAAGTGGCTCTCCGTCAGGTAGCGTTAGTACTAATCATGCCCCACATCCCAAGGCGGAGGACGATCCATCGGTATATAGCAACCACGGCATAATGTCGTTGGCAATATTTTCTGGTGTAGCCTTCACATGTTCTTCTTGTGGGAGGGCGATGGGTTTAGCGTCTGGTGTCGTCGTGTTTTCAGCAATGAAGTCGGTCAGTGCTTGACCTTTGATCGCCTTTCGTGGTTCAAAGTGAATGCGGAATTCACTTAGCTCTACAGCCCACTTAACCATCCTCCCTGAAATGTCAGGCTTCTGTAACAGCTGCTTCAGGGGTTGATTAGTGAGTACCGTGATTTCATGAGCGTGGAAATAAGTTCGAAGCTTCCTTGCAGCTATTAGAAGGGCGTATAAATATTTCTCGATTTCCATGTAGTTAGCCTCGACAACACTGAAGAGCTTACTAACATAGTAAACCGGAATCTGAATGTTGCACGACTCTTTGATAAGTACTGAACTCACCGCTGCTAAGCTTACACTTAAGTAGAGGAATAGAGGGTCCTCATGTAATGGTTTTGCCAAGGCGGGAAGCGAGTGTAGGTGTTTCTTCAATTGTTGGAAGGCTTCCTCACACTTAGGTGTCCATTCAAATTTCTTCTTTGCCCTTAAGATTTTGAACAAGGGGAGGGACTTGTCACCCGATATCGCCAAGAATCTTCCCAAAGAGGCCAGTCTTCCATTGAGACTTTGTACTTCCCTATGGCAGGTAGGCGAGGACATTTCTTCTATGGAAGCAACTTTCTCCGGGTTGGCTTCGATCCCTCTTTGGCTAACCATAAAACCCAAAAACTTCCCTGATTGAACCCCAAAAGCACACTTAGTGGGATTCAATCTTACTTGGTGGAGTCTCATGCAAGCAAATGCTTCCTCCAAATCTTGAACGTGGTCTTGCCCTCTTTTTGTTTTGGCTAGCATGTCGTCAACATAAGCTTCCATGTTTCTTCCTATCATGGATTTGAAGAGTTTGTTCACCATACGTTGATAAGTGGCCCCCTCATTAATCAAACCAAAAGGCATGATCTTGTAATTATATATATCACTATCGGCATAGAAAGCGGTATGAGCTTCGTCTTTAGGGTGCATTTGTATCTGGTTGTATCCTGATTATGCATCCATGAAACTTAGGAGCTCGTGTCCTGAAGTGGCGTCGACCAGTTGGTCGATCCTGGGCAAGGGGTAGGAATCTTTGGAGCATGCTTTGTTGAGATCCCGGAAATCTACGCCCATCCTCCATCTCTTGTTGAACTTCCTCACCAAGACAGGAATGGCGGTCCAAGTTTGGAATCGTATTTTTTTAACAAAACCAGCTTCGACCAACTTCCCTACCTCTTGGCGTATTCCGCCTCTTTTCTCCTCCCATAGATCTCCTTTTCTGAGCTATAGGCTTCACAGCTGGATCTATCCTTAGCTCGTGAGAGATGATATCTGGGCTTATTCCTGGCATGTCACTAGGCTCCCAAGCGAATAGCTCCTTATATTCCCTCAAGAGGATGGTTATTTTTTTGGCTAACTCTGGGGGCAGGGCAGCTCCAATCTTAACCTTTCTCTCATCTCCTTCCAAGGCTACTTCCACCAATTCTTCCATAGGAGCAGGTCGGCCACCTTCTTCCCGAGGATCCTCATCTGTAACAATAGAGAGGGCTTCCCTTTGGTTATGTCTCCTAAGGAGGTTGACATAACATTGTCGAGATACTTCTTGGTCGCCCCAAACTTCTCCCAATCTATGATGAGTTGGAAACCTCATAACTTGGTGAACGGTGGAGGGAACAATATGGTTAGGGTTAAGGGTAGTCCTCCCCAATATTGCATTGTAAGCATTTATTTGGTCGACCACCACAAAACGCACCATTAGGTGCAGGGTTTTCCAACCCAGACCTAAAATTACTGGGAGTTGTTGCCCCTAAGGGATAAATTGTTCTTCCCGCAAATCCTACCAGTGGGGAGGTCATTTCTTGTAAATCTTTCCTCTTGTACCCCATTGCGGAGATGATTTTAAAAGCGATTACGTCGGTGGAACTTCCCCCATCCACAAGCATCTTCTTTGTTTCCCGATTATTTATTCGGGTCGTGATTACCAGATCATCTTCGTGAGGTTGGGAGGCTTCGGAAAAATCTTCTGTTGAAAAGGTGATCGCAATTGGCTCTACTTCTCTCGATCTTTTTAACGAATTTGTTGATGAGGTACTTTGAGCAGCATATTGATCCCTTCTTGAGCTTATCTCTCCTCCTGCCGCAAATCCTCCTGACAGAACATTGATGTTATTGTCTGGACAGGTTCTCCATCTTCGACCTTCATGGGCCCGACGACGATGATGTCGTTGACTTTCTCTTTGCATGAATTCTAGTTCCCTTCTTGCAAGGAGGAAATCTTCCGTGTTGTGCCCCTCTTCTTGGTGATTTTCACAATTGGAGAGGGCACGGCGAGTTCCTTCCGTTGCTAGAAGTGCTTCCATCCTTTGTTGAGTTTGTCGGAATTCTCTTGAGGAAACGCCTCGGATGGACGAACTCTCCCCTTGATCTCGTAGGGTTTGGTGTAGAGTTGGGCGATTCACCCGGGCTTGTTCCGCCCTGACATGAAGGGTTGCTCTGTGGATCAGATCCTCCCAATTTCTTATGGGTTGTGTGGCTTGCGTGACAATAAGGGATTGGGATTGCGGCCCCAATCCTCTAAAGAATGCTCGGATGGCTTCTCCCTCTAAGAGCTCGCCTCCGCTATATCCTCATTGGAATTGCCAAAATTAATTTTCCAAGGTTTCACTTGGTCCTTGGAACATACCTTCAGCTATCCGTGCTTGACTCTGCTTGATTCGACTCCTTGGTGGGGCCATGACTTCTTGATCTCGATTCCCATAGACGGCGCCAAATGTTGGGATCAAGATGACGTGGCCTTGAACTTCTAGTAGTGGACTTCGAGGTCTCGCCAGAAGCTAACTCTTTTAGGTATCTTTCTCGACCTCTCGGGTACTTAGTTTCCTTTGGGAGCTTTGTGTTAGACGAGGACCTGAAAAGGGGTGGGGATGGCCCCTGATTCCACTCCGAAGCTTAAGTCAGTAATGGATTTAGAAAGAGTATTGTAAAGTAGTAGAATCAAGATTGTCAAATATTTAGAATGTTTCCCTATTTATAGGGAGAGATTACCGACTTTAAATGGCGGCTTGATGTGCCTTGATTGGCTGTTCAATGGCGGTGGTTGCCTTCCTTTGATTGGTTGAAAGAGATGGTGAAGAGTCCGTAGGTGACAAGCAGGTTGCCACCTCACCATTTCTTACTGTGGAAGGTTTCTTTAACTAGGTGATAAGCAGGTTGCCACCTAAGTTTTACCTTGAGAGGAAGGTTTCTTCGGACCTAAAGACGGCGAGCAGGTTATCAGATGTCCATTTCCTTAAGAGGAAGGGTTTTCATTGGTGTTTTAGCTATCGACTCGTGCCTTAATAGGAGAGCCTTGAGTGAGTTAGTCGCCTTTTTTTATTAGTCGTTCTTCAAAAGTAGACTTCTTCATATATAGTCGTCGACCATTTGTCTTTGCCTTGTCGTTCTGAGTGGAAATGGTCGTCGACTTATTTTGTTCTGGTCTCTCTTTTAGACGTATTTGAATTTTTGCCTGCCTATCCTTATAGTCATAACTCGACTTGTTCTATCTAAGGTTACCTCGAATCATATTCCAACAACAGCTATATCCCATCATCGGCTATATCAGCAATCATCATCGATCACTGAAAAACCATCTCGGGTACTTCAATAGTCATCCCCATCATAACCTCGAATCGTGGGATTCACACCACTCGGGAATTGTTGGGATCAAAATGACATAGCCTGAAGCTTCTGGTAATTGACTTCGTGATCTCGGCTGTGGCAAGCTCTTTTAGGTGTCTATCTCGACTTCAGTGGTACTTAGTTTCCTTTAGATGCTTTTGGTAGGCGATGACCTGAAAAGGGGTGGGGGATGGCCCCTGATTCCACTCTGAAGCTTAAATTAGTAATGGAATTTAAGAGAATACTTATAAAAGTATGTGAATGTAATATATCAAATAATGAAAGTTTTCCCCTATTTATAGGGGAAGTGTACCGACTTTAAATGGCGGCTACCCTCTTTGAGGATTTCTGTCCAGAGTCGGTGTCAGCAGGTGACAACCAGGTCGCCACCTCACATTTCCTTAGCTAGGAAGGTTTTCTTTTGGCTGTCGAATCAGGTTGCCACCTTCCCCTTCCTTAAGAGGAAGGGTTTTCTCTGAGGCGGTAAGCAGGACGCCAGTTGTCCTTTCCTTAGGAGGAAGGTTTCTTCAATAGTACTTGGCTGTCGACTCGACTCTTGCCTTAAGAGGGGGGGTTTTGAGCAGACTTATCGCCAGTCTTCAAGGACCTTAGTCGTCGATCTTCCCAATACTTGGTGTCGACTATTTGTTCTTGTTTCTTCATTCCGAGTAAGATTAGTCGTCAAATATTTTTCATGAGTCTCGACTTGCCATGCTCTCGACTTATATGCATTGATCCGTCCTTATAATCGTAACCCAACACTTGCCCCGGAGACTTGAGTCATCAGCTTCGTATGAAGAAGAGGTCTTAAGTCGAGTACTGATCGGGTGGTTCTTTTTGTCGGGAGTTGCATTTAGCCGAGTTGCAGTCTTCTTGAATCGAGGTCTGGATCTTCAGGCGAGATTAGGATCTCTTATATGGGGCGGTGATCTGCATTCTTGATTTTCTGACCGTTTGAGAAGCTTGGAGAAGCTCAAAGGTCACCTAGGGGCTAACAACGGTAATTCTTTTAGTAACGGTAATGTTGGCAGTAATTGCACCAATGGGTGATGACCTCGAGAAAGCTTCCTTGGGAAGATATCTTAGCCGGTGGAAAATTTAGTATAAATATCATTGTTTCACTTTTTAGTTTTCAACATTTGCTCTCGTTTTCATTCACTCTGGCGAACTAATACAATGCCTTCTTCATCAATCCGAACTCGCCGCATCCCTGCTCTCCGGAGGAAAGAATCTTAGTCGGAGTCTCCACTGCTAGCCCTTCAAACCCTAATCGAGAGGCGTCTTTTTTGCGACCACTTTCCAGAACTCCTATGGCCTCTTCAATCCCCCCAGGTAGGTCTTCTGGATTCATTCCTTCTTTTCCCGACCCCCTTAAGGTGAATAGGTTATTAGGTGCTACTTTTATAAAAGCGGCGACGATGGCTAATCATAGCGACGCTGAGAGGCCTCGATATGGTGGCCCTACTGGTGAAGCTCACCAGGCTCATCCGAGAGAAGTCCCCATATTCGTCGGTCAAGTCGAAGCAGGGCTTCGATTTCCCTTCTGTTACGAATTGGAAGAACTCTGTGAGCACTATGGGGTGCGTCCTTGCCAATTCACCGTCAACGCCATTCGTTTTTGGGTGGGTTTTCGTTGTATGTGTGATGTTTACAGCTGGAAGTATAGCCTTCAGCTTTTCAAGTGTTTCTACCAATTGGTGGGTTGAAATCCTTTAACTCCAAATGGAAATATTGCTATTTCTTTTGTCGAGAAGGTGTTTCATGGCCCCTCAACCCTTCTATCGGGACCGACGGTGCCCCTTCTTTACATAGTTTAACTCCCAAGGAATTTGCCACTATTGAAAAGATTAATGCTTTAGTCACTCAGAGAGGTTTCGAGCCTTGGCACTCTGTCAATGATACAACAGAGGAGGCTCTTATTCAGGTGGGAATACGTCTTCGCCTAGAAGAGATCCCGATTAGCTGGGTAATCTTATTTCTCCCATAGTTACATTTTGAACATTTTCTTGCTTTCTATAGGTATCTTTACGAAGCTTTTTCGTGACCAGACGGAAACAAGGGTCCCGATATATCCTGGTTCCCCATCCACTGATGTTGCTGGTGAAGCTCCTCCTAATGGTGAGCTGTCTGTGGCTAGCGAGGTTCCAACCGTTGACGCTTCTATGGTGGAGAAGACGCCCAAGACCAGGACAAAGAGGACGTCCAAGCGTGATCCTTATTCAAAGAAGAACGGTATCGAGCCTCCTAAGAGACTGAATATGACTGCTGCTGCCTCGATAACGACGATCCCTGAGACGGTGCTTCTATTTAAACTGACGTTCCTCCCAGCTGCTTGCCTGTTGCTAAAGGTATGAAATCATAGCGACCTTGATTCCCTTTTTCTAGGGTAATTTCTTATGCTCTTCGATTTTGTTTCTTTGACAGAGGTTAACTTGAAAGGTAAGGGTATCGCCGACCCTCCTGCTTCTCAGGCCATAACAGACCTGAAGTTTGAGGTTCCTCATTTTAATTGGAAGATGCTTCACCATGCCCCCGAGGGTTTGGCCGGGGAAGTCAACTGGAATCCTCTTGCCTCTCTGAAGGGGTATCAGCTGAAAGAGGGTCATTCCTTTGCTAACCGGAATTTGGCATTACATCTGCTCAATGCCTCGGTGCCCCCGCAAGATAGTCCCGCCTTTTAACCCAGGCTGAAGAGGTTGATGAGGCTGTTCGCATGCTTTTTCATCGACAGACTAAGGTAAAGAGACGCGTACTTTCAAATATGTCTTGAACCTTCAACCATTGATCTTTTATTGATCCACATGTTTTTTTATTTGTCAAGCTTCTCGGGATTTTCCTCCAGGTTTCCAGCTTAATCCTCGACCTTAACGAGGAGCTATCTTCTCTTAGGTAGAAGTTTCCAGCTCTTGAGGCTGGGGAAGTAGAAGAGAAAAGACGCCTTCAGTCAGAAGTGGACCAATTGAAGGAGGACGTGCTTCGTCTGAATGAGACCCTCGCCACAACTGCTGAAGATCTTTCTATTTGCAAAGAGACTTTGAGGGTTTCTCTGATCCTTAATGCAGAGTATGACAGTGTTCGACGGGTATCGACTGCTGTCCTGGAGAATCTTCGTTCCAAAGTGGCCTCTGCTCAACAGGAGATTGCTACTTTGAAGACCAGAGTTGAGGAGAGCGAGGCGGCTTCGTCACAAGTCGTCGCCTTATATAAAACCAGCCCTAATTTTCAGCAGGATGCTGCTTTTTCTTATGGAGGCATGCTTCTCTCGACTTTTGGATCGGTGGTCAAGGATATTGAAGCGACGTATCCCGGCTTTGACTTCTCGAAAGTGGAGGCACTTCGGGAATATCTCGCCGAAAAGGCTAACGCTGAACAGAATAAACCTAAAAACAATGTATAAATTGTTTGGTCTTCATTTTCCTTCTCTCGTGATGTAAATGATGTTTACTAATCAAGAGGGGATTTTATGACAACTTATTTGTTTGTGTCTTTATTTATCCCATATTTTCATCGTTCTTCCTTAAAACTGAGTGGTATCACCTGACATCGAATTTATTATAAGGATAGTCGATTCTTCATGAGTTCTTAAGAATAAACATTTTCCTTGATCGATTTGGAAAAGGTTTATCTTCAATACCTAACCTCTTTCGAGTTGTCAACCGTGTCGGACCTAAAATCTGACCTATAGCGAATTACGTTTTGAAAACGTGCAATTTTGGAAGAGTCGCCACTAGTTAATTATTAGGCTAACTAGAATCATAGATTTACCTAAGCGAGTAACGAATTAAACACCTAAGTATAAAATCGGTCTACGATAAGAAATTCGAGTTCGGGGGTTATTTTACAAATTAAAACACATGAAATTTATCACGCCATTTCGGTACTCAATTCACAAATTTGCCAATTTCAACTTTTAAATATATATTATCAGATTAGTTTATCTGAAGTTAAATTAAATTAGACTTCATCACCTAAAAAAGATTATTGACTATAAATTTAATCCTAATAATTATGATTACAATTCCTAACAAAGATAAAACTTAAAAACAAAAACACTAGAACTACTGAACATGATTAAATCAAAACACAACATATACATATATTTATCTATGTAATTAAGTTTATGTTATCTGACTAAATTTTAACTAACCTATGTTTAGACTAATTAATTAATCAACTACACATAATAACAATAACAGTATAATAATAAGGAATATATATAATATAGCAATGGGAATGTATATAAAATGATAATACATAAAGAAACAAAAATAAACGTAGGCTACAAAGAAATAATAAATTGAGAAGGGATTTTGGACCTGGACACGGCGAGGGCTAACTAAGGACGGGACGGCAACAAAGAAAAAGGACAACAGCAGTAGCAACGACAGCGGCAAGGGGACGGAGCTGGTGGACGGCGTCGGAGAAAGGTGGAGTCACGGCAGAGAGACGACCGGAGATGACTGGAGCAGTATTTGGTGAAGGAATCGGGAAGACTGTGCGGTGTCGGGTTGATCCGGAGTGCTGTCGTGGTACGGGTCTGAATGAGCAGTGAGGAAGATAGCTTCGGTCGGTCGAGCTCGAGTTATGCGCAAATTGTGGTCGATCGGCGAACTGCGAAGACTGACAGACCGGGATGGTGGTAGCATCTTCTTGCTAGACCGGCTTGTGCTGATGGTGGTGATCGGGATCATGGGAAGCTTCCAAGAGGATAATACTATGTTGTACATATAAATAATAATTGTAATGGTAATAATAATGATGAAAGGTCAAAAGCTTTTAGTTACGTACATATATATATACATGGTAATATAAGAATGAGAAGAATCAATTAAACGATAACGAATCGAACAAACACAATAAATCCAACAACACCAGTAATATTCGAAACACCTTGTATCTTTCAATCAATTCCCCCATTACAATGTAAATTAGACCCCTATATATAATACTTAGACCTAGTCTAATTAAGCAGTAAATTACACTGATTTATTCTCCTAATATACTCTAAATACTTAATACAAATATTCAGAAAATATACACTGCAATAAATACAGATAAATATCTTAATATTGCTCTGAGCATCTTTGGAAGCTTCGCGACTTGCCAAATTTAGACATTTCCTCATTTAGGTGCACCACATGCCACGCGTGTCGCGCGTGGTCCAAAATTAGGTGTTTACAAACCGATCTGAGTGATTTGGTTGATATCATATTTTTTATGGTCGACAATTGATTCGGAAAATGTTTATCTTCAATACCTAATCTCTTTCGAGTTGTCGACCAATCTGAGTGATTTAGTTGATATCATACTTTTGATGGTCGACAATCGATTCGAAAAAGGTTTATCTTCAATACCTAACCTCTTTCAAGTTGTCGACCAATCTGAGTGATTTAGTTGATATCAGATTTTCGATGGTCGACAATCGATTCAGAAAATGTTTATCTTCGATACCTAACCTCTTTCGAGTTTTCGACCAATCTGAGTGATTTAGTTGATATCAGATTTTTTATGGTCGACAATCGATTCGGAAAAGGTTTATCTTCAATACCTAACCTCTTTCGAATTGTCGACCAATCTGAGTGATTTAGTTGATATCAGATTTTTTATGGTCGACAATCGATTCGGAAAAGGTTTATCTTCGACGTCCATCCTCTCTCGAGTTTTCAACCAATCTGAGTGATTTAGTTGATATCAGATTTTTGATGGTCGACAATCGTTTTTTTTAATGTTGACGCCTTGATCGATAGTAGACTCAGATATTTGTGTGGAAAAGAACCTTAGTAGGTTATATTTATTCATCCTTCCTGAGTCTTACATTAAAAAAAACAAAAGCTTGAAACATTAGCCTTAAAATAACATAATAGTATTTAGTTAGACATAGTTTCTATGAATTCTCTTTGATTTCGACGTCGCATCGAGCTGACGTTGCATCGTCGGGACGTAGCTTTATCTCTCCTAACCTCTCCTATCCCATATGGTGTCGAGAACTTCATAACTTGATGAGCTGCTGATGGGATTATTCGATGAGGGTTGAGAGTAGTCCTCCCGATGATAGCGTTGTATGCAGAGGCAACATCGACGATGATGAAGAGTATGTCAATTACCAAAGCTTTCTTCCTTTTTCCAAATATTAGGGGTAAATTATCAGCTCCCATTGGGTATGTGGCTTTTCTTGCGAAGCCGATAAGTGGGAAGTCGACATTCTTTAGATCTTTTTTAGTGAGTCCTAAGTTTAGAAAGGCTTCATAAAAAAATATATGTCGAGCTTTCCGCTATCGATGAGGATCCTCTTGACCTCGTATTCTTCCAAGGTGGCTGTGATTACTAAGGCGTCATCATGTGGTTGAGTTACCATCATGAGATCATATGTTGTGAAACTTAGGATCACATGATCGACTTCTTGATGCCCTTTCCCTTTTCTTCCTTTGGGATCGGAGTGGCGTATACTTCTCCGGCTGCACTAGTCTCTCCTCCAGACGTGAATCCCCCTGCGATAACATTTATTGTTCCTCTTCAGGTGTTGGCGAGATTATCGTGTGGAGGGGAGCGAAATGCTCTTTTTGGGCTACGACTTCGCTTTCTTGGAGCCTTGAAGGGTTTTTCTATGAATTTTAATAGCTTGCCCCTCTGATAAGAGCCTCGATATCTTGCTTCAAGGCGAGGCACTCGTTGGTGTCGTTCCCTTTAACCTGATGATAACGACAATAGTCGTTTATTCGAGATCTCATCAGACTCTTTTTTATTGGAGGCGGGTCATCTAGTCTGAGTTTCTCCATCTCTTGAAGTACCACATAGATGTTATGTGTGAGAGAAGTATACCTTGTCAAGTAAGGATTAGTATCCCTCTTCTGGCTCTGGTGATTTCCTTGTCGGAAGTTCCCATCTCGTCTTTCCTCTCGTTTGGAGGTCGAGAAGCAAACTTCTCTTCTACTTTGGAAGGAATGGCTTGCTTTTCGATTTCCGCAGGTGATTTCTCATGTGACTTCTCCAAGTCGATATACTTCTTGAATCTAACGGCGAGGGCGTCAATCTTTCTCATGGGCTTCGTCACCATGCTATCTTTCAGAGCTTGACTCTAACTTCTTAGAGCTCTCCAGAAAGTCCATATCAGCTCATCATCAGTGGCGTCTTCGCTCAACTGTTTGAGTATTTTATGGTATCTGGTATAATAACTGGCCAAGGTTTCATCGGGACCTTGTTCAATTTTATCCAGAAAGTACATACTCTTGAGGTGTTGCCTCTAGCCGATATGCCCCTCGATGAACTTAGTCTTTAATTCTTCCCATGAATCTATGGAATTGTCAGGGAGGCCATAGAACCACGTAGAGGCTTCCTCTTTAGGGGTCATTAGGAAGAGAGCTGCATAGTGATCTGATGTTGCCCTTCTCCCCAGGAGAGAAGAGTTGTGAGGGTTAATGTGGCGTACAGGATCTCCCCTGCCAGTATAGTCGTCGATGTTCCTCGCGAAGACTTGCGGAGGAACTCGAGTATCAAAAGGTCTTTTGGAGAAAGGGTGAGGGGTATGATCACGAACGGCTAGCATGTCGCTTGCCCCCTTTTTCTTCTTCTCGAGTAATTCTTCTACTTGTTCTATAGTGAATAAGACAGGTTCTTTTGTCGCTTTGTCGGACTTGGAAGTGAGCTTCATTCTCCGGAAGGTTGGCCTCATCGATCTTTTCGCTAGAGGTCACATCCTCCTTACGGGAGATTTCTCGAGTTGGCTCTTTGTTGTCGGGGATGGTTCCTTCTTGAGCCTGGTTCCAGAAGGCTATGAATGCAGTCATTATTTTTTGGGGGAAAACGGTAGGTGTCGCCTTTACTCCTGCCTCCGAATCCACTATATCAGGAGGTGGGTCAGAGTGGAGAGGTTCTTCTTCCTGGTGGGCATCATTGTTTCGAGGAGGGTCTTCCTCATTTGTTGGCTTTGAAGTGATGGGATCTGTCTGAGATCTGGCTATTTCTTCCACTACTGTCGTTGTCTTCTTAGTATTCTTGTTGGGAGCCATGACTTCTTGATCACCGTTTCCCACAGACGGCGTCAAATGTTGGGATCAAAATGACGTGGCCTGAAGCTTCTGGTAATGGACTTCGAGATCTCGCATGTGGCTAGCTATTTTAGGTTTCTATCTCGACTTCAGGGGTACTTAGTTTCCTTTAGATGCTTTTGGTAGGCGAGGACCTGAAAAGGGGTGGGGATGGACCCTGATTCAACTCCGAAGCTTAAGCCAGTAATTGAATTTAAGAGAATACTTATAAAAGTATGTGAATGTAATATATAAAATAATGAAAGTGTTCCCCTATTTATAGGGGAAGTGTACCGACTTTAAATGGCGACTACCCTCTTGGGAGGATTTCTGTCCAGAGTTGGTGTCAGCAGGTGACAAGCAGGTCGCTACCTCACATTTCCTTAGCTAGGAAGGTTTTCTTTTGGTGGTCGAAGCAGGTCGCCACCTGCCCCTTACTTAATAGGAAGGGTTTTCTATGAGGCGGTAAGCAGGTCGCCAGTTGTCATTTCCTTAGGAGGAAGGTTTCTTCAATAGTACTTGGTTGTCGACTCAACTCTTACCTTAAGAGGGGGAGTTTTGAGCAGACTTATCGCCAGTCTTCAAGGACCTTAGTGGTCGATCTTCCCAATACTTGGTGACGACTATTTGTTCTAATTTCTTCATTCCGAGTAAGATTAGCCGTCGACTCTTTTTCATGAGTCTCGACTTGCCATGCTCTCGCCTTATATGCATTGGTTTGTCCTTATAATCGTAACCCAACAGGAATGACGTGTCAAAACACAAATACCAAAAGCGACGTCCCAGCCTGTACTCAAGAGAACAACTCGATTGGGGCGACAATGAAAAAAATACAACTCCAAAAAGGAATCAATATAGAGTCAAAAGGAGGCGACACGTCTCCATAACTTGGGGGGGGTTGGATACATGTGTTTTTACAAGCATGATCCCAAACCCAACAGACAGGAGACCAAATCCATTTAGCAGGATCCCAATCCCTTCACCGTTAACGGAAGTCCAGATCAACTGAAAAAGCTCTACTTAATGACCAAGTGGTCGTACAGCTAGAATATGGCGGCGACACCTCAATAATCGCAGCAGGCGACACACTCAATCTAGTGTGGCCAACGTCGGTAGGGGAGAGTCCATGGTAGGGGCGACACATCATCGATGCTCGCCTCGCCCTTTGGCCATTGAAGAATCAACAATAATCTTTATTCTAAGAACTAAAGATGAAACGCTTGAACGCACGACATGCGAGGGTCATACGCCTCGACAATACCCTCCTAAACTAGACAAAGGTACCAGAGACATAACAAAATGAAAATAAAGTAACACCAAACGGGAAAATGTCAAATTGGGTAACCATTATTACGTAAAGAAACATACCCGTGTTGTATCTACAAATACAACTTCCCCTACTTCATTATTTGATAGATGAACCTCTCTATACACATATTTGATCTCTCTACAAGTGTTCTCATTTAAGCATCGAAGAGGAATTACCAGGTAACAGCCTATCCTATCCCTTTCTTGGCAAGTCCTAGACGCGGTGATCTGGACCCTACTGAAGGCCCAGATTCACAGGATCCAACATGGGTTTTTAAATGGGCCTTAGAAGTTCGAACATGCGATCTCTGATACCATGTGTAAATTTGGACGGATGTAATGTTGGATGTAATCTCACTATATCCAGATTACGTTTTTTGACAAACTAAACAATGTAAATGTGTATTTTATTGTGAGAGCTCCATTTTAATCTGAGATTATATACAAACTTCATTCACTATAATGTAAAAATACATCCAAAAAAAGGATGTAATGGGAGATTACATGTAAGATTAAAGAGAATTTATCCTTTTTTATTTATTAAAAAATAAAGTATTTGTATGATGTTTTTAATTTATTCAATTATTATTATCTTTTTTATATACTTCATAACTCATTATTCTAATAAAGAATAAGCACATGTTGTTCGTAAAAAATAAGTAAACTCTTTTTCGTGGATTTTTTTAATGAAAATTATATTATAAAAACTATAAAAAAAAAAATGTTCCAGTTAATAGAATTTTAATAGCTATGCGAATTTAATTTTAGTCTTTAGATATTTGGTTTTTCTAGTTCGATAATAGAATATACGTAGTGTGCGTTTGGCAGTGCATTCCCAAAGTGCTTTTGAACTTACAAACACTTTGGGCGAAAACTGGAGCGTTTGGTAACACACATTCAAAGTGCTTCTTTTTTTTCAAAGCACTGCTTTCCGAAAGACATTTTTTCAAGGCAGCTGGGGTGCTTCTTTCTAATGCCATTTTCTGAAAAAGTACTTTTGTCATATTTTTATATTTCATTTTTACCCTTAAAAACATTTTATAAATCCTAAACTACCATTAAACAAAATCTACATCTTTATAAAAATTAACAATTAACATTACTTTTTCTTATAAAAAAATAAATTAATGTATATATAAATAATTTTTTAATAAATTAAAAACTTACCTTAATATTATATACTACTATATTTATATATATTTGCTATTACAATATAATAATAATAATAATAATGTAGAAATATCAGAGAAATATGTATTGTTGAATATTTTTTATTTATATTTTATATAATATGTATGTCAAGCATATTGATTAAAAATATTTTATTCATATATATGCATTTAATATGTAAGACAATGTATAAGCACTAAACAAATAAATAGTTTGGATAGTTATATTCGACAACACTCCGCTAGGGGTGTAACAAACCGAGTCGAGTATCTTTCAGCTTGATTAAAAAGTATCGAACTCGACTGGCATCTAAGCTCGACATAATCGAACTCGTCTCGACTCCTAATCTCATTATACATCACAATAAGTTAGCATTTCTAATGACTACTCGACTCAACTCAGAAGCTCATTATACATCACAATAAGATAGTCGAGCTCGACTCGACAAGGATTCAGATAAATTATGTATATTATAAAACGTGATTAGACTCGCAAGTATTTCGAGTCGAGTATTATTAAGTTTGGGCTCACCTTGACATATTAAACAACTCAACTCGAGCTCGTCCTGAGTCGAAATTTTCCGAATCAAATTCGAATTTTGACCAAGTCGATTCCAAGTAGGCTTGACTCCAGAATTTTATGTTTATTAAACTTTCTTCCTTAAAAATTAATTATGACAAAAAAAATTAAAAAATTACGTAAATAAGATTGTTTTTTGCCATATATAAGATAAATATATTTTACTGTACAAATATTTTTTAAAAAAAATTACATATTTTATGTTAACCTAAAATAATATAAAATGTCATGTAATAATATTTAGTTAACATATAATTAATAACTAAATATATAGTAAAATTAATTTTAAGCTAAATATGTTACCAAACACATATTTAGGAAAAACACTTTCTAATGCAAGTTCAAAATGCTACTCTTCCAAACGTTGATTGCATTATCTTAATCCACTTTTTCCTAATCTACTTTTAAAGTAATTTTCTAAAGTATAAGCACTTTCAAACTCACATGTATTAAACACAAAATATAACGTTTAAAAAGTTAGTTAGCTGTTCTCAATATAAATATTCATTTAAATTTTATCATATTAAGAGATACTCTCATATATATTAATATAATAATAAAGTGATATTAAAATACACATCACAAAGCATACTAAATACTATAACCTAACATTACACTTAATATCACAGTATAACCGAACACTGCTATCTAACATTAGATTACTTAGTTCACATTACTTATAATTTCACATTTGATAGATACGTCGATTCAAACACGTCATTAAGGGCATGTTTGTTTGCATGTATTAGCTAATATTTGTATTAGCTAAGCATCGACTAAGATATCCTAATACATGCTAAGATAATACAATGTTTTGTTGAATCATGTATTAGGATATCCTAATACAATGTTTGGATGAACTTTGTATTAGGATATCCTAATACAATGACTAAAAGACCTAAATGCCCCTAAATATATATGTACATTTTTTAATTATTATTATAATTGAAGTCCGGCAGGGGGTCGCCGGAGTCCGGCCGGTGGCCGGCGTTATGACTCGAAGTTGGTGTACTTGTTATATATTAAGTAAGGTTAGGGGTATTTTGGTCATTAGGTACTATGTATTAGCTAATACATGAGTTTTTGAGTGTCTTAGCTAATACATGATTTACTATAGAAATGTGTATTAGTTAATACTCATGTATTAGCTAATATCAATACCAAAGCAAAACAAACAAAGTATTAACTAAGACATGTATTAGTATATCCTAATGCATACAAACAAACATGCATGTCTAAAGTAATATGTAAAGACTTGGATTGATCTTTATACAACCCACTCCATTTGCTATATGTTTTAATACCTGGGTGGAATGTCGTTATCTTCGTTTGTTTTTGTAATTGTATGAAATTTACAAACATAAGAAATGTATTCTATTTTACAACCTTTGGCTTGTTCGTACTATGAGCTATTATGCTACTTTGAATCGATGTGGTTTGTATTATAGATATTGTATTACATTGAATCGTTGTGGTTTCTGTTAGATATTGTATTACATTGAATCGTTGTGGTTTCTATCCAGTATGTATTACATAATTATAATATTTAAACGTGAATATCAAATTGCACTAAGCCACTAACATAATACTTTAATTCTACCACGTGTTTGTTTTATGGAGATTTTGCTACCATAGTTAGCTTTTGTTTTTTTTTTGGAATAGTTCATCTTGAGTCTTTTTTATTAGACGGTTGTACACACTAGATCAAATTGTTTTTTTTTTTTTTAATAGATCCTAAAAACCGTCCCAATTCCAATTTCGACGCGAGTGTCAGTTTAGTGTCTTAATTTTGAACTGTTGATATTTGGTGTCTCAATTTTGAGTAGGGTTGCTATTTGGTTTTCTGTTAGATTTTGGGTTTAATTTTAACAGATTGAGTTGAAAATACTATTTTGCCCCCTTTTTTTAAAGCCTCCGATTCCGGCCACCCACCCCGATTCCGGCCACCCACCTCCGACTCCGGCCACCCACCTCCAATCGGCCGGAATTGGCCGGGAATCGATCGGAACCCTAAATCCTGAATCGGAGCTGCTTAACCCTAAATCGGTCGTAATCGGCCGGGAATAGATCGGAATCGGGATGGGTTTGGCCGAAATCGGAGTGAGTTTGGCCGTAATCAGCCGAAATAGGGGCGAGTTTGGCCGCAATAGGTCGGAATTGGCCAGAATCGAGGTGGATTTGGCCGTAATTGGCCGGAATCGGGGTGGGTTTGGCTGCAATAGGCCGGAATCGGGATGGGTTCGGCCGGAACCCTAATTATGGTCATGGGTATTTTTGGAAATTTGAAAATTGTTCCCCACGTGATCATCACGTGACCATTTTCTGTTCAAGTACTTAACTCCAAAATTTAACGGATACACCAAATATCAACACATATAAAAATTGGGACATTGAATTTCAACATCAGACACCATATTGACACATGGGTCAAAATTGGGACAGTTTTTAGGTTCTATTCCTTCATTCTTTTGCACTTCTAAAATATTCTCTATAACATCTGTTCTTTTGCACTTCTAAAATATTCTCTATAACATCTGTCATGTTGTATGTGCAACGCATGCGATTTTAGTCAATTCAATTTAAGACTCTTCAACCCGAGACTTCCTTAAGTTGATAATGCTTGCCGTTTCTAATTCATCTTCTTACCATTTTCAAGCATTCTGATATTTCAGTCACTGTCTTCATCTACTTCAGCTTCCACCATCTACTTCTCTACCATTTACAACTACTCATACCCACTGAGATAAAGTATATCTCTAGAATACACACAAAGTAGAAGACAATCTAGCATGTTTAACGCTTCATTTATTAACTAAAAATTTCATGCTCAAACTTTGTTGAATAAAAAAATATTAAACTTTGCTTTTACAAGCTGACATGATGAATGGAGATTATTCTAAATATAAAGCATGATAACTTCTAGAATCAAAACAACAAGTTAAAAATTCGCCATAAAAAGGTGCAACTCTAGCACAACATTAAAGGAGAGGAAATGAAATGTTATATACTTTAGGGTTCTCAGAATAGATAGACACTTTCTCCCTAAATACCTAGCAACTAAAATAAAGTGTCAAATAATCCAAAATTATCGAAGGAACACCAATTGACCCCAAAACAAATAACACTATACAAACTAATAAATGCAAAATAGGTCAGAATAAAGATAATAACAACAAAGGACAAAATATTTCAAGCTTGATGAATTAATAATTAACCCTAAAAACTTAAAGGAGCAAACATCTAATAAATGCTCTCTTGATTGGCTCCTCTAAGTACTCTGTGGGAAAAAAATTAAGGTAAATAACTTATGAAATGTCTAAATTTTGACCCATGTTAACCGGAGAGGTCTGAATTTTCAAAAGTTAATTTGGAAGGTCTGAATTTTCAGATTTGTTGAATTTTGATTTTCCGTCCATTTTTAGGGTTAAATTTAACAGAATTGTGTGAAATGACACTTTTACTCCTTTTAATATTTTTTTTATTTAATACCTTATTTGAGAAAATGTGAAATGACAAAATTACCCCTAAAGTCAAATTATAAAGTCAAATTAAGAAAATGCTTTTTTTTTTTGCTTTAAGGGGCATTTTCATCTTTTCAGGTCAAGCATGTGAGGGGCACACTTTGGTCGGAGGGTATTTTCGGGATTTAAGTTTATTTCCGGTCACATGCCAAGCATGTGACCAAATTCCGTCAGTTTTAACGGCAAAAATTGATGGAGACCTCTTATATCAACAAAGTTGAAAATTCAGACATTTCAAATTAACTTTTTAAAATTCAGACCTCTCCGTTTAACATTGGTCAAAATTTAGACATTTCATGTTATTAACCCAAAAAATTATATATAGGGACGAAAAACTAAATGTGTTTTGGACTGATATTTGGACTGGACTTGAAGAATCGACTCTGGAGAGCATCCATTATTGGCCATGTCCTAGTAACTTTATGGCAGCCATTCATTCAATCAATATACGGCACATTTGCGCTATATCTCTCCTAACAAAACATCCATCAATTTATCTCCCGTCGAAGTACTTGCTTATTAATTAGGGTTATTTAAAGAGTGTTTATGTTTGCACGAAATCCACTGTTCATATTATATATTTTTAGTTTACCAATTTGGTACCAGTGGTTTCCATTTTGTACCGTTTTTATACCTCCGTTAGTGTTTCGTAAAAAATGTCTGTTATATGGCATATGTCATACACGTGAGCAGCTAAAAGCTTTCATTTTTTTCAATTTAGTCCTTCTAATACATCCTTAACTTTTATTTTATTCAATGTAGTCCTAAAATTTCAAAACCAAACCTTTCACTCAAATTGACCTAGCCGGACCTAGCATGGCTAGATCCGATCCTGGGTTGGGGTTGCCTGGGTCAGATGACCCCGGCCCAGGATCGGACCTACCCCATGACTAGGTCAATTTGGGTGAAGGGTTCGGTTTTGAAAAAATGGAAACTGTTGGTACTAAATTGGTACAAAAAAAAACATATAGTATAAACAGTGAATTTCAGACAAACAGGTGGTACGAAATGTACCATTAACCCTATTAATTGGTCAACCCAATTTTTTATATAAGATTACAATTGAAATTTCAAACCAAAGGTCTGTTATTGTTCTCAATTTCCCAAACTGAAGTCTGAAAATAGGGATAAGAACCTATTTAGTGTCTCAGGTTTACTTCATGTTTTAGTTTGGTGTCTCAGGATTAAAGTGTTGATATGGACTATCCCAGGTTTCATTTTTGTTAAAATTCGGTGTCTCCGCCCGTCTTTTCCTCTTCTTTCAACCATTTTCATCAACCGACTCACCCACTTATAATCCATCACTTTTTACTTTTCACAAAATCGTCAAATTTCACCCAAAAGTTGAACATTAAAAAAAAAAAGTTTTCAGCAGAGCGATTTCGAGGGACAACAAAACATGATTTACTTGGGCAAATGTGGCCAACTTCTTAGGTGATGGTCCCAACAAAGTGACGAGAAGGGAGCATGCTTGGAAGCTCGGATATGATAATCGGTTTCGTCGGGATTGGTTTCTCTAAAGTAATCACATTGAGACACCAAATTTCAACTAAAATGAAACCTGAGACACTCAATTTAAACGTCAGACACCAAACTGAAACATGAGGCAAACTTGAAACAGTAAATACATTTTCTTCGTTTCCTCTTAAAAAATGTATAACATTTAGGACAATAAATATTTTTTTTTTTTTTTAAAAAAAGGGACAATAAATAACACCTTTTCTTTTTGGTAGAATGGAGAAGAACAGCTTTCCACCATCTGACAAACCATCAATTCGAAGAACCTCTTCATCGTTATCTTTTCTTGGAACTCCCTGCTAGCCTAGATAGACTAGAGGTAATTCATTTCAGACTACTACTTTCAATAAATTCAAGATTACCTCCTCCAAATTTAAAAGTATTTTCAGATTACATAGTTGAGGTAATCTAATGCAGCATAACATAAAGTTAGGTCGAATGCAAATGCAATACAAGAAATAAATAAAGGTAGTAAACAAATAAACATAAACCAGACGTTGTTGATTTAACTCAGCTGTCAAAAACCAAAGCCGTCATCGAATCCAGCATCGTAACCGGCATCATAGGAACCAGCCTCCGACACCATTTCCCCGATCAGCAGGCCCCCAACAGCTCCGCCCACCAACCCTGCTCCTAGCCCCATACCAAAGTTATTCTTCTTCGGTGGCTGCTGGTAACCGTATCCCGCCTGAGGCGGCTGCTGGTAACCGTATCCTGACTGAGGCGGCGGGTACCCATACCCCGCCGGCGGTGGCGGGTACCCATAGCCTGCCGGCTGCGGCGGGTACCCATAGCCTGCTGGTGGCGGCGGATAACTGCCGTACGCTGGAGGATACCCGTATCCAGCCGGAGGCTGTGGGTATCCTGCCGATGGTGGCGGCGGGGGATATGGATACCCTGATTGCGGTGGCGGTGCTGGGTATCCTGCTGGCGGCGGCGCTGCTGGGTATCCTGCCGGCGGCGGCGCTGCTGGGTATCCTGCCGGTGGCGGCGCTGCTGGGTATCCTGCCGGTGGCGGCGCTGCTGGGTACCCTGCGGGAGGCGTTGTAGCTTCTGCTGTGTAGGATTGGCTGGGTACCGACTGGGCTGAATAAGCGGTGACGACAGGTGGCGGCGCTGCCTGACCTTTGACTACATCACCGAACTTGTAAGAGAAGGTCAACTCACCTTTTCCCTTTCCCGAAGGTTTCCGCACCTGATAAGTGACGGGCTTCATCCCCAACTTGCAATCGGTGGAGGAATCGAGGAGCTCCTTGATCGGAACCACCACTTCACCGATATCCACATCCCCAAGAACCCGATCGCATCGGAGCTTGAACGCGAGGCTGAGGCGGTTCTCCTGAAGCGATGACTCCAGGACGGTGAACTTCATCGGGAAGTTCCACGCCGGGTTCTTGCCGCCGTCGTGGTCCACCTTGGTCTTGGTCTTCTGCTTGTGGTCGTAGGGGTCGCCGGCGATCTCCACGACGACGTAGACATCCATCTTGGAGAATAGATTCACGTCCTGGAGGTCCTTCGCGGAGGCGACGTTGATTTCAAGAGTCCGGTGATCCATTTCCGATCTGCGTCAAGGAATTGCAGAGAGAGATTATTGATTGAAGAAGTATCGTGTCTAATGAGGAGATTATGGTTGGTTGGTTATTAGTGCGCATCAAGTCAACCTTTGGAAAGACCTTATAATTATATAGTTGGGTTAATACTTTAACCATGGTTAAGTTACATATTATAATAAAAACTTCCCTCAATCAATTGAATCATTGACTTTTCTTTTGGCCAACTTCAAGCATTGATTTGGGGACGGAGTTTTTTTATATAGAGAACGACTTTAGATATATTGAGCATATATTATTATTATTATTGTTATTATTAAATAAAATGAATTTACATTGTAATAATAAAAATTAGAATAATGTTAGAACATGTGAAAAATGCTGTGATATTTCAATAAAAAGCACTTCTAGGTCCACATGACATTGTATAACAACAATTTCTTTCCACTTTATGAACAACAATTATTTGACATGTTTCACTGGACAACTTTCTATGAATTTTTCACTAAAAATTATATATTTTAAAGATTTACCCAAAAGTGAATTAACGTTTATGTTTCTATTAAATATTATAATTAAAAATAGTATATTATAAACACATGATATAATAACAAACATTTAAAACTAAATTTTTGCTTTTTTGCCAAAGTTTAAAACTAAAAGTTTTAAAGTTGATTTTAAAATGTTAAATGATGGTTTTCGTTAAGTAACATTAAATTTTATCAAACATAATTATATTTCTAAATATCTACTTTGTGTTTTGGATATATGATTCTAAATCATTTTTCGGTTATCTAGGATTATGAAGGACAATACTTCTCGAAAAATCTTATTTTGAGATTAATATGTATTCTTGTTTTAAACGGTAAAAAAAAAAGGTAGAAGATGTGACATACTTGTAAAAAAACATTCGAGTTTTTTTACTAAAATAATCAGTTTTTAGAACTCAAATACATATACAACGAATGATGATTTTATTTCACCAATATAACTAACCGCGCTTCTCGGAATCGCGCTAAGGCATAACTTACTTCGAAATCACGCTATATTGCCTTGTATTTAGGGTTTATCAGTTAATGGAGAAATTATCATTACTTAGTGTTTTTAACCACTGCGCAACTTTGAGTCGCGTGATGGACTAACAGTAAAAGGCCAGACACTCATCATGGAAGTAAGATCCGCCGCCGGCCTTGCGATTCTAGGGGCATAAACTTGACAGGCAGGGCAGGCTTTTACTAACATTGTCGCCTCTTTATGCATCGTCGGCCAATAGAATCCCTGTCATAAGGCTTTCAATACCAAGGTCTTGACTCCTTCGTGACATTCCGCATCACCTCCATATAAGTCTTTCATTATCATTTATGTTTGAGGGGCGGCTATGCATCAGAGATAAGGGGTGGAGTATCCTCTTTTGTAGAGATATCCGTCCAAGATTACAAAATGCCCTGTTGCCCTTTGAATTTTAGTTGCTTTTAGAGGATCTTCGGGAAGAGTCCCCTTTTCCAGATAATTCTGGATGGGAGTAATCCATGAGTCGGAAGCTTGAATGTTGAGGACTTCAGCTCCGGCTTCCATGGCTGAATAAAGAGAACTTTCAACGAAGTGCACCACTACGGGTGGGGTGTTTCCCCAGGCGAGTTTGCTGAGGGCGTCTTCTTCTTGATTCTCATTGCGAGGAATAGCCTCTATTCAAAAATGGGGCATGTCTTGGATGAGTCTTCGTACCTCTCCTGCATAATTTTTCATGTTTTCCCCTTTGGCGACATAGGTCCCATTCGTCTGATTGACAATCAACTCGGAGTCGCATCTTACCCTTAGGTTGGTAATCCCCATACCTTTGGCTATTCGAAGACCGGTGAATAAAGCTTCATACTCGGCTTCATTATTGGTTGCTCGAAACGTTAAAGCCAAGGCGTAGCGGAGTGGCTCCCCATCAGGTGGTGTTAATACCAAACCTGCCCCACACCCAAAGGCAGAGGACGATCCATCAGTGTACAGCAACCATGGCACGGTATCACTGGATGTACTTTCTGGTGTAGCTTTGACATGCTCCTCTTGCGGGAGGATGATGGGTTTAGCTTCTGGTGTTATCATATTCTCGGCTATGAAGTCAGCCAATGCTTGGCCCTTGATCGCCTTTCGTGGCTCAAAGTGAATACGAAATTCACTTAACTCTACTGCCCACTTAACCATTCTTCCTGATACGTCGGGCTTCTGTAGCAGTTGCTTTAGAGGTTGGTTGGTGAGCACCGTGATTTCATGGGCGTGGAAGTAGGGTCAAAGTTTCCTAGCTGCTATCAACAGAGCATACTGGTATTTCTCGATCTCCATATAGTTAGCTTCAGCAATGCCGAAGAGTTTGCTGACGTAGTACACCGGAGTTTGGATGTTGCAAGTTTCCTTAATGAGGACTGAGCTCACCGCCGCTGAACTGACACTTAAATATAGGAATAAGGGATCCTCTGGCAGAGGTTTGGCTAAGGCGGGAAGGGAATGAAGATGTTTCTTCAATTTTTGGAAGGCCTCCTCATATTCTAGCGTCCATTAGAACTTCTTGTTAGCCCTTAGGATTTTAAAGAAAGGAAGGGACTTGTCCCCCAATCTTGCCAGGAATCTTCCCAACGAGGCGAGTCTTCCATTGAGACTTTGCACCTCCCTATGGCAGGTAGGCGAGGACATTTCCTCTATGGTCGTCACCTTCTCGGGGTTTGCTTCGATTCCTCTTTGGCTGACCATAAAGCCCAAAAAATTTCCCAACTAAACTCCAAAAGCACACTTAGTAGGATTCAACCTTACTTGAAGAAGTCTCATGCATGCGAAGGTCTCCTCCAAATCTTGGATGTGGTCCTGCCCTCTCTTGGTCTTGACCAACATGTCGTCCACGTATGCTTCCATGTTTCTTCATATCATGTGTTTGAAGAGCTTGTTCACCATGCGTTGATAAGTAGATCTCGCATTTATCAAACCAAAAGGCATGACTTTATAGTGATAGATATCACAATCGGCGTAGAAGGCGGTATGGGCCTCGTCCTTGGGATGCATCTGTATTTGGTTATACCCGGAGTATGCGTCCATGAAGCTCAGGAGTTCATGTTCGGATGTGGCGTCGACCAGCTGATCGATTCTCGGAAGAGGATAGGAGTCTTTTGGGCAGGCCTTGTTAAGATCTCGAATATCCACACACATCCTCCACCTCTTGTTAGATTTTCTCACCAAAACTGGATTGGTGACCCAGGCCTGGAATCGTATCTCCTTAACAAAACCCGCCTCAACTAGCTTTCCCACTTCCTGGTGAATTGTTGGCTTCTTCTCTGCCCCCATAGATCTTCTTTTCTGAGCTATGGGCTTTACGGCGGGATCTATTCTCAACTCATGGGAGATGATTTCTGGGCTTATCCCTGGCATGTTGCTGGGTTCCCAAGCAAATAAATCCTTGTATTCCCTTAAGAGGGCGATTATCCTCTTGGCTAATTTTGGGGGGAGAGCAGCTCCAATCTTGACATTTCTCTTCTCTCCTTCCAAGGCGACTTCTATCAATTCTTCCATAGGGGCGGGTCGTCCTCCTTCTTCTCGAGGATCCTCATATGTGATGATAGAGAGGGTTTCCTTCTGGTTATTTCTCCGGAGGAAGTTAGCATAACATTGGCGAGATGCCTCTTGGTCGCCCCATACTTCTCCTACTCCGTGATGAGTGGAAAACCTCATGACTTGATGGGAAGTGGAAGGGACAATGTAATTGGAATTGAGAGTTGTCCTTCCTAATATGGCGTTGTAGGCGTTGATCTGGTCGACGACCACAAAGCGCACATTTAAATGCAAGGCTTTCCATCATTGACTCAAAAATACAGGGAGTTGTATTGCGCCCAGGGGGTAAGTTGTTCTCCCTGCAAATCCTATTTGAGCTGTAATTACGAGGGCGTCTTCCTGGAATAGTGTTGTTCTCGACAAGTCTTCCGTAGACAAGGTAACTATCATGGGTTCAAGCTCCCTTGATCTCTTGCGAGTATCTGTTAAGGAGATGTCTAGAGCCGCAAAGGTGTCTCGGGCTGTGCTCGACTCTCCTCCAGCGGCGAATCCTCCAGACAAAACATTGATGTTGTTGTCTGGAGGGGATCTCCATTCTCGACCCTCGTGGGCTTGACGTCAGTGGTGTCGTTGAATTTCTCTTTGCATGAATTCTAATTCTCTCCTCGCCAGGAGGCAATCTTCCGTGTTATGCCCCTCTTCTTGGTGACTTTCACAGTAGGGGTGGGAACGACGAGTGCCTTCTATTTCTAGAAGTGCTTCCATCCTCTGTCGAGTTCCCTGAAATTCTTCCAACGAAACCCCTCGTATGGATGAGTTCTCGCCTCGATTTCTTGATGACCTTTGCAGACGATGGTGATTCATCTGGGCTTGCTCTGCACCTACATGGATAGTCACCCGTTGAATCAACTCTTCCAAACTTCCCACTGGTTCAGTGTATTGAGAGATGGCTAAAGATCGGGACTGGGGTCCCAAACCTCCAAAGAACATTTGGATGGCTTCTCCTTCTGAGAGTTCACCTCCGGTATATTCTCCTTGAAATCGCTTGAAGTAATTTTCCAAGGTTTCATTCGACCCCTGGAATATACTCTCAGCTCTACGCGTTTGGTTCTGCCTCGCTCGACTCCTTGGTGGTGCCATGACTTTTCGATCCTGTTCCCACAGATGGCGCCAAATGTTGGGATCAAAATGACGTGGCCTTGGAACTTCGAGTAGTGGACTTCTAAGTCTCAACGGGAGCTAGCTCACTCAGGTATCTTTCTTGGTAACGTGGACACTTAGTTTCCTTTGGTAGCTTTGTGCTAGGCGAGGACCTGAAAAGAGGTGGGGATGGCCCCTGATTCCACTCCGAAGCTTAAGTCAGTAATGGATATCGAGAGAATAATATATATAGTAATTGATAGATCTTAGAGCTTAAATAATGAAAATGAGCCCCTATTTATAGGGAAAATGTTATCGACTTTTTCAAGGAGGCGGCTACTATGCCTTGATTGGCTGTTTAATGGCGGTGGCTGCCTTTACTTGATTGGTTGAGAAGGACGGTGCGAAAATCAGTAGATGACCAGCAGGTCGCTAGCTGGTGCCACTTTCTTCAGAGGAAGGTTTTCGTGGTATAGAGAGCGGCGAGCAGGTCGCCAGCTGGTGCCACTTTCTTCAGAGGAAGGTTTCCGTGGTATAGAGGGCGGCAAGCAGGTCGCCAGCTGGTGCCCCTTCCTTCAGAAGGAAGTCTTCTCAGAGCCGGCGAGCAGGTCTCTACCTGTCCTTCCTTAAGAGGGAAGGTTTCCTCTAAGTATCTGATGGTCGACTCGACTTAACTCGTACTTTAGTAAGGAAACTTTAATCCTCGCCTTAACTTATACTTCAACAAAGGGGAGCCTTGAATGAGTTTATCGCCTTGTCCTTTGTTGTCAGGTGGGTTGACTTCTGTTTGTAGGGTAGTCGACCATTCATCTTTGTCTCCTTATTCTGGACTGGAATGGTCGATCATACGTTCTTTTGAGAACTCGACTTTTACTCTGTCGACTCGTACTAGGCTGCCTCGAATCATATCCAACAACAGGCTTACTCACTTTGTCAGTGCCTAGCAATGCAGTAAGAAGCCTTTTTAGCCAGACTGCTTCCTGTGCATTTTTTTTTAGAGGGCAACAAATTTTGATTCCACCGTAGACAGCGCGACACATGATTGCTTCTTGCTCGTCCATGAAATGGCGGCATTAGCAAGGAGGAATACCCCTCCTGTGGTGGACTTACGATCATCCAGATCGCCACCATGGTCGGCGTCACTGAAACCGGTCAATTCTATCTTCCTGCCCTCATAGCACAGTACGTAGTCGACAGTACCTTTCAGATAACGTATGATACGTTTTACGGCCTTTAAATGTTGATAGCTAGGGTTTGGCTGGAATCTTGCTACTAGGCCCACGACGTAACAGATGTTCGGATGAGCACAGAGCATGGCGTACATGAGGCTTCCCACCATGCTCAAATACTCTGCACTCCTCATCTGTTCACGCTCCTGCAGGTTTTTCGGGCCATCACGCTTTGAAAGCACGCACCCGAGTACAACCGGCATCTCCACAGGTTTGGCATCTAGCATTATGAATCTCTTTAACAGTTTATTGATATAAGATTCTTGAGATAGACATAATCTCCGGGCGGCACGATCTCTGGCGATTTTAATTCCTAAGATGTACGTAGCCTCTCCCATGTCTTTCATCTCGAATACTGATGTCAACCAGGACTTCGACTGTTTCATGAAACTCACATCGTTCACAGCAATGAGTATGCCATCCACGTATAAGGTTAAGATGACGTACTTAGACCCGGAGGTCTTAGTGTATACGCAGGGATCCTCATGGAGGTTCACGAATCTGTTTCCAACGATTTCCTCGTGGAACCTGCGATACCATTGCCGAGACGATTGTTTAAGACCGTAGATAGACCTATGGATTTTACAAACTTATCGTCCGTTGCTAGGAGTAATGAAACCCTCTGGCTTCTCCATGTAGATCTCTTCCTCCAGGTTTCCGTGGAGGAATGCGGTCTTAATATCCATTTGGTGCAGCTCTATATCGAGGCATGCAACAAGGGCAAGGATGGCCCTGACCGTGGTGTAACGCACAATCGGTGAGTATGTTTCATCGAAGTCCACTCTGTACATTTGGGTATATCCTTTCGCAACAAGTCGGGCTTTGTATCGCTCGATTTCTCCATCAGAAGTGAGTTTGAGCTTCAAAACCCACTTCGCCCCTATAGCTCTGCGTTTAGAAGGTAAATCAACTAAAGACCATACTGAATTAGCTTTCATTAAGGCGATCATTTCCTCAATTGCTTTCCTCCATTCCTTTGCTTGAGGTCCTTCCATTGCTTTCTTAACCGTTACCGGTTCATCAACAGACGTTAGAGTGAGTAATTCACCTCTCTCGATGGGATACTTCTTGGGAGAAGTTCGTTGCCTTTGACTTCGTCTAGGCTTGATAATCCCATCTTGAGCCTGATCGATACTCCCACTCGGAATAATGCTTCTTATCGGAGCATCACTCTCACTGGGAATAATGGCAGTGCTGGAACCTTGACTAACAACCTTTCTTGGACGTCCTCTCGGTCTCAGGATTTTACCTCCGAGATTAATTCTTTGATCACTAGGACCTGGAACCGAGTTGGTCAATCCTCTCCCACTGGGAACAATAGGTAGTTGTGTCGTTATTAGATACTCATCCAGCGGTTCAGCAACATGATTTTCAGGTTCAACTTCATTCGCATTAGCAGCATTAGTGATTTGAGTGTGGAGGGGAGGGAGCCCTCCCACTGGATTTACTATGATAATGTTTTCATCATCATTTACCATTTAATTCACTTGTGCTGTGTCAAATCTCCCACTCGAAGTAAGTGGGACCTGGGATTCATCGTCATCCTGCTCTAGTTCGATCAAGACTTTGTCAGTTTTTGTTTCGCTAAGCTTTGGAAATTCATCATCAAGCTTTGTAATGTTTCATGTTCGACCACGACACCATAATTTGAAGCTAATTTAAATATGTATCGCCCAAGAGTGTTTGATACTCTTCATCCAAATACTTATTTCTAATGCGCAAATTAATGTCGCACTATGAAAAGGTGTAAACCATATCATTTCATTTAGCTAACTATGGCAACATGTCCCGGCCGATTTCTTTAGAGCATATAATTACATTTATGTGAGTCAAGACTACTTCATCCCGTAGGGAACGTGATTTGTTGAACTCTAGCATTATGTAATTTTTAAATTATGCTTCTTGAAGCGCTTTATTGAGATGAATGTCTCGCCAGACTTATCGTTCAAGGCGTATAGTGGGAGAGTCATTTTACTGACTACTTACTTTCGTTTGTTAACTCATTCAGAGAATTATCCACCTCTTGAACTGTGCATTGGGCTTTCGCCTATGCGATAGTTGATATTATACTAACTCGTGGTAGCCTTTTAATGAGTACCTCTTGCTTTTGTATAAGTGATCAATGAGTTATTCCATAGTGGTATCAAACGAAAATTCAGCATTTATTCATTAAAAAATTTCATTATTAAATTCGTACTTTGAAACGATGTGTTCCGTCTTTCGAGGTACACGCGCGCGTGGCGTCTAAAACCAGTTTTAATTCGTGGTTTAAACTGTTTCGTTTCCAAAATTATTTCAATTTAATCGGTGTCGAACATGTTAAATTACCACGGAATTTATTATTTAAACGGAGTACTAACAAATAAGAAAAAAATAAAACTGGTTGGTTCTTTGAGCTACGCAATCGATGGATGGCATTTTGATTTTATTCAAATAATTCGATTATGGAAGACATCTATGGATATGTTTGATATGGCCATTATTCATAGCCTTATTTTCAGTTTCTTTTATGTAGTCCGGATTGATCCCGTTTAACCTGGTCAATTAATATTGATTAGTAGATCACTTTCCAATGTGAATTAAAACTACTTCATTCAATAATTCAGAAATATCAACCAAATTTCAAACGTGAAAAGAAAATGAACATTAGGAAATCCAACAAAAAAAATACTAAGGTTTCAGATCTCAAACATGAAACCGTTTCAAAGAAGAATAATGATGGACTTGTAGCATAACCACGTTCTGCATTGCACCTGAAAAGAAATTCACAAGTGAATTGTATCAGATGTCTAGCTTCAAATAAAACGTTTTACGGTTTTATATATGTGGTAAACGAGTCGTACCTGAAAGGCACAGTTATCACGGTGGTTATCGCACCGGATCGTCGTTTAGACATTTTGTTGCCGGGGGTTGCCAAGCTTTTCAGCATATCAACGAATCTTTCATCGAATGCCTTGGGTTCTTTTGGAAAGTTTCCTTTTTCATGTGCTGTTTCGAATAGGTCTATTGTCGCCTTAATCGACGTGATTAGACGTGTGAGCCCTTTTTCGTAAACAAACCATGAAATAGGATACATTCTCATTACTTTTTGAGCCCTTGTCCATACGCATTTCTCGTCAGCGGGGTCATGAACGACTATTACACCATCATCATTGCATAGAATAGTGTAATATTATGCCATCAAGGCTCGGGCTTCAGCGGCCTTACCTTTTGCAAAGCGAAGGTATATGGCACACCAAAGATGCAACGTGCTGACTTGAATAAATTCTCCTTCCAGTTCATCTGACAGCTGCGAGAGTATTATGTCTCGTGCCCTGAGATCCTTCCTCAACCTTTTCTTGCTTGTGCTATGATGTGGGTTTCCATACTCGTCCAGATTCATTCTTTCTGTTTGCGGATTGACTTGATCCTCAAGATCTACACAAATTAGCATATCCATAACATTATCTTTCCACGCATTATAATACATACCATCCAGATTGCGAGGTTCATAGAAATCTATCGGATCGGCCATAAAAGCTAACACATTGATGGTTATGCAAATCAAGAAGACAATAACATTTTGAAAAGGAATTGCAAACATCGAATTATCTATTAAGATGGAATACGACAAATAGTGATCCTTCAGTCATCTAGACCAAACCAACCCCCAGTAAACCAAGGGAAGGGGGTCCGTGAAAGAGTTCACACTATCGTCGTTTTCAATCCAATAGATCAGTCTTTTGAAAGTGGTTATTATATCGCAAATTACCGGAACAGGAATATTTTGAAAAATATGCATACCCGGTCTTGGCTTTCCCAAGGCTCTTTTTATTTTGAGAATATCCGACAATTTACGCATGCATATATAATTCTACTACACTTAGCAAATTATCACATCATGCCATAAAAATCAGCCAAACCAAACATCATGCATACACGTCATGCGTTTAATGTTCCGAGGAACTCATGCTAGCATATATAATTCTACTATTAAGTAAACTATCACATGCTATTACATCCTCAACATCCTAGCATACGAGTCATACATGAAACTTCCATAAACATGCATAATTGGCGACTGAATTTACGTTTTAAACACTTTTAAAATATTAGGGGCTGATTTGCAATTCATGCTTACAATCAATCATGTGAATTTCTAGACATGAATCCTAGGCAATTTCTACCAACACAACATGTTTATCCTATTGCGCAAACCATATATTTAAATCTCAGAGCATAGCTCACAATATAATTTTCAGCTAGCTTGACATAGTCAAGACGACAGTTCTAATTATATCAAAATACATAGCAGAAAGTAAACAATTGCAATTCAGCCCACTAATTTAATCCAGACCCTAAAACATGCATTTCCGAGATCCATCCCCATAATCGTAACCGGGCAATAAATGTGGAATTTAAACATTTTGAGCACAGTTTAGGCTAATTTTAAAGTTCAAAATATTGGGATTTAAAAATTTGACATCCTATTTTATTAAATTGACCTAAAATTCTGGAATAGTCAATTTAAAATTCGGTTTGGTTCGGTCCAATAAATCTGGTTCGGGTTCGGTCTGGTTAAATCAAAATCTGGTTCGGTTTAATAAAATAGGTTTTCAGTTTGGTTCATCACTCAAAACCGGTTCGGTTAGATCCACTTAGTTACTTTGGTCCAACCCGACCCGAATAGGTCGACCCGATTAAGAAAACCCGGATTGGTTTAGCCCGCTCCGGTTTTGCAAATTGGACCGGCCCATTAAACCCATAGGGTTCGGCCGAAATGTTTACTTGTGGGCTAAGTAGGGTTTTGATGTCCACTAAAAACTTAACTTAGCCACCAAGAAACATTAATTATGTAAAATAATTTCCAATATTGCTAATATATATATATATATATATAAATCGGCACCATCATTAATATATATATATAAATATTGTCAAGATTCTATCTATAAGATGTAAATCAATCAACAATATAAATATATATATACATATAATTCGGCTAATACATACATATATATATATATATATATATATATATATATATATAATTATTGTCAAATATATGTTTAGGGATAAAATATATAGACAATATATTTTCTTAATCTTTTTAAGTAACTAAATCCTATCAATATATCTTTATCCCTATCTTTTAGCTAAATATATTGATAGTTTATATATTTTACTATATAATGTGAATCTTATCCAAATCTTTCCAAATTTATAGATGTATTGTCATCTTTAATAAAATTAAAATATGGTAAAGAATATATCTATAGGGGCCGGCCGAATTTTTTGTAACTTGCACCCTAAGAAATTAAAAAATTTACCAAAAAATCACTAGGGTTTCGGAACAAACACCAAAAATTGGAAAAATTGTCAAATTTTAAGATCAAAATTTACTAAGATCAAGAATACAAATATCTATTTTGATAAAACTCATGGTTTTCTTGAAGATCATGAACATCAATTTTAACCAAGAACATCATGAAAATTTCGGTGCCACCATAAACACAAAAATTCTGAAAATTTCAAAAACACCAAGAATCAAAATTTCTGAAAATTTTAAATGTTCAAGAATTAAAAATTTCGGCACTTTTAAAATTTCAAGAACACCAATTTTATCAAAATCATGAACTCCTAAACCTGGCTCTGATACCACTGTTGGATTACGGGGACGTAATACTAGGAAACACTAAATCATGTACGTGCTAGTAATCACAATTACGCAGCGGAAGAATTCGCACATACCTTTTAGATGAATCATTTGCCCAAGATCTTGTGGAGGGAGTTCACGAGCCACCAGTCGGAACCTCGTGCAAGTTCTTAGAAAGAAGTCCCACGAAGTATGTGATGCAGGCGAAACCGAATAGATTTCGGAGATTTTTGGTCGTGAATAGTATTTTTCGGGCGGACGTTCGGATTTTGGCGCGTGAATAGTGTTTTTCAATCAGAAACGGTGCTTCGGTTCATTTCGCTGCTTTTTGGCCAAATTCCATCATTTAGGCTTCAAAATCGCGTTTTAATATTATTTCGGGTCTTTTTTGCAATTTTTATTTATTCGGGACTTGTTTGTTATTTTCGGTTATTTCGCAGTTTAGGGTTTTCTATTTAAGACATTGTTGGACGAATTTGCATTCAGTTTATTGATAAATCAGAAAATCGAGGTTTTTTCCTCAAATCGGCGTCAATATTCGGGTATTCTTAGAATCAACGAATTTGCGCTTCCTATCACGCTGCATCAGAGTGGTATCAGATTCCATTCGATCCTGCGAGATGCCACCAAGAGGACGTCCACCGACCGAATGGCGGCGTGTTTATGACGACCAACAACGAATTATTGAAGAACAACAACGCCGGATCGACGAACTGACCCAACGATTTGATGACTGCTATTATGAGGAGGAGGTGGAAGACGAAACACCCCCAGCTGAAAACCCGTTTACAGGAGTCAACCAACCTGCACAAGATCGGCGTTGAGAGATCGGATTTCGGATAGACATACCAGAGTTCGGTGGTGGCCTTAAAGGCGATGAATTTCTGGATTGGCTAGCTCAGGTGGAAGAAGTGCTGGATTTCAAGGAGGTTCCAGACGACAAACGTGTGCCCTTGGTTGCTACCCGTCTGCGTGGCCACGCTCAAGCATGGTGGCAACAATTGAAGAAGTCTCGTGTTCGTCACGGTAAGCCAAAAATCAACACCTGGCATAAATTTAAGAAAAAAATCAGAGATGCCTTCTTGCCCTACAATTATGAGCGGGAAGTGTACCAACGCTTCCAGTTGATCCGTCAGGGTGCTCGTTCTGTTGACGATTATACTCAGGAGTTCTACCAATTGCAAGCTCGTAATGACCTTTCTGAATCTCCGGCTCAGATGGTCTCGCGTTGAACATGATGAACATGTTTGATCTTTTGACCGTGGCTCAGATGGCCACCGGTCCCGATTGGGGCCACAGAGGGCTCCAATCGGGGCCGGCAGCCCCAATTGATAGTGGCCGGCCCCGATTGGGGCTATAGCCACCACCAATTGGTGGTGGCCGGCCCCGATTGGGGCTGTAGCCACCACCAATTGGTGGTGGCCGGCCCCGATTGGGGCTGTAGCCACCACCAATTGGTGGTGGCCGGCCCCAATTGAGGTGGCCACCACCAATTGGGGCCGGCCACCACCAATTGGGGTGGTTTTCGGCCCCAAGCGGTGGTGGCCGGTGCCGTGGGGTGGTGGTCGGCCCCTTTTGTGGCGGTCGGCGGCCTTGGAGGTGGTGGGTGGTGGTCGGCGGCCTTGGACGGTGACTTGAGCAAACAATAGGGACTAAATTGTGAATATTAAATTTTAGAAATATAAATTTGAGGACTAAATTGAACAAAATAAAAGTATTTAACGGTCAAACTAATTGTTGACTAACAGAATTACCAAAAACATACAACCTCTCAAACATATGGCAAC
This sequence comes from Clarkia xantiana subsp. parviflora, assembly GCA_036873135.1. Lineage (NCBI taxonomy): Eukaryota > Viridiplantae > Streptophyta > Magnoliopsida > Myrtales > Onagraceae > Clarkia > Clarkia xantiana. The sequence goes on from JAPTYO010000004.1 coordinate 30,094,782, forward strand.
AAAAACCTACAAAATAAAACATATGGCACCAAAAACCTACCCACGTCAAACATGTGGCACCAAAAATACTTTTAAAGTTTAAACCCTTTTTATTATGTATTTTCTTTTTTCTGCCAAGCTTTTTATTATGTATAATATAATAATAATTTATAAAGACTTGCCGGCTCCATGACTGAAGCAGTGTTATCAGAACCAGACCGGGCATCGAACCGGCTAAGCGACCGGTTCCCGGTTCACCGGTTCGAACCCGGTTCAAACCCGATTCGATTGCTTACACCTACCTCCCTTTTTCCCTCAATCACCCTCTCCCCTTTCCTTAATGTTCTCTCTCTCCCACCGTGAGAAACTTTCTTTAATGTTCTCTCTCTCTCCTATCTCTCTCTCTCCCACTGTGTTCTCTCTCTCCCTCTACTTCCCCACCCCCCCTCCGTTTCTAGCCTAACCCTCTCCTCTCCCTCCATTCATTCCCCCCAATCTACCCATCTCTACAGCTTTTCTCTTCCACCGAGCTTGGTTCACGACATCGCAGTGGATGGTGATCAGGATAAGGCCGACAATCGCGGTGGAGGTGATGAGGACGAAGGTGCCGCCGAAGGTAAGGTTCATGACACCAAGAATGGGGCGAATCGTTGTCATCTGAGAGTTGGAGAATGAGGTTGCTGTGGATTCATGAGTTGCGGTTGCGTTTTCCTCAGAATGTAGGGTTTCAGTTTTTTTTTTTTTTTTCGATTTTTTAAAATCTGAACCGGAGAACCGCCCGGTTTGCTTAGAACTGGCCGGTTCTCCAAAAAACCGGTTAATGAACCGGGTTCGCTTACATCCTCCGGATTTGCTTGAACCGGACCGTTGAAGGTACCGGTTCCGGTTCGAACCCGGTCGGACCGCCGGTCCGATCCGGTTCTGATAACACTGGACTGAAGTCTGTCTGCAAGTGCCAGCCATTGCAACAAGTCAACGACCACCTTGCTTGCCTTGCCTCTTGTGTGTTTTCTCCATTTCCAACAGCATTTCTCTGGTGATTTTCTGTTGTTAATCGGCTCTTCCTCTCCATTAATTGTTTCCTTCTCGTCCTTATAGCCTCTCTTTTGCTTGATCGTCTATCTTTACTCTCGTGTAAGTAATTATGATTATATTGTGCATTTTTGGTTTGTGGCTGTCGTGAAAGGAGAATCGCTTGTTAAACATCGATTGTCTTCCTCCATTTTTGCTTTCGACATTGATGAAATTGAAATTGTCGATCAATGATGATGTATTGCAGTAACCTATTGACTTAGTCTTGATCAAAAACGTTAGCATTAGGAGCTCTAATCAAGGGCTTAAACTAAGTTTTTTTTTGCAAGATGTCAATAATTAAATCGATTAACAGAGACTACACTTGTATCTTCATCATTGTCTAGATAATGCTCTACTGTACTGTCCCTGCTTTAACCTTACAGTTGCTCAATGTGGTGTCACGTGTTAAAATCAACCACTTGCTATAATTCCAGCTAATGAAACTTGAATTTTGCGACAACACTGATGTGATTGAATATTATTATACAGGAATCATAATTTGGACAACATTTTTAGTTGTGTTTAAGCATGTAAACCCTGAGCAGCTGGTCTGAGGCTTGTAGGAAATTTCTTGTAGTTTTGTGCATCATATTGAGTTTGGTATAGAATGTTATGTTATGCTTTGCCAAATGCCAAGGGTATTCGATAGAGAATCTGGATCTCTCCTTTTCATTAGGTATAGACTTTGATGTCTGATTTTGGTAGCTTTTGCAGCCAAGGAGTTCCACTGTGCTTGTTGAATTGGTGAAACAAGAATATTACAATGAATGAGTTACCCAAAAAACTGCCTTATTAGGTTGAGGTCCACCGAGATATAAGTTCCTTAGCTAGAAGCATAATGCTTTCTATTTGGAGAGGGGTATTGGTCCTATATGAAACATTTATGTGTTTCTTCCATAACATTCAATGAGAAAGCAATTTTTTTACTAGTTGTGAATACCAGACTCATAGCATAGGGTTGATTTTCATTTGGTTGTTTTTGCAGGCAGCTGTTTCAGAAATGGCTACCTCCACGGTAGTTCAGGCATCAACAGCAACCCTTGGAGAAGTTCACGGAATACTAGGCCATTTGAAGCTTTCAGATGTGAAAAAACTGGTACTTGTTGGAGAAGGAGGAGTTGGGAAAACTTGGATGGCGGAACAGGTCTGTGAATTGGCGTTCAAAGAGGGCTTAACATGTGGGACCATATGGATATATCCTGTTGAAAAAATTGATGAAAACCTTCTTCTTGAAAGTATTGTCTCTCAGCTAGCAGTGCTGTCCAATACTGAGGAGTGGGATGATGAAGATAAGGAGGAACCAAAAAACAGAGACAAGGAAGTAGAGTTTCTGAAGAGGAAGATTGCTCAAAAGCTGAAAGTACTGAAATCCGTGAAAAATGGAAACCAGCAAGGACCTGCGATGGCTGAAAGGTTTCTACTTGTGGTCTTGGATGATGCTACTGATATTGGAGGCCGTGTGGATCAACTTTTGGAAGGCATCCTTTCCAAGAACCATTTCAAGGTTTTGATCACAAAAAAGGGAAATGCTGATCCCAATGAGAGGAATATTGAGCCGGTTTGCAAGATTGTTAGGATTGACCATTTGACTTCTGCTGACTCATTGAGCTTATTGCAGAAACGAGTCAACCGTGACATTTCAGACAGTCAAAAGTTCAAAGATTTATCTCAAAGTATAGCTGAAAAATGTTGCCGACTTCCTGCTGCAATTATTATGGTTGCAGAGCTTTTTAATCACAGCAGTAATTTGGATTTGGAGATTACAATGGTAGATGCAGCTGCTTTGGAATGTGATCAGAACGGTGGTGGTCAGAAGAGCATTGCATCTCTTCTGCGTTTTGTTTATGAGAATCTGCCAACTGACAGTATCCGGAGCTGCTTCTGGTTTAGTAGGCTTCTATTTTTGCACCGTGGTACTCCTATCCACTACAATCAACTGATAACTTATTGGCTGCTGGAAGGATGTTTAGACCACCATGAATCAATCTCTAATGCCTATGCAGAAGGGCATTCTGTCCTCATGGAGCTCAGGGACCGTGGAATTCTTGTGGGCCAAAAGAATTATGTGTATATGGAGAAAGAGATTTGGAGAATCATGGATGATGCTGGTGAAATTTGGTTCACTGACAGAGTGAGACTTGGATTGGCTTCTCTGCAAAAAACTGATGCTTGGGATGCATTCAAGAAGATTACACTGGGAGATGGAATGATAAAGACAATTTCTAGGGGAAGAAAGCAAAGGGAAGAAATGTCGGCACTTGTGATTGACGGAAATCGCCTCTCAAGGGAGAATGCTCAAGTATTCTTCCGATCCATGCCCAAACTAAGAATATTGGCCATCTTGAATCCCGAGTTTGACTCTCTCGACAAAATCCTACCTCTGGTGAAGGACCTTCAAGTGCTTGTCCTGAGAGGCTGTCATTTCTTGAACAACGCTAATCAAGTTAAGGAGCTCACTAAGTTATCTGTGCTTGAAATATCGGGTGCCTCCTCACTTGAAGACTTAGATGACGATCTTTTTAAGGAAATGAAAGTGGATCTTGAATCGGTAAATCTCAGCGGCCTAAAGAAGATAGAGACTCTACCTAATTCTCTTTCAGAATGTGTTCAGCTTCGTCTCCTCCTCCTAAGAGAGTGTCCGCGGGTGAAAATGTTGCCTAGTTTTCGGGGTTTGCCGAATTTGGAGATTGTCGATATCTCGGGCTCTAAGAATATTGACAAACTTCCAGACGGGAACATAAAAAGCCTTAAGAATCTTCATACTTTGATATTTTCTAGAACAAAAATGAGGACCTTCCCGATCATGCAAGGTCTCACACGTCTCAAGCATATCGTAGTAAGTGGCTGTTCAACCTTGAAAATTCTCCGAGACCTAAGTTCGATGACTGGGCTTAAGGTCATCGATCTTTCGGGTAGCTCAAGCATTAAGGACATCAATGGTGTCAGTCTGAAATCTCTAAAACATCTCCAAATTCTTGATCTTTCACACTCTGGTATAACTGGGTTACCTGAAAAAATGTGCAGTGTGTCCTACCTTCACCTGAGAGGCTGTGAAAAACTAAGTGGTCATATTTCCACACGATCGCTGGTAGGACTTGAGTTCGTCGACCTCTCTGGTTGTGTTAATTTCCTTGGAATCAAAGATGAATCATTTGATCAGGGCACATACCTTCGCCATCTCGACCTTTCGGGTACCAACATCAAGAAGTTACCACCACTATCTCCCCTCAAAGAATGGCTCCGCAAACTCTTGCTGAAAGGCTGCAAAGAGCTTACGACATTGCAGAAGTTGAGTGACCTTGAGAAGTTGGAGATCCTTGATCTTTCAGGTTGTTCCAATTTGAAAATAAATCAAGGCGAATCATTTAAGAACATGCCTCGACTAAGGACCCTTGACCTTTCTGAGACTATGATTGTAGGTCTAGCTGAAGACTGTTTTCCTGCCAACCTATATCACATAGTGCTGAGAAATTGCACTCCCATAAAACTACTTCCGGAAGTAGGGTCTTTGTCAAAGCTGGTGAAGCTCGATTTGTGTGGTTCAACATCACTATGCAATGTAAAGTCTGATTTCCTCAAGAAACTTTCTGCTCTTCAGGTTCTCAACCTATCTGGGTTACCAATTGAAGAATTGCAGCTGTCTCACTTCACCAATCTTCAAGAGCTTTCTTTGAAGGGTTGTCCTTGCAGTCCATCAGGCTTGGAAGACCTTAAAGAGCTGAAGCTTTTGGATCTCTCAGAAACTAAAGTCACATCCTTGCCATCCCTCGAAGCTTATACCAATTTGGTTGAGCTTCGGCTTAGGGGTTGTTCTGACTTGACTGTGTTGGAAAATCTAAAGACACTTACTAATTTGGAAGTCCTTGACCTGTCAGGGACAAAACTGAGTAAGTTTCCATATGAGATCTCTATGTTTACTTGTCTAAGGGAGCTGCATCTGCCTGACATGTGGGGAACTCATGAGATTGACTGGATGATGGTGAAACGTATACCAGAGGAGTTCAACATGAAACTTCGTGAAGCTACCCCTTGTGCGAATCCTACAACTGTAACGTGTCCTTACATATTAATCAGCGGCACTAAATTCTTCTCTTTCTTGAAGACTTATCCAGACCTATGGGATTCATGCTTCAAAGAGTTTCACTTCTCCATTTGGCTCCGTAAGGAGGAGCAGAGGGTTTCAGAATTGCCGGGTGACATGAGCATGTCCAATTATGTCAATCTTAAAGGAAGATTTCCCTGCCCTTTTGAGTACGGAAAAATGCTGGAAGTCCATGGACGTTATGATTTTAGTCGCGAGGATGGTCTAAAAGACGCTCTCATGCGAGCGGAGCACATTTCTGTGATTAATAATGACGGACTCACCTCCATGCCTAAGTTAACTGAAGATATTGCAGCATCAATGAAGAGTTGTTGGTTAGAGAGATGCGTTGAGATACATTGCATCTTTTCAAATGGTGCCTATGGAGAAAGGCTGAACTCACTGTATCTGTGTAATCTTTCTTCCCTTGAGAAGTTATTTGATGCAAATTTTTCTGTAGTTGTTGTGAACCTGAAGAACTTGTATGTTGACTGCTGCCCAGAGCTCAAGACCTTACTTCCTGCCCCAAAGGTGGTACCGCGTCTTCAGACTCTCCGAGTCAAATTTTGTTATAAGTTAGAAGCTGTTTTTGAATCTGCTGAAACTCCTCTATCTGAGTTGCACACTTTGGAGCTACTGGAGTTACCAAAATTGAATAGCATTGGTGCTGTCCTTCCTGCTGTTAAAAAGATCACAGTAAGAGAGTGCCGTAGTCTGAAGAATTTAGAAGAATCTTTTGCAAAGGCATAAAATCTTGAGAAGCAACCTGTGTGATAATTTGAAGGGGAGGAAGCAGCTTAGGTGCTAAGTTGAAGCTGTATCTGTGGAGACTACCTCAACTGAAGACCATTGGGGTCAAATTGCCAAAGAATTCAGTTATCAGGGATTGCCCAAAACTGGAAATCAAGGTGTAGCAAAAGCACGAGTCAATGATATCTAAAAAAATATATATGTAATTATGCTTTATTAAATTAAATAATGACCTAAATTTTAAAACATACTAGAAAAATTAATATCATTATATAACTGTTTATGTTTCCTTCATTTACTATATTATTATCTATTCTTAAATATCATTAATTAAAGAGCATAATTTTTTCTATCGGGGCTTTTATGTGAAAGTAAATGTGAAGATATTCCGAGTGACATATAATATTATACATTCTTAACTTACCTATATCATTGTCTCAAATTTATCAATATGAAGATACATATATTATGAAGCTGTGTATTGATCAGGGGGCGGTATCCATCGAAGCATCTCCATGAACCTATGAGTGGACTAAAATTCACCCTAAAATCCCTCATTATCAATCACTACAACTATCTTTGTGGGGTTTGAAGTATCGTGTTCATTCTTCTTCTCCTGTGTGTCTGCATCAATTGACTTGGACGAGCCAATCATCTATCGACGTTGCTTCGGGGCGGATCGACATCGTAGCAAACCAATCCAACACCAGTTAGCATATGGGTGACCGATTAGGAGCGGGGAACCACTTTGAGGCTGCAAAATATATAATAATCGTGTCTTCGCCATCCCCATCACTCACCAGCTGCTTTCGTATGGGGTGGGCCCAAATAAATACATCAGCTTCTAGAGTCATAGGGAGAGGTAAGATGCACCCCATCTCCGGCTCCGCCACATGAGATCTCGTTCCTTACCAGAAGCAGACAGCACTTCAGAGACGCACGCAAGTTGGGGCCAAGTCCTACACTTGTGCCGGCTCAACCGATAATCGAAATCGGGGAACCAAGCATCGCGAAATACATTAACGGATTGGCAATCCCCTATCTTCACATTCCAATCTTCATCAAGACATCCCGACCGGCCAACAAACTTGTCTAGGCCCAAGAATCTCTTGCACCCTTCGACACCTCCATAATCAGGAGGGTTTAATCATTCTTGACCAAAACACATCCTGATCTTTCACAATCCGCCACGTCATTTTTGTTATACGCAACGTTGAACGACTCTAATTCCTTAAACCCGAGGCCGCCACAAATCTTTGGTTTGGTCAGTTTTGTCCAACTCACCAAATGTGATCTTCGCTCATCCCCGCGTTTTCCCCACCAAGTCAGTGATATTAGAAGGTTAATCTCGCCGCACCACGTTACGAAGAAGGAATTCATTCATTGTATATGTCAGCATAGCGGTGACTGATTTTATGAGGACTTCTCTTCCGCATTATTGAGGAGTAGCGACTTCCATACTTGCAATTTCGCAACAATACGTTCTTTGAGAAACCCGGTTTTCGAACTCCCCGAATACCCATCGCACGCTCCACTTATAATCTCGTTCTGTCTCGGACATTCAACCCAAAATAAATGTTTGAATTCTCCAAATTAAACCGCTACCCGAGGCACCAGAATATGCTTCCATTATCTGTCGAAGTATATATGCGTTAATCGTCGTCGCATTAATGAAAAATACTGAATCGTCCGCAAAGAATAGGTGGTGTAGGAGCGGGCAAGTTCTCTTCATATGTATGCCCTCCAGATTTCCCCGAACTACCTCCATAGTGATCATTCGAGAATGGAAATCCGCCCCAAGTATAAACAAATAAGGCGAGAGGGGGTTGCCTTGCCGAATGCCTATCGTAGGACGAAAAGGGGTCGTTTTCTTGCCATTTACAACAATTTGATACGTAACGGACGAGATGCATGAGTATATCAAGTTCACCAAACGTTCGTAAGCTTTTTGCATATCTACTTTGACCACACACTCTTCCTTCTTTGCATTTCCCCTAGAACGCAAGTAATGAAAAGCTCCATGCGCCACCACGATGTTATCTTGGATGACGCATCCTGACACGAAAGCACTCTGAAACGTCATGATCATATCCGATAAATGCGGCTTAAGCCGGTGACTAAGACCTTTGAGATAACCTTGTAAGCAAAATTACACAAACTTATCGGATGAAATTGACTAGGCAAGGTCAGGTTTAACATGTTTGGGATAAGGACGATATCTGTCAGACCCAGCTCAAAATGAATATTCCCAGTACTAAAGAACTTATATCCAGCATGTTGAAAACATCACCTCCAACTGAAAAGTCGCGGCTCTGACCTCATCCATGCTAACTGCGGCCATAAGTTGTTGCTTTGCCTTTACTTCATTCGACACCATTGGAGGTAAGAATTGCAGCACCCCCTCCTAATCTCGAGGACCCGATGTGCAGAAGAGTTAGCTGAAAAAATCTACAAAGCATCCTGAATATGCAGTATTTTACTTCTCCTTCTTCTTTCTATCTGTAAACACCTAATTTTGGTCCGCGCGTAGCACGTTCAAAATGTCACGCGTCAAAAAAAAGGAAGTATTTAAATATGAAAGGTCGCGAAGTTTCTAAAGATAGGACTGGCTTAAAATAGGATAGTGTATATGCATTATTTATTGTAAAATATTTAGAAAATATATGGGAAAACAACGTAAATGGTCCCTGAATTTTACTCATTTTTCTGTCTCTGTCCTTGAACTTTATTTTTTTCTATTGATGTACTTGAACTCGTCAAATCCATTCTGTTATAGTCCCGTCGTTAAATTTTATTGTTAATTATGGTGATAAGACGCTAATTAAGCAAAAAATAATGACATGGACAAGCTGGCGTGTCATTGTTTATGGCCACATCATGTTTAATGCATTCCAATTTCATGTTCTTTTATTTTTTTTCTTTATTTCTTTATTCATTTATTTTCTAGTTATTGATATATATTAAAAAAATATGATGTGACCCTAAACATGTCATGTCAGCTTATCCATGTTATCAATTTTTCGTTTAATTAGCGCATTATCACCGCAATTAATAATAAAATTTAACAGCAGGACTATAACTGAATGAATTTTATGAGTTTAAGTACCTCAATAGAAAAAATTAAAGTCCAAGGACATAGATAGAAAAATGTGTAAAGTTCAAGGACCATTTATGTTGTTTTCCCAAAATATATTATGTGTATTTATGGTGAAATACATAAATAAATATATATGTATATTTTCGGAATATTAAATGCATATATTTTTCAGATTTTATTTTCCTAGTTTAGGGGTACTAGTTTAGCTATAAATAGGGTCCTTTTACATGTAAAAAAAGACAACAAAAAATAATAAACATCTGGTCTAGAATTCTGTGCAAATTTCGTCTTCTAGTGAATAAAGTTTTTTTTTTTTTAAATTCAATTCCCGCTCAACTAGAGCCCCTCCCGCCGGCGACGGGCTGCCACCGTCCGCTCAGCCGTCACGCTCAGACACCACAGCGCCGGACCCTCCTGGCCAGCCACCTCGCCACCCGACGCACCCTCAGTCAGCCCCGCCACCGCACCCGGTCCACTCTCCCGCACCTGACGCTGTCCGCCGCCGCCTGGGTTCGTCGGTCGGAGCCCCCCTGTTAGCCTTTCCCGATCAGATCTGCTGCTGCTGCCGTCCGCTGTCGCCGTCCGTTGCTGCTGCCGGTGCCTGCCGCTGCTCCACCCGTCTGTCCATCCGTCTGCCATCCGCCGTCGCGCCCCGCCGTCGTCCCGCCGTGACCCTGCCTGAGCCGATCCCACTGCAGGTAAGGGTCTTCCCCTCTGCTGATTTTCCTTTTTATTTATTTATTTAGTTATTTATTTAATAGTTTATTATTAATATTTTGATTATTTTATTTTCTGTTTTATATTATTATTATTATATTACAATTAATTAAAATTTTAAATGTAATTAGTTAGATTTAATTAATAGTTTAAATGTAATTAGTAAAATTTAATTCGTAGTTTAATTTAAAGTGATTAAGTTTAATTTGATAAGCATGTTAAAAGTTTTTTTTTTTATTTTAGACTTCATTTTTAATAGTAGTTATAGGTTATTGTTAAATTTTAGATTTGTGATTATATTTGATAATATCTTTTCGTATGATGAAATTTGATTAATTTTGACATTGTTGGATTAATTCAGTGTAATACAGGTGTAAACAATAAAATTGGCAAATTCGTGAATTGAGTACCAAAAGGGCGTGATTAATTCCATGAGTTTTAATTCGTAATAGAACCCCCGAACTCGTATTTCTGATCATAGACTGATTTAATACCTAGGTGTTTAATTAGTTATACGTTTAGGTAATTTAGGATTCTAGTTAGCCTAATAATTAACTAGTGGCGACTCTATTCAAAATCCACGTTTTCAAAACGTAATTCGCCTTAGGACAGATTTTAGGTCAGACAATTTGGCGAATCTGCTGGGGAAGATTTAGAGGGTTCGGGCTCAGTATGTTCACTTTTTGCCATGTTAGAATTTTGTAATTTTTATTTTTATTTCACAGATCTAACTTGTTTTTTTTGTGATTTCAGGTGTGGAGTTAAGTTTTTATTATGACTAACTATTTTTCTTTGTTGTGTATGTATTATTTAAATTTGCACACACCCACTTTAGCGTAATCTCCAAAACGCCTAAAACCCAGGGCGACTAGGAACCCCGGAGGTTTAGTACGGTACGACCGGAGCGGCTGGGCCGCCGGTACGGCTCGGAAAACCTCTACTCGCTTGTGAAGGTCTTATGATCCCTATGATGGGGTGAGGAAACCACCTTGTCGGGAACCTGTCAGTGGAACATACCTTGTAGAGCAAAGCCACACATTTTTTACCCCCCTAACATGATCTGTTTTTTTTTGTTGTAAATGTTATCATTACTGTTTGTATAACTTTTATTTCTCATTCGTCTCATTGCATTTTAAAAAAAAAAAAAAAATTCAGCTAAGTAGTTAGTCATTTAGAAATTTTATTTCCGAACATGCATTTTGTATGCATTGTTTTTTTTTTAAAAAAAACCTCTTACCTGATTTTTTTTTATTTCAAACTTGCGTTTCATACGCATTATTTTTTTTTCTTAAAAAAACTCTTCAGGTAAGTTGTGATTTTGGTTAGCGCGTCGCGCATGTAAAAAAACATTTTTGGAAATTTTAATTCCCCTTTAGCTATTAGAGCTTCTAATTTCGAACGTGCATTCCATATGCATCATTTCAAAAACTTTTTACCTAAATTGTTTTATTTTAAATAATGCATCCAGTATGCATTAATTTAAAGAACTTTTTAAATAAATCGTAAGCTCTCTTAGTTTTAGGGCTCTTTGTTTAAAAAACCTTTTACCTGATTTTTTTAAAAGATGTGCATCTCATATGCATTATTTTCGAAAAAAACCTTTCAGGTAAATTGTAATTTTTCTTAGTTGTAGAACTTTCATTTTTAAGTTTGCATCTTGTATTTATTTTTTTTGTGCATCTCATATGCATTTTTTTTCTTTTTTTTTTCAAAAAAAAAACTTTTCACTTGATTATTTTTTTAATTTTGAGCAACTAGGATGCATTGATTTTTTTTCCCTCATAAAAAAAAAAAAAACAAAAAAATTCAGGTAACTTGTAAGTTTTCTCAACTGTACAACTTTCACCTCATAGGCATTGTTTTAGGAAAAAAAACGATTCTTTTTTTTAGATTGTAAATCTTCTCTTAGTTGTTGAGCTTCTAATTCCAAACATGCATTGCATTTGCATTTGTTTTTATAAAAAAATTTCACATGGATTTTTCATTTTGTACATACATTCCATATGTGTCATTCAGGTAAACCGGTTGTAAGTTGTAAGTTTCTTATCAGTAAAACTTTAACTTTTCGAGCATGCATGAGCATTTAAAAAAAATCAAAGTGTCATTCGTTTTTATCCAAGGTGTATTGCACTTTTCTGGCAAGATCGTCTCAACATTCGCATGAGCAAGCATTTAAAAAATGAGAGTTTTGATGCTAATTTTTGAAAATAGTTTAACTGTGCAGTTGAGTGCGATTATTCGAGTTTAAACAAAGGACAAGAAAACCTTTTTGAGAAACCTTGTTTCGAGCATCTGCCCTGAGTTCGAGCCAGATAGTGCACTCGGCAAACTCAGTAAACTCCAAGCTAGTGCGAAGCACTTAGATCATAAATTTTGATTCTTTCTGAAATGTAATCAAAATTATGAAATGAATGACATTAGAAGTTTTCCGAAAAATCATGCATGAATTCTTTTATTCTTTATACTAACTCCCGTGTTTAGTCTTTTCAGGTATCCTTGGATAGGTATTGGTATCTGGTACATACGAGTGGTGTCAGCCAAATGAGGCAACATAAAAAGAATGTGCAGCCATCCAATTGCACGAAGAACAAATTGCGCACTCGGGATATCCGATGCTCAGGTATGATGAATTGTACTTGATTTTTTCCTTGAGATTTGGGTGTCCCTACTCTTTTTGTAGATCAGACGACCACTTCGACGACATCGCAACCACGTGAAATGTGACTCCTTCAAAGAACTCCCATGCCAAAATTCCACATATCATGTGCGGAATTCATACGCATCCCCGAACCAAACCCTACATCCATTCTACGGTGAGGTCTAAACTGGTCAATGGTAAACAAGGGGCACCTCCCATTGAGATCGGAAATGTCCAAAGATGGGAAAATATCAAGAGATCATCGAGAGTCTCGTGAAGATTCAATGTGCTGATCAATGAACATTTTAGATGTCAAGCAAAGAAAACATTATTGTTGGTGCCTTCCATCAGAGGTCCAGGGGCATTTACTTTCCGGCGGGTGTTCATATACAAGTTGTGATTTCTAGATGGAGCGGGAAAATCAGGACATGCAGCAGGTCCAGTCGCATAGCGAGCACATTTCCCACTAGAAAAATCCGACACCCAGGTAAGAAAAGTTGTGATCATTTGTATCCTCGAAATTTGAGTTTTTCCTTAATCATTGTGCAGTTTGGGTAATCCTCCAAATCAAAGCCCCTGAAGAGCACATCTCGTGCGCAGCCCTTTGCTCGCCGCAAGCTGTCAAATTTATCCCAGATACCTCGTGTGATATCTAGCATTTACCATTTGCGGACTACTGTGCCCCAATACGGACTACTCCACGTCATCCTTGTGTGATCCTAAACCAAGTCATACATTTGTCATGCGGCCCGATCAGTGCTAACCGTGGGGCATCCCCGGACGAGATTGAGCAATAGCCGGGGCACTTGAGAAGCCGAGATTAGAAATCACTGTGTACATCATCCATTGGTTGTAAGGTCCATCCAGGGCGTCGACACGATCGACATATTTTGACTCAATCAACTGAGTCCTTCTCTAGAAGATGTTTGAATTAGAAATTTCAGAATTGCCACTAGGGGCATTTACGTAATTGTTGTTGATTATTTTCGTTAAATTTTTCGTTTTAAAAAAAAAAGGTTAAAGGTCCTTTTAGTACCACATGTTTGCAAAAATTACACTGTTCATACCACTAGTATTTTTTCGTACCGAATTGGTACCATATGTTTCCAAACCTTACTGTTTTGGTACCTCCGTTAGGGTTCTGTCAAAAAAAACCGTTAAATGGCATGTGCCATGCACGTGACCAGTCCCAAAACTTTCAATTTTGTTACAATTTAGTCCATCTAATACATCCCTAACTTTTATTTTGTTCAATTTAGTCCTAAAACTTCAAAACCAAAGCATTTTCCAAAATTGACCTAGCCGGACTTAGCCTAGGGCTAGGTCCGACCCTGGGTCATGGTCGCCGGACCCAGGCGACCCCGACCCAGGGTCGGACCTAGCCCTAGGCTAGGTCCGGCTAGGTCAATTGGGACCTAGCCCCAATTGAGTTAAATTGGGGCTAGGTCCAATTGACCTAGCCGGACCTAGCTTAGGGCTAGGTCCGATCCTGGGTCTGGGTCTCCTGGGTCCGGTGACCCCTGCCCAGGGTCTGACCTAGCCCATGGGTAGGTCCGGCTAGGTCAATTTGGGGAAATGGTTTGATTTTGAAGTTTTAGGACTAAATTGAACAAAATAAAAGTTAGGGATGTATTAGATGGACTAAATTGTAACAAAATTGAAAGTTTTGGGCTGGTCACGTGCATGGCACATGCCATTTAACGGCCGTTTTTTACGGAACCCTAACGGAGGTACCAAAACAGTAAGGTTTGGAAACATATGGTACCAATTCGGTACGAAAAAATACTAGTGGTATGAACAGTGTAATTTTTGCAAACATGTGGTACCAAAAGGACCTTTAACCCAAAAAAAAAAGGGCAAAGAAGAAAAAAACAAGCAAAAAAGGCAAAAAAAAAAAAAAAAAAAAAGCAAAAAAAAAATACTTTTTCTTTTATTTAGGGTCACAGCCGCCCTTTAATTGGCTACCGATAAAAATAAAGAGTGCTCATGCAAATTTTGTGAGAGCAGTGAAAAAATAGAAGTGTCACTGTTGTCCCTAAATCAACTAAAAATAAAAAGGGTCTCAGTCGTCCCTAAAACGACTACAAAAAAGGGCCACAACCACCCTTCAAATGGCTACAGATAAAAGGCGACCCCACGAACCCTGTGAGGGCGGGAGAATAAAAAGGGTCATAGCCACCCTTAAAATGGCTACACAAAAAGAGTGATCTCGCGAAACCGGTGAGGGCAGGAAAATAAAAGAAAGGGTCACAGTCATCCCTCAAACGGCTACCGTCAAAAGACCGATCCCGGAACATCGATGGCGGATATTAAATGAAAGGGCCACAACCACCCTCAAAATGGTTACATACAGTGTTTCCCGGATCAGATACGAGGAATGAAGGGCCACAGCCACCCTCCAAATGGCTACAATCAAAAGAGCTCCCGCAACATTGAAGACAGTGAGAAAAAGGTCACAGTCACCCTCTAAATGGCTACAAATACTCCCGCATCGAGGTGGAAAATAAAGTACGGGTCACAGCCACTGTTTGATCGGCTACCATATAAAGAGTGCTTCCGCTAGGTTGAAAACTCAAAAGGGCGACCTAGGCAAAATCAGGAAATGAGGGGCATGGTTGCAAATTCAGAAATTGCAATCATGGCAAAAGGTGAGAAAAAAACAGAGGGGCATGGTCGGAAATCCCTCAATCGACCGTGGCAAAAGGAGAGAAAAAAGAGGGATTCTCAAAAAAAAAAAAAGAAAAGAAAAAAGAGAAAGATCCCGCTAAGTTGTCGCACCATGCGCAAATTAGGCGAAAATTAGGGACAAACATTCGTGCGCCTGTGTATTATCTAACGGTACAGTGTTTTCCAAGTCAACATCACGGCAAGCGGGACGGTTACAGTCTGCTCTCGCGAGTCACCATTCAAGGATAAGTAGGACAGTTACGGTCTGTTCCTACGAGTCAACTTCATGACAGGCGGGACGGTTACAGTCTGCTCTCGCGAGTCACCATTCAAGGATGAGTAGGACAGTTACAGTCTGTTCCTACAAGTCAATTTCACGGCAAACGGGGCGGTTACAGTCTGTTCTCTAACGTCACCACTCAAATGATGAGTAGGACTGTTACAGTCTGTTCCTACAAGTCACAACCGACAATCAGGATCTGAAGTTTTCCAGCTTCCTGAGAGTCAACCCCGACGAACGAAGCCTTAGTATTCAGCATTCGCAAGTCACGCCAATAGAGGCACTTCTCCAACGGACACCACTAGAGGCTCTTCTCCGACATACGCCGCTAGAGGCATCGCCAAAGGGTCTCCGATACGGTCTGAAGTAGAGGTCTTCCGCCACCAGAGATATCACCAGAGGTTTTCCGGTACGGCCTGACGTAGAGGTCTTCCGTTACCACTCGCCACTAGAGGCATCACCAAAGGTTCTCCGGTACGGTCTGACGTAGAGGTCTTTCGCCACCAGAGATATCACCAGAGGTTTTCCGGTACGGTCTGACGTAGAGGTTTTTCCGTTACCACTCGCCACTAGAGGCGTCACCAGAGGTTGTTGGTACTGTCTGACGTAGAGGTCTTCTGTTACCAATCATCACCAAAGGTTTTACTTTATTGCACGCCACTGGAGGCTTTTCCTTGTCGCTCGCCACTGGAGGCAACGTCGATTGAGGTTTTACTTTACTGCACGCCACTGGAGGCTTTACTTTTCCGCATGCCACTGGAAGCTTTACTTTTCTGCACGCCACTGGAGGCTTTACTTTTTCGCACGCCACTGGAGGCTTTACTTTCTGCACTACCAATGGAGGCACCGTCAACAGGGGCACCGCCGACGGAGGTTCTATTTTCAGCGCTACCAATGGAGGCACCGCCAACAGGGGCACCGCCAACGGAGGTTCCATTTTCCGCACGCCAATGGAGGCACCGCCAACAGGGGCACCGCCAACAGAGGCTCTACTTTTTTGCACTTTCCGAAATAAGACAGGAGTTTCCTTGAAGATTCGAAGACTCGAAAGAAGATATACTTCCCAACCAAAATTAGTGTTTACTCGTTTTTGGACAAATCCCCTCGAACTTGTTCTACGGGAATTCGCCCAAAGAGGGACAAGCTGTAAACACCTAATTTTGGTCCGCGCGTAGCACGTTAAAAATGTCACGCGTAAAAAAAAAGGAAGTATTTAAATATGGAAGATCGCGAAGTTTCTAAAGATAGGAGTGGCTTAAAATAGGATAGTGTATATGCATTATTTATTGTAAAATATTTAGAAAATATATTATGTGTATTTATGGTGAAATACATAAATATATATGTATATTTTCGGAATATTAAATGCATATATTTTTCAGATTTTATTTTCCTAGTTTAGGGGTAGTAGTTTAGCTATAAATAGAGTCATTTTACATGTAAAAAGAGACAACAAAAAATAATAAACATCTGGTCTAGAATTCTGTGCAAATTTCGTCTTCTAGTGAATAAAGTTTTTTTTTAATTCAATTCCCGCTCAACTAGAGCCCCTCCCGCCGGCGACGGGCCGCCACCGTCCGCCCAGCCGTCATGCTCAGACACCACCGCGCCGGACCCTCCTGGCCAGCCACCTCGCCACCCGACGCACCCTCAGTCAGCCCCGCCACCGCACCCGGTCCACTCTCCCGCACCTGACGCCGTCCGCCGCCGCCTGGGTTCGTCGGTCGGAGCCCCCCCTGTTAGCCTTTCCCGATCAGATCTGCTGCTGCTGCCGTCCGCTGCCGCCGTCCGTTGCTGCTGCCGGTGCCTGCCGCTGCTCCACCCGTCTGTCCATCCGTCTGCCGTCCGCCGTCGCGCCCCGCCGTCGTCCCGCCGTGACCCTGCCGGAGCCGATCCCACTGCAGGTAAGGGTCTTCCCCGCTGCTGTTTTTCCTTTTTTTTTATTTTTATTTATTTATTTATTTATTTAATAGTTTATTATTAATATTTTGATTATTTTATTTTCTGTTTTATATTATTATTATTATTATATTACAATTAATTAAAATTTTAAATGTAATTAGTTAGATTTAATTAATAGTTTAAATGTAATTAGTAAAATTTAATTAGTAGTTTAATTTAAAGTGATTAAGTTTAATTTGATAAGCATGTTAAAAGTTTTTTTTTTTATTTTAGACTTCATTTTTAATAGGAGTTACAGGTTATGATTAAATTTTAGATTTGGGATTATATTTGATAATATCTTTTCGTATGATAAAATTTGATTAATTTTGACATTGTTGGATTAATTCAGTGTAATACAGGTGTAAACAATAAAATTGGCAAATTCGTGAATTGAGTACCGAAAGGGCGTGATTAATTCCATGAGTTTTAATTCGTAATAGAACCCCCGAACTCGTATTTCTGATCGTAGACTGATTTAATACCTAGGTGTTTGATTAGTTATACGTTTAGGTAATTTAGGATTCTAGTTAGCCTAATAATTAACTAGTGGCGACTCTATTCAAAATTCACGTTTTCAAAACGTAATTCGCATTAGGACAGATTTTAAGTCTGACACTATCTATAGTGATCAAGCGAAAACACTTGAATTATGGTCTCCTTGATTCAATCCTTGACACGAGCTCGTCGACTCTTCCAATACATTTCCTCACGCTTCCAAGGAAGCTTGAGCCTTTCTTTCTAGTAACTCACCCTCCTCCGTAGTTTGAGAACCATCATGAGTAATATCCCTGAAGCATGCATATATCTGCCTTCGATTATTGCCAAACCTGCGTTTGCTCCAAGGGACAAGACGATTACGACAGGTGGTTAGCTTTTCCCAAAAAACCTGCAAATGATCTGAACCCATCGAACTATGACCCTCTTCCCAAGCTGAATGGGTCGCATTCCTCTTGTTTCGTCCACATCTCTTTTTAAATCTAAAAGGTTTAACCCCAACGTTGGGTCCGAGCCTAGGGAGGGCTCATGAACTGGGCCCTCGGGTATAAACGAACCCATTCCATGTCGAGCTTATCCATATTCATTCCTTAACCAACACACCATTACGCCTATTGTTGGATCATGTAAACACTGGCCCTCTAAAATGTATATCTAGAAGCCCCGTTGCATTAATCGTCTCATTGAAAATATCAATACCAGATTGATCCTTCCTTACTCCCCAAGTTTCTCACTATGTACCCTATAATTCATTGAAATCCCCGACACAAATTCACCATCCCGACCTCCGCCTCGTAGTACGCTTTAGCTTTCCCCAATTTTCAAGTCGTTCGCTCAGTATCTGTAGACACATACATGTCAAATACTATTGAGCACCAGTAGCTGCAAAGCGAACAGTGCAATCCACGACGCTGTTCTATGATTGGTATTGACTCAAGACAAGAAGACCCTCCGGTAATAATATGTATGCATGTGGGGTCTTATAGACGACGATTTGATATGGGTATCGGCTTCTTAACTAAAAAGCCTGTTGTTAAAAAAGTTAATTGAATTTACAGTGAAAAAGAAATTGGACTCTTAAACTTAGTATAATAGGAAAAACTTCCTTCATCTTAGATAGGATTTTGAGATTAACTAGCTCTCTCGTCTCGGTATGAATGAAACTAACAAAAGCTGGAATAATATGATGCGTGTATTAGATAGAATTAAAGATTGTATATGTTAGTTACAACTCTTTTTATGTGATGAACCAGTGCATACAAACATATTCCAAACAAAACATCATTTCTTTGAAGCCCGACTTCCACGGCTGATGAAAAGAAGGTATGTATTCCCGAGCCAAGACGACTGCGAATACAAATACCAAACTAAACCATCGCTACATACATTGTTTTCTTTCTTCTTCTTCCCTGTTGCCATCACCAGATTCACCACAACCTTTTTTTGCTGCTGTCAAGTCAACAAAATTGGGACTGTAACTTTCTTCTGATTGGTGCACCAACTTTCTGCTGCACTTAGGTGGCCTAGCCATCTTCATCATTTCCTCATCCTCCTTGTTCTTCCTCTTCTTCTTTGAATCAAACAGCCCAAAGGCAAAAGCTTCCAAGGCTTTGGTGGTTAGAGGCCGGTTCCTTGTGCTCTGCCTCCTTTGCTTCATACTTGGCTCCTCCTCCTCCTCCTCTGAGTTACTTGGCTGTTTCTGCAGCAACTGAGAATCTAATTCAGCATCCGGACAGACAGGTAAGTTCAAGTCAATCATTGACCACAAAGGAGGATTAGGATTTTGGTCAGTTAATTCGCTCTTGTTTTCCATGGAAGGAGAGACAGTCGGCGTTTCTGGAGACGGGTCTGCTCCTGAACTCATCATCATTGATCCATCCACTTCAATATTCCCCCCCTTCTGACGCTTCTTCTTGGCTGTTGCTTTACTGTTGCCCTTTGTTCTTCGCTGCTTCGGTTGGACCTCTGAATTATTTTTCCTCTTCACCTTTAATACTACTGATGATTTGGAGATTAGATGATCAGATGTGGTGAAACTCGATGACCCCACTGAGTTAGACTCATCCATTTTCTCCTCCTCCTCATCTCCATTATTATTATTATTACATTCTTCTCCTCTTACTCCTTGATTCCTGAAAGTAAGGGGGGATCTGCTGCTGAATACTGGAGGCAAACACCTCAACTCCCTCAATTTGCAAGCTTTTCTGTCACCCTTCTCAACCACCATACTTGTGTCCACAATCGTGTACTTCATGGGATTAGTACCGCTGAGGCTCAGAGTTCGAGGCTTTAAGTAGCGGTGCCTCTCTTCTTCATCATCATCTGAAGAAGAATGATCAGATTTGTCCCACTCCTGACCACCTCCATTAGCCACTGCTGCTGCTGCAGTTGTTTCAGCTTCAAGATCAAGAAGGTGAGGCTGTGATCCCACTCTGTGGAGTACATCACTGACAGAGTCATAGAAGTGTTCTCCTTTCACAAGTTTCCTCTTGGAGAATTTCTTCACCCCGGGGACAAGGAACACTAGAGAGTAGCGGGACTCAGGTTGCTCTGAGTGCCAACCTCTTGCTAACAGCCGGGGCCACACAGCTTCCCAGAAGAGATCGTTGGATTTGGCTTTGCTTAACCGGAAGTTGCCCGTGAGGAAACTCACAATCTCTGCAGCTGACAGAGTGGAGCATGCTTTGCCAACAGGGACATCAGGGAAGAGAGCAGCCGTTTGAGTCGGTTTCGGATGCTCTAACCCTATTCCTGTCAGATCTTGCTTCCCTTTACCTATTCCAACAGCTTCTACCAATCTGCTCAGACCTGCTATGTCTTTGAGAGAGAAGACGTATTCTTCTAGTGATGTTTTTCCCTCCCCAAAAGACTTGGAAGCCTGAAAGAAGATACACTAGCTTCAGTTATTGTTACCCAATACATCATCATGCAAAAGCAGATATAGCAAACAGATTTTGGTCTTGAATCTGCCGATTCTAAATGAAAATGGAAAAAAAAAAAAAAAACTACACCCAATTTCTACTTTTTAAGGCTGATGAAACTGGAACTTGTTTTGATGCACATTAACATACAGATTTGCTCACTTGCAAGGAATATGTGCTTTCTAACCCCCCATCTAAAATTCCCCTTTTAACCCAAAATTCAAGGTGATTTTAATCTAAAGTGAGGAGACGCCATTAAACTCCATGCAAATTGAATGAATTATATGAAACCTATAGTGAGATTGACCATATCACAGACTTTCAAAACAATTCAGCAGCGTAATCTCTGATATGCCAAAAGAGTGGTCCAATAATAAAGGAAAATATCTGGCAGGAAGTTGGTGCCTGTGAAGTTCGCTGCTATTAGCTATCAAGAGATTCTCAGGGGCTAGCATCTCAATAAGATAAAAGAAAAGATTACCTCCTGCAATTTACTCTTGCATTCCTCTGACAAGTGAGAAGACAGGCGGGTTATCAGTTCTTGTTGCCTTAACCCAGCAAAAATCTTTTGCCCATAAATGCATTTTCTGCTCTTCATCTTTCGGCATGTCGACCATCTCTTGTACTTAGTAGACCCGTAAAAATGCCCATAATAGTAGGCCATTACTTCGCCTATGCTTTTGTTCTCCATGAACAGCCTCACTTGAATGAGATTTTTCCCAAAAATATACAAACTCAGGAGAAAATTTGCTTCATCCTTCTCGTTCCAGGAATTGTACTGGGAACCGGGAACTAAAAAGTAGCCTCTTTTCTCATTGGAATCTTCAGGTTCCTCACATTTGACTGAAGAAGCACAAGATTTATCAGATCCAACAACAAATTCCTGTTTTTCATGTTTGGTTTTATCGACTCCCTCACGGACCCACATGACAGGTATAGGCAACCCAAGAAAAATGTAAGGCTTTCTACATGTATTGCAACCACTCTCAGCAGTCTCTCTTTTAAACAAGGTAATGTCAAATTCTGATGTCAAAGAGGGAATTTCGGCCTGATATTCATCTCCAACTCGTGGTTGTACTTGTGGTTCTCCGAACACATCATACCCACTCGAAAGCTCTGAAGGGAGCAGTACTTCAGCTGTGGCATCTTCAATGCATTCTACATTGGAACTCGTCTCAACTGAGTCCATCTAAGAATCTCGAAACTGTAAAAAACAAGAGAAGATGAATTGAATAAGAAGTGAATCTCAATGGTAGTAATAACTGAGCAAAAGATAATATACTATGTAATCAATGGAACTTCTTTTATCTTGTTACATCACAACAAACTAAATTTTCAACAATATAGGAGAAACACGAGTATATTACAAGAGAATCCAAATATTCAATGATCTACATTAGAAGATTGTAACACTATATTATTATAAAGCAAGTGCACATTCAAATTAAAATCCACTAAAATTGAATCACTGCAATTTGCAGCATATGATCTTCCTACACACTATAGACATCAATACCTAACAAGCTTTCCTAATTTCTAAAACATTATCAGAAACCATTTGGTCAACATCGTAGTAGCTAATTCCCCCAAAATGCTAGATTTCATCATAAACCATCAAGATAAGTCTCCCTGATCTCAGGAGACTCTAGAACTTCAACATATAATAAGCTCAGAAGTCTGACACCCTTGTTCTTTCAGATCTCCTTTCTCCTTTGAACATCTAGTTGAAAGCTCAGTATGTGCTCTACTCTAACCATGGAACCACCAGCTCTCATCTGGTTTGTACCTTTTGCACTCACCAAAATTTCCTCTCTTTGTTTTCTGCTAAAATTCCTTAACCGACAAGAAACTGAAACTAGCAATTTTCGTCAGTCACACTTCATGATACCCTTCAGCTGAAACCAAGTTTCTTAAAGAATAGAATATAAGGAATTGTATTCACCAAAAATATAACAAACTGGAAACTTTGCAATGTCGAAAAATCAAAACTTTAAGTCATAGGAATAGATCCTACATGACCAGTTACTATCTCCTTAAAATCTTCTGGCAACAATTCATCTCTTTGAATTGAACATTGTTATTGGAGCTGGCCTAATCGAAATAACAAGTCAATCACTAGTAATGCTGACTTTCCCATATATTACCCGCATATATACAATATTTCCAACCAACAGTCAGTATCTTTACCCTATTGACTTTACTGGAGAGGGTAGACTGAGAATCTGTCGCCGAATAAATAAACGTGAAACACCAACTTCCCTAACAACCTAATTTACTAACTACAACCAAGCGCATCAATCAACAAAAATGAAGAACCAGGTTCACTTTGAGGAACAGTAAAGAAGGTCTTCACGTAGAAGGGACCTCTCCAGATTTATAACGGCGCACAACCGTAACACTCAATCCCAGAAGCAACCTCAGACGGACGTACACAAGCTTCATACCTCATCCATCTAAGAAAAACATGCTTATTCAAGAAATTATACTATTAAAGAGACTAAAAATTCAGCGTAGTAACACGGATAGGGACAGAAAGCCCAGCCTAAATATTCGAACCATAATGACGTATCTTGGAGATATAAGAGAAGAAGCACCTCTAACCTCTAGTTAGGAGTAGAAGAGGATGCCGGGGAGACGGTCTTTCGCGGCGGAAGCGGTTGGACGGAGCAATGGAAGCGGCGGAACAACCGGAGCGGATCGAAGTTGAAGTAGTAGAGTTTGGGAAGGGGGAAAGGAGGCGATTGTGGGAGAAAAACGGTGAATCAGAGAAGATGAAAGTGGACAGGTGAAGCTGGTTGTGATCGAAGCGCCATGAAGGAGAAGGGGAGTGAGACGCAGAGAAAGAAGACGAGACGCGAATTCTGGGAGCAGAAATAAAAGAAAAGAAAATATTTTTCTCTCAACCACTGTTAAACTTGAACAAGAGCCGATGCCGAACGGGACCCAAAAAGGACAAAAATATATACTAAAGAAAAACAATTACATTTCTTAATTAATTAATAACTGATTTAAACTATAAAGACTTCAACAAATCCTTCATTATTTTTCAAATAACATGAAAACGCCTCAACTGAATCGTAGGTGTTAGGAGTAGTTATTCATGATAATATTACTACCTTGTTAAATACGTTGTCTATTTTCATTTATGTTGTTTTTAGACGATGTGCAATTAGTACACTTATTTATTAATCGCCCTGCAATAGCTAATATATTTGGATGTTATAACGCCCCTTATATCCCTTATGTTTTACGATATGTTTATTATTTCATTTCTTCATTTATAATAAAAATAAAAACATATCCAACCTTATATATAATATTGTCGGCGCATGAGTTGTACGCACAATAATGATCATACTTTTTAATGATTTGGTCCAAAGATGAATTAAAATTTGAAGAATTTTTTTTAAGACATTTGAATAAAAAAAATGTAATAGTATATTGTTACAATAGATAATAAATAAAATTGTAATACAAACTGTTAATATATACATGCAAAAATATGCTCTAAAATAAGATAAACAAACGTGAACGAGAGACTACAAATAATATGTGTTGTCCATGCCCACCGCCCGAAAAGATTTGTTACACATATGTGCTACTTGATGTATTATATATATAATTAATAAAATAATATCTAAGAAATTATTCTCACTTAGGTATATATGTTGAAAAATTAATTACGACAATTAAATTTGATAAACTGGAAATTTATTAATATAATTCAACAATTAGTTCACCGAGCACGAAACAAAACTCTCTATTATCTAGTTTTTATTATAAAAAAAAAAGTATTCAAATAATCATCTACTCTACTCGCGTTTTATGGGGAAAAAAATTTAAAAATTTATACTATGATGGTAGTTATTAATTTATATTTTGTACAGAAATTTTGTTTGATTATTAATGTTAAAAAGATTTTGTTATGATTAGTTAGTTACAATAATGTATATAAATTAATTAGAAGTAAGCATAATGAGATTTCAATAGGATAAGGGATTTTCTTTAAGTGATCCAAACTAGTCGGACTACTCCTCAATTTTGCTCCCGATTTTGGGTCATACCCTCTTGATCAACCGAGAGTTTTGAGGTACTAATTGAGGGGGAAAAAAAAAGTCAGGAGGTAGTGTGAGGTACTAGAAGGTATCAACAATTTTTAATCAAATTGACTTAATAAATAATTGAGTTGTGTTCCAAAATTGAGTTGTGTTCCAAAATGAGAATTGAAAAAATGTCTTGCCGTCATAGAACATGATAATTCTTGTCTTTAAATATATAATAATGATGTGTTAATAGATTTGCTTTACATATGGTTTTCAGTGAACTGGATGTTTATAATAAAGAGAATGGTAAAATTCCAATACCAAAGTACCGATATGTTCCAACTTTAGAGTGCTAATATAATTGTCTTAAAAGTTGTTCATAATTACATTGTCTGTCATAGTGAGATAAATCGGAATATCTACCCTAGAACACCTTGGTATTGCACTGTCTTTATTGTCGTTGTTTTGGACGGAAAATGTCACGATTGCATTATCGGGGAGCGGGTGTGTCCATCGAACTACTAGAAAACATTGAAAACATCAATTTGAGTTGGAGACAACAAAAATCTGCAGATGCGGCTGAGATATGAAGAGAATTTGGGGAGAGAGCTAAGAAATTGAAACTCTTGAAACCATAATTGTAAGTTGAATTGAATGAGGAATAAGAAAGGGGAATCTTTATAATCATTTACAACGGAAGGGTATTTTGGTCAATTCATTTCGAGATATTTTTTGAATTTCAATCAATACTTGTCACAAAAAACGTACCAGGTACCATTTCGTATTGGTGTGTTATCTCAGGTACCAATTAACCTAATGTGACATTTACCCAATTGTCTTAGGTAATATCTTTAATATTAACGGGCTACCATTTACGGAGCCACGTCACCATATGCTAACAGCTCCCACTCACTGGAATGAGAGGGTGCCTGTTAATGTATTGTTATCCAATAGCCTCAACATTTCAGTCTTCAGTTATTGTCTCCGTCTCCGAATAGTTCATACTAGGTTTGCCGTGCGACCGGTGGATACGACGGGCATTGTGCTACTCATCTGTTAGGAGTATTGTAGCGCCCGCAAAACGTTGATTCCCTGTCGTAAATCAATTCTGTTAAAAACAAAATATGTACCGCACTGTATCCTTGGTCAACTGATAATTCTCCAATTGCCCAGTTTTCCACATATGAATACTTCTCCAGGGCATCCGTACAAGTGTTCACAACCTTCAACTAATATCCGGCTGGTGGCTACCAAGTGAACACAAGAGTCAGTGAATTATAGGTGAACATGACCATCCCCATCGCTTATACCCTTAGTCTAACTCAACCGTGTCGGACCCTAAAAATCCGACCTATGGCGATTACGTTTTTGAAAACGTGAAATTTTTAAAGAGTCACCACTAGTTAATTATTAGGCTAACTAGAATCATAAATCACCCAAGCGAATAACGAATTAAACACCTAGGTATAAAATCGGTCTTCGATCAGAAATTCAAGTTCGGGGGTTCTATTACGAATTAAAAATATAGATATTTAATTACGCCCTTTCGGTAATAAATTCACTTAATTTCCACTTTTAAAATTTAAACATTCGTTACGTCAAATTAATCTAACGTTATAAAAAAAATTAAACTAATTTTTACGCAAAAACTATTATTAACAATAAATATAAACCTAAAAAAAAAAACTATTAAGCATCTAATTAAGATAAAATCTAAAAAAAAAACTAAACATGCTCCAAACATGATACAATTTAGTAATTACATATCATACACATATATTCACAAAAACATGTTATCTAATTATATTTACATTTTAATTACCTAGCCAACATATTATAATAATAATAAAGAATAAATAGAAAATTTAAACAAAAAACAAATTATTATATAATAACAATAATAATAATAATTATATATAAAAAAAAAAAAAAAACAATCGGATTACAGGCAGGAAACTCACCTGCGTCTCCAACCAGTGCAGGGCCAGCACAGCTCAAATGGTGCTCCGGCCGGACAGACGGCACCGCAGCAGTCACGGCGGCTCCAGGCACGGAACAGCAGTGATGGCGTGACTCCGGTGGTGCTTCGGCAACGGGCAGTAAACAGAAGCCACATGTCAAACTCCGGCAGCAGCTGACTCCGGTGGGCCAGCGATTCACTCCGGCAGGCTTCCAGGCAGCAACCGACGGGCTAACGGCGTGACGAGGCAGCACGACTCCGATGGGCTGGTTGCAGGGCCGGAGGTTTGGCTGCGGTGGGCATCGTGGGTGAAGTGACGATCGGAGAAGCGGGTCACGGCAACGGTGAGCTGGGATCCCGGAGGTAGGGTGGCGCGGTCTGAACGGGATGACCTCCGGCGGGCGAGGCGGGGTGAAGGAAAAAGAGAGAGAGAGAGAGAGAGAGAGAGAGAGAGAGAGAGAGAGAACTGGGGCGGTCACCGGCAGGAGGTGGTCGTCGGCCGGTGGTGGTCAGATGGCTGGAGCTGGACAGGGTGAGCTGACGGCGACGGGCGGCGCGACGCTGGGTGGCGGTCGGAGGTCACCGGTGGGAGCAACCACCCAGCAGCGAAGAAGAAAGCAAAAAAAAAAAAAAACTTTACACTACAGGACAAATTTACACGAATTTCGAGATCTGATAGTATTATGATTGATGTGTTGTTTTTTTTTTTACATATAAAAGGACCATATTTATAGCTAAACTAGGACCCCTAAACTAGGAAAATAAAACCTGAAAAATATATGCATTTAATATTCCGAAAATATAAATATATATTTATGTATTTCACCATAAATACACATAATATATTTTCTAAATATTTTACAATAAATAATGCATATACATTATCCTATTTTAAGTCAGTCCTATCTTTAGAAACTCCGCGACCTTCCATATTTAAATACTTCTTTTTTTGACGTGTCACACATGACATTTTGAATGTGCTATGCACGAACCAAAATTAGGTGTTTACAGCTTGCCCCTCTTTGGGCGAATTCCCGTAGAACAAGTTAGAGAGGATTTGTCCAAAGACGAGTAACACTAATTTTGGTTGGGAAGTATATCTTCTTTCGAGTCTTCGAATCTTCAAGGAAACTCCTGGCTTATTTCGGAAAGTGCAAAAAAAGTAGAGTCTCTATCGGCGGTGCCCCTGTTGGCGGTGCCTCTGTTGGCGTGCAGAAAATAGAATCTCCGTTGGCGGTGCCCCTGTTGGCGGTGCCTCCATTGGTAGCGCAGAAATTAGAACCTCCGTCGGCGGTGCCCCTGTTGGCGGTGCCTCCATTGGTAGTGCAAAAAATAAAGCCTCGGTTGGCGGTGCCTCCGTTGGCGGTGCAGAAAGTAAAGCCTCCAGTGGCGTACGGAAAAGTAAAGCCTCCAGTGGCGTGCGGAAAAGTAAAGCCTCCAGTGGCATGCAGTAAAGTAAAATCTTGATCGATGATGCCTCCAATGGCAAGCGACAAGAAAAAGTCTCCAGTGGCGTGCAATAAAGTAAAACCTTAATCGATAATGCCTCCAGTGGCGAGCGATAAGGAAAAGCCTCTAGTGGCGAGCGATAAGTCAGGAGGTAGTGTGAGGTACTAGAAGGTATCAACAATTTTTAATCAAATTGACTTAATAAATATGTTATTACCTTATGGTAATATTGAGTTGTGTTCCAAAATGAGAATTGAAAAAATGTCTTGCCATCATAGAACATGATGATTCTTGTCTTTAAATATATAATAATGATGTGTTAATAGATTTGCTTCACATATGGTTTTCAGTGAACTGGATGTTTATAATATAGAGAATGGTAAAGATTCCAATACCAAAGTACCGACATGTTCCGACTTTAGATTGCTAATATAATTGTCTTAAAAGTTTTTCATAATTATATTGTCTGTCATAGTGAGATAAATCGGAATACCTTGAAATTCCTATTCGGAATCTGTATCACTACTTTTATAATAATTTATGAGGATTATAATAAAATTGGTACCTGAGATAACACTTCAATACGAAATGGTACTCACGACGAATTTTGTGACAAATTGGTACCCTAGAACACCTTGGTATTGCACTGTCTGTATTGTCGTTAGTTTTGGACGGAAAAGGTCACGATTGCATTATCGGGGAGCGGGTGTGTCCATCGAATTACTAGAAGACATTGAAAACATCAATTTGAGTTGGAGATAACAAAAATCTGCAGATGCGGCTGAGATTTGAAGAGAATTTGGGGAGAGAGCTAAGAAATTGAAACTCTTGAAACCCTAATTGTAAGTTGAATTGAATGAGGAATAAGAAAGGGGAATCTTTATAATCATTTACAGCGGAAGGTTATTTTGGTCAATTCATTTCGAGATATTTTTTGAATTTCAGTCAATAGTTGTCACAGAAAATGTATCAGGTACCATTTCGTATTGGTGTGTTATCTCAGGTACCAATTTAATTATAATCTCTACTATATATATATATATATTACCCTGTTATAAACTATAAGAGTGTACATATGAATCACCTCTTGAGAAATAGTTGAATGTAATATCAATCTTAAGAATAGAACCGGTCAACCAAATAGCTAGCCAATGAACTTGGTCCATCCAAATATTGATGATTTTATATTATTTATTTATGCACAATAAGTCTTGGGGTTAATTATGAAATTGTTAGGTCACATTTCAATAGCTGAGGAATAACCAGATCTCTCGTTGGGCTGGGCCGGCATAACGTTCAAAATAGGATCATTTACTGTATCTGCAATACACATTTACGTTAATTGCAGAATTTCAGATTGACATGTCAACTTTAAAAAACAATATCTTCATCAATACAAGTTCATTTTCAGCGATCTATATGTCCATAAATAACTAATCAAATTTACTTTAACTCCGAACACCACTCTTCTAGAAACTTTTGTTTTTTAATGTTCAATTTTTAGGTGAAATTTGACGATTTTGTGAAAAGTAAAGAGTGATGGATTATGATTGGGTGAGTTGGGTTGATGAAAATAATTGAATGGTGATGAAAAGACGCGTAGGGACATCAAATTTCAACAAAAATGAAACTTGGGACAGTCCATTTAAACATTTCAAACTTCAGACACTTAATTTTAATATAGGGTAAAACTTGGACAGTTTTTTAGTTACTATTTTTTTTTATAGTTTATTGTATATTTTGGTAATTACTTTTAAAAAAGACTTATCTAAAAAAACTTAATTTTATTTAATATTTAACTATTTTGAATATACAACGCTTCGTCATATTTATCTTTATATTTAGCTAGTGTTTACAATTAATTATTCACTGCAAAGCGCTACATAAATCTAAGCTAAACCTAGTAGTAGTAAAAACTTACATGATATGATCATATCTGAATTACCTACCAACTAGAGAAATAACTTAACGTTACCGCTTCCGGTCTAAGTAGATGCAGTATCAATCATATTGTGATTGTCTCTAGACACTAGGGCGAGCGAGCTTCACCAGTAGTCTCCACAAGAGCATTGGCCGCCCCTAAAATGGTGAAATCGGTTCACATCTCTAACAATTATCACCCGTTTGCTAATCCTGGAGATAAGTTTGATTGCAGAATGGCAATCATCGCATATCCTAAGATTCTTAAACACCCGCAATGTTGCCTCTTCCGGTGTTTTCATCAAACCATACGCTATGGCCAACTTCTCACTGTGAAACCCAAGATGGGCTTCCTTCTGCTCATCCTCCACATCATGCTTCACAATACCAACATCAGCCACATACCCTAATTCTTTCATCTTACTCAATATCTCCCTTACTTTCTTCCATATTTGACGGTACTCCGGGTGTGTATTGTCATCCGAAACAAAAACATGTGTCGTGTTCTTAATCTCTATCCAACTCACCCCCGGTTCTTTCTTGATCCTCCTTTCTCGCATCAATTTCCGCACACTAGCAACCCCATCGTACCTATTCGCCTGGGCGAATATATTTGAGGCAATGGTATAAGTCCCGACATCATTAGGGTTCATCTGCAACACATGTTCTGCAATTCGCTTCCCTTGACCGAATCTCCGATGAACATAGCAAGCACTGAGTAGAGTTCGCCAAGCAACAACATCCCATTTCACAGGTGTGGACCTCATGAACTGCTCGGCATCGTCCACTAAACCCGCCTTGCACAGAAGCCCAACAATGCATGTGTAGTGCTCTATTCCAGGGTTAATATCGTAGTGTTTCATCAGGTTGTTTAAATAGTAGAATGCATCATCAATGAGACCTAAATGGCTGCAAGAAGATAGAACTCCCACAAAAGTTACATAGTTTGGCACTTCTCCAAAATCCATCATGTCTTGGAAGATTCTTAAGGCTTCTTTCCCGAGCCCGTGATGGGCGTATCCACATATCATTGCATTCCAAGTGATGATATTCCAGTGTATTAGATCGAGAAATACTCTCTCTGAAGCTTTGATGTTCCCACACTTGGAGTACATGCAAATAAGTGCATTTCCTACATCGTTATGCTCCTTAAAGCCTGATTTTAGAAGCATTGAATGCAAAGCATGCCCATGCCTCAGTACAGATAAACTTGCAGCGCAGTTTAGCAGAACAGTGAAAGTATACTCATTTGGTAGGACACTTTCGGTCTTCATTTTGGGTAAAAGATTGAGTGCTTCCTCAAAGCAGCCATTTTGAAAGTAAGCTGCCATGGTGGCAGTCAATGTTGCTACATTGCAAGTTAGCAACCCAGAGAAGACTCTGCCTGCATTCAAAATTTCATTGCATTTACCGTACATATCGATCAGAGAAGTGCTGACAAAGCTGTCAACATAGAAACAATCCTTCAACATCTTGCAATGAAGAATCTTACCAAGCTTCACATTCTGAAGGGAAGCACAGAGGCCAAAGGCTGTAGAGTATGTTACCTTGTCCCAAGAAAGGCCTTCCCTTGCCATTTCAGCCAAAACGTCTAATGCTTTATCCACATGCCCATTTTCGAGGAATCCTTTCATGAGTGAGTTATAAGTAAATATGTCAAATAAAAGTACTGTTTTCAATACCTGCATTGCTCCGTCTACATCGGAGCATCCCAAGTAAAAGCTAACAAGAGCATTCTGCAAATACTGATGAAACTCAAACCCAGATTTAATAGCATAAGCATGAGATTGTCTTCCCTCTATGATTCTTCTGTCGTCTAAACAAGAGGCGATAACTGTGGTTAGTACATACTCGTTTGGACAAACACCTCCTCCCAAGGAGGACAGTATGTTTTTGAAAAGCTCCAAGACTTCTTCTGGGGCCCCGTTGTGTAGATAACCAGCCATCAAAGAGCTCCAAGAAACTACATTCCTTTCGGGCATATCATCAAACAGCTTGCGTGCGATTCCCATCTGACCGCATTTTGAGTACAGATTGACCAGAGAATTTGTCCCAATAGTATCAATTTTAAGAAACTCGTTAGAAGAAACAACCAACTGGGAGTGAACAACTTTTCCCAAATGCAAGTTCTTGGAATCGGCCAAGACCTTCAAAAGCTTGATGGAACACCCAAGAAAGGAGTGGAGCTTAGCCGATTGACTCATCAGAGTTCTTTGGCTAGTATTTGTAAAATCAGCGACTTCCACTGGGTTGGAGTGGATAAAATACTGACTGGGCCAGTGAAAAAACCCTTTAATTATACTAGGGTTTCAAGGGTGTAGAGGTTGCTCTGCTTGGAGCGATAAGCCGTATCGGCTGTACAAAGGAAATCATAGTCGGAGCCGAATGGAAACTCTTCGTTGTATCGGACGACCTTGTCGAGCTCATTCCCCATCATGACGTCGCGGAGGGAGGATCCGTGTGATCGCTGGAGCAAGAGCTACAGTACTGAAAATTATCGTCTGCCGAGTCGACAAGTACCACCGGAGTTACAATGTGGTTTTTTTTCGATTTTAGAAAAGTCGGTAAAACATAAAGGGGTTCGCTAAAATGCAGGCTAAAATGCATGTTTATTTAAATTTGATTTTTCAGTCGTTAGATCATGAGAGAGAATCAAGTATAATTGAGGAGAGATAAAAAGTGTTTCGTACACATGGATAATCTAATGGCTGAAAAATCGAGTTGAAATAAACTCGAGTTTATTTTAGCCGAACCAACATCAAAATGTTTGAAAAAAATGCTTTTATGGATTAATATGTTTCAAAATGTATAACATGTTTCAAAAATTAGTTTTAAGGTCCAATATGTTTTAAAATGTATAATATGTTTGTAAAATATGGTAAAATAACATTATGTCGACTTGTTGTTAATTATCTCGTTAATTTGACATGTGTCGGTCACGTTTTTAGAAAATAATAATTAAAATAAGAAATTAATTGGTATTCTATGTCATCAACATTATATATTCTTCTCAATATTACTCCACTCCCTCTGTGTATCTTCATTGGTCAGTCACGCTCAACATCGATTCATCCATTCCCGACCGATCGACTCATCAATTCCACGACTAATAAATTAATTGGTTGTGGAGCAGGGATGTGCTTGAGTCGATCAGTCGGGAGTGGTTGAATCGATGTTGAGCGTAACTGGTCGATGGAGATACAAAGAGGGGATGGAGCAATATGCATAAGAATATCTGATATTTATGACAAAGAAGACCAATTAATTTCTTGTTTTAATTATTATTATTATTATTGTCATTTTCTAAAAATGTGACTCGCACATGTCAATGTAAGGGTACGATTGACAACAATTCAACATAATGTCATTTTACCATCTTTTGCAAATATGTTGTACATTTAAAAAATATTAATCTCATATAATCATATTTTCAAATATGATATACATTTTAAAACATACTGCCAATAAAACCTTCTTCTTCAGACATATTGTATGTTTTTCATACTTTTTCCTTTCCGTTTTAGTTAGGTAGTATGATTGAGTGGATGAGAGAACTAAATTATTCACCGTCCAACCGTGGAGGTTCGACTATTTCAATAGATTGGAATGTTGGAGTGAATTATATATTTGATGGTCGGAGTCAGCCGGTTTATTATTTATTTTGTTAGTTTTGTTTTTTTTTTTCTCACTTACTAGGGGTTTTTGGATTGATGTATTATGGTATACATCAAACATTACATTAAAATTAAATTGCTTTGCAAACCAAAAAATATAATATGTTATATAATGTGAACAAATTGCTAACATTTTACAATGAATATAATGTGTGATTACATTTAAAATTATTGAGTGTTTATTATTATTAATTAAATAGATAAAATACTTCTTCTAGTTTGTATTTTGCGGATAATATTTCCTTATTTTTTTATTTACTTCATAACTTATAATATAGTAAAAAATAATCAATACGATATTCTTACATAATGTGTAAAGTCATCTTGTGATAACTTTTATGAAAATTATCTTACAAAAGTACACAAATTGTTTCAATTAATGGAATTTTAATAACAAATGAAGAGGAGCGATCAGATGTTGAATACGGTTGTGCATCAACCAATCCATTCATTCTTCCTCCATTCATATTAGGATCACGGATCCATACATACCCCGGGATTTTTTCATTCTAGATTATTCTAATTATATATATATAAAATAATGTATCGCTCGGGCTTCTAGCCCATCGCTCAAGTAGAAGACCCAGCACTCCTACTCGTACGAGAGGTTGAATTGATGACCGGTAATGATCAAATTGGTATGCCTGTTATTTCCGTGGTATAAAAGTGCTCACACCCTAGCCGGTATTCTCTTCTAGATGTAGGTCCGCTCCTCGTTAATTTATCTTTAACAGTTTCAAATTTTAGTTTTTAAAGTCCATGAATCAACAATATGTGCAGAACATAAAGTTGATCGAGTAAGTTTGTTGTTTTTAAAATAAATCTAATATTAAATATTTTGTGTACTCACAAATAGATTAATATTATATTAATAAATAAGTCACGTTACAATGTACTATAAAAATATCAATCATTGCAATCTAATATTGTCATCCATATTGCAGCAAAACAAACATTAATCTTACATTAACTATTTAATCACATTACCTATAACTTTTTTTAAGTAATATCACATTATTGTGTGTCAAACATCCCATAAAGGGATGGTTGGATGAATTTAATGTGGAATGTAATCTCACATTACGTCCCACGATACATCCACATTACGTTGTTTGAAAAACCAAACAATGTAATGAGCATTGTATTGTGAAGTCCATTGTAATCTGAGATTAATTACGTCCAATCTCAATTTAATGGAATGTGAGATTACATAAAAAAAACGGATGTAATGTGAGATTACATCCAAGATTACATAGTTCTTATAATTTTATTATTATTATTAAAGAGATAAAACACTTTGTATGATATTTAAAGTTTATTATGTTGTTATTCTTATCTTTTGTATTTTTTTTTTATCCACTTCATCAATCATTATTAAAATAAAAAATAATGCATATGATGTTCATACAAAATAATTAAAGTCTTTTCATGGTACTTTTTATGCAGCGTGATGGGAATAGATGGGGATAGAAAGTACAAAAACTCGTTGATTCCGCAGAATACCGAGAATTCGACACGATATTTGAGAAAAACCTCGATTTTTCATTAATCAATCAATAACTCAATAACTGAATGTCAACGACGGCTAAACATAGCTTAAATACTGAAAACAAAACCCTAACCCTAGCACATATTCGAAATTAACAATTCCAAACAAAACTGAAAAATTGCAAAAAAGACCCAAAGAAACATAAAACTGTGATTTTGGCCCCCAAAACGAAGGAATTTGACTGAAAATGTCAGACTTCATTGCAAAGAAAAAGATATTGCTCAAATCGCCGTTTTTGCTCACACATACGCCTAATTAACTTCTTTCCAATCCGGCAGGAGGGAAGATTTGGGAGGGACTATTTTCTTTCCCCAGCCACACTAACTTTAGGTACCAAATTTAGCGGGGTTGAAGGTTGTGTAGTCTTCGAAACTGTATTATTTGTTGCTTCTTTTATCACATTCGGATTCTCGAGTATCTTTGCAATCAATTTCTGAATGTATTTGAACTTAGGGCTTTGGTATTCTCCATTAGAGGCTCTCTTATTATGGCATGCGATCTTCGATTGAGCAGCAGCAAGATCCTCGCCAAACTTCTTGTTCTCATATTCGAATTCCACACCCGGTATCACCAACGACATATTCCTCATCCACTTCAGCATCATCATCGTACTCATCATAAATCGGATTATCAAAAGGGTTCGTATCTGAGGCGGTCTCGTCATCCTCTTCATCCACTTCATGCGATAAGAACTCCTGAAGTTCAAACTAATCCTCCTGAAATTCGAACTCATCCTCCTGAAATCTGAGCTCATCCAATCGTTGTGTTAGAATTTTGATCGTACGTTGACATTCATCGATCTGACGTTGTCGTTCATCGATCTGACGTTGTTGTTGTTCGATCAAACGTTGCAGTTCGCTGTTATCAGCAACCTGTGGAAGTCCTTGGGGCAGCATCGCACAAAATTGAATGTCTATATTACCACTCTGATGCATCGTGATGCGGATAGATGATGAAAACCTCGATTTTTCATTACTCAATCAATAACTCAATAACTGAATGTCGACGACGGCTAAACATAGCCTAAATACTTAAAATAAAACACTAAACCTAGCAAAATTCTGAAAAATAACTAAGTCCGAAGAAAACTGTAGCAAAACAAACCCAAAGAAACATAAAACTGCGATTTTCACCCCCTAAACAAAGGAATTTGGTCGAAAAATGTCAAACTTCACTAAAATTAGTAAATATTGCTAAGATCGTTGTTTCCACATGAAAAAAATGTATTCGCACGCCAAAATCCGACACTTCACCCACATCATTCTCTCCGGGGAAGAGAAGATTCATCCTCGAATCTGGATACCACGAAAGATAAACCCACGATAGCATATCGTGATCTTTTTAATAGCTCGAATGTCAGCACACATACGCCTAATTAGCTGCTTTCCAATCTGGTGGGAGGGGAGATTTGGGAGGGACGATTTTCTTTCCCGAGCCACACTAAATTTAGGTACCGGATTGGGCGGGGCCGAAGGTTGTGTAGTCTTTGAAACCGTATTATTTTGTGCTTCTTTCATCGCATTCAGATTCTCGAGTATCTTTGTAATCAATTGTAAGCATATGGTGATGGACGCCGTAATTGGTAGCCCATAATATGTATAGTTTACCTAAAGAAATTAGGTACAAGTCACATTAGGGTAAATGGGCTAGACCTAAATCCCAATTGACATGAGAGGCCCAAAATTGGGCCTCCCTATGCATGTGGTCGGCCGAAACCCTAGGAGGGGTTAAAGTTGACTTTTTTCCAGTTTACTCCTCCTATATATGGGGTGTTAGGGGTTTTATTATGTTGAATCATAATTCCTCCCTTGTGGTGATTTAAGAGAAAACCCTCTCCCCATAACACACATAGCCGGCCGAACCACATCCACCAAAGGGCGTGCCAATTTGCTTTCGAGCAACACTCCAGAGATCTTTCTCCTTGCCAAGAATCGATCAGAGGCTTTGCTGTGGAGAATATACTACGTAGGGCTTCCTTAACCAGAACCTCTACGGGTGCCGACCGAAGGATCGTGAACTCCATGCAGAAGGATATTGGGGCTACGGACATTGTTTGAGGTATGTGCAAATCTTCCGCTGCGTAATTTCGATTACTAGCATGTACTACATTTTAATGTCCGTAGTGATTACTCCCCGTAATCTAACATCAATTTATGAATTTCTTTGAAATTAGGGTTTTGGTATTCTCCATTAGAGGCCCTTTGATCATGGCTGCCAAGAGTTGCGATCTTCGATTGAGCTGCAGCAAGATGCTCGCCGAACTTCTTGTTCTCAGACTCGAATTCGACATCAGTATCACCAGCGAGTACTCCTCATCCACTTCATCATTGTCAACATACTCATCATAAATAGTATTAAAAGGGTTCGCATCTGAGGCGGTCTCGTCATCCTCTTCATCCACTTCATACAATAAGTGTTGGATATAGGGGGGATAAATACTACAGAAACAAAAACACATGTACATGCCAGGTAATCTAATTACGATGCGGAATAGATGCACATACCAGTAATTGCTTTCCTGTAGTCCCAAGATCTTCAAGGGGAGTTCCGATCCGCCGGACGGCTCCTGTAAGGATTCTGGTTAAGGAATCTCCTACACGGAATGGTCTCCACAACAAATCCTCTTATCGATTCCTAGCAGGGACGGATCTCTGGGGTAAATTGTGTTAGCATTTGGGGTTATGGGCCGCCGTAATTGGTAGCCCATTAATTAGGGACCATTAACCTAAGTAATTAGGTATGGGTCACATTAGGGTATTTGGGGTAGGCCTAAATCCTATGTGACATGGGAGGCCCAAAATTGGGCCTCCCACCCACAATAGGTCGGCGCCGAACATAAGGAGTAAGAAGGTGGGATTTTCCCACCTCCACTCCTATATATAGAGGACTAGGGGTGACTTATTAAGTGCTCATTCTCTCTTCTCAAGTGTTGAGATTAAAACCCTCCCCCTAGTCCCTCTTAGGTTCGGCCGAAATACACACCTAAGAGGTGCCTAAATTGCGACGAGCAATTTACTCCAAGTAAGATCCATCCCGCGAGAATCGAATGAGGCTTTGCTGTGAAGATCAAACCGCGTAGGGCTTCTCTAACAGGAACCTCAACGGGGTACCGGTCGGTGGATCAAGAACTCCCCTAGAAGATCTTAGGCTACATAAATCGTTAAAGGTATGTGCACTTTCTTCCGCAGCGTAATTAGTTACCATGCACGTATCTAGGGTTTCGTTTCTGTAGAATTAGTCACCATAATCCAATAGTGGTATCAGAGCTTGTGTTAGGAAGTTCGTGTTTTTGATAAAATTGATGTTCTTGGATTTTCTTGTTGCTTGGCCGAACCGAAATTTTTAATCTAGGGTTCAAAGTTTTAAAATTTTCGATTTTATGGGTAACACCATGTTGGCCGAAATTTTCATGATGTTCTTAGTAAAATTTGATGTTCATGATCTTCAAGAAAAGCAAGACTTTTATCAAATTTAAACTTTGGATTCTTGATCATGACAATATTTGATCTTGAAATTTGACAACAAACCCTAATTTGGTGTTAGTTTCGGCCGAACCTACTATAGGAGTTCAAGGTGAATTTTTTTATTTCTTAGTCCACAAGTAACCCTATAGTGACCGAAATATTTCAAAAATATTTTATTAAAACCGGCCGAAATTTTTGTTACCAAAACTAGGACAATATTCACAAGATAATTGTGAGTATATTTACTATCATTATATCTAGCATATTTTTAGGAATATAGATAATATTGATATATATATATATATATATATATATATATATATATAGATTAGTTTCCTAAAGATTGAGAAAATATATATTATTGATGAAATATATATTCCTAAATATATAATATTGACAATAATATATTCTAGAATATATATATTGTTGATTGATTATATATTCATAAATGGGTTAACCGGTCTTTTGGTCCATGATGATTGACAATTTTTGGGTTTTGGTCCATGATGTTTTTTTTTCCTAGTTTTGGTACCATATGTTTGCAGATTTTTTCTATTTTTGGTCCGACCGTTACATTTAGTCCATTTTTTGACATGCACAAGTCACGTGATCCACCTTAAACTTTCAATTTTGTTCAATTTAGTCCCTCTAATACTTTCCTAACCTTTTTTTTGTTCAATTTAGTCCCGAAGTTTCAAAAATTCAATTGGACCTATTGTCCAATTGGGGTCAATTTTGAAACTTCGGGACTAAATTGAACAAAAAAAAAGTTAAGAAAGTATTAGAGGGACTAAATTTAAAGTTTAGAGTGGATCACGTGACTTGAACATGTCAAAAAATGGACGGAATGTAACGGTTAGACCAAAACTAGAAAAAATCTGCAAACATATGGTACCAAAACTAGGTAAAAAAAAACATCATTGACCAAAACCCAAAAGTTGTCAAACATCATGGACTAAAAGACCTGTTAGCCCTTCATAAATATAGAATCTTGACAATAAATATATATATATATATATATATATATATATATATATATATATATATGGTTATGCCGAATTTATATATATATATGTGCAGAAAATTGAACAATATTTATTTATTGATAGTTACTTAGAGGCCAAGT
Organism: Clarkia xantiana subsp. parviflora; assembly: GCA_036873135.1. Classification (NCBI taxonomy): domain Eukaryota; kingdom Viridiplantae; phylum Streptophyta; class Magnoliopsida; order Myrtales; family Onagraceae; genus Clarkia; species Clarkia xantiana. The sequence continues at coordinate 30,134,610 of JAPTYO010000004.1, forward strand.
TAAGTTTTTAGTGGATTTTAAAACCCTACTTGGTCCACAAGTAATTATTCGGACCGAACCCTATGGATTATGGACCGGTCCAATTTTAGCGCATTCGGATCAACCAACCCGGAACACCACGTGGACCGAACCAAACCGAACGGGTCAAATCGGACTGAACCGGTTCGGGTTACGCGGTTAAGACCGGAGCTGGTCAAACGCCGGGTTTTCTCAATTGGTCTGATCCATTCGGGTCGGGTTGTACCAGTGCAACTAATATGGGTCAAACCGACCTGGTTTGAGTGTCGAACCGAACCGAATCCTATTTTAAAATCGAACCGGTCCGGCCGAACCCTAGTACTGAACCAGACCCTTCTGAACCGAACCAGAATTAATCCGAGCTGAATTAATTAATTAAAATAGGATGGTCAAAATTTTAAATCCAAATGTTTTCGAACTTTAAATTACCTACACATTGCTCATAGGTTTAAGTTATTTCGCGCTTTAATTAAACCTGATGCCTAGTTTCGATTATGGGGATGGATCTCGGAAATGCATAATTTTGGGATTGAATCATTTAGTGGGCTGAATTGCAATTGTTATTTAATTGATATTATTGCATGATTAGAACTGTCGTCTTGACTATGTCAAACTAGCTGGATTTTGCATGTTGTAGGCTGAGCCCTGGTTTTCAATTAATGAGTTGCGCACTAGGATAGACATGTTGTGATGGTTGCACTTGCCTAGGATTCATGTCTAGAAGTACGCATGATTGATTTATAGCATGAATTGGAAATCAGCACCAAATGTTTTTAAATCGGAAATCAGTCGCCAAATATGCATGTTCGTATGGTTTGATCACGCATGATGCGTATGCATGAATGTTCAGGATGTATTAGCATGTGATAATTTACTTAGGAAGTAGAATTATATATGCTAAGTATGAGTTCCTCGGAACATTAGACGCATGACGCGTATACATGAGGTGTGTTTGGTTTCTTGGATGTGACATGCCATGATAATTTACTAGGGTAGTAGAATTATATGTGCAAACTATAGTTCCTAGAAAAATTTTCAGAAGGGCCTTGGGAAAGCCAAGATCGGATGTTTTAAAACCTCCCGTTCCGGTTAAAGCGATTAAACCGTTTTAAATGACTGATCAACTAGAAAGAAGATAGCGGTAATGTGAACTTCTTCACGACCCCCCTTCCTTCGGACTTTACTGTTGGTCGCTTGAGTTAGATGTCTGAGGAATCATTATTTGATATCTTCTATCTCATAGATGTCCGATGAATGCAATTTATTTTTCAAAATGTTTTTTTTTTGTCTTCCCTCTTATGCAAAATTTTCAATATATTAGTTCGAATGACAGCGATTAGCAATGTAATCTCACACCTGGCAAAGGCAGTGAGATTTAATGGTAGTAACCGTGAACGTGCGAGGACGGTAATTACCGAAACAGAATGTCTGGATCATTTGACCACTAAGGATGATAACTCTGAGGGAAACCTCATTGATGAATATAAGCCATTCCATGACGAATGAAATGCGAAGAATCGAGAAATTCGTTCTACCTTGATGACTATGTTGAAGGACAATATATTGAGCCTTCTAAGGACCTGCAAAATTGTCTTTAGAACGGGGCTTTGTGCTTATACACCAGCCCGTAAGCGATTGTTAAACATCGCTTTAGACTCTTATATGATGAATCTTGAGCATAAAATTCAGCGACATATTGGACATATGTCTAACATGCTTGCTGAACTCAAGGAGCATGACATGTCTTGTCGGAAAAGCAGAAAATCCGATGCTTCATCCGCTCTTTACCAAACTCTTGGAATAGCATGAAAATGTATCTTACCCAAGCAAGCCATCTCGATACACTCGAGAAGGTGCGTGCTCGTATTGAGCTGGAAGAGGAACGACTCAAGGCTGAAAGACCTAGAGCCGTGATGTGTGTTGAATCATCCTTTCCACTTACGCAAAGGGGTAAAAGCAAGAGAATGTATAAAGACTTTCAAAGGAAAACATACGTATCATCTGATCCATATACACAAAAAGGCAGTAAAGCTAAGCCATTTTGTGGTAAGGACAAGCAGAGCAAGAAAGCACGTCGAGAGGAATCTCGAACGTGCTTCAGGTGTGGTGTGAAATGACACCTTGCTGCCGCCTGTGCAAATCCTCCTAAGATATGTTCGGAGAAAGAAATGACGAAAGTCATACACTCTCCCCAGCATTTCCCTACTCTCTAGAATGATTCAAAACTTCCTTTTGAATCACAGGATCGAGAAAATGAATGAACGTAAGGACGGAGTTGAAAGACCCCCAATAAAATAAGGACTAGGAATAATATATGTCCTTAATTGCTTGGTCCTTTTCTAGTTCAGTAATTCATACTCTTGAACCAAAAGTGTTTAATCGTGTAAAACGATGAAACTTTATTTAAGCATTTAAGTTTGATGCTTGCAATGAGTATGAATTATTTTACCTCGAGCCCTTGATCTTATGGTTACATTCCATTGCATTGCTAATTTGAGTGCGATATTAAGGGTTATCTTTATTTGTTAGTACTCTATTGTTAAATTTGTAATGATGAGCATGTATGAAACCGATTAAAATTGAATTTTGGAAATCGAAACGATTTACCTCGGGTTACACCGGGTAAAATACGCGCGCGGCGCGTGTATTTCTCGAGAGATGGAATACAACGATTCAAAATACAAAATTTAGCATTAAGTGAGTCTTTGATTTAATGTTGGAAATAAATTTTCATTTGCACGAATACACATTAAAGGGTTCTACTCATACAACATTCTCGTAGAGAATTTCAAACGAGCATTAGGTGAAAACCTAAATGCACGATCCATGGTAGTTAAAACCTTGGAGTATGAGCGAACAATGAAAAGGAACGTCTGTTGAACGATGTCTCCCACTATTAGCCTCTAACGACAAGGGATTGACTAAGGCATTAAAACGATATACACACTCCATTAATAATGTCAATAACATGAACAGTAAATTCTAACCTATAACATCCCTTACATAAGGTGAGTTAGTGGATTATTTACAAGTCATGTGGTGAACCTAATTAATTTACAATCGGTTACACAAAACCAAACAAGCTATTGGTAATGAGTGAAATCTTACCAAAATAGTGAAATTATTGTTACTAAGACACACATTGTACCAAATGATCTACTGAAAAGTATCTATAAAGCATACATGTGTGTAATAGCTTAGGAAGATTGGTGACGTGGTCGAACATGAGACATTACATTATTGAGTTGACTTTCCATAGTTTCTTTGAAATCAACGAACGAAGTTTTGATTGAACTAGATGACGATGACGATCAGGTCCCACTCAATTCAAGTGGGAGAATTGAGGCAGCAACACAAGTAAATGTAATGGTAAATGAAGATGGAGACATTTTCATAGTAAATCCAGTGGGAGGAGTCAATCCGACCACAACAATCATTGTTGCTGTGTGTGCGAATCAAATCGGACCTGATCATGCTACCGAACCCATGGATGAAAATCCAATTTTACCGCAACTACCTACTGTAACAAGTACGGCTGGTACGAATAACCCGATTTCCGGTCATAATAACTGTGGAATTAATCTCGGAGGTGGAATTCCGAGACGGAGAGGTCGTCCAAGAAAAGTTGTTGGTGAAAGTTCAAGTAGCACATTTGTTCCCAGTGGGAGTGTTGCACCGATAACGAGCATTATTCCCAGTGGGAGTGAAGTTCAATCTCAAGATGGGACAAACAAGACTAGACGAAGTCTAAGGCAACAAACTTCTCCCAAGAAGTATCCAATCGAAAGTGGCGAGTTATTCAGTCTTACTTCAGTTGATGAACTGGTAACGGTTAAACAAGCTATGGAAGGACCTCAAGTGAAAGAATGGAGGAAAGCAATGGAAGATGAAATCGCCTCTATGAAAGCTAATTATGTTTGGTCTTTAGTTGATTTGCCTGCTAACTGTTGCGTCCTGGATGAACTGGGTCGTGCGGACGCGTCTGTTTGAGTGGTTGAGCGGGTTTCTAGGCTGTCACCCTTCGTCTGAAAGAGGATTTCGCCTGAGCCTTGGAAAAGTTTGTGTCTCGGAGAGCGGATGTGTCTCAGGAAAGCGGATGTGTCTCAGGAAAGCGGATTGCAGTCTGTGCACACGTCTGAACGTCTTGAGCCTTTGTTCCTGCACGAAGGGCCAGTACTAGCACGGAGAGGGGGGGGGGGGGGGTGGTGCTAGTGGAGCCCTCTCCGATGCCTAAGTCACAATAGGGCTAAAAATGTAATTCTAGAGAGAGAAAGTATTTCTAGAGAGAAGTCAGAGCTCAAAATACCAAAGTTGGGCAAATGAGAGGATGTGTGAAAATGGGTGGCCAAGGCCTCCTATTTATAGGCTTTCTTGGGACCGGACCCGGTTTTAAAGCGGTTTGATGACGGTTCAAAAGCAAGCGGTAACCGTCATCAATATTGGCAATGCGCGAACTTGACTTCTCTACACGTAACGGTAATCGCGTAATCGGTAATCGCGCAATACCCGTAGTGCAATCCGGACCTCGTCGAATTTGGGCAATTCGGCGAGGTCCGGCTTGCCGCGCAACCCGGAGGTCCGGGTTGCTGCAATCCGGAGGTCCGGTCCGGACGCGCGTAATGCGCTTCCGGACCGTTTTGACCCTTGGGAGACGTTTTTCAAACCGTGATGTAATTTTGACGTGTTTACGGCGCCCGAAATATAAATACGAACTCGAATTGGACACATATCCATCACTAACCGCAGAGTGATAGGTGCCAAGTGGGTTCTGAAATTGAAACTCACCGCTGATGGAGCTGTCGAGCGGTACAAAGCTTGACTTGTCGCGAAAGGATATACCCAACTCCACGGAGTGGACTTTGACGAGACTTACTCATCTACTGTGTGTTACACCACAGTAGGGCCATATTGGCTTTGGTTGCAAGCCTCGATCTGGAGCTGCACCAAATGGATGTTAAGACTGCATTCCTCCATGACAACCTGGAGGAAGAGATCTATATGGAACAGCCGGAGGGTTTCATTACCCCTGGCAACGAACGTAAGGTTTGTAAACTCCAAAGATCTATTTATGGTCTTAAACAATCATCCCGGCAATGGTACCGCATATTCCATGAGGAAATCATTGGAAACTGATTCATGAATCTTCACGAGGATTCATGCGTGTACACGAAGACTTCCAAGTCTAAGTACGTCATCTTTACATTATATGTCGATGACATACTAATTGCCGCAAATGACGTAAGTTACATGAATGAATCAAAGTCATGGCTAGCATCTGTATTTTAGATGAAAGACATGGGAGAGGCCACGTACATCCTAGGCATTAAGATTGCTAGGAATAGGGCTGCTCGTAAACTATGTCTATCTCAGGAAGGCTATATCAACAAATTATTGAAAAGGTTCCGACTACAGGATGCCAAGCCCGTGGATACGCCGGTTACGCTCGGGTGCGCGCTGTCGAAGCGTGATGGCCCGAAGAACCTGGTGGAGCGTAAACAGGTGGAGAGTGCAGAATACTTAAGTATGGTTGGCAGCTTAATGTATGCTATTCAATGCACTCGACTGGACATCTGTTACGCTGTTGGCCTAGTAGCACGATTCCAATCAGATCCTGGCACTCAACACCTAAAGGCTGTGAAACAGATAATTCGATACCTGAAAGGTACTGCTGACTACGCTCTGTGCTATGAGGTTGGAAAAATCGAATTGTTAGGATATAGTGACGTCGATCATGGTGGGGATATGGATGATCGTAAGTCCACTTCAGGAGGAGTATTCCTCCTTGCTAATGCCGCCATTTCATGGATGAGCAAGAAGCAAACATGTGTCGCGCTGTCTACTATGAAATCCGAATTCGTGGCCATCTCTAAGAACGCACAAGAAGCGGTCTGGCTTAAAAGGCTCCTAACTGCATTGCTTGGCGTCGATGACGGGAGTAAACCTGTAAAGGTATACTTTGACAGTCAAGCAGCAATTGCAGCAATTAAGAACCCCAAGTACCATAACAGGACGAAACACATTGACATAAAATATAATTTTGCTAAGAATATGGTTGAGGACAGTGTTATCACTTTAGATTACTTGTCTACTGAAAGTATGATGGCGGACCCATTGACTAAACCACTACGCAGGGACGTCTTCGAAAAGCATGTTAAATGCTGGGACTACGTAGGGTTTAAGTAGACAGTATCGTGATGACACTTTTTGAAATATAATTGAAATAAATTGCAGTTTGAGTTTATGATTATTACGACGTCATAATGTTTAAATATTCATCGGAATTTCACGGTCTATAAACTAGTCGTAGGAGGGCCAACCTCCACAGTAAAATAAAGTCGAATGTGAACCAAGCCTCGTCACACAGGCTCGGTCGTCTTGACGGAGAAAGGATTCTCTATTAAGTCGAGACTGGCTAAGAACCACGGTGGGAAACCGGGTTAAGCAGAACGATCATTTGGTTTTGGAGTAACACGACAATGATCAAAGTTCTGCAGATCGCCGTTACGAAACACGTTCGTAATAAAATCACATTCTGGGCCAGATGACGAATCTTCGATAGCATATGATATTTCCCAACTTCCTGACTAAACTCAGGTTATGCTATCGACGCGTGCTTCATACTATGTGTGCTATGTTCGACCACGGGGTTATGCTCGATTGTGCTAGATAGAATCCACGAGATTCGTACAGGCACAAACTTCTTCACCTAGAGCGTGTGACTGATCCCGGATGCTATATTAAGGAGCATCCAAAGTATCCTCACGGACTCAGAACTCATACCTAAGGTCAGGCTCTATGTTCGCTTCCCGACGTGTAAGCACAGTGCCGAACAAAAAGGCCTAGTGACCACGTCTTGGAAACCGGTTGGGTTTGACTAAGGGTATGAGCTATGGGGATGGTCAAGTACACCTGGATTTTTCCAACTCTTGTATTCACTAGGTGGCCACCAACCTCACATTAGTTGAAATGTTGCGAATACTTGTACGGATGCCCTGGAGAAGTATCCCAAAGTGGGAACTGGGCAATTGGAAAATTTGTAGTTGACCTAGGATACAGCGCGACACTTTATTTTTAACAGGTTGATTAGACATGGGGAATCAACGTTCCGCGGGCGCTACAATACTCCTAACAGATGAGTAGCGCGATGCCCGTTGTGTCCGCCGGTCGCACGGCAAACCTCGTATGAACTATTCGGAGTAGGGATTGGATCGAAGACCAAATGCGGAGTGTTGGACGACAACATATTAATAGGCACCCTCCCATTCCAGCGAGTGGGAGTTGTTAGCATTTGAGGTTATGAGCCGTCGTAATTGGTAGCCCATTAATTATGGAACATTAACCTAAGTAATTAGGCATGGGTCACATTAGGGTATTTTGGCTAGGCCTAAATCCCATGTGACATGGGAGGCCAAAATTGGGCCTCCCACCCACACTAAGTCGGCGTCGAACATAAGGAGTAAGGATGTGGGATTTTTCCACCTCCACTCCTATATATAGAGGACTAGGGGTGACTTATTAAGTGCTTATTCTCTCTTCCCAAGTGTTGAGATTAAAACCCTCCCCTAGTCTCACTTAGGTTCGGCCGAAACACACACCTAAGAGGTGCCTAAATTGCGACGAGCAATTTACTCCAAGTAAGATCCATCCCGCGAGAATCGAAGAGGCTTTGCTGTGAAGATCAAACCGCGTAGGGCTTCTCTAACAGGAACCTCTACGGGGTACCGGTCGGTGGATCGAGAACTCCCCTCGAAGATTTTAGGCTACAGAAATCGTTAAAGGTATGTGCACTTTCTTCCGCAGCGTAATTAGTTACCATGCACGTATCTAGAGTTTCATTTTTGTAGGATTAGTCACCATAATCCAACAAATTGCTCAAAGAAATTTGGCACATTTTAACCTATAGGGTTTGGCCGATGTAGAGAGAAGAGGTGGTGGATTTCTTTGGTTTCAACACTAAGGAGAAGAGAGTGATTAGCCTTGAAATAAATCTCTAACAACCCCTATTTATAGTGGAGGTGATCCCACCTCCTTAACTATCACTAGTTCAGCCAACCTAGATATTGGGGAGGCCTAATTTTGGGCCTCTCAAGTCAATTGAGATTTTAGGCCTAGCCCAAAATCCCTAATGTGACATAACCCAATAACCTTAACTGTTGGTCTTATATTAAAAGCTCATATTATGGCGGTCCATTCATCAAATGCCAACAGCTCCCACTAATGGCATTTGAAGATTGAGCCGCCGTAATTGGGAGCCCATTAAATAAGAGTATGGTACCTAAGGAAATTGGGTAATGTCACATTAGGGATTTTAGGCTAGGCCTAAAATCTTAATTTACATGAGAGGCCCAAAATTGGGCATCCTAAACTCTAAGGCGGGCCAGATTTGATGTGAGGGCAAAGTGGACTTTTGTCCACTTTGCTCCTCTTATAAACAGGGAGTGCTAAAGATTTATTTTTTGTGAATCTCTTCTTCCTTTGTGGTGATATAAAAAAGAAATCCCTCCTCCCTAAAGAAACCAAGTTCGGCCGAACCACTTGTGAGCCAAGAAGGTGCCAAATTATGTTAAGCAATTTACTCCGGTGATCCATCCCCGCTAAAGAATCGACAAAGGATTTGCTGGGGAGACCAATCCGCGTAGGGCTTCCTTAACCAGAACCTCTACGGGAACCGTCCGACGGATCAAGAACTCCCCTAAGAGATCCTGGGACTACGGAAAGCGTTGTAGGTATGTGCACCATATTCCGCTGCGTAATTAGTTACCTTGCACGTATCTTGTTTTGTTTCCGTAGTATTTATCCCCTATAATCCTACACCCACTCGCCGGAATGGGAGGGCGCCTGTTAATATGTTGTCGACCAACACATCAACATTTAGTCTTCGATCCAGTCCTTGCTTCAGAATAGTTCATATGAGGTTTGCCGTGCGACCGACAGACACAACAGACATCGTGCTGCTCATCAGTTAAGAGTGTTGTAGCTTCCGTGGAACGTTGATTCCTCAACTTTTAATCAACCTGCATACATCTCTGTGCCGCGCTGTATCCTTGGTCAACTGTTACTCTCCAATTTCCTAGTTTCCACATAGGAACATTTCTCCAAGACATCCGTACAAGTATTCACAATCTTCAACTAATATCCGGTTGGTGGCCACCTAGTGAATACAAGAGTCCGAGAATTACAGGTGAACTTGACCATCCCCATAGCTCATACCCTTATTCAAACTCAACCGGGTTCCAAAACGTGGTCACTAGGCCGTTTTGTTTAGCACTTCGTTCGTACGCCTAGAAGCGACCATTGAGCTTGAACTTAGATATGAATTCTAAGTCTGTGAGGATACTTCAGGTGCTCTTTCATAAAGCACATGGGATCATTAACTTTCTCAAGGTGAAGAAGTTTGGGCCCGTCTGATTCTCGAGGATTCTATCTAGCAAACCGAGTCTGACCCCGTAGTCGAACATGGCACGCGCAGTATAAGTGCACGTCGATAGCTCAACTTGAGTAATCAGAAGTGGGAAATGTCATATGCTACCGCAGATTCTCATCAGGCCCAGAATGTGGTTTCCGATGAACTGAGTTCATCACGGCAATATGCAAAACAAGATCATGTCGTGTTACCCCGAAACCAAACGATCATTTTTGCTTAACCAGGTTTTTCGAAAGCACCGTGGTTCTTAGCCGGTCTTGACATGGTGGAGGTTCCTCCTCCATCAAGACGACTGAGCCTGTGTGATGAGGCACGACCCACAATCGACATATTTTATCGAGAGGTTTTACACTCCAACGACTAGTTTATAAACCGTAAAATCCGATGTAATTTTCTTTTGGCAAAAAAATCTGATGTAATTCAAACATTATGACGTCGTAAGATCATAAAATTAAATTGAAATCCATCCATTTTCAAATTGGAATATTCGAAAGTAAAAAATGTTGTTTGACACAATACTATCCTCTTAAACCTACGCAGTCCAAGCATTTTTACATGGTTTTCAAAAATTTCCCCGTGTAGTGGTTTAGTCAATGGGTCTGCAAGCAACCAGAGGGGTTCATTACTCCTGGTAACGAACGTAAAGTTTGTAAACTCCAAAGGTCCATTTACGGTCTTAAACAGTCGTCCCGGCAATGGTACCGCAGATTCCACGAGGAAATCGTAGGAAACGGATTGGTGAATCTTCACGAGGATTCGTGCATATATTATAAGACATCGGGGTCTAAGTATGTCATCTTAACTTTATACGTGGACGACATACTCATTGCCGCAAACGACATGAGTTTTATGAACAAGTCAAAGTCCTGGTTGGCATCTGTATTTGAGATGAAAGACATGGGAGATGCCACGTACATCTTAGGCATTAAAATTGCTAAAGATCGGGCTACCCGAAAATTGTGTCTATCTCAAGAAACTTATACCAATAAACTGTTGAAAAGATTCAGATTACAGGATGCCAAACCCGTGGAAACGCCGGTGGTGTTTGGGTGCGCACTGTCAAAACTTGACGACCCCAAGAACCTGGCAGAGTGTGAACAGATGAAGGGTGCAAAGTTTTTAAGGATGGTTGTTAGTTTGATATACGCCATGCAATGCACCCGTCCAGATATCTTTAACGTCGTGGGTCTAGTAGCACGTTTCCTGTCAGATCCTGGCCATCAACATTTGAAGACGATAAAATGAGTAACTCGTTATCTGAAAAGGTACTACCGACTACGAATAGTGCTATGAGGGCAGGAAGTTAGAATTGACCGATTACATTGACGCCGACCGTGGTGGCAATCCGGATGATCATAAGTCCACTACAGGAGGAGCATTCCTCCTTGCTAATGCCGCCATTTCATGGATGAGCAAGAAGCAAACATAAGTCGCGATGTCCACAATGGAATCAGAATTTGTAGCTCTCTCTAAGGAAGCACATGAAGCGGCCTGGCTCAAAAGGCTTCTAACTGCACTGCTTGCTGGTGATGTTGAGAATAAACCTGTGAAGGTCTTCTCTGACAGTCAAGCAGCCATTGCGGCAGTTAAGAATCCGAAGTACCGTAGTAGGACCAAACACATTGATGAGAAATAATTTCATGCTAAATTTTAATAATAGTAGACAATATAATCACTATGGAATACTTGTCCACCAATAATTTGGTAACGAACCCATTAACAAAACCACTATGCAGGGAGATATTCGAAAAGCATGTAAAACTGCTTGGATTGCGTAGGGTTTAGAAATTGCATGTATCTGTGATAACATTTTGATATTAGAAAGTTACATTTTGTAAGCGAAAAATTGCAACTGAGTTTATGATCAATCGACGTCATATTGTTTTGATTACATCAGATTTACGGTCTATAAACTAAGTCGTAGGAGGACGCAATCCTCTGCCAAGCTATGTCGAATGTGGGCCTTACCTAATCACACAGGTACGGTAGTCTTGCGGTGGAGGGAGGCCTCTACCAGGCAAGACTGGCTAAGAGTCAGGGGGATAAACCTGATTAAGCAATACGATTATCTAGTTTCGAAGTAACTCGACATGATCTTCATTTTGCATATCGCCGTGATGAACTTCGTTCGTCATTTAACCACATTCTGGGGTCAGATGAGAATCTGTGATAGCATGATTGACATATCCTTTTCCTGTCAACCCAAAAGGTTCAGGTATGCTATCAACGTGTGCTTCATACTGCGCGTGACACGTTCGACCACGGGGTCACATCTCGGTTGTGCTAGGAAGGAATCCTCGTGATTCTGGTGGGCGCAAACTTCTTCACCTCAAGCGTGTGATTGATCCCAGGAGCCTTATGAAGAGGCACCACAATATCCTCACGGACTCATAACTCATATCTAAGGTCAGTCTCAATGCTCGCTTCCCGGCGTACGAGCGTAGTGCTAAACAAAAAGGCTCAGTGACCACGTTTTTGGAAACCGGTTGGGTCTGAATAAGGATATGAGCGATGGGGATGGTCAAGTTCACCTGTAATTCACCGACTATTGTATTAACTAGGTGGCCACCAACCGGATATTAGTTGAAGGTTGTGAATACTTGTACAAATGCCTTGGAGAAGTGTTCCTATGGGGAAACTAGGAAAAATGAGAATTAACAGTTGACCTAGTATACATCGCGGTACAATATAAATGTTTTTTATAATAGGTTAATTGGAGAAAAAAGAATCAACGTTCCGCGGGCGCTACAATACTCCTAACAGATGAGTAGCACGATGCCTGTCGTATCCGCCGGTCGCACGGAAAACCTCGGATGAACTATTCAGAAGCAAGGAGTAGATCGAAGGAGTGAAATGTTGATGCAGATTTGGACGACAATACATTAACAGGCACCCTCCCATTCCGACGAGTGGGAGCTGTAAGCATATGGTGATGGGCGCCGTAATTGGTAACCCATAATATGTATAGTTTACCTAATGAACTTGGGTAACACATTAGGGTAATTGGGCTAGACCCAAATCCCAATTGACATGAGAGGCCCAAATTTGGGCCGCCCTATACTAATGGCCGGCCGAAATATGTAAGGAGGGTAAATTGGACTTTTGTCCACTTTACTCCTCCTATAAATAAGAGGTGTTAGGGGATTTTTAGGGTTAATCACAATTCCCTCATTAGAGTGTTATAAAAAAAAAACACTTAACCCCACACCCTAGTAGTTTCGGCCGAACCCACCTTCTCCAAAGGGTGTGCCAATTTGCTTTCCAAGCAAACACTCCAGAGATCTGTCCCAGTGCCAATAATCGATCAGAGGCTTTGCTATGGAGCTTGCACCACGTAGGGCTTCTCTAACAAGAACCTCTACGGGTCCCGACCGGATGATCGTGAACTCCCTCCAGAGAAGATCTTGGGTTTACGGATCATCATAAAGGTATGTGCGAAACTTTCGCTGCGTAATTCCGAATACTAGCATGTACTTTGTTTAAGTATCTGTAGTGATTACTCCCCGTAATCTAACAATTAAAGTATTATATATATACATTAAATGTGAGTATTTATGTTTTTTTTACCTTAAACTATGTAATATTGTGTAGCGCTTCAACACTTTATCCTTAACCAGATGTTAAAAACCTTATAATGGAAAGATATTTATGGTCATCAATATACCATTTACGGGTTGAAGAGTTGACCCTATGCTAATGTCACAACGAATTTCAAAATATCACAAAAACAATTTTATAAACAAATTACTCCTAAACAACGCACAATATTTAATAATCAATACAAACGAAATAAAATCATTATACATACTCTTAATTAGGGGTGAAACCGGTTCGTTCGGACCGGTTTTTTAGCTATTTCGGTCGGGATCCGATTATTCGGACCAGATTTTTTCAACAAAAAAATCCGTATGGAAAAAAATAAACCGTCCATGTTTAATACGGTTTTTTTTTTTCAGTTTTTGTTTTAAACCGAAAATCCGAACGTAATAATTCATATTTAAAATATCTCCAATTTTTACACGTAGACCACTTTAAAGTACCCGTTAATCAAATTATGTAGAATACTAAACAAAATTTCATACAACTCATACTTATAGAATATACTCAAAATTCCAAAATTAATAAAATGAGAAATTTGAAACGTGAATTGAAATGTAAAAAATAATAAATATAGAGGAATGTAGAATAAGATAATTTGATTACCACTAATAAAGATGAAATTAAAAATAATAATAATAGAAAATATTTTATTTTCTTAAGAAAAAACTTTAAGTTGTTTTAATATAATATATAATATATATCATATTATATTATAATATTGGATAACTCCGGTCTAGTTCGGTCTAATTCGATCTCCACGGTTTTTATAACATGAGGACCGAAAACCGAATAATACCTAAAAAATCCGACCACATACCAAACAGTCTTATTATGGTTCGATTTTTTCGGACTGGTCCGGTTCGATTTTTAACGGTTTTTCGGATTTTAATTTCAGCCCTACTCTTAATTAAGTTAATTTAAGCATCATCCTACATTAATAATTTTTCCCAAATTTGTCATGAGATAATGATTTGAGAGGAAAAAGAAAAGCTAGGGTTTATTAATTCAGCTCAGAATCTCTCCGACAATCAATTATTAACCATTTATTATTTAAATAAAAAAATCAATATCTTCTTCTTCTCTCCATCGGAATTTCTGCTTCTTCTTCTTCTCCCTTTTTTCTCCGTCCTTCTCCTCCGTCTTACATTTATGTTTTAGGGCTTTTGGTTGAAATTGGAAAGATTGGATTCGGTCGTGGACGCAGCAGGTAGCTCTCGATCTTCGCGCTCGCTTCAGTTTCAGCGCCCTCAGGACCCTTGCCTGTTGACCGATTTCCACTTCTGCATTCCCCTTCCTCCTGACCCCACCTTAACCGCGGATGTCCGAAGTCCTCTCTTGTGCTTTGTCATGGTGAGTGCTTCCCTCAGCTCCAGCTAGGGTTTTTTTTGCATGCATTTCGCCCCTTCTTGTCGGTGCCGCGTAGTCAGTTGGTCAATTCGGATGGTACATTTTCTGGGCCTGATTTTGGATTTCTGGTTTCTCAATCTCTCTTGCAGTAAGAGGGGCTCGGAGGGTTTTGCTGACCAATTTGTTGCCGAAGCTACTTTCTTTGAGCGTTGATTGCAGATTGGAACTGGATTTTCGACCGGTCATGGATTCTGCAAGGGAATCCAGTGGAATTGCTTCTAGCATAATGATTCCAATGCGGTTTGTGTGGCCTTTCGGTGGTAGAAGTGTGTTTGTTTGCGGTTCTTTCAATAGGTGACTTCCGAATCTACTGAAGTTCTTGGACTTCTTTCTCTTATTGTTGCAGTAACTGACTCTTTTTCCTTCTTCCTCCTGTTGGTGAAGATGGGCTGAACTCTTGGCGATGACTCCTGTTGAGGGTTGCCCGACTGTCTTTCAGGCGATTTACAGCATTCCGCCAGGATTTCATCAGGTTAGATCGCCTTAGATGGTGTTTCTCATTTCAAGAAATATATGGGAGATCTTGGGGGCAAATTATGCACTATTTTATTAAAAAAAAGTGTTAGTAACTTTATGTTCGTGATGATTGAGCTGTTTCAGAGACTTTTGTATCCTAAGGAATGTAAGACCAGATCTCATAATATATTCTAAGTTTTTATATAGTTACCTGAACGACCTTAGAGCTGAGTACGAACAACAAAGACCCACCATTTCAGAATCAGGGTTGCTTGCCTGCAAGTCGATCACCTCCATTCATTGCCATTTGCTAGTTTGTTGATTCTATTACATCCAGGATTTTACCGCACTGATACAGATTTTATAGATATCTAATGTATAGTTAGCCTAGTTACTTGAGACCTGGAAACAGTTGGGCATTTGCACCAACCCTTTGCGGGAAATCAGGATTCTTATCTATACTTATATTTTACTGTTTCTTATGCATGTGCCTAACCTATTTATTAAGATGCATTTCATAAGTTGATTTAATGTGCAGTACAAGTTCTTTGTCGACGGAGAATGGAAACATGATGAACATCAGCCTTTTGCAACTAGTGACTACGGGATAGTGAACACTATCTTTTTAGCAACTGAGCCTAATTACACTACTTCATCGCTGGTTCCAGAGATGCCACCTGCAAATATGGATGTAGATAATGAAGTATCCCGGCGGTTGGTAAGAGTTATAAACTTGAGTTTAGTAAACTGAGTTCTCTGAGGCATATACTTAATGTTTAAACTTTAAAGGTTCAACAGCTCATGGAAAGCTACTTGGCCAAATGAATGTTCACTGCTGAGCTAGTTGATTTCAGCTGTTTCTGACTTTTGAGATGAAATATTCTGTTTCTGTGATGCTTGACCTCTCTTTTAAAATTTCGTGGAACTTTGGACATAGAATAGAAATATAAATTTGCACTGATAATTAATGAGATGATGTATTTCTACTGTAGATATATTTCCTATATCTTACTAGCAGAACAGATAGGAATTCTGAACTACAGTTTTGAGCTTCAGCAGCTTTTCTCTGTCTATCTTGCTACATTTTTCTGTTTATCTTGTTCGAGAATTTCTTCCCAACAGCACAGCTACTTGAATTTATCTGCCTGGCTCAAGTTTCTGACTTTGCACATGATTTCTCCATGTTTTTAAGCTCTTTTCAGCTATATGGATTTCTGGTGTCTAGATGTTGATGTATGATGTTGAAGTCGTAGATGATGTAGTGTTATGAATACATATATATTTTCTGTGTTTAAAGAGTAAATTTCCAGGGAATTGAAGTAGAATTTTGAGATTTTGCAGATTCGGATAAAGGATGGTACATTGACCGAGACAGTGCCGAGGATATCAGATGCTGATATAGCTGTCTCTCGTCACCGTTTTTCTGCATTCTTGACTTCCCATACTGCATATGAGTTACTCCCAGAGTCGGGGAAGGTCTGGGCTTCGTTAGTGACTTCCTTCATGAAATTCTATGGAACAATATCTTGCTTCACATATTATACCTAATTTTGCATGTCTGGCAGGTGGTTGCTTTGGATATTGACTTACCTGTAAAACAAGCATTCCACGTATTGCACGAACAGGTATGAAAAAAGATTGTCACTATCCATCTTTTATATGTAATACTTTAGAGAGAGCATTTTCATGATGATGCAATTGGACTACTTAGAAAACTTTTTGAGGCCTCTTAACTTTTATATTCTTGATTCAACTGTAAACAGAAAGATGGGATAAGTGCAAGTAAATATGTTCTAATGACGTTTATATCAACAGTTTCATATTAATTACATGGGTTTGGCATGGATGGTTGTTAGTTATAGCTCTTGTCAGCTGTTTGCATGATGGCTGGTAAACAACTTAGAAAATTTGTGTCAACCATTCCAGGTGATTCCTACAGCTCCTCTCTGGGACTTCCGCAAGGGGCAGTTTGTTGGAGTTCTGAGTGCAATGGATTTCATTCTTATTCTGATGGAGGTAACCAAGCTTGAACTTTGTTGTTGAAGTAGATGCTATTAGCTTCTGTTTTGGGCCTTTTGGCAGATCTATAGTTCCCTTTTTTGGTTTGCATGATCCATTGTGATTAAGGGTCCGTGATTTGGTTTCTTTTTAGGGTTAATAACTAAAAAACTGTCCAAGGTTTACTCTATATTAAAATTAGGTGTCTGAAGTTTCAAATGTTAAACTGTAGTGTCCAAGGTTTCAATTTTGTTAAAATGTGGTGTCTCGGTGTGATTACTTTAGAGAAGTCAATTCCGACGAAACCGTCTGTCAAATTCGAGCTCCCATACACACTCTCTTCTCGTCATCTTGCCGGGACCGTCACCTAAGAAGTTGACCACATCCGCGCAAGTAAATCTTGCTCTGTTGTCCTTGAAAAATGGCTGAAAATGGCTCCACACCACTCTTGTAGAAACGTTTTTTTTAATGTTCAATTTTTGGGTGAAATTTGACGATTTTGTGAAAAGTAAAGAGTGATGGATTATGAGTGGGTGTGTGGGTTGATGAAAATAGTTGAATGGAGATGAAAAGACGCGCAGAGACACCAAATTTCAACAAAAATGAAACTTGGGACAGTCCATTTTAACATTTTAAACTTCAGACACCTAATTTTAACATAGGGTAAACCTTGGACAGTTTTTTAGATTAACCCTTCTTTTATCCCCAGTCCTGAAATGGTTTTGGCATCTTATGTTTTCTTCCTGAGATTTTACTGTTATATTTGTGTTGCATCAACTTACATTGACCTTGTTCTTTCTAAGGGAAACAAATAACATTTTTTGGAAGGTTTTTAAGGTTGATATGTCTGTGGGTTGACATACTTTTTTATCGAATCTTATTTCTTGATCCAGCCATTAAGCATTAACTCAATTTTTTTTTCTTTTACAGCTTGGAAATCATGGATCAAATCTAACGGAGGAAGAGCTCGAGACACACACAATTGCTGCATGGAAAGAAGGGAAAGCATATTTGAGCCGGCAAATTGATGGGCAAGGAAGAGCATTCTCAAGACCCCTTGTTCAAGTAAGTTCATATGCATACTCAATACTCAATACTCTAGTATTTGGTTTGGTTTTGATTTCCTGGCTTCACCAGTCTAGCTTTACATAATCTGGTAGAGTTCCTTTTACTGGTTAATTTCAATATTGTATCTCTTTAAATATTCTGATTATAAATCCAGGGGTTATGTAATTCGATACTGGGCAAAATGCAATCTTTCAATCCTAAACAAATCCCAATCAACTATTCTTGAATCCTTCAGTTTGTGGCAAAACGCAATCTTTGATTTTGTGGATATTGTTTGGACTTTGGATTATTGAATGTGTCTTAGTTGCATCATGTGAAGTGAGTCACTAATGAATTTATTGGTGGAGTTGCCAAAGTGATATGTTATGAACTGCCATGGAAGACTATCACATTTGTTGTGATCATGAATTCTAAAAAACATTGGCATTGCTCAATAATTTTTCTTTGCACGGGTTTGGTAAATACAATCTCTTGGTTATGATTTATGTGAAATTGATTATTTTCCGTACAGGCTGGACCTTATGATAACTTGAAAGATGTTGCCGTGAAAATTTTGCATAATAATGTAGCCACTCTACCAATTATCCATTCAGCTTCAGAAGATGGTTCATTACCACAGCTTTTACACATGTCTTCACTTTCTGGGATTTTAAGATGTAAGTAATATCATTGTTTAAAGAACATCGAGTATCAAATACTTGAAGCCAACACGTCTTAGCTTTCAAAATGCAGGCATCTGCAGGTACTTCAAACACTGTTCAAGTTCGTTGCCGGTACTTCAGCAGCCACTTTTTGCAATTCAGATAGGAACCTGGGTTCCGAAAATTGGTGAATCTAACCGACGGCCACTAGCAATGCTGAGACCTAGTGCTTCCCTTAGTGCAGCTTTGAATCTGTTAATTCAGGGTATGGTTTCTCTTTCTTCAAGATCTTGGTGATCAGTACTAATGGGGTTGAAGATGATAAAGGAAATGCTTTTACTAATTTTTGCTGCTCCCCATCTTTCCTAATTTTGGCATGTTTGTGAAGATCTGCTAATTGGATATTGGACATCTTTGCTTCTTAGACAGCATTAGACCTGTTCACTGCTAACATATTGAATTTTGCTATGGCAGTTCAAGTCAGTTCTATACCAATAGTTGATGACAATGACTCCTTACTAGACATATACTGTCGAAGGTGTGTCCTGATTTAGAATGTTAACCCTTTCTGATGATGTTATTATATCTATGGTTGGTGAATTCTTGCTTAAATGTTGGTTATAACATTAATCAAATTTGTGGCAGTGATATAACAGCTTTGGCAAAAGACAAAGCGTATACACACATTAATCTCAGTGAAATGACTATACATCAGGTAGTCAGGATTCTGCCTCTTTCAGCTCCAGTCTAGATGATTTTTGTTATTACGTACAAGTTATCTGTGTTTATATATATTTCTTATGTAGTATAAAAGTGCTGTAGTTCGACGATCTAACGTTACATTAGGATTTGAGGTGATTTTGAACTTAACAATCTATTGTATGTTATATTTTGATGATAGCTGCTGCTACCAATTTGGTAATTTCTATTTTGCCTTTTTAAGTAGGAAAAAAAAAAGTTTCTTTGCGATTGCGATTTTATCGTTTCTTTTTTCAAAGAAAAAGTTGCTATGAGGGTTTTAGAAATCCTTTCCTTCCCTTTTCGTTAATTAGGCTTATTGTCAGCTATCCAAACAAGGAACAGATTTCTGATCACTTATCCTGGCCTTATCATCACTATTATTTCATTGGAAGATAGTGAAGGAGTGAGCTTCAACTAAATCACTTGTTATCTTTAGAGTTGGAATCTATCTAACAAACAAGAGTTACACTGTGTGCAAGTGGACTTAATTTTGTCATTTATATCAGCTTTTGTATGAGAGGTGAGGTGCCAATGCACAATGATTGTTTAGATATGCCTTGTTAATTTTATTTTACCTTTCAGGCTTTGCAGTTGGGACAAGATAATTTCTCGACTTTTGAGCTGAGAAGTCAAAGATGTCAAATGTGTCTGCCTTCAGATTCATTGCATAAGGTCATGGAGCGGTTGGCACAACCAGGTATGACAGGCATATCAGAAAATAAAAAATTAATTAAATCCTTTATGGTTTGAATAAAATTTTAAGATCATCGAATCTGAAAACAGATAACCAAACAAAACAGGAATTTGTGAATTAAGCCCCAAAATCTGAATGCTCGTATTGTTTATATGTCTTGGTTTCTTTCTAAGCATTTACCCATTGAAGAATTATGTAAGCATATGTATTGTTATTTACCAGTATGATGTCATATTTTCCGTTTAAAATGACATGTCCGTACTAAATAATTAAAAAAAATATATTTTCCCTTGGGGGTGGGAGGTGAAATTATGTTATTGATATTTTTGGTTAATGAATAGGTGTGAGACGAGTAGTTATTGTTGAGGCTGGAAGTAAAAGGGTGGAAGGTATTGTTACAGTGAGTGATGTGTTCAAGTTCTTGCTTGGTTGATGATAGTTGAGAGGTATTATTTCCCTTCAAATATATGAGCATCCGGCATCAACAACAACAACACTTTGAGCAGAGATGGCTTCAACAAACACACTTACTTACTACCTTCTCATGATCTCCCTTTAAACTACTACTACTAGTATGTGGTTGATTGGATTGGGCTCTGCTTTTTTTTTTGTTCTTTTTATTTGAAATGAAAATATTGTTTGGTTGAAGATGAAAAAAGGGCTTTACTAAAAGAAAACTTAATCAGAAATGTTGGACTGGACTGGACTCCCCTCCCAATCCCATGCCGCTCTGCTGTCATTTTGGTTGAATTTGTTTGCTGTATGTATCTGTCTGGGTTGTTGGACTATAATAGTTATCTTTGATTCAATTGTTGTAGAGAGGAAGGTGTGGAAAAGGGAGGGATTTATTGAATCGTTAGGTCGTGTTGGTATATCTTTGCATTGGACTTGTTCCATTTAATCGGTTTTCTTTTTGGGTGTTCATCAACTAGTTGATGTTTATTTTCTGTAATTGTCCAATCCCAACACGTCTAAGAATGAATGAAACACGAAAGAAGAGGACGAGTGAGTCATCTCTTCAACTTGCCTTATTTCAAATAGGGTTAAAGGGTCTTTTGGTGACATATGTTTGGCCACTATTGGTTTTTGGTATAGGCTTTTGGTGTCATATGATGGATATACGCCCAATTTGAACCCGTT
The DNA here is from genome assembly GCA_036873135.1 of Clarkia xantiana subsp. parviflora. Lineage (NCBI taxonomy): Eukaryota > Viridiplantae > Streptophyta > Magnoliopsida > Myrtales > Onagraceae > Clarkia > Clarkia xantiana. Next base: position 30,155,797 of record JAPTYO010000004.1, read on the forward strand.
GACTTCCGAACCGTTGTATTTTTATCATCCCATTAACGTTTGTAAATCGAAACTTCAACCCGAACACTTCGCGAGAACATTAACGGCTCGGACGAGGCCGAAGCGCTCGTCCGGCCAAGGCAAACTCACCTAGGTGAGGTTGGGTGGCCACACCCGACCTCCCCTAGGGGAGATCGGGTCAGCCAACCCGATCTACCCTAGGGGAGATCGGGTGGACCAACCCGATCTCTCCTAGGAGAGATCGGGTCGGCCAACCCGATCTCCCCTAGGAGAGATCGGGTCGGCCAACCCGATCTCCCCTAGAGAGATTGGGTCGGCCAACCCGATCTCTCCTAGGAGGGATGGGGTTGGCCAACCCCATCCTCCCTAGGAGGGGTTGGGTGCCCTCACCCAACCCCTACCCTTGGGGGTCGGATTTCCCTTCCCCCCAAGGGCCCCGGCACCATTTTTGGACTCCCATACTCGGTTTACTCCGCCTACCTTCTCCGTATCCTAAGGTCTTAATTATGCGTTTAAAGGTTAATTAACTGTGTTTAAAGGTTAACGATGTCATTAAGCCACATTAATGACACCGTTGCCTATAAATACCCCACCTCCACTATTCATTTGATCATCTTGGCAAGTTGCACAATTTTGCTCTGACATCTCTCTAGCTTTATCTCTCTAAAACCGTACTGACTTAGGCATCGGAGAGGGTTCATCAGGCACCACCCCCTCTGTGCCTGGTATTGCCCCTCTTGCAGGGTGGCAAGGAGAAGAGAGCCAAGGAAACAGAAGAGCATAGAGCAGTAGGACAAGCCCCAGGGGTAAGAAGTACAAGCCTCAGGAGGTTAGAAGGAGAGAAGGAAAGGAGATCAGAAGGAGAGAAGAGAAGGACATATATCAGAACGACTACCCCAAGGAAGCAGAAGGGCATGTATCAGAATGACTAGTCCTAGGAACACTGAACCCGACATTTCATTAGTGGGAGATAAATTCTAGATTGACGACCCGTTGACCTAGACTTTATAACCTAACACTTGGCGCCGTCTGTGGGCTTCGAACAGAAAGCCTGGCAATCACGAGAGCGATGACGAACAACTTAGTGTCTAGAGATAATCGCCCACCTGGGGGCTATAGGCAAGAAAGACAGCCTATACCTCCAGCAAGGCAGCCTAACCCAGAGAAACAGTCTGCACACCCAGAGCCTCAGGTAACCCCACAGGCACCCCAGCCTAACAAGCAGAGAGGAGGACCTTCACGCCCATCTGGCTAGGAGGCTTCCACAGCTTCAACTCCATTGACTAGGAAGCCACAGGGACAGGGGGCAACAAGGAGTGTCATCCCAACACACGGCACCTCCACAGGGATACCACTATGAGGCACAACCTCAAGGGTATCCATATGGAATACTGACCCAAAGGAACGACAATCGTGCCCACACAACCAACATAAGGCCCGCATACTCGCAAGGAGCACAGATAGTGACTCCGAGGTTGATGAACGCATTGGATGAGCTGCTAGCCTATAGAGATACCCTGAGGAATAGGCAGGAAAGGCAACACCGACAGGAAGGAGAAGAAGCTCATGAAGAGGAGCAAATCCCAACGGAAGAACGCCACTCGCACCCTCGAACAGGGCAGCGAGGAGAACAAAGGAGAGACAACCAAAGGCCACCCCCAGGGGGAAAGCAGCAGTCTGTGCCTCCAAGGCAGCAACAGACACAACAGGATGCCAGGGCATACACCCCTCTGGGGGCAGATAGACAGTCAAGACCTCCAAGGTGGTATGAATTCAACCAAGTACCCCAACAAGTACATACACCGCACTAAGGGAGGACATACATGCCAGACCAACAAGGATATAGGAGTTCCAACATCCACCCTGGCAATGTACACATACAGTCCGCATCACCACAGACATGACCAAGGGACATACCAAGGAAAGCTCAAAGGGAGGGACATAGTCCCAACAACACAACAAGGCAACCACCTACCCATGATACAGCACGACAGGTCCAAACCCCTCATGCATTACAACCCTTGGCACACATCCCCCTAGGACAGGGGAGCAGTCCAAAAGACAAGAATTTGAACAGGGGACTCATAGAGTACCACACCATGTTAGTACATTGCTACTACAATGGGAAGTCTCATGGAGAGACGAAGTAAAGTGAGATCGCACATAGCATACATGAAGGAATACACACAGACTAATGGAGGAAAACAGTTACATTACCAAGGAAGCAGGGGATATCAACACCCCCACACCCATATCCTTCCCATATCCTCTTATTTAATTTAACTGCATAACAAGTCAACTCCCTAAAAGGGGTAGATTTTGATACTTGATATCAACATGTTTTCCAAGAATGACCATACCGGACGCCTTCGGGCTCCATGATATATATATACACAGGTGGACCACTAGAGGAATCCGTAAAAAGCCTTCGCCAATCAAGAGATGCACAAGCAACAGATTCCTCAATCCCAAAGAACACCTATAAGGTCAAGTTTCTGGGAAAGGTCACAAGACGGAAGGCTCACTTACAAAAATAAGTTGAGCACTCCCAACATCCTATAGAGGAACTACCATGAAGGTCACAAAGGATTACCCCTACTATAACCTTCCACTAAGCATCCTAGGGCCAAGTCCGTCAAAGGATCCCATTGGGCATTGGTATGCAAGGGGGGCACCAGTCACAACATGTCCTCCCCACAAACGCCCATTAGCATGAGAGGGGGTAGCCGCGAACACATCCCTCCAAAAATGGAGGAAACCATATCACATGGGCAACACCCACCATCAGAGACAAACACCTCCAGCGGATCTTTATGATTTCACCTAGTAAGCTCATCCCAGGTAATGGAATACACTTCCATAAAAAATGCTCAAGGACACCAAACCTAGCAAAGGAAGAATGGCGACACCATCATCAAGCTTTTAAAAAGGGACATGGAAAACATAGTATTTCCACACAGTGATATGTTAGTCATAAGAGAGGGAATCACCAACCTTGACATGAAGAGAACCATAGTACATGAAGGGAGTCCGTCAGACATCTCCCATGACCAACCATTGATGATACTAGAGAAGAGTCAGGCATACCTAATACCAAAGGACCCCCTACTAGTAAAGGTGGTCAGAACATCAACACACCCATTAGGGACACGGCACTGCAAATGAACCAGAAATAAGGATGGAACACATATCCTTACAAGTATCCTTGCATTTATCCTTGCAAAAATAAACTCCGTAGATAAAGAGGTTATCTAATAGATGACCATGTCTCTGTTCTCAAAATATGATCCTAACCCGGAGATCCTTGGACTCCGTATTATAGATGCAATGAATAACATGTTCATCAAAGATAGGTACACGAAGATTCAAGACAGCGTCCTAAAGATTAGGCGCATACCTCTACCAAGTACGACACATTTGAGTGTTCGTAAACACTCCTCCGCCATCTCACAGGAAAGGAAGGCAACCAAGGATACAAGTCCTAATAGAATAAACATCGGTAGAAAATCCTGTCATTGAAGTCATGCACCAAGAGAGAAACTCTAAAGATACAAGTTTAGCAAAAGAGATAGTGCAACAACTAGAGTATGAAAAAGGAGATACATCTCCTATCAAGAGCCTTAGGGCAGGATAATAGTTCTACAAGATCAACCAAAGAAGAGCTCAAAAGCTTGGGGAGTAAGGTTTCAAGATCGACCATCACACTAGACGCAAATCCCGATCAACCACATTGTCTGCAAATGATAAGACATTTGACTCTGGCATCCCATCAAGAGGAGAACCCCGATAAAAGGGACACTAGAACAATATCCCGCCTTTAAGGCCATACGCCGAATACATGGTGAATGAAGGATATGACAAAATGGAAAAAGGAGGGACTTGTCAACTCAACACACCTCAAACACGTATACGTACGCAATAAAAATGCAGTCTCTAATGAAGCTATCCAACAAGGAATAGCCAATACGGGGGCAAACCCATGGAAAATCATGGAGCATCACTTGCAAACCTAAAGGAAAACATCCTTTTTAGGTTCAAGTCCTAATTCAAAGGAAGTCTATAATCAAGATTTAAGGTGGGAGGAGCATGACCAATGTGACACTCCCTAAAGGCATTGAAGAATACTCCAATGTAAAGGAAAAGGCAAAGCACACTAAGTGCCACAACACTCCAAGATTATCACAGCCCGGTCAGACCCCCCCCCCCCCCCCCCCCCATGCACGAGCAAAGAGCATGGATCAGATCGACTAGTCCGAAACACACCTATGAGATTAACAACTCAAGACGCCATTCTATGAGAGAGCTTTTCAACCTAAAGCACAAGCAAGGGGGGGGGGGGGGGAAAGAATTTACAAGCACCCCTAGGATACAGACACTGCCGCATCCTGGTTATCAAGAGAATGAAAATCACCCCACCCACCCAAAGCAAAAGCTCCCCACCCAATCCCTAAAGACACATCCGACAAAGGCATTATCCAAACCACGCCTATGACTGAAACAAGCAAGCATGAGAAAGAGTAAATCCTACAAGGGATACTCATCGCATTCAAACAAGCAGACAAGGGAGCCCCGAGCATAAGGGGTACCCAACCAAGAAAATGAACGAGGGGCCTTCAACGGCCAAATATGAAAGGCGGTATGACCACCAAGCAACTTGGGGGGCACCAAACGAATAAGTGCTTGGTAGTCCACTTAAGTATAAAAGAAGAGATTAGAGGCAGAAGATCACAAGAACATGCAATACCACTTTTCCTAGAAGAGGTCACATAAGATGAAAACATCATCAACTCCCTATACGAACTCGTCCTAAGTTGGCAACACACAAACATCGCCCTCGAGAGGTGATCTCCCACATTGAAGGAAAAGCGTGGTAGCATGCAATATCATAGAAGGAAAAGTCAAGTAAAGACTCGAAAAGCATACCAAAGACGCACCCTACATGAGAAAGGACACAAGATAAGGTAACATTATGAGCCCTCCGGGAGCCAATCCCGCGAAGACATTCGACGCCCCCAAGAGCGTATCTTGAGAGTAGTTCTAAAACTACGAACCCTGTGCCCTCCGGGAGCCTATCCCGCGAACAGATTCGACGCCCCCAAGAGCGTATCTTGAGAGTAGTGTTCATACTACGACCTTCGACGCCCCCAAGAGCGTATCTTGAGAGTAGTGTTCATACTACGACCTTCGACGCCCCCAAAAGCGTATCTTGAGAGTAGTGTTCATACTACGACCTTCGACGCCCCCAGGAGCGTATCTTGAGAGTAGTGTTCATACTACGACCTTCGACGCCCCCAAGAGCGTATCTTGAGAGTAGTTATTACACTACGACCTTCGACGCACCAAGAGCGTATCTTGAGAGTGGTTTCCAAAAACTACGAATTTCGACGCCCCCAGGAGCGTATCTTGATGTAGATTTGCAACCTACCAGATTCGACGCCCCCAAGAGCGTATCTTGAGGTAGAAAAAACACTACCAGATTCGACGCCCCCAAGAGCGTATCTTGAGGTAGATTTCAAACTACCAGCTTCGACGCCCACCAGGAGCGTATCTTTGGTCTAACCTGAGCCCTCCGGGAGCCTATCCTGTGAAACGTTAAGTGCCCTCCGAGAGCCTGTCTCGTGAACAGTTTTCGAAGCCAACCAGGAGCGTATCTTTGGTCTAACCTCTGCCCTCCGGGAGCCTATCCTGTGAAACGTTAAGTGCCCTCCGAGAGCCTGTCTCGTGAACAGTTTTCGACGCCAACCAGGAGCGTATCTTTGGTCTAACCTGTGCCCTCCGGGAGCCTATCCTGTGAAACGTTAAGTGCCCTCCGAGAGCCTGTCTCGTGAACAGTTTTCGACGCCAACCAGGAGCGTATCTTTGGTCTAACCTGTGCCCTCTGGGAGCCTATCCTGTGAAACGTTAAGTGCCCTCCGAGAGCCTGTCTCGTGATCAGATTCGACGCCCACCAAGAGCGTATCTTTGGTCTAACAGTACCACGTATACCATTTAAAGGGTATCAGAAGAGATCATCGCACCACACTGAGAAGGATTCCATGAGAAAATAATTGCAAAGTAAAGTTGTATAAAGAACGCATAATATTTTTTCTTGATGAGATAGCAGGTATGATGTGAAGGAAAGCACAAAAGAAAGATAAAGAAAGGAAAGCATATACAAAGGAGAAGTCCATGACCAAATGATCATATACAGAAGCACAAGAGGTTATCATGAAAAGTAACGAGTTATCCTACCACCCATATCACAAGTCAAGAGAAGTATCTCAAAGGAACCCAACACCACCAAGAAGGATAGCAAAGACATGAAATCCGAAGTTCAAGGCTCTCAAAATAAGCTCGACCCATCAAGAAGAGAATTGCCTTACAAGTCACACAAATCAACCTCCGACAAATGTTATTGTCATGCATGTCGCCCTCGCGTGACCTATGCTCGTATCAGACTTGAACATCGTCAAGCACAACTCATGAAGGAGACATCCAAAGAGCATAAAGGATACAACATCCGATAAGACGAGACATCGGGACCTAACCCAACAAACATAGCCTACACAAAAGGCAACTATAGCAATGAAGGCTCTCTAATGAGAAAGGAATACTAAAGCACAACTCCATACATCGTGATGTGGCTATCATGTCCACATACACTGAAGTGGCTATCATGTCCACATACCTTGAAGTGGCTATCATGTCCACATACCCTGAACCGGCTATCATGTCCACACACTACAGAATGGCTATCACTCCGACACATCACGAAGTGGCTATCACGTCCACATACCCCGAAGTGATTACCATGGCAGCACATCATAAAACATCTGTCAAAGACATGAATTGTAAAGACGCCATCCCGACCACGAACATCAAAAGGCTACGCCTAGCCCTAGGAGGAGGTTCAAGAAAAAGGGAAAAACAACACCCTTCCTACGCTCATCAAAGGTAGGCACTTATATTTCAACCCACTGGGCGATACTAGGAAGGAGACGTCCTCATTATGAAGACAACCTCCATATCTCACGAAATCAACCATGAAGCAAAAAATCACGACAAGCACCATGGAGGGCATATAACAAAACGATCCCCACAACGATCACAACTACGATACTAGTAGAGGCTAACTCAAGAGCAGTCTCCACCAAACTCCAAAGCAAGAATTCGCTGTCTTAATCAGAGCCATGGCAAGAGAAAGGAACCTCAATGAAAGGTGATGATCACACCCATCATCAAAAGAAAAATCTTCAACGCAGGGGTTAATAACATAACCCATAGGAAAGACAAAAACACCTTCAAAAGTCGTCAAATCTACATGAAGATGAAATAAACTTGAGACTCGGCCCCTCGGCTGGGGGGCAGGGGATAGAGAAGAGACATCAAGACCTATGATCACCCCATCGCCAGCCACAGGTTGTTTCCTTTTGTCAAGCAAAGAGGGTGCCTCTTCAACCACTACCTCCTTATCATGGGAGGGAGTCAGCAAGGGGGCACTTGAAGGAGAGCCTCTCGCGGTTTCCTTCTCCTTGGCAGCCGAGGGCCCGACCTCAGAGTCAGGTTTCCGCGCCTTGGATTTAGATTGACTTGAACTCTCACCCACCACAAGAACCATTCGGTAACAAGGGAAGAACGCTCTAACAACAAGAAGGAACCAGCATGAGAACAATCATAAGTATATCACAAAGAAAAAAGAAGGGAAAAAGAACATACTGGAAGCATTAGCAGCCACCCCTGACTTAGAAAATTTCTTGGCCTGATAAGCAGAACTAGAGGGTTTTTCCCTCTCATCTGATTCAACGGTACGTTCGGAACGCTCTGCCTATACCTTGTATGTTTCTCCATGAAATCAACCTACAAGGGGTCACACGAGTCCCTGCCTCATACAAGTCCGCCTCAGACACCCAAGACACAGGACGGTCAGATTTGGTCTGACCACCTCGGAAAACGATCGTCAAGGTCTTCCTGTCTGAAGAAGAAAGCTTCCCAAAAGTGAGTCATCTATACGAGCAACCAACGCAAAGATCGACCCTTACTCATGGAGGGGCGAGATACGCCTACTACGGGGGCAACCTTAACACCAAGGGAAGAGGGCGAACTTTTAGTTTCCCCAAATGGAGCAACGCTCCAGCACATCCGAAGGAAGGGCCAACCCTTAACACATGTCAATAGACCCCTTCGCTCGCGGCGGTAAGAAGAAAGCTTGTAAGCTTTTTCACCCTCACTTTTATGGGGAACAAATTGCAGGGTAAAGGTCAAGAGCTATACACACGCTCCAACGAATGAAGAAAAATGTTACACGTGCCGAAAGTCGAGATTAATGGACAATGCTCACGCTAGTACGAGGGAGGCGGAACGTTGTGTCCCATTGAGTGGCAGAGTTCCCACCCTCAAGTAAAGGAGAGGTCTATGCTCTCACCTTTGCACTTATGCTCATATCCATGATTAACATCTACAGGTACATCAATGTCATCACTCATGCTTATACTCACAACCCATCCATACATACATACATGTTCATGCTTGCACTCATATGCATGCCCACATACACACTCCCATGTGTTCAAACATTTAGACGTCCATGCACATGGCCGCCATATATTCATGCATACATTCATGACTACAATCGCAGCATGTCTCCACTCACTCCCATCCTTATGTTCCTACTTGCATGTATGCTAGTACACATCCTCATGTTCGTGATATGTCCATGTTCACTCCTAGTTAACATCCTATAGGCATATTTTCTAGTATCCCATACTTAGAAAAATTTCGGACCAAAAGTGAAATTTTTCTCCACTTAGGCAAATCACGGCATGAAATTGAAGCATAAGTCACTTAGTTGCATTCGTATTGCATCCCTACGCAAGCATGTATTTTTAGAAATATACATCCGTAGCAAGGAAAGATTTATTATTCCCACTTCAGACGGACGCGTGCTTAGGCACGTGTCCGTACTGCTCTGACGTTTACACTTCCTCTATCTTATAAGACAGGGGGCAGAGTCAGAGGCACGCATCCATGGGTAAGTAAGCATTCAGACGAAAGGTAAAACCCCGGTTTCAAATTGCGCGTATCATACCATCCTTAAATAGAGTCAATCAAGGGTTAAGCCATTGGTTGACTCGGGGGCATGTGATGGATATACGCCCAATTTGAACCCGTTGACTTCCGAACCGTTGTATTTTTATCATCCCATTAACGTTTGTAAATCGAAACTTTAACCCGAACACTTCGCGAGAACATCAACGGCTCGGACGAGGCCGAAGCGCTCGTCCGGCCAAGGCAAACTCACCTAGGTGAGGTTGGGTGGCCACACCCGACCTCCCCTAGGGGAGATCGGGTCAGCCAACCCGATCTACCCTAGGGGAGATCGGGTGGACCAACCCGATCTCTCCTAGGAGAGATCGGGTCAGCCAACCCGATCTCTCCTAGGAGAGATCGGGTCGGCCAACCCGATCTCCCCTAGGAGAGATCGGGTCGGCCAACCCGATCTCTCCTAGGAGAGATCGGGTCGGCCAACCCGATCTCTCCTAGGAGAGATCGGGTCGGCCAACCCGATCTCTCCTAGGAGGGATGGGGTTGGCCAACCCCATCCTCCCTAGGAGGGGTTGGGTGCCCTCACCCAACCCCTACCCTTGGGGGTCGGATTTCCCTTCCCCCCAAGGGCCCCGGCACCATTTTTGGACTCCCATACTCGGTTTACTCCGCCTACCTTCTCCGTATCCTAAGGTCTTAATTATGCGTTTAAAGGTTAATTAACTGTGTTTAAAGGTTAATGATGTCATTAAGCCACCTTAATGACACCGTTGCCTATAAATACCCCACCTCCACTATTCATTTGATCATCTTGGCAAGTTGCACAATTTTGCTCTGACATCTCTCTAGCTTTATCTCTCTAAAACCGTACTGACTTAGGCCTCGGAGAGGGTTCATCAGGCACCACCCCCCCCCCCCTCTGTGCCTGGTATTGCCCCTCTTGCAGGGTGGCAAGGAGAAGAGAGCCAAGGAAACAGAAGAGCATAGAGCAGTAGGACAAGCCCCAGGGGTAAGAAGTACAAGCCTCAGGAGGTTAGAAGGAGAGAAGGAAAGGAGATCAGAAGGAGAGAAGAGAAGGACATATATCAGAACGACTACCCCAAGGAAGCAGAAGGGCATGTATCAGAATGACTAGTCCTAGGAACACTGAACCCGACATTTCATTAGTGGGAGATAAATTCTAGATTGACGACCCGTTGACCTAGACTTTATAACCTAACATCATATGTTTGCATTTTGTATACTTTTGGTGCATCCGTTAGTCAACGGTTAAGTTTGAACGTTAAATAGTTTTGTTTTGGTCAATTTAGTCCCTATTCTTTTTTCGACCACCGCTCAAAATATTTCGGCACCACACAAAGCCTCCGGCCACCATACAAGACCGCCGGAATGCATCCAAGCTCATCGATGACCACCAATCGGGGTCGGACGACTCCGATTGGGCCACAAAGGGCTCCGATCGGACCATAGAGCTCCAGATCGGAGCTCTGTGGCCCAGACAAACCTCCAGGTCGGAGCTCTGTGGCTCAGGTCGGAGCCACAGAGCTCCGTTCTGGAGTTTTGTGGCCCCGACTGAGCCACAGAGCTCCAGATTAGAGCTTTGTGGCTTCGACCAGAGCCACATAGCTCTGATCGGAGCCATCAGTGGCCCAATCGGGGCTGAACGGCTCTAATCAGAGCCGTCCGACCCCGATTGGTGGTCACCGGTGGGTTTGGGTGGGTTCCGGCGGCCTTGTGTAGTGGCCGGAATATTTTGAGCGGTGGCCGAAAAAAGATTTGAGACTAAATTGTACAAATTAAACTAATTAAGGGTTAAGAACACAATAGGGGCCTGAATGTTTGCCAATGTTGCCAAAAGGGGTCTGAATTGAAAAAATGTATTATTAAGGGTCTGAATTTTGAGTTTTGTGTATAATTGAGGTCTCCGTCTATTTTTTCTGTTAAAAGTGACGGAAAGTGGTCACATGCCAAGCATGTGACAAAAAATAATTTGAAAACCCGAAAATGCCCTTTGACCAAAGTGTGTCTCTCATATGTTTGACCTAAAATGACGAAAATACCCTTTAAGCCACCACAGCTCCGGCGACCACCACAACCCCGACTCCGGCGACCACCACCGACCTCCGGCGACCACTGAAAAGCTCCGATCGGAGCTCTGTGGCTCCGATCGGGGCCACAGGGCTCCTGATCGGAGCTCTGTGGCTCCCGATCGGAGCCACAGAGCTCCGATCTGGAGCCTTGTGGCTCCGATCGGGAGCCACAGAGCTCCGATCTGGAGCCCTGTGGCTCCGATCGGGAGCCACAGAGCTCCGATCAGGAGCCCTGTGGCCCCGATCGGAGCCACAGAGCTCCGATCGGAGCTTTGTGGCTCCGACCGGAGCTCCAAAGCCCTGATCGGAGCTTTTTTGGCTCCGATCGGAGGCCGGTGGCGGTCGCCGGAGGCCGGTGGTGGTCGCCGGAGCCGGTGGTGGTCGCCGGGCGGTGGCCGGAGCGTGGTGGCCTTAAGGGCATAATTAGTGTGTAGGGGTATTTTAGACATTTCACATTTTATTAATTAAATTGATAAATTGTATAATAATTACAAAAGGGTATTTTTGTCTTTTCACGTGATTCTGTTAGATTTAACAGAAAATTTGGACGGAGACTTGAAAAAACACAAAACTCAAAATTCAGGCCCTTAATAATACGTTTTTTCAATTCAGACCCCTTTTGGCAACATGGGCAAACATTCAGGCCCCTATTGTGTTCTTAACCCACTAATTAACGGTCAAACTTAACCGTTGACTAACAGATGCACCCAAAATCTACAAAATGCAACATATAACACAAAAAACCCTACAAAATAAAAATGTGGCACTAAAACCAACAGTGACCAAAAATATGGCACCAAAAAGACCCTTTACCCTCGTGTTTAATTAATGGTCAATAACCTATGAGAGGTCTGAAGATTGACCCTTGTGAATTTGAGAGGTCTGAAGATTGAAATGGTGATAAATAACTGAGGTCTGAAGTTTGGACTTTGAAATTTTGAGGTTTTCGTCCAAATTTTCTGTCAAATTTAACAGAACCACGTGAAATGTCAGATTTACCCCTGACAAAATTTTAAACAAATTAAAGTTTAATTAATGGAACATACAATGACAAAATACCCCTTTCACTAATTAAAACATAACCCAACTCCGGCCACCACCACGGCGGCTCCCGCCGGCCACCACCCAACTTTGGCGACCACCACCCAACTCCGGCGACCACCACTCACAGTCCGGCGACCCTAACCAACTCCGACGACCGCCACAATGGCCCCGATTGGGCCAACATTGGAGCCACAAAGCTCCGATCGGAGCTCGGTGGCCCCAGTTCGGAGCCACAGAGCTCCAGATTTGGGCCCAATCGAGGCCGCGGTTGTGCTCGTCGGAGTTGGGTGGCGGTCGCCGGAGCTGAGTGGTGGTCGCCGGAGTTGGGCGGTGGTCGTCGGAGTTGGTGGTGGCATTAAGGGCATTTTCGTCTTTTCATTCAAGCATGTGAGGTGAAAGAAGTGCATTTTTGGGATTTAATTTTATTTCTGGTCACATGTCAAGCACATGACCAATTTCCGTTAATATTAACGGAAAAAACTAACGGAGACCTCTATTATATACAAGTCAAAACTTCAGACCTCTATTATCACCAATTTAAAATTCAGACCTCTCAAATTCACATGGCCCAAACTTCAGACCTCTCCCAGGTTATTGACCCTTTAATTAATTTGGTTTAAGATGTAGCCCAGTTTTTAAAACCCAATTTGGAGGTTTTAAGAATAAATATAGTATGGTTTTTTTTTTTTTTTTTTTTTAATTTTCTGATGAAATTATATTAAGAATATATATTTTTTTAATATATTATTATTAGATTATAAAATTTAGAAGATATATTTTTAGAAAGGGTTAAAGGGTCTTTTGGTGTCATATGTTTGGGAAGTGTTGGTTTTTCGTGCCATATGTTAGGTCAATGTTGGTTTTTGGTGCCTATGTTTTTTTTTAGGCTTTTTGTGTCATATGTTTGCATTTTGTAGGCTTTTGGTGCATCTGTTAGTCAACAGTTAAGTTTGACTGTCAAATAATTTTATTTTGTTTAATTTAATCCTCTAATTTATATTCATAAACTTTTAATTTTTACAATTTAGCCCTAAAGTTTAGAAATCGGACCTAGATCGAAATTGACCGAGCCAGGGTCCGACCCACGGCTGAGTCGGAACCTGGCTAGGTTACCCGGACCTGGGCGACCCTAGCCAGGGTCAGACCCAGCCGCGGGTCGCACTCTAGCTGGGTCAATTTGACCCAATGGTCCAATTGAAACCCAAATAAAATCCTTGGGTTAAATTGACACAGCCAAGGTCGACCCACGGCTAGGTCTGACCCTGGCTAGGGTCGCCCAGGTCTGGGTAACCTAGCCAGGGTCCGACCCAGCCGTGGGTCGGACCTTGGCTCGGTCAATTTCGAAGGTTCAATTTCTAATATTAGGGGGCTAAATTGTAAAAATTAACAGTTAGGAATATAATTTGGAGTACTAAATTGAACAAATTAAAAGTATTTAATAGTGAAACTTAACTGTTGACTAACTGATGCACTAAAAGCCTACAAAATGCAAACATAAGCTTAAAAAAACATGTGACACCAAAAGTCAACATTGGCCAAACAATATGACACCAAAAGACCCTTTAATCCTTCTAAAAAGCATATTTTGATAATATATTAAAAATATGCTTACTCTTAATATGACTTAATCAGAAAGTAATAAAATATTGTCACACTAACAAATTATTGTTAGGGTCACCGGACCTGGGCGACTCTAACCATGGTCCGACTTAGTCATGAGTCAGACCATGACTAGGTCAATTTAGCCATAAGGTGTGGTTTATAATATTTAAGGACTAATTTACAAAAATAAAAATTTAGGACAATAAATTTGAGTACTAAACTGAATAAAAACAAAATTTGGGGCTAGGTATGTGTAAGTCACGTGATTATTTAACGGTTAAACCGACGATCAACTAACAGATAGAGTTTAGGGTTTAACGGATAAACCAAAAGCAAAAAATCGTTAAACATGTGGTATTAAAAATTCGCAAAAAAAAAAAAAAAAAACCATGTTGTACTAAAGGCAAAAAATTGTCAAACATGTACCAAAATACCTATGGGTTTATAGGTCTTTTGGTACCCTATGTTTGCCCACTTTTTGTTAGGTTCCGAGTCTAGGGTCAACGGGCAGTCGACTCAAGTCTCGTTCCTCACTGGAGATGTTGTGGATTCGATACTCTCGGGTTACGCTGTCCTAGCTCGTGTCCTTCCGTCCTTAGCTTCTCTTCTCCTTTCGCCCTGCAGAAGGGGCAATACCAGGCACAGAGGGGGGGGGGGGTGGTGCCTGATGAACCCTCTCCGATGCCTAAGTCAGTATGGTTTTAGAGAGATAAAGCTAGAGAGATGTCAGAGCAAAATTATCCAACTTGCCAAGATGATCAAATGAATAGTGGAGGTGTGGTATTTATAGGCAACGGTGTCATTAAGGTGGCTTAATGACATCGTTAACCTTTAGACACAGTTAACTAACCTTTAAGTACGTAATTAAGACCTTAGGATACGGAGAAGGTTGGCGGAATAAACCGAGTATGGGAGTCCAAGAATGGTGCCGGGGCCCTTGGGGGGGAGGAAAATCCGACCCCCAAGGGTAGGGGTTGGGTGAGGGCACCCAACCCCTCCTAGGGGAGATAGGGTTGGCCAACCCTATCTCCCCTAGGGGAGATCGGGTTGGCTGACCCGATCTCCCCTAGGGGAGGTCGGGTGTGGCCACCCGACCTCACCTAGGTGAGTCTAACTCGGCCGGACGAACGCTTCGGCCTCGTCCGGACCGTTGGTGTTTTCGCGAAGTGTTCGGGTTGAAGTTTCGATTTACAATCATTAACGGGGTGATAAAAATAAAACGATTCGGAAGTCAACGGGTTCAAATTGGGTGTATATCCATCACATGCCCCCGAGTCAACCAATGGCCTAACCCTTGATTGACTCTATTTTAGGATGGTATGACACGCGCAATTTGAAGCCGGGGTTTTACCTTTCGTCTGAATGCTTGCTTACCCATGGATGCGTGCCTCTGACTCTGCCCCCTGCCTTATGAGATAGATGAATTGTAAACGTCAGAGTAGCACGGACGTGTGCCTAAGCACGCGTCCGTCTGAGGTGGGAGTAATAAATCGATCTTTGCTACGGGCGTATATTTCGAAAAATACACGCTCGCATAGGGATGCAATACGAATATGGCTAAGCGATTCATACTTCAATTTCATGCCGGGATTTCACTTAAGTGGAGAAAAATTTAATTTTGGCCTAAAATTTTTTCTAAGTATGGGATGCTCAAGAATAAACCTATGGGATGTTAACTTGAGTGGAGGTATACTTAATCATAGTCTAAGGAGGGTAAAGGTGATGGTTTTTCTTTAACCCTTAGATCTCACTTAAAAATAAATGGAGGGTGGTGATTAGAACTCTTTAAAAAACCCTACCATCTTTTCAAATATATAGGAGAGTTAAGAAAATACCTTAGTTAGCCACCATAGCCATCCTTTTCCCTCTTTTCTCACCCTTGGAGAGCAAGAAAGAATTTGGAGCACACCCAAGGAGGAGGCCGGCCAAAATTCCGGCGAGGAGCCAGCAATTCCGGCCAGCAGCTCAGGCGGGACGGTGACGGGAGGAGGCCTAGCCGGAGACGACGACTTGGCCTCAGGCGGACGGCAGCTGAGAGTGGTGCGGGGCACGACGGAGGCGACAGTGGCCGCCATTCACGACGGCGAGGGACTCCACAGCTTCGACGGGCGGCCACGGCGGCGTGGAGGCGAGACTGGCTAACAGACCAGGACGACGGCAAGGCTGCCGTTGACGGAGGCGACGTCTGGTCCGGCAAGGGCGGGCGACGGCGAAGTGGGACGACTCCGACGCGACGAGGAACGACCTCCGGTGACGACAGGGTCCGACCTCCGGCGAGGGACTGATTTCCGGCGGTCTCCAAACTCAAAATCCGGACCCGTTTATCACATCGGGTCGGGTTTTCCGAAGGTCCACTCTTTTCCTTTCCGTTGTCGTGCAAAATGTTGATTTTTGAATTGTCGATACTTGATTGCCGATACTTGATTGCCGATACTTGATTGATTGCCGTGGATAGCCGTAGATAATCGTGGATTTGGGAAAAAAATTTGGCCGGTCGTCCGGAGATAGTTTTTTGTCCGATTAAACTATCCCCATTTTGAATTTGATGTCGAGTCGCCATTTGTGTGTTGATTTCCGTTTGGAGGGCGTAATGGTAATTTTGCCCGAAAACCGACTTTAGTTTCGGACAAAGTTATTCGATTTGGTTGTCGTGGTGTCCTTGGCTCATGTTTGTTATCTTTGTTGGGTGTCTTCGAATCTTTGGTTTTTGTCGTTGGTCGAATGTCGGGGTACTCCCGGTTTTTCGGAAATTTTCTTGTTTTGACATTTGTCATGCCGTGGCAGGTACTGTATTCCTGGTGGTGTCCCCGCACACAGACTCTACAGAGGCGTTACATCCTCCGAAGGATGAGTGAGTTCCTTTTCTCTTCTTTTCGTCGCATTACTTCTTTTCCTATCATTAGCTTAGTGTTGCGATCTGAGCTGGGGTGTTAGTCGAAACTTGATTCGGACTTTGAGATTTCCTGCTACCTTTGACTTAGGTCTCGCTGCTCTGTCGGAGAACCACCTAACTAGGTCTGATTACAATGAGCACGTTACCTTAGGAGATATCTGTCCCTTAGATGAGCCTCTATATCCTTTCCTCCCTTCCTTGGGGAATACCCGCGAGACGGTGACAGAGCCCCCTAGGGGGAAGGTCGTCGTTTACCCCTCCCAGATTCGATTTGGGTTGAGGCTGCCTTACTGCGATGATCTCGTAGAGTTGAGTAGGTTCTTTAGGATTTCTCCTGTGAACCTTGCTCCTAGTGCCCTCCGCGTCTGGGTGGGCTTCCGGGTGTTGTGCCACTGGTACTCCTGGAAGTATTCGCTGGTTCTGTTCCGATGCTTCTACCGGTTCCAATATCAGAGGAAAGTGGGCTTTGCGAGTTTTGTAACTCGCCATCCGTCCCTCAAGGATTCCCGATTTGCTGATTTCGGGTTGAGTGGGGTCGAGTGGGATACCTCTCTTCGCTTCGTGGCCCGGAGTGACAACTCGGCCAGTCACTGGGCCAAGCACTATTTCTTCATCACAGATCGATATGTCACTTGGTCGGTCTTGAATGAGGATCGGTCGGATGGTTGGCCTGCCTTCGGGGAGTTTTCACCTGTTGATTTAGAGACTATGAAGATCATTCATGAGAGCAACAGGACCCGATCATACTGCCCCGTGTCCTTAGTGACTGAGACGGATCTTTATGAGGCAGGGATCATTTTGACTCCTGACTCCGGGGGTTCGGTATGTTACTTAGTCTTCTCATCTTTATTTACTTTCTGATTTTCCTTTGTAGGTTGGTTTCACGGAAAAACCTATAACGTGCAGGGAGCACCGGTCGATCTGAGCAAGAGGAAGGCTCCTTCTAGCTTTACCCTGAAGAAATCCCCCATGCTTGGGAAGAAGGCTGGGGCCTCTGGTATACTTCCTCCTGTTTGCTTCTTTATGGTATACTTGTGTTTTCCTTAT
The DNA here is from genome assembly GCA_036873135.1 of Clarkia xantiana subsp. parviflora. Lineage (NCBI taxonomy): Eukaryota > Viridiplantae > Streptophyta > Magnoliopsida > Myrtales > Onagraceae > Clarkia > Clarkia xantiana. The sequence continues at coordinate 30,173,494 of JAPTYO010000004.1, forward strand.
CTTGTTTTTCTTACATTGCTAGGGCGCTCTCCCTTGGTGACCGAGAGGGTTGTCTCCGTAGGCAAGGACTCTGGACCTTCTAAGTCCAAGTCGCGGAGATCTGACTCTGAGGCCGGGGCCTCTGCTGTCAAGAGGAAGAAGGCTGCGGATCCTCCTTCGCCTGTTGTTCGTCCCCCGACCCTGTCTCGCGATAAAGAGATGGTGGTCGAAGAGGTGCCTTCCCGAGCTGATAAAGGGAAGCGACCTGTTGGTGATGGTTCCCCTGCCCCCCAGCTGAGGGCACGGTCATCAGGTTCGATATCTACCTTATCACTGATGCTTCTATGTTTATGTTTTCCTTTGACTTGGTTTCTTTGTATAGGTGGGCCTCCGGCTTTGAGTCGGAAGGATTTCGCACGTCTTACTGACGAAGATGTCGTTGGGTCTGAGTGGACTCCTTTCGCTGGTTTGAAGGAGTTCCACCTTGATAGCGGCTCCTCTTTGCGGACTCCTGAGGTTGGCGTCCGCGTACTTCGCGGTGCCATCCCCCCTGGCGATCGTGTTGCTCAGCCTAAGTCTCCTGGGGAGACCCGGCGCTTTGTTCAGGGTGTAATCTCTCGTTATGCGCCTGTGAGTTGTTCCTTGCTTTCTCCTTTTTGCTTTTATGTGGTTGGTTTTTCGAGTACTCATCTCTTGTTTAAATTTTCAGGGTATGTCTGACATGGTGAACATGTCATCCCTGGTTCTCGAGCTATCTGACGAGAAGAAGACTCTAGAGGACAGCCAGGTCTCCCTAAAGGCGGAGCTCGCCACTGCTGCTGAGAAGGCGCGCCTATCCGATCTGAAGATGCAGGAGCTCAGGGACCAAGTGTCCTTACTTGAGACTACCGTAGGTAGCTTGCGCCGGGAGGCTGAGGTCGCATCTTCACTCCACTCTGAGGAGTTGCGAAAGTTGGAGGCTAGGTGCCGGGCGGAGGAGAGGACTGTCGCAGTGTCTGAATACAAGGCTTCTTCTGCCTTCACTGCTGACTATAGCGTGCGGCTCACTCAGGAGATGAACCAGTTTGGTGAGTATCTGGTTGATCATATTTTCCGCATTGATCCTCAGTTTCCAGTTGGCAATCTTGGTGATTTTGGGCCATACGATACTGGCTACATGGCTGTTCTTAGGGGTCAGGCTGCTGTTGCAGACGAGCCTGCCCCTACACAGGTGGATGCTACGCCTGTGGATATCGATACTTCAGACTCCTCCTCTTCCTCCATCTCTGCCGGTGGTTCAGCATCAGGGGGTCAGGGTGACTCTCCCGAAGGCTCTGATTGATGTATCTACATCTTGCCATCTTTGTATATATAACCATACTCTTTCTCCCCTTTGATGGGTTGAGTATCTTTTGGGATTGTTGTGGGGTTTTGTGTTGCTTTCCTTTGTCGTATTTTGTCGTTGGCTATGTGGTTCACTTGCCTTTATATTAGTACTTCATATGCTTTTGTTTGTACTCCTTTGATTATTGACTCTTCTCTTGGTGTGTTTCCTTTACTTATCCTTCTTTCGTGTTTTCCTTCATGCCATACCTGTTATTTCATTCAAGAAAAAACATTATGTGTTCTTCATAGCACTTTACTTTGAAATTACTATCTCATGGGATCCATCTCAGTATGGTGTAAAGCTCTCTTCTGATACCCTTTGAATGGTATGTATGGTATTGTTAGACCAAAGATACGCTCTTGGTGGGCGTCGAAATCTGTTCACGAGACTGGCTCTCGGAGGGCACTTAACGTTTCGCAGGATAGGCTCCCGGAGGGCACAGGTTAGACCAAAGATACGCTCCTGGTTGGCGTCGAAATCTGTTCACGAGACTGGCTCTCGGAGGGCACTTAACGTTTCGCAGGATAGGCTCCAGGAGGGCACAGGTTAGACCAAAGATACGCTCCTGGTTGGCGTCGAAACTGGTAGTTTGAAATCTACCTCAAGATACGCTCTTGGGGGCGTCGAATCTGGTAGTGTTTTTTCTACCTCAAGATACGCTCTTGGGGGCGTCGAATCTGGTAGGTTGCAAATCTACCTCAAGATACGCTCCTGGGGGCGTCGAAATTCGTAGTTTTTGGAAACCACTCTCAAGATACGCTCTTGGTGCGTCGAAGGTTGTAGTATAGAAACTACTCTCAAGATACGCTCTTGGGGGCGTCGAAGGTCGTAGTATGAACACTACTCTCAAGATACGCTCCTGGGGGCGTCGAAATTCGTAGTTTTTGGAAACCACTCTCAAGATACGCTCTTGGTGCGTCGAAGGTCGTAGTATAGAAACTACTCTCAAGATACGCTCTTGGGGGCGTCGAAGGTCGTAGTATGAACACTACTCTCAAGATACGCTCCTGGGGGCGTCGAGGGTCGTAGTATAAAAACTAATCTCAAGATACGCTCTTGGGGGCGTCGAGGGTCGTAGTATAAAAACTACTCTCAAGATACGCTCTTGGGGGCGTCGAAATCTGTTCGCGGGATAGGCTCCCGGAGGGCACAGGGTTCGTAGTTTTTAGAACTACTCTCAAGATACGCTCTTGGGGGCGTCGAAATTCGTTATTGACTTGAAGTCATATCTGTGTAAGGATAACTTCATGATTATATCACCACATTCATTGGAAAATACCTTTGAAGGAAATCCTACTCCCTTAAGAGCATTCATGTTTTTTGTACACATGGGGTGCCTTGGGGGGATCCAGACACCCTTTGGAGGAAATCAAAGATAGTTGTAGAGTTGGAGTAACTTCGTGAGTTCTCCTTCTCAAAAGTTGTTTTTTGGAAAACTTAAAAAACTTGAACATGCAGAGTGCTAAATATGAAACTAAGGATATGGGGTGGTCAATTTGTCCATTGCCACGTACTCCTTTAGGCCTCCGTTGTAAATCATTTCCTCCACTTCTATCTTCAGCACCATGCAGTTGTTGGTTTGATGCCCCCAGGTTCCATGGTACTCACACCACTCCTCTGCATCTCTTCCTAGGAAGGCCTTGCCCTCCTCCCTGCATGCGGGTAGCTCTTCCCTGAGGTACTTCTGAAAAAGTTCTTCTATGCTCACTGTAAGGGGTGTGAAATTGAAGTTTACACCTCCTTGCAGTGTATCAGTCTCTCCTTCTTTCTTCGGAACTTCCTCCGGCTGCTCCATCTCCTTTGCAAATGCCTTGTCTAGCTTTTCTTTGAGCTCCCTCATCGTGCTTGTCATGACCATCTCATAGAGCCCTCCATAGGCCTCAAATGAGTTTGGATGCATGTTTCGAATGAATGCTTTGACGGCTTCTCCTCTTGTGATGTCCATATTGGCACCATAACTGGAGAATCTCTGGAAGTAGCTTGATATTGGCTCCCGCGGCATTTGCTTGATATCATCGATGTGACGGAAGCCTCTTGTGATAGAGTCCCTTGTTCTTTTCCCTTCTATGGTTTCTGGCTGCCAAGGTATGGCTGTCACCTTCACAGCCTTGCTCATGTGTCTCTTCTTAGGCATTGTTTGAAAAAACTGTCTGCTCAGGCGGAGTGCAACTCCGTTCTTCATTTTTCTTTGCCTTTGTTTCCTCATCACCTTCTTGTTGTCTTGGTCGGTTCCTACCATGACCATTGCCACTGTGCCTGTCCTGAGTGATCCCCGTCTCATGGAGTTGACGTAGCACTGCCTTGCATTGCGTTGGTCACCCAGGACTTCTCCCACTCCATTCTCAGTGATGTACTTCAGTTTCTGGTGTACGGTGGATGGCACGATTTCATATGGGTTTATGGTTGTTCTTCCTAGGATCCCGTTGTAGGCTCCCAAGCTTTCAACCACCAAGAAGTTGATGTTCACCTTCAGCTGTGTCCATCCTTGGCCCATGGTCACTGGCAGTGTTATCATTCCCAGGGGGTAACTAGTTGCTCCTGAGAAGCCAACCAGAGGGAAGTTGACTGGTTTGATGTCTGCCTTTGTTTTCCCTATCTCCTCTAGGACCCTTAGGCTTAGGAGGTCTGCTGAGCTGCCCCCATCTACCAGTATTCTCTTTACATCGAAATTATCAATGTCTATCGTGATGACTAACACATCGTCATGTGGGAAGACAATGTGGCTCTTGTCCTTCTCCGAGAATTCAATCTTCATCTCCTTTCCTTCTCGTGGCCTTTTCCTCCACCTTGGCATTGAACTCAGTTTTGATGCGTAAACCTCCCTTGCATTAGCAGTTGGGCCACCTGATGCCACTCCTCCGTGTATCATGTTTATGGTTCCTCTCTTGTTGGGTGGAGGATTGTAGTCTACCTTGCTCTTGCCTTTGTCCCTGTATGATGGCCCTAGCTGTATGCTGTTGCCCCCATGATCCACGAACTGCTTTAGTTCTCCCCTTTGGATGACATTGTTGATGCTTAGCTTTAGGCTGAAGCATTCGTTCGTGTCATGCCCGTATGCTTCATGGTTATCACACCATCTATCCTTGTGTGTCCCCACCATTGGGGCTCTCCATCTTGCAGGGGGTGACCAGAGTTTCTGATTCCGCATTTCTCTGAGGACAGTAGCTGGAGTGGCGTTCAATGGGATGAACTTGATGACGTTGATTTCCCTAGCTTTCAGTGGTTCGCCCATTTGATTTCTTTGCTGGGGCGGACGCCATTCCTGCTGCCTTCTGTGTTGAGGCGCCTGAGGTGGTTTCCTCTGTTCGGCTTTGCATTGTCTTCCTTAGCTGCTTGAATCTTGGCTTTCTTACTTGCTCTGTGCCTCTCCAGGTCTATATGAGTTTTTACTCTTCCTGCAAGCTCCTCTAAGGTGCTCGCTGGTTTCTTGGCCATCTTTTCTGCCAGCGTTGACCCGAAGCGGCCTAGGTTTCTGATGAAGGCTCGTATTATCTCACCCTCAGTGATGTCGCCCTGGATGTCTGCTATGTTTTGGTTAAACCTAGTGTAGTAACTGGCCAAGGATTCATCATTTTCTTGCTTCACGTCATCGATGGAGCCTGGTCCTTTGAGGAGCTTCCTTTCCCCTAGATATCTCTGAAGGAATTTCGCCTTTAGCTGCTCCCATGAGTGGATGCTCTCAGAGGGTAGGCTGAAGAACCAGTGTGAGGCCACCCCTGATAGGGTGTTCGGAAATAGGAGTGCCTTGTATCTTTCATCAGTAGTTCTCCCAAATAGGGAGGCTTCATGCTGTTGAATATGCTCCAAAGGGTCTCCCTTGCCATTGTATTTTGCAATCTGGACTGTATGCAGGGAGTCCGGCACCTTGCTCATCTCCAATTCCCTCGTGAAAGGGTGGTTCGTTTTGTCACTTAGACAGTGCAAGCCGTGTTTCTTTGACTCATTCATTTTCCTTGTAATCATTGCCTCTATTTCTTCCGGAGTGATCAATATCGGTGTCGGAGTGTAATCTCTCTGATAGCCTCCGTAGTTATAGATTGGGATTGCCGGGATCCCTTGTCCGTATTGATACGGACTGTAGGTGTATCCTTGGTGTCCCTGATGGGGTGCTTCATAGAATTCTTGCCTCCTTGGAGGTCTTTCTTGTCTGTCCTCCCCCAGTGGGGTGTAAGCCCTGGCGTTCTACTGTTGCCTAGGAGGCACGAATTGTTGCCTTCCCTCTGGGGGTGGCTCCTGGTAATTTCTTCTTTGCTCCTCTCGCTGCCCTGCTCGAGGGTGCGAGTGGTGCTCTTCCGTTGGGATCTGTTCCTCTTCATGAGCTTCTGTATGTGTCCCCTGGGTGTATGCCGGCCTTGTGTATGTTGTGTGGGCGCGGTTGTTATTCCCTTGGCCCGGCATCCCATACGGGTATCCTTGGGGTTGCGCCTCATAGTAATATCCCTCAGGAGGTGCTGTGTGTTGGGATGGCACTCCTTGTTGCTCCCTCTGTTGCTCCCTTTCTCTCTGTGGCCTCCTTGCCAAAGGGGTTGAGGCTGTGGAGGACTCAGCCCCAGCTGGGCGTGAGGGTCCTCCTCCTGGTGGTTGTGTTGAGGAGGCTGTGGGGTTCCTTGAGGTTCTGGTTGCATTGGCATTTTCCCTGGGTTAGGCTGCCTCCCTGGAGGTATAGGCTGCCTCCCTCGCCTATTGCCCCCAGGTGGGCGGTGGTGCCTAGACACCCTGCTGTTCGTCATTGCTCTTGTTATTGCCAGGCTTTCTGTCCGAAGCCCACTGACGGCGCCAAGTGTTAGGTTCCGAGTCTAGGGTCAACGGGCAGTCGACTCAAGTCTCGTTCCTCACTGGAGATGTTGTGGATTCGATACTCTCGGGTTACGCTGTCCTAGCTCGTGTCCTTCCGTCTTTAGCTTCTCTTCTCCTTTCGCCCTGCAGAAGGGGCAATACCAGGCACAGAGGGGGGGGGGTGGTGCCTGATGAACCCTCTCCGATGCCTAAGTCAGTATGGTTTTAGAGAGATAAAGCTAGAGAGATGTCAGAGCAAAATTATCCAACTTGCCAAGATGATCAAATGAATAGTGGAGGTGTGGTATTTATAGGCAACGGTGTCATTAAGGTGGCTTAATGACATCGCTAACCTTTAAACACAGTTAACTAACCTTTAAGTACGTAATTAAGACCTTAGGATACGGAGAAGGTTGGCGGAATAAACCGAGTATGGGAGTCCAAGAATGGTGCCGGGGCCCTTGGGGGGGAGGAAAATCCGACCCCCAAGGGTAGGGGTTGGGTGAGGGCACCCAACCCCTCCTAGGGGAGATCGGGTTGGCCGACCCGATCTCCCCTAGGGGAGATCGGGTTGGCTGACCCGATCTCCCCTAGGGGAGGTCGGGTGTGGCCACCCGACCTCACCTAGGTAAGTCTAACTCGGCCGGACGAACGCTTCGGCCTCGTCCGGACCGTTGGTGTTTTCGCGAAGTGTTCGGGTTGAAGTTTCGATTTACAATCATTAACGGGGTGATAAAAATAAAACGATTCGGAAGTCAACGGGTTCAAATTGGGCGTATATCCATCACTTTTGATTTTTGGTACCACATGTTTAGTTTTACCTATTTTTGGTACCATACATTTGCCAATTGTATACTTTTGGTCCGACCGTTAGTTGACCGTTAGAGTTGACCGTTAAATAGTCACGTGACTTGTACATGCCTAGCCCCAAATTTTGATTTTGTTCAGTTTAGTCCTCAAATTTTTTTTCCTAACTTTTTATTTTTGCAATTTAGCCCTTAAACATTTTCAACCGCACCTAAGACTAAATTGACCTAGCCATGGTCCGACCCATGGCTAGGTCGGACCATGGCTAGGGTCGCCCGGGTCCAGCGACCCTAGCCATGGTCCAACCTAGCCATGGGTCGGACCATGACTAGGTCAATTTAGCAATTGGGTTCAGTTGACCCAATTGAACCCTAATGCTAGCCATGGTCCGACCCATGGCTAGATCAGACCATGGTTAGTGTCGCCCAGGTCTGGCGACCCTATCCATGGTCTGACCTAGCCATGAGTTGGACCGTGGTTAGTCGGATAATTTTGTATTTTTTTATTCTTTGCCCCCACTGACTTCAAATTCTGGATTCGTCCCTGACTGTGGTCACCGGTCTTCTCCTTGCCGCCAGCTCCGCCTCGCCAAACCGGAGCTCGTCTGACCATTGTCGGAGCCACCTTCGAAGCTGCTCACCGTTGCTGGACGTGACCACTCCCGCTCGCACCGCCCGGCCAAGGCTGGCCCGTTGCTGGAGTCGTTCGCTTGGTTCACCGGAGTTGTCGTTACCTCGCCGACCTGAATCGCCATTACCGAAGTTTCCGCGCTCACCTGCTCGTCGTCCCGCACCACTGGAGTCCCGACGAGCTGTCGTCGTCCTTTCCGGCGAGTTGTCGTCGTCCTTCCCCTGGGGTAGTAGGTATTTACGTCCTTACTGTGTAGATAGTTTGAAATTTCTTTGTTTTTTTATTATTATTTAATTATAATCTTTTATGTTACTTATTTATTCTTATTATTATTATTATATTGTTATTATTATTAGGGATAAGGGTTCCTTTGGTACCACTTCTTTGGGCAGAATCCACTTTTGGTACCACTTCTTTTTTTTTGTACACTTTTGGTACCAACGTTTTCCATTTTGTACCCTTTTGGTACCTCCGTTAGAATTCCGTCCAAAATGGCCGTTAAACCCCCATGTGAGCTGCACGTGACCAAAAAATAAATTTGGCTGGACGGATTTACCCTTAGGGATAAGGGTTCATTTGGTACCACTTCTTTGGGCAAAATCCACTTTTGGTACCACTTTTTTTTTTTTTAATATTTGCTTTGTTTTGCTGTCGAGTTTATATGGATTCGATATAGAATTGTCCCATATATACATTTCCAACTTTGTTCAGAGCCCTACTTAGTAATGTTGCAACTTATATTTTCGATCTAACAAAAGGAAACGTCGCATCTTTAAAAGTTTATATTATTGTTGCAGAGTGTCGAAATGTTTATTCTAGAGTGGTAAGGAATGACGTATCTATTTGTGTTTATAGAAAACGTTATTAAATTCATAGTGATACTTTTCACAATACAAAAAGTTAATTTCAACGCCACGAACAAATAATTTTCTTATATATTGCATGAAATTCTAATACTTACAAACATATCTATCATACTATGCACCGCATTATTATCATATATAAACTGATACATGAAACATACATACATACATTACAATATTAGTTTTTACAACGACATATAAATTTCTTCGAATGTGTCAGACAAAAAGTACACAAAAGAAGAGTCTAAGGAAGAACTGTATGATGATAATGGAAGTTCTGTAATTAATATAAGGTTCACCGACTGCAAAACAAAGTATATATACAAAAAAAAAAAAAAAAAAAAAAAAGTGGTACCAAAAGTGGATTTTGCCCAAAGAAGTGGTACTAAATGAACATTTATCCCTAAGGGTAAATCCGTCCAGCCAAATTTATTTTTTGGTCACGTGCAGCTCACATGGGGGTTTAACGGCCATTTTGGACGGAATTCTAACGGAGGTACCAAAAGGGTACAAAATGGAAAACGTTGGTACCAAAAGTGTACAAAAAAAAAGAAGTGGTACCAAAAGTGGATTTTGCCCAAAGAAGTGGTACCAAATGAACCCTTATCCCTTATTATTATAATATTTATTATTATATCATGTTAACTAGATATTTTAGATATAAATTAATTAGATGACATGTTTTATTGTATAAGTATAGATGTATGACATGTAATTATTAAATTGTATCATGATTTTAAGCATGCGTGGTTTATTTAGATTTTATCCCAATTAGGATTTTTAGATACTTAATAGTTTTTTTAGGCTTATATTTGTCGTTAATAATAATTTGTGCATGAAAATTAGTTTTAATTTTTATATCATTAGATTAATTCTACGTAACGCATGTTTAAATGTTAAAATCGGTAAATAAGTATCGAAATGACGTAGTTAGAATTTTTTTTCTTAATTCGTAATAGAACCCCCGAACTCAATTTTTTTATCGCGGACTGATTAATGTACTTAGGTTCTTAATTCGTTATTTACCTAGGTAATTTAGGTTTCTAATTAGCCGTAATTACCTAGTGGCAACTCTTTTAAAATCCACGTGTTTTCAGAACATTATAATCGCCTTAGGTTAGATTTAGGTCTTACAATCGTTAAAAAGAATACATTTTTACCGGCGAGTTATTTTGTCTAAGTAAATGAGGATTCACCGGCGAATTGTTAAACCAGTCAAATTAATATATTTTTTGCGACGAATCTTTTCGCCGGAAAATATGGGCTTTACTTGCTAGATAATTCAACGATAAAAGCATACCTTTTCCGGTGAGAAATTTCACCGATAAAAATAGTTTTAGTGGCAAGAATTCATCTGTAAAAAGAGCGAATTTTACTGGAAACAATATTCGCCAGTAATCTATTTTTAACGGCGAAAAAATTGGTTAGCAAAAAGAGTGACTTTTACCGGCAACAATATTCGCCAGTAAAACCTTTTTTTACCGGAGATAAATTTGGCCAGCAAAATGAGCGATTTTTATCGGCGAGTTAGTTCGCCAATAAAAGTTATATTTGAAAAAAAAATGAACGTCCACAATAATAAACTGTATTATGATAATCAAAGATGTATTTCAATAATTAGAATATCAATCTTTATACCAATATAAAAAGTAAAGGTTGTCCTCACTCCCAATAGGTACCTTTTGAATATTTTCATTTATATATATATATATATATATATATATATATATATCATTTAGTTTCTAAATTTTAATACAATTGATAATTTATTCTTTTATTATATTTAAGTCACGTTTATTTATCTTTACTACTATTACTAAAAAAATATTTAGTTAAATTTTGCCATTTTTTTAAAGGTCGCTTAATTCTCATGTAACAAAATGTATTATTAACTTCTCAATCCAATATTCATATTAATGAGAGTCGGCATTAACATATAATATGTACTCAACATTTGCAAATTCTAGGTATGTGCATTTTTCATTCACCAGACCGTAGAGATCGGGGATTATTCTGCTTGTTAAGTTTTTTTTGTATAACATAAATCATTCACTTGTCAACTCATATAACATATCAAAATATGGATCAAATATGGTTATTGAAGTTTGACCTTACAGATTTGGCCAAAAAAAAGTTTGACCTTACAGATAATATGTTACTCACAATTTAATATTTATGGAATCGAAATATTGATTTTGTTCTTTTGTTTTTCAATTCAATCATATTGGGTATATTATAATTAGTAGTTGAATAAACAATTAAGGTAAACTCAAGTAAACTTTAGGCTTTAGTGATTTAAAAAACTGATAATTTAGTCCTTACTAAAATTTTCATTTAGTTAAATTTCATTAAGTGTTTTGTTAAATTCGCTTAACTGATATGGATTTTTCTACCATGCTCTTGGAGCACCATGCTTTTGCTTTTTTTAATACTATGGTGGACTTAATTGTAACATAAGTAAAACTTTAAAAGTATGAAAAAATATGATAAAGGTACTTTTCATACCACATGTTTGGCCCAATGTGGCTTTTAGTACCGGATGTTTGGTTTTGTATACTTTTGGTACCAAACGTTTGAAAAAATGTGGCTTTTGGTACATCCGTTAGTTGGCCGTTAGTTTTTTCCGTTAAGTGACATGTGCAAGTCACGTGACCGACCCTAAACTTTAGATTTTGTTCAATTTAGTCCCTCAAATATATTCATAATTTTTAATTTGTTTAATTTAGTCCCATAACTTCAAAATCAATTCCAATTGAATCATCGAACCTAATTGACCTAGCCGGACCTAGCCTAGGGCTAGGTCCGAACCTGGGTTGGGGTCGCCGGACCCAGCCGAACCTGACCTAAGGTCGGTCCTAGCCCTAGGCTAGGTTCGGCTAGGTCAATTGAGACCTAGCCCAAATTCGACCCAAATTGGGCTAGGTCCCAATTGACCTAGCCGGACCTAGCCTAGGGCTAGGTCCGACCCTGGGTCAGGGTTGGCTGGGTCCAGCAACCCCGAACCAGGGTCGGGCCTAGCCTTAGGCTAGGTCCGGCTAGGTCAATTGAGTTCAATAGTTAAATTGGAATCGATTTTGAAGTTTTGGGACTAAATTAAACAAATTAAAAGTTAGGAATATATTTGAGGGACTAAATTGAATAAAATCGAAAGTTTATGGTCGGTCACGTGACTTGCACATGTCATTTAACGGAAAAAACTAACGGCCAACTAACGGATGTACCAAAAACCATATTTTTTCAAACGTTTGGTACCAAAAGTATACAAAACCAAACATCCGGTACTAAAAACCACATTCGGCCAAACATGTGAAATGAAAAGTACCTTTAACCCATTTTTTTAACTACCTTAGACGTGTATCATACTATTAATAATATCAATTGCCCTATGGGGTTCACCTTTAGAGCAATAGAAAAATAAAAAAATAGTGGCAAAAACATGGTGCTCCAAGAGCATGGTAGAAAAGTCCGTAACGTTAATTATTATCAACTTTTCAATTCGCCAATATACCTATCAAATTGAGTCACCCTCAAAGTATGATTTGTACTCAAACCATGCAAATTTCGGTTACATGTTGAGATTTTTGTATCACCTAGATCAATCACTTGACAAATCATATAACATCTCAAAATATGGGTCAAATATGGTTCTTGAAGTTTGACATCTTATAGATAACATGTTATTCATCGTCCAACATTTATGGTTTCAAACTATAAATTTATTTTGTTTGTCAATTCATTCACATTATGTACATCCTAATTAGTAGTTAAATAAATAATTAAGGTAAAGTCAAGAATAAAATTTATATTTTAGTGGATTAAATTTTACTTTAGCGTTAACTCAATTTGTGTTGGTGTTATGCTCTAAAATTGCGTAAAGAGTGGATAATTATGTTCGTATGAATTAAACTGGTCCACTGATGGCTTAAGTGGTTAGTACGATTTTACATTCTTGACTCCTTAAGTTGATGAATTAGATACAGTTGAGTCGTCAATGACCGCATGATGCTCGACCCTACTCATTATATATATATATATATATATATATATATATATATGTATATTATATCCGACTAATTTAGTACCATAATTGAAACAGTAGTTAATTTTGTACTTAATTATCTTATTAAATTTCTCCCTTTTGAACTGTGTTCTGTTATTCTTCTCTATCACATGAATTCATTTCTAACAATGACTCAACTTGCCAATGTATTATGATTAATTACATATATTATTGTATTATAAAATTTAAGATAAATTTTGTATTTTAAAATTTAGATAATCGATGTGCGTGCAACGCACGCGCTTTAATAACTAGTATACATAAAAGCTACTCTTGATGGAAGAAATTTATAATAAACTTATGTACACTATTACAAAAAAAAAAATTAGAGTAAACATCTCATCACTTACAATAGATATACAAGGGAATATAAACACATAGATTAACTGCTATATGATTTCAATAGACATACAAAGAACTGAACTAGTAATGAGCTAGTGATGTTTTTCATTGGTCAAATATTAAGATAGATTATAATATGAAAATCAAACTCATGATTTAATCCAAATCTAAACTTGCAAGGGTAAATTATGTTCTCTCGTAACTCCTATGAGTACCGTGGCTCAATCGCGGACCCAAAATTATCATGCCATGGTCATATTGAGTACATCATCTAAATGGTTTCATGTTGATTATTCCCCACTATTGAATTCGTGTTTAGAGTTTGGTTAAAATGAACTTGTATCTAATTAAAATACATTTTTAAACCGTTAGATTTGGAGATATAGTAAATCAAATTTTAGGAGAGAGAGAAATTATTTACTACGCTATACTTTTTTTTGCAAAGTTTACCATGATATACTTGATCTAACAACTAGGTGCTAACCCTGCGCTACGTGCAGGGCTATCTGTTAATTAATTGTAAATTTTAATATGTACAATATTGAAATTTATAAATAAATAAAAATCTATGAATGTCATGTTACAAATAACATCTCATCATACATGGTTATTTGTTACATGTTGATAGTTGTTATGAAAATGTTGACAAAAATTATAATGATAATTTTTTTTTAATAAAGTCTTAACAATGTTATAAATAATGGTATAAAAAATAGTATGAAGAATTCAGCTTACTAGTTACTACTAAAGTTGGATATTTATCACTGTATTCAATTTGAATATGTAAAAGTAGTTGTGAAATCAGCTTTAAAAAGTTGGATACATTATTACATTCAACTTGTTTAATGAATGACACGATATTTTTCGAAGAATTTATTTATTCTATTCGATTAAAACACAGATTACACTATTAACACTCCATGCCATGACAAACACATATATTTTTTTGGTGAATAAATTTTCAGTTTATCGACAAATGAAGAATATACGACAGAGAATAAAAGAATATCAACTGATTTTATCAAGAAAGCATTTTTATCTACAGAGGATGGATTTCTCTCCTGAGTGAAAAAGAAATGACTAAGCTATCTAAAAATGGTGGATGCTTGATGTTTTGTAGCTGTTAGTTACAGTGGGCTAGGAAGACTTCATAGGATCCATAAAGAAGTTAATGCAATTCAATTATCATCCGAGCACAATGCAAGTATCAATTCCATAGGATATGAATTACATTTCTGCACCCTAATGTTGTCCACAAAGCGAATTTGTACATATATATAATTTAATAAAATTATAGTGACTAATTTATTATATATATAAACGAATTAATTAGATTATTTCGAAAAGAATATATATAACAACATAAGTAGTGATTTTTTTTAAGGATTAACAATTAGAGAATTTTCACGCAATAATTCACAAATAATATTACTCGTTTAATTGAATTTTCAATTATGATTTATACATGCAAAGTTTTTTTATTCAACAATGAGATCAAAGAAAAAAAGTTTGTAACCACAAAAATTAAACAATTACAGTCAGTTTGTATAATTTATGTTTTGCTTAATCATCACAATAATGTACTATTTTAAAGAATTAATCATTCAATGATACAGACATAATAAGGAAATATTCGGCATCAATATAATAAGGAAATATTCATCATAATCAATGAACAAACAAAGAATTTGAATAATACTCTAAAGCCATAACTACCATCTAGTCAATCTATATGCCTTACGTAGATAGTCGAGAATCGCTACTCTTGAGAGCACATGCAAAAGAAGTTGCTCTAAAATCATTCTAAACTCATTTTTGATATCAATAATAAAATGTCAATTGAAAACATTCAATCACTCTTAAACACAGATTAGTTAACTGTCTTCTTTGATGTAGCTACCACAATCAATGGTGTGAAACTTTGATTCGTCCTTAGCCAAGATTGCTTTCTTACTTCAAAACTCACATCCCACTTGGCTTTATTATCACCTAAATAGTTCGAGAATGCCTTCTGGCCCATTGATAGGGTTAACTACTGGTGAGCATCCAGTGAAATAAGAAGCATGATGAGGTGAAACCAAAAGCCTTTCCCTTTTCACATTTATACGCATTTCCAGTGAAAACGTTAAGTCATTGAAAATGAAATCAGCCAGCGCAATTACTGCTCAAGATTGTGGGGATACAACGTAAATTTCGACAACAAATTGTACATAAACAAATTAAACAGAAGTGAGAAAGCGAGACCGCATTTGATTTCAACTAATATTAATTAGCTGTCAAATATGTGACTCTGAGAAATCAGCCTTGTAAGAACACGTTTCTACATTAGACAATGATGAGAGATCATGTCAATTCCAAGAGAATTATTCAAAACACCAAATTGCCTTCATATACTCACCTATATTCCCCAATTATCTGAGCAAGAACGTGTAATCGTCAGGAATGATCAAAACCACTTGTAGCAGCTCCATCAACTGTCCACTGAAATAGAACACCAATGTTCATTACTCACCAAATTCAAACTTTGACAAAGCTAGGTCTGAAACCAAAAATTAAGACAATCAACTCTATCTTCAAGCGAATGCTGTAAAATTGTCTCTCAAACAATGTGATACTCAAACCTTCTCAATCCAGCAGCGACAAATTTCCACAAAGATATCTACCCCCATTGACAAAGATAATCATATTAGCCCAGCATAATTCAAATCGAATCACCAAATTTTGACATTAGTTGACCACATATATATAGCAATTGTAGAACCGGTTGAATTAGGGTCAAGTACCTGGGTAACATGAAATTGTCGAAATTGGGTTCCTCAAACATATAAGCAACAATCTGCTTCAATTGCCTCCCACCGTTGTTCATACCGGTCAAATCGGTTTTGCTGGCGGAGGAGATGGAGGCGTGGCTGATGCTGTTGGAGATCCGGACGGCAGTGACTGGGCGATTGGAGAACAGGGACGATGCAGACAAAGATTGAGTTCTTCATCCATATACAGGGACGAATTTGCATGGATGATTACGAGTCACGCTACACTGCTTAACTTGGATCAAGAGTAAAAATTTAGTAATTATCGTTAAGTACTCCATATAAAAATTGCAAAGGACTTTATATAAATTTAAAAAGGAAATCATAAATATATAATAGTTAGTAGTTTAGTTATATTTGCGTGTATATATTAATTAGTCAACTCATAGTTCGAGTCTCACCATTCACACTTTTAATCTAAAATAATTTTACTATTTAATATTTTTTTTCTATTGTATTTAATATTTTTTCCCCAATGTCATTTTACTATCTAGTTTTTAATCTATATTTTTTTTTTTAAATATTTCTTAATTGTCGTTTTTTCTTCTCTTAAAACTATTTTTTTTTAATGTCTCATTTTTTTTTTCTCTTCACCCGTCATTGAAAAATTCTTCTTACAATTTTGGAAGTTATTTTTACGACAAAAATATCATTAATTTTTATTTATCTCATTCTAATTGATTTTTTTTTAATTGACCAGGAAAAATTGTATAATTTGTTATATTTGTATTGAATATATTAATGTTTGAAGTTTTTTTTATTCATTATGAGTATATATATATTGGTGTACTTTAACAATTTCATTAGGGAAAACAATTATTAATTCGACCCGAAATTATATTTGGTCCGACCGGTTTTTAGTTATATAGTCAAATAATGTGCACCCTCTGACCCCTGGGTCCTGTATTCGTCACATCGTTGTTCAATCCGCCCGAATCGGTTTTGCTGGAGGAGGAGGTGGAAGTGTGGTTGGTGCTGTGGAGGTCTGAACGGCGGTGACTGGGCGATTGGAGCGGCAGAGACCATGCAGAGGGAGATGGGAAGTTGGGATTGAGCTGATGAAAAAGACTGGACGATTGGAGCGATTGTAGAGACTGAAACGGAGAAGGTGATAGTAACAGTGGATAACTTGGAGGATGGGAAGTTGGGATACAGATCAGTGTTATCAGAACCGGACCGGGCATCGAAACGGAAGTGGTGCCGGTTCCCGGTTCGTCCGGTCCGACCCGGTTCGAACCCGATCGGACAGGTCTGAGCTTAAAATGACCGAATATAGCCGAAAATTTATCCACTCAACCCTCTATGTAAATCTCTCTTCTCCCCTCTCATTCACTCAAACCATCATGAATCCCTTCCCCTTCCCCATACTTCTCACTCACTCTCTCTCTCTCTCCTTCCCCTCTCCCTCCCCTACCTTAGTTGGGTTACGTGAGTTCTTCCCCTCTAGCTTACTCCCCTGTCAGTGATAAGTTTACGGCTGCCCGGATCTACTTCAGATAAGAGCTCCTATCCCTCTCCTTCCCTCTTGTGGCCAATTTCTTTAGATCCGGCGACTCCGCTTCAGATCCTGTGGCCACTTAAACAGATCGGGATTCCGTTCGAGCAAATTCCGGCGACTCCATCAAGAAATCGTCGGCCACTGCATCATCCCGTCGTGACGCTTTGTCTCCCATCGGTGGTGAAGTCTTCTGGGTTGGGGATGACAATAAAGATGAATGGAAGCGGCTGTGGACTTATCTAGGGTTAACAAATTGTCTTAAATTTCTAGTTTTTTTTTTAATGGGATATTAGCGAACCGGCGGACTGGCGGACCGCCCGGTCCGCTCATAACCGCCGGGTTCAAAGAAAACCGGGTTAGCCTACATCATCTGGATTTGTTCGAACCGGACCGCTTGAGGCTCCGGTTCCGGTTCGAACCCGGTCCAACCGTCGGTTCGGTCCGGTTCTGATAACACCGATGCAGATGGGAGATGAATAAATTAGGAGATGTGGAAGTAATTGAGGAGCACTTGAGGAAGGCAGTAAATGAGGAGAGAATGAAATTAGAAATGGGGAAGTTGAAGTAAGTTGTTGATGTGGCAGCTCTATAAAGCCCCTTATTGCTGACGTGGCAGCTCTATAAATGCCCATTATCGTTCATGCTGCATCTATATATATTTGACATTAGTTGACCATGTATATATAGCAATTGCACAACCGGTTGAATTAGGGTCAAGTACCTGGGTAGCATGAAAATGTTGAAATTGAGTTCTACATCCATATAAGCAACAATCTGCTTCAATTGCCTCCTACCGTTGTTCATTCCAATCGAATCTGTTTTGCTGGCGGAGGAGATGGATGAGTGGCTGATGTTGTGGAGATCCGGACAGTAGTGACCGGGCAATTGGAGAACAGGGACGTTGCAGACAACTATTGAGTTCTTCATCCATATAAGCAATAATCTACTACAATCGCCTCCCACCGTTGTTCAATCCGCCCGAATCGGTTTCGCTAGCGGAGGATCTGGAAGTGCGGCTGATGTTGTGGAGGTCCGGACGACGGTGACTGGGCGATTGGAGCGGCAGAGATCATGCAGAGTGAGCTGAGAAGTTGGGATTGATCTGATGAAAAAGACTGGACGATTGGAGCGATTGTAGAGACTGAAATGGAGAAGGGAATTGTAACGGTGGATATCTTGGAGGATGGGAAGTTGGGATGCAGATGGGAGATGAATAGATTAGGAGATGTGGAAGTAATTGATGAGCGCTTGAGGAGGGAAGTAAATGAGGAGAGAATGAAATTAGAAACAGGGAAGTTGAAGAAAGTTGCTGATGTGGCAGCTCTATAAACCCCCTTATTTGCTGACGTGGCAGCTCTATAAAGGCGCCCATTATATTTCATGTTGCATCTATATATACTAGGTGCTGACCACGCACTACGCGCGGGGCGACATGTTAAACCTTACATGTTTACGTATACGTAAGGTAGACACCTAGTTAAATAGTAAGATTGTTACCCACACTTCAGACAACTGAAAGAATATGCTAATAGAATTACGTCCATGAGTCAATCATTTTATAACACGTGTCCGATGTTGGTTGGCTAAAGCGGTACCACAGGGATCACGTATTGCCTCCGCCCAATAGAATAATTAATCCCCATATATTCCAAATTAATTAGAGTCTTTCTAATATCCCAACTCCTCTACTAACTTGATCTAAAAGAGTCGTCCACCAAGTTAGTGCCACCTAATCCAGCTAGTAATATGATGCAAAAAGTTATATTATTAGATTACCACATTAGCATCTCATATCATTCATCAAATATTGCTAGGAAGTTATACATAATTAGAACACAAAAAATACAACTATAACTTCAGAACGAAAATAACAGCTACACTTACATGAAACCAAGTCAAAAGATTTTATGACAAACCGACTAACACATAAAGTAGAAATGCAGACCAGTACAAATAGATACAGTTAAGACGAAATTGAGTGTGGCCTCGTAGCGAAGATCGTAGTGCAATATTAATTTTGAGAAAACACGAATATTTCCCATCTTCAAAACATAGCAAATGTAACTTCGACTTACAGGAATTTGCCTCCCCAACACAACGCCGGGATCAGATACATATTTAGTGTGGGAGTGACCTAAGGCTGAGACTGAACTTCACCTGGGAGCCTAACGTTTACATCATAAACCACATGGTCCCCGGTCAAATGACGTTCCTAAGGGAGCTTGGTGATAATGAGCCTCATGGGGGAAGGTTTTCCAGCGAGCAAATTTATGCAGCAAATTGTCCAGCAAGAATTCTGGAGTTAATCTAATTTGATTGTTGTAAAGGAGATAAGTAAATTCAGTTTTAACATAGAAAGGAATGCATAATTTTAAATTTCATAAATTAAAAACTCCTTGAGACCAATGTCGCAACTACGATCAAAATCAATCCAAACTCGAGTGTTCTATTTGTACCGCTCAATCCATAACCACTATTTTCATATATATACAATATAAAGATTGAAAAGAGATCCATCAAAAGAATTACATAGCGCCCTCAAATAGCATCTCCATGAAGCTGTCCAATTTCTAGTACCAAAAAAATTCCAAGTTGAACTTTTGACTGATACACTTTAGAACACATTCAAGCTGGAAACTACTTACTGATTAATAAGAAACAGTCTGAACTAACTAAACAATATGAGAAGTCTGAAACCCAGATGCTACAACTCGAAGAAGAAGGGTTTTCAGGTTTCAGCAACACTACCAAATCTACCTAAATATATATGAGAAGTATACAACATATACAACTTTGAAATCGTGCAACTTTACTTCACTAAATAGTTCAATTAAGCAACACCAACCGTTCTAAGGTCAAAAAGTGAAATTCCGAACACAACAACAAAATACATCACTTTTAAAGTAGTAGAGTCAGGAAATCGAAGAAACAGAAGTTCATGTACCTTGATAAGTAGCGGAAAGCAGAAACTCAGATGCTACAGCTCGAAGAAGAACCTCTAGATTTAAAGGCGAGTAAACCTACATCTGTATGTAAGCCGTTTCGATTTCGAATAGCCAAATCTCGACTCGTAACGGTGACGTATGCGGTTTCATTCGAATTCAATTCAATCCATTTAAGAAATTGCAAGGTTCATTTAGAACTACGTTTTTTTAAATCACATAATAAGCTTAGAAAAAGAATAGTAGGAGACTGAATCGACAATCCAACCTCTATCCTATAACCCTGTAGAAACATTAATCAAATATATTAATCAACGATCACAAAAAAGTTACAAATCTGTTCAATTACTTGAAGGATTTTTCTAGAAGGGAAACGGCAAGCGCGTTAGCAAAGGCGTTAAAGAATACCTCACATTCAACCATTTTTTCTATGAAATGACCAATCAGTCATATAAAACTGAGCCCGCATATCAGTTCCACAACACTTATATTCTTATATAATAACCGGCAACGATTGAAGGAAAAATCATAAAGAAATAATTAGGGGACCAACCTTTCGTGAACCGTTCGACTCCAAGTCCAAACAAATAACTCAAACTACTTAATTATAACATCTCGTTTACTTAACTGATTCAGCAAATTCCGGCAACCATAGTTTAAACTATACTCCCCACCACATGAAAAAAAATTCCAAAATCAATAATATTTAAAAACCAAATATGACATAAACTGATTGAGCAGAAAAAATTAGTATTGGTTGAAAGTTAAAACAGCAAGACCATTAAATTGAATTTGACAACAAAACTTTACAATATGATAAAAATTGATGAAAGAATGAAAATCACTTCTGCAATATGAAAACTATAAAGATACTTATGTTCATTAAATATGGACTCACCTCCAATGTTCCTTCGATGACTCTGCAAGATGTGGGAAGGCTGTCAAGATAAGCTCTCAAGTCCTTCCTTGTTAAAAACCCCATCACCGGAGACGCCTACATACGAAAAAGAAACCAGGTTAGCCTCGATTAAATAATTGTAGATTAGACACTGACTACTAATCAATAGTCCTCATGATATATTCTACATGACAGTATTGCGGGAATTGAGGGACTTAAACTTGCGAGAGGTTTGCGGATTCAACTTCTCCAAGGTATGAAAATCCAAGGAGACCACAAATAGACATTAACTTGTTCTGGTGCCCCGCAAGGTGAATTATTACATGTGATTGCCTACAATTCATAAAACATGAACTTGCAGGTGAGAGGTCACACTTTGCAGAAGCCAAAAGTCGTTATTCTGCTTAGTTAAGAAGGAATTGATTAATTAAGGCATTAAAAGAGGAGGGATTTTTTTTTTTTGGTAAAACGGAGGAGGAAAGTAAAAGGGCATGAATAATTGGAAATGGTAAGGAAATAGCAAGTGAAAATTGAGCTGACGTGTAATTTTTATAAGTTTGTGTGTCACTCTCACATATACTCCCTTATTATCTCTTGCTGCTAGTATATATATAGATAATCACATTGATGATTATAAGTGAAGAGGATGAACATGGACAAAATTAATTGTGAATTGCCAAACTGTAGTGTAAACCTAATTAATACACAACCGGATTTTGGGCTAAAGGACAAGGCAGAACAAAATTACTAATCAACACCAAAATAGACTTAGGCTCAAATTAGAATTTAAGCCATAAATCCAAATTAAAATGGATGACGTGTCATCATTAGATTTACTCTTAAACTACTAATTGGCAGAATTATATACATTGTGTTATTACTCTTAAATGCTGTTTTGGCAGAATTATATACATTGTGTTATTATCTCTCCTGCCGTTTCTTCTTTCGTCATCCATTCTCAATGAAAGTTGAAGAATCAAGCTTTACACCATAAAAAGCGATGATCAGTTTGTAGAAGGGGATCTCCATTCATGTACATACAGACCTAAACCTTAAACCCACAATAATTTTATGCATTTGTGAAATACTGAATGAACAAATTTCATCGGCAGGTCATATAACCAACCACTAATTGAAGCAAACTTTATTTAATAGATGGACATTAACGCACTTATAGCTCCTATAGAAGTGGAGAACATTAGCATATATACCACAAAATCTTTTCAACAAAACAAATTAAATTATGATTAAGACCCATTTTAATAATATCAATGAGAAAATCAGTTTAAGCAAGAGATTTGATATATAAGCAAAGAAGATATATCAAATTCATTCTGCATCTCAAAAATATGTTCATACATGACTGATCTCCATAGTATGTATCTACGGGGAGAAAGTTATTGCCCACAAAAAAAATGCAACGAAACACAAATTTCCAGCTTGTGTCAGATTCTTCCATCTATTCTAGTAAGGTAGAACATATATACATATATTATTATGTTGGTTGTTGATTCCAGACCGTGGCAGATTCTTACATCTATTATAGCAAACTATCATATATTCTACTTAATTTTCAATACCAGTTTGAGCCCAACCATTTACTTTTCATCACTTACATTTCTCACACCACTGCACATTGAACATCATAATTTCTCCTACCACCGATCTGCATCGATGAACCGGGTTTCTCTTTAAATAGAGAATCCAAAAACCACAAAATTCACGACCAATAAAAAAATTGCTCGAGTTGTCTAGCACTTAGGCGCACAAAAATTGCATGCATACATTGTCTAATGGGTGGGAACTAAGAACATGTGTGAATTAATTATTATATATATTCATGTCCATATATAATGAAATCCTAAATCCTAGCGAATGTAGTTTGACCAATGATTTACCACTATTGATGAACTGAGAATTTATAATACACAATACATAAGCGAGAAAGAGAAAGAGAAGAAGGGGCTTACCGATTAGACTTTTTCTGACCAAATAAATAAAATTTGTGATATTTTCCTACAGAGATGGAGATTAGTACAAAATCAGTTACCATACTCTCCACAATAATGTGCCATCCTAACAACCTCAATCATTTGCTAGACTTTGTTATCAAAAGAAAATGTCTGAAAGGCTTCCAATACGTATAGAAGAAAGTAGATAGAATTCAACTTCTATATGCATGAATAAGACTTGTCAGGTGCAACTCAATTAGTAGGTTTTACATAGTAAAAAACTTTGTGCAAGTAAAAAGAGTAATCCATAATGCCCACTGAAACATACCGAATTTCACAGACAATTTTACTGCAACCAGTGTCAAAGATCATTGGTTTGGTTCTTATCAAGTCTCGATTGAGTCGGGACTAAATCATAAACTTAGTTTAAATTATTAGTGCTGAGTCATCCAATCATCATAACCTACATGAACTCAAATTTCCAAATCGGTCATTTGCCACAACAACCGCGCTGGATCCGTACCACAACATGTACACCAGTGAGGACGATCTTTCCTACGCTCAATTGATGAAATCAAATTCAACCATAAAATTCCATGAACTGGTGTTGATTAATATAAAGTGTCATCGATTCATACCTGTGATAAACCAAATCGAGGCATTTCCGCTTCGATGCAGAGACCACCGAATCGAGGCCTTTCCGCTTATCCTTCTTCGACTTGGTCTTCTCAGAGGGGTACGTTTTTGGTGGGGAATGAGAGAAATCTCGTTAATTGAAAGTCATGGATTTGAGTCATTGACCTTCCGGTTATTGCTTCAGCTTTAGCTTCTCGATGTCTCCTAGTCATTCCACGCATGAAGAATATGAAGAAGAGCAAGGGCTTGTTAGTATGATTCGGTATCACTTGCTTCATCTCTGCTGGGGAATGGATGAGTCTCCGTGTTGAAATTGGAAGAGACCTTTCGTGCGAGGAGTTAGAACTGAGGACGAGAGCACTAATGGAGATTTACAAAAAAAAAAGAGCACTTATGGAGGAGAGAAACAGTGAGGGGTTAATACTTAATTAAGAAAAAATTGATTAATTAAGGCATTAAAATAGGAGGAAAGTTCTTTTTTGGTAAAACGGAGGAGGAAAGTAAACGGGCATGAATAATTGGAAACGGTAAGGAAATAGCAAGTGAAAATTGAGCTGACGTGTTATTTTCATAAGTTGATGTGTCACTCTCACATATACTCCCTTATTATCTCTTCTGCTGCTACTATATATATAGATAATCACATTGATGTTTATAAGTGAAGAGGATGAACATGGACATAATTAATTGTGAATTGCTAAACTGTAGTGTAAACTTAATTAATACACAACCGGATTTTGGGCTAAAGGCCAGGGCAGAACAAAATTACTAATCAACACCAAAATAGACTTAGGCCCAAATTAGAATTTAAGCCATAAATCCTAATTAAAACGGATGACGTGTCATCATTAGATTTACTCTTATACTGCTAATTTGGCAGTTATTTCTCTACCTAGGGTGTGCAAATTGCTTTCGAGCAAACTCTCCAGAGATCTGTCCCCGTGCCAAGAATCGATCAGAGGCTTTGCTGTGGAGCTGCACCACGTAGGGCTTCTCTAACAATAATCTCTACGGGTCCCGACCTGAGGATCGCGAACTTCCTCGAGCAAGGATCTTGGACTACGGTTACTCTTGAGGTATGTGTAAACTTTCCGCTGCGTAATTGATATTACTAGCACATACCATGTTTAAGTTCCATAGTGATTACTCCCCGTAATCTAACAGTGGTATCAGAGCCTGTGTTAGGAGTTCGTGATTTTGATAAATTATTGTTCTTGAATTTTTTTTTTAATTTTGGACTTAAATTTTTTAAAATAAAAAGATTTAAAATTTTTGAATTTTTAAGGGTTTTATGATGGGTCCGAAATTTTCATGTTCTTGGTTAATTCGATGTTCATGATCTTCAAGAAAAAATTAATATTTATAAAAATCAAACATTGGATTGTAGATCTAATTAAAATTTGATCTAAAAATTTGACCACTTGTTTCCAATTTCATGTTTATGGCCGAAAACCCTAATGAATTTACAAGGTAGAATTTTTAATTTCTTAGCCATCAAGGATAAAATTTCGGCCAGATTTTAAAATAATATTGTTTGTCATATTTTAATTTTTAATTAAGGTAACAATATATCTATAATTGGGAACATCATGATAGATTCACAATAATATATAGAAATATATATATGTATATATATATATATATCATTATCAATATATCTAAATATTTAAATAGGGTTATAGATATTATTGATAGATTTAGTTACCTAAAAGATTGAGAAAATATATTGTCAGTTATTTGTTTCCCTATTAAAGATATTGACAATAAATAAAATATATTATATATATGTAAACCGAAATTTTATATATACATATATATATTGTTGATTGATTTTGTCTCATAGATAGAATCTTGGCAATAAATATGTATATATTTAGTTAGTGCCGAGATATATGTATATATATATATTTTAATATTGGAAATTATTTTATATAATTAATGTTACTTGGCGGTCAAGTTAAATATTTTTGGACTTTAAAACCCTACTTGGGCCACAAGTAAGCATTTCGGCCCAACCTTTTAAATTTTAATTATTGGGCCGGTCCAATATGTTAAACCGGGACGAAATAAAATCGAACCGAATTTTTTCAATCGGTTCGACCTATTCAGGTCGGGTCAGACCGGGGTAATTAAGTGGATCTAACCGAACCGGTTTTGAGTGTTGAACCGAACCCTATTTTCTTGGACCGGTTCGAACCGAACCAGATTTTTAAATTAAAACCGGACCGAACCAAACTGGATTTTGTCGGACCGAACCAGATTTTCCGGACCGAACCGGATTTTCCGGACCGGACCGAACATGATTTTCTGAACCGAACCGGACCAAAATGGACTGAAATTGACTGAACCGAACAATGTTTTCTAAATCGAATTCAAATCAATTAAAATAGGGAGGTCAATTTTTAAAATCCAAATGTTTTTGAACCTCGAAATGGACTACACAGTGCTCGTAAGGTTGCTAACCTTTATGCTTTGTTTCGATTATGGGGATGGATCTCGGAGATACATGTTTTTGGGACTGGATTAATTAGAGGGCTGAATTGCAATTGTTTATTATTCAATATATATTTATATATGATTAGAATTGTTATCTTGACTAAGTCAAGCTAGCTGGATATTATATGTTGTGGGCGGAGCCTTGGTTAAATATATGGAATGCGCGCTAGGATAGACATGCTGTGATGGTTGGAAATGCATAGGATTCATGTCTAGAAGTTTGCGTAATTGAATATAAGCATGAATTGCAAATCAGCCCCTAATGTTTAAAATTATTTTAAAACTGAAAACCAGTCGCCAAATATGTATGATTGATGTGAATGTTACATGTTTGACACGTATGCTAGAATGTTGAGGATGAAGTTACATTTGATAATTTACTTGTAAGTAGAATTATGAATGCAAGCATGAGTTCCTCGGAACATTAGACGCATGACGTGTAAGCATGTGTGTGGTGTGTATGATGAATGTTACTGGCATATGATAATTTACATGGATAGTAGAATTATGTATGCATTAGTGAATTCATCAGAATGATTTTCCAAAACAAAAAGGGCACTGGGAAAGCCAAGATCAGGTATGCTTATTTTAAAATTCCCGTTCCGGTAATTTGCGATTAAAACCGTTTAAAGAGACTGATCTATTAGATAGAAGACAGGGATAGTATGAACTCTTTCACAACCATCTTCCATTGGTTTACTGGTGGTTGGTTTGTTTATATGACCGATGAATCATTATTTGTCGGATTCCATCTTAATAGATATCTGATGTATGCAATTCTTTCTCAAAATGTTATTGTCTCCCTGATTCTTACATAATCATCGATGTATTAGTCACGGCTCCGATCAGCAATGTCATCTCCAAATGAATAAGGGGGTGAGGTTGAACAACAACAATTATAAGATCTGGAATAAGCGCGCAAGGATGGTAATCACCGAAATGAGAGGTTTGGAGCATCTGACTACAAAGAAAGTCAGGCCGGAGGGAGACCCCACGGACGAACTGAAGAAGTTCCATGATGAATGGGATGCAAAGGACCAGGAAATTCATTCCGCCTTGTTGTCACTGCTTGAGGATGACATACTCTATGGATATGATCACTATGAGACTGCCATGGACTTGTGGAACGGTCTTAAGGCAGGGTTTGGTGTTTACACCACAGCTCAAAAGCGATCGTTAAATATCGCTTTAGACTCATACAAGATGAATCTCAAGCACACAATGAAGGAGTTTATAAGATATATCTCTAACACGCTTGCTGAAATCAAGGAGGCAGGAGAAATCCTAACCGACGAACAAAAGGTCCAATGCGTAATTCGATCTTTGCCTGACTCTTGGAATAGCATGAAAATGCACCTTACCCATGCCACTCAACTCGATGACCTCGAGAAAGTGCGAGTTCATCTCGAGCTGGAAGAGGATCGCCTCAAGGCTGAAAAGCCAAGAGCAGAAATGCATCTTGCATCCTCGAACCCAGCTGAGCAAAATGGTAAGCGCAAGAATAAAGGCAAGGGACTTCAGTTTAAGGCTAATAAACCTTTAGCTCTAAAACCTCAGAAGAAGTTCAAGCGAAAGCAATTCAGAGGCAAGAAAAGGCAGGCAAAACAGACACGTAAAGAGGAAACTCGAACGTGTTTTAGGTGTGGCGTGAAAGGACACCTTGCTATTGCCTGCACAAACCCTCCCAAGGTACGTGCTGAAGGATAATGATAACCTCATAAGTTTTTCTAGGACTCCTCTTACTCGAGAGTAATTCAGTTTATCTTTATTGACTACAGAATCGAGAAGGAGAACAAGCACAAACCTGAGGAACTTGCCTCGAAGATATAAAGATTGAATGAAAGACTTTATCTTTATTTGCTTTGCTAAATGAACCTTTTCTTGATTTTCAGAATAAAATACATGATGATAATAATGTTCCTTGAAATAAAGGAAACGTTTGTTATGAGCATATGACAAATGCTCGACCATAGTATTGATTATCATTCCTCAAGCTATTCGATCCTTTTAATTAGCTGTTTGACGCATTGGTTATTAATCTTATTTTATTATTACTCCATTGAATGAAATAAACTGTAATGATAATCATGTTTGAAACCGATTGGATTAAATTGAATTAAATTCAGAAATGAGACGATTTAACCAAGGGTTTTAAACCCCAGAGTAAATTGTGCCTTGCGCAAGTGGATCTCGATAGACGGAACACGTCGTTTTCATAAAATGAATTTAACAATGAAGTGTTTGAATAACGATGTGCTGAATTTTCGTTTGCATTCCTTCGTAAACAACTTATTGATAACATTTACATCAGTAAGAAGTAAGCTTCGGAAGCTACCACGACCTTGTAAAAGTATCAGCTGACGCATAAGGTGAAAACCTAAAACGCTCAGTTCAGAGATGGGATAAAATTTCTGAGATAAGTTAGCAAACGAAGAAGGATGAAGTCGGTTAAACGATTTTCCTTCCATAAGCCTTGAACGATAAGTCAGGGTAGACATTCAAATCAAAAGACGCACTTCAAGAAGCACATTTTGTATAATAGTGGAGTCATTCTATCAAAGGTTCCCTATGGGATGATGAAGATGATTCACATAAATGTAAAACTGTGTTCTATTAATATCGGTAAGGTACGTCGCCATTATAGCTGAAAGGTGATAATGAGTTAAATCATATCACCATGCGACATTAATTTGCGCAATAAACACGTATTAAGGACAATAGTGCGTCGATTACTCTTAGAAAATACTTGTTTACAACTTGATTATAAAATGGTGTCGAGGTCGAACATGAGACGTTACATCACTAAGAGGGTGAATTTTCCATATGCATGAACGGTTTCAATCAACAAGTCATGATCAAAACGGAGCAGAATAACGATGACGATTAGGTCTCACTTAATTCGAGTGGGAGAGATTTGAACCAGCAACTTAAGTGAATGACATGGTAAATGAGAATGATAACATTTTCATTGTAAATCCAGTGGGAGGAATAAAACCTACCACAAGTAATCACTGTTGCTGTTGGACGAATCAAGTTGAACCTGATGGTCATATTGCTAAACCAGGAATGACACAACTACCTAAACTTCCCATTGTTTCCAGCGGGAGTGATCCAACCATACTTGGTTCCAGATCCTAGTGATCAAAGAATGCATCTCGGAAGTAAAAGCCCGAGACTAAGAGGTTGTCAAACGAAAGTTGTAGGTCAAGGTTCTAGCACTGTTCTTGTTCCCAATAGAGACAATGCTCCGATAAGAAGCATTGTTCCGAGTAGGAGGATCGTTCCCAACAGAAATGATGCTACGATAAGAAGCATTATTCCGAGTGGGAGAAAATATCATACTAATAAATGAGACTCGCAATGCCTAGACGAGAGTCAAAGGCAAGTATCCTATTAAGTAAGGTATAAAACTGTTGGCAAGCATTGGAAAGACCTCAAATGGAGAAATGGAGGAAAATAATAAATGAGAGAGATCGCCTAAATAAAAGCCATTATAGTCTATAGTTGATTTACGAGCTAACCACAGGAGCGCAATGATAAGGTGAGCCCTGAAGTAAGGCTAACCACTGATGGAAAAATGTTGAACAACCCGACTTATTGCGAACGGACTTACCCAATTCACGGAGTGGAATTTGATAAGAGAAACTCACTGACTGTACGTAAAACTACGGTTAGGGCCATTTATGGTCCTGGTCGCAAGTCTCGATCCAGAGCTGCACCAAATGGATGTTAGGACCGCATTCCTCCACGGAAACCTGGAGGAAGATATCTACATGGAGCAACCGGAGGGTTTCATTACTCCTGGTAACGAACGTAAAGTTTGTAAACTCCAAAGATCCATCTACGGTCTTAAACAGTCGTCTCGGCAATGGTACCGCAGATTCCACGAGGAAATCGTAGGAAACAGATTCGTGAATCTTCACGAGGATCCGTGCGTGTATTATAAGACCTCCGGGTCCAAGTATGTCATCTTAACCTTATACGTGGACGACATAGTCATTGCTGCAAACGACGTGAGTTTCATGAATAAGTCAGAGTCCTGGTTAGCATCTGTATTTGAGATGAAAGACATGGGAGAGGCCACGTATATCTTAGGCATTAAAATTGCTGGAGATCGGGCTACCCGAAAATTGTGTCTGTCTCAAGAAGCATATATCAACAAGCTGTTGAAAATGTTCAAATTACAGGATGCCAAACCCGTGGATACGCCGGTGGTATTTGGGTGCGTACTGTCAAAACGTGACGGCCTCAAGAACCTGGCAGAGCGCGAACAGATGATGGGTGTAGAATATTTAAGCATGGTTGGTAATTTGATGTAAGCCATGTAATGCACCCGTCCGGATATCTGTTATGTCATGGGCCTAGTAGCACGTTTCCAATCAGATCCTGGCTATCAACATTTAAAGGCTGTAAAACGAATAATTCGTTATCTGAAAAGTACTGCCGACTATGCTCTGTGCTATGAGGGCGGGAAGTTAGAATTGACCGGTTACAGTGACGCCGACCATGGTGGCGATCCGGATGATTGTAAGTCCACCACAGGGGGAGTTTTCCTCCTTGCTAAAGCCGTCATTTCATGGATGAGCAAGAAGAAAACTTGTGTCGCGCTGTCAACCATGGAATCGGAATTCATAGCTCACTCTAAGAATGCACAGGAAACAGTCTGGCTAAAAAGGCTTCTACTGCGCTGCTTAATGGTGATATCGAGAGTAAACCTGTGAAGGTGTTCTCTGTCAGTCAGGCAGCCATTGCGGCAGTTAAGAATCCGAAGTACCATAGTAGGACCAAACACATTGATGTGAAATATTTTTATGCTAAATCTATGGTAGAAGACAATATAATCACTATGGAATACTTGTCCACTGATAATATGATTGTAGACCCATTAACTAAACCACTACGCAGGGAGATATTCGAAAAGCATGTAAAACTGCTTGGACTGCGTAGGGTTTAGAAATGGCATGTATCTGTGATCGCCTTTTGATATTAGAAAGTTACATTTTTTAAGAGAAAGAATTGAAACCGAGTTAATGATCAATCGACGTCATAATGTTTTGATTACATCAGATTTACGGTCTATAAACTAAGTCGTAGGTGGACGCAATCCTCTGCCAAATTATGTCGAATGTGGGCCTTACCTAGTCACACAGGTACGGTCGTCTTGTGGTGGAGGGAGGCCTCCACCAAACAAGACTGGCTAAGAGTCAGGGGATAAACCTGATTAAGCGAGACGATTATCTAGTTTCGAAGTAACTCGACGTGATCTTCGTTTCGCATATCTCCGTGATGAACTTCGTTCGTCATTTAACCACATGAGAATCTGTGATAGCATGATTGACATATCCCTTTCCTGTCAACCCAAAAGGTTCAGGTCTGCTATCAATGCGTGCTTCATACTACGCGTACCACCTCCGACCACGGGGTCACAATCTCGGTTGTGCTAGGAAGGAATCCTCGTGACTCTAGCGGGCACAAACTTCAACTCGAGCGTGTGATTGATCCCGGGAGCCTTATGAAGAGGCACCCAAAGTATCCTCATGGACTCATAACTCATACCTAAGGTCAGGCTCAATGCTCGTTTCCCGGCGTACGAGCGTAGTGCTGAACAAAAAGGCCAAGTGACCACGTCTTGGAAACCGGTTGGGTTTGACTGAGGGTATGAGTGATGGGGATGGTCAAATCACCTGTAATTCACCAATTCTTGTATTCACTAGGTGGTCACCACCCGGATATTAGTTGAAGGTTGTGAATACTTATACGGATGCCTTGGAGAAGTGTTCCTATGTGGAAACTAGGCAAATGGAGAATTATCAGTTGACCTAGGATACATCGCGGTACAATATATAAATGTTTTTTAAAACAAGTTGATTAGAGAAAAGGGAATCAACGTTCCGCAGGCGCTACAATACTCCTAACAGATGAGTAGCACGATGCCCGTCGTATCCGTCGGTCGCACGGCAAACCTCGTATGAACTATTCGGAAGCATGGAGCAGATCAAATGGGAGTTGACGCGGATTTGGACAACAATACATTAACATGCACCCTCCCATTCCGGCGAGTGGGAGCCGTAAGCATATGGTGATGGGCGCCGTAATTGGTAGCCCATAATATGTATAGTTTACCTAATGAACTTGGGTAAATGTCACATCAGGGTAATTGGATTAGACCAAAATCCCAATTGACATGTGTTGCGTCCGGGATGAACAAGGTCGTGAGGACGCGTTTGTTCGCGTGGTTGTGCGGGCTTTTTGGGCTGTAACCCTTCCGTCAGGAGGAGGTTGGGCCACTGACGAGTGTTCGGATTTACTCCCGTAAAGGTCTGTGACTCGGTTCGGCTGTGTCTCAAGAGGCGGTGGTCTGTGCAGGAATGCAGGCGTCTGGGCGGCGATTCCTGCATGAAGGACCAATGCTAGCACGGAGAGGGGGGGGGTGGTGCTAGAGGAGCCCTCTCCGAAGCTTAAGTCATTATAAGGGTAAAAAGGTAATTTCTAGAGAGAGAATATTTCTAGAGAGAAGTCAGAGCTCAAAATACCAAAGTTGGGCAAATGAGAGAATGTGTCCAAATGGGTGGCCAAGGCCTCCTATTTATAGGATTTCTTGGGACCGGACCCGGTTTTAAAGCGGTTTGATGACGGTTCAAGATCATGCGGTAACCGTCATCCATATTGGTAATGTGCGAACTTGACTTCTCTACGTGTAACGGTAATCGCGGATACGATAGTCGCGCGATACCCGTAATGCAATCCGGACGCGCGTAAATGCGTTTCCGGACCGTTTTGATTCCTTAGGAGACGTTTTTAAACCGAGATGTAATTTTCGACGTGTTTACGAGGCCCGAAATGTAGATACGAACCCGAATTGGACATTTATCCATCACTTGCCCCCGAGTCAAGTAACGGTTTAGAACCTTTCTTGACTCTATTTTAAGTTAGGATACTTGTCCAATTTGAGTTTGACGCTAACCTTTCGGTTTTGATCGTTGGTCGGACGCAGGCATCTTGATTTCGTCAGTCGTTTGATTTTCCGACCGAATGATTTTGTTTCCTGTCATCACGGTTAGTGCAATAGGAAATGTATATGCGCAAGTATGGTTATCGTCGGAGACATGGGCAATTGATAATACACTATGCGAGCATGCCTCTATCAATACGCATGCATAGGTAATGGTCACGGCAAGATCATAATTACGTAGTGCAGGAAATAGAAACCGTATGCTTCTAAAACAACTAAGTGGTTACCAAATCATGAATCATGCGGTCGCAACGTACATGTAAAGTGGTGAGTTTGATACGTGCAATGTCAAGATATGCATAGGAGTAGATATTTTTAGAGGAGAGAGTAGAGTATACCGTAGGGGTTTAGGCTTGAATGTAGGTAAACTAATCCTTCAATCCTTATCAACAAAGCATCTCTTTGGGATATGTAAATACACACATCCCCAATTATCCTTCCAGCACCTTGGGAGTTCATCATTCCATCTCCTTTGCAGGTAATTCATTCACCCTTTCCCGAAATTGCTTTTGTGTTCAAAATTTCTTCGCCGTCGTGGAGCTTAGACACATTCTGACAGTTTCGAGTCTGATCTTTGGCTTGTTTTCAGAAGTTGACACCACCATTCGACTCGGTTCGTCCCTAGGATTCCAACGCCGCCTTCGGAGCCACCAGGAGCCACCAGACGCGCCCTCACGCGCCGCCGCGTGAGAATCACCTTCGCCGGAGCGTGTGGCCCACGCGCCGCCTTCCCGGCCTCGGTTCGTTGCGGTCCTTAACTTTACTGAATCGTCTCGACGAGGGGAGTCCATTGGGATACTTTCCGTCACGTTTTGAGGTAATTTGGAAATTCGAATTTTCAGGACAGCTTCGACTTGAATGCCGATGTCGCCGTATTGTTGTTCGTTTGAGCTATTTTTCGTTGTCGACATGTGGGACTGCTTGTTGATGCTTATACGTCCAGTAATTTCTGATTGATTGCCGTTATTATCGTCGTTTGTCCATAATTTAGGCGATTTTTCACTTCCGTGGATAGTTGAGGTAGAATTCCCCGTTTGGATATAGTGCCCCCGTACCTTTGTGTAGAAGCTTTTTTTGGTCGATATGCATAATTTTCCTTCTTGGCGGGTTTTTTGGTTGACGGGGATTGCCCAATGACTTTAGGCATAGTCACTTGTCGTCTTGATGCCTTAGAGAAAAATCTTCCTTAAGCGTTGCCGCGTTCGATCCTTACGGTTTGTCGCGTTAATTCCACCGTTTGCATGATAGCTCCTTAAGACGTTAGTCCCTTCTATGGTACGTACCAACTTTATTATGTGCATGGAACTTGGCTACGTGCGTTGACTTTTTGATACGCGCGTTGACTTTTTGATACGCGCGTTGACTTTGATATGCGTATTGATGTTGATACGCGCATTGACTTTGATACGCGTATTGATGTTGATACGCGCGTTAACTTTGATACGCGCGTTAACTTTGATACGCGCATTGATGTTGATACACGCGTTAACTTTGATACGCGCATTGATGTTGATACGCGCGTTAACTTTGATACGCGCATTGATGTTGATACGCGCGTTAACTTTGATACGCGCATTGATGTTGATACGCGCGTTAATTTGATACGCGCATTGATGTTGATACGCGCGTTAACTTTGATATGCGCATTGATGTTGATATGCGCGTTGACTTTGATACGCGCATTGATGTTGATACGCGCGTTAACTTTGATACGCGCATTGATGTTGATACGCGCGTCAACTTTGATACGCGCATTGATGTTGATACGCGCGTTAACTTTGATACGCGCATTGATGTTGATACGCGCGTTAACTTTGATACGCGCATTGATGTTGATATGCGCGTTGACTTTGATACGCGCATTTATGTTTGATTGTTTCTTGCAGATTGTGGGAATGTAGTAACTTCTTGCGGAGCTTCCTTCCCTTTGATCGTGTTGATACAATGAGTAAGTCCACCACTCCTCTATCGCAGACTCCCTTTAATTCTGATATAGAGGATGACTTGGAAGTAGACCCGGCTTTGCCGGCAGATAGTGTTTTAGACACCGATGAGGGTGTAGCTGTTGGGGTATCTCTTGCTGGAGAGACTGAGGCGTTGGTTAGGTATTATACTAACCGCTTGGATAGATCCCTGTTCACCTTGTATGCGAGTGCTTCCGGACTCGACGCTTGTACCGAGGCTTTTTACCCCTTTGAGGTACTTCTTGATAGCAGTCTAGGAGATGCTACTCCTCCGCATGTAGATTTATCCGTCGTGTACACATCACACGTTAGAGAGGGTTTGCGGTTTCCCTACTGTTCCGACTTGGTTGAGCTCTGTAGCGGTTATGGGATTTCCCCTTTAGATCTTGCACCCAACGGGATTCGAGTATGGACTTGTTTCAGAGTGTTGCTTCACAAGCAGTCCTGGTGTTATTCTCGCACCCTCTTTCGCTGCTTCTACCAGCTTAAGAGTTCAGACTCAGCGGGATTGTGTGGTGTGAAAGTTCGTTGGCCGAACTTGCAGAGCGATGGTTTTGAGGAACTTGGTCTTGGGGAAGCCAAGTGGGATCCTAGTTACCGATTAGTTGCTACCGCGGATCGGTCTGCCGACCATTGGAGGCATCATTACTTTTTTGTTCATGATGCGGGGACGACTTGGGATGTCGAGTATGTTCAGAAATTTGATCCCGCGCCTGCTTTTCGGGAACTCTCCTCGTCGGATAAGGAAGTGATAAAACAGATATATCATTGTCAACAATCGCGCGGCTTTACTTGCTCGTTGCGTGCATCCGATCAAGAATTGATTGATGCTGGGATTCATGTGCTCCCTTCTGCAGCTTCGGTATGTTGATCATTTTTATAACTTTCTACCGTGTTGCACTGTAGGTTGGTTTGATGGAAAAAGCTCGTCTTTGCAGACGGCGCCCGCTCGCAGGATTGCTTCTAGTGGGAGGATCGTTCCCCCATTTGCTTCTGGAGCATCGGCGGCTTCTGGACGCGGAAAAGGTAGATGGTTTTAAAAGAACAATCTTCCTTATGAATTTTCTTGGTTGGGTTGTAACTTTGCATGCTACTTGTAGGTCGTACGACGCTTGTTACTGACCGCGTTGTTGCTGTTCCTGACTCTTCCAAACGGTCCACCACTGGGGCGCATTCTTCGAGCAGTTCAAAGCGTCCGAAGACTACTGTGACCGTTCCTACTCCTTCCTGTCATAAAGGGAAAGAAGTTGACGGTTGTGAGGATGCGTTGTCTGCCCCCCGCTCGAAGGAGCGGTCCGAGGTGGAACATTCTCTTCTTTCTGGTATGAGCTGGACACTTGATTCTGTGCCTTAATACGGTTTGTTTTTGGCTTTTGCATAATGCTGCTTGGTTTGCATGTAGCGATCCCGCCACTTGGACGTGCGGATTTGCTTCGTCCTTTGGATGGTGATATTTCAGATGGTAAGTGGATGCCATATGTGGCAGGAGATCTTTCTTTTCCCAAGAACTCCCAGCTGAGCATGCCTGAAGTTGGCGTGCGTGTTCTTCATCGATCCATTCCTCCTGGTGATCGAGTTGTTCGACCCTCGAGTGACGAGGAGGCACGAACTTTTGTTGAGAGATCGTTGTCTGGATTCACTCCGGTGAGTATCTTTTTTCCACTTTGCTATGTTCGTTGTTTCCGAACATGTATGCTTATTGTTTCCTTGTTTTCAGGTTGTTTCTGACATGGTGCACATGGCCTCTTTCATGTTGGAGCTTGTCCAGGAGAAACGTGTCATTGCTGACAAAGCTGCCACTTTGTCTAAGGAGCTTGAGGAAGCTAAGGATGAAGTGCGCCGTCTTTCGTTGAAGAAGACGCATTTTGATGCTCGTTATGATTCTGATTATGCCAGCCTTGTTCAGCTTGAATCTGAGAATGCTGCCATTGAGAAGGCCATTTCTGATAACGCCGGCAAGCACAAGGCTGCCTGTCGGAAAGTGCGCGAGGCAGAAATGAAGGCTGGCATTGAAGAGGGACTTAGCAAGTTCCCTTCTACCCCTGGATTTGATAACGCAGTTACCGCTGCTGCCACAGCGAAGGCCACTCCTATGCTCAGCGAGTTTGTTGAGGACTTTATTCGTAGAGTGAGTATTCTTGCTCCTGGCTTTCCTTTTGACAAGTTAGGGCCATATGCGGAGTCTGCTGTTGGGTAAGTTGCCGAGCTTCGTCGCTTAGATACTGCAACATCTGAGTTTGCATTTTTGTTTGGAGAAGATGGTGGCGGCACTAATGTGCAACATTTGCCTGTTCCGCCCAGCCCTGTCAGGGATGATGGACTGCTTTGATTTGTGTCATCTTTTCGATATGTTGAACTCGTTTATGAGCTCGTTTGCCCCCCCAGCTTCTATGTTTAGAAACTTGTTGGAGTTGTTGTTTGATTGTTGCTTGTGACTTGTTCGCTTTGAACTACGTCGTATGAACCTGTTTTATACACAGCAGTTGGCATGATAACTTGTTAGTAATATTTCATACCGTTATCGCTTACTGTGTTTACTGAACGTGGGTGGCTAGTAGTGTAAACGTAGTCCCCGCAATCGTGACCGATAGCCACTTTTGATTCAAGATTGTTCGTACGATGCGTTATGCATGTTGTACGTCTTCCTGCATAGCTTGACACTATATCCGTCAAAGCTTGTCAAGTGACTCGCGTATAGCGACTTAACAAGTAGTATGTTTGAAATGTGTTATCTTCGCTTGAGCGAGATACTAGTTTATACCGTCTCTTAGTTCCACTCTAAGGCGACGTTGTACAAGACTCTACTTGTAAATTTATGAGTTTTAAACAGGGTGCGCACCTGCCAGCGTGTATCAACCCGCGTTGGGGAAGCATACGTAAAACTTTTTGGGTTTTGAAAGAGAG
Source organism: Clarkia xantiana subsp. parviflora (assembly GCA_036873135.1). Lineage (NCBI taxonomy): Eukaryota > Viridiplantae > Streptophyta > Magnoliopsida > Myrtales > Onagraceae > Clarkia > Clarkia xantiana. The sequence goes on from JAPTYO010000004.1 coordinate 30,211,429, forward strand.
TTTTGTGAAACCTAAAAAGGTTGTTTGATAAAATGTTTGAAAAGGTGTTTGATATATAAAAATTTTATAAAGTATTTGGTAAAAATATTTGTGATACATGATTCCTGCGTCCAGGGACCATGTAGCAGTTTTGAGAGTATGAATTGTGATGCATGTTTTCTGCGTCCAGAAACCACGCATCACGGTTTTGAAAATCTGTAATACGGAATTGTCGTTTAGTAAGAGGACTTCCGCCGTATAGAGTGAACCCTTACTAGGAATTCGTAATATGGGACTGTCGTCTAAACAGAGGACATCCATCATGAAGAGCGAGCCCTTACCAGGAGTTCGTAATATGGGATTGTCGTCTAAACAGAGGACATCCACTATGAAGAGTGAACCTTTACCAGGAATTCGTAACATGGGATTGTCGTCTAAACAGAGGACATCCGCTATGAAGAGTGAACCCTTACCAGGAATTCGTAACATGGGATTGTCGTCTAAACAGAGGACATCCACTACTTATGGGGTGATGAGCCCTGTTATCGTATTTGCCCATCCTGTTCTGAATCCAGGGAATGGCTATGAACATGAGGATTTACCTCTAAAAAGAGATGTCATTAGAAGTAAACATACCCCCTTTGATAGCGGGTCTTGGTTAATCCAAGATATTGCTTGTAGGTGACGGCTCTTTGAATAGTCGTCCCTTTGAGTAGAGAATTGCTATAAGCTCCTTTTTTGTAGATAATCCGCAAGTTGCCCTTGTGTCATATAAGTAGGCTGTGAACACAGCGCCATTGCTTTGTGTTGCCAACCCCTTCTTGATGTAGATGTTGATTTGTGAATGGAGAAATAAACTCCTTGTTGGTGTAGGTATGCAAATATCATCCATTATGTGTATTTGCAATATGCTGTTTTTGAAAGTGTCTTGGGCTTGACTCCAAGTGTTTGACTCTATGATGATGCCTTTTTATGTGGTCATCCATATGAGTAAATTGTTGTTGATGATAAACGTTGTCATAACACATGATAGATTTTGCTTGCACGTGTCATAATTTCTTGGATTATTGATGTAGATAATAAGCGCGTAGTTTAGTTGCTTCGCGTTTAATCCAAAAAATATCGTGCAAGAGATAGATGTGTACCTACAAATGTAGATTTACTTTATTAGATACTTGCGTGTATTTACATTGATTATACTAGAAATACTAGGAATGCGCAAAGTAATCTAAAAGATAGTTGTTTTTTCCCCTTTCATTATGGCTGGTTTGATGACGATGTCGTGGAGTTGGATGCAACAAATCGCCTTAGTGCACCTAGCGTGATGCATTCCTCAATTTCCCACTTTAATGGTAGACACATGTTTGTGTTGTGCCCCCAAGTTTTATGGTACTTGCACCGTTCTCTGATGTTGTTGCCCAAGAAAGCTGTCTCCGGGACAAGTGGACTTGGGAGCTTGTTTTCCAGCAAGTTGACGTAAATGTCTTCAGCCACCGTGTTTAGCGGTGTGAAGATGTTGTCGATATCAATGCTTGCGTCTTCCTGCTTGTTCATTTTTGCTCGAACTCCTTTGTCCTAACTGAGGGGTGTACCCCACCTCAGTTCTTGTTCGCATAAGACTGCTGTCTCAAGCTTATCCTTTAGATCTGCCATGGTTTTTGTTGTTTGCCATCCATGAGTTCGTCCAAAGAGAAGGAAAGATTTCACGTTCATGTTTGCATAGAACACACTTATCACTTCTTCTCTTGTTGCTTCCCTGTTGAGGCGTTGGAGGCAAATCTGATGAAGTATTCCTTGATTGGCTCGTCTTCTCCCTGCTTAACGAGCCATATCTGGTGCCATGGTGAGAACTGGATGCTTCCTTGTTGGTTCCAAACTGTAACAGCTTGTTCCGTCAGTTGCTTCTTTCTTTCATCAACGACTTTCCGTCTCTTGAAGGAATTTACCATGGCCACATGGTATTGGTGCTTTGCTCTCAAGGCATTGACGTAACAACGTCTTGCGGTTATCTGATCGCCTAGAACTTCCCCAATCCCATGTTCCGTTGGGAACTTCATCTTTTGGTGGACAGTGGAGGGCACGATCACATAGGGATTGATCGTTGTTCGTCCCAAGATTCCGTTGTAGGCTCCGAGAGATTCTACAACTACGAAAGTGACGTTGATGTGTAATGCTTTCCACCCCTGACCAAGGATGACAGGAAGTGTGATTGTACCCAGGGGTTGTGTAGCTGCTCCGGCGAAGCTGACTAATGAGAAGGTTCCTGGGGACAAGTCCTTGACAGATTTTCCTAGTTGCTCCAGGACTCTGACATGTAGAATGTCAGCGGAGCTTCCACCATCGACAAGAATTCTTTTCACATCGTATCCGTCAATGTCCATGGTTATGACTAAAGAATCATCGTGGGGGTAAACGATATGCTTTAAGTCTTCCCTGGAGAATTGGATGACTGCGTCTTCTTGCTCAGGTTGCTTGCGCTTTCCGTACTTTGGCAGTGTTGCTGCCTGGGATGCATAAATGTCCCGAGCATTGGATACTTGTCCTCCGGCGGCAGGCCCACCTTGTATGACGTTGATTACACCTCGCTTGGCTGGCGGAGGGTTGTCATTGACCTTCTCTTTTCCCTTGTTTCCTCTTTTTGATGACTCTGGTTGAGTCTTTCTCGGGGGGTTGTTGCCTTGATCGACAAACTGTTTCAATTCGCCTTTGAGGACGAAGTTGTTAATTCGGAAGCGCAGACTAACACAGCTATCGGTCTCGTGGCCAAAGACCTTGTGGTTTTCACACCACTTGTCCTTGTCTCTACCCAATGGGCCTTTCCTGAAGTTGTTTGGCTCCTTCCACATATTTGCGTCCTTCATTTCTTTCAAAATTACAGACAACGGGGCATTCAAAGGAATGCAGTCGGCAAGGTTTACTTCCTTTGGCTTCTGAAAATCTCCTTGAAAGGGTCGTTTTGGCTGTGGTTGCCAATGTCTTCCTTGTTGACCACTTGGGTGTGGTTTTGGTTGGTTCTGCTTTGGATTATCTTTTGCCTTTGCTGCAGCGATTTTTGCCTTGTTCTGGCTTCTGAACCTTTCGAGATCTATGTATTCTTTGACTCTTGCGGCTAACTCCTCCATGGATTCCGCTGGGCGCTTTGCCATTTTTTCAGCTAGGGCATTGCCTCTTCGTCCGAGGTTTCGAATGAACGCTCGAACAATCTCTCCTTCTGTCAGGTTCCCCTGAATGTCAGAGATGTTCTGATTGAAGCGGACGTAGTAGTCGGCAAGAGACTCTTCGTTTTGTTGTTGGACGCCGTCTAGAGCGTTTGCCCCTTTTAACAATGTGCGCTCGCCCATGTACCGTTGAATGAATTTGGCTTTGAGGTCTGCCCATGAAGTGATACTTCCGCATGGCAGTGAGAAAAACCAGTGTGCTGCAGTCCCGGCAAGAGTTTGTGAAAACGTCATTGCGAAATGGTGTGGGTTTTTCGTTCTGCCTAGCAGAGAGGCTTCGTGCTTTTGCACGTGTTCAACTGGATCTCCTTTTCCACGGTAGAGGTCTCCTCCAATTCGATACAGTGCGTCTGGGACGCGACTGTTCACCAAGTGGTCAGCAAATGGATGTGACGCCCTTTCTTCAAGAGCGTGCATACCTTTCATTTTTGCTTCCTTCATCTTCTTCTGCACCATTTCTTCTAACATCTCGGCGGTAAACCCTTTTACCGGTTCAGCATAACCTGTTGAAGGATTTTGCCGACCATTGTTGCGGTAGATGTCAGATTGATCCCTGCTTGTGGCCTGAAAAGGATCATGTCTCGTTGGTTGCTGTGGGTGGTAGAATGGGGGCTGTCTTTCGTTCCTCCATTGATGGGCTCCTTATTGGAAAGGAGTGTATGACCGTGCAGGTTCATATCTTGCGTGTTGGTTCCTGCCCTGGGAAGGATTGCCGTAGCGAGTAGTGTCTTGCGACATCTCTCTTGCTGGCGCAGCATACTGTTAGTTGGACGGAGGTGGCTGAGCCGCATATCCTTGGTGTTTTAGAGACTCGCGGAATGAAAGTAGCTCTTCCAGTGCAGCCATCATTGCTGGAGTGACGGTGGGCATCGGGTTTGCCCCCGTTCTTTGTTTGCCTTGTGGCATTTCTGCTTGGGATTCATCTTCGTGCGTTTCTGGTTCGAAACCAGGTGGATATGCGTGATGTTTGTCCCTTGGCTCTCTGTGCTGTGATTTGGGCGCATTATCAGTTGGTATGGATGAAGCTATGGAAGTAGCTCTTGGAATGTGGGAGGGTCCCGACTGGCTCCCAGCTGGAGCTTGGCCTCCTGTTCTTTTATTTGCTGGGGATTTTCTGGGGCGCCCGGGCCTTTTCCTTGGGTTTTTCATCTCTTCGGGAGGGTTGTGTTCACTCGTCATGATTTCTGCGGTACGGTAGCTTGTTGTTCGAATCACGTAGATGGCGCCAATGTTGCGTCCGGGATGAACAGGGTCGTGAGGAAGCGTCTGTTCGCGTGGTTGTGCGGGCTTTTTGGGCTGTAACCCTTCCGTCAGGAGGTGGTTGGGCCACTGATGAGTGTTCGGATTTACTCCCGTAAAGGTCTGTGACTCGGTTCGGCTGTGTCTCAAGAGGCGGTGGTCTGTGCACGAATGCAGGCGTCTGGGCGGCAATTCCTGCACGAAGGACCAATGCTAGCACGGAGATGGGGGGGGGGGTGGTGCTAGCGGAGCCCTCTCCGAAGCTTAAGTCATTATAAGGGTAAAAAGGTAATTTCTAGAGAGAGAATATTTCTAGAGAGAAGTCAGAGCTCAAAATACCAAAGTTGGGCAAATGAGAGAATGTGTCCAAATGGGTGGCCAAGGCTTCCTATTTATAGGCTTTCTTGGGACCGGACCCGGTTTTAAAGCGGTTTGATGACGGTTCAAGATCATGCGGTAATCGTCATCCATATTGGTAATGTGCGAACTTGACTTCTCTACGCGTAACGGTAATCGCGGATATGATAGTCGCGCGATACCCGTAATGCAATCCGGACCTCGTTGAATTTGGGTAATTCGGCGAGGTCCGGATTGCCGCGCAACCCGGAGGTCCGGTCCGGACGCGCGTAAATGCGTTTCCGGACCGTTTTGATTCCTTAGGAGACGTTTTAAACCGAGATGTAATTTTCGACGTGTTTACGAGGCCCGAAATGTAGATACGAACCCGAATTGGACATTTATCCATCAACATGGGAGGCCAAAAATTGGGTTCCCCAATTACATAAGCCGGCCGAAATATAGAGAGGGGGTAAAGTGGACTTTTGTCCACTTTACTCCTCCTATAAATAAGAGGTGTTAGAGAAATTTTAGGGTTAATCATAATTCCTTCACAAGAGAGTTTTAGAGAGAAAAACTCTCCTCCCACACTAAAGGTTCGGCCGAACCACATATTCCACCAAGGGTGCGAGTGGGAGCTGTAAGCATATGGTGATGGGCGCCGTAATTAGTAGCCCATAATATGTATTGTTTACCTAATGAACTTGGGTAAATGTCACATTAGGGTAATTTGGCTAGACTCAAATCCCAATTGACATTGGGCCTCCCCAATTACATAGGCCGACCGAAATATAGAGAGGGGGTAAAGTGGACTTTTGTCCACTTTACTCCTCCTATAATTAAAAGGTGTTAGGGAAATTTTAGGGTTAATCATAATTCTTTCACAAGAGAGTTTTAGAGAGAAATACCCTCCTCCCACACTAAAGGTTTGGCCGAACCACATATTCCACCAAGGGTGTGCCAAATTGCTTTCGACCAAACTCTCCAGAGATCTGTCCCCGTGCCAAGAATCGATCAGAGGCTTTGCTGTGGAGCTGCACCACGTAGGGCTTCTCTAGCAAGAATCTCTACGGGTCCCGACCGGAGGATCGCGAACTCCCTCGAGCAAGGATCTTGGACTACGGTTACTCTTGAAGTATGTGTAAACTTTCCGCTGCGTAATTGATAACACTAGCACATACCATGTTTAAGTTCCGTAGTGATTACTCCCCGTAATCTAACATATATATATATATATATATATAGAGTTTTTAAATAAATCCGACTTCAATTTAATCAAACTTTATATGTAATATAAGATTTCTCTATAAAAGATTATATTAAATATATTGAGTTTTCATTAATAACCTCTAAAAGCACTCGCAGTGAACAAATATGCTAAATCCTTTTAGCTATATTTTTTTTTTTTTAAATTCCTATAAGAGGGTCTTAAGAAGAGCTGTGGAGGACAGCACCTGTAACATGTTTGATAAAAACTATTTTAACTATAGATATAAAATAGAGAATTAATGACATATTTTTTTCGTCATTACATTAACTCTCTCTTCTCTAAATTGCGACGAATATTTATTGTTTTCCAAGGAAGTTGTAACTTTTACAACTTTTAAACTTTCTATTTCTTTTAATAGATTAAAATTAAAAGTAAATCAATTTGTGTTTATATTTTTATTTACTTTGTTGCATAAAAAATCAGATGAGTTTAAAATTGATTTGCTCATTATTAGTGATTTGCTCAAAATTTAACTTTTTATTTTTTTTATTTTATCCCGTAGTGACATGTTGATGAGTTAAGTGAGGATGTAGTTAAAAATAAGATCCAAAATAGCTTTAACATTAGTGGTAAGAACCATTACCCCATCTAGTTACCAGTTAACTATTAATACGTTTCAAATATTAATTGATATTAACTAATAACGGCTCAAAACCTAAAACCACAATAACTCTTTTTGGTCTTAAAAACCACAATAATTATTGTGGTTAGTGGGAAAAAACATTAATTATTATGGTTAATTAAACAAACCATAGCAATTAATTTTATTTATTTATTTGAAGAGTTTTAAAAAAGAAATGGATTAACAAACTACACAATAACAGACAACTCCATTAGTATAAATAAATCATAATAGATTTTACAAGCAATAAACAAATAAATAAATGACAAGATTAAGGGGGGCCTAAACAAGGATTAAGAGGAGATCAAAGAAAGAAGCAAAGCTTTTGGAAGAAGAGTATAAACGCCAACAATACAATACAACAAAATAACCTCAGAAAAAGCGTGGTCTGGTCTTGAGAGAGAAAGTAGAGAGAGATAGAGGGAGAGAGACCCACAAAAACAAGAACCAAAACACAAAGCAGCACTGTCCGTGTGTGAAGAAGGAGAAGAGTAAGCAAGCTCTGTAAGCTAAACCCAACAAAATCCAAACCCCCATCTCTCTCTCTGTCTCTCTCTTCTTCTCCGTGTGTGACTTCTTTCTCCCCCATTTGATTGGAGCCCATTTCTTCCGCAACCGACCAACCCTAGCGAGCGATCACTCACTCACCTCCTTTTTCTTCGGATCCTCGTCCGTACAATGGAGTCGTACGGCGGGAGCAACGAAGGCTCGCAGTCTGACTGGGTCGGAGCCGGTCCGGAAACAGGACTTGAAGGTACAATCGCCTCTTTCTTCATGTTTAGTCTGCATCTGCATTTGGTATTTGGGTTTCCTTCCGTGATCACGCTGATCGGAATGCGAATTCTGGGTTTGATCTCGATTTCTTGTGTGTTTACGAAATGTAGAGCCTATGTGGCAGCTGGGCCTGGAATCCGACGGAGGCGGTGGTGGTGAATCGCAGTACCCAGAACGGCCCGACGAAGCCAACTGCATCTACTATCTGCGTACTGGGTATTGCGGGTACGGTGCCAGGTGTCGCTACAACCATCCCAAGGATCGGAACACGGTGATCTCATCACAAACCCCCCATTTTGTTGCTTTCCCTCTACTTTGTTGTGTTCTCATGATTTGTCGGCTGATCATTTTGTTCTGGAGCAATGATTCTATTTTTGATCTTGTCGGACTAGTTAGATTTAGGGTGTGATCACAGCCTTAAAATCGCTGAAAAGAACTAAGATATATCGTTGAACAACCTTAGATTTCAAATGCATCTCTATATGATCTCGGTGCGGTGCACAGAACGAATCAAAATTATTGTCATAACATATCAAAATTCGATCCATTCGTCGGTAAATTAAATTCTTTTCACGTATCAGAAGGATCTTACTATCAGGTGTTTGATCACTATGAAATATTCTTTCTTGTTCAGGTCACGGATGATGCAAGAGCTGGTGCTGGGGATTACCCAGAACGAGTTGGGCAACCAATTTGCCAGGTACTGATGCTAACTTGGTCTAAGTGTTTCCTAGAACATGGTTTGATTCTTCTGTTATGTTCTTCTGTATTCTAAAATTGTTGTGCATCTGATGATACTTTTTGATATGAATCTGTTTCATGTACTAGTTCTACATGAAAACTGGAACTTGTAAATTTGGCTCTTCCTGCAAATATCACCATCCAAGACAGGGACCCGACTCCACTGGTCCGGTTCTGTTGAACTACTATGGATACCCATTGCGACAGGTTAGTACTTATTCATTCACTAATCTGTTGTTAGTTTTAGTTTTGAGAGCTTAATATTCAGTTAATTGATAATGACAGGGAGAAAAGGAGTGTTCTTATTATGTGAAAACAGGTCAGTGTAAGTTTGGTTCAACCTGCAAGTTTCACCATCCACAGCCAGCGGGTCTGCCGGGCCCCATGCCAGTGCCACCACTCCAATACGGGTCCCAAGTGGGGTCCATGCCGACTCCTCTTGGCCCAACCACTCTGTACCCACCGATGCAGTCACCAGGAGTTCCATCTTCTCAGCAGTATGGGGTAGTAATGGCAAGACCTCCTATGTTGCCACCCATGGTCCCAGGCCCTTACGGCCCTTTTCTGCTTTCCCCGAGCATGGTTCCATTTCAGGGTTGGAATCCTTATCAGGTATACTAACTTTTCATATGATTGGTTAGGGAAGAAGGTATCTGCTCTGCTGGTAATATCTTGAGTGACGTGAACACGATTTACAGACTAGAGAGAAAAAAATTTGGCACAACACAACGCTAATGACATGAATAGGTGTTTTAAGCATATAATATGTTTCTCTAAAAGAAAATAGTTAAGGTTTGAGTTCTTATAAGGTATATACTATGTTGTTAATAGATTTGGATCCTCTTCATTTAACTACTAGGGGTTAATTATGAACTTGTTGTCAATGGATGGAATTTTCCATCTCGTTTAAAACTTTACAAAATAGGCAATATCCCTTCACCAAAAAAAAAGTACGGGTAGAAGGTTTTGGCTTCTTGTGTAGTAGGTTATAATATTGAATGACTTGTTTCTTGTAAGCTTTTTTGGTTGAATTTCTTTTGCACAGCACAATAGCGTGGTATGAAGATGATTATATCAAACATGATAACTAATAACAAATAATGGCATTTGTCATTGTGCCTTTTAATGGTGTAGTATAACAAAGGTCTCTCTTTTTTGTTAGGTGCCTGTTGCTCCGGTTTCTTCTTCGACTTCAAGACCGACCTCAATGTATGGCATGACACAACTGTCTCCTTCAGCACCTGCTTTTATGGGACCCTTCCAACCTTCACTTTCCTCTGTTGGACACTCAATCAGTGTCCCGAAGGAACAATCTCTACCTGAGAGACCCGGGCAGCCCGACTGTGAATATTTCGTTAAAACGGGATATTGTAGATATGGATCCTCGTGCAGATACCAGCATCCTCCACCAGATTCTATAATACAAACTGCAAATACTGTCATGAGCCCTTCTGGTTTGCCTTTGCGTCCTGTAAGTATATGCTTGTCTGCTGCTCCATCTAAATTATAAATTCTTTGTGTTTTACATGTGTGTTATAGCCTGAATTATGAAACCTTCTTTAGGAAAGTATCTCTTCCAATTTCAAAAAATGTGTAGTTGCTTTAACATATGAAGATAGAATAGAAGCTGACGTTAGCAAAAGGTTGGTTTCATAGAAAGAGGCCAAATTGAGAGAATACCCGAATATTTTTTATATGCAAAATGGATTTTGAGTGATCCCCTTCTTCTTTATTCTCTTTACTTTATATATTCTTCAGCATATGGAATGAATCTAGCACATAAACAATGCTATTGGTGAAGAAATTCAACTTTGAGAAAAGTATCTACGCTTGAGACCAAAACTTTACTTGCGAAACAGCAAATGTGTTGCATTTTGTGTTTGATTTTTGGATCATCGTGCATATGTAATGTAACAACGCGATGGATTTATTTTAGGAAAGGGATTAATGAGGTTAATTATTCTGATGCAGGGTGCCCCTCAGTGTGTTCACTACTCACAGTATGGAGAATGCAAGTACGGGTCTTCATGCAAATTTGATCACTCAATAGGAGTAGGGAGCTACTACCCCTCAGCGTCATCTTTGGGTGAGGTGACAGCAATCTCATACTCTCGTGGGTCCTCCTCAGGAACCCTAGCTCCATCATCTTCTTCTTCAGAGCTGAGGGACGAACCGACTTCTGCTAAATCTGGGACTTCTTCAGTTAAGAGCAAAAGCAGAGAGGACCGCAGCTCGAGCTGAGTTTGAGGTCTGAATTGCATCAAATCTCGACTAGGATCACATTATTTTTGGTGGATCTTCCAGATAGAAAAGCAAAAGCATCGTATTCTTGATGCCAAGAAAAAAAAAGGTTAGAAAAAGCATCGATTTTGTTGGCATTCCTGATGTTTATATCTTCTTTATATATATATATATATACGGCCAAGACTCTTTTGCCTCTTGAATAAGCCACTGTCAAAAAGTTAGCAGAAAACCCATTTTAGGTCGGTCCATTCGAGATACCCACGAAAGAGAATCTGTTCCATTTTAGGGTCTGGTCTGTCTTTGTGAGTCGAGAGCGAGCTTCTATATCTGATAGAGGAACTTGAAGTCTTCGGGGTTTGTTCATGTTTTTTGTTCATGAGAAGATTGTTGGATGAGATCAGAGAACTGTTTGTGAAGCTTTATATGGATTAAAGCATGTAATTGACTTCTCTCAACTGTGTATTTATTTATGATGATCATATCCCCACGGAATACGAATGCACCGTCAGTTATTCGGGATTTATTGTACTCAAGTTTTTATTCTGCTTTTCCTATGGGGTTTGCTTGTTTTGTAGGCCATTAGCCATTGCTATGCTTCATTGCATTACACGATAGCCCAACTTTGAACGTCATTACATAATGCTGTTTTTGGCAAAATAAAAATAAAATAAAAGAAATGTTTAAAAAAAAGGGTTAATAGGTCTTTTGGTCCATGATGTTTGACAACTTTTGGGTTTTGGTCAAAGATGTTTTTTTTAACCTAGTTTTGGTACCATATGTTTGCAGATTTTTTCTAGTTTTGGTCTAACCGTTACATTCCGTCCATTTTTTAACATGTTCAAGTCACGTGATCCACTCTAAACTTTAAATTTAATCCTCTAATACTTTCTTAACCTTTTTTTTGGTTCAATTTAGTCCCAAGTTTCAAAATTGACCCCAATTGGACAATAGGTCCAATTGAATTTTTGAAACTTCGGGACTAAATTGAACCAAAAAAAGGTTAGGAAAGTATTAGAGGGACTAAATTGAACAAAATTGAAAGTTTAGGGTGGATCACGTGACTTGTACATGTCAAAAAATGGACGGAATGAAACGGTTAGACCAAAACTAGAAAAAATCTGCAAACATATGGTACCAAAACTAGGTTAAAAAAAACATCATTGACCAAAACCCAAAAGTTGTCAAACATCATAGACCAAAAGACCTGTTAACCCTAAAAAAAAAAGTAATGTTAAAGCGATCGACTATTGCTTGCTATCATAGACAAAGGGGACGTTAACTATTGAGGTTCACCGTAAGATAACTTCCAATGGTCAGCTCGTTGTTCAATTAGATCAAGTTTTATTTCTATATTGATACCTGATGGAATAAGCTCGTCGGGGTTTCGAATTAGGCGGCCTTACGTCGAGTTGAGTTCTTATACTCTTTGTGTTTTCCGTCTTCTCTATGTTACTGTCGATTTTCTTCCAAGTCGTCCGATTACCTGCAAGAAGGATTGCGCTAGAGGGGGGTGTCTCTGGCGAACCCTCTCTAATGCTAAAGTCAGAGCCGGGTTCTAGAGAGATAAAGTAGAGAGAATGCAGAGCAATGTTGCCAAGTTGTTGAGATGTTGTAAAAATGAAGAATGCCTCCTCTTATTTATAGAGTTTGAGAATTGTACGGGTGGGGCCCGTGTAAAAATGGTAGTTCCGTAAATAGGTGGAGGGCAACTTCGTAAATAAGTAGCGTCTCGAGCGTCGGATACCCGGAGGTTCGGGGACGGGCGCGGGACGTGTCGACCCCGTGACGCCGGACCGGTCCGGTGCTACCACATTGGTCTGGTACCAATGATACTAGACTAGTCCGGTAACGCGATACCGGACTAGCGTGCGGAAAATGAAGGCCTTAGCCCCTTACCGTATTCGGGGTCGACGGTGCGACCATGTCGAGCCTTAATGAGGTCCAGTCGGGTGTATATCTATCATTTGCCCCCGAGTCAATCATAGGTTTATCCTCTACTTGACTCTATTTATTAGAAGAATTTACACCCGATTGTATCTCGGCTTTGTTTTTACCTTTTGTCAACGTCGGTGTCGATGTCTGACGCTCATTCCTTCCGTGCTAGGAAGTTTGTTATTGTCGGCGTTGATGTACGATGGTCATTCCTTCCGTGCTAGGAAGTTTTTCGGTGTCGATGTCCGACCTATATCATCATTGTGCTCATAGACAAAGAGTTTCACGTATGTGAGGTTAGCATGTAACGGTGCATATGTAATCATGGGGATGATTGCACGTGCTTGATAATGATATCATGTGTAGATGTACGTGATAGTGTAATATGAACAAGTTTGTATGTCATGACGTATGTGTGTATGTAATAATCATTAAAAATTTCTAAGTGTTTGTCAACGGTGGTGTTGACGTGTATAGATGTGGTAATGCATAGTTATGAAAAAATTTCTAAGTGTTTTGAAAACACTAGCTATAATGTACATGGATGTATACATGATGTTTATGGGAAAACTTACTATGTGTCTCACGACACTAGTGTTGATGCCTAGGCATGTGATCATGGTAATGGGTGAAAAAATTCTAAGTGTTGTAAAACACTACCAATGACATATAGTGATGCACGCATGATGTCCTAATACGTATCTGCCTTGGTGAAAGTATCACCAACACTATCACGGTGTTCATGAAAAAATTTACTAAGTGTTTTGACAACACAAGTAATGATGCCAATGGTGTTGTGGAAAAAATTCTAAGTGTTGTGAAACACCATCAATGACATGCTATGGTTAACATGTATATGCAATACCTATATGCCTTAGTAAAAAATTACTATAGGTAATGACAAACTTGTAAATAATGGTCATCTTTACTAGTGACCATTGAATCATGCAATTTTGAAATAGAGGGTTGGGATTGTTTCTCCCTTTTAACCCTAGGGTAATATCTTTATATAAAGGTCCTTACCTTTCACCACCACCATAGCCACCATTGTCCCAAATCTGAAAAAAAATAAAAAAAAATTTGCTCTTTTACCTTGTTTGGCCCTAAAAAATTACCTTAGTTCGGTTTTGGAGTCGGGTTTGGTGTCAATTTGACCTTGGTTTGGTTGGGTGGTTCAAAATTCCGACCGGACCGGTCTCTGTGGTTCAGCCCGGGGGTGGGGTGGCGTTCCGGCTCGACACGGTTGCGGCGGCCGGTGGGGTTTCTTCGGCCAAATACTCCGTCCACGGCGGCTGGGTGGTGGTGGGTCTGCCCTCGTAGGGGTCGGACGAAGGCTATGGTACCTTCGGCGGCCTTGATTGTGCGAGGCAGGGTCGTTTTCCGACGAATTGCGGCAGATCTGAGGTGACTTCCTGCGTCCAATTCGGCCACAGCGAGGCCTTGATCGAGGCTGGATGTGGCTGGAATCGTGTCGCCCAGGCCAGGCGGTACTGGTGGAGTGGGTGGCGGATGGTGGAGGGCGACTCCGGCGACGGCGCGGCGATATTCCTGTGGCGGAGGGATTTCCGCCGGTGTGGACCGGTTTTGCTGAACTGGTTCACTGCTTGGACCAGTTTCTGTTGCTTCAAACCGAGTCGGTTCCTTGCTTGGTTCCAAATTTTAAGGTCCATTCTTTTCCTTTTTGTGTATAGACTAGGAAAATACTTGCAACATATTGTCATGTAAATATAATTGAACATTTTCATATTATCGGAAAGGGGTTACCGTTATTCCGATTTTGAAAATTTTTCAATTTTTACCGAAAATTTAGCCTTTTACCCGGGTGAGGATGCCATTCTTCCGTTCAGGTTGTCATTCATAATTGTCATCTTAAATGTGACCTGCAATAGACATGTAATGATTTTCCCCCATAGTGAGCTTAGATGTACCTTAGACGTGAGTTGTTGTTCTTGCGTCGATGATGTCGGTGGCTATGTTTGCTTTGCCGTAGTGAGTTGATCATAGGGGGATGCCCTTGTCACTCATCATGTATCATCATTTAGGACATGAGGTGTTGCCCCGCGTGCCCTTCATGTATTACACCATAGGTGTCGTATTGCCCCTGAAGTAGGCTAGGTGATCATCTAGTGCTTAGGGGTTTACCCTTGCAATGTCATAGTCATCGTCATTGGTACGATATCATGTTGCCCCCGAAGTAGGCATCGTCTTCGTGTTGGATGTAGTAGGTTAGCCTTTGTTTCCAGCTTAGTTGCCATATGGCATGTATGTTTGGCATGCCTGATAGTTTGTATTCATCACGTTGCCCCCGTAGTGGACTTGCTATTGTCATAGGATGTTGACATTGATGTCGGCGTAGGGTTCGAAGTTGCCCCTGCGTAGAAATTGACGTATGTGTTGGCGTTAATGTCCACGTTGACGTCGGCGCTAGTTCGACATTGATGTCGACTTGGGATGGATGTTGACGTAGATACTTTCGTAGGTGTCGACGTTGATGCCGACGTAGGTGTCGACGTTTATGTCGACGTGGTGTCGACGTTGATGTCGACGTAGGTGTCAACGTAGGTGTCGACGTTGATGTCGACGTTGATGTCGACGTAGGTATCGCTCTAGGATTTCTATCCTTACCGCATGCATTCATCGTGGTGCACTTGCCCTAGGTATTGTCGTAGTCATTGGTACATGTTGTCTTCTTTCAAGAGTATCGCGCTTTCATGGTGCATGCCTGTTGAGTTCCCCCCGAAGTAGGCGGAATAGTCATTTGTTGTATATGATGCCCTAAATCGTTAGAGTATTACTAACTCTTCTTATTTGTGTTGCAGGCTATTTGCGCCTATTTGTTCTCCACAGCTTCGGCTCTTAGGCGCGGACTTGGGATTTTTCTGAGCTGTCTTTGCATATCGTTACCATGGGTAAGTCTTCTCACTCTCGAAATAGTTGGATACCTGAATTTCCTGCCCATTATTATGTGGTGTCAGACTCTGATGAGGATTGGGAGGGCTCTGCTGGGTCTGAGTCAGTATCTGGGTTATTACCCATTCCGAGTTCCGAGCCTAGGGATTTGATGGACTTAGGCGAGTCGTCTTATTCCAAGCTGTATGCAGAGTCGGTTCTCAACCCGAGGTCTATTGAGAAGTATGCTTCCGATGAAGATTTTAGGCCAGACGATCTGGATGAGGAGTATGTTGATGACGACAACGTCAAAGTGCCAGAGGCAGAGGAGGCTCTCGAGTTGGAGGTGGAGCACGAGGGTCGTAAGTTCATCGGCAGTCAACTACGGTTAAAGGACTATGCTTCTATTCTCACCCTTGCTGGTTTGAGTGATACTGGTGATGCCGTTTTCCCCTTCGACCGCTATCCGAAGGCTGATATGGGCAGTGTTACCCTGCCATTCGGTGGTCTTTCGACTCTTTACACCGTGCAGGTTCGTAGTGGCTTGCGTTTTCCATATTCTCCCGCCCTTCTTGAGTTGTGTTTGTATTATGGGATATCTCCATTGGACCTTGCTCCCAATGCTATTCGCTACTGGGTTGGTTGTGGGGTTCTTTACCTTCGTCAGGGTTGGACTTATTCTATCACTCTTTTCCGATGCTTCTACCGGATTCAGTATTAGAAGCCGAATGCTATGTATGAACTCGTTGTCCGGTATCCTGCTTTCTCTTCCAAGGGTGTAGAAGCTGTCTGGGATTTGAAGTTTAGATTTGTCGTGACCATTGATCGGTCAAAATCTCACTGGAAGACGCATTATCTCTTTGTGAGGGGCTGTCATGTTACATGGCCTGTCACCCTTTGTGGTGTTAAGGATGAAGCTCCTACTTCTTCAGAATTATCGTCCTCTGATCGTTCCACTATTCGTGCTTTTTATGCTGCTCAGCGAGATCGAAGTTATGAGCCTGTACGGCTTTTCTCAGAGCAGGAGCTGTGTGAAGCCGGTGTGAAAGTGGCTTCTCCCTTGGTATGATGTTCTCTTATTATTCTTTATGTCTTATTGTTTTTCTTCTTGTAGGGTTGTTTGATGAAAAAACCCCACGATTGCATGCGGGTGGATCCGTACGTAGCGGCGTCGGTAGGTCGGAGGATGTGAGGGGCCATGCTCGGGGTGGCGGTGTTGTTCTCTCTTCTCCCGTTCCAAAAGTGCTGAAACCATCTAGGTCTCCCAATGTTGTTATCACCTCAGGTATGTATGTATGTTTGTTAACTGTGTTGTGTTCTTCTCTCTATTATTTTTCTTATCTTTTCTTCCATGTCGTTGCCGGGTCTGCCGTCCCAATTTACAAGTCTGTCGACAAGGGTGCTATATCTTCGAGGCCGAAGAATGTTGTCCCTGAGGTTGACGGCTCGAAGGATTCTCTTTCCCGGAAGAGGAAGGTCATTGAGCTTGAGGATGGTCCTTCGATCCCTTTTTGCGACAAAGAGAAGGAGGCCGTTGAGCATGCGCCTGTTGGTTACAAGGGGAAGGCCCATGCTGTTTTCCAGGAATGACATCGAATGCTGATGTCTTGTCTGATATCTCTCCTCTTGATCCTCTGTTGAGCTTGAGAGGTGCGTTCCCTTTGTGTTGTCTTTGCTTCTTCATATTGCCTATTGCTTACTTGTTGTTGTGTAGGTCGCATGCGACTTCCTGTTCTCTCTCTCTCTCTCTCGGAATTTGTTCGTCCTCCTCAGTGCGACGTCTCCGGTCCCTTGTGGGTTCCGTTCTCTTCTTCGGGCAGTTATTAGTTTGATCGTTGGTCAACCTTGGCGACCCCTGAGGTTGGGGTTCGCTTGATCAATGCATTTGTGCCCCCTGTTGATCGGAGGCCATTTCCTGACTCTTCTTCGTCATGACTTGAACTTGCACGAGATGCGTTATCCCGTTTTTCCCCTGTAAGCATTCTTTTACTTTACTCTTTCATTGTTATATTTATATTGCCTGAATTCATGCTTATTGTTTCAGGTGTTTGGAGATGTGGTGAACCTAGCATCCTCTGTGGTGCAACTGAATGAGATTGTTGATCTTCATAATTCTAAGCTAGAGGAGGCGGATGAGAAGATACGCCTGATGCGTGCAAAGACTTCCACTTTTGACTCATCTGAGGTTGTCTATCAGGGTCGCATTGCTTCCCTTGAAGAAGAAGTCGCTCGACTTCGTAAGGAGAAAGAGGATGGGGATAAAGCCTCGCGGGTTCATTTGGCTAAAGCTCTCCAGAAGGCCTCTGACGTCTCAGCTCGTCGTGCCCTTGCTCAGTACAAAGCGTCTCCCGATTTTGTGGAGGATACCAAGAAGAAGTGTGATCATATCATTCATGATTATGGCATGGAGCTTGCTGCGACGATTTATGACATTGATCCACTTTTCGACTTCAGCCAATTAGGTGAATTTGCCAGTTTTGCTTCGGCGTATGTGTCACAGCTCTTTGGTGAGGATTCTTCCCCCGTAGGTGATGATGCTGGTGTCGTCCCCTCCACTCCAGGCGATGGTGGTGGTGGTGATGCCACCTCCCACTGATTATCTTTTCTCATTTATCGTGACTGTTGATGTCTGCTTCTATGTTATTATGCTTGACGTGTTCTTTGTGTAGAACCACGTATTTTGGGATATAGGCGTGTATGCCATCCATCTATCCTTTGCTTTAGACCTGTTTGAAACAAATATATGCATTTTGACTATATGATTGTGAGTAGTATTTCATACCCTTGTTGTCATGATTGTCCCATTGCTTTGGGTTGTAGTTGCATGGTTGTGTTTGTTTGCACAATTTGTCATATCCTCTTGTACTTGAGGTTGTTGATGCCATGCCGGTTGTGTGCCGGTGTTGGATTGATGACGTGTATGTTTCATATAATTGTCGTTGATTCCTCGTCTATGCGAGGCATTGTCGCATATGCCTTGCCGGTTGTATGCCGGTCTTGGCGTTCATTACACTCATCGTTGATGGTACATAGGTACTAGACTTGTTTGCGCCCCTCTTGGATGTTAACAAGGCATGGAATTTTTTTAAGTTGTTCTTCGTAAATGGTACATGACGTTCATCCACTAGTCGATGCCTCGACATAGTGTTGTTGGCGAGGCGCTACTCGCGTTGCGTTGACACGTTTTGTGACCGCATATCCGATGCCTCGGGATAGCGTTGTGAAAAAAAAGCTACTTGTTAGCTTGGCGCATTATAACCACTTACCCGATGCCTCGTGGTAGTGTTAAGGCAAGTCGTTACTTGCTGGATTTGGTACATTTTAAGCTGCTTACTCAATGCCTTGAGATAGCGTTGAAGCGCGACGCAACTCGCGATGTGCACTTTACCGCTTACTTGATAAATCAATGTGGCGTCGAGGCAAGATGTTACTTGCTTTATTTGGTACGTTTTATTCCGCTTACCCAATGCCTTGAGGTAGCGTTGTGGCGAGACGCAACTCGCAATCCTATCATGGCACTATAATTGTTAGTGCGTTTTCCGTCGCTTGGTATTCCAAGATGTGACGTTATGGCAAGACGTTACTTGCTTGGTTTGGTACGTTTTATTCCGCTTATCCGATGCCTCGAGTTAGCGTTTTGGCAAGGTGCTACTTGCAAATGCGTTTTTCCGCCGCTTGGAGTTCCAAGATTTGGCGTTGGTGCAAGACGCTACTTGCAAATTTTGAATGTGTTTTTTCATTGTATGACCATTACTTGGCTTTTCTGAAGTAATGGTCGCGATATGATCGGTTATGCCACTGTGCAGTATCCGTTACTTGATGGCTTCAAGCTTACATAAGGCAAGACGCTACTTGCCAGATTTGGTGCGTTTTTAGACGTGTAGGCCATAGTTCGCTATTGCGACCTGCCTCTTCATCGATGTAGTCAGAGGTCGTGATGACATGCTATCCGTGGTAAGTCACTGCTACATAGTAGGCTGGACCCAATGATATTCAAATATCTCCTCAGAGTTAGCTCCAGAGTCATGTAGCAGTCGCATCAGATAAGTCGACTGCGCCGCTTTATAAAGACACCATGACATGGTGTTAATTCCCAAGTTATGGGCAATACCAACCTGGAAGTGTTTACCAGGGGCGTAGTGAACGTGAAGTTGGTGTTTGTTCCAACCTCGACACTCTATTGACGCTACCGGGTTATCAGTCCGAAGCAGGTCAGGGGTTGTGTAGTAACCCATTATGCAACTTGTCAGCGGTTGTGTAATAACCATTTGCATTTGATTTTTCAAGGGTTTTGTATTAAACCATTCATGCAATTTTTCATAGGTTGTTACTAACCCATTGCATGTCATCGCTAGAGGTTGTATATAACCTTTCATGTTGTATGTAGCTTGATGACGCGCGCGCCTTCATGTCTGTACCTCTACATGGTGGCTTCCACTATAGGGTATTCACTGTGTATGGCCTGTCGCTTAACAAGCATTCAAAAGACATAGCCATTCATTATCCTTACAATACGGAGTTCGTAGATCTCCGATTAAGGTTCTTGTAATTTCGATTAAGAACATAATCAAATAAATGATAGTTTCTCCTTATGGGGAGTTCACTTCTTGGAAATTGAAATTATTGATATTGGAAAGGATACGTTTACCATGGCCTTTTTCAAGGATTTCCCTGTTTAAGAGCGAGGCATCACGAACTCATCTAGCTGACCTTGATGAACAAGGCATTCCACTTCGATTTGTAAGACCATGCAGTCGTTCGTATGGTGCCCCCATGTTTCTTGGTATCTACACCACTTGGTTGTGCTACTGCCGACGAAGGCTCTCTTTTCATTGCTTGGTGGTGGTAGCACGTACCATAGACGCTCCTCTTGTAGATGTTCCAAACATTTGTTCAAAGGTGTGCGTTCGAATCCACTTCCTTTCAAGTGGTTGATTTATGAACCATGTTCGTTTTTGTGGTGGTTGTCATCAATTTCGACATTGTCTGCTTCATATCTTAAGAGGCCCTTGGCTCTTAGTTCATCCTCCTCCTTTGATATCGCCTCTTCTAGCTGTCCTCGCAGCTCTCTCATTGTTTTTATCATCATGATTGCGTATGCACATCCGAAGTACTTTTCATGAGATTTTCTTAATTGCCTAAAGAAGGCCCTGATGGTTTCTTTCTGTTGTGGGTGCAATGGGGCAGCATTTCTTGAGAAGTCCTGGTTGGCATCTGTATTTGAGATGAAGGACATGGGAGAGGCCACGTACATCTTAGGCATTAAAATTGCTAGAGACCGGGCTACCCGAAAATTGCGTCTATCTCAAGAAGCTTATATCAACAAACTGTTGTAAAGATTCATATTACAGGATGCCAAACCCGTGGATACGCCAGTGGTGTTTGGGTGCGCACTGTCAAAACGTGACGGCCCCAAGAACCTGACAGAGCGTGAACAGATGAAGGGTGCAGGATGTTTTAGCATGGTCGGTAGTTTGTACTACACCATGTAATGCACCCGTCCGGATATCTGTTACGTCGTAGGCCTAGTAGCACGTTTCCTATCAGATCCTGGTCATCCACATTTAAAGACTATGAACTGTGCTATGAGGGCAGGTAGTTAGAATTGACCGATTACATTGACGCCGACTGTGGCTGCAATCCAAATGATAGTAAGTCCACCACAAGAGGAGCAATCCTCCTTGCTAATGCCGTCATTGCATGGATGAGCAAGAAGCAAATAAGAGTCGCGCTATCTACGATGGAATCAGAATTCGTAGCTCTCTCTAAGAATGCACAGAAAGTGGTATGGCTTAAAAGGATTCTAACTGCGCTTCTTGATGGCGATGTCAAGAATAAACCTGTGTAGGTCTTCTCTGACCGTCAAGCAACCATTGCGGCAGTTAAGAATCTGAAGCACCATAGTAGGACCAGACACATTGATATGAAATAATTTCATGCTAAATTTTAATAGTAGTAGACAATATGATCACCATGGAATACTTGTCCACCAATATCTTGGTAACGGACTCATTAACTAAACCACTACGCAGGGACATATTCGAAAAGCATGTAAAGCTGCTTGGATTGCGTAAGGTCTAGAAATGGAATGTATCTGTGATAGCATTTTGATATTAGAAAGTTACATTTTGTAAGCGAAAGAATTGCAACTGAGTTTATGATCAATCGACGTCATAATGTTTTGATTACATCATATTTACGGTCTATAAACTAAGTCGTAGGAGGACGCAATCCTCTGCCAAACTATGTCGAATGTGGGCCTTACCTAGTCACACAGGTATGGTCGTCTTGCAGTGGAGGAAGGCCTCCACCAAACAAGACTGGCTAAGAGTCAGGGGATAAACCTGATTAAGCAAGACGATTATCTAGTTTCGAAGTAACTCGACGTGATCTTCGTTTTGCATATCGCTGTGATGAACTTCGTTCGTCATTAACCACAGTCTGGGCCAGATGAGAATTTGTGATAGCATGATTGACATATCCCTTTCCTGTCAACAAAAAAAGTTCATGTATGCTATCAACGCGTGCTTCATACTACGCGTGCCACGTTCGACCACAGGGTCACAACTCGGTTGTGCTAGGAAGGAATCCTCATGATTCTGGCGGGCGCAAACTTCTTCACCTCGAGCGTGTGATTGATCCCAAGAGCCTTATGAAGAGGCACCTAAAGTATCCTCACGGACTCTGAACTCATATCTAAGGCCAGGCTCAATGGTCGCTTCCCGGCGTACGAGCATAGTGCTGAACAAAAAGGCCCAGTGACCACGTCTTTGGAAACCGGTTGGGTCTGACTAAGGATATGAGCAGTGGGGAGAGTCAATTTCACCTATAATTCGTCGAATCTTGTATTCACTAGCTGGCCGCCAACTGGATATTAGTTGAAGGTTGTGAATACTTGTACGGATGCCTCGAAGAAGTGTTCCTATATATGTGGAAACTAGGCAATTGGAGAATTAACAGTTGACCTAGGATACAGTGCGGTACAATATAAATGTTGTTTATAACAGGTTGATTGGAGAAAAGGGAATTAGCGTTCCGCGGGCGCTACAACACTCCCAAAAGATGAGTAGCACAATGGCCGTCGTATCCGCCGGTCGCACGACAAACCTCGTATGAACTATTCGGAAGCAAGGAGCATATCAAATAAGAGAAATGTTGATGCATATTTGGACAACAATACATTAACATGCACCCTCCCATTCCAGTGAGTGGGAGCTGTAAGCATATGGTAATGGGAGCCGTAATTGGTAGCCCATAATATGTATAGTTTACCTAATGAACTTGGGTAAATGTCACATTAGGGTAATTGGGCTAGACCCAAATCCTATATGACATGGGAGGTCCAAAATTGGGCCTCCCCAATTACATAGGCCGACCGAAATATAGAGTGAGGTAAAGTGGACTTTTGTCCACTTTACTCCTCTTATAAATAAGAAGTGTTAGGAGATTTTTAGGGTTAATCACAATTCCCTAATCAGAGGGTTTTAGAGAGAATAAAAAACCCTCCCCCTAAATACCTAGTTCGGCCGAACCAAATATCCCTCACCAAGGGTGTGCCAACTTGCCTTCGAGCAAACACTCCAGAGATCTGTCCCCGTGCCAAGAATCGATCAGAGGCTTTGCTGCGGAGCTTGCACCACGTAGGGCTTCTCTAACAAGAACCTCTACGGGTCCTGAATGGAGGATCGCGAACTCCCTCCGGAGAAGATCTTCGGTCTACGGATCATCCTAAAGGTATGTGTGAAACTTCTGCTGCATAATTCTAATTAGTGGCATGTACCTTGTTTTAGTATCCGTAGTGATTACTCCCCGTATTCTAACAGTGGTATCATAGCTTGTGTTAGGAATTCATGATTTTGATAAATTGGTGTTCTTGAAATTTTCAATTTTGGACCGAAAATTTTAAAGTGAAAAGATTTAAAATTTCGAATTTTAAGGGTTTTATGATAGGTCCGAAATTTTCATGTTCTTGGTTAAATTGATGTTCATGATCTTCAAGAAAAATGTAATATTTATCAAAATCAAACATTGGATTGTAGATCTTATTAAAATTTGATCTTAAAATTTGACCTCTTGTTCCCATTTTTTGTGTTTGTGCCGAAAACCCTAGGTAAATTACAAGGTAAAATTTTAAAATTTTTGAGCACCAAGGGACAATATTTTCTGCCACTATATTAAAAATATTGTTTACCATATTTTAATTTTTAATTAAGGTAACAATATATCTATAATTGAGAACATTATAATAGATTCACAATAATATATAGAAATATATATATTACTATCAATATATCTAAATATTTAATAGAGTTAAAGATATTATTGATAGATTTTATTGCCTAAAAGATTGATGAAATATATTGTCAGTATATTTGTTACCCTCTTAGAGATATTGACAATAAATAAATATATATATTATATATAGTAAACGATTTTTACATATGTATATATATTGTTGATTGATTTAATCTTATAGATAGAATCTTAGAAATAAATATATATATGTTATATTTTGGCCGAATTATATATATATATATATATATATATATATTTAATATTGGAAATTATTTTATACAATTAATGTTACTTGGTGGTTAAGTTAATTATTTTTGGACTTTAAAACCCTACTTTGACCACAAGTAAACATTTCGGCCCAACCTTTGAAATTTAAATTATTGGGTCGGTCCAATATATTAAGCCGAGACGGATTTAAATCGAACCGGGTTTTCTCAATCGGTTCGACCTAATCGGGTCGGGTCGAACCAGGGTAATTAAGTGGATCTAACCGAACCGGTTTTTTGTGTTGAACCGAACCCTATTTTATTGAATTGGTTCGGACCGAACCAGATTTTAAAATTTAAAACCGGACCGAACCGAACCGGATTTATCGGACCGAACCGGATTTTCCGGACCGGGCCAAACCGGATTTTCTGAACCGGACCAAACCTGAATCGAAATTAACTGAACCGAAATTATTTTCAAAACAGAATTCAAGTCAATTAAATAAAATTGGGTGGTCAAGTTTTAAAATCCAAATGTTTTTGAACCTCTAAATGGACTACACAGTGCTAATAGGGTTACTAACCTTAATGCCTTGTTTCGATTATGGGGATGGATATCGGAGATACATGTTTTTGGGACTGGTATAATTAGTGGGCTGAAGTGCAATTGTTTATATTCAATATATATAAATGTATGATTGGAAATGTTGACTTGACATAGTCAAGCTAGCTGGATATTGCATGTTGTGGGCGGAGCCCTGGTTAAATATATGGAATGTGCACTAGGATAGACATGTTGTGATGGTTGTAAATGCCTAGGATTCATGTCTAGAATGTTGCGTAATTGAATATATAAGCATGAATTGCAAATCAGCCCCTAATGTTTAAAATTATTTTAAAACCTAAAACCTGTCGCCAAATATGTATGATTGTTGTGGAATTTTCATGTTTGACACGTATGCTAGAATGTTGAGGATGTAGTTGCATTTGATAATCTACATGGAAGTAGAATTATATATGCAAGCATGAGTTCCTCGGAACATTAGACGTATGACGCGTAAGCATGGGTGTGATTTGTTTGATGAATGTTACTTGCGTATGATAATTTACATGATTAGTATAATTATATATGCATGAGTAAATTCACCAGAATATTTTCCAAAATACAAAGGGCATTGGGAAAGCCAAGACCGAGTATGGTGTTTTAAAATTCTCATTCCGGTAATTTGCAATTAAAACCGTTTTTAAAAAAAAACTAATCTATTGGATTGAAAACAACGATAATGTGAACTCTTTCACAACCATCTTCCATTGGTTTACTGGTGGTCGGTTGGTTTAGATGACAGAGGAATCATTATTTGTTGGATTCAATCTTAATAGATAACTGATGTATGCAATTCTTCTCAAAATGTTATTGTCTACCTAATTTTTGCATGATTATCAAAGTGTTAGAAATGGCTGCGATCAGCAATGTAATCTCCCAAATGAACAAGGGAGTGAGATTGAACAGCAACAATTATAAGATCTGGAATAAGCGAGCGAAAATGGTAATTACTGAAATGAGAGGTATGAGCATCTGACTACGAAGAAAGTCAGGCTAGAGGGAGACCTCACGGCTGAACTGGAGAAAACCCAGGATGAATGGGATGCAAGGACCAGGAGATCAGTTCCGCCTTGCTGTCACTGCTTGAGGATGACATACTTTATGGGTATGATCACTATGAGTCTGCCAAGGACCTATGGATGGTCTCAAGGCAGGGTTTGGTGTTTACACCACTGCCCAGAAGTGATCGTTAAACATAGCTTTAGACTCATACAAAATGAATCCAAAGCATAAAATGAAAGAGCATATCAGACACATCTCTAACATGCTTGCTGAACTCAAGGAAGCAGGAGAAATCATGACGGAGGAACAGAAAGTCCAATGCGTGATCCGATCCTTACCTGACTCTTGGAGTAGCATGAAAATGCACCTTACCCATGCCAGTCAACTCGATAACCTCGAGAAAGTCCGAGTTCATCTCGAGATGGAAGAGGATCGCCTCAGGGCTGAAAAGCCTAGGGCGGAAATGCATATCGCATCCTCATCTCCAGCTGAGCGAAAGGGAAAGAATCTCCAGGTCAAGGCTGATAAGCCTCTAGCTCGGAAACCTCAGAAGAAGTTCAAGCGAAAGCAATTCGGTGGTAAGAGAGGCAAAGCAAAACAGACACGTAAAGAGGAAACTCGAACGTGTTTTAGGTGTGGCGTGAAAGGACACCTTGCTAATGCCTGTACCGATCCTCCCAAGGTATGTGCTGAAGAATAATGATAGACTCATAAGTTCTTCTAGGACTCCTCTTACTCGAGAGTAATTCAATTCATTCTTTTGGATTACTGAACCGAGAAGGAGAACAAGCACAAACCTGATGAACTTGCCCCGAAAATATAAAGATTGAATGAAAGACTTTATCTTTACTTGCTTTGCTTAATAAACCTCTTATAAATTCTCCAGTTTAAAGGATACTTGATAATGTTCCTTGAAATACAGGAAAATTTTTATTTTGAGCATGTGACCATGCTTAGAGAAAGTATTAATTATTGTTTCTCAAGCTTTTCGATCCTTTTAATTAGCTGTTTGATGCATTGCTTATAAGTTTATTGCTTATATCTTTCTTTATTACTCCATTGAATGAAATAAACTGTAATGATAATCATATGCGAAACCGATAGGATTAAATTATATTAGATTCAGAAATGAAACAATTTAACCAAAGGTTAAACTGGGGTAAGTTGCGCCTAGCGCAAGTGGACCTTGAAAGAGGAACACATCGTTTCAAAGTATGAGTTTTATACAGAAGTGTTTAAAATGATGATGTGCTGAATTTTTTGTTTGCATTCTTTAGGAAATAACTTATTGATAACATCTACATCGGTAGTAAGTAGGCTTCGAAAGCTACTACGACCTTATAAAGGTATCTACTGACGCATAAGGTGAAAACCTGAAATGCTCAGTTCAGAGATGGAATAAAATCTCTGAAATAAGTTAGCAAACGAAGAAGGATTAAGTCGGTTAAACGATTTTCTTTCCGTACGCCTTGAACGATAAGTCAGGCTAAGCATTCAAATCAAATGACACACTTCTATAAGCATAGTTTGTAAACATAAATGTTGTGGACATTTCGTCACACGTTCCCCTATTGGATCATGAGAAAATGATTCACATTAATGTAAAACTATGCTCCATTATAATCGGTAAGACACGCCGTCATAAAAGCTGAAGAGTGATAATGAGCTACTCATATCATCACGCGGCAATAATTTGCGCATTAAACATGTATTTAGGACAGGAGTATGTAACTACTCTTTGAAAATACATGTTTACAGCTTAAAAGACATAGTACCGTGGTCGAACATGTGACATTACATACTTGAGGCCGAATTTTCCGATGCATTAACATGAGTCTTAATCAGACAGAAGAGGATATTACTGATACAGGTCTCACTTAATTCGAGTGGGAGAGATTTGAACCAGCAACTCAAGTGAATGGCATGGTAAATGATAATGGGAACATGTTCATAATAAATCTAGTGGGAGGTCTAAACACCTACCACAAGTAATCATTGTTGCTGTTTGGACGAATCAAGTAGAACCTGATTATCTTAATGCTAAACCGAGAATATCACAACTACCTATACTACCCATTGTTCCCAGTGGGAGTGATCCGACAAACTTGGTTCCAGATCCTAGTGATCAAGGAATTCATCTTGGAAGTAAAATTCTAAGACCAAGAAGTCGTACAAGGAAAGTTGTCGATTATGGTTCAATTGTATCACTCCTCTTATACCCAATAGAAGTGATGTTCCGATGTGAAGCACCATCTCGAGTGGGAGAATTGATCCCAATTGGAAGAAATGCTCCGATGAGAGGCATTATTCCAAGTGGAGAGACATTAAGACTCAAAGAAGGGATGATCACGCCTAGACGAAAGTCAAAGGCATCGAACTTCTCCAAAGGAGTATCCCATCTGGAAGAGTGATAACCTCACTCTATCGACAGTCGACATGCATTGGAAAGACCTCAATTAGAGAAATGGAAGGAAATAATAAATGAGAGAGATCGCTTGAATGAAAGCCATTAAAGTCAAAAGTTGATTTACATGCTAACAACAGGGACATAAGGATAAGGTGAGTCCTGAAAGAAGGCTCACCACTGATGGAAAAGGTCGAGCGATACACAACTCGACTCGTTGCGAAAGGCTGTACCCAATTTCACGGAGTGGACTTTGACGAAACTTACTCAACACCTGTGCGTAAAACCACGGTGCAGGGCCATTCATGGTCCTGGTTGCAGGTTTCGATTATGATCCTCACCAAATGAGTATAAAGACCGCATTCCTCCTCGGAAACCTGGAGGAAGAGATCTACATGGATCAACCAGAGGGTTTTATGACTCCGGGTAACGAACGTAAAAAGTTTGTAAACTCCATAGGTCCATCTATGGTCTTGAACAGTCGTCTCGGCAATGGTACCACAAATTCCACGTGGAAATCGTAGGAAGCGGATTTGTTAATCTTCATGAGAATCCGTGCGTGTATTATAAGACCTCCGGGTCTAAGTATGTCATCTTAACTTTATACGTGGACGACATACTTATTACCGCAAACGACATGAGTTTTATGATCAAGTCAAAGTCCTGGTTTGCATCTGTATTTGAGATGAAGGACATGGGAGAGGCCACGAACATCTTAGGCATTAAAATTGCTAGAGATCGGGCTACCCGGAAATTGTGTCTATCTCAAGAAGCTTATCAACAAACTGTTGTAAAGATTCAGATTATAGGATGCCAAACCCGTGGATACGCCGGTGGTGTTTGGGTGCGCATTGTAAAAACGTGACGGCCCCAAGAACCTGGCAGAGCGTGAACAGATGAAGGGTGCAGGATGTTTTAGCATGGCCGGTAGTTTGTACTACGCCATGTAATGCACCCGTCCGGATATCTGTTACGTCGTAGGCCTAGTAGCACGTTTCCTATCAGACACTGGTCATCAACATTTAAAGACTAAAAAACGAGGAACTCGTTATCTGAAAAGATACTGTCGACTACGAACTGTGCTATGAGGGCAGGTAGTTAGAATTGACCGACTACATTGACACCGACTGTGGTGGCAATCCAGATGATAGTAAGTCCACCACAAGAGGAGCAATCCTCCTTGCTAATGCCGCCATTTCATGGATGAGCAATAAGCAAATAAGAGTCGCGTTGTCTACGATGGAATCAGAATTCGTAGCTCTCTCTAAGAATACACAGAAAGCGGTCTGGCTTAAAAGGATTCTAACTGCGCTGCTTGATGGCAATGTCAAGAATAAACCTGTGAAGGTCTTCTCTGACAGTCAAGCAGCCATTGCGGCAGTTATGAATCCAAAGCACCATAGTAGGATCAGACACATTGATATGAAATAATTTCATGCTAAATTTTAATAGTAGTAGACAATATGATCACTATGGAATACTTGTCCACCAATATCTTGGTAACGAACCCATTAACTAAACCACTACGCAGAACATATTCGAAAAGCATGTAAAACTGCTTGGATTGCGTAAGGTCTAGAAATGCAATGTATTTGTGATAGCACTTTGATATTAGAAAGTTACATTTTTTAAGCGAAAGAATTGCAACTAAGTTTATGATCAATCGACGTCATAATGTTTTGATTACATCAGATTTACGGTCCATAAACTAAGTCGTAGGAGGACGCAATCCTTTGCCAAACTATGTCGAATGTGGGCCTTACCTAGTCTCACAGGTACGGTTGTCTTGCAGTGGAGGAAGGCCTCCACCAAAAAAGACAGGCTAAGAGTCAGGGGATAAACCTGATTAAGCAAGACGATTATCTAGTTTCGAAGTAACTTGACGTGATCTTCGTTTTGCATATCGCCGTGATGAACTTCGTTCGTCATTAACCACATTCTGGGCCAGATGAGAATCTGTGATAGCATGAATGACATATCCCTTTCATGTCTGATGGATATACGCCCAATTTGAACCCGTTGACTTCCGAATCGTTGTATTTTTATCATCTCATTAATGATTGTAAATCGAAACTTCAACCCGAACACTTCGCGAGAACACCAACGGCCCGGACGAGGCCGAAGTGCTCGTCTGGCCGAGGTAAACTCACCTAGGTGAGGTTGGGTGGCCACACCCGACCTCCCCTAGGGGAGATCGGGTGGACCAACCCGATCTCCCCTAGGGGAGATCGGGTCGGCCAACCCGATCTCCCCTAGGGAGGATAGGGTTGGCCAACCCTATCCCCCCCTAGGAGGGTTTGGGTGACTTCACCCAACCCCTACCCTTGGGGGTTGGATTTCCCTTCCCCCCAAGGGCCCCGACACCATTTTTGGACTCCCATACTCGGTTTATTCCGCCTACCTTCTCCGTATCCTAAGGTCTTAATTACGTGTTTAAAGGTTAATTAACTGTGTTTAAAGGTTAACGATGTCATTAAGCCACCTTAATGACACCGTTACCTATAAATACCCCACCTCCACTATTCATTTGGGGATCTTGGCAAATTGGATAATTTTGCTCTGACATCTCTCTAGCTTTATCTCTCTAAAACCCGTACTGACTTAGGCATCAGAGAGGGTTCATCAGGCACCACCCCCCCCTCTGTGCCTGGTATTGCCCCTTCTGCAGGGCGAAGGAGAAGAGAAGCTAAGGAAGGAAGGACGCGAGTTAGGACAGCACAACCCGAGAGTATCAGATTCGCGACATCTCCAGTGAGGAACGAGATTTGAGTCGACCGCCCGTTGACCCTAGACTCGGAACCTAACACTTGGCGCCGTCTGTGGGCTTCGGACAGAAAGCCTAATTATCACCAGCCAGATGGCAAGCGTATATGTCATTCATGGAGGTTATGGAGCTGGAGGAGAGTCAGCAAATGCTAGAGAAGCGTATATGGCACAGTTAGAGGACCCTAAGCCAAAGGAAGAACAAGCAGAAGGAAAGAGAGAAGATATAATACAATTTTCAAGAAGAGACATGGAGCATGTGTTACCAGACAACAAGGATGCCCTAGTCATAACAATGAAGATCACTGATATGGACATTGGAAGAATCCTAGTAGACAGTGGAAGCTCACCCAACATCATTAGCAAGAAAGTCCTCAACATACTGGGAGTAAGGCCAAGCAGCATAAAACAGGTTCACTCCCCCTTGGTGGGATTTTCAGGAGAGCCAACATACCCACTGGGGGCAGTCGCACTACCTATGACACTGGGCATAGGCCAGAGGCAGTTAAAGATAGATGTCCCATTCTTCATCACAGAAGAAATGGAGGAATACAATGGAGTCCTGGGTACCACTACAATCAACAAGTGGGGTATGGTGCCATCAACGCTATATCAGAAAATGAAATTCCCCACAAGCCAAGGAATAGGAGAAGTAAAGGGTAACCAGAAGGTAGCAAGGAAATGTGCAAGGATCGCACTAAGCAAGAAGAAGAAAACAAGAGAGGTCCTACTAATAGATGAGGACCCAAGAGAAGATCACGGAAGACCAGCCCCCATGGAGGAGGAAAACCACTTAGTAGCTTTACTATGGGAATACAAAGATTTGTTCGCCTGGTCACCAAGTGATATGCCAGGAATATCAGAAAAAGTAATCTCACACAAGCTCAATATAGACGCGGCAACGCGACCAATAACACAAAAGGTAAGGCCAATGGGAGGAAGCAAAAAGATAGCTATCCAGGAAGAAGTGGAAAAGCTATTGAAGGCAAATTTCATCAAGGAGATTAGATTCCAAACATGGGTGGCAAACCCAGTACTGGTAAAGAAGGCGGGAGGAAGTTGGAGAATGTGCATCGATTATCGCGACCTAAACAAAGCATGCCCTAAGGACTCATACCCACTACCAAGAATAGATCAGTTAGTGGATGCAACATCAGGTCACCAACTAATGAGCTTCATGGATGCATACTCAGGATATAACCAGATAAAAATGGCCCCTGAGGACGCCCCTCACACAGCATTCTACGCTGATAGTGAGATATACCATTACACGGTGATGCCTTTCGGACTCATAAATGCTGGAGCGACATACCAAAGAATGGTCAACAAAATCTTCGGGGACATGATAGGAAAGACAATGGAGGCATACGTGGACGACATGATCGTCAAATCCAAAGAGAAGAAAGACCATGTGGAGAACCTTCGCTCAACGTTTGAGAGGATGAGACAATACCAAGTCCGCCTAAACCCGAAAAAATGTGCATTTGGGGTACAATCAGGGAAATTTTTAGGATTTATGGTAAGCCAGCGAGGCATAGAGGTGAACCCCGAAAAACTACAGGCAATTGAAGAAATGCAGTCACCTACGAAGCACAAAGAGGTTCAACGACTGAACGGGAGGTTGGCAGCTCTTAACAGATTCCCATCCAAAATAGGAGACAAGGCATTACCCTTCTTTGAGGTACTAAGAGCAAACAAGAAATTCGAATGGACACCAAGATGTGAGGAAGCCTTCCAGCAACTCAAACAACACCTAAAGACACTACCACCCCTAGCAAAGCCTACACCAGGAGAGCCCCTCTACCTCTACATCTCCGTGAGCAACGTGGCAGTAAGCTCAGTGCTAATTAAAGAAGAAAACGCTGCACAATTGCCGGTTTACTTCGTAAGCAAAACATTGGCAAAGTATGAGATCAACTACTTGCCAATAGAAAAGTACCTCTATGCACTGATTATATCAGCAAGAAAGTTGAGACCGTATTTTCATGGGCATGAAGTAACAGTCCTCACAGACCAACCATTGAAACACCTCCTCCAAAGACCAGACACATCGGGAAGACTGACCAAATGGGCAATTGAGCTAAGTGAGTTTCGTATTCATTTTGCCCCAAGAACAGCCATAAAGGGGCAGGCTCTAGCAGATTTTATTGCCGAATTCACTGGAATTAATCCAGGCGAAGACTTGGGAGA
This sequence comes from Clarkia xantiana subsp. parviflora, assembly GCA_036873135.1. Taxonomy (NCBI): domain Eukaryota; kingdom Viridiplantae; phylum Streptophyta; class Magnoliopsida; order Myrtales; family Onagraceae; genus Clarkia; species Clarkia xantiana. The sequence goes on from JAPTYO010000004.1 coordinate 30,244,137, forward strand.
AGTCAAAACTACAAGCGAGGCAAGTAGTAGTCAGGAGAAACAACCAGAAGAATTATGAGAGATGCATACTGATGGATCATCCAACGGAGGAGGTTCAGGTGCAGGCCTCTTACTATACCCACCAAACAGCGATACACCTCTGCGATATGCCATGGCACTCACCTTTAAGGCAACGAACAATGAGGCTGAATACGAAGCACTGATAACAGGCCTGAGAATAGCCAAAGGAGTAGGGGCAAAGCATCTAAGAGTTAAGTGTGATTCTCAACTAGTTGTCAATCAAGTGAAAGGAATCTACACTGCAAAGTCCGAAAACATGCAGAAGTACTTACAGCAAGCCAGGGACCTAATAAAGAGCTTTCAAAGCTTCGATATTGAGTCAGTCGCAAGAGAACAAAACCAGGAGGCAGATGCCTTAAGCAAACTAGCCCTAGGGGTAGAAGCAGGAAAAGAGGTTCACTTTGTAGAGCAAAGAATGCAATCAGTGATAGAACAAATGGAGGTTCTAGTAATAGATGAAGCAGAAGCCTGGATGACTCCAATGCGTCAATACATCATGGAAGGAAAACTCCCAAAGGATAAAGTAGAGGCAGTCAAGATCGAAAGGATGGCTAGAAATTATGCAGTGATGGATAATGAACTCTACAAGAAAGGGTACTCCACACCCTTCCTCAAATGCATAACATACCCAGAAACAGAGAGAGTACTCGCAGAACTCCATGAAGGAGATGCGGGGTGCCACGAAGGAGCACGATCAATAATCCGAAAGGTCTACAACCTAGGATACTATTGGCCATCAATGAGCAAAGAAGCAGCAGACTTGGTGCAAAAATGTGATCACTGCCAAAGGTACTCCAGAAATATAACAGCCCCAGCGGCAAAGCTAAGCTCCATTTCGGGAGCCTGGCCATTCGCGCAGTGGGGGATTGATCTGATAGGCCCCCTACCAAGAACAAAAGGCCAGAAGACTTGCATAATAGTAGCAATAGACTACTTCTCCAAGTGGATAGAAGCAAAGGCAATGGGAAAAACAACAGACGACCAAGTCGTCAATTTCATCCAATCTCACATTGTCTCGAGGTACGGGGTGCCAAAAGCATTAATAAGTGACAATGGCCCACAATTCAAGAGCAAGAAACTGCAGTGGTATTGCGAAAGGCTGAATATAGAGCACCATTTCGCATCAGTAAAGCACCCTCAGACAAACGGGCAAGTAGAATCGGCAAACAAAATAGTGCTAGATGGCCTAAAGAAACGACTCCATGCAACCAAAGGAAGTTGGGTAGATGAGCTGGAAAATGTTCTATGGGCAGTGCGGACAACACCAAAGATAGCCACAGGAGAAACACCATTTGGCCTAGTATACAGGACCGAGGCGGTGGCACCAGCAGAAATAGCAGTATCATCTCTAAGAACCACGTACTTTGAAGAGCATGAGAACAACAAAGCTAGGCTCTTAGACTTAGACATGGTGGAGGATAAAAGATGGAATTCAGAAGAAGCACAGGCACGAATGCGCCTTGTATCCGCAAGATATTACAACCGCCAAGTCAAGGAGAGGCAATTCCACATAGGAGAACTAGTACTCAGAAAGAACGAGTTCTCACACTTAGACCAAGTCAGAAAATTATCTCCAAAGTGGGAAGGGCCGTATAAGATAGCATCAGTTCCATATGCAAATGCTTACCGCCTAGAGGATGGGGATGGGTATATCTCCACAAACACCTTCAGTGGGGAACACCTAAAGAAGTACTACATCTAGGAAGGCGGCACAAGCAAAAGACCATATCCTTGAAGTTATTTCAAGTCATTACATATAATTGTTTAAGTTTTCAAAAACAACTTTTGAGAAGGAGAACTCAAGAAGTTACTCCAACTCTGCACTACCTTTGATTTCCTCCAAAGGATGCCTTGATACACCCAAGGCATCCCATGTGTACAAAAACATGAATGCTCCTAAGGGAGTAGAAGTTATCAAAAAGTATTTTCCAATGAATTTGGTGATATAATCATGAAGTTATCCTTACACAGATATGACTTCAAGTCAACAACAGATTCGACGCCCCCAAGAGCGTATCTTGAGAGTAGTTTTTACACTACGATCTTCGACGCCCCCAAGAGCGTATCTTGAGAGTAGTTTTTATACTACGACCTTCGACGCCCCCAAGAACTTATCTTGAGAGTAGTGTTCATACTACGACCTTCGACGCCCCCAAGAGCGTATCTTGAGAGTAGTGTTCATACTACGACTTTCGACGCCGCCAAGAGCGTATCTTGAGAGTAGTTTCTATACTACGACCTTCGACGCACCAAGAGCGTATCTTGAGAGTGGTTTCCAAAAACTACGAATTTCGACGCCCCCAGGAGCGTATCTTGAGGTAGATTTGCAACCTACCAGATTCGACGTCACCAAGAGCGTATCTTGAGGTAGAAAAAAAACTACCAGATTCGACGCCCCCAAGAGCGTATCTTGAGGTAGATTTCAAACTACCAGCTTCGACGCCAACCAGGAGCGTATCTTTGGTCTAACCTGTGCCCTCCGGGAGCCTATCCTGTGAAACGTTAAGTGCCCTCCGAGAGCCAGTCTCGTGAACAGATTTCGACGCCAACCAGGAGCGTATCTTTGGTCTAACCTGTGCCCTCCGGGAGCCTATCCTGTGAAACGTTAAGTGCCCTCCGAGAGCCAGTCTCGTGAACAGATTTCGACGCCCACCAAGTGCGTATCTTTGGTTTAACAATACCATACATACCATTCAAAGGGTATCAGAAGAGAGCTTTACACCATACTGAGAAGGATCCCATAAGAAAGTAATTTCAAAGTAAAGTGCTATGAAGAACACATAATGTTTTTTCTTGAATGAAATAGCAGGTATGGCATGAAGGAAAACACGAAAGAAGGATAAGTAAAGGAAACACACCAAGAGAAGAGTCCATAACCAAACAACTACACACTAAGGCACAGGGAGATATCATAGGAAAAAAGATAATCACCCTGCCATATATACCATGAGCAAAGACAAGTGTATCAAACAAAGATGGCAAAACCAGGAAAGGGGGAGTTTCAAAACTCTAAGAAAAACCTCAATCCACAAACTCGCAAGACTACCATAAGAGACAGGTGTATTACTTCTTCAACTTAGCAATATGCCTAACAGCGAAGTCAGACAAATCACCAAGTTGAGAAAAAGGAAAGTCAGGAGCAATCGTGTACATACACTCGAGAATTGCCTTTAAAGAAATACGCTTAGCAACAGAGCAGCGTACATCAATAGCAGCCTGATAAGAGGAAGAAGCCTTATACTCAGCGATAGCACACCCTTTCGCCTCCACACGAAACATCTCCTCAAGGGAGACCAACTCAGCAGCCCGAAGTACTTCATCACGATAAGACCTTTGTCTCAAGGCCTCAACCTCTTCCTTGAGAAGAGCAATACGACCCTCCAAATCTCGGCACCGCAAATCTGTGATACGACTATGCTCCAAACAACTAATAAGCTTGGAGTTAAGGGAGACACAAGTGTCCTCGTACACCTTTCTCTCCTCAGCAAGGTCAATAACAAGGGTGGACAAATTAACAAGGTCGGCCATACCCTGCAACAAAAACAAAGGATGAGACAGATAACACACAGAAAAGATATATACTAAAGGATAACACGGTTAACAAAAGTTACAGAAGCATAGCGAGCCAACACTTCACGAGCCAATTCATAAGTTGCCTCCGACCCTTTAGACGGGGGCACACGATCGGCAGGAGGAACAGCAGACTGCAGAACACGAACTCCAACTTCAGGAGTTTGCAAAGAAGATTGATTGTCAAAACGAGCCCCACGCCCATAATAAGGCGCCCACTCAGACCCAACAATTCCATCAACAGGAGGACGAGACAGCTCCTTCCGACTCAGACGCGGAAGACGAAGTCTACCTATAACAAGGTACAGAGTAAATACCAATATACACTAAGAAAACTCAGATATTCGAGGACTCACCAAACAAGGAAGAAGGAAAAGATGGCTCCCGGACCTTCGATTGGGGGGCATCAATATAGAAAGAAGATGGTACCCTAACATCACCACCACCCTTACCTCCAATTAGAGGACACCTCCCCGCACCATAAAAAATCGATCTTTTTGCAATCGAAGGTCCGGTCCCAGAGTTAACTACTCCCACTCGTACTGGCCTCTTACTCCTCATCAATCACAGGGGAGTTCTGTTGATCGAAAAAACACAAGTTTAGCCCAAAGAAAACAGAAGGCGGACAGTGGACATAAGATGTAAACCCATCTTCCTAAAACGACGAATACAAAGCCAAAAGATAAGAATAGAAAAATGACATGGAAGGCCCCACCAGCCAACAAGCAGGGGCAGGGGGCAAGGGGAGATAGTTATAACCCCCAGCATAAAGAGACCCCACCGCCCAACAGGCAGAGGCAGGGGGCAAGGGGGAGGTAGTTATAACCCCCAGCATAGGGAGGCCCCACTGGCCAACAGGCAGAGGCAGGGGGCAAGGGGGAGATAGTTATAACCCCCAGCATAGGGAGGCCCCACCAGCCAACAAGCAGGGGCAGGGGGCAAGGGGAGATAGTTATAACCCCCAGCATAAAGAGACCCCACCGTCCAACAGGCAGAGGCAGGAAGCAAAGGGAAGATAGTCATAATCCCAGGTTAGAAGACCCCACACGCCAGTAAATAGAAACATGGGGGCAAGAAGATGGAAAGAGGATGAATCAAGCAAGACTGTATCACCATGAAGACCCACAAATAAAAAACGAGACAAGTAAAGAAACAATCGAAGGAGAAGCGGGATTAAGTCCCCCAAAAGCAATTCTTACACAAAAGAAAAGACACGTACCTCAATGCGACGCGCACCCCGAAAAGTAAGTCCGACCAGAAATCCTACCGTCAAAAAGAAAAGAAGAGAAAAGGACAATGAGAATGAGGTAATCACTAACCCTTTTATAGTACAAAGGATTAGGGTTTTTCCAAAGTCGCCAAATCGACACCGTTGATTTTTAGAAAGGAAAAATTTAAGGGTCAGATTTAAAAAAACTGATACCCCTAGTTCCCATTAACCGTGGTTAAACCTACACCTACCACAGTTAATATTCTATGGTTATATTTTTTAAGCATCCCATACTTAGAAAAATTCTTAGACCAAAATTAAATTTTTCTCCACCTGGACAAGTCCCGGCATGAAATTGAAGTATGAGTCACTTATTCATATTCATATTGCATCCTTATGCAAACATGTATTTTTCGAATATACGTCCGTAGCAAGGAAAGATTTATTATTCCCACCTCAGACGGACGCGTGCTTAGGCACGTGTCCGTACTGCCCTGACGTTTACACTTCCTCTATCTTATAAGGCAGGGGGCAGAGTCAGAGGCACGCATCCATGGGTAAGTAAGCATCCAAATGAAAGGTAAAACCCCGGTCTCAAATTGCGCGTGTCATACCATCCTAAAATAGAGTCAATCAAGGGTTAGGCCATTGGTTGACTCGGGGGCATGTGATGGATATACGCCCAATTTGAACCCGTTGACTTCCGAATCGTTGTATTTTTATCATCTCATTAATGATTGTAAATCGAAACTTCAACCCGAACACTTCGCGAGAACACCAACGGCCCTGACGAGGCCGAAGTGCTCGTCCGGCCGAGGCCGAAGTGCTCGTCCGGCCGAGGTAAACTCACCTAGGTGAGGTTGGGTGGCCACACCCGACCTCCCCTAGGGGAGATCGGGTGGACCAACCCGATCTCTCCTAGGAGAGATCGGGTCGGCCAACCCGATCTCCCCTAGGAGGGGTTGGGTGACCTCACCCAACCCCTACCCTTGGGGGTCGGATTTCCCTTCCCCCCAAGGGCCCCGACACCATTTTTGGACTCCCATACTCGGTTTATTCCGCCTACCTTCTCCCTATCCTAAGGTCTTAATTACGTGTTTAAAGGTTAATTAACTGTGTTTAAAGGTTAACGATGTCATTAAGCCACCTTAATGACACCGTTACCTATAAATACCCCACCTCCACTATTCATTTGGGGATCTTGGCAAATTGGATAATTTTGCTCTGACATCTCTCTAGCTTTATCTCTCTAAAACCCGTACTGACTTAGGCATCGGAGAGGGTTCATCAGGCACCACCCCCCCCCCCCTCTGTGCCTGGTATTGCCCCTTCTGCAGGGCGAAGGAGAAGAGAAGCTAAGGACGGAAGGACGCGAGTTAGGACAGCACAACCCGAGAGTATCAGATCCGCGACATCTCCAGTGAGGAACGAGATTTGAGTCGACCGCCCGTTGACCCTAGACTCGGAACCTAACAATGTCAACCCAAAAGGTTTAGGTATGCTATCAATGCGTGCTTCATACTACGCATGCCACGTTCGACCACGGGGTCACAACTCCGTTGTGCTAGGAAGGAATCCTCGTGATTCCGGCGAGCGCAAACTTCTTCACCTCGAGCGTGTGATTGATCCCAGGAGCCTTATGAAGAGGCACCTAAAGTATCCTCACGGACTCAGAACTCATATCTAAGGTCAGGTTCAATGCTCGCTTCCCGGCGTACGAGCGTAGTGCTAAACAAAAAGGCCCAGTGACCACGTCTTTAGAAACCGGTTGGGTCTGACTAAGGATATGAGCAATGGGGATGGTCAACTTCACCTATAATTCACCGACTCTTGTATTCACTAGGTGGCTGCCAACCGGATATTAGTTGAAGGTTTTGAATACTTGTACGGATGCCTTGAAGAAGTGTTCCTACGTGGAAACTAGGCAATTGGAGAATTATCAGTTGACCTAGGATACAACGCGGTACAATATAAATGTTGTTTATAACAGGTTGATTGGAGAAAAAGGAATCAACGTCCCGCGGGCGCTACAACACTCCTAACATATGAGTAGCACGATGCCCGTCGTATCCGCCGGTCCCACGGCAAACCTCGTATGAACTATTCGGAAGCAAGGAGCAAATCAAAGGAGAGAAATATCGATGCATATTTTGACGATAATACATTAACAGGCACCCTCCCATTCCGGCGAGTGGGAGCTGTAAGCATATGGTAATGAGCGTGGTAATTGGTAGCCCATAATATGTATAGTTTACCTAATGAACTTGGGTAAATGTCACATTAGGGTAATTGGGCTAGATCCAAATCCCAATTGACATGGGTGGCCCAAAATTGGGCCTCCCCAATTACATAGGCCGACCGAAATATAGAGTGGGGTAAAGTGGACTTTTGTCCACTTTATTCCTCCTATAAATAAGAGGTGTTAGGGAATTTTTAGGGTTAATCACAATTCCCTCATCAGAGAGTTTTAGAGAGAAAAAAAAACCTCCCCCTAAATACCTAGTTCGGCTGATCCACATATCCCTCACCAAGGATGTGCCAACTTGCCTTCGAGCAAACTCTCTAGAGATCTGTCCCCGTGCCAAGAATCGATCAGAGGCTTTTCTGTGGAGCTTGCACCACGTAGGGCTTCTCTAACAAGAACCTCTACGGGTCCCGACCGGAGGATCGCGAACTCCCTCCAGAGAAGATCATGGGTCTACGGATCATCCTAAAGGTATGTTTGAAACTTCCGTTGCGTAATTCTAATTACTGACATGTACCTTGTTTTAGTATCCGTAGTGATTACTCCCCGTATTCTAAATACAGATTACTATTTATACTGAGTTAACTTCGTAACTTAGGAAGTAAGCAACTAACTAACGACAGCTATATAAATGTTTATAATTAGTGGATGGTTGGAGAGAAAGATGAGAGCAAAGCTTTCATATTAAACATAATGGAAACCTTGCTTGCCAATTATAATATGGTAGGCTCCTTTATATAGGAAGCCTTAAGGACAATAATGCAAACCCTACGAACACTTAGGACTAAAAAGTAAATACTAGAACTAACACATTCTTAACATAATTAGATATTAAGTCCCATATTCATATATCCCAATATTCCCCTATCTTTTCCTTCTTATTCCTTCTTCAATTCAAAAGACAGCTCCAATCTTCAACTTCAAAACAGAGCTACCAAGCTCCAAATGAACCACAACAATCAAGATCAAGTCCAATCAAAACTTGCAATCTTGAATCAAGTCCAAGATCTTCAAGGTCCGTGCTCTCGGAGTTGGAAAACCCACTTGTAGCAATGCATCATGCTCTCAGAGGTGCGAAAATCCACATGTAGCAATGTATCATGCTCTCAGAGGTGCGAAAATCCACATGTAGCAATGCATCATGCTCTCAGAGGTGTGAAAATCCACATGTAGCAACTATCGGTTGGTCTGCATCGTGCTCTCAGAGGTGGGTCAAAAGTCCACATGTAGTGATGAAAGCTACCTATGGTCCTCAAATCTTCTTCAAGACAAAAGAGAACTCCAAACCTAAAATTTGAAGCTCCAATCCTCAACAAAATGAAAATCGATTGAGTAGATCCTGTCAATTCTACTCAATCCAACTTCAATAAAATAGAGCTTCAAGCTCCAATCTTCAACAACAAAAGCTCCAAGGCTTTATTACCCAACAAAACACTCCAGGACTCAGCTGAAGCCAGTAAGAGCAATACACTGATCTAAATCGTTAAAGCTCCAAAAAGAGACGAAGCTCCAATGCTCCAATCTGCAACAAACCAATGAAAGACGAAGCTCCAATGCTTCAATCTTCAATAAACCAACAAAAGATGAAGCTCCAATGCTCCAATCTTCAACAAAACCAACAGAAAAATGAAGCTTCATGCTCCAAACAACAATAAAACCAGCTGAAATCCAGCAATCCATGAGCCAAAACAAGCAGCAAATGCCATAAAAAGCTCAAATAATCCAGCTAGAAATTTCATCGAACACCTAGTGTGCAAATTACAAGATGAAAATTACAGCAGAAACCAGAAGCAATGCAGCAGCAGTTCATCAATCCCAAGAACAGCAAGCAGTATAACAAAACCAGAGTGCAGCAAAATTGAGTATCGGCCGGAATCGTACTCATCAACGAATCAGAAGAGAAGAAAACCTGTGGCTTGCGCTGTTGATGATGAGAAAGCAGCAGCCGATGACACAACTGATGTGAGTTGTTCTGAGGATGACGAGGTGACTTAGAACCAGAAAATGTCTAGCTGGTCTTGTTCTGAGGTGCCTTGCAGATATTTATAGCACTGATCGGCCAAATATCCTGCTCGCTCAGAGGGAAATCAGTTCCAACCTCTCACCAAATATTAGGAGCTACTCGTGCTTGCATTAGAACCACCTTTCTCGACGATGACTACAGACGAGTTATCGGCTATTCTACTTCAACAAGATACCTGAAGAGAGCAGTCGTCCAGCTTACTCGGTCCGCTCCAGTTATTGCTTCTCTCGTAGATGGTGGAAGAAGCAAGGGAGGAAAAGGCCGTGATTCTGGAGGTTTTTAATTCTGGAAGAAACAAGGAATTAAAAACGAAATATAATGAACATAATCGGTGAATTAAAAATCAAATCCACTGATCGTTGGCTCTGATACCATATAAACGTTTATAATCAGTGGATGGTTGGAGAGAAAGATGAGAGCAAAGCTTTCAATATATTAAACATAATGGAAACCTTGCTTGCCAATTACAATATGGGAGACTCCTTTATATAGGAAGCCTTAAGGGCAATAATGCAAACCCTACGAACACTTAGAACTAAAAAGTAAATACTAGAACTAACACATACTTAACATAATTAGATATTGATGGGTTCCTCTATGGCCGTTAGGCCCTTTAACGGCGAGGAAACGGCGAACAGGCCCACTGGGCCCTAAATGGAGGTCAAGATGACTCAGGTGAAGGGTCCCGACGTAGGGAGTCCCGATGATGAAAGGTCCCGACAGAGTCGGTCCCGATAGGTGAGCTGGAAGCTCCCGATGAGAAGCCTTTAAGTAGGCCCCGATGACGAATCCTTGAGAATGATTGGCCCTGTCACGATGACGAGGGGCCCCGAGCGGTGACACAACGAGATAACTCTGGAGTCCCCGATGTTAGTCGGGACTTGCCATCAGAGGTTAAGGCCGAGATACGCGGGGCGTGGCCGAGATAAGCGAGATCATGGCCTAGATAGGCGGGATCGTGCCCGAGATACGCGGAATACGGGCTAACCACCCCCAACGGTTCACCAGGTAACTTAGGTACCTCTCCGCCTATAAAAAGGCAGAGGTCACCTCAGATCAATTACGTTTTGATATACGATACTTGAGATTACTGCTTGCCAGTCCATACGAGATACTCATTTAAGCATCGGAGAGGGATTCTGGGTCACCGCCTGGTCTATCCCCTCTTGCAGGATTACGTGGAGCGAAGGAGCTAGGATCGCCGTCAAACATCGTGCCGGAGTTCTACCGTGATCCAACATTGGCGCCGTCTGTGGGAACGTAACAAAAAGCTGATATGCCTTCTACTCGTTCAATGGCGGCTGGCAAGCAAAGAAGACAGGGACAATCTGGTGGTTCCCGTCATCCTGCTGCGACGACTTTGAATTCACCACCGGAACATGAGGAGGACCAGAATCTTCCTGCTGCTGAGGTCTCCCAGACAGGGGGCATAATGAAGGTCCCGAAGATGCTGCTGCTCAACACTAGGGGAATAGGGAGCAGGAGGCTCCTCTAGCTGCGGATCTGACGAGAGCTGTGGCGGAAGCCATGGCGATGTTTTTGGCAGCCGTGGAGGCTCTCTTAGATCGGAGAGAGGCTGCGAGGAGGCAAGAGGAGATGCCCCCACTAGAAGAGGAAGCGCCCCCACCAGCAGAGGTTCAGAACGTGCGGGAGGCTCAGCCCCGAGGCCAGGGCAGGAGTAGGGAGTCCGTTCAGCCAGAGCGATTTGTGGTCGACTGGCCAGGACCAGTACAACACAGGACCATTCCCCTTAATGGTCCCATCACCCCCGATCAAGTGGTGAAGATCGTGAACATCTGCATGGGAGAGCAGAAGTCGCTGGTGTCGGAGCTGAGGGATCGATCCACCCATCCCTTCGTTCCTCGACTCATCGACACCCTCACCCCGCCAGGGCTGGGTATCCCACGATTAAGGACTATGACGGCGAGGGAGATCCGGTTCGTCATGTCCAGAAGCACCTCATGGCGTGTCTGGGCAGAGCCCCGAATGAAGATATCGTGTGTACACTGTTCCCGAACACACTTGGTGAGAGAGCCTTGACCTGGTTCTTCAGTCTGCCCCAGGCTGCATCACTTGCTGGGCTGATATGCACGACCGGTTGATTCAGCAGTACCAGGGTCGCAGACGTCTGCTGAAGAGTGTAAGGTCCCTGACCCAGGTGGTACAGAGGCCCGACGAGTCGCTGGCGCACTATTACCAGCGGTACACTGCCAGTGTGGCGGAGATTGATGAGGAGATTTCGGAGGGTGAAACCATTCGTACCTTCATTCGGAACCTCACAGCCCCCTACGGTTCCGACCTGATGCACAGCGTGGCTGAGAAGGCTGTGTGGAATATGGAGGCACTGCAGAAGAGGGTGAAGCGGCAAATCGATGTCCAAGAATCGAAGATAGCCGCTGGAGAGCTTGAGCCCCCGAAGTCGAATAAGGGAAAGCAGTCGGTCAAACCCTTAGACGAGCGCAAGTCGAAGGATAAAGCCGAGAGCCGCCGGGGTCGAGGTCGCTCTGATCGGAGGGATGATAGGCGTTCCTCGAAAAAGGAAAGCCGGGAGGATCATGACATTCCTCTCAACAGCTCTATGGCGGAGGTGTTAACGGTCATGGAGCGACAGGGTATCTCTAGGTACCCCCCGAAGAAGGAAGGAGAATTTTTGGGCTCCCGCACCGATCGCTACTGTCGGTTCCATCGCGCGAGGGCCACGACACCAATCATTGTCGGGAGCTGAAGAAGGAGATCGAAAAGCTGATCCAGAAGGGGAAGCTTAAGGAGTTTGTCGGGGAGAAACGGTGCCGATCCCGTTCTCGATCCCGATCACGGTCCCGTTCCCGATCCCGTGATCGGTCCCCAAAGAAGAAGAGGTCCGACCCAGAGTCTTTTGGTGCCCATAAGGAGAAGCGGGGCACTATAAATGTGATTCATGGAGGATTTGCCGCGGGGGGTGATACCTCGTCCTCCCGGGAGGTTTATGCCTCTAGAATTCCTGTTGCTGTGGTGCTGGGTAAGAGGTCCCGATCCTGGACCCTGAAGGAAGAGATGGTGATCTCCTTCTCGTCGGAGGATCTCGTAGGCGTGGAGACTCCGCACGATGACGCTCTGGTCGTGACCCTGGATGTGGATGGGTACGAGATGAAACGGATTCTGATCGACGGAGGGAGCTCCTCCGATATTCTATTCATGGATGCAGCGGAGGCCATGGGGAAAACGAAGAAAGACCTGAAGGAGGCGAACTTCCCGATGGTCGGATTCTCTGGCTCTACCTCCTATCCGCTAGGGGTGATCACCTTACCAGTGGAGTTTGGTAGCGGATGGAAATCAGAGAGGAGGAACGTGGAGTTTGTGGTTGTTGATTCCGCGGGGACTTACAACGCGATCATCGGGAGAACTACCATCAACCCCCTGATGGCAGTTGCCTCGACTGTACATCAGAAGATGAAGTTCCCGACCGACCCTGGAGTCGGAGAGGTCAAGTGCGACCAGGTGGCTTCCAGAAAATGTTACGTTAACGCCACCCGGAGGAGAAGACGGGAGGCTATGACCGTCCTCCAGACAGATACTGATCCTAGAGAAGAGTTGGGACGTCCCGCCCCCGTGGAGGATCTGAAGGAAGTCAGGATTGACGGACCTCAGAGGAAGGTGAAAATCGGGTCTGCTTTGACCGAAGAGACAGCCCGAGAGTTGATCGATCTGCTGAAAAAATTCAAGGAGCTGTTTGCCTGGTCCCTGAGTGACATGCCAGGAATCAGCCCCGATGTGATCGTACACGAGTTGAAGATTGATCCCGCGATCAAGCCTATCGCATTGAAAAGGCGTCCGATGGGCACAGACAAAAGGATTGCAATCCAGCAGGAGGTGGGCAGGTTGCTCGATGCTGGGTTTATCAAGGAGCTCCGATTCCAGACTTGGGTTGCTAACCCGGTGCTGGTAAGGAAGAGCAATGGGAAGTGGCGGATGTGTGTTGACTTCCGCGACCTGAATAAAGCTTGCTCGAAGGACTGTTACCCGCTCCCGAGAATCGACCAGCTGGTGGATGCCACGTCGGGACATGAGCTGTTGAGCTTCATGGACGCGTACTCGGGCTACAACCAGATCAAGATGGCTAAAGAGGACGCTCCTCACACAGCATTTTATGCAGACAGTGACATATATCACTACGATGTCATGCCTTTCGGGTGGATCAATGCCGGGGCAACCTACCAGCGGATGGTGAACAAGCTGTTCGGAGATATGCTAGGGGAGACCATGGAGGCTTACGTGGATGATATGCTGGTGAAGTCCCAACAAGCTGAGGATCATGTGCACAACCTAGCCATGGCGTTTGAGCGGATGAGGCTTCATCAGGTTCGCTTAAACCCGACAAAATGCGCCTTCGGAGTCCACTCACGGAAATTTCTGGGCTTTATGGTGAGTCAGAGAGGAATTGAGGTGAACCCCGAGAAGCTGAGAGCGATTGAGGAGATGCAGTCTCCGATAAACCATCGGGAGGTGCAAGTGCTGAATGGTCGACTAGCTGCGATGAATCGCTTCCTGTCCAAGGCAAGTGACCGGTCAATGCCATTTTTTGAAGTTCTGAGGGCCAACAAAAAGTTTGAGTGGACCGCCAAGTGTGAAGAGGCGTTCCAGGCACTCAAGCAACACCTTCGCACCCTCCCGCCGTTAGCGAAGCCGGTTCCAGGCGAGCCGCTATATCTTTACTTGGCTGTTTATGAATTTTCCATTAGCTCTGTGTTAGTGAAGGTTGTCGAGGGTAATCAGGTCCCCGTCTATTATGTAAGCAAGGCGTTTGCCAAATCTGAAATGAATTATCCCGCCGTTGAGAAGTATCTCTTTGCGTTGATTATTACTGCTCGGAAGCTGAGGCCTTACTTCCATGCGCATGAGATCACTGTGTTGACAAACCAGCCTCTAAAGCATTTTTTGAACCGACCGGATGCGTCAGGGAGATTAGTGAAATTGGCAATCGAGCTTAGTGAGTTTTGCATACACTTCGCTCCGAGAATGGCTATTAAGGGCCAGGCATTGGCGGATTTCATAGCAGAGTCTACAGCCCCCGATCTGGAAGAAGCGGGCCCTGTAGAGGGGGCAACCACGGAGGTCCCGATAGCCGAACAACCAGAGATGGCAGAGCAATCAGAACAGCCAAACGAGGAAAATACCTGGAAGATGTACACGGATGGCTCCTCGAGTTCAGATGGATCAGGAGCAGGATTTGTATTGATACCACTAGGTGGAGGTGAGCCGCTTCGATATGCCTTGGCCTTAACGTTTAGGGCCACGAACAACGAAGCTGAGTACGAAGCTCTTATCACGGGCCTGAAATTGCCAAAGGTACGGGAGTCGCTCACTTGAGAGTGAAGTGTGACGCGGCCTTGATTGTGAATCAGGTTCAAGGGCGATACGAGGCGAAGAGCCCGATAATGAGGAAGTATCTGCGCGAGGTACAAGCTTTGAAGGAGAGCTTTAAAAGCTTAGACATCGAGGCGATCCCGATGGAGGAAAACGTGGAGGCAGATGCCTTGAGCAAATTTTCCCTGGGGGCACCCTTGGAGGAAAATCGGAAGGTGCAGTTCTTGGAGAAGATGATCTTGTCGACCACCGACCCGACACAGGTGTGTGCTATTGAAGCAGGATCGGAGGAGGAGCCCACTTGGATGACCCCGATAGTCACGTACCTGACTACGGGGGCAGTCCCCGATGACAAAGTAGTAGCTGACAGGATACGTCGGATCGCGGCTAATTACGTGATGCTGGACAATCAGCTATACAAGAAGGGCTGGTTCTCGACTCCGTACTTGAAGTGTGTGGCTGAGCCCGATACAAGTCGAATCCTGAAAGAGGTTCATGAGGGTTCGCGGCTTGTCATGAAGGGGCCCGATCCATTATGAGGAAGGTGTTGAACTTGGGCTATTATTGGCCTACGATGAGCAAAGAGGCGACGGCGTTGGTCCGATCCTGTGATGCGTGCCAGAGGTACGCCCCGAGTATCGTGGCTCCGGCTGCTAATCTGACGTCCATCAATAGCGCTTGGCCCTTCGCGCAGTGGGGCATCGACTTGGTGGGACCTCTTCCGCAAGCACAAGGTCAGTGTAAGTATTTTCTTGTAGCTATCGATTATTTTTCGAAATGGATAGAAGCAAAGGCATTGGCCAGGACGATGGGGGAACCAGATCGTCAAGTTTCTCCAGACTCATATTGTATCCAGATACGGGATTCCTAAGGTGGTGATCAGCGATAATGGTCCACCATTTAACGGGTCTCAGGTGAAGGAGTATCTGGAGGACTTAAATATCGAGCATCGGACAGCTTCTGTACGCCATGCTCAGACTAATGGCCAGGTGGAATCAGCCAACAAAATCGTGATGGATGGCCTGAAGAAGAGGGTCTATGCCTTGAAGGGAAAATGGCTGAACGAGCTGGAAAGCGTGCTTTGGGCCGTTAGAACAACACCCAAACGAGCAACTGGGGAGACTCCGTTTGGCCTTGTTTATGGCATGGAGGCTGTAGCCCCCGTGGAGGTAGCCGTGGCATCCCACCAGATGAGGTATTACGAGCCTCTGACGAACGATGAAATGAGACGTCTGGACTTGGACTTGCTCGAAGAGAAGAGGCGGGAAGCTGACGAAGTCCAGGCTCGAATGCGTTTGGTGACGGACAGGTATTACAATCGGCGAGTTAAGTCCCGACAATTCTTCGTTGGGGAGTTGGTTTGGCGTCGCAACGAGTTCACCCTTTTGGATCGGATCAGCAAGATGTCACCAAAATGGGAAGGACCTTATAAGGTCGTGGGGATGCCAGCTCCGAATGCATACAAGTTGGAAGACCTCGATGGCAGAGTACTAAAGCATTCTTTTAGTGGCGAACACTTGAAGAAACACCATGCTTGATGAAAAGTCGCCTTAAGTGGTGCCCGAAGAAAAGTCGCCTTAGGTGGTGCCCGATGAAAGTCGCCTTAAGTGGTGCCCGATGTAAAATCGCCTTAAGTGGTGTAAGCTATTTATCGTTTAATTCAATGTAAGCAAATTTTGTGCCATCAATAAATAAAGAGGTTGCTTCCAATCAGAGTTATTCTTAGATTTATTCTAAGCGTTATAAAGTCGCCTTGAGTGGTGCACGAGAAAAGTCGCCTTGAGTGGTGCACGAGAAAAGTCGCCTTGAGTGGTGCACGAGAAAAGTCGCCTTGAGTGGTGCACGAGAAAAGTCGCCCTGAGTGGTGCACGAGATTAAGTCGTCTTAAGTGATGCGTGATTCTTAGATTTACTCTAAGTGTTGTTAAAATCGTCTTAAGTGATGCGCGAGATTAAGTCGTCTTAAGTGATACGTGATTCTTAGATTTACTCTAAGTGTTGTTAAAATCGTCTTAAGTGATGCGCGAGATTAAGTCGTCTTAAGTGATGCATGATTCTTGGATTTATTCTAAGTATTGGAAAGTCGCCTTAAGTGGTGCGTGATAGTAAGTCACCTTAAGTGGTGCAAGTTGTTAAATCGTCTTAAGTGATGTATGAAAATATCTTAAGTGTCGAGGTTTCGCCTTAAGTAAGCAAAGTCGCTTTGAGAAGTGCAATGGAAAATCGGAACTAAGAAAGTCTGATATTCATAAGGGCTCAAAGGCCCGAGGATTACAAAAATGAGGAGAATACAAGGACTCTAAAGATAAGCAGTTAGGCTTGGTCCTTGTCGGCGGCATCAACGGGAGCAGGGTCCACGAGGTCTGTGGCAGAAGGCTCCACAGGTTCAGCCGTTGGAGGGTCGATTATCGGGGCGTCAGCACTTGGAGGCTCTGCTGTATCTTCAACAATGGCGGGAGTGCTCCCCCCATCACTCTCCTCCGAGAGAGCAAAGTATTTCTTCGCGAAGGGAGCAAGAGAGGGAGACTTGTCGAAGTTAATGGCGTCGCCATACTCCAGGTGGAGTTCCTCAACTGCGTTGAAGAGGGTGTTCTCCACCTCCGCGCTGCAGAACTTTACAGCATCAGCCTGGAAGTCTTCGGACCTCCGATAATCCTCCCGACCCTTGGTCTCAGCCGCGACCAGCTGCGCGGGAAACCCTGCGACTTGCTCCTCCAGAGCCTTCTTCTCGAGGACCAGCTTGTCCTCAGCAACCTGCCGCTCCTGCCGCTCCCGCTTGAGGAGCCCCTCGAGGTCACGAACCTGCTTTTGGAGGTCCCGAGTCTTGCGGTCAAAGATGGCCTGCTCCTTGGCCAGCTTTCCCCTCGAAGACTTGGAGGCCGCGAGATCCTCCTTAAGCTTGGCCGTGACCGCCCGCTCTTTCTCCAGGGCCTCCTCATAGGCGAGGAGGTACCCAATGGAACGGTTGATGTCCCCCATCTCCTACGAAGAAAGGAAAAGAAGTATTAGTAGATGAACAATCGGATTTATCGATGAAGAAAAGAAGGGTGGAAAGCTTACCTCTATTCGACGCATGCACATCTCCTTGACATCCCGGCGCATCTCCTCCCGATCTAAGGTAATCGGATACCTCATAGAAGGCAGGATCGAGCCTGCTACCAGGTGTAGGGCCAGCTCCGGATACGTGTCCCCTTATCGGAGCTGGACCCCTTGCAGCGTCTGGATCGAGGTCCAGGGAGCGTCCTCCTGGTCGGAGTCGGAGGCCTTGTAGAAGCTCCCGTCGAGGGGAAGAGGAGAAGGGCCGCCTGGGGACGAGAAGGGGCGTGCCTCCGACCCACCCCGGGCTGGGGAAGGAGTGAAGTCGTGGGCGGGCGACGGTTGTTGCTGCGGTTGTGAAGAAGGCGAGGGGGGCAGCCCCTTGGAGGTTGGTTTCAGCGGGGACTGCCCCGTCCTCCGACGATGGCGAAGGGAGCCACCCTCATCAGTCTCCTCGGAGGAGTCCAAGCTCTCCACCCGACGAAATTGTTCGCCGGTCGGGGTCCCACCACTGGAGAAAAGTGGTGCCCCTGCCGAAGGAGGCGCCCCTGCTGAAGGTGGCACGCCTACTGAGGCTCCAGCACCCGACGGAGTCCCGGAGTAGCCTGCACCTAAAGGAAGAGAAGAGGCTTTAGAAACGTAATCAGGGAATTCATTAGAGCCCTTACACCAAACAATACGTCGGGAGACATATTGGTCCTTCCCACGATAGTTGTAGTAGCCCGCCTTCAGGACACGAGGAGTTTCCCCTCGAAGGACTCGTTTGACATCAGCAATGCGGGCCTCCATGGTTGAAGGAATCAACTCCTTTGGGACCATCCTCCTGTACGATTTAATAGCAAGGCGGAGCTTTTTACCTTCTTCAGCGTTCTGGACGTCGAAGAGCTTGTCCACCTCCACACGGCTCCGCTTTGGCCTCTCCGCGGAAGGAGACCCCGATGGAGCAGCGGCCTTCTTGGCGGACTTCCTCTTCCGCGTGGGGCGGACAGCATCGGTCTCCCCCTGCTTAAGGATCAGATTGGTCAGCACAGATACCTTCTTGGCTGCAAACAGTAAAAGAAAAAAGGTTAGAGATTTACCCAAGAAACCATATTGGAGGGGCCGTCGAAGAGTTGCCCCCCGGAGACTACGTCGAGGAGTCGGATCCCGGCATTCACCAGGTCCTGCTCCACGAGGGAATTGGCGTCGATGGGATTGTAGGACTCCCCCCACCGGTAGAGCTGGATGAGCTGCAGAGTCTGGAAGTCTTCGTCGGTGTAGGAGTGGAAGGCGGGAGGAGAATCCGCTTTCACCTCCCATCGGGGACACGGGATCGAGGAGTTTTGGATGAAGAGGTAGCTCCTCTTCCACCCACTGTTGTCCGACCCCGTGTCGACCAGGAGTCCCCGACCCTTGACCACCTTCCAGGTGTCATTGGTCCAGTTGCACAACCCGAGTTGTGTCTTGTTCCACTTCGGCATCCGGGGGTAGAAGGCACAAACCCCCGCCTCGTTGCACTTCATCCCGTAGAAGGTCCTGAAGAGCTTGAGGCTGTATACCCACTTCTGTCGGAAGCAGAGGACCTGGAAGGTGTTCCACAGGCGTATGGCGTGCGGAGAGAAGGTGGTCAGATGCGTCTTGTAATGCTGGCACATCTCGACCAGATTACCACAGAAAGGGAATCTGATCCCCGCTGATATTTGCCCCGTAGAGACAAATACCTCCCCTTTCCGGGGACGAGTAACCTCAAGGTTACTCAAGGGGCGGGGCCAGGGATACGGGAAACGAGGTTCCCAAGTAGAGGTGATACATCCCTCCCGGAGAGCTGCATCGTACGCAGTGCTGGAAATCTCATTCAGAGCATAGTCGAAGTTGAAGGGCTTCCTTCCCTCGGAACTAGATCCGCTGTCTGAAATCAGCCACGGAAAGGCACATTGGGTTTTCCGAAAAACTGCAAACAAGGAAAAATGTGCAAGCAACGAAGAAGAAACCCTTACCAGACATGATGGTTGGAGGCTGGAAGGATGAACTTGACGTTGTCGGAAAAGTTGCTTGGAAGAACAGGAGGCCGGAGGAGCACTGAGGTCTTGGGAATCGCAGAGCTTGAATTCTCAGAGAGGTTGCAGGGAGCTTTTGAAATTTCGGAGACGGTAAAAGTGAAACTGTGCCCACGGTTAGGGTTTTATAGGCAAAGAGGACAGTCGAAGGGACGCTTTGATCTGAATCGTCGAAGTTGAAGCGTTCTAATCTGGGCCGTTGAGATGAAACGTGCAGAATGGCAACGGGTGCAATAATGAAACGGCCTGAAAAGCACTTTTTCAGAAAAAGCAGGCGCGAAAAATCAGGCACGGGTACTGAAGACGTCACTTCGTTATCTGCTGCATTTAATGGCTGGGGAACCGAGGAGTCCTCTCGGATTTGGCAGTTATCCACAAGGTATTGAGGAAACATAAACGAGAAGACTTGTGCTAAGTGACCATGCCAAGAGAAAGATCCCCGATTCCGACGTCAGGAGGTCGGGAGTTGAAAGACACGACGAACTGAAAGTCCCTCATGTCTTGGGGGCAAATGATGGGTTCCGCTATGGCCGTTAGGCCCTTTAACGGCGAGGAAACGGCGAACAGGCCCACTGGGCCCTAAATGGAGGTCAAGATGACCCAGGTGAAGGGTCCCGACGTAGGAAGTCCCGATGATGAAAAGTCCCGACAGAGTCGGTCCCGATAGGTGAGCTGGAAGCTCCCGATGAGAAGCCTTTAAGTAGGCCCCGATGACGAATCCCTGAGAATGATTGGCCCTGTCACGATGACGAGGGGCCCCGAGCGGTGACACAACGAGATAACTCTGGAGTCCCCGATGTTAGTCGGGACTTGCCATCAGAGGTTAAGGCCGAGATACGCGGGGCGTGGCCGAGATACGCGGAGCGTGGCCGAGATACGCGGGGCGTGGCCGAGATAAGCGAGATCATGGCCTAGATAGGCGGGATCGTGCCCGAGATACGCGGAATACGGGCTAACCACCCCCAACTGTTCACCAGGTAACTGAGGTACCTCTCCGCCTATAAAAAGGCAGAGGTCACCTCAGATCAATTACGTTTTGATATACGATACTTGAGATTACTGCTTGCCAGTCCATACGAGATACTCATTTAAGCATCGGAGAGGGATTCTGGGTCACCGCCCGGTCTATCCCCTCTTGCAGGATTACGTGGAGCGAAGGAGCTAGGATCGCCGTCAAACATCGTGCCGGAGTTCTACCGTGATCCAACAGATATTAAGTCCCATATTCATATATCCCAATAAGCTAACAGCTTTAACTAACTTGTGCTGATATATTTACATTCCCCCACTTTTCTCCTCTTCTTTATCTTCAATCTTTCCTTCCCTAAAGACATCGTTAATCCCATAATGCTTTAGGAGAGCAACGTTCTGCTGTTTTACCAAATCTTTGGTGAGAAGATCAGCCAGCTGATTCTGGAACCAATATGGAGCGTTGTCACATTCCCATGCTGCATGTGATGTCTTATGAAATGGCATTCAAGCTCACTATGTTTCGTTCTCTCACAAAACATCTGATTCTTTGCAATCTTAATTGCAGCTTCACTATCAGTAAAAATGGGAATTGGCATTTGAATCTTTAAACCCAGCTCTTCCATGAGTCTTTTGATCCAAATGGCTTCTTGAACTGCAACTCTAAGACTTCTAAATTCAGCTTCAACACTTGAAATAGAGATAGTGTCCTGTTTCTTTTCTTTCCAAGCCACCATGGAGTTTCCAAGTTTGACACAATAAGCACTAAGATATTTCCTTTTGTAAGGGCATGATGCCCAATTTGAATCACAGAACAAAGAAACCTGCAATGAGTTGTTGACAGAATAAAGCAAACTTGTCTAGGGCTTTTCTTTATGTATCTGATAACTCGTATAGCAGCCTCATAGTATGATTTTTTGGCTTGTCAATGAATTGGCTTAGTCTTTGTATAGCAAAGGTAATGTCTGGACGTGTCATTGTGAGATAAAGTAGTTTACCCACCAAACATCTGTATATACTTGCATCTTCTAAAAGAATGCCTTTGGAATCCTTCTGAAACTCCATATCAAATTCATGTGTGGTGAGCTTTATATTAAACTCCATTGGTGTTTCAGTGGGACGAGCTGCTCCAAGACCTGCTTCTGATATTAGCTCAATAAATATTTCCTCTGATTGATTACCAGACCTCTGTTGGATCTTTTGATTTCCAGCCCTAAAAAATACTTCATAAAGCCAAGATCTTTAAGCTTAAAGTGCTGTTGCAAAATGCCTTTGAGAAGAGTTATCATTGCTGAATTAGAGCCTATTATAAGGAGGCCATCCACATATATCAGCAAGAAGACTCTATCAGTGCCTTGAACTCTACTAAACAATGAAGAATTAGAGTGGCTCTGCTTGTATCCATTAGCCATCAATGTTTGAGTCAATTTTATGTTCCACTGATGTGAAGCTTGTTTGAGGCAATAAAGGGACTTAGTTAATTTGCAAACTCTCCTTGAGCCATTTGAAAATTCTTTCTCAAAGCCCTTTGGGATATCCATATACACATCTTCATCCAAGTCCCCTTGCAAGAAAGCATTGTTGACATCCATATGATAGAGTGACCATGAAGCAGCAATAGCTAGGATAACTCTCATAGTTTTTATCTTGACTACCGGTGATTAAGTTTCATTGTAATCAGTTCCTTCAATCTGAGTGAATCCCTTTGCAACTAACCTGGCCTTGTATCGTTTTATAGATCCATCTGCATTATATTTGACCCTGAATATCCACTTGCAACCCACAGTTGATTTATCCTGGGGCAAATCAACCAGAATCCATGTGTTTTGTCTTGTAAAACCTTTATCTCCTCTTGCATAACAGTGATCTAGTGCTTATCTTTAATTGCCTCAGCTTATGTTTTTGGCTCCTTAACCTTTGTGATAGCAGATAGGTAACACTGATAATCAAAAGAACAGTTATCATAGGAAACATATTTCTCAATCCCATATGCTGCATTGGATCTAGGTGCATCAACAACATAATCCCTTAGTCTCACTGAGGGAATCATTGTTCTTGAACTTTTCCTAAGTTGCTGAGGGGGCTGAGAAGACTGAGAAGCTTGAGTTAATACATGAGTTGGAGGATCTTAATGCTGAACTCTTTGATGATTCCGAGGAGATGAATTTAAGATAAAAGGATCATTCAATAAAAGAGTGATGGCCTCAGCAATAGTATGAGTAAGTTGATGACCAGTCTCTAAGTTGAGTTGTACTGATGGAATTAAAGTAGCTAACTCTTCCTTCTTCATGGCAACAAGAAACTTATCCTCTTGAAACTTTACGTCTCGACTCACATGAAACACAGAGTCTGATAGATTCATGAGAAGATACCCTTTCTGAGTTAAAGAGTATCCCATGAAAACAGCAGCTTGTGATCTTGGGGCAAACTTGTCACTGTTCTGAAGATCAGTAGCAAAACATAAACATCCAATTACCTTCAAATGATCCATGACAGGAGATCTCCCATAGAGCAATTCATATGGAGATTTGAAATTCAGAACAGAAGAGGGAAGGATATTTAGCAAATAGCAAGCTGCTAAAACGCAATGGCCCCGAAATCTGATTGGAATGGAAGCTTGAATCCTTATTGCCCTTGCAAGATTCAAAAGTTGACGATGCCTGCGTTCCACCCTCCCATTTTGTTGAGGAGTGAAAACACAACTTGTTTGATGCACTATACCCAGTTGAAGAAATAACTCTTTGCAGGATAATTGACAAATTCACTTCCATTTTCGCTCCTAAACATCTTGAAAGAAGATTCAAACTGAGTTTTGATCATTATCAGAAAAATTCTAATGTATAAAACAATATCACTCTTTGATCGAAGCGGAAAATCCAAGTGCATCTTGAGTGGTCATCAACAATGGTCAAGAAATAACGATATCCCTTAATAGTTGGAATCTTATATGGTCCCCACAAATCAAGGTGTACCAAATCAAAAGCTCTTGTAGCACAAGAACTACTTATTTGAAAAGGAGCTCTAGTCTGCTTAGCTAGAGAACAAATAGTGCATGACTTAATACATTCAGTAGAACCACTGAGATGTAAACTCTTCAAATGCTGTAAATGACCCTTAAATATATGTCCAAGTCTTTGATGCCAAATCCATGGGATCTTCCTTCCTTACTGAACTCAATGCAGCAATATTGAAGTGATGTTGATTCAAGCTCTCAGTGTGCAGCACATAAAGTCCTCTTTTCTTAATTCCAATCCTCATAATCCTCCAATCTGAGAGGCCCTGTAGTGACACAAACTCAACAGTGAAGATAACTCTTTCATTCATTTGAAGAGAGAGTTTAGATATAGAAATCCAGTTGAAATTGAAATCTGGAACCAAAAGAACTTCTGTAAGGCAGCAGTCAGGGTGTCTCATTGCACATATCCACAGCTTATCACCCTCAAACTAATGGTCAAACTAAAGCAGCCAATCATTGCTTGGAGGGGTATTTGAGATGCATGAGTCATGAAAGGCCTGATTCTTGATTGTCTTGACTCTGCTTGCTGAGTTTGATATAATACCAACTACAAAACCTCTATAAACATGACATCATTCCAAGCACTCTATGGGTTTCCTTATCCTTTATATGTGCCTTACATTGCAAAGGACACCCCTGTAGCAACTGTTGATGAGGTGTTGACTGCAAGAGAGCTCACAATACAGTTATTCCGTTTGCTTCGTGCTTAGAACGGGATGAAGCAATTTGCTGACAAACATAGAACAAAGCGTGAATTTGTTGTGGGGGACTAATTTTTCTCAAACTTCATCCCTATCGACAGACAACTGTGAGAGGAGTTGATGCTTATAACAAGTTGGCACCTAAGTTCTATGGGCTTTTCTTGGTTTTCGAGAAGATTGGAGTTGTAGCTTATTGTTTGGACCTTCCAGATGGTACTATGATTCATCCAACGTTTCATGTCTCGTTATTATTGAAGAAGGCTCACAGTCCAGTTCATCAAGTCATTCCACTACCAGATGCTGCAACGGGAGCTGCTAGGTTCAAATGGATTCCTATGAGCATTTTGGAGAGGAAATTATGCAAAAGAGGACGTCAAGCTGCTACTAAGGTGTTAGTGCAGGGGAAGGATCAACCACTGACTGACGCTACTTGGGAGCATCTAGATGACTTCTCAGCTAGATTACCAGATTTCCAACCTTGCACAATGTTCCTTTATTTATTTGTCACAGAATAATGAGTTTGAGGACTCTTTTGGCTAGTCTGAGAAGTGGAGGACTCAGTTAGAATTCGTGCGAATTAGGTTGTTAAATAACAAAATCGTAACAGTTTGTTACTAAATATGGCAACATGTGTAATTGAATGATTTTCATCGAATGAATTGGATGATTTGTGTGTTCTTCCCTGTCACACTACGAATCGATCAACGCATAACAATCTTTAGAAGAAAAAGGCTCGACTCAAATTCGACTTAAAATTTAGCGAATTAAATTCGAATATTAACTATGCTGATCTCGAATATTTAACGAGTAGCTTAACTCGTTTATATCCACGTCGGTAAAGCAATGGTGCCGTTTTAAATCAAGGATGCAAATATTACAGTTAAGATCTTCATTGAATGATGATATATGGTAGGTGGGAGCAGGTCTTGCAGATAAGGTTGAAAATATGACCAGAGCATTGATGATTTTATTATTGTTGTCCACCGGAAACCCAGTTTTCCAGATCGGGTTTTTTCTAAAAAAAGAAAAAGAACTCTGTAGACTCCAACCAGGGCATATGGCATACTTAAGGCTAGCAATTGTTAGTTTCTTTTTATGGTATAGTTATGTTTATGTTGCGGTGGGTATGGTATTTACCATATGCGCACCATATAATTTAACCATGTTATATCGATATTAATTAGAATTTTTTACTAAAATAACGACTGTGTTAGTTGGGGATTCAGATCATCTACCCCACGTTTCGTGCCCCAGATCATAACATCACCGTTAAAATCTTGATACATGTCTTTTAATTTAATTTTTATATGGTTCACAAATCCCAATAGTGTTTTAGAAAAAAAACCACAAATTAATTACACTCATGACATATGTCAAGATCTTAACTATGAAACACGATTTGGGACAAGAAAAGTGGAATTTTTGACCAAAATAAGTCTACATGCATAACCAAACCCAAATATAGGCTTAAAAAAAAAAAATTCAAATTTGGGTCCCCCCGTCCCGGCCAACTGAGTTCCAAATTTGAACTCAGTTGGCCGGGTCGGTGGGACCCGGCCAAGTGAGTTCAAATTTTGAACTCACTTGGCCGGGTCCCCCCCCCCCCCCCGGCCAAGGGACATTGGATTCCCTTGGTAATAACCAAGGGAATCTGGCCAGCCAGCAAGGGGTCCCTTGCTGGCTGATATGACCGGTCACTGACCGGTCTGATTGACCAGTCAATTTTTTTTTTTTTTTTTTTTTGAAACATATTCGATTTTTTTTTTTTAAATCATTATTTCTTTCTCTATATATACACATACAACCCACCACTATCTAATTTCATACCTCATATAATTCACTACTCTCTAACAATTTCCTACTCTCTTACATTCAAAAGTTCATCTACTCAATGGCTGTTGAAGGAAGTTCAAGTAGGAGAACTGCTCGCGGGAAGCAACTTATGGTATCATCTGCACCTCTCCTATAAATTTACTAAGTTTGAAGATATACATATATGTTATAATGGTAGACAGTATGATGCGTACGTATGTTAGAATGCTATAGGTATTAATATTATTATGTGTTTTTTTTTTTTCAAAATAAGACAATATGTAACATAATTTTGTTGTCAATGATAGTTTTTACAACTATATATGGAAATATGAAACAAAAAATTTGAAATTATATCGATAATTATTTTGGGTACGTAGATTAGAATGCTATAAATATCAATATTATTATTAGCTTTTTTTGTTTTTCAAAATAAGACAACATGTAACATAATTTTGTTGTCAATGATATTTTTTAAAACTATATATGGAGATATGAACATATATTTTAAATTATACTGATTTTTTTTAATTTTGCGTGCGTAAATTATAATGCAATAAACATCAACATTATTATTAGTTTGTTTTTTCAAAATAAGACTACAGGTAACATAATTTTGCTGTCAATGATAGTTTTTACAACTATACATAAATATATGAAACAAAAATTTTGAAATTATATTGAATTTTTTATTTTTGCGTATGTAGATGAGAATGCTAAAAATATCAACATTATTATGTGTTTTTTTTTTCAAAGTAAGACAACATTTAACATATTTTTGTTCAACGATAGTTTTTAAAACTATACATGGAGATATGAAAGTAATATTTTAAATTACACTGATTCTTTTTATTTTTGCGTACGTAGATTAGAATACTATAAGTATTAACATTATTATGTGTTTTTTTTTTCAAAATAAGACAACATTTAACATAATTATTTTTGTCAATGATAATTCTTACAAGTATACATAAATATATGAAACAAATATTTTGAAATTATACTATTTTTTTTTTGCGTACGTAGATTATAATGCTATAAATATCAACAATATTATGTGTTTTTTTTTCAAAGTAAGACAACATGTAACATAATGTTGTTCAACGATAATTTTTAAAACTATACATGTAGATATGAAACTAATATTTTAAATTACACTGATTCTTTTTATTTTTGCGTACGTAGATTAGAATACTATAAGTATTAACATTATTATGTGTTTTTTTTTTCAAAATAAGACAACATTTAACATAATTATTTTTGTCAATGATAATTCTTACAAGTATACATAAATATATGAAACAAATATTTTGAAATTATACTATTTTTATTTTTTTGCGTACGTAGATTATAATGCTATAAATATCAACAATATTATGCGTTTTTTTTTCAAAGTAAGACAACATGTAACATAATGTTGTTCAACGATAGTTTTTAAAACTATACATGTAGATGTGAAACTAATATTTTAAATTACACTGATTCTTTTTATTTTTGCGTACGTAGATTAGAATACTATAAGTATTAACATTATTATGTGTTTTTTTTTCAAAATAAGACAACATTTAACATAATTATTCTTGTCAATGATAATTTTTACAAGTATACATAAATATATGAAACAAATATTTTGAAATTATAATAATTTTTTTTTTTTGCGTACGTAGATGAGAATGCTATAAATATCAACATTATTATATATATTTTTTTTTCGAAGTAAGACAACATGTAACGTATTTTTATTCAACGATAGTTTTTAAAACTATACATGGAGATATGAAAGTAATATTTTAAATTATACTACTTTTTATTATTATATCGATTTAACTATTTTGTGAATGCACATTTCATCAACATTAGGGAATCGTTAACTCGGATGTGTTTACCATACGGTTTCGATATGGCGGATGGGTTCACCTTGGGGGTTATAGGGTTGAGTACATGGATGGTATAATGGCCGAGTTCCCAATTGAACGTGACATCACCTTTCGTGACGCAAAGTTGTTTGCATCAAATGTTACTGGTATTGAAATACCAGCGCTTTGGTGCGTAAACGATGAAGGACTGTTTGTCCAAATAGATAGTCAAGAGTGGTGGCAGTGCCTTCTGATGGACACTCCTACCGACTGGGTAGAAGTGTTTGTCCTACCCAGGCCTATAGGGGACGAAGATGACAATGTCCACTCAGTTGAAGAGGTGTACATTGAACGGAGGTTGTATGATCCAGCAGATTATGACCCAGTAGAGCATATGTCGCGTCTTGGATTATTAGGGGGGGATCCTACGGATGGTGAATGCAGCACTGTCCAAGAAGGAGAATGCGGTAATGCTGGAGTGCCGGTTGGGGTAGATGAAGAAATCGTGGATTTAGGAGAACTCGAAGCTGTTTTGGCTGCGGTTGACGATGAGGCCAATGACGATGAGGCCAATGACGAAGAGCTAGAATACTATTGCCCGGAAGATTGGAATGAGGGAGACTTGGAGGAACAACTGCAGTCCAATGATTGGAGTGTTCAAGACGATTATGCATCATATGATGTGAACGAGTTCGAAGTTGGAAAAAAGTACAACAGCAAAGAAGAACTCCAACAGGCTGTTAAAGGTTGGCACATCAAGAATGCCCGAGAATGCAGAACTCCTACATCTAGTACTACTAAGATCCGATTCGTATGCAAGAACAATGAGTGTTCGTGGTTTCTATATGCAACGAAGAAGATACTTGGTAGATGGACGATACAGTCGTTAGGCCCTCCCCACTCATGTGTGAATGAAAAGATGATCACCCAGAATAGCAATCTAGATAACAAGATTATCTACGATTGTATTTACGATCACGTAAAAGATAATCACAAGATAAAGATCGCTGACTTGCAAAAAATTGTAAGAAACAAATGGAGGGAGATGCCAAGTTACCGTAAGATATGGTACACAAAGAAGCAAGTCATGGATGATCTTTACGGCACTCACGAGTCGGCGTTTGGACGTTTCCCACGACTCATGACGGCAATTGCGCATTATAATCCGGGCACGGTATTTGACTACACGTGGAAGCGTCAATTTGGTGAGATTGCTACTTTCGATAAATGGTTTTGGGCATTTAGGCCATCTATTAAGGGGTTTCGACATTGTCGACCTTTGATTAGCATCGATGGCACACATCTGTATGGGAAGTATACCGGTAAACTTCTCGTGGCAGTTGCGTACGATGCCGATAACCAAATCGTTCCGTTAGAATTTTGTTTGTGCGACAAAGAGAGTGATGATACATGGAGTTGGTTCTTACAGCGTCTCCGGACGCATGTGACAAAGGATAAGCGCCCTGTATGTATTATGTCGGATCGACACGTTAGTATTCTCAAAGCTGTCAGGCAGTGGTTTCCAGAGGGAGTTGGTTCTCACAGGTATTGTGCTCGACATTTGTTGAGCAACTTCAATACACATTTCAAGAATGTCGAGCTGAAGAAAGCATTCGGCCATCTGGTGTGGACTTCAAACAAACATGTATTTGAACGAGAGTACCATCAGTGGTACAATGCTGAAAACGGAAAGTACCAACGCTTCATGGATGGATGTGGAATGTTTAGCGCGTGGAGTAGAGCTCATGATGATGGTCTCCGATACGGGAATATGACAACAAATCAGGCGGAGGTGTTCAATGCTGTGTTGAAGGAAGCGAGGGGGTTACCAGTTACTGCTATTCTTCTGAAATCATTCAAGAAGATGAATGCTTACTGGACGGAGCGAACCGAGAAGGTCGAACGTCAAATTTCTCAGAATCACAAATTTCTTAAACATATAAGAGACCTGCTAAACACGGCAGAAGAGGCTTCGAAGGAATTTACTGCAACGAAGTACGCATACGGAGTAAACAGAGCAAGATATGAAGTCTGCTCCCGTACTGGAAGCACGTATATCGTCGAGCTCGAAGATAAGCATTGTACGTGCAATGAATGGATTGTGTTCGGGCGACCTTGCAAGCACGCGATGTGCGCCTACCGTGCAGCGAATACAAGCAATATCGAAGGTGTTGACCGTTACTTTAGGATAAACAAATACAGGAAAACGTACCGCCATGGTTTTCAACCTTTGGGTCCATTAATTGAATGGCCGGCGTGGACGGGTCCAACTGTTGTTGTTGATCTTAATATGCTAATATCCGGACGGCGGCGGAGGAAAACAAGGATTCATAACGAGATGGACGAGCGTCAACCTGGAGCGAAGAAAAAATGCAAGATTTGTAGGCAGGAAGGGCACAATAGGACAACGTGTCCACTTAAATCAGGAGCATCATCATCTGGGTCTTGATTTTATGTATGTATCGTACTTGTTCTTATGTACTATTTCTATTGTAATGTCTGTTGTGTTATTTGAATTGTAAAAGTTGAATTGTATGAACTTTGACGGATGATTGTCGATTATCTACAACTCCAAACGCAACGAAACTTGAAACTTAAGCATTTTGTAAAGTAATTAACATTCTATAATTTTCTTAATTTTTTTTAAGAAATTCGAATTTTTGGGTTTTCACTCCATAATGCTGTTTGACCCCCCTAAAACGCTCTAATTTGGCCAAATTTTATTTTTTGGTACCTCCTTCAAAACATATGATTTTTTAACTACGAGTTCTGACTGTATATAGAAACCCAACGGTGCAAACGGTGACGGAATAAAAGTATCATAGAATTTATACGAATTACTCTAATTTTACGTTTTTCCGGTCACATATTGTATGAACTTTGACGGATGATTGCCGATTATCTACAACTCCAAACGCAACGAAACTTGAAACTTAAGCATTTTGTAACGTAATTAACATTCTATAATTTTCTTAATTTTTTTAAGAAATTCGAATTTATGGGTTTTCACTCCATAATGCTGTTTGACCCCCCTAAAACGCTCTAATTTGGCCAAATTTTATTTTTTGGTACCTCCTTCAAAACATATGATTTTTTAACTACGAGTTCTGACTGTATATAGAAACCCAACGGTGCAAACGGTGACGGAATAAAAGTATCATAGAATTTATACGAATTACTCTAATTTTACGTTTTTACGGTCACATACTTTATGAAGTTTTTTTTGGAGCATTTCGAACTTTAGAAACGAACAAAAATTTTGAGTAAATAAATGTTACGAATAGTCTTAACTTATTAATACATATTACATTCGAAAGGAGGAAATCATAATATTTCAACGCGTATTGAACCATTGGTCTTGACCACCCGTATTGGCCCATGAGCCTTGACCACCCGTATTGGGCCATAAATTTTGAGAAGGTATGTATGGCCGATACCCCGCTCCATCCCACGGATTCTGTGTGTCTTGTGTAGATAACGGAGGTTGCGTGCTATAAACGGCTGTTTGGGCAATATGCGGCTCATCCTCGTCGCTATCTTGGTTCACTTCCTGCGACATTAAAACATCAAAATGTCTACGCATCCCGACTTCTTCAAACGCAACACGTGCGTGTTCAATATTTTCCTGTAAGCATTTCGTGATGTACAGATCCTCTGTTTCAAGCAGCACCTTCCGGGAAGTTTTTAGCATACGTTCGATTTGGCGTAACTACACACAATAACATAACATTTATTATAAGAAAAAATTATCTCATATATAAGTTTATAGTGATTTATATAATTGTAAAAAAAAAAACATATACCAGCACTTGTTGGGACTGTCCGTGTGGGTCAAAATAGCCTTGCATCGTCAAGTGTGCTTGCGTCTGCAAGGGTTCTTGGGTCGGCAAGTTTGGTGTCTCACTTGGTGGGAGCTCTTCATTAGTTGTTGGGGGCTCTTCATTAGTTGATTCATTAGTTGGTGGGAAATCATCGTAATATACGATGTTCCTAGTGACAGATGCGTACCAACTCATGTAGACCATGTATTCTGCTCCTATAAGAACAGGAGCTTCATAATCTTCCCAACGTCTATTCCACTTCAAGATGTACTTCACATGCTTTTGTTCCCAGGTTTTCGTAGATGTCTTCATCCATTTTTCACTTTTAGCATGGAGACCATCCCATTCTCGTCGAGTAATGGGAAAGTTTTCGGGGATTGGTTGAGGCAAGCCAAGTTGTCGATACACTCGATCAGCCCTTTGCCATTCCACGCAATTGAAGTGGATCATAGGAAGCCGCATTTTAGACAAGTCCCAACTCTCCCGGCAGACTGGAGCCACGCGCGCCATTACATCGTCCGAGTACGGCTCCCAACGAATCTGCAAGTGACAGTAATATAATTACTTTATATACATGACAACTTTAATTAACACTGGAAATATTATAAACATAAATTTTTTGTTACCCCTGATTTTTTTATGTTAATCAACTGATCCCGATAATAGAAACGGGAAAGAGGTACCACATTTTCTTTTCGGGTCTTCGCTCCTACCCACCAACAACCGACAGTTTCATAAATGTCAGGGGGATTCACCATTTTCGGTCTGCCAACTGCAATACGCGTCCAACACCAGACCTGCATTACGGTTCAAATTAGCACGCCGTCAATACAAACCTGTAAACATTTTATTTCAAAATATTCTTAATACCTGTAGGAGGACACCGCAAACCGGGAGATCTACTTGGTCTTTTTTGGTGGTCCACTTACAGAGACCTCTGTACGTTAAGCCCAATATAGCTGATGCCCAGCTGAATTGACTACACTCACCAAGATCACGCAAAAAATGTGCGTATTCCATAGGTATATGCCCTTGGCTAGAATTAGCTAATAGACATTCACCTAGAAGGATCATTATATATGCTCTTGCCCTACGTAATGCTTCAACGTGATTTGTCGTTTCATAATCATCCTCACCATATTCTACTCTCCATCGATCTAAATACGTTACTTTACACTCCATTCTTGTTCCTCTTAAATTCTTTATATCGGGTACGGTCCCGAAGCAATCGTAGAACGCGTTAGCTGTGGCTTCATTTATACGGTTTTTGAGGTCTTCCTCTTCACCTGTATCTTCTCTCTCCTCAATATGTCTCCGGTAGAAATCAGTTACCGGCATACCGTCAGGTCGTAACCCTAAAATCATAGACACATCTTGTAGGGTGATAGTCATTTCACCTTGTGGAAGGTGAAACGTGTGTGTCTCTGGACGCCACCTCTCGGCTAGTGCATGAAGTAGTGCAGGATCTAACTTTATAGCAGATGTCTTGCCTGCAAACTTGAAACCCGCTGCCTCGACGTAACTGCTAGTTAGCGGGTCGATCTTCCACATACAGTATGATCGAACCAAGCACTGTCTCATAGTAGGTTTTTCAACCTATCATCATGAATGTCCAAATTACTAAACATGAATAATATATGCATATTGGCCGACTATTTGATTAATAATAAAATGTAACATAATACACATTACATTATAACACACACACACACACATATATATATATATATATATATATATATATATATATATATATATATATATATATATATATATATATATATATATATATATATATATATATGTATATAATTAGCCGTAAAAACGCGCATTTTTACGTTTTTAAATCAAAATACAAATTAAAAAAACAAAAACGGCATGTTGATAAAAATGTAGAAACTATATTTGACTACATATTTTTATATTTTATCTATATAATAAGGGAAAAATATGTAAAACATACAACGTGTTTGAAAAATATGGTTTTATGGACCAATATGTTTTAAATGTACAACATGTTTCTAAAGGTGGTAATATATCATTCCATGAATTTGAAAATTTAAAAATAATAATTGTACATATAAATATATATATATATATATATATATAAGTATTTACACACACATATATATATATACAATTAGCCGTAAAAACGTGCATTTTTACGTTTTTAAATCAAAATACGAATTAAAACAAACAAAAATGGCATGTTGATAAAAATGTAGAAACTATATTTGACTACATATTTTTATATTTTATCTATATAATAAGGGAAAAATATGTAAAACATGCAACATGTTTGAAAAATATGGTTTTATGGACCAATATGTTTTAAATGTACAACATGTTTCTATAGGTGGTAAAATGTCATTCCATGAATTTGAAATTTTAAAAATAATAATTGTACATATATATATATATATATATATATAATTAGTCGTAATTTTTACGTTTTTAAATCAAAATACGAATTAAAACAAACAAAAACGGCACGTTGATAAAAATGTAGAAACTATATTTGACTACATATTTTTATATTTTATCTATATAATAAGGGAAAAATATGTAAAACATGCAACATGTTTGAAAAATATGGTTTTATGGACCAATATGTTTTAAATGTACAACATGTTTCTAAAGGTGGTAAAATATCATTCCATGAATTTGAAATTTTAAAAATAATAATTGTACATATAAATATATATATATATATATATATATATATATATATAAGTATTTACACACACACACACATATATATATATATAATTAGCCGTAAAAACGTAATTTTTACGTTTTAAATCAAAATACGAATTAAAACAAACAAAAACGGCACGTTGATAAAAATGTAGAAACTATATTTGACTACATATTTTTATATTTTATCTATATAATAAGGGAAAAATATGTAAAACATACAACGTGTTTGAAAAATATGGTTTTATGTACCAATATGTTTTAAATGTACAACATGTTTGAAAAAGATGGTTTTAGGGACCAATATGTATTAAAATGTACAACAAACTTACAAAAGATGTTAAAATGACATATCGTCCACTTGTTAGACACGTGCGGAACACATTTTTAGAAAAAAAAATAATAATTAAAGAAATAAGTTAATTTATACATAACAATGATTACTAATGGGTGGATGTAGTATATACTAATAATAATAATTATTATATTTTAAAAACTTGATATGCACGTTTCCACATAATGAGACTAGTGACAACAAATGGATGATACGTCATTTTACCATCTTTGGTAAGTTTGTTGTACATTTTAAAACATTTTTGTCCATAAAACCATCTTTTTCAAACATGTTGTACGTTTTAAAAATATTGGTTCATATAACCATCTTTTTCAAACATCTTGCATGTTTTACATACTTTTCCCTTTACAGTATGACATATTACCGTGTATATACTTTACATGATTAATAAGTGTATCACTACTTATATTTTAACCATAAATTGCAATTAAAAGTTTAAGTAGTAAAACTTACAGTATCATTGTGGCTGATTTCAGACTTGTGTGTACTCTGGCGGTATAGGAGAGGTGCAGATGATCCCATAGGTTGCTTCCCGCGAGCAGTTCTCCTACTTGAACTTCCTTCAGCAGCCATTGAGTAGATGAAAAATGGCAATTTTTGAATGTAAGAGAATAGGAAATTGTTAGAGAGTAGTGAATTATATGAGGTATGAAGTTAGATAGTGGTGGGTTGTATGTGTATATATAGAGAAAGAAATAATGATTTAAAAAAAAAAAAATCGAATCTGTTTCAAAAAAAAAAAAAAAAAAAAAAAATTGACTGGTCAATCAGACCGGTCCGTGACCGGTCAGTGACCGGTCAGTGACCGGTCAGTGACCGGTCATATCAGCCAGCAAGGGACCCCTTGCTGGCTGGCCAGATTCCCTTGGTTATTACCAAGGGAATCCAATGTCCCTTGGCCGGGGGGGGGACCCGGCCAAGTGAATTCAAAATTTGAACTCACTTGGCCGGGTCCCACCGACCCGGCCAACTGAGTTCAAATTTGGAACTCACTTGGCCGGGTCCCCCCGACCCGGCCAGACCCAAATTTGAATTTTTTTTTTTTTAAGCCTATATTTGGGTTTGGTTCTGCATGTAGACTTATTTTGGTCAAAAACTCAGAAAAGTGGGGCAGGAGATCTGTATCCATCAGTTGAATACGAAAATAACGAAGTTATAATCTCATAAACAAAATACTCACATACACAAATTCCATTCACGTAACCGCCAAGTAATTTAATTAGTTATAAACTAAGTAGATAATGCAAATGGAATTCGCGTACTCAGTCTTTGTGAATTCCTGGAAGCTCATCATCAAAAAGTAAATTAAGAAATCTTCAAAGACGAAGTTATTAAGAAGAATAAGGAGATGACCACGAATTGAGGAAAAATACCCAAAGGGCAAGCACCTAAAGGAACATAAGATCAACGTCACTCCTTACTAAATCAGAAGATGGTCACGACTTGAGGAAAAATTCCCAAGAGGCAAGTAACTCGAGGAACCTATGGTCAACGCCATTCATCATGAAGGCAGAAGTAACAACTTACTACAAACCAATGCCACGACAGGTTCTAGTTGAAAAAGAAAAAGACTACTCGGTGCACGTCGACTCCTCATTTTTAGGGAAAAAATGTTGACGTCAAACATCTCAGGCGCAAATGTTGGAACCATGTTAAGCCAAAGTCGACGACTAAAACAAAGAGATAAATGAAGAGGTACTCTGAAGGAAGGTGCTCCAAGCGATGCAAAACAATATATCCACAAGAATGAAGGCGACGCCACTAATAAACCCACCCTGCTATTCCAAAATTTATGGTCTCGAATTTTTCCACCGCCAATTGCTCTCAGGCTTTGTTCTTGTTCCATGATTTAGTTCATCCGATTATTATATTTTTCTAAATCTTACATTCTTGTTTGAGTTCAGGCATTTGTTCGGTTTGGTTGGACGAGTTGCGTGCATAATTCGGATGAACGAAACTGTTGTATCATATGAGGTGATCGCCCCTTTGATAAACCTCTTTGCATAGCCTGAGGGTTTAGTGTGGTGAAATTTTCTTAAGGAGACCGTGATCCGCACGAGCCTCAGTTAAAAATACTGTCTTTCCCATTCAGTCTGCGTGTCGAGATTTCAATTTTTCATACACAGACTCTTAATTGTTAATTGTATGATGATCACTGAATAAAATTTGGACTTTAGTCCTACATATTTCAGAATATTGTTTTATACCCCTTTATCGACCAACAATCTTAAGGCAAATTTCCTTTTCATATACAATAAGGCTTATTTTGAAATATTTGTGTGTAGTTGATCTCAGGTATCATGGAACCTAACAACAACAACAACATGGATGCTATTCTAACTACATGTGATGTCGCTACAGTGACGTGTGTGACAAGTGTGAGGGCTAGACAAGGAACATCAACTGTAACTGTGCCCTTTTCTTGTATACGCAACTGATGCTGTCGTCACCGCTACTTACTACTGGAGTGCCATTTGTTCTAGGCGAAGGTTTTAACCTTTCTACAGCTACCGTTCTGAACATGGGTTTCACAAAATTTGTTGTTCCTTTGACCAGGTTTGGAAACGCAACTGGAGGTTTGCATATTCCTCGACCCTTTCTGCTTATGCATGCGGAGAAGCCTGAGAAGTTTGATGGGACCAACTTCAGGAAGTTGCAGGAGAGGACAAAATTCTACCTGGCCGCTGTGTGACTTGACGGGTTCTTGACCTATTCTCCGCCGAAGATAACTGTCAATAATGAGCAATCTTTCTTGACTATGGAGGCATGAAAGCAGTTTGAATACATTTGCAGGAACGCTGTTCTAAAAAGTCTTACTAATCTGTTGTATGATGTCTACTGCAAGATAACAACTGCAAGGGAACTCTGGTCCTCCTTGAATCAGAAGTTTGAAGCAGAGGATGCCAGAAGGAAGAAATTTGTTGTCGACCAGTTTTTATTTTAAGATGGTTGATAACAAATCTTGTGTTCTTCAAGTGAATTCACTAAATGCGCTGATGCAAGCTATCCATGAAGAGGATATGGCTTTCACCGAGACATTCAAGGCATTCACCATCATTAAAAAGCTACCCCTAAGTTGGGACAAATTCAAAGGCTACATAAAGCACAAGATAAATGAGATGACCATGGTGCAGAGAATAACCACTCAAGAGAATCTCTTGAAGAATTCATGTGGAGCTCCAGTCAGACCAATGAATATGATGATTCCCGCAAGAGCTAACGTTGTTGAGCATGGCCAGAGCTTCTACAGACATGCCTCGAAAGGGAAGCAGAAAAAGCCCAATGACAATGAGGCCAATTTTGGACCAAAGGGCGGCATCTCTAAGAATTCCTGAAATCAGGTGTCCAAAGCTAGCCGGTCATCAAAAGGCGGGCAAGGGTCGCAAGCCTTCCAAGGGAACTTCCACAACTATGGTAAGAAAGAGCATAAATCTTATGATTGCAGGTTCCCGAAGAAGAATGAGGCTAATCTGATGGAGATAACAGAAGACCTTGATGACCTGAATGTTGGATTTAGGGGATATAACTACAAAATAAAACACGTTTACATGCCATGTAAACTAATTACGCAGCGGAGTAAGGAGCACATACCAGTTTTGCTTTTCGTAGCCCAAGATCGTCACGAGGGAGTTCGCGATCTGGCGGACGGTGTCTTGTGGGAACCCTTCTTAAAGAGCAATCCACGTGCTTTGGTCTCCAAAGTAAAACCTCTTCAATACGGTGACGGGATGGATCTCTGGGGTAAATTGTTGACACTATTTCAGCACCACCTTTGGTAAGGTAAGGTTCGTCCGAACCACTATGTGTGAGGGATAGGGGATTTCTTTTGTCTCAATTAAAAGAGAGAAAGTGATTAAACCCAAAAAAAATCTCCTAACACCTCCCATTTATAAGAGGAGGTGAGTAAAGCCCACATAGGGCTTACCTCACATGTTTCGGCAGAACTACATGAGAATTGGGCTTGGCCCATTTTGGGCCAATTGTGGCTCATATGGATTTTGGCCGGACCCAAAATCCCTTATGTGCATAACCCCAATTCTGTTTATTTTGTTGGGCTTATATTAATGGGCTCCCAATTACGACGACACATATACACCAAATGCCAACAGCTCCCACTCGCTGGAATAAGATGGTGTCTATTAATATGTTGTCGACCAACACATCAATATCCATTCAATGATCCAATATGTTGGATTTAGGGGACAGTTATTACGGATTAAACACATGTACATGCCAGGTAAACTACTTACGCACTAAAAATGAGCAGGACGATGATGAGGAGGCTTATGCTTTATTCCCTCAAAAGCATTATAGTCCTCTATAATATCTCAATTCTCTTTTAGAGAAGGAAACATAGCTTGCAATTCATGTTTGCTAAGACTAAAGGGAAACACCTTCTCATTGAATTCAATATCTCTACTGTAATGAAATATAAATTCATTGAGATTCATGATCAAAAACCTTTTCGAGTAGGAGAGTATCCTATGAGAACAACAGGTTCAGATCTTGGGGAGAACTTATCAGAATTATGGAGTTTAGTGGTAAAACATAAACATTCAATCACACATAGATGACTTAGAGATGGTGGCTTAATCCTGGAGCATTCATAAGGAGTCTTGCCTTTTAATATTTGAGAATGAAGATGATTGATCAAATAACAAGCTACAAGGATGCAGTACACACCCCCCCCCCCCCCCCCCAGTATTTCAATGGAATTGAAGCTTGAAGTCGAATAGTCGTTGCCACATTGAGGAGATGTCTATGTTTTCTCTCAACTCTGGCATTTTGTTGAGGTGTGAATAAGCAACTGGTTTGATGAACTATACCAAGTGGCTGAAACAAAGATTGACTGATCTCATTCACAAATTCTCCTCCATGATAACTTCTGAACACCTCCACTGAACCCTCAAACTGATTTTTGATCATTGAGAGAAAATTCTTGATATGACAAACGACTTCCCTTTTGTTCACCATCAGATAAATTCTAATAGTAAAGGTTCTATAAGGATCCCACAAATACACATGAATAAGATCAAAAGGTGCAGCAGCATGAGAAACACTCTCTTGAAAGGGTTCTCTAGTTTGCTTAGAAAAGGGGAAAATAGTACATTGCCTTATTTCATTAACTTCATTAGGAGATAATGTTCTTATCACAGTCAATCTTGTAGATAATACATGACCAAGACGATCATGCCAAACTAGAGGATCACCATCATGAATCTTATGGTGAGCAGTTGCAGCAAAGTTGTACTTCTTAGGAACTTGAAGCAAGTAAATGCCTTTATTTAGAATCCCAGTCACCAATGTCTATCCACTTGAGAGAGCCTGTATCAACACAGAATCACCATAAAAAAACTCTACATTTTAATTGAGAAGGCAGCTTGCTTACTGTAATGAGGTTGAATTTAAACTCGGGAACCAAAAGCATATTTGTCAGAATGTATTTGGAATGAATGGGATAGTCTCCAATGTGAGTAACTCTGCATTTTTTTCCATTAGGTAAATGAACAAATTGATAAACAATATCATTCTTCCTCAAATTTAGAAACCAATCCTTGTGATGAGTTATATGATCAGTGGAACCTAAATCAATAATCTAATCCATCATAGAAGAACCAGAGTTTCGGTTACCTGCCATATTGAAATGAGATTCTGTAGGAACCTTTCCTTACTCCATGTATTTTAAAAATGCATCAATCTGATTAAGTTGGCTTTGGGTGAGAGAAAGAGTTGATGAAATGATGGAGTCTGTTCCAGCACCACCACTCTATCTATCATGATCAACAACATCAGATCAAGGATCATCAAATATTGCATTAACTTCTCCCATAGCCATGTTTGCATTATTCTTTTCTTCTTCAAGTCAGGATACTTCTTCCAATATGTATCAATACGATGCCCTTTCTTTCCACAGAAAGCACACACCCAACTTGATTTATCAACTCGTATGAAACTTCCTCCACTGTTTCCATTATTAGCAGGGGTAGCATTATTTCGTTTAGTCGAATATAACGCGGTACTATCTGTCAAACCATCAACAATGTGAACAGAGATATTCCTATAATCTTCCTCATGCAAAGAAAATAATATGCTACTCCCAAACTTGGCAATGGATGTCTCATGAGCAAATTTGTACGAACATATACATAAGTTTCGTCAAGCCCAATGAGAAATTGAATTAGCTTTTGATTCTCCTTATGCTCATTCAAGGGATCCCTATCTACTTCACAGTCCATTACAAGATCATTTATGGCCGCTACCTCATCACATAGCATTTTAAGTTTCCCAAAATATGCAGTAATAGTAATCGTACCTTGAGAAACTCTGTAAATTTGTCGAGTTATTTGAAAGATTATAGTTCCACATATTTGTTATACATGCTATTCAAGTCATTCCAGATTGATTCCAATAGGATTGTAGACCAACCCGCTAACCATATCTTTAGCAACAAATTTCCTCATCCATGCCGTTTCATCAATCCCACATTATCCGTCTCTTTCAAAACTTCTATCGATGAAGCCAATTTTATTTTTGACAAGAAGACTTTCCTTAATTGCACAGCTCCATGCCTGGTAATTCTCTGTTCCTTGCAGTTGGAACTTGATCAATAAAGCTCCATTAGTGTCTGAAGGATGCAGAGTTAGTCGATCATCAACAACGTTCACCATGACGAAGAAAATAGATTTGGTGGAGAAAAAACCAAATCGCCGGATTCAATGATCAAATTACAGGGATGGTACCGCTTTGCAATTGTAAAATTCCCAGTCGGACTTGTAATCTGAACCAAAGGAGAATAGAAGGAAGATCTTGTAGAGATCGATGAGAAACAAAACTCAATCAAAGCTCAATAATGATGGATTTGACCGAAAAAGATAAGATAGATTCGACGGAAAAAGTTGTTACGGTAGGAATGAGATTCCTTGGCTCTGATACCAAGATATGGAAAGTAAAATGAAACATTCGTTCATTCATCGATTACTTGGGAAGCAATTTTACAAGGCCATTTATAATAGTTCCTTTGCAATGTGAACTAACTAGCTAGAGATTTCAACAAATTAACTAGAGACTAACATATATTAACCCTTAACTGTTGGATCACGGTCGAAGCTCCGTTACGTTCTTGACGGAAAACTTGAACTCCTGGGCTCCGCGTAATCCTGCAAAAGGGGATGACCTGGGTGGTGACCCAAAATCCCTCTCCGATGCTTAAATGAGAGTATGAACGATGGGGTGAATAGCAGTAATCTAAGTTCGTATTAGAGAATGTGTGTTTTCTGAGGTAACTTCCTCCTTTATATAGGAGGGGAAGTTACCTCAGTTACCTGTAACCGCGCCTGGCAGTTTTACCCACGTTCCGTATATCTCGTTCGGGATTCCGTGTATCTCGCCCCACGCTCCGTGTATCTCGCCCACGCTCCGCGTATCTCGGGCACGCCCAGCGTATCTCGGGGGAGTTTATCCGTATCTCAACCGTTTCCCCACTACTCTATTTAGTAGGAGGGTTTCTTGGTCTTATCCTCTGATCACGAGTCCCAATCCATATCGGGGACTCCAGAGTTATCTCATTCTAGGTCACCACCCAGGACCCCTCGTCCGACGGGACAGGGCCAACTTTCTCGGGGCTTTATTATCGGGGCCTTCTAAAGGCATATCGGGGCCTACTAAGAGGCTTCTCGTCGGGAGCATTCAGCTCATATATCGGGACCGATCTCGTCGGGACCTTTCGTACTGGGCTTCTGGACCTTCCAGGTCTTTCGCGAGGCCCAGTAGGCTTACCCGCCGTTTATTGACTGTTAACGGGGCTAACGATTACATCGGAACCCATCATTAACATTAAATTATATATATATATATATGGATTATAAAAAATAAAAAAAATAAAAACTTAAAATGAGTCACTCATTATTTTGGTGGAGAGATAGATAAATGGGCAACGACACTTATCCCATGTCTTTTTCATCATAATAACCCAAAAATAGACACAAAACCACAGATATCCCAAGTCTTTTTCATCATTAACATAAAAATTGACACAAAACCACGCATAGTTATTATAAGTTTGAGTGTCGGCAGAAATAATTTGTGGGGAGGCGTGATTATGTAGAGCATGAATGAATATGGGTAGGGTGTGGGTGGGCCCATAGAGATTAAAGCAGTGCAGTCTTGCAGAGAGTATCCGAAGTTCAAACCCGAAAAGACATTATATAAAGGGTGGCTTGGTGCCTTAGCTTATTATCTATCTATCTATCACCTAGCGAGCGATAATCTATATATAATTGAAGATCAAGATGAGTAGTCTTTCTGGGATTATAGAAACTGATGTGGAGGTACCTTCCTCCGCTGAGAAGTTCTACAGCATATGGAGGAACGAATCTCGCAACATTCCCACCATCACTTCCAGCAATGTCAAGGGAGTTGGTCTGCACGAAGGAGAATGGGACACCCATGGAGCTACTCGCATCTGGAACTACACCCTTGGTATATGTCTATACATTTCGATTAGGGTTTATGCATGTACTTACGTACGTGTTATATATATTTTGATTAAAACCTCCAATGGTCTACAATGTTTAATGGGTAAATTAACCATATGCACCACTATGTTTAGAAATGTTGTCAGATGCACCAATTAATTAGTTTGTTGGTAAACTTTATGTTAAAAATGTTGTCGATGCACTCATGTGAACTTTCAACCTAAGATATGGTAATACAACGTGCCACTGTAAATATTACAAATATAACAAACTATAACAAAATAACGAAAAAAGAGCAAAAAAATATTACAAAATAAGAAAATTCTAAAAAAATCAAAATATATTTTAAAATATGATAATACTAAAAAAGTTATAAAACAAATAACATCACGTCAGCAACACGTACAACGTGATCATTTTTAATATAAAATTGAAATATAGATTAACGTGGTGTATTTAGGCAGATTTCAAAACATAGTAGTGTTTTTGGCAACACGAAAAAAAGAAGATGGTGCATCCGACAATATGGTCAAAATATATTGGTTCACTTGACTAATTAATTAACCCATGTTTTAATTAGCTCATGAAATCA
Organism: Clarkia xantiana subsp. parviflora; assembly: GCA_036873135.1. NCBI lineage: Eukaryota > Viridiplantae > Streptophyta > Magnoliopsida > Myrtales > Onagraceae > Clarkia > Clarkia xantiana. Next base: position 30,287,952 of record JAPTYO010000004.1, read on the forward strand.
GCATTAGTACCCTAAGTATTTTCGTATGAACAGATCATTTGTCCACTATGTTTTGTGAAAGTGGTTTTTTGATCATCTATTAGTTTTTATTAAACATGAAGCGCTCTAATAAATTTATAGTGTGATTCAATTTTTATACTTTCAACAGCACTTACGTAATATATATAATATTTATATATGTGTATGTATAGATGGGGAAACAACTGCAAGTTTCAAAGAGACAGTGGAGTTCGATGATGCAAACCTGTCATTCACATTCCACGGGGTAGAAGGAGAGGTGTTCGATGAGTACAAGGTGTACAAACCGATATGCAAGGTAGTTCCAAAAGAGAACGGCGGAGCGGTGGTGAAGGCGATGATACAGTATGAGAAGTATAAGGAGGAGGATCCAACCCCAGATAAGTATCTGGAATTCTTCACTCGTCTCATCATAGACACTGCTGCTCACGCTCATGCTCAGACTCAAGTAATTAATTAAGCCCATACCTTAACCATGCATTGCAATATATATATATATATATATATATATGATCATCCTCAAACTATAAAATGTCGAATTTTTTTCAACTCAAGTTGACTGATAAACTGGGTTTATCCCCTTACGTTTTACAAACACAAACACGATACATGATTTTTGGAGCATCTTTGTGTCATGCTATCGTGTTGTGTTAAGTTATTGAGTTGAAAATCTCTATACAATAGACATATTTAAGCAAAAATCTAAATTATCAACTTCATATATATAGCAAAAGACTATGAATTAAAATATCATTTATCTATATAAGTTCAAAATATAACAGGTTGATAAATTTTAAAATTAAACGAGTATTGGATTTGTAAAAGCTATTAAATAAGATTTTTGTTTTCAACAAAAAATTAGACTTAGTAGTACAATTTTATCATGCTATCTTTGGTATTGTGCTGTGATACATAAATACGAACACCACACAAAAATAATATCGTGCTATCATTGTATCCTTATGCCATATGATCACACTGACACGATTATTTTCATACATGTTCATAATGTTTAAGAAATTGCCATGCCCTAATATGAGAGTTGAGTTCAATGATTACTTTACTGACTGCTGATGCAAAAGCGTGGGTTAGCCCTCCAATTTAGGTGATTCGAACCCAGGACTAGGGTGGGTTCCTGACATGAATTTGAGTACGAACATTTTCAACTAGTTCTGAGTTCTAATCCATGTCAGGACCCACGTGACGATGGGTTCGATCCCGGGCTCCATTCCTCCCATTATGGTTTGATCTCTCCAATTGAGGGTTCGAAATCGAACACAGATCCATAGTGGATTCAAATTTGATGAATCAACTTAAACAAAAACATTGGGTCTTTAGTTGAAAAAAAGTTTAATGAGTCATCTTTCATAAGTTTGATGTCAAATTTTAGATTAATTTTAAATCTAAGCAAAGGTAGTTTGACTGTTTGAGTATTTTCAAATGACTTCCGGGTTCCCATTCGATTTTAATGAAAAATTTGAGGGTTAAGAACACAATAGGGGCCTGAATGTTTGCCCATGTTGCCAAAAGGGGTCTGAATTAAAAAAACGTATTATTTAGGGCCTGAATTTTGAGTTTTGTGTATAAGTGAGGTCTCCGTCTATTTTTTCTGTTAAAATTGACGGAAAGTGGTCACATGCCAAGCATGTGACCAAAAATAATTTGAAAATCCGAAAATGCCCTTTGACCAAAGTGTGTCTCTCACATGTTTGACCTAAAATGACGAAAATACCCTTCAAGCCACCACAGCTCCGGCGACCACCACCACCACCCCGACTCCGGCGACCACCACCGGCCTCCGGCGACCACCACCGACCTCCGGCGACCACCACCGGCCTCCGGCGACCACCATCGACCTCCGGCGACGACCGAAAAGCTCCGATCGGAGCCAAAAAAGCTCCGATCTGAGCTTTGGAGCTCCGGTCGGAGCTCTGTGGCTCCGATCGGGGCCACAGGGCTCCAGATCGGAGCTCTGTGGCTCCCGATCGGAGCCACAGGGCTCCAGATCGGAGCTCTGTGGCTCCCGATCGGAGCTCTGTGGCTCCCGATCGGAGCCACAGAGCTCCGATCTGGAGCCCTGTGGCTCCGACCGGAGCTTTTTTGGCTCCGATCGGAGCTTCGGAGCTCCAATCGGAGCCTTTTTGGCTCCGATCGGAGGCCGGTGGCGGTCGCCGGAGGCCGGTGGGAGTCGCCGGAGGCCGGTGGCGGTTGCCGGAGGCCGGTGGTGGTCGCCGGAGCCGGGTGGTGGTCGCCGGGCGGTGGCCGGAGCGTGGTGGCCTTAATTGCATAATTAGTTTGTAGGGGTATTTTAGACATTTCACATTTTATTAATTAAATTGATAAATTGTATAATAATTACAAAAGGGTATTTTTGTCTTTTCACGTGATTCTGTTAGATTTAACAGAAAATTTGAACGGACTTGAAAAAACACAAAACTCAAAATTCAGGCCCTTAATAATACGTTTTTTCAATTCAGACCCCTTTTGGCAACATGGGCAAACATTCAGGCCCCTATTGTGTTCTTAACCCAAAATTTGAAATATATATGGGATCTATATAATGAAAAAGAAAACTTAAATGAGTCATACCGAAGATGTAGCAGAGTATCTGAAATTCAATCTGAAAAGACATTATATAAACATTGGCTCGTTGCCTTAGCTTATCACCATTAACGTTATGCAGAAACAAGATAGCGATAAAAGTTCATTGGAGGTGAAGAAGAGTAGTCTTGCTGGGATTATAGAAACTGATGTGGAGGTAGCTTCCTCTGCCGAGAAGTTCTACAACATATGGAGGAATGAATCTCGCAACATTCCAACAATCACTTCCACCAACATCAAGGGAGTTGCTCTGCATGAAGGAGACTGGGACACCCATGGAGCCACTCGCATCTGGAACTACAGTCTAGGTACGTCTATACATTTCGATTAGGGTTTATGCATGTACTTACGTACCTAATATATATTTGGGGTTAAAACCTCCGATGGTTGAGTATGTTTAATTAGCACAGGTGATCTGTATGGTACCCTAAGTATATTCATGTGATCGGATTGTCTACTATGTTTTGTGAATGTGGTTTTTTTATGATCTGTTAGTCCTTATTTATAATGAAGCTCTCTGGTACTGTGTGAAAATTTAGATTGACCACTTAATCAAGTGCTCATGAATCATAAGTTCATAGTGTGATTCAATCTTTATAATTTAACGATACTTATTTAATATATATGATATTTATATATGTGTATGTATAGATGGGGAAACAACTGCAACATTCAAAGAGACAGTGGAGTTCGATGATGCGAACCTGTCATTCACATTCCACGGCGCGGAAGGAGAGGTGTTCGACGAGTACAAGGTGTACAAACCGATATGCAAGGTGGTTCCAAAAGAGAATGGAGGGGCGGTGGTGAAGGCGATGATACAGTATGAGAAGTATAAGGAGGAGGATCCCACCCCAGATAAGTATCTGGAGTTCTTCACTCGTCTCATCATAGATACTGCTGCTCATGCTCATGCCCAGACTTGAAATTAAGCCCTATATACATATATATGCATTTGATTATGTTTGCTACTGCTTGTGTGTCTTGTGTGGCTTGTTTTATTCTAATTTACTGTTATATATGGTCATCTGGTGTTATGGTCATCTGGTGTTATGGGCATCTGGTTTCGTATTTGAATAAAAATGTTCCATTTGTGTGTTATAATTTCAAACATATGAAGATATATATACATAATACAATAATGTTTTTTTTTGGTAGAAATTAAATATTATTCTAAATTCAAATTACAAAATTGTACGTGTAACGACCACGACGGAAACAAGTACAAGTGCAACAACCAAGACGAAATACAATGCTATAATCATGTTTCCGTAACAATTTCAAACGTTGTACTGCTTGTCCAAAAAAAACCAAGGTATTGAAAAACATAAGACTTGTGCAACTTATATAACAGAAGCACAATTATAAACAACAAAAGAGGTAAAGACACTATGGCAATACGTGTGAATAAAGGAATAAATGTTGTAGATGACGACTTCAGCTGATTCAGCAAAATGATCAGGGATGATCTTACTAACAGCAGCCCTGCTCGACAAAGTGTAAGTTCTACCCAACGCATGTTATTATTGATTGTAAAGCCAAATACGCATGGTACAATGGAATTGCAAACAGTGCAAGAACTTATTAAAAAAACAATACCAACAATTCTAACAACACACAATTAAATCCACATGGAGGGGGCGAGTAAGGTTAAGATTCCCCCGAGGTAAACATGGTAAAAAAAAAAAAAAAACCAGTCTACCCGTGCAACCCTATCTGAGGAAAATCCTAAAAGTACTAGCGCAAATATATGATGCCAAAGGAAATATCTGCTTCTCTCGGGGAAGTAGTTTACAAGAATAGCGCCCGGTTAGAAATGGGTCAATGTTTTAAAGGAAACGACGGTAAAGCATGTGTCCATGTATGTGAACATAAGACAGATGTATGTGTTGATCTTTGTTCTCAATCAGAAGAGAAATATGGTGGAGAATTGGGAAAACTGCCTCCAATAAAAAAAAATGTCTTTTGAGTTTAAAACGGTGCAAATAATCGTCCCCAAAGAACTTATCCCGATCCTCCGACTAAGCGAGAAACTCAGCTAGAAGAACCGGGACTAAGAAACCTGTCCTGGATCCAGATGAGACCAACTAGTGTTGAGATATTTATGCAAGTTGCATTGCCCGTAATGACCTATACTTAGTGGTAATATCCTGGCCACAATAATTAACAGGCCCATGAAGAGAGCCATTACCCACGACCTAGGGTAATCTCGATTCTAATTATTAGATGTCACCAGCTTGACATGACTGAAATGACAAGTGGCTGAATACTCTTTCCGGATGGTACTTCATCAACGGTAATCGCCACTCCATTCTGGCACGGTGGGCAACGATATCGTGGACGTTGATGGTGGTGCTGGTCCCCGGGGTGATCAGGAGTGTTGAAAATAATGGATAATCACAAACAAAACGATTAAAGTAATACAAGGGGTCTAGGTAACAGGGTTTCCTCTCTAAACTCTCTATTGGTGGTGTGAAGGATTAATTGCACAATAACTCTAACGGGGAGTTCCTAGGTCGGCCGAATTAGGGTATTTATAGGGGGGATGTGATTTATTTCAAAGATTTAGATAGGTAATGTTGGCAACAATATATATTCAATTTCATACGAGGTTATCCCGTGCGACCTGCGAACACTAACAGGACCGTGCTACTCATCCATTGGGAGTATTGTAGTGTCTGCGCTCAACCAGCTAAACCTGTCAAATTAAAAGATTCGCCTTGCATCCTTGACTAGTCATGTAGTTTCGTAGGTCGAATCCCATAGGATCATATACTCCAGGACCATCTGCACAAATGTTCACAACCTAATACTCATATTGGGTTGGTGGCCACCTAGTGAACATAAGAGTTGGAAACTTACGATAACTTCTAATCATCCTTCTCGTCCATTCCCTTTGAATCGATTCAATTCGGTATACCTACAATTTTCACTACGGACGCTTTATTAATCTAGGTGTTCCAAAACCAAAGTAGAGAGAATTGAATCGAACCTCAAGAAAAAGATTCAAAGACTAATGATACTTTAATAGCAGACCTCAGTTAGCTATCGGGATCGGTTCTCACGCTCGGTAGAGTAAATTATTGTGTCTCACGAACAACAGAGCATTTGACCCCCGTGGTCGAATATGACACACGTATTATGAATTGCGCGTCTGTAGTATGACCCTTGTGCAGAGCGAAGTATGTACATACCATCGTAGATCGAAATCCTCGCCATAAAGAATAGAGTTTTTAATGGCGGTTTTGAGCCACTGGGGCGATACAAAACAGAAAATAGGCACCATAAAGCCTCGTTCTTGGATTGTTTAACATTTATAACAATGTTTTTGGCGATCATCTGTGCCAAGCTAGTTAGGCTCTTAATGATCGTCTTGCCTGTGCGAAGATGCGAGTTTCTACATTCAACATATTTTAATTACGCAGTCTATTATGACTCACAACAAATATTATAGACCGCGTGAAGTCCACATGCATAACTCTTTCTTTAATGAGGTCGTTACTTTCACTAAACTTAAAGATGTAGTTTATGATTTGTGGGGATAAAAATGACGTGGCCTGAAGCTTCTAGTAATGGCTTTTGAGATCTCGGCGGTGGCTAACTCTTTTAGGTATCTATGTCGACCTCGAGGGGGACTTAGTTTCCTTTAGATGTTTTATAGTAGGCGAGGACCTGAAAAGGGGTGGGGATGGCCCCTGATTCCACTCTGAAGCTTAAGTCAGTAGTGGAATTTTAGAGAATACTTGTAAAAGTATATGTATGTATATCGTGCAATAATGAAAGTGTTCCCTTATTTATAGGGGAAATGTACCGACTTTCTCTGTGGCGGCAGCTTGCTTGTCATTCGTTTCTCAATGGCGGTGATTTGTTTGTGATTGGCTACTCAGTGGCGGTAGAATGTCAGTAGGTGACAAGTAGGTCGCCACCTAACCATTCCTTATGAGGAAGGTTTCCTTGTGGCGGCTGAAGCATGTGACAAGTACGTCGCCAGCTGGTGCCCCTTTCTTTAGAGGAAAGGTTTCTTCTTAATGGCGGCAAGAAGGTTGGCAGCTTGTGCCCCTTTCTTAAGAGGAAAGGTTTCTTCTTAGTGTCTGGCCTTCGACTCGACTCTTTCCTTAAGATGGAGAGTCTTTTAAGTGAGCAACAGGTCGTCACGTGTTTAGAAGTCGCGATGCTTGTCAATTTCCTTTTATGTTGGTGTCGACTATTTGTCTTTGTATTCCCAATCCCAATAGGATTAGTCATTGACTTGACTTTTGAGGGTTCCGACTTCAATGTTGTCAACCTTTGTAAGGTTTTCTCGAATCATATCCAAGACTTGCCCCCGAGACATAAGTCATTAGTCTTTAAATAAAGGAAAAAGGGTTATGTCGAGTACCTTTTAATGATGAGAAGGAAAATTCCGACTTTATGAAGTCGAAGAGTCAGTTACGACTAATCTCCTTTGTTGAGGCAACTTTTGGAAGTCGAGGGAGTCAGTTATGACTGATATCCTGAGCGTTGCCGACTATATGAAGTCGAGGAGTCAGTTACGACTGATCTCCTTTGTAGAGTCGACTTTTGGAAGTCGAGAGAGTCAGTTATGACTGATCTCCCGAGAGTCGCTGACTGTATGAAGTCGAAGAGTCAGTTACGAATGATCTCCTTTGTAGATGCGAATTTTGGAAATCGAGGGAGTTTTTTATGACTGATATGTGGCTACTCTTTGGGAGATATTAGCCACTTTAATAGGTGAGACGGCTTCGGATCCATAGACCATGCTGAAAGGGGTTTCGCCAGTGGCTCTTTTGGGTGTGGTTCTGAGTGCCCAAAGTACTTGGTCCAGCTCTTCTACCAGCTTCCCTCTAGAGAGGCCACTCTCTTCTTTAGTCCGTTAAGGATCGTCTTATTAGCTGCCTCGACTTTTCCATTTGTCTGCGCATGATGGACAGAGCCGAAACGATGATTTATAAGCATTTCTTCACAGAAGTCGGCAAGTTCATCGCTGGAAAATTGGGGACCTGATGAGGATTTTCGGCACCCCATATTGACATATGATTTGTTCTCGTATGAACTTGATCATCTGGAACGTAGTTGTCGACGCCAGTGCATTTGCTTCTATCCATTTGGAAAAATCATCGATGGCGACCACAATGTGTGTCCTTTGACCTGTAGATTTAGGCAAGGGTCCAATGAGATCGATTCCCACTGTTTAAGGGCAAGGCGCTCATCATTGGCGTCAGTTTTGCTGGTGGCCTCACGATTCTGGGAGCGTAAACATGGCAAACAGGCAAGCTTGTACGAGTGTAATCGCTTTTTAATGCATAGTTGGCCAGTAGAATCCTTGTCGCGAAGCTTTTAATACCAGAGTTTTAGCTCCCTCATGGCATCCAACGTCGCCTTTATGCAAGTCTTCTGTTATCTTTTCCGTTTGAGGGGCGGTCACACATCGGAGGAAAGGAGTGGAGTATCCCCTTTTGTAGAGGTATCCATCTAAATTTATAAATCGTCCCACCCTTCTTTGGATTTTAGTCGCCTCCAGTGAGTCTTCTGAGAGGTTTCCCTTTTCCAGAAAATTCTGAATGGGAGTAATCCACGAGTCAGGGGCTTGAATATTGAGAACTTCAGCCCTTGCCTCCACGGCTGAATAGAGAGATTTCTTGATGAAGTGTACTGGCACTGGTGGGGAATTTCCCAAGGCAAATTTACTAAGGGCGTCAACCTCTTGATTGTTTTCTCGAGGGATAGCCTCTATTTGGAAATGATGTCTCTCCCGTACGATCGTCGTACCTCTTTCGCGTATTTCTTCATGTTTTCTCCCTTGGCGGCATAGATTCCGTTTGTCTTATTGACAATTAATTCAGAGTCGCATCGTACCTTTAAATTGGTGATTCCCATGCCTTTGGCTATACGAAGGCCTATTAGCAGAGCCTCATATTCAGCCTCATTGTTGGTAGCTCGAAAGGTTAAAGCCAACGCGTATCAGAGTGGCTCTCCATCAGGTGGCGTTAGCACTAATCCTGCCCCACACCCCAAGGCGGTGGATGAACCATCTGTATATAGCAACCACGGCTTATTGACGTTGGCAGCGTTTTCTGGTGTGGCTTTTACATGTTCTTCTTGTGGGAGTATAACAGGCTTGGCATCTGGTGTCGCCGTATTTTCTGCTATAAAGTCGGCTAATGCATGGCCTTTAATAGCCTTCTGTGGCTCAAAATGAATGCGAAATTCACTTAGTTCCACTGCCCATTTGACCATTCTTCCTGAAATGTCGGGCTTCTGTAATAGATGCTTCAAAGGTTGATTGATGAGTACTGTGATTTCATGGGCATGGAAATAAGGTCGTAGCTTTCTTGCTGCTATTAGTACAGCATATAGGTACTTCTCAATTTCCGTGTAGTTGGCCTCGGCGACGCCGAAAAGCTTGCTAACATAATAGACCGGGATCTGAATGTTGCATGTCTCTTTGATGAGCACTGAGCTTACTGCAGCCGAGTTCACACTTAAGTAGAGGAATAAATGATCCTCAGGTAAGGGTTTCGCCAAGGCAGGAAGTGAGTGGAGGTGTTTCTTTAGTTGTTGGAATGCTTCTTCAAACTCATTCGTCCACTCAAACTTCTTGTTCGCTCACAGGATTTTAAAGAAGGGAAGGAATTTATCCCCTGACCTAGCCATAAATCTTCCCAGGGAGGTTAACCTTCTATTAAGACTTTGCACCTCTCTATGGCATGTAGGCGATGATATTTCTTCTATGGCGGTGACCTTCTCCGGGTTGGCCTCGATCCCTCTCTAGGTGACCATAAAACCCAGAAATTTCCCAGATTGAACGCCAAAAGCACACTTGGTTGGATTCAATCTTACTTGATGCGTCGTATGCATGCAAACGCTTCTTCTAGATCTTGGACTTGGTCTTGGCCTCTCTTCGTTTTGACCAACATGTCATCGACATACGCTTCCATGTTTCTTCCTATCATGAATTTGAAGATCTTGTTGACCATTCGTTGATAAGTTGCCCCAGCGTTAATCAAACCAAAAGGCATGACCTTATAGTGGTAGATGTCTCTATCTACATAAAAGGCGGTATGAGCCACATCGTTGGGATGCATTTGTATCCCGAGTATGCGTCCATGAAGCTTAGAAGCTCATGCCTTGAAGTGGCATCGACAAGCTGGTCGATCCTTGGCAAGGGGTAAGAATCTTTAAGACATGCTTTGTTAAGATCTCGAAAATCCATGCACATTCTCAATCTTTTATTGGATTTTCTCACCAAGACTGGGTTGGCGACCCAAGTTTGGAATCGTATTTCTTTTACAAAACCAACCTCGGCCAGTTTTCCCACTTCTTGTCGTATCGCCGCCTTTTTCTCTGCTCCCATAGATATTTTTTTTTAGCCATAGGTTTCACCGCAGGATCTATTCTTAGCTCGTGGGAGATAATATCGGGACTTATTCCTGGCATGTCGCTGAGCTCCCAAGCAAATAGCTCTTCATACTCCCTAAGGAGAGCATTTATTCTTTTGGATAATTATGTCTGTAGAGCGGCTCCAATCTTTACCCTTTTATCGTCCTCCTCCAGGGAGACTTCTACCAAATCCTCCATTGGGGCTGGTCGTCCGCCTTCTTCCCGGGGATCCTCATGTGTAACGATGGATTAGGCTTCCCTCTGATTACATCTTCGGAGAAGATTGACGTAGCTTTGTCGAGATGTCTTTTGGTCGCCCCACACCTCTCCCATTCCGTGATGAGTGGGGAAACTCATGACTTGATGGGCAGTGGAGGGGACGATATAATTGGAAATGAGGGTCGTCCTTCCCAATATGGCGTTGTAGGCATTGATCTGGTCGACGACCATGAAAGGCAACTTTAAATGCAAGGCCTTCCACCATTGGCCTAAGATTACAGGGAGCTGTATTGTCCCCAAGGGGTAGCCTCGAAATTCATCTTCTGAAGATCCTCCTCTTTGTACCCCATCGTGGCAATAGCCTTGAAAGTGATTACGTCGGTAGAGATTCCCTCGTCGACCAGTATTCTTTTAACCTCAAAATTATCTATTTGAGTTGTATTCACGAGGGCGTCTTCATGGAGTGATGTCGATCTCGACAACTCTTCCGTGGAGAAGGTGATTGCCTCGGGCTCGAGCTCTCTTGATCTCTTGTGAGTGTCTGGTGAGAAGGAGTCTTGAGTTGCATAAGCGTCTCGAGCGATGATCGATTCTCCGCCGGCCGAAAATCCTCCCGACAGAACATTGATGTTATCGTCTGGAGGGGTTCTCCATCTTTGACGTAGCTTTGCATAAATTCTAGTTCCCTTCTTGCAAGGAGGCAATCTTCCGTGTTGTGCCCCTCTTCTTTGTGACTTTCACAATAGGGGAGGGGACAGCAAGTTCCTTCCTTTGCTAGAAGTGCTTCCATCCTTTGTTGAGTTTGTCGGAATTTTATTGAGGAAACGCCTCAGATGGATGAACTCTCCACTTGATCTCGTGTGGTTTGGTGTAGAGTTGGGCAATTCACCCGGGCTTGTTCCGCCCTGACATGAAGGGTTGCTCTATGGATCAGATCCTCCCAATTTCTTATGGGTTGTGTGGCTTGCGTGACAGCAAGGGATTGAGATTGCGACCCCAATCTTCTAAAGAACGCTCGGATGGCTTCTACCTCTGAGAGCTCACCTCCGCTATAGACTGCTTGGAATCGCCCAAAGTATCTTTCCAAAGTTTCTGTTGGTCCTTGGAATATACCCTCACTTATTCGTGCCTGACTTCGTCTTGAATTACTCTTTGGTGGTGCCATGACCTTTTGATCACCGTTTCGTACAGAAGACGCCAAATGTTGGGATCAAAATGACGTGGCCTGAAGCTTCTGGTAATGGCTTTCGAGATCTCGCCGGTGGCTAACTCTTTTAGGTATCTGTGTCAACCTCGAGGGAGACTTAGTTTCCTTTGGATGCTTTGTAGTAGGCGAGGACCTGAAAAGGGGTGGGGATGGCCCCTGATTCAACTCCGAAGCTTAAGTCAGTAATGGAATTTTAGATAATACTTGTAAAAGTATATGTATGTATATCGTGCAAATAATGAAAGTGTTACCTTATTTATAGGGAAAATGTACCGACTTTCTCTATGGCGGCAGCTTGCTTGTGATTCGCTGCTCAATGCGGTGATTTGTTTGTGATTGGCTAATCAGTGGCGGTAGAATGTCAGTAGGTGACAAGTAAGTCGCCACCTCACCATTCCTTAGGAGGAAGGTTTCCTTGTGGCGGCTGAAGCAGGTGACAAGTACGTCGCCAGCTGGTGCCCCTTTCTTAAGAGGAAAGGTTTCTTCTTAGTTCCTGGCCTTCGACTCGACTCTTTCCTTAAGAGGGAGAGTCTTTTAAGTGAGCAACAGGTCGTCACGTGTTTAGAAGTCGCGATTCTTTTCGACTTCCTTTTATGTTGGTGTCGATTATTTATCTTTGTATTCCCAATCCCAATATGATTAGTCGTTGACTTGACTTTTGAGGGTTCCGACTTCAATGTTGTCGACCTTTGTAAGGTTGTCTCGAATCATTTTCGACATGATTAAGAACGAATAACCATTAAATCATATCATTCTAATATTATCCAATGATTCTAAGTAATAGCTTAAATGGACCGTGGCAATCCCATGAAATTAATATGCTTTGTAAATTTTTTAAATAGCAATGTTCTAGTCATGGAATCTGCAATCGTATCGTCTGTACGTATGCACTCCAAATCCATCAGCTTGTCGTTGAACATTTACACAACAAAAAAATTTTCACACTAAGTGACAAGTCGTTCTATGGCGGTACTTGTGCTCTCTTTTTGTTGCTTAAAGTTTGACTAACATCAGTATTTACTAGGACTAGCCTATTTCGGTTCTCAGTTTTTTGGCAACGTTTCAAAGAGACACTTCAGCTTTACGGATTCCCTCACAACATTAGACGGAGCTACAAAATTTGGCTTCCACAGTGGATAATGCTAAACATGTTTGCTTTTCATTATGACAGGATATTACACCACTTGCACGTGTGGAAAAAAAACCTGATTTGGACATTTTTTTTTTGCCAAAACCTTATTTGGACTTACTTTAATAGTCGTCCCTTAAAAAAATATATAACACTATAGCAAATTAATTTCAAGCTCAAATATCCGCAATAATAAAGTGCGTAATTAGAAGTACCTTACAGATATCACATGATTCACTTATGGCTGCTACATATCCATGGTCAGGGTTTGACTGGTATCACGCAACTAAACTCACCGCATAACATATGTCTGGTCTTGTGCACACCATAGTGTACAAAAGACTTCCGAGTGCACTTCTGTATAGCACGTTCCACATGTTTTTATGTACATGGTCAGTTATAGGTCTCTCTCGTTTACACAACTCCCAACCAACTTCCTTAAGGTGTGTCTGCCGGTTTATCGTCTTTTTATGTTTAAATTCTTTCGACACCTTATAGATGTAACTTATTCGAGAGAGCCATAGGTGCTGCGTCTCAAAGTACTTAGATTTCTTAATGCGTAGGATGTATGTAGCTTCACTCATCTATTTATCATCTAAAAAGCAAAAACTAATCCAAGACCTAAACTCGTGCAGTTAATAGACATAATTCACAACTAGTAATAAGTCATCGACATATACCATCAAAATCGTAAATCTCGATTCCGATCTTTTAATCTAAGAAGGGATTTTCGAATATTGATTTGAATCCATTAGCTATGATTTTCAGACTATATGGTTGTTGACTAACATGAATGACAGCTACAATATTGTCATACTCTCCAGAAACACCAGTGAGAATAGTACTGATATGCTGAGTTACAGTAACAGCTAAACCTTTTATTTAACATGTACTCTTTAGTAGAAATAGACCCTGCAATATGAAACTTGTAGGAACCAGGTAGATCCAGAACATAGAGGCCTCCTTATTCAATTCCCTCCAGTAAAACCTCATGAGTGGTGAGATCCTTCACAACACAACAAGAAGGATAAAATATGAAACAAACCTGATTATACCTAGTGAATTGAGAAACAGATAACAAATTTTTTACTAATATTAGGAGCAAGCAACATGTCTTTCAAGACCAGAGATACAGAGCAAGTAGAAATAGTAGTTTGGCCAACTCTAGATATATGAATAAAGGAACCATTACCCACAAGAATCTTACCATTTCCATTCTACGAGCTTGATTGACCCATGGTCTGAATGGAGTTATTAAAGTGATTTGTAGCACCTGAATCAGGGTACCACACCCTTTCATAATGGGGAGAAGGCAGATCAGATGTGAAGACATTGAGAGCTTGAGCAGTAGAAGGTGCAGTAGTGTTAGCACTATGTGTCTGAGAAGTCACTTGGATCTGATTCATAAGGAGTTGATAGGATGGACCAGATGAGCTTAATGCAACATTGCCCCAGTTGTGTTGTGAAGGACCTGATGAAACTGACTGAGAAGGACTGGACAATTTGGCAGAAAATGCCTGAGGAAACTCATAGAACGAGGTCTCTACTGAATTAACTGCTCCAGGAGCAGACCCAAGAAGACCTGTATGAGTGCTCTGGGTTTAAGAAGCACCAGTTCCAAGATAGGATTATCAAACCTATGCCAGCAAATAGCAGCAATGTGGCTATACCTTCTACAAACTTGACATTGGGGCCTGTTCTGATTAAACCTCTGTTTCCCATCGTCATTACCTGCATATCTCTGATTACGATAACCAGTACCCCTTGCATTATTGTCACTATTACGACCATATGCCAAAATTTGTCCTTGATTTGGAGTGGTAAACTGATTATAAGATTGAGGAGTCTGCTGATTTGGATAGGAGAGATGTTGCCGAGGTTGGATGTAACGATTAGCTTGATCATAGTTGGACGAATTGAAAGTCACACCATAGTTAGATCTATTAGCAGCAGAAGTATCAACCACTGTAGTCAGAGCAGTGGAATTCAAACTCAGAAGACCAAGATTTACGGCAGCATCCAATTGACGAGCTTCTGCATCTAATAAGACACTAATAACTCCAGCAAGACTATATGGTTGTTGACTAACATGAATAACAGCTACAATATTGGCATACTCTCCAGAAACACCAGTGAGAATAGTACTGATATGTTGAGTTTCAGTAACAGCTAGACCTTTTATTTAACATGGACTTTTTAGTAGAAATAGACTCTGCAATATGACACTTGTAGGAACCAGGTAGATCCAGAACATAGAGGCCTCCTTATTCAATTCCCTCCAGTAAAACCTCCTGAGTGGTGAGATCCTTCACAACACAAAAAGAAGGATAAAATATGAAACAAACTTGATTATCCCTAGTGAATTGAGAAACAGATAACAAATTTTTAGTAATATTAGGAGCAAGCAACATGTCTTTCAAAACCAGAGATCTAGAGCAAGTAGAAATAGTAGTTTGGCCAACTCTAGATATATAAATAGAGGAACCATTACCCACAAGAATCTTACCATTTCCATTGTACAAGCTTGATTGACCCATTGTCTGAATGGAGTTAGTAAGGTGATTTGTAGCACCTGAGTCAGGGTACCACACCCTTTCATTCTGGGGAGAAGGCAGATCAGATGTGGAGACATTGAGAGCCTGAGCATTAGAAGGTGCAGCAGTGTTAGCACTCTGTGTCTGAGAAGTCACTTGGATCTGATTCATAAGGTGTTGATAGGATGGACCTTGATGCAACATTGCCCCATTTCTGTTGTGAAGGAACTGATGAAATTGACTGAGAATGACTAGACAAATTGACAGAAAATACCTGAGGAGACTCATAGAACGAGGTCTCTGCTTAAATAATTGCTTCAGGAGCAGGCCCAAGGAGACCTGTAGGAGTGCTCTGGGATTGAGAAGCACCAATTCCAGTATAGGATCTATCAAACATATGCCAGCAAATAGCAGCAATGTGGTCATACCTTCCACAAACTTGACATTGGGGCATGTTCTGATTAAACCTCTGATTCTCATTGTCATTACCTGCATATCTCTGATTACCATAACTAGTACCCCTTGCATTATTTTCACTATTAAGACCATCTGCCAAAAGTTTTCCCTGATTTGGAGTTGTAAACTAATTATAGGATTAAGGAGTCTACTGATTTGGATATGAGAGATGTTACTGAGGTTGAATGTAACGATTAGCTTGATCATAGTTGGACGAATTGAAAGTCACACCAGAGTTAGATCTATTAGCAACAGAAGTATCAACCACTGTATTCAGAGCAGTGGAATTCAAACTCAGAAGACCAAGATTTAAGGCAGCATCCAATTGACGAGCATCTGCATCTATTAAGACACTAGTAACTCTAGCAAGACTATATGGTTGTTGACTAACATGAATGACAAACACAATATTGGCATACTCTCCATAAACACCAGTGAGAATAATAATGATATGCTGAGTTTCAGTAACAACATGTTCAGAGATAGCTAAACTATCAACAATCATCTGAATACGACTAAGGAAATCACACATAAGAGTATCTCTTTTATTTTGAGAGTTTAAAGCAGATAATAGACGCATGATCCTAGTAGTAGACGAAATAGAGAATATATGTTGCAAAGTTCTCCAAACAGATCCAGCCGATTTACAGTTCACCAGACTTGGAAGGAGACTCATGGAGATTGAAGATAGGAGCTACGAAGCGAGAGCACTATCGACCTTCCTGAATTCCGCAAATCGCGGATTCTCAACCTTCGAACCATCAGCAGCAGTGAGAAATTGAGGAATCTCAACAGAATCATCCAGATGTGCCTCCAGTTCATGGCTCGCCACCAGGAATTCAACCTATTGCCTCCATTGTAAGTAATTCGTATCATCAAGCTTAAGGTTGATGATCTTGTTCGTGAATTGCTTTCCCGACTCCGCCATTGAAGCACAGCTGAAAACCTAAATCAACGAAGGTTGACGAATCAGAGATAGTGAACAAAAGGAGACGACGAAGAGCACAGATCACCAGATTTGCCTAGGCTCTGATACCATGTAAGTAAAGGAGCGGATTATTGATCTAGAGAGGAAATGTAGAAGTTGAAGATAGAAGAGAAACGGCTGAAAATATTTCATTCAATTGTTAAAGTGGTTATAAGAGTCTTGAGGGTAGGTATATATAGTACCCCAAGTTGATGTAATTACATAAGAGTCCTAAGGAGATAACTAATTACAAACACATCATTAGACTTACATTATCATCCTATTCAATACTATTATATATTTATCACACTAATCTGAAATTCTGCATTAAATTCAAAGGTGAGCAACGAATTCCCGATGCTTGTTTGGGAAAAACTCGGTGTATGATTGATATTTCGTCTTCAAAGTTGGATTTCTAACTGGATATCATCATAGGTTATTTTATAAGAGTTTATAAAGAGGATTAAGTTGATTGAAGACTTAATGTTTGGAGTTATGCGGATCTAGCATGGATATGGTTGTCGAGACCAATGTTTAAGTTATTGAGAACATGTTTAGGGTATTTGCAGATGAATATTGATCTTGATTCTAAATATTTGGACATTATAGGAATCCCGTCTTGAGATGTGCACTATAGTTTGTCTTGGACTCCGGTTGCATTACGAGGACCTAAACACGGAATGAATATGGATATAGATTTTGGAATTTGATTAAGCGTTACAAGTAAGTGATCTGATCATTATTCCAATTGTTTCTAAACTATCACGAAGTATTTTGTGCATGGAACATTTTATGCTTTTTAAGATTAATATCAAGTGCTTGATGTTTTGTTGTGTATTCCGTATGTTTTGAGTATGATTGATTTTACACGTACGTTTATGTGAGATATTTTGATATAAGATTTTGATCAAAGTACGTTTTGGAAACCTATTTTATGAACTCCGACCCCTGTCTCGGACTCTGTGCTCGTAAGTCTGTCTATGGTATGAACCATTACAAGGACCCCTCCGGCGTATGCATACAAAGATCGATCGCTTCTAGCCGACCCAACTAATATATCTGAATA
The DNA here is from genome assembly GCA_036873135.1 of Clarkia xantiana subsp. parviflora. Classification (NCBI taxonomy): domain Eukaryota; kingdom Viridiplantae; phylum Streptophyta; class Magnoliopsida; order Myrtales; family Onagraceae; genus Clarkia; species Clarkia xantiana. The sequence continues at coordinate 30,305,529 of JAPTYO010000004.1, forward strand.
TGTATCATTCCAAAGGGGGTTAAACATTGAAGCCGACCTAGCGGCATACCCGGGCTCTGCATCCTTTCAATGGGGGTTAAACATTGGAGCTTTCCTGCAGACATCGTAGGCGTGGTGAAAAGACTAGAGCAACCTCTGATTTTGTTATGTTCTGTTCCGACTTTCGATTAAGTTCGAAACCTCTGATTCTGTCCCGTTCTGTTCCGACTTTCAATTAAGTTCGGACAATATGACTTTGAACCTCTGACTATGTTCTGTTCTAACTTTAAATAAGTCCGAAACTTCTTTTATATTTGATCTCTGACTCTGATCTATTTTGGAATATTGAAAGGTTTTCATCTTCTGTTCAACCGCTAATTTTGATAATTTATCTTCCGTTAGAATTGTGAACTCTACATTGACTATCTTATAAACTCTTTATTTGTAATGCATGTTTGAGACCTGGATTTTGTTATGTTTAAAGGTTTGAACTGTGTAATGTTTTATCACAACGTTCTCAGTTTATTATCAGTATATTTTTAAGTTCTTGATCTGGTAGGAATAATGTGAGTATTACTTACTAGGTTGCTCCCAGCAACTTACCCCCAATTCAACCACCTCAGTTTCATGATAAGTTGATAAGTATTTTCAGTACTTGGAATCTGAGGAGGTTCTAGTTAACATGTGACAACACGAGATTTCAGATGATATCAGAGTACGGAGCGAAAGCATAAAGTTGACATGTTCAGCATTGTTTATTGGATATATAAGAAGCTATTGGATTTTATGTAGTAAGCTCTTTTTATTTGAACTCGATTTGTATTAGAGTGAAGTTTAAATGGCTTTGCTATTTACTGTTTTATTAGTAGTAAATAGCAGCATTATCCCCTAATTTTGAAGGTGGATTTCGGGGCGTGACAAAATAACACTTTAAACCTTATATAAAAGATAGGGTGCACTTTTGCAAATTTTCCTTTCAATGATATAACAGTATGTGTGTACTATGTAATGCTCAGATTTGTATTACAATGATAAAAAAAAAAATGCTCGGATTTGATTTGTAACGTTGTAATTGTGCGCTCTCATCCATCCATACATTCATTCCTTTGCTGAAAAACGCTCGATTTTGGTTTTGGGTGGAGCTTGGACTGGAGGTGAGTTCTCTCCCGTCTTTCAATTTTTCCAGTGCCTGTACTGCAGAACCCCACCACCATGCTTTCTGTTGGAGTCCTAAGGTTCCATTTTCCAATTGCAAAGCATTCTTCTCTTCTTCTTCCTCAGCAGCAGCTGAAGCAGCAGCAACCACCTGTGAGGTTTCTCTCAGTCTCCTCCACTTCCCGAAAACGAAAGCAGTCCGATGAAAAGGAGCAATCCTTGAATGTGTCTTACCTGGTTAATTCATGCGGGTTGTGCCCTGATTCTGCCATTTATGCTTGCAAGCGTGTTCGATTAGTAAACCTAGAAAAAGCAAAGGCAGTAGTTCACTTGCTCAAGACCCACGGCTTCTCACTTACTCAAATCTCGGACATGATTAGGAAGAAACCGTGTATTCTTCAATCCCATCCTGAGAACATCATTTTGGCCAAACTGAACTATCTCTACTCTGTAGGAGCTTCGGAAGCAGATGTTGTTAGAATTTTCTCAAAAAGCCCATTCATCTTCGGCAGGAGCTTAGAGAAGCATATCATCCCTACTTTCGGTTTACTGAGGGATGTGTTTGGATCCAACAAGAAGGCCATTGCAAGTATTAATTGTTACCCAGGACTTCTACATGAAGACCTTGAGAAGAATTTCATACCCAATATCAGGACCTTAAGAGATCAAAATATACCCGAATCCGGGATTTCCTATCTGCTCACCTGCTGCCCTAAAACGCTATCAATATCTAGCCTCACTTTTGTCAATATTGTGGAGAAACTGCAGGTTTTTTATGGTTTCGATCCTTCTTCACCAATGTTCATTATAGCACTGCGGGTGATGAGTTCAGTGAGCAAATCGAAATGGGACAAGAAACTCGAGATATATCAAAGGTGGGGTTGGTCGGAGGACATGATTCATGAAGCCTTCAGAAAGTATCCCTTTTGTTTCTCACTGTCAATGGAGAAAATCAATGCTGGGATGCATTTCTTTGTTAATGAAGCAGGGGTTGAGCCTTCATACATAGCTCGGGTTCCCATTCTGTTGGCGTTTAGCATGGAAAAGCGAGTTATCCCTCGCTATACTATCTATCAGAAACTGCTGTCAAGAGGCTTGATGAAGACCGCCAACTGTAGCATGAGTAGGTTGTTGCATATTTCAGATACAGAATTCAAAGTGAAGTTTGTGATTCCATACTCAAAAGAAGTTCCAGAGTTGATGGATATATATCAGGAAAGGTGATGACCGAGTAGAATATGTAACTAGCTAATGCTGTTCAACTAGTTTATTTCTTATATACAGTTCACTAATTCCTTGTATAAATATATGAACTGGTTATGCTACATTAATTCGAAGCTGTACCTCAGAGACAATTTCAGTTCAGCTGTTGAAAATGAGGGAGGGATGCTGCTAAACTAAACATGAAGTGTGAATTAACTTACTTTGTATTTTGTAGATTGTTATGTGCTGCAACTTGCACTTTAACACTATCAGCGACGATGTTTTTGCTGACTATGTGTGTATTCTGGCTATATATGCTATTTCTGCATTTTGATAATGAGAAGAACTCAAGCAGAAGATTGCTCTCTTCGGTGAGAGAATTAGATTGTTCTTTTTTGTATTCTGGGTGTATTTCCATGTTCAAGGGGTTGATTTAGGCATAACTAAATCTCTGTCCTTCATTTTGAGTTATTGGATGGTCCTAATTCTTTCTGTTGAGTGATCTTCATGAAATATTTTTAATTAATGTAATGAAATGGAGCATAGCTTGGACTTAATTTAGATTACTATACATATAAAGTTACTTCTATGATTTCCATGGTTGCTTCTTCCGTTTCTTTAGGTGAAGTGAGTGTTTTTTTCTGCATTATAAGAAAATCATTGTAATTGTGCGTCCAAAGCTGGTGTTAACATGGATATGATTTCGGGGTACTGTTGAACATTAATTATTTTATGGTTGAATGAATCCTGGAGAAGCGAGAAGCAAAATGCAGAACAAGTTTTACAGGGAGGGAGATGACCAAAATGCAGACATTGTTATCACCGATATTTCGTTGAGCTAACCACCCAAACAACAAACAACAGCCACGGAAGCCGGAAGGCCTCCGAGTTAGAAATTTCACATTCGAAACTCCACAAACTCTTAGGGGTGTTTTGATGGACGTGATATGAGATTACTTGTAATGTGAGATTACATGTAATGTTGTGACCAAACAGGTTGATTCGTAATCAACAATGTAATGTGGAGTGTAATGTAATGTCAGATTACAGTGTTTGGTTGTGCTGTAATGTAGAGTATAATGTCAGATTACAGTGTTTGGTTTGGTTTGTAATGTACAATGTAATGTGGTTTACTTATTATTATAATATTAATCCATTTAGAAATATATTATATTTTAATATGACAAATTTAAATATGTATTTATTTTATAAAAAAAAGTAACTTGGTCCCTTAACTTTATATTTAATATTTAAACATCAAATTTGAAAATATTAGAGTTAAACTTCCATTCTTACTTGCTATGTTATTTAAAACAAATTATGTGAAAGAATTTCATTTTAGGGTTAATTACTAAAAAACGAACCCAACTTTAGTGAAATAGAAGTATAAATAACAGAGTCTGGAATGGATTACAAAAATAAATGATTGAAGATTTACAAAAAAAAAAATGAGATAAATAAATAATGAAATAAAAAAAGTGGGAGAGAGAATAATTAATTTAGTAAATATTAATAAAATAATAAACACTACGTAATGTTGGACGTAATGTTAGACGTAATCTCATATTACATCCAAAATCGGATGTAATCTCACATTACGTTGAGAGGGCAAGTCAACGGGTTTTGACCAACCCGTCGTAATCTCAGATTACAATGCACATTACATTACAAAGTTCACGTTACATTGTTTGGCTTGCCAAACAACGTAATTTTGATGTAATGTGGGACGAATGTGGGATTACGTCCCACATTACATCCATCCAAACACCCCCTTAGACCAGACCTAAATATGCTGAAATGAGCCGATAAAATTTTAAAATTCGCATGGTACTACTTATAACTTGGATAGATAGTCACCAGAAGTAAAAGTTCTCATAACAAGAAGACGAAGAATTCATATACCAAGAAAAAAAAAGCTCCCAAGATGGTAGAATGAACAAAATTATTATGTCGGACGCAACCTCCATAATCAACCGAGCCGATGATTAAATAAATGGTTGCAAATAATTTTTTTATTTTTTTTTTTCGGAAGTGGTGGCTGTTGGTATTTGGTGTATATGGGCCGTTGTAATTGGGAGTCCATTAATATAAGCCCAACATATTAAGCATAATTGGAGTTAGGCACATAAGGATTTTGAGTCATACCAAAATATCTATGAGCCACCATTGGCCCAAAATGGGACAAGCCCAATTAATGTGAAATTCGGTCGGACATAAGGTAAACCTTTGGTGGGTTTTGCTCACATTCTCTTATAAATAGGAGGTGTTAGAGGATTTCTTAGGATTTATCACTCTCTCCATTTTTAGGTGACTAGACAAGAAATCCATCTCCCTATATTATCAAGGGTTCGGCCAAAAGTGTCCAAGCACAAGGAGGTGCCGAAATCGTGTCAACAATTCACCCCAGAGATCCATCCTATCGCCGAATTGAAAGAGGCTTTGCTGTGGAGACAATTGCCTACAGATTGCTCATTAACAAGAGTTCCTGCAGGACCCGGTCGGCAGATCGAGAACTCCCTATGTGACGATTCTTGGACTACGAAAGATTAATTGGTATGTGCCCATTTTCGCTGCGTAATTAGTTACCTGGCATGTACACGTGTTTTAATCAGTAGTAAATATCCCTTAATTCCAACAGTGGTATCAGAGCCTGTGTAGGGAGTTCATGACTTTTGATAAAATTGGTATTCATGATTTTTGATAAAATTGGTGTTCATAATTTTTGGTAAATCTAATTTTCATGTTTTCAGTAAAATTGGTGTTCTTGGACGTTCTTACTAAAACATGATTTTTATCAAAATTGAACTTTGAATTTGTGATTAAGGTAAAATTTGATCTAAAAATGTGACCACCAACCCTAGAGTGCATGTTTTGGCCGAACCACATATGGTAATTTTTTTTATTTCTTCAGCGCCAAGAAAAACATAATTCGGCCGGCCCTAAGGTTATAGGAATAAATTTGTGATATTAATTACCAATATATTTTATGCATAATTTTAAGGATATAGATATATTTGGTAATATTTTATTTCCTATAGATTGAGAAAATATATTGTTGATAGATTTTATCCATAAAATAGAATCTTGACAATTAAATATATATATATATATTGGTATATTTTAGCTTCCGGAAATATATATATATTGTGCAAATATTTGGAAAACATATCTATTGTATTTATTATTACTTAGTGGCTAAGTTAAGTTTTTTGTGGATTTTAAAATCCTACTAAGCCCACAAGTAATGATTTTGGCCGTGCCCTATTGGGTTAATGGGCCGGGTCCAATTGCAACACTGGGTCATGCCAACAGACTCGGGTAACCCGTGGGGACCGAACCGGTTCGAGTCGGATCCCCGGCGGTTCAATGTTTCGGGTCGACCGAACCGAATTTTCTCAATCAGTTCGACCAAATGGGACGAGTCGGACCAGGTGGTCAAATGGGTCGGTTCAAAACCCAACCTGGTTCAATTAAATCGAACCGAAATAACCTAACCGGACCGGTCGGACCGGGTTGACTGAACTGGATCGGGTTCAGGTCAACTGAAATTATTAGGTCAGATCAAATTTAAAATTCAAATGTTTTTTTAACATTAAAATTACTTACACAGCGCGAAATGGTTTGTTACTTTAATTTTTTAATCAAACATGATGCCTAGTTTCGGTTATAGGGATGGATCTCGGAAAATGCATGATTATGGGACCGAATCATTTTGAAGGTTGAACTGCAATTGTTATATATTGATATGAATGCATGTTAGAATTGCGTCTTGACTATGTCAAGCTAGCTTGATATTACATGTTAAGGGCGGAGTCTTATTGTCAATTAATGAGTTGCGCACTAGGATATACATGTTATGCTGAGAGACCTTGATTATGATCCATGTCTAGAAGTTCGCATGACTGTTATAACATGAATTGCAAGTCAACCTCAAATGTTTAAATTAATATTCAGTCGCCAAATATGCATGTTGTATGTTTAGTGATCACGCATGACGCGTATGCATGGTTGTTCGAGGATGTGGCAGTGTATGATAATTTACTAGTGAAGTAGAATTATATATGCTTGCTAGTTCATCAGGACATTTTGACGCATGACGCGTACATGATTGTTTGAGGATGTGGCTGCATGTGATAATTTACTAGTGAAGTAGAATTATATATGCTTGCATGAATTCCTCGAAGCATTTTTAAAAATGGGGATTGGGAAAGCCAATATCGGGTGTATGTAATAACTCTCCGTTCCGGTTAAAGCGATTAAACCGTTTTCAAAAGAGACTGGTCTATTAGAAAAGAGACGACGGCAATGCGAACTCTTTTCACGGCCTCCTTCCATTGATTTACTGGTGATCGGGTTGGCTAGATGACTGAGGAATCATTGTTCACCTTCTATCTCATAGATACTCGATGAAAGCAATTCTTTTCAAAAAATTTTAAATTGCCTCTCTGATAGTCGCATGGTTTGTCAATGTGTAAATTTAGATGGATGATAGAGTGCGATTTTATATTCCTCGTGATCTTGATGGTGTGAACTACAATGCTTGGAGTGTATATGTGAACGATCTCCTCGATGCAATGGAAATTTATCATTGTATTGATGCAAAAGCAGAAAAAAAATGACGGGCGAATATGGTAATCTGTGTCTCAGTCAAGGAGAGAGGTTCTATGATGATCTGGAGGAGACTATGGTGATACTCTCAACCCTGACTCATGAGGTTGTAGAAGACTTCAGACACAACTATAGTGCATTACAACTTTGGTGTGCCATTTGCGCCCGCTTAGGTGGAGGCAAGGCTGCTGAAGCCAGAAATGCCTTAGTTGAGTATGATGCTCTTCTGTCCATGGATGCTAGTGTAATAGCCGCTCGAGACTTTCCAGATGAAAGGTCGATATGGATGAGAATATTCATAATATTGAAGAGGTATCCCGGATCCCCTTTCCTGGTTTGCTGACAATGAGGGACTCGCATACTTGATTGAATCAATTGAGTATACCATGGGTCTCTTCAGGCACAGTAACTAGCATAGAAGGGAAACTACCTTCATAGATCACTACATGACATCGAGAGAAGTCTACCATGATATACGTACATCATGGATTGAACATGGCCACAGAGGTCACACACGAACATCCGGTGGGTCAAGGCACCGTTGATAAAAGTGTGTTTTGGGTACGCCTCGTTTGCCATGCACGTAAAACCGTAAAATGTTATATATTAACACAGATCATCTGATGTGATTCACTTATGAATTTTTTTTTAAGTGTGGAGATTCGGCATGGCTGGAAGTTCAAGACTATATATTCTCTCTTTGTTATCGCTTTATGATTAGAACCTTGTTATTGTCATTGAGATCGAATCCATTCGATTCTGAGTACAATTTACTTATCAATTTATCGACCTTGTCAAAGGGATCGATCCAGAACAAAATCTGATATATATATATATATATATATATATAGAGAGAGAGAGAGAGAGAGATAGATAGAGAGAGAGAGATAATACCAAAATTTCGTCTTGGTCAAGAAGCTGAAAAGTAAACGAACACATATACTCCAATTCATTGTACCCATCGATTGCATAACTAAAACGAACGGTTTAGTTATAATTAATTGCTAGTACTCCATATATATTTTTATTGATAACGTAACGACGAACATGTATGAAACCGATCATTAAATTTTGGAAATGAAACGATTTCACCTAAGGTGAATACCTTGGGTGGCGCGCGCATAGTGCATGTATCAATGTAAAAACGCTACACGTAGATTCCAAATGTAAATTTAACGATGAGTAGTATGATTTTGATGCTCGAAATAAATTTCATTAATAACTTAGCCCAATTCAGGTTTACTCATTGAATACTCGTAATTCGAGATTATTGAATGTTTTAAGAGTTATCTCAATCTCGTAGAGAATCAGCTGGAGGGAAAGGTGAAAAACATTGCACGCTGATAAAGGTGGATCTCAAATGAGTTCAATAAGTTATAAAATGAAAAGGGTATTGTCTGAAAAACGATGATCCCGTATACACCGTGAAAGAACGGTGTGGCAGAGCGACGTGATCTACACTCATGGACATGGTAAGAACTATGATGTCGCAAGCTCAACTTCGGATCTCCTATTGGGGTGATGCGTTGTTGACTGCTACTCATGTAGTGAACCGTGTGTTGGATCACGGTGGAACTCCGGTACGGACTTTGACGGCGATCCTAGCTCCTTTGCTCCACGCAATCCTGCAAGAGGGGATAGACCGGGCGGTGACCCAGAATCCCTCTCCGATGCTTAAATGAGTGCCCAATACGAACTGACAAGCAAATAATCTCAAAAGGTATGTAATTCAACGTAAGTGTTCTGAGGTGACCTCTTGCCTTTTTATAGGCGAAGAGATGCCTCAGGTACCTGGTGAACCGTTGGGGGTGGTTAGCCCGTATCCCGCGTATCTCGGATGTGATCCCGCCTATCTAGGCAATGATCTCGCTTATCTCGGCCACGCCCCGCGTATCTCGGCCGCGCCCCGCGTATCTTGGCCTTATCCTCTGGCAACGAGTCCCGACTCCCGTCGGGGACTCCAGAGTTATCTTATTGTGTCACCGCTCGGGGCCCCTCGTCATCGTGACAGGGCCAATCATTCTTAGGGATTCATCATCTGGGCCTACTTAAAGGCTTCTCATCGGGAGCTTCCAGCTCATCTGTCGGAACCGACTCTGTCGGGACCTTTCATCGTCGGGACTCCCTCCGTCGGGACCCTTCTCCTAGGTCATCTTGACTTTCATTTTGGGCCTGGTGGGCCTGTTTGCCGTCTCCTCCCCGTTAAAGGGCCTGACGGTTGTAATCGAACCCATCATTTGCCCCCCAAGACATGAGGGACTTTTAGTTCGTCGTGTCTTCCAACTCTCGACCTTTCGATACTGGAATCGGGGATCTTTCCCTTGGTTCAGTTACTCATTTATCAGTCTTCTCCTTCACGTTTCCTCAGTGTTTTGTAGATAACTTGTTAAATCCTAGGGGTCTCCTTGGTTCCTCAGTTCATTAAATGCAGTGAACAGTGAAGCGACGTTTTCAGCCCACGTGCCTGATTTTTCGCGCCTGTCCTTTTCTGAAAAGTGCTTTTCAGGCCGTTTCATCATTACGTCTGTTGTCCTTCTGCACGTTTCATCTCAACGGTCCAGATTAAGACTCTTCGACTTCGACGACTCGGATCGAAGTGTCCCTTCCACTGTCTTCTTCGCCTATAAAACCCTAGCCATGGTCATAATTTAACTTTTATCGTTTCCGAATTCTCAAAAGCTCGCTGCAACTTCTCTGCGAACTTAAGCTCTGTAATTCCGAAGGTCTCAGAGTTTCTCCGGTCATTCTTCCAGCGACACCCAGTTCATTTCCTCAACTTCCACTTCATCATGTCTGGTAAGGATTTTTCCTTCACTGTCTGTTCGTCTCTTCCTTGTTCATAGCTTTCCAAGAATCCCACTGTGTTTTTCTTGCCATTGTTGCTTTTCAGACGACGGGTCCAGCTCTGAGGGGAGAAAACCTTTTAATTTTGATTATGCTCTGAATGAAATTTCCAATACTGCCTACGATGCAGCCCTCCGAGAGGGGTGTATCACTTCTACCTGGGAAGCCGATGCTCAAGGCCGGAAATGCATACCACAAGTTCAGAGTGAAGAGGAGCTACTTCTTCATCGGAAACTCCTCGATCCCATGACCCCGATAGCCAATCCTCCAACGGCTGACCCTGTGGAGCCCTCTGCCATAGACCTTGCGGACCCTGTTCCCGTTGATGCCGTTAACAAAGATTAGGCCTAATTTGCTTATTGCTAGAATCTTTGTATTCTCCTCCTTTTGTAATCATCGGGCCTTCGAGCTCCCTTAATATCAGACTTTCTTAGTTCCGATTCTTTCTTTGCACTTCTCCAAGTGGCTTTACTATACTTGCTTAGGTCGATACTTCGACACTTAAGACATTCTCGTACATCACTCAAGACGATTTACTAACTTGCACCACCTAAGGTGACTTACCATCATGCACCACTTAAGGCGACTTTTCAATACTTATAATAAATCCAAAAAACATGCATCACTTAAGACGACTTAATCTCGTGCGTCACTTAAGACGACTTTTCAATACTTAGAATAAATCTAAGAATCATGCATCACTCAAGACGACTTTTTCGTGCATCACTTAAGACGACTTAATTCTTATGCACCACTCAAGGCGACTTGGTATCGTGCACCACCTAAGGCGACTTTATAATGCTTAGAGTAAATCTAAGAATCGTGCACCACTTAAGGCGACTTTTCTCGTGCACCACTCAAGGCGACTTTTCTTGTGCACCACTAAAGGCGATTTTTTTTTTCGTGCACCACTCAAGGCGACTTTTCTCGTGCACCACTCAAGGCGACTTAATTCCGCGCACCACTTAAGGCGACTTAGTTCCGTGCATCACTTAAGACGACTTAACAACACTTAGAATAAATCTAGGGATCGTGCACCACTCAAGGCGACTTTTCTCGTGCACCACTCAAGGCGACTTAGTTCCGTGCATCACTTAAGACGACTTAATTATTACGTAGAGTAAATCTAAGAATCCCGCATCACTTAAGACGACTTAATATCGTGCACCACTCAAGGCGACTTTTTGATACTTAGAGTAAATCTAAGGATCGTGCACCACTCAAGGCGACTTTTCTCGTGCACCACTCAAGGCGACTTTTTGATACTTAGAATAAATCTAAGGATCGTGCACCACTCAAGGCGACTTTTCTCGTGCACCACTCAAGGCGACTTTTTGATACTTAGAATAAATCTAAGGATTGTGCACCACTCAAGGCGACTTTTCTCGTGCACCACTCAAGGCGACTTTTTGATACTTATAAATCTAAGGATCGTGCACCACTCAAGGCGACTTTTCTCGTGAACCACTCAAGGCGACTTTATCGGGCACCACTTAAGGCGACTTTCTTCAAGCATGGTGTTTCTTCAAGTGTTCGCCACTAAAAGAATGCTTTAACGTTCTGCCATCGAGGTCTTCCAACTTGTACGCATTTGGAGCTGGCATCCCCACGACCTTATAAGGTCCTTCCCATTTTGGTGACATCTTGTTGATTCGATCCAAAAGGGTGAACTCGTTGCGACGCCAAACCAGCTCCCCGACGAAGAACTGTCGGGACTTCACTCGCCGATTGTAGTACCTGGCCGTCGCCAAACGCATTCGAGCTTGGACTTCATCGGCTTCCCGCCTCTTCTCTTTGAGTAAGTCCAAGTCCAGACGTCTCATTTCATCGTTCGTCAGGGGCTCGTAATATCTCATCCGATGGGACGCCACAGCTACCTCCACGGGGGCGACAGCTTCCGTGCTAAACAAGGCCAAACGGAGTCTCCCCCGTTGATCGTTTGGGTGTCGTTCTAACAGCCCAAAGCACGTTTTCCAGTTCGTTCAGCCACTTGCCCTTCAAGGCATAGACCCTCTTCTTCAGGCCATCCATCACGATTTTGTTGGCTGATTCCACCTGGCCATTAGTCTGAGCATGGCGTACGGAGGCGGTCCGATGCTCGATGTTCAATTCCTCCAGATACTCCCTCACCTGAGAGCCGTTAAACGGTGGACCATTGTCGCTGATCACCACCTTAGGAATCCCGTATCTGGACACAATGTGGGTCTGGAGGAACTTGACGATCTGGTTCCCCGTTGTTCTGGCCAATGCCTTCGCCTCTATCCATTTCGAAAAATAATCGATTGCTACAAGTAAATACTTACATTGACCTTGTGCTTGTGGAAGGGGTCCCACCAAGTCGATGCCCCATTGCGCGAAAGGCCAGGCGCTCTTGATGGATGTCAGATTAGCGGCCGGAGCTACGATACTCGGGGCGTACCTCTGGCACGCGTCACAGGATTGGACCAACGCCGTTGCTTCCTTGCTCATCGTGGGCCAATAATAGCCCAAGTTCAGCACTTTCCTCATGATGGACCGGGCCCCTTCTCCTTCAGAATCCGATTGGTGTCGGGTTCTGCCACACACTTCAAGTACGGAGTCGAGAACCAGCCCTTCTTGTACAGCTGATCGTCTAGCATCACATAATTGGCCGCGATCCGACGTATTCTGTCCGCTGCCACTTTATCATCGGGGACTGCCCCCGTAGTCAGGTACGCGACTATCGGGGTCATCCAAGTTGGCTCCTCCTCTGATCTCGCTTTAATGGCGCACACCTGTGTTGGGTCGATGTTTGATAAGATCACCTTTTCTAAGAAATGCACCTTCCGATTTTCTTCCAAGGGTGCCCCCAAGGCAAATTTGCTCAAGGCGTCTGCCTCTACGTTTTCCTCCCTCGGGATTGCCTCGATATCGAAGCTTTTGAAGCTCTCTTTTAGGGCTTGTACCTCTCGCAGATACTTCTTCATTATCGGGCTCCTTGCCTCGTATCGCCCTTGAACCTGGTTTACGATTAAGACTGCATCACACTTTACTCTCAAGTGATCGACTCCCGTGCCTTTAGCAATTTTCAGGCCCGTGATAAGAGCTTCATACTCTGCTTCGTTGTTTGTGGCCTTGAATGTTAAAGCCAAGGCGTATCGGAGCGGTTCACCTTCACCCGGTGGTATCAACAAAAAGCCCGCCCCTGATCCGTCTGAACTCGAGGAGCCATCCGTGTACATTTCCCAGGTATTTTCTTCGTTTGGCTGTTCTGATTGCTCTGCCCTCTCTGGTTGTTCTTCTATCGGGACCTCCATAGTTGCCCCCTCTACAGGACCCGCTTCTTCTAAATCGGGAGCTGTAGATTCTGCTATGAAATCCGCCAATGCCTGGCCCTTAATAGCCGTTCTTGGAGCGAAGTGTATTCGAAATTCACTAAGCTCTACTGCCCACTTCACTAATCTTCCCGACACATCCGGTCGGTTCAAGAAATGTTTTAAAGGCTGGTTCGTCAGCACAGTGATCTCGTGTGCGTGGAAATAAGGCCTTAGCTTCCGAGCAGTAATAATCAACGCAAAGAGGTACTTCTCAACGGCAGGATAGTTCAATTCAGACTTGGCAAATGCCTTGCTTACATAATAGACTGGGACTTGATTACCCTCGACAATTTTTACTAACACAGAGCTAATGGCAAATTCAGAAACAGCCAAATAAAGGTAGAGCGGCTCGCCTGGAACCGGTTTCGCCAACGGCGGGAGGGTGCGAAGGTGCTGCTTGAGTGCTTGGAACGCCTCTTCACACTTGGCGGTCCATTCGAATTTCTTGTTGGCCCTCAAGACTTCAAAAAACGGCATTGATCGGTCGCTGGCTTTGGACAAGAAGCGATTCATTGCAGCTAGTCGGCCATTCAGCACTTGTACCTCCCGATGATTTATCGGAGACTGCATCTCCTCGATCGCCCTCAGCTTCTCGGGATTCACCTCAATTCCTCTCTGGCTTACCATAAAGCCCAAAAATTTTCCTGAGTGGACTCCGAAAGCGCATTTCGTCGGGTTTAAGCGAACTTGATGCAGCCTCATCCGCTCAAACGCCATGGTTAGGTTGTGCACGTGATCCTGGGTTTGTCGGGACTTCACCAGCATATCATCCATGTAAGCCTCCATGGTTTCCCACAGCATATCTCCGAACAGCTTGTTCACCATCCGCTGGTAGGTTGCCCCAGCATTGATCAACCCGAAAGGCATGACATTGTAGTGATTGATGTCACTATCTGCATAGAACGCTGTGTGGGGAGCGTCTTCCTTGGCCATCTTGATCTGGTTGTAGCCTGAATACGCATCCATGAAACTCAACAGCTCATGTCCCGACGTGGCATCCACCAGCTGGTCGATTCTCGGGAGTGGATAACAGTCCTTCGGGCAAGCCTTATTCAGGTCGCGGAAATCCACACACATTCGCCATTTCCCGTTAGTCTTCTTCACCAGAACTGGATTAGCAACCTGCCCACCTCCTGCTGGATCGCGATCTTCTTGTCCGTGCCCATCGGACGTCTTTTCTGCGTGATAGGCTTGATCGCAGGATCTATCTTCAGCTCGTGTTCGATCACATCGGGGCTGATTCCTGGCATATCGCTCGGGGACCAGGCAAACAGCTCCTTGAACTCCTTCAGCAACTCAATCAATTCTCGGGCTGTTTTTTCGGTCAAAGCAGACCCTTTTTTTACCCTCCTCTGAGGTCCGTCAATCTCGACTTCTTTTAGATCTTCTACAGGGGCGGGACGCCCAAACTCCTCTCTAGGATCTGTATCTGTCTGGAGGACAGTCATGGCTTCTCGTCTCCTCCTCCGGGTGGCGTTAACGTAGCATTTTCGGGAAGCTACCTGGTCACCATTGACTTCTCCGACCCCATGGTCGGTCGGGAACTTCATCTTCCGGTGTACTGTCGAGGCAACCGCCATCAGGGGGTTGATGGTGGTTCTCCCGATAATCGCGTTGTAAGTCCCCGCGGAATCAACTACCACGAACTCCACGTTCCTCCTTTCTGATTTCCACCCACTACCAAACTCCACTGGTAAGGTGATTACTCCTAGCGGATAGGAGGTTGAGCCAGAGAACCCGACCATCGGGAAGTTTGCCTCCTTCAGATCTCTCTTCGTTTTTCCCATGGCCTTCAACGCGTCCATAAATAGGATATCGGAGGAGCTTCCCCCGTCGATCAGAATTCGCTTCATTTCAAACCCGTCTACATCCAAGGTTACGACCAAGGCGTCGTCATGCGGAGTTTCCACGCCTATGAGATCCTCCGACGAAAAGGAGATCACCATTTCTTCCTTCAGGGTCCAGGATCGGGACCTCTTACCCAGCACCACCGCCGTAGGGATTCTAGAGGCATAAACCTCTCGGGCGGATGAAGTATCACCTCCAGCAGCAAATCCTCCGTGAATCACATTGATAGTGCCCCGTCTCTCTTTGCGAGCACCGGATGACTCTGGGTCGGTTCTCTTCTTCTTTGGTGACCGATCGCGGGATCGGGAACGGGACCGCGATCGGGACCGAGAGCGGGATCGACACCGCTTATCCCCGACGAATTCCTTGAGCTTCCCCTTCTGGATCAGCTTTTCGATCTCCTTCTTCTGCTCCCGACAATGATTGGTGTCGTGACCATTTGTGCGGTGAAACCGGCAGTAGCGATCCGTGCGAGATCCCAAGAATTCTCCGTCTTTCTTTGGGGGGTACCTAGAGATGCCTTGTCGTTCCATGACTGTCAGTACCTCCACCATGGAGCAGTTGAGAGGAATGTCAAGCTCCTCCCGCTTATCCTTCCTTGAAGAACGCCTATCGTCCCTCCGATCAGGGCGGCCTCGATTCCGACTACTTTCGGGTTTACCCTTTGACTTACGATCGTCGAAAGGTTTAACCGACTGTTTCCCTTTGTTCGACTTTGGGGGCTCCAACTCTCCCGCGGCTATCTTTGACTCCTGGACATCGATTTGCCGTTTTACCCTCTTCTGTAGTGCCTCCATATTCCACACAGCTTTTTCAGCTACACTGTGCATTAGGTCGGAACCGTAGGGGGCCGTTAAGTTCCGAATGATGGTACGAATGGTCTCACCTTCCGAGATCTCTTCATCAATCTCTGCCACACTGGCAGTGTACCGCTGGTAATAGTGTGCCAGCGATTCGTCGGGCCTCTGTACCACCTGGGTCAGGGATCTCACACTCTTCAACAGACGTCTCCGACCCTGGTACTACTGGATGAACCGATCGTGCATATCCGCCCAACAAGTGATGCAGCCTGGGGGCAGACTAAAGAACCAGGTCAGGGCTCTTTCTCCAAGTGTGTTTGGGAACAGCGTACACACTATGTCTTCATTCGGGGCTCTTCCCAGACACGCCATAAGGTGTTTCTGGACATGGCGAACCGGATCTCCTTCGCCATCGTATTCCTTTATCGTGGGGATGCCTAGCCCAGGCGGGACTAGGGTGTCGATGAGTCGGGGAACGAAGGGATGAGTGGATCGATCCCTTAGCTCCGACACCAACGGTTTCTGTTCTCCCATGCAGATGTTCACGATCTTTACCACCTGGTCGGGGGTGATGGGACCATTCAGGGGAATGGTCCTGTGCTGTACTGGTCCTGGCCCATCAACCACGAACCTCTCTGGCTGGCCGGATGCCCTACTTCTGTCCTGGCCTCGGGGCGGAGCTTCCTGTGCGTTCCGAACCTCTGCTGGTGGGGCCACTTCTTCCAACGGGGGCATCTCCTCCTGCCTCCTCGCGGCCTCTCTCCGATCCAAGAGAGCCTCCACGGCTGCCAGAAACATGGGCATGGCTTCTGCCACGGCCCTTGTCAAGTCTGTAGCTGGGGGAACCTCTTGCCCCCTATTGCCCTGGTGCTGAGCGGCAATGTCTTCGGGACCTTCATTGTGCCCCCCTGTCTGGGAGAGCTCAGCCGGGGGATGGTTCTGGTTTTCCTCCTGTTCTGGTACTGAATCCAGATTTGTTGCAGCGGGGTGACGGGAACCACCGGATTGTCCCTGTCTTCTGTGCTTGCCAGCCGGCATCGATCGAGTAGAAGGCATATCAGCTTTTTGTTTGATTCCCACAGACGGAGCCAATGTTGGATCACGGTGGAACTCTGGTACGGACTTTGACGGCGATCCTAGCTCCTTTGCTCCACGCAATCCTGCAAGAGGGGATAGACCGGGCGGTGACCCAGAATCCCTCTCCGATGCTTAAATGAGTGCCCAATACGAACTGGCAAGCAAATAATCTCAAAAGGTATGTAATTCAACGTAAGTGTTCTGAGGTGACCTCTTGCCTTTTTATAGGCGAAGAGATGCCTCAGGTACCTGGTGAACCGTTGGGGGTGGTTAGCCTGTATCCCGCGTATCTCGGATGTGATCCCGCCTATCTAGGCCATTATCTCGCTTATCTCGGCCACGCCCCGCGTATCTCGGCCGCGCCCCGCGTATCTTGGCCTTATCCTCTGGCAACGAGTCCCGACTCCCGTCGGGGACTCCAGAGTTATCTTATTGTGTCACCGCTCGGGGCCCCTCGTCATCGTGACAGGGCCAATCATTCTTAGGGATTCATCATCGGGGCCTACTTAAAGGCTTCTCATCCGGAGCTTCCAGCTCATCTGTCGGAACCGACTCTGTCGGGACCTTTCATCGTCGGGACTCCCTCCGTCGGGACCCTTCTCCTAGGTCATCTTGACTTTCATTTTGGGCCTGGTGGGCCTGTTTGCCGTCTCCTCCCCGTTAAAGGGCCTGACGGTTGTAATCGAACCCATCACCGTGTACCAACAAAATCGGTGGACACGACACCATATGAGTTGTGGATTGGTAAAGAGGTGGATCTTACCAGGCTCCGCCCTTGGGGTTGCGCAACTTACACGCATCAAACCGACAGCCGATACGGCAAGTTGGGATCTAGAGGATTGAAAAGTATCTTTATTAGAATCTCCGAAAACTCTAACGGATACGTGTTTGTGGCGGCTCAGTAAAATGGTGGTGTGGTCGAACATGAGTCCAGAGATGTTACGTTTATTGAGGATTAATTTCCGAAGCTTGTTAACATCAAAACGAATGAAGTCTTAATAGAACTAGAGCAGGATGAAAATGATCAGGTCCCACTTACTTCGAGTGGGAGATTTGAGGAACCAACAACGGGAAATGATGTGGTAAATGAGAATGGATACAATTTCATAATAAATCGAGTGGGACGAGACAATCCGACCACAAAATCATAGTTGCTCCGGGTGCGAATCACATAGAACCTGATCATGGTCATCTAGTTGCTGAGTCGTTGGATGAAAATCCTATAATTCCTCAACTACCAACTGGGCCAGTGGGAGTGGTACAACCAACTTGGTTCCTAGTCCGAGAGACCAAGGAATTCATCTCGAAGGTGGAATCCCGAGTCCAAGAGGTCGTCTAAGAAAAGCTGTAGGAGAAGGTTCTGGTAACGCTTTGGTTCCTAGTGGGAGCATTGTTCATAGTGGGAGTATAGTTCTAGATGGGAATAAGTCTAGACGTAGTCTAAGGCAGAGAACTTCTCCTAAGAAGTATCCCATTGAAAGATGTGAATTGTTCACTCTGACTTCGGTCGATGAACCGGTAACGGTTAAGCAAGCTTTGGAAGGTCTCCAACCAATGGAATGGAGGAAAGCAATGGAGGAAGAGATCGCCTCTTTGAAAGCCAATTTTGTTTAGAGTTAGTTGATTTGCCTGCTAAACGCAGAGCACTAAGGGCTAAGTGGGTTCTTAAATTGAAACTCACCGTCGATAGAAACATTGAGCGGTATTAAGCTCGACTACTAGTCGATAAAGGGTAAACCCAACTCCACGGAGTGGACTTTGATGGGACTTACTCATCGAATGTGTGGTACACCACGGTCTGGGCCATTTTGGCTTTGGTTGCTAGTCTCGATCTCGAACTGCACCAGATGGATGTTAAGACTGTCTTCCTTCATGGGAACTTAGTGGAAAAGATCTCCATGGAGCAACCAGAGGGTTTCTTATCCCCTGGAAATGAACATAAAGTTTGTAAACTCCAAAGATCGGTTTATGGTCTTAAACAGTCATCTCGGCTATGGTACCGCGGGTTCCACGAGGAAATCGTTTGTAACGGATTCGTGAATCTTCACGAGGATTCATGTGTGTACACGAAGACCTTAAGGTCAAAGTATGTTATCTTGACGTTGTACGTCGATGATATACTGATTGTCGCGAACGATATGAGTTATACGAATGAATCAAAGTCCTGGTTAGCATCTGTGTTTGAGATGAAAGACATGGGTGATGCCACATGTATCCTAGGCATTAAAATTGCTAGAGATCGTGGTGCTGGGAGATTATGTCTTTTGCAGGAAGCCTATAACAACAGGTTGTCGACAAGGTTCAATCTCTTTGATGCTAAACTTGTGGATACACCGGTTGTGTTTGGGTGTGCGCTGTCGAAGCGTGATGGCCCAAAGAACCTGGCAGAGCGCGAACGAATGAAAAGTGCATAGTACCTCAGTATGGTAGGAAGTATGATGTACGCTATGCAATGAACTCGTCCTGACATCTGTTACGATATGGGTTCGGTAGCGCATTTAATATCGGACCGCGATTATCAACATTTAAAAGCCGCCAAACGGATTATGAGATATCTGAAAGGTACAGTAGACTATGCTCTATGCTATGAGGGAAGTAAGCTCGAATTGATAGGATATAGTGACGCCGACCACAGTGGTGATCTAGATGATCGTAAATCCACCTCAGGAGGAGTGTTTCTCCTGGCTAATGCTGTCATATCTTGGATGAGCAAGAATCAATCTCGTGTCACGTTGTCCACTATGGAATCAGAATTCGTAGCTCTCTCAAAGAATGCACACGAGGCTGTCTGGCTAAGGAGATTAATGATTTTCCTACTTGACGTCGATGATGGGAGTAAGCCTTTGTGCGTTTACTTTGACATACAAGCAACGATAGGGGCAATCAAAAATCCTAAGTACCATAGTAGGACTAAACACATTGATATAAAATATAACTATGCGAAAAGTGTGGTATAAGACAAGATGATCACAGTTGAATTCACGCCTTCTGAAAATATGGTTGCGGATCCATTAACTAAACATTTACGCAAGGATGTTTTGAAATGCACGTAAAACTACTTGGCTTACGTAGAGTTTAGAAGGCTTGTGATGTGTCAGTAACATTTTTTATTCACAGTGACATTTGAATAAAAGAATTTCTAAATTGAGTTTATGATCTTACGACGTCATAATGGCATTATTACATCGGATGGACGGTTTATAAACTAGTCGTTGGAGTGTGAAACCTCCTATTAAAATATGTCGAATATGAACCTTGCTATGTCACACGGGCTCGGTCGTCTTGATGGAAAGGGTTCATCAACCATATCAAGACCGACTAAGAACCATGAGATTTCGAAAGATAATCCTGGTTAAACAAAATGATCATTTGGTTTCGGGGTAACACGACATGATCAAAGTTTTGCAGATCGCCATGAAGAACTCAGTTCGTCTGTAACCACATTCTAGGTTAGATGGAAATCTACGATAGCATGTGAAATTCCCACTTCTGATATAAATTCAGATTATGTTGTCGACATGCACTTCATACTGCGCGTGCCACGTTCGACCACGTGGTCAAGCTCGGTTGTGTTAGACGAAATATTTCGAGATTCTGAAGGACACAAACTTCTTTACCTTGAGCTTGTGACTTATCCCGGGTGCTTTATGAAGGAGCACCTGAAATACTCTTATCACTCGGAACTCATATCCTAGGTTGGCTCAATGTTCGCTCCCAGGCGTATGAGCGTAGTGCTGAACAAAAAAGGTCAAGTGACCACATTTCGTGCACCGCTTGAGTTCAACTAAGGATATGAGTGATGGGGATGGTCATGTACATCTGCAATTCTCCGACTATTGTATTCACTAGGTGGCCACCAACCGGATATTAGTTGAAGGTTGTGAATACTTGTGCGGATGCCTTGGAGAAGTATTCCTAAGTGGGAACTAGGCAATTGGAGAATAACAGTTGACCAGGGGTACAACGCAACACATAGCAATAACAGGTTGATAACATGACAGGGAATCAACGTTCCGCGGACGCTACAACACTCGTAACCTATGAGTAGCACGATGTCTGTTCTGTCTACCGGTCGCACGGCAAACCTCGTATGAACTATACAAGAACATGATTGGATCGCGAATGGATATTGATATGTTTGTCGACAACGTATAAATAGGCACCCTCCCATTCCGGCGAGTAGGAGCTGTTGGTATTTCGTGTATATGGGTCGCCGTAATTGGGAGCCCATTAATATAAGCCCAACAGATTAAGCATAATTGGAGTTAGGCACATAAGGGGTTTTGGATCAACCAAAATCCATATGAACCACAATTGGCCCAAAATGGGCCAAGCCTAATTAATGTGAAATTCGGCCGGGTATAGGGTAAACATTTGGTGGGTTTTGCTCACCTCCTCTTATAAATAGGAGGTGTTAGGGAACTACTTAGGGTTGATCACTCTCTCCTTTTTAGTTGTCTAGAAAAGAAATCGCCCCCCTATATTATCAAGGGTTCAGCCGAAAGTTTCCAAGCACAAGGAGGTGCCGAAATTGTGTCAACAATTTGGGACCCCAACAATTTACCTCGGAGATCCATCCTGTCACCGAATTGAAAAAGGCTTTGTTGTGGAGACAATTGCCTGCAGATTGCTCCTTAACAAGAGTTTCTGCGGGACTCGATCGGCAGATCGAGAACTCCCTCTTTAACGATTCTTGGACTACGGAAGATTAACTAGTATGTGCCCCTTTCCGATGCGTAATTAGTTACCTGGCATGTACACGTGTTTTAATCCGTAGTAACTATCCCCTAATTTCAACAGTGGCTATGTTACATGTTTGCACGTAGTTTAATTTAATGTTTGGATTATAATTACATTATTAACACATCTCGTCTAGGGGTGGCAACGGGTCACGGGTACCCGTCAACCCGCGGGTACATGCCCCGTTTTTGCCCCGCGACCCTTGGGGCTGTTCCGGGTTTTGGGTCGCGGGGTCCGCCGACCCGCCACGCTCCGTGCATGTGTTATACATATGTATATTGTTAGGTTCCGAGTCTAGGGTCAACGGGTGGTCGACTTAAGTCTCGTTCCTCACTGGAGATGTTGCGGATTCGGTGCTCTCGGGTTATGCTGTCCTAGCTTGTGTCCTCCCGTCCTTAGCTTCTCTTCTCCTCTCGCCCTGCAAGAGGGGCAATACCAGGCACAGAGGGGGGGGGGTGCCTGAT
This sequence comes from Clarkia xantiana subsp. parviflora, assembly GCA_036873135.1. Taxonomy (NCBI): domain Eukaryota; kingdom Viridiplantae; phylum Streptophyta; class Magnoliopsida; order Myrtales; family Onagraceae; genus Clarkia; species Clarkia xantiana. The sequence goes on from JAPTYO010000004.1 coordinate 30,327,582, forward strand.
GAACCCTCTCCGATGCCTAAGTCAGTACGGTTTTAGAGAGATAAAGCTAGAGAGATGTCAGAGCAAAATTATGCAACTTGCCAAGATTATCAAATGAATAGTGGAAGGGTTGTATTTATAGGCAACGGTGTTATTAAGGTGGTTTAATGACATTGTTAACCTTTTAAACACAATTAATTAACCTTTAAACACATAATTAAGACCTTAGGATACGGAGAAGGTTGGCGGAAATAAACCGAGTATGGGAGTCCAAGAATGGTGCCGGGACCCTTGGGGGGGAAGGAAAATCCGACCCCCAAGGGTAGGGGGTTGGGTGAGGCCACCCAACCCCTCCTAGGGGAGATCAGGTTGGTGGACCCGATCTCCCCTAGGGGAGATCGGGTTGGCTGACCCGATCTCCCCTAGGGGAGGTCGGGTGTGGCCACCCGACCTCACCTAGGTGAGTCTAACTTGGCCGGACGAGCGCTTCGGCCTCGTCCGGACCGTTGGTGTTTTCGCGAAGTGTTCGGGTTGAAGTTTCGATTTACAATCATTAACGGGGTGATAAAAATGGAACGAATCGGGAGTCAACGGGTTCAAATTGGGCGTATATCCATCACATGCCCCCGAGTCAACCAATGGCCTAACCCTTGATTGACTCTATTTTAGGATGGTATGACACGCGCAATTTGAAACCGGGATTTTACCTTATGTCGGAGTCCTTACTTACCCATGGATGTGTGTCTCTGACTCTGCCCCCTGTCTTATAAGATAGAGGAATTGCAAATGTCAGAATAGCACGGGCACGTGTCCAAGCACGTGTCCGTCCGAGGTGGAAATAATAAATTTAACACCGTCATGAGTGTGTGCTCGGAAAATGTATGCTCATGTGGAGATGCAACATGAACACAGCTAAACAAGTCCATGTTTCAATTTCATGCCGGGATAAGTCTAAGTGAAGAAAAATTTCAATTTTGGTCCGAAATTTTTCTAAGTATGGGATACTAGAAAATATGCCTATAGGATGTTAACTAGGAGTGAACATGGACATATCATGAACATGGGTGTAGACATGCTGCAATTGTAGTCATGAATGTATGCATGAATATATGGCGGCCATGTACATGGACGTCTAATGTTTGAACATACGAGAGTGTGTACGTGGGCATGCATATGAGTGCAAGCATGAACATGTATGTATGTATGGACGGGTTGTGGGTATAAGAATGAGTGATGACATTGATGTACCTGTAGATGTTAATCATGTATATGAGCATAAGTGCAAAGGTGAGAGCATAGGCCTCTCCTTTACCTGAGGGTGGGAACTCTGTCACTCAATGGGACACAACGTTCCACCTCCCTCGTACTAGCATGAGCATTGTCCATTAACCTCGACCTTCGGCATGTGTAATATTTTTCCTTCATTCGTTGGAGCGTGTGTATAGCTCTTGACCTTTACCCTGCAATTTGTTCCCCATAAAAGTGAGGGTTAGAATGCTAACAAGCTTTCTTCTTACCGCCGCGAGTGAAGGGGTCTATGGACATGTGTTAAGGGTTGACCCTTCCTTCGGATGTGTTGGAGCGTTGCTCCATTTGGGGAAACTAAAAGTTCGCCCTCTTCCCTTGGTGTTAAGGTTGCCCCTGTAGTAGGCGTATCTCGCCCCTCCATGAGTAAGGGTCGATCTTTGCGTTGGTTGCTCGTATAGATGACTCACTTTTGGGAAGCTTTCTTCTTCAGACAGGGAGACCGTTGAATCGGATGAGAGGGAAGAAACCTCTAGTTCTGCTTATCAGGCCAAGAAATTTTCTAAGTCAGGGAAGGCTGCTAATGCTTCCAGTATGTTCTCATTCCATTCTCTTTTCTTTGTGATATACTTATGATTGTTCTCATGTTGCTTCCTTCTTGTTGTTAGAACGTTCGCCTCTGGTTACTGAATGGGTTCTTGCGGTGGGCGAGAGTTCAAGTCAATCTATATCCAAGGCGTGGGAACCTGACTCTGAGATCGGGACCTCGGCTGCCAAGGAGAAGGAAACTGCGAGAGGCTCTCCTTCAAGTGCCCCCTTGCTGACTCCCTCTCATGATAAGGAGGTAGTGGTTGAAGAGGCACCTTCTTTGCTTGACAAAGGGAAACAATCTGTGGATGGCGATGGGGTGATCATAGGTCTTGATGTCTCTTCTCTATCCTCTGCCCCCCAGCCGAGGGGCCGAGTCTCAGGTTCATTTCGTCTTCATGTAGATTTGACGACTTTTGAAGGTGTCTTTGGCTTTCCTATGGGTTATGTTATTAACCCCTGCGTTGAAGATTTTTGTTTTGGTGATGGGTGTGATCATCGCCTTTCATTGAGGTTCCTTTCTCTTGCCATGGCTCTGATTAAGATAGCAAATTCTTGCTTGGGAGTTTGGTGGAGACTGTTCTTGAGTTAGCCTCTAATAGTATCGTAGTTGTGATCGTTGTGGGGATCGTTTCGTTATGTGCCCTTAATAGTGCTTGTCATGATTCTTTGCTTCATGGTTGATTTCATGAGATATGGAGGTTGTCTTCATAATGAGGACGTCTTCTACCTAGTACCACCCAGTGGGTTGAAATATAAGTGCCTACCTTTGATGAGCGTATGAAGAGTGTTGTTTCTCCCTTTTTCTTGAACCTCCTCCTAAGGCTAGGCGTAGCCCTTTGATGTTCGTGGTTGGGATGATGTCTTTACAATGTATGTCTTTGACAGATGTTTTACGATGTGCTGCCATGATAATCACTTCGAGGTATGTGGACATGATAGCCACTTCGTGATGTGTGGGAGTGATTGCCCTTCTGTAGTGTGTGGACATGATAGCCACTTCAAGGTATGTGGACATGATAGCCACTTCAAGGTATGTGGACATGATAGCCACTTCAAGGTATGTGGACATGATAGCCACATCACGATGTATGGAGTTGTGCTTTAGTATTCCTTTCTCATTGGAGAGCCGTCATTGCTATAGTTGCCTTTTGTTTAGGCTATGTTTGTTGGGTTAGGTCCCGATGTCACGTCTTGTCGGATGTTGTGTTGTATCCTTTATGCTCTTTAGATGTCTCCTTCATGAGTTGTGCTTGACGATGTTCAAGTCTGATACGAGCATAGGTCACGCGAGGGCGACATGCCAAACAATGACCTTTGTCGGGGGTTGATTTGTGCGACTTGTAAGGCAATTCTCTTCTTGATGGGTCGAGTTTATTTTGAGAGCCTTGAACTTTGGATTTCATGTCTTTGCTATCCTTGTTGGTGGTGTTGGGTTCCTTTGAGATACTTCTCTTGACTTGTGCTATGGATGGTAGGATAACTCGCTACTTTTCATGATAACCTCTTGTGCTTCTGTGTATGATCCTTTGGTCATGGACTTCTCCTTTGTATATGCTTTCCTTTCCTTATCTTTCTTTTGTGCTTTTCTTCACATCATACCTGCTATCTCATCAAGAAAAAACATTATGTGTTCTTTATACAACTTTACTTTGCAATTATTTTCTCATGGAATCCTTCTCAGTATGGTGCGATGATCTCTTCTGATACCCTTTAAATGGTATATATGGTACTGTTAGACCAAAGATACGCTCTTGGTGGGCGTCGAATCTGTTCACGAGACAGGATCTCGGATGGCACTTAACGTTTCACAGGATAGGCTCCCGGAGGGCGCAAGTTAGACCAAAGATACGCTCCTGGTTGGCGTCGAAAATTGTTCACGAGACAGGCTCTCGGAGGGCACTTAACGTTTCACAGGATAGGCTCCCAGAGGGCACAAGTTAGACCAAAGATACGCTCCTGGTTGGCGTCGAAAACTGTTCACGAGACAGGCTCTCGGAGGGCACTTAACGTTTCACAGGATAGGCTCCCGGAGGGCACAAGTTAGACCAAAGATACGCTCCTGGTTGGCGTCGAAAACTGTTCACGAGACAGGCTCTCGGAGGGCACTTAACGTTTCACAGGATAGGCTCCCGGAGGGCACAAGTTAGACCAAAGATACGCTCCTGGTTGGCGTCGAAAACTGTTCACGAGACAGGCTCTCGGAGGGCACTTAACGTTTCACAGGATAGGCTCCCGGAGGGCACAAGTTAGACCAAAGATACGCTCCTGGTTGGCGTCGAAAACTGTTCACGAGACAGGCTCTCGGAGGACACTTAACGTTTCACAGAATAGGCTCCCGGAGGGCACAAGTTAGACCAAAGATACGCTCCTGGTTGGCGTCGAAACTGGTAGTTTGAAATCTACCTCAAGATACGCTCTTTGGGGCGTCGAATCTGGTAGTGTTTTTTCTACCTCAAGATACGCTCTTGGGGGCGTCGAATCTGGTAGGTTGCAAATCTACCTCAAGATACGCTCCTGGGGGCGTCGAAATTCGTAGTTTTTGGAAACCACTCTCAAGATACGCTCTTGGTGCGTCGAAGGTCGTAGTATAGAAACTACTCTCAAGATACGCTCTTGGGGGCGTCGAAGGTCGTAGTATGAACACTACTCACAAGATACGCTCCTGGGGGCGTCGAAGTTCGTAGTTTTTGGAAACCACTCTCAAGATACGCTCTTGGTGCGTCGAAGGTCGTAGTATTGAAACTACTCTCAAGATACGCTCTTGGGGGCGTCGAAGGTCGTATTATAAAAACTACTCTCAAGATACGCTCTTGGGGGCGTCGAAGGTCGTATTATAAAAACTACTCTCAAGATACGCTCTTGGGGGCGTCGAAGTTCGTAGTATAAAAACTACTCTCAAGATACGCTCTTGGGGGCGTCGAATCTGTTCGCGGGAGAGGCTCCCGGAGGGCACAAGGTTCGTAGTTTTAGAATTACTCTCAAGATACGCTCTTGGGGGCGTCGAATGTGTTCGCGGGATTGGCTCCCGGAGGGCTCATAAGGTTCGTAGTTTTAGAACTACTCTCAAGATACGCTCTTGGGGGCGTCGAATGTGTTCGCGGGATTGGCTCCCGGAGGGCTCATAATATTACCTTATCTTGTGTCCCTTCTCATGTAGGGTGTGTCTTTGATACGCCTTTTAGATCTTTACTTGAGCTTTCTTTCCATGATATTGCATGCTACCACACTTTTTCTTCAATGTGGGGGATCACCTTTCGAGGGCGATGTTTGTGTGTTGCCAACTTAGGACGAGTCCGTATAGGGAGTTGAGGATGTTTTCCTCTTATGTGACCTCTTCTAGGAGAAGTGGTATTGCATGTTCTTGTGATCTTCTGCCTCTAATCTCTTCTTTTGCACTTAGGTGGACTACCAAGCACTTATTCGTTTGGTGCCCCCCAAATTGCTTGGTGGTCATACCGCCTTTCATATTTGGCCGTTGAATGCCCCTCGTTCATTTTCTTGGTTGGGTACCCCTTATGCTCGGGGCTCCCTTGTCTACTTGGTTGAATGCGATGAGTGTCCTTTGTAGGATTTACTCTTTCTCATGCTTGCTTGTTTCAGTCATAGGCATGGTTTGGATAATGCCTTTGTCGGATGTATCTTTAGGGGTTGGGTGGAGAGCTTTTGCTTTGGGTGGGTGGGGGTGATTTTCATTCTCTTGATAACCGGGATGCGGCAGTGTTTGTATCCTAGGGGTGCTTGTAAATTCTTTCCCCCCTTTCTTTGTGTTTTAGGTTGAAAAGCTCTCTCATAGAATGGTGTCTTGAGTTGTTAATCTTGTAGGTGTGTTTCAGACTAGTCAATCTAATCCATGCTCTTTTCTCGTGCATGGGGGGGGGGGGGGGGGGTCTGACTGGGCTGTGATAATCTTCTTGGAGTGTTGTGGCACTTAGTGTGCTTTGCCTTTTCCTTCATATTGGAGTATTCTTCAATGTCTTTAGGGGGTGTCACATTGGTCATGCTCCTCCCACCTTGAATGTTGATTATAGACTTCCTTTGAATTAGGACTTGAATCTGAAAAGGGCGTTTTCCTTTAGGTTTGCAGGTGATGCTCCATGATTTTCCACGGGTTTTCCCCCGTATTGTCTATTCCTTGTTGGATAACTTCATTAGAGGCTGCATTTGTATTGCGTACGTGTACGTGTTTGAGGTGTGTTGAGCTGACAAGTCCCTCCTTTTTTGTTTTGTCACAACCTTCATTCATCATGTATTCGGCGTATGGCCTTAAAGGCGGGATATTTTTCTAGTGCCCCTTTTATCGGGGTTCTCCTCTTGATGGGATGCCCGAGTCAAATGTCTTATCATTTGCAGACAAGGTGGTTGATCGGGATGTGCATCTAGTGTGAGGGTCGATCTTGAAACCTTACTCCCCAAGCTTTTGAGCTCTTCTTTGGTTGATCTTGTAGAACTATTATCCTGCCCTAAGGCTCTTGATAGGAGATGTATCTCCTTTTTCATACTCTAGTTGTTGCACTATCTCTTTTGCTAATCTTGCATCTTTAGAGTTTCTCTTTTGGTGCATGACTTCAATGACAGGATTTTCTACTGATGTTTATTCTATTAGGACTTGTATCCTTGGTTGCCTTCCTTTCTTGTGAGATGGCGAAGGAGTGTTTATGAACACTCCAATGTGTCGTACTTGGTAGAGGTATGCGCCTAATATTTATGGCGCTGTCTTGAATCTTCGTGTACCTATCTTTGATGAACATGTTATTCATTGCATATATAGTACGGAGTCCAAGGTCTCCGGGTTAGGATCATATTTTGAGAACAGAGATATAGTCATCTATTAGATAACCTCTTTATCTACGGATTTTATTTTTGCAAGGATAAATGCAAGGATACTTGTAAGGATATGTGTTCCATCCTTATTTCTGGTTCATTTGCAGTGCCGTGTCCCTAATGGGTGTGTTGATGTTCTGACCACCTTTACTAGTAGGGGGTCCTTTGGTATTAGGTATGCCTTACTCTTCTCTAGTATCATCAATGGTTGGTCATGGGAGATGTCTGACGGACTCCCTTCATGCACTATGGTTCTCTTCATGTCAAAGTTGGTGATTCCCTCTCTTATGACTAATATATCATTGTGTGGAAATACTATGTTTTCCATGTCCCTTTTTAAAAGCTTGATGATGGTGTCGCCATTTTTCCTTTGCTAGGTTTGGTGTCCTTGAGCGTTTTTGATGGAAGTGTATTCCATTACCTGGGATGAGCTTACTAGGTGAAATCATAAAGATCCGCTGGAGGTGTTTGTCTCTGATGGTGGGTGTTGCCCATGTGATATGGTTTCCTCCATTTTTGGAGGGATGTGTTCACGGCTACTCCCTCTCATGCTAATGGGCATTTGTAGGGAGGGCATGTTGTGACTGGTGCCCCCCTTGCATACCAATGCCCAATGGGATCCTTTGACGGACTTGGCCCTAGGATGCTTAGTGGAAGGTTATAGTAGGGGTAATCCTTTGTGACCTTCATGGTAGTTCCTCTATAGGATGTTGGGAGTGCTCAACTTATTTTTGTAAGTGAGCCTTCCATCTTGTGACCTTTCCCAGAAACTTGACCTTATAGGTGTTCTTTGGGATTGAGGAATCTGTTGCTTGTGCATCTCTTGATTGGCGACGGCCTTTCACGGATTCTTCTAGTGGTCCACCTGTGTATATATATATCACGGAGCCCGAAGGCGTCCGGTATGGTCATTCTTGGAAAACATGTTGATATCAAGTATCAAAATCTACCCCTTTTAGGGAGTTGACTTGTTATGCAGTTAAATTAAATAAGAGGATATGGGAAGGATATGGGTGTGGGGGTGTTGATATCCCCTGCTTCCTTGGTAATGTAACTGTTTTCCTCCATTAGTCTGTGTGTATTCCTTCCACTTGAGGAATATAAGGTCGCATCCTTGCAGGACGGACTAGGTGGAGGTGTATCCTTCATGTATGCTATGTGCGATCTCACTCTACTACGTCTCTCCATGAGACTTCCCATTGTAGTAGCTATGTGCTAACATGGTGTGGTACTCTATGAGTCCCCTGTTCAAATCCTTGTCTTTTCAACTCCTCCCCTGTCCTAGGGGGATGTGTGCCAAGGGTTGTCATGCACAAGGGGTTTGGATCTGTCGTGCTGTATCATGGGTAGGTGGTTGCCTTGTTGTGTTGTTGGGACTATGTCCCTGTTGGGGTACTTGGTTGAATTCATGCATCCTTGGAGGTCTTGCCTGTCTGTCTGCCCCCAGCGGGGTATATGCCCAATGTCACAGGTAGTGTGATTGCCCCCAGTGGGTATGTTGGCTCTCCTGAAAATCCCACCAAGGGGGAGTGAACCTGTTTTATGCTACTTGGCCTTACTCCCAGTATGTTGAGGACTTTCTTGCTAATGATGTTGGGTGAGCTTTCACTGTCTACCAGGATTCTTCCAATGTCCATATCAGTGATCTTCATTGTTATGACTAGGGCATCCTTGTTGTCTGGTAACACATGCTTCATGTCTCTTCTTGAAAATTGTATTATATCTTCTCTCTTTCCTTCTGCTTGTTCTTCCTTTGGTTTATGGTCCTCTAACTGTGCCATATACGCTTCTCTAGCATTCGCTGACTCTCCTCCAGCTCCATAACCTCCATGAATGACATATACGCTTGCCATCTAGCTGGTGATAAATAGGCTTTCTATTCGAAACCCACGGACGGCGCCAAGTGTTAGGTTCCGAGTCTAGGGTCAACGGGCGGTCGACTTAAGTCTCGTTCCTCACTGGAGATGTTGCGGATTCGGTGCTCTCGGGTTGTGCTGTCCTAGCTTGTGTCCTCCCGTCCTTAGCTTCTCTTCTCCTCTCGCCCTGCAAGAGGGGCAATACCAGGCACAGAGGGGGGGGGGGGGTGGTGCCTGATGAACCCTCTCCGATGCCTAAGTCAGTACGGTTTTAGAGAGATAAAGCTAGAGAGATGTCAGAGCAAAATTATGCAACTTGCCAAGATTATCAAATGAATAGTGGAAGGGTTGTATTTATAGGCAACGGTGTCATTAAGGTGGCTTAATGACATCGTTAACCTTTAAACACAATTAATTAACCTTTAAACACATAATTAAGACCTTAGGATACGGAGAAGGTTGGCGGAAATAAACCGAGTATGGGAGTCCAAGAATGGTGCCGGGACCCTTGGGGGGGAAGGAAAATCCGACCCCCAAGGGTAGGGGGTTGGGTGAGGCCACCCAACCTCTCCTAGGGGAGATCGGGTTGGCTGACCCGATCTCCCCTAGGGGAGGTCGGGTGTGGCCACCCGACCTCACCTAGGTGAGTCTAACTTGGCCGGACGAGCGCTTCGGCCTCGTCCGGACCGTTGGTGTTTTCGCGAAGTGTTCGGGTTGAAGTTTCGATTTACAATCATTAACGGGGTGATAAAAATGGAACGAATCGGGAGTCAACGGGTTCAAATTGGGCGTTTATCCATCATATATTATATAAAACTATAGTGTAATATAATTCATAGTAAAGATAAGTTTTAACGAGTTTGGTGATTAATATTTGAATGTTCAGTTAAATTTGTAATTTGTGATTTGAATTTTGATACGGCAAACATAAATTTTAGGATTTAAGGTTTCTAAAAATAAATAATTTTTTCACATGGATGACTTACGGGTTGACCCGCCCTGCCCCGTGAGATGTATGGGGTGGGTACGGGTAGACTATGTCGACCCGCGGGACGGGTCCAGGTTTGGCGATACCCACCCCGCCCCGTTGACATTCCTAATCTCGTCCCATTAAAACTGAAATATTTTATATGTAAAAAAAAGTATGGACCACACTTGATTTTTAAATTTATTTATTTCGAATAAATTATTATAATTAGTTTAAAAAAAATTGAATTTTCTTTTCAACCAAGCAGATTTGCCGAAAGGTTTAGCACCTTTTAGTCTGCCTCTCATCTCTCCTCTATTTTTTAGGTTTCCGACACCACCGCCTCAATCTTCATCATTGCAAACCCACTACATCCTGTCGCCGCCGTCGTTTCTTGCCCCATCCTTCACTCTCCTTACACGCCATCACCGGAAACGCCTCGTCTCCCCACACATGTGCACCCTAGTCTCCAGAACCGTCTATTCCAAACTTACTCACGTCTTCTTCCCTAAGATGTTTTTCACTAAAGCAAAACCCTACACAGACTCTTCCTCTCCTCCTCACCCTCATCGTAAACCTCAAAACATTCCTCCCCGATACTTTGCTTCCTTCTCCACCAAAACCCACCCTTTTTTCATTCAGAAACCTATGGATCGCTGGCAATTTGTCTTAGTCGGTCGTACGTTTAGTCCCCGGAGAGATCGTGAAGATGTTATCCGGCGATATATCACGGCGAATTGGAGAATCCTGCATGAGCCTGAGATCACTCGCCGAGAAGATGGAGTTTGGATCTTCGTTTTCCCAACAGAAGCTCAGATGCGTGAAGTTCTACAGAATGGCCCCTTCAATATCGAGGGTATGATTCTCGTGCTGGAGGTTGGCGACCCTCAACATCTTACCGAGCGCATCGATTTCACGTCTGTTCCGACTTGGATTGAACTTCGGGGGCTACCCATGCACCTTACTACTCGAGAGGCGGTCCACAATCTCGCAGCTGCGGCAGGCCCGGTGATAGCTTTGGAGTTTGATGATGCCCGCCCATGGGCTGTTGCCTTCCCTAGAGCTCGTATTCGCCTCAATTTGGAGTTACCGGTGGTCCCTTCCGTTGGAGTGGTTGATGACGGGTCTACCCATCAGGTTCTTTTTCGCTACCGACTTGGCCTCCCTTGTCGGCGTTGTGGCTGCTTTGGCCACAGTTTGGAGCAGTGCCGCACAGTGGCCTCAGTTGTTCTTTCTCAGTTGGATGCCCTCTTGGATCGCCTCTCTCATTATGTTGGTGCTCAGCCTCAGCTTGACCCCTCTAGGACTCTCTACTCCTTTGGGAATCGTGGTGCGGGAATTTTGACAAATTGGATTCCTTGGAACCTCGACCCGGCTTTCAATACCCCAGCTCGGGGTCTTCACCGTCGTCAGCGGGAACCTGAAGCTCGACCTCATGCAAATGGTTTTGCCTCCTCTGACCGGCCGGGTTCCTCCAGTCATACTACAGCTTCTCATGGTGGACGTGCCCCTCTACATGGATTTCCTCTTCTTCGGGGAAACCCTCCTCCGCAGTATTTGGGTCCGCCTTCACCAACATCGCCTCTCCCCTTTCAGTCGTCTCCTCCACACCTCCCTAATGGTCATTCTCACGCAGGAATTCTCCCTTCTCCTCTACCCACAGGACAGTCACAATTTCTCAATTTCTCCCCATCATCATGGCAAGACCCCCATGCAGCTGGTCCTTCTCACTCCCACCAACCTCAACTAGTTTCTCTCTACCCTTTCATCCATCCCCTGATGTTCACGCCGCCTTCGAACCCTAATGCTTTCCCTATGGTGCACCCTCTTACCCCCATGGCTTGGGGCCTTCATCCTACTCTCGGGTCGGTCCCGAACATTGGTTTTCGCATGTGGGATCCAACGCCATATAACCTCGATATCCCGATTCCGGAGCCTAGATCTCCCCCGGCTTCTCCCTTTGCTGACTCACCAGAGGATCTCACTGCGACATCCCCAATCCACTCACCGGATATTCGCACGCCTCGATCCCCCATCATCGATCTGGCCCCGTCCCCACCCGATCTTCCTTCTCCCCGGGCGGCTTCCTCACCTCTGGCTGACTTGGCGGACCTCCGGAATCATCTCCCAGTAACTATCTCTCAAGAGGACAGAGAGTCGATCGCAGCTGACTTGCGTGCCATTGATGAATATCACGCTCTGCTGGTCCGTAAGGCCCCTCAGACCTCACTGGATGCTCCGCCTGCGCCATCAGATGAAATTCATACTCCAGTTTTTCTTTACGAGCCTACGTCTAGATCTCCCCCCGGAATAGGCTCTCATGCGCCGTCGTTCTGACAAGGCGCCTATGCAGATCGACCCACCTCCAGCGGCCCTTCGCAAGCGGAAACGTCCAGCACCACCCTCCAGAGGTATCTTTATCCATGAACCAGATTTTTAGTCACCTCCGAGAAACGTCCGTGCTCGTCGGGAGTCGCCTGTTCGCTCTGGCGGAAGTCCTCCCTCTATTGATCGTGACTTGGAGGTATGGTTTTGTTTAAATTGGTGGCATTTTTCTACATTTCCTCATCTTGCTGTTGATGTTGATTGCCCTAGAATTTTTTTTGCTTGCCCTTTACTTGCAGAGAGGAGTTTTCACTCTTCTACCTTTTGGTCCATGATGTTTGACAACTTTTGGGTTTTGGTCAATGATGTTTTTTTTACCTAGTTTTGGTACCATATGTTTGCAGATTTTTTCTAGTTTTGGTCTAACCGTTACATTCCGTCCATTTTTTGACATGTTCAAGTCACGTGATCCACTCTAAACTTTAAATTTAGTCCCTCTAATACTTTCTTAACCTTTTTTTTGTTCAATTTAGTCCCGAAATTTCAAAATTGATCCCAATTGGACAATAAATCCAATTGAAATTTTGAAACTTCGGGACTAAATTGAACAAAAAAAAGGTTAGGAAAGTATTAGAGGGACTAAATTGAACAAAATTGAAAGTGTAGGGTGGATCACGTGACTTGTACATGTCAAAAAATGGACGGAATGTAACGGTCGGACCAAAACTAGAAAAAATCTGCAAACATATGGTACCAAAACTAGGTAAAAAAAATATCATTGACCAAAACCCAAAAGTTGTCAAACATCATGGACCAAAACACATGTTAACTCATGTTAGTTTTAGGCTGGAATTGTCAAGGTGCGGGGCCACCCTTGACAATTCGTCATCTTAGATCACTAGTCCACCTTTACAAACCGTCTGTGGTCTTTATTTCTGAGGTGAAATCCCGTAATTCTAGTCTAGTTCCTACACTTAGAGCTCTTGGGTTTGATAACTTCTGCGAGATAGCCCCTTCGGGTATCAGTGGTGGGCTTGTTCTCGCATGGCGGCACATATTCAGTCTCCTCGTGACCTCTTCATCTTCCAATAAAATATCAGCAACGATCACTTTGACTCCTTCCTCCACCCCTTGGAACGGATTTTTTGTGTACGCTCCCTCAAAAATTCTGGACCGTCTCCTGTTCTGGGAGGCATTAATATCTCTTTGTGTTTCATCCGCCTCTCTTTATGCTGTTATGGGGGACCTGAATGACGTCTGGTCTCCCACCGAGAAAGAAGGGGGTAACCCCATCTCTGCCTCTCGCCTAGCTCGTACACTCTCTTGGTCGGACTCTGCAAATCTTCTGGATCTAGGCTTCCAAGGGCAAAGGTTTACGTGGACGAATAGACGGGACCCTCCCGACTTAATTCAGCAACGTCTGGATCGTATTATTGCTTCAACCTCTTGGAGGTTCCTTTTTGAAGATGCGACGCTTTATCATTTGGCAACGGTTGCTTCGGATCATTGTCCGATCCTCCTTTCCCTTTCGGGCCCCCTTTCTCCCGAGGGTCACTTGGGCGACCGACCTTTCCGCTTCGAGACTATGTGGATGTATCACTCTTCCTTCACTTCTACCCTACATACATCTTGGTTCGCTCCGACCTCTGGTTCCTCTCAATTCCGACTCGGTCGTAAACTTATTCGCCTTGGTCATACACTTCGTCACTGGAATAAATCTGAATTTGGGAATCTCAAAACTCAAATTCGGGACACCTCAGCTCTCCTAGATGTCGCTACTAGCAATGATTCTTCTTCCTCGGAAGTCCCAACTTTGAGAGATCGTCTGCATACCCTTTACGCCCAAGAAGAGACTCATTGGCGCCAAAAATCTCGCCAACTTTGGCTAACCGAAGGGGATCGCAATACTAAGTTCTTTCATGCTAAGACCATTGCCCGTCGGGCTCGTAACTGATTGGACTGGCTTAAGGATTCCGATGACTCATGGATTATAGATCATGCTGCTTTACAAGCCCACGTTTGTTCTTATTTCTCATCTTTATTTTAGGTCTTCCCTCCTCCTGAAACGTACCCGCTCCTTTCAGTCATGCCATTTACTCTCTCTTCGGATTATTTTTGGGTCTTAACTCAGCCCCTTCAGGCGGAAGAAGTCACCTCAGCTCTTTCCTCCATGGCCTCGGACAAGTCTCCCGGTCTAGATGGTTTCCCTCCACGGTTTTTTCAAAGTCAATGGGAGACAGTTTCTTCTGACACTCTTAGGGCGGTTTCTAGTTTTTTCTCCACTGGCCATCTCCTTCGTCAACTCAACGACACTCTCTTGGTGCTTATTCCCAAAATTCAGCATCCCTTAAAGATTTCGGATTGGCGCCCAATCAGTTTGAGTAATACTTCATACAAAATTATCTCCAAGGTGTTATTCAACCGACTTCGACAATTCTTGCATCCCCTTATCTCCCCCTTTCAAAGCGCTTTTGTCCCTGGGCGACTCATTACTGAAAACATTCTCCTTGCTCAGGAATTGCTTCATGTTCTTAAGCGTCGGCGTAAAGGCTCTTTTGGCTTGATTGCTCTCAAACTCGATGTGAGCAAAGCGTATGATCGGGTTGAGTGGCCTTTCGTACATCGCGCTCTCCTACAGTTTGGTTTTCCTACTATCTTTGTGAACTGGGTGATGGAATGTGTGACTTCCACTCGTCTGTCAATTTTAATTAATGGCCGAAAAACTCCCCCTTTCTTCCCCTCTCGTGGACTTCGACAGGGAGAACCTCTCTCCCGATTCTTATTTATTCTTTGTTCTCAAGTTTTGTCGTATCATCTATCATTGGCAATCCAAGAACGTCGGATCCGAGGTTTCAAACCTGGTCAAGGGTGCCCTCAACTTTCTCATCTTCTCTTTGCTGACGATAGTTTGCTTTTCCTTGAAGCCTATCTCGATAATTTGAGTGCCGTTAAATCCCTTCTTCAGGCTTACGAACGTGAATCTGGCCAAATGATTAACTTTGAAAAATCCAGGATGTTGTTCAGTCCCAATGTTGACCCTATATCTCGTCATCTTTTCTGCCAATTCATAGGAGTCCTCCCGATGAAAGATGATGAACTTTATCTTGGGCTCCCGGTTGATTGGGCTAGGAATAAATCATGTTGAGCAACCACCTTGATCGATCGAGTTTCTCAACGAATCCAGGGATGGATGAGTGGTTTACTCTCTCCCGCAGGGAAGGAGGTACTTATAAAATCCACTACCTCAGCTATCCCGACATATGCCATGTCTTGCCTCCCCCTCCCTAAATTGGTATGTTCTCACCTTGATCGTCTCTCAAGAAATTTTTGGTGGAAGGGATCTCCTGATAGGTCAGGCATTTGCTGGGTCTCCTGGGATCGCATTATACGCCGTAAGTCCCTTGGAGGCTTAGGCTTCCGTAAATCTCACATCTATAACATGGCGCTCCTTATGAAGCAAACTTGGCGACTTATTACTGACGAGTCTTCTCTCTGGCCTCCACCATTCGCCAAAAATATCTACGCAACTTCGATTTCTTCACCGCCTCTCCCTCCCCGGGGCACTCCACTATCTGGAAGACCATTATTTCCCTTCGACCATCGTTTCTTAAGGGAGCTCGTTGGCATGTGGGTTCTGGGTCGTCTATCCATCTTTGGAATTCTCCTTGGGTTCCGAACATGGGCCTTCTACTCCACTGGCTCCCTCCGAATTCTCGACCACCTGACTCGACTGTAGCTGATCTTATTGATCATCCTTCTAATCAGTGGAACCTCTCTCCCATCTCACACCTCCCCCCTCGGGTGGTCTTGGATCAGATACAATCAATTAATCTCCCAATTTTCCCAACTCAGGACCGCTTCCTTTGGTGTCACACGTCCTCGGGTACTTACTCAGTTAAATCTGGGTACTCTTTCCTCCACTCTCTTAGTACACAGCAAAATATGGGCTCTTCCTCGACCTCCCACCAGAGTGCTAATCCTTCCTTCTGGTCTAAATTGTGGTCTCTCCCGGTTTTTCCAAAGCTTCGGATGTTCCTTTGGAAAGGTCTCAACAATGGTTTAGCTCTTGGTCTTCCCCTTCACCGCAGGATTCCCCACCTAGATCCCTTGTGCCCCTTTGTCGGGACCAAAATGAAACGTGGGACCACGTTATGTGGAATTGCCCCTTCGCCTCACGAGTTTGGTTCGTTTCCCCCCTCTCGGTTCGGACTTCTTCTATCTCTGGGACGGTTTTGGATTGGCTTACCCTCCCTAGCCCTTCCCTCCCTAGTGAATGAAACTCTCAGGATTTACTTGTTTGCAAATGCCTTATTCTATGGAGTATTTGGATTGAGCGGAATGAAGTGGTTTTCGAGCCAAACAACCCTCTGTTGAATCTGTCATGCATACTTTCTCTGTTATCAGCACTGATAATCATATTGGTTTGATGACTGCCACAGGTACTCCGGGACGATCACTCCCACCTCGGGTGAACCTTCCACGACTACTAGACCTCCCTGACTCTGGCTGGGTGGTCATTATGGATGGTACTGTACATATGGCGTCTGGTTTTGTCTATGGTGCGGCTCTCCTTTTTGCTCCCGGTAGGCAGCTTTGTGTGATAGCTGTCAGTTCATCAGAAGGCATCGACCCTCTTTTTGTTAAGCACTAGCTTGTAGATCAGGACTCCTTCTGGCAGCAACTTTCTCCCCTCCAGCGTCCCCGGTAACGCTAGCCACGGATTCACTCTTGCTGTCAAGTGCTGGGAGGTCTTCATCAACTAGTGTCTCTTTTCGGGGTCCTTGATCCTATTCGTTTTCTTCTTAGAACTAATACTTGTTTTTCCCTGTGTTTTGCTAGTCGTACTTTAGTTAGGCCTGCTCATTCTCTTGTACGTAGAGCAGCTGCCCTAAGTTTGTCGGGTTCTTGGGCGTTTCCTCAGATTCCACCTTGTCTTTCTGTTTACTCTACTTTGTTGTAAATATTTTACAAATGTGTTTCTCTTTAATGAAATTGTCCTTTCTACAAAAAAAAAAAAAAAAAAAAAAGGAAAATAACATAAATGATCCCCGAACTTTACTCATTTTTCTGTCTCTGTCCTTGAACTTTATTTTTTTCTATTGATGTACTTGAACTCGTCAAATTCATTAAATATTATTGTTAATTGTGGCGATTAGACATTGATTAAGCAAAAAATATTGACATGGACAAGTTGGCGTGTCATTGTTTATGGCCACATCATGTTTAGTGTCTTTTAGTTTCGTGTTCTTTAGTATTTTTTTTATTTTTTTTCTTTATTTATTAATTTATTTATTTTCTAGTTATTGATATATATTAAAAAAAATATGATGTGACCCTAAACATGTCATGTCAGCTTGTCCATGATATCAATTTTTCGTCCAATTAGCGCATTATCACCACAATTAATAATAAAATTTAACAGCAGGACTATAAATGAATGAGTTTTATGAGTTCAAGTACCTCAATAGAAAAAATTAAAGTTCAAGGACATAGATAGAAAAATGTGTAAAGTTTTATGTTGTTTAAAAAAAAAAAAAAAAAAAAGCAGATTTGCCCATTATTCAAACGATGCCGTAGTGTCTCAGTCCTAGTCCAATCCTATCCAGTGGCCTCCAAAGCCCGATGTCAAAATCGTCAATTCATAACCCTACATGCTTCCCGCTCCTGGTGTATTCTCATTTTCGTATTCTTATTCATAATAATTTGATTATCATAATATGATTTTTTTGGTTAATGATATCATATGATTAATTAAAAAGAAAAATATAATTACAGAGATATCTATCTCCCTCCTTACCTTGGCCCCGAGATCTGCAGAAACACCAACCAGCTGCATCCAACAAAACCCTCCTTGCTAAAACACCAATAAAGAGAATAAGCATGCGGATCCGCAAGCACGCCAAGCTATCGTCCCTGCTCCTCTCCTTCCCCTCGATACCGCCGCTGCCGGAGACTCCACCGACCCACCTCTGCCAGCTCAATCAGTCCCCCTGGGACGTCATTCCTTTCTCATCCTTCCCGTACCAGGTAACACTTCTCTTGCCGCCCATGGATATCTGTGTCTCCTCTCTTTCCCGCTAGGGTTCTTCATGTCGTGACGTTATCTCTTATCTAGGGTTCATTTCCTCCCTCTTCCCCTCCTGCATTGTCTCGTAATAATCGATTAGATGCGAAATTATCATTTTCCCGCCCTCTGTTTCGCAGCTCGACGGAGAAGACTTCTTCTTTTCCAGAAATGGGAGCCCGGACGATCCACCCGGAGCTACGCACAGGTAATTCCTATCCTCCAATTGCTATCTGTATGTAGATTTTGTAACATTGCAGTGCTAGGGTTTTGGTTACTTGTCGTAAAATTGATTAACTGAAATTTCGCTTCAAGAAGCTCTGGGATTGAGATTTCCTTGCGTTATTTGCAGCAGCTTTGCTTCGAAGAAGGACGATATTGGTACGCCGAAGCAAGTTAGCGGTTTCGACTTCAGTAGCAACGAGCTCGATCTTTATAATGGTGATCACGATTGTAACGGCAGCGATTCCGGAGCAGAGGTTGGGGACTCGCCGGTGAAGGGTATTTGTAAGAAGACAAACGGGAAGAGGTGGAGGTGTACACGAGCGACCAGAGAGGGGCACTATTATTGCGATTATCATTCAAAGCCTCGGCGCAACAGTTATACTGTCGCTGAGAAGGATGATCCTCTGGTAACGGAGATAAAGAAGCGCCGAGGCCGGCCGCCGAAGAAGGCTGGGACCCAGCCAACGGCGACCAAATCCAGCCAATTTTATTATTACTCTGGTTTTGGTCCATTGTGGGGGAAGCGCCGGAATGAGAGGGAGTCGCCGCCGGCGGAGATGGACGCCGGAAGCAGCCCGCCCACACCCTCTTCGTCCTTGCAGATGGACAGTGAAGAGATGGAATTGGACGATGAAGACGAGGTGAGCAGTGACAGCGGCGGCAGGAAGAGGGTCAGGAAACCGATAAAGGCCCGATCGCTGAAGTCGTTAATGTAATGAATCGGGTTTTCGGGTCGGGTAGGTCATGTCTAATGTGTTTTATTTAGTGCTTTGTGTTAGGGTTCATTGTTTCTCTTTTTGTGGATTTTTCAGCTTTTTGCTATTAATAATTATTAGTATTTCTTCTTATGAGCTTCTTTAAAATTTCGTATATAACATTTATATATCTTCTAAATAATAATTCTTAAATTAATTAAGACACATATACTATTTTTATTATATGGATAAATATTTAAAGTGTGAAATTTTTTGTGAAAAATCCATAGAAAGTTGTTAAGTAACACATGTCAAGTGATGATTGTTCATAAAATGGAAAGAGAATGTTATTATACATTGCCATGTGGACCTAGAAGTGCTTTCTATGAATTTTTCACAGTTTTTTTCACAGGCTCTAGCATCACCCTTATTATATAGTAGTTTTATTTAACTATATAATTATATACATCTTATTATTAAACTTTTTAACTACCACCAATAAACTATTAACATTAGTTTGATTATATAATGGTGTCACTACATAGCAGTGTTATCAGAACCGGATCGGACACCGAACCGGTTAGGTGTCCGATTCCCGGTTCACCGGTTCGAACCCGATTCGGATGCTGACAGACCAATTTCAGATTTTCCTAGTTATTGGTTAGAGATGCAACTTTCCATCGTCTCTTTAACTGCCCACTTCTTCCCTCTTTCTTATTTCTCTCACTTCTCTCTTATCTTGCTAAAGAGAAATCTTCTAGTGGATCTATTCAGCATCAATTGACACCCAACAACTCCTCATTCACATTTTCCTCCCGAATTCTCTTTCAAATTGAGAAGGTTAACCATAAGTGCGGACCTCGGGACCAGATCCGTGGCGAAATCGAAGCCGTCAACCACCCAATCGGAGCTGGGCGGGGCAAAGAGTGTGACTGGAGTGCACTGTCCTGGAAAGAATGAAGATAAGGTACCTAGACCTGACATGTGAGATATGTTTCAGCTTGTGTTGCCACGCTACCTGGAGAGGTATTTATAGAAAACGTTGTGGGTCGAGAAGATGATGAAGAACAAGACCTTGATTGAGATGGTGGCAGCGGTCTGGACTGTACAACTGGGGCAAAAGCATAGGGTTGTTCAATCTTCCGAAGACGCGGCGCTGCTCTCCCTCTACCCTGTCTCTGAACCGGTGAACCGGAGAACCGCTCGGTCTGCCCAAAACCGGACGGTTCGCTAAAAAACCGGAAATCGGACTGGGTTCACTTACATCTTCCGGATTTGCTTGAATCGGACCGCTGAAGGTACCGGTTCCGGTTCGAACCCGGTCGAACCGCCGGTCCGGTCCGGTTCTGATAACACTGCTACATAGTGTATCTCTTAAATTTAAGGAATGCACTATAGAAAAATATGTAAATCTCAATTTTAAGAAATACTATGTAAAACTATTGTAGCAATTTTTCATACATTATATAAAAAATATGATGAACATACAAATATATATAGTGCTATGCAAAATCATTATGGTTGCTCTTATCTATTATTATATCTATCTATCTATTATATAATGGCCAAATGCCACTTTGTAACCGCTAATTTTCGATCTAATTATCTATATTACTAAGGCAGAACTTGGTTTTACACAAGTACCATTCTTAACATCGGCCGAATTAACTAAATGTAATCAATTAACTTAGGGTTTTGTGGTAATTTCTTATTCCTAAATATATTTGAAGAAAAATCATTACAAATTGTCACTGCAAAGAATCAAACCTACGATTTATTGCATAAAAGCAACATATCTTTACCATCTATGCTAATAAAATATTTGTTATTCTCTTAATACTTAATTGTATTAAGCGGTTCCGAATAGTAAAATTAACTTAAATTGTGAAAAAAAAAATTTATATCAAGTTAAAAAATAATCTAAAAAATTAAAATAAATTCTAAATGGGCCGAGAGAAAAAAATATTCGGAATCGCATAGTCATGTCGGTAATGCATGTTGTGCACGCGCGTAGCGCGCGCAGGTGTTTAGTATTAAATAATAATTATGATTATTAAAAAATGGTAATTTTATTGGTAAACCACAAATTTCTTTTCGTATGCCACTTTTGTTATAAAAAAACAATTATATACCCTAAATGTCAATTAGAAATTACCATTTTTAAAAATTTACCATATCTATACAACATGTAAATGGAAAGCCTACTCCATAAAAAAAAATAAAAAAAAAAACTTCTGATGTGGATCCTACGCAGCCTAGATCTCACCGTTGCCAAGCTCCCACCACGCATGCTTCGGACATGACCAGAACCTTCGCCGCCAGACGTAGAAAGACCCAATCACCGCAATCAGTCGCCACCGCCATCGGAGTCTGCCACTGTAGCCAGCCGTCTTCGCCGCCTCTTTCAATCAGAGCTTCTTCTGTCAACACTGCCACCTCCCGTGCCACCCGTTGTCCTAGATAAGTCTAGTTTAATTTAAAGGTCAACCATGTAACAATGGTGTTGTGGTTCAGCGCCTCATCCCTTAACCAGATTTCAGGGTTCAATCCCCGCTAGTGACCATGGGAATGGAAAATTGTTCATGACCAGCACTTTATCCCTTACGGGCTGACCTGGTGCGAGTGAAGATTAGTTTAGGTGTGGAGCAAGCATGCTACGAGTGCTGCCCTCCTGATGAGGGCCCCCTAGAACCGCCCCGCGGGAAACAAGCCTTGGTTATCACACAACTGAAATATGCATACATAGTTCTTATCATAAAGATGAAATTTGAGGATTAAGATGGATTTATAACTAATTATATAAAGATGAAATGGTTTAATTATATAGTATATGAACTTCATAATTGAATAGTAGTATATCAAGAAGAGGACCTTCTGCTTCAGGTTGATAATTGTTAGGTTGGGCAAAAAAATTGGTTCGGCTAGATTTATAGGAACCTCTCCAGTCCGAACTGATTCAAAACAGACTAGGAGTTGGGATCAAGATGACGTGGCCTTGAACTTCTAGTAGTGGACTTTGAGGTCTCGCCGGGAGCTAACTCTCGTATATTTCTTGACATCTTGTGTACTTAGTCTCCTTTGGGAGCTTTGTGTGAGGCGAGGACCTGAAAATGGGTGGGGATGACCCCTGATTCCACTCCGAAACTTAAGTCGGTAATGGATTTAAAAAGAGTATTGTAAAGTAGTGAATCAAGATTGTAAAATATATATATTGTTCCCCTATTTATAGGGGTGATTACCGACTTTAAATGGCGGCTACCCTCTTGGAAGGGTTTCTGTCCAGAGTCGGTTTAAGCAGGTGACAAGTAGGTCGCCACCTCATCTTTCTTTAGCTGGGAAGGTTTCCCTTTAGCGGCTGAAGCAGATCGCTACCTGTCTCTTTCCTTATGGCGGCTAAAGCAGGTCGCCACCTGTCCCTTTCCTTAAGATGAAGTTTCTTCATGGCGGCTAGAGCAGGTCGCCACCTGTCCCTTTCCTTAAGAGGAAGGTTTCTTCATGGCTGCTAGAGCAGGTCGCCACCTGTCCCTTTCCTTAAGAGGAAGGTTTCTTCATTGGTGTTTTGGCTATCAACTCGACTCGTACCTTAATAGGAGAGCCTTGAGTGATTTAGTCGCCTTCTTTTTCTAGTCGTTCTTCAAAAGTCGACTTCTTCATATATAGTTGTCGACCATTTGTCTTTGCCTTGTCGTTCTGAACAGAAATGGTCGACGACGTTTCTTTAGTCTCGCCTTTAAACGTACTCGACTTCATACTATCCTTTTAATCGTAACCCAACACTTGCCCCCCGAGACTTAAGTCGTCAACTTCATTCGTGAAGAGGAGGTCTTGAGTCGAGTATAACCTCCAGGATCTATATGCGAGATTCGGTATCCAATTTCGCCATCAGTTTACGAACTTCTGATTTTTGAGGTTGAGACAGGTGTCTTTAGTCGAGACGTGGCCCTTGGCTAATGAATTTTTTACCGTTGAGTGATTTTGGAGAAGCTCAAGAGTCGTATCAGTAAATTTACAACGGTTCTCTAGACAATGGTCACGTTGTCAGTGAATACACCAATGAATGATGACCTAGGGAAGGCTTCCTTGGGAAGTTATCCAAGCGGCGGAGAATTTAGTTTAAATACTACTGTTTCACTTTCATTTTTTACTTTTGCTCTTGTTCTTCATTCACCCCGGCGAACCAATATAGTGTTTTTTTCATCAACCCAAACTCGCCTCATTCTTGTGCTCTTACATAGAGGATTTTAATAGGAGTCGCTACTGCTGGTCCTTCCGATCCTAATCGAGAAACCTCCTTTCTCCAATCTCTCTCCAAGAATCCAATGGCCGCTCAATTTCCCGAAGATAGGTTCCAAGGTTTCGTTCCCTCTTTTTCTAAACCTCTTAAGGAGAATAAATTATCGAGCGCCGCTTTCATAAAAGCTGTGACGTTGGCTAACCTGAGCGATGCTGAAAGGCCTCGATGTGGTGGTCCCATCGGGGAATGTCACCAAGCTCAAGTTGGGGAAGTCCCAGTTTACGCGGGCCAAATCGAGGTGGGGCTTCGATTCCCTTTTTGTTTAGAGCTGGAAGAGCTTTGTGAGCACTATGGTGTGCATCCCTGTCAGCTCACGGTTAATGCCATCAAATTTTGGGTGGGGTTTCGTTGTTTGAGTGATACCTATAAATGGACATACACTCTCCATCTTTTTCAATGCTTCTTCCAGTTGTTAAAGAGTGAAGGATCAACTTTTGGCTTCAAAGGTCGATGGCCTCCTGCGGATGATCACTTTTCCTGGGAGTCGGCCAAGAAGTTGGTGATTGGGGTTAAGTCTTATAACGCCAATTGGAAACATTATTATTTGTTCTGTCGAGAAGGTGTTTCTTGACCTGTGACTCCTTCTATCGGTGTCGATGGTGCCCCCTCTCTACAAGGCTTGACTCCTGAGGAGTTCGCCACCGTCGGCGAGATCAATGTCGCTGTTACATTAGAGAGTTTTGAGCCGTGGTGCTCTGTCGATGATACGACAGAGAGGCTCTTATTCGAGCATCATTTCGACTTCGCCTTGAGGATCCCCCAATTAACTGGGTAATCTTTCTTTTTTTCATATTCACATTTTTTTTAATCTTCTTTTGCTTTTTGTGGGTATTTTTACGAAGCTTTTTGATGCTCGTGATCAGGCGGCAACAGGGGTGCCCATGGCTGAAGACCCTGCGGTGACCAGTACCGAGGTCGCCCCTGAGCAACTTACTCTTGAGGGAGTTCCCACTGATGCTGCTGAGGTGGTAGAGAAGACTCCTCGAGGGAGAAGCAAGAGGGCGGCGAACAAGGGTGGTGCCAAGCCCACTAAGAAGGCAAAGGTGACAGTCGCCACCCCTATCTCGGAATTTCAGGAAGCTGCCTCATTGGTTGCTCCTACCACTTCAAGTTCCCCCCCAGTCTCTAAAGGTATGAACTTTGTTGACTTCACTTTCTTTCGTCTTTCTCGAAGTATCTCTAATATTTTTCCTCTTTTTCGCAGAAGTCGACCCGAAGGGTAAGGGTCTTGCTGAGTCCTCGACTTCTAAAGCCATGACGGGCTTGAAGTTTGAAGGTCCTCCTTTCAATTGGAGGATGCTTCATTCTGCCCCCGAGACCTTGTCCGGGAATGTCGACTGGGATCCCCTTGCCTCTTTGAAGGGGTACCAGTTGATGGAGGGTCACTCTCTTGCCAATCGAGACTTGGCCTTTCATCTTTTGAATGCCTCCATCCCTCCTCAAGATCGCCCTCGCTTGCACATTGAAAGAGCTAACGAGGCTACTCGCGTGTTCTTACACCGACAGGCCAAGGTAAGAAAGGTCATGTATTCCTTTGTTTGTCTATATAGTTTTGAAGTCGACTTTTTACTAATTCGTCGTGTTCCTTAGGCCACTCGCGATATTCTACAATTCGGCCGCCTGATCCTTGACCTAGACGAGGAGGTTTACTTTTAGAAAGGGAAAATCGCCACTGTGGAGGCTGAGATAGGAGAGACGCAATGTCTTCAAGAGGAGGTTGCTCGACTAAAAGGGGAGGTCCTTCACTTAAACGAAGCTCTCGCCAATTCTGCCAAGGAGCTTTCTATCTGCAAGGAAACCCTGAAGACCTCCTTGGTTCTGAATGCAGAGTACAGAAGTGTGCGCCGCATCTCTACCGCAGTTCTGGAGAGTCTTCGCACCAAGGTGGCTTCCTGCAAGAAGGAAGTCGCCACTCTGGAGACCGATGTCGAGAAGTACAAAGGACCTGCCTCGGAGATCATTGCTAGTTATAAGGCCAGTACTGATTTTCAGACCGACGCTGCCATGGCCAGTGGGCAGATGCTTCTATCTACCTTCGCGTCGGTGGTTAAGGACATCAGGGCTATAGACCACAATTTTGACATATCGAAGGTGGAGGCACTTCGAGAATATTTAGTAGCCGAGGCTAGGGCTAGGGATAGTAGAAAAAATCATGTATAGATGTTCTTTTATCTTTCCCGACGTGCTGTAAGCCGTGTTTATCAATGAAAGAAGGGAGACTTTTTTACGACTTTTGTAGTAAATATCAAATTTCTACAGGGTTAAGAACCTATGAAAGGTCTGAACTATCACCCATGTTAACGGGAGAGGTCTGAAATTTAAAAAGTTAATAACAGAGGTCTGAAATTTCTGTTTTGTTGATAACAGCGGTCTCCGTTAGTTTTTTCCGTTAAAACTAACGGAAGTTGGTCACATGCTTGGCATGTGACCAGAAATAAAATAAATTTCCAAAAATGCCCTTCTATCAAGTGTGCCCCTCACATGCTTGGAGTGAAAAGACCAAAATGCCCTTGAAGCCACCACGGTACTCCTGCGGCCACCAATCGTACTCCGGCGACCACCACCGTACTCCGGCGACCACCACAAAGGCTCCGATTGGGCCAAAATAGGAGCCACCGGCCTCGATTGGGCTCCAATCGGAGCCACCGGCCCCGATTGAGCTCCGATCGGAGCCACCGGCCCCGATTGGACTCCGATCGGAGCTCTGTGGCCCCGACCGGAGCCACAGAGCTCCGATCTGGCGCCCTGTGGCTCTGGTCGGGGCCACAGAGCTCCAGATCGGAGCTCTGTGGCTCCGACCAGAGCCATAAAGCTCCGATCGGAGCTTTTTTGGCCCCGATCGGAGCTTTTTGGCCCCGATCAGAGCTTTTTGGCCCCGATCGGAGCTTTTGGCCGGAGTCGGGTTGCCGGAGCCGAGGTGGTGGTCGTCGGAGTCGAGGTGGTGGTCGCCGGAGTCGGGTGGTGGTGGCCGGATCAGGTGGCGGTGGCCGGAGTTGGGTGGTTTTAATTTGACTTTAGGGGTAAAATTGTCATTTCACATTTACTTAATTAAGATATTAAATTAAAAAATATTAAAGGGGCAAAAATGTCATTTCACACAATTCTGTTAAATTTAACCCTAAAAATGGACTGTAAACATCAAATCAACAAAATTGAAATTTCAGACCTCTGTTATTAACTTTTTAAATTTCAGACCTCTCCCGTTAACATGGGTGATAGTTCAGACCTTTCATAGGTTCTTAACCCATTTCTACACGATCGATAATTAACATTGAGAAGGATTTTGTCCTTAAGATCTAACCTTCTTTTTGAGTCGTCGACCATTCTGAGTGATTTGGATGATATCAGATTTCTGGTGGTCGATAATTAACTTCAAGAAGATCCGCCCCTTTGATACTTAACCTCTTTCAAGTAGTCGACCAATCTAAGTGATTTAGATGATATCAGATTTTTGATGGTCGACTCTTGATTCGGAAAAGAGTTGTCTTCTATACTTAACCTCGTTCAAGTAGTCGACCAATCTGAGTGATTTAGATGATATCAGATTTTTATGGTCGACTCTTGATTCGGAAATTTTTTGTCTTCGATACTTAACCTCTTTCAAGTAGTCGACCAATCTGAGTGATTTAGATGATATCAGATTTTTTGATGGTCGACCCTTGATTCGGAAAAAGTTTGTCTTTGATACTTAACCTCTTTCAAGTAGTCGACCAATCTGAGTGATTTAGATGATGTCATATTTTTTATGGTCGACTCTTGATTCGGAAAAAGTTTGTCTTCGATACTTAACATCTTTTAAGTAGTCGACCAATCTGAGTGATTTAGATGATATCAGATTTTTTATGGTGGACTCTTGATTCGGAAAAAAAATTGTCTTTGATACTTAACCTCTTTCAAGTAGTCGACAAATCTGAGTGATTTAGATGATATTAGATTTTTGATGGTCCACTTCTTTGATTTTTGAACGCTTGACGCCTTAAGGGGAGAACTCAGATATCTGGAAAAAGGACCTTAAGAGGCTATATTTATTTATCCTTCCTGAATCTCTCACAAAAACATCATTAACAAACATTAGCCTTAACGAAAAACAAAGTTATTTCCTTAATTAGGCGTTGTTTCTATGACTTCTCTTTGATTGCGGCGTCGCATTGAGCTGACATAACATTGTCGAGATGCGGTTTGATCTCCTCTTACCTCAGCTATCCCATGTGGCGTCGAGAACTTCATTACTTGATGAGTAGTTGACGGGATTATCCGATGAGGGTTAAGAGTAATTCTTCCGATGATAGCATTGTATGGTGAGGCGGCGTCGACGACAACGAAGAATACGTCGATCATCAAAGTCTTCTTCTCCTTTCCTAAGACCATTGGTATTTTTATAGAACCTACTGGATAGGTGGTTCTTCCAGCAAAGCCGATGAGAGGAAAGTCGACTGATGGATACATGTCCAATTCGGGTTCGTATTTGCATTTCGGGCCTCGTAAACGTGTCGAAAATTACATCTTGGTTTAAAAACACCTCCCACGGTATCAAAACGGTCCGGAAGCGCGTTTACGCGCGTCCGGACCGGACCTCCGGGTTGCGCAAAGCAACCCGGACGTCCGGGTTGCTTGCAATCCGAACGTCCGGGTTGCTTGCAATCCGAACGTCCGGGTTGCTTGCAATCCGGAGGTCCGGGTTGCGCGGCAATCCGGACCTCGCCGAATTACCCAAATTCGACGAGGTCCGGATTACCTTACGGGTATCGCGCGACTACCGTATCCGCGATTACCGTTGCGTATAGAGAAATCAAGTTCGCACATTACCAATATGGATGACGGTTACCGCATGATCTTGAACCGTCATCAAACCGCTTTAAAATCGGGTCCGGTCCCAAGAAAGCCTATAAATAGGAGGTCTTGGCCACCCATTTTCACACATTCTCTCATTTGCCCAACTTTGGTATTTTGAGCTCTGACTTCTCTCTAGAAATTCTCTCTCTAGAAATTACCTTTTTGCCACTATAGTGACTTAAGCATCGGAGAGGGCTCGCTAGCACCACCCCCCCCCCCCTCTCCGTGCTAGCATTGGTCCTTCGTGCAGAATCCGACGCTTGAGACACGACCTTACCGATTCACAACCTTACCGAGTCACAACCTTACCGAGTCACAACCTTACCGAGTCACAGCCGTACCGGCACACAGACCTCATACGGGAGCAAGTCCGAACACTCGTCAGTGGCCCAACCTCCTCCTGACGGAAGGGTTGCAAAAGCCCGCACAACTACGCGAACAGACGCGTCCCCACGACCTTGTTCACCTGGACGCAACATTGGCGCCGTCTACGTGATTCGAACAAACAAGCTACCGTACCGCAGAAATCATGACGAGTGATCACAACGCTCTCACTAAGGTCAATCCGTCAAAAACCAGGAAGTTCTTTAGACGTCATAAAAGATCCATAATGTCAACCGTGCCAGCAAGCAGTGTGCCTTCCGCACAGCACGGTCCAAAATTTCCAGGCATCCACGTGATACATGGAGGCTTCGGGGCAGGAGGCGAAACATCATACGGGAGAGAAATATACGCTTCCCTGATGATCCATGAGCCTAGGGGCAGTCAGCAGGGAGACGCTGTCCTAGAAGACGCCATCGGCTTTTCTTCGGAAGACAAGTCACACATAACATTTCCACATAATGACGCCTTGGTCATAACCATGACAATTGACGGCATGGACATCAAGCGTATCTTGGTCGATGGAGGAAGTTCGCCCAACATCATCACGAAAGACGTCATCCTAGCTTTGGGGAGAAAGAAGGATGTTAGCAAAATGAATTCACCCTTAGTGGGGTTCATGGAAGATGCAAGTTACCCATTGGGGTCCATAATACTGCCAGTTATACTGGGAGAGGGCAACTCACGTCTCCAAATTGCAATACCATTTATGGTAGTGCAAAAGCTGGACGCATACAATGGTATCTTAGGATACGCAACCATGAATGCGTGGGGAATGGTGCCATCAACAGCACACTAGAAGATTAAATTCCCAACTGCAGCCGGAATCGGTGAAGTCAAAGGAGATCAACTGTTGTCAAAAAATTGTTACAACGTGGCAATCCAAAATAACGTCATGCCTGATGACATGCCCATCATTGATGATGATCCAAGAGAAGGCCGTGCCCGACCGGCCCCAGTAGAGGAGTTAAAACACATAAAGATCGAAGAGCCAGACAGAATGGTCCAAATCGGAGCATCCTTGTCAGAAGATGAAGTGATAGAGATCACAGCACTCCTCAAAGAGTATAAAGAGCTATTCGCATGGTCACCAAGCGACATGCCCGGAATCAGCGCAGAAGTCATTTCCCATAAACTCAACATCAAACCAGGAACTCGAGCAATAGCCCAGAAACTTCGACCCCTCGGGGGCAACAAGAAGCTGGCAGTTAGAGAAGAGGTGGGAAAACTGCTTGACGCAGGATTCATCGAAGAATCAAGATACCAAACATGGGTCGCAAACCCGGTGTTGGTTCCTAAGTCAAGTGGCAAGTTAAGAATGTGCATCGATTACAGAGATCTCAACAACGCATGCCCAAAGGATTCATATCCTCTCCCAAGAATCGATCAACTAGTCGATGCCACTGCCGGCCACGAATTAATGTCCGTAATGGATGCATACTCTGGATACAACCAAATCCCGATGTTCAAAGATGATGCACCGCATACTGCATTTTATGCAGATAGCGAAATATACAACTACACAGTGATGCCATTCGGCCTAATCAATGCGGGAGCAACATACCAGAGAATGGTCAATACCATCTTTGGCGATCTAATCGGAACCAAAATGGAGGCATACGTGGACGACATGGTCGTGAAGTCAACCAAAAGGCGCAACCATGTTGACGACTTGCGAGCAATCTTCAAAAGAATGCGCGAATATCAAGTCCGCCTAAATCCAACAAAATGCGCTTTTGGCGTACAGTCAGGAAAAATCCTTGGATTCATGGTGAGCCAGAGGGGGATAGAAGCTAACCCAGAGAAAGTGAAGGCAATTGAAGAAATGGTGTCCCCAAGGAGACATAAGGAAGTCCAGCAACTAAATGGCCGCCTAGCTGCTTTAAACCGGTTCCTTGCCAGAATAGGCGACAAGGCACTCCCTTTCTTTGAAGTCTTGCGTGCAAACAAGAAGTTTGAATGGACACCAGCGTGTGAAGAGGCCTTCCAGCAACTAAAACAACACTTGCGCACATTGCCGGCATTGGCAAAACCAATACCAGGAGAGCCGTACATATCAGTGAGCAACACGGCTGTCAGCTCAGTCCTTGTCAAACAGAAGGGAACTACCCAGCTCCCAGTCTACTACGTGAGCAAGATACTTGCAAAGTACGAGATAAACTACATGCCAATCGAAAAATACCTGTACGCACTTATAATAGCAGCAAGAAAGCTAAGGCCATACTTCCACGCACACAAAGTAACAGTCTTAACAGACCAACCCCTGAAGCACATCCTGTCAAAGCCAAACATGTCAGGAAAGCTAACAAAGTGGTCAGTAGAGCTAAGTGAATTCCGTATTCACTTTGCTCCTCGAACGGCGATCAAGGGACAAGCGCTGGCAGACTTCATCGCGGAATTCACCGGGATAACTCCCGACCCTGATCCCCAAGTTGGACCTCAACAAATTGAGGAACATACCGAAGTATGGCAAATGTACACCGACGGATCTTCAAACGTAGGGGGATCAGGTGCCGGATTCCTCCTAATTCCTCCCGATGGATCTAATCCATTAAAGTATGCTCTAAACTTAACATTTAGAGCAACAAACAACGAGGCGGAGTACGAAGCATTGATAACTGGCTTAAGAATTGCAAAAGGTGTCGGAGTTAAACATCTACGAGTGAAATGCGATTCACAATTAGTCGTCAATCAAGTTAAAGGCGAATACGCGGCAAAGTCAGAAAATATGCAAAAGTACTTGGGGCAAGCAAAAGACCTCATCACAAGCTTCGATACCTTCGACATCTCCGCGGTGCCTAGAGAAGAAAATCAAGAAGCTGACGCCTTGAGCAAATTCGCACAAGGCAATGAACAAGGCAAAGAAACACATTTCGTGGAAAACAGAATCTTGTCAGTAATTGACAAATTCGAAGTCTTGTGCATCGATCCAGAACCAGATTGGAGGACCCCAATATTGGCATACCTCAAAGACCACAAGCTCCCCGAAGACAAAGTTCAAGCCCAAAAAATCCAGAGACAAGCCGTCAATTACGCATTGATAGATGATGAACTTTACAAAAAAGGGTTTTCAACCCCATACCTAAGATGCATCACCTTCCGGGAGGGCCAAAAAGTGTTAGAAGATTTACATAAAGGCCAAGCAGCCTGCCATGAAGGAGCAAGATCTCTAATACGCAAAACTTTGAGCTTGGGATACTATTGGCCAACCATGAAGAACCAAGCTAAGCACTTGGTCACAGAATGTGAATCATGCCAACTTTATTCAAGAAGTATCACGGCACCAGCCGCCGAGTTAAGCCCAATTGCAGGCTCATGGCCATTCGCACAGTGGGGGATCGATCTGGTGGGTCCACTTCCAAAGTCAAAAGGCCAAACCAAATACATTGTCGTCGCAATCGATTACTTTTCAAAGTGGATCGAAGCAAAGGCATTGGCACAAACAACCGATGCACAAATAATGGATTTCATTCGAAATCACATCATCGCGCGATATGGAGTTCCGAAGGTCCTAATCAGCGACAACAGACCACAATTCAAGAGCTCAAGGCTTCAAACATTTTGCGAAAGACTCAACATTAACCACCGTTTCGCCTCAGTCCGCCATGCTCAAACCAACGGACAAGTCGAAGCCGCCAACAAGACCGTCCTAGACGGTCTCATGAAAAGAGTGCACGCATTAAAAGGAGGATGGGCAGAAGAACTTAGCAGTGTTCTGTGGGCACTTCGAACAAGTCCAAAGGAGTCAACTGGAGAAACACCATTCAGCCTGGTGTATGGAACGGAAGCAGTCGCTCCCATCGAAATTGCTGTCTCATCCTATCGCACAACCCATTTCAACACACAAGCCAACGAAGTAGACATGCGTCTAGACTTAGACTTGGCTGAAGAAAAAAGACGTAACTCCGAACACAATCAGGCACACATGCGTTTGATCACCGCAAGATATTACAACAGGAAGGTGAAAGAAAGGCAATTCCATGTTGGAGAAATGGTGTGGAGAAGGAATGAATTCTCACTTCTCGATCAAATCAACAAGATGTCTCCAAAATGGGAAGGCCCTTACAAGGTCGTATCCATCCCATACATCAACGCATATCGCCTTGAAGATGCAGATGGCAATGTCTCTACAAATACATTTAGTGGAGGACACTTGAAGAAATTCCACGGATAAAAGGATAATCTTCTATCACAAAAGGAGTTGTTGTATCAAGCCCTTTTGCTCTTATTTCCATAATGCATCTACTCGTTTAAAAGACCACTCCCTTATATAAAGTGGCATCTCTGTAATAATCTCACAAACCTAATGAAGTCGTTCTATCTTCGTAGGAACACGACTACTCTATGTACGTTACTTGGAAACAAAACAAAGTAACTACAACAACTATTATCTACACCAACAAGGAGTTTATTTCTCCTAAATTGGCATCTATCTCAAGAAGGTGCCGGCAACACAAAGCAATTGCGCTATGCCCACAACCAACTTATATAACGCAAGAACAACTTGCGGAATACCTACAAAAAAGGAACTTATAGCAATTCTCTGCTCAAGGTGACGACTATTCAAGAAGCTGTCATCTACAAGCAATATCTTGGATTAACACCAAGACCTACTATCAAAATGACGACTATTCACAGGCGTCAACCACAAGCAATATCTTGGATTAACACCAAGGCCTACCATCAAAATAGCATGTCAAGGATAGAGACAAATCCTCACGTTCATAGCCATTCCCTGGATTCAGAACAGGATGGGAAAATACGATAACGGGCTAATCACCCAGCATAACGGATGTCCTCTGTTTAGACGACAATCCCATGTTACGAATTCCTGGTATGGGTTCACTCTGCATAACGGATGTCCTCTGTTTAGACGACAATCCCATGTTACGAATTCCTAGTATGGGTTCACTCTGCATAACGGATGTCCTCTGTTTAGACGACAATCCCATGATACGAATTCCTTGTATGGGTTCACTCTGCATAACGGATGTCCTCTGTTTAGACGACAATCCCATGATACGAATTCCTTGTATGGGTTCACTCTGCATAACGGATGTCCTCTGTTTAGACGACAATCCCATGATACGAATTCCTTGTATGGGTTAACTCTGCATAACGGATGTCCTCTGTTTAGACGACAATCCCATGATACGAATTCCTTGTATGGGTTCACTCTGCATAACGGATGTCCTCTGTTTAGACGACAATCCCATGATACGAATTCCTTGTATGGGTTCACTCTGCATAACGGATGTCCTCTGTTTAGACGACAATCCCATGATACGAATTCCTTGTATGGGTTCACTCTGCATAACGGATGTCCTCTGTTTAGACGACAATCTCATGATACGAATTCCTTGTATGGGTTCACTCTGCATAACGGATGTCCTCTGTTTAGACGACAATCCCATGATACGAATTCCTTGTATGGGTTCACTCTGCATAGCGGATGTCCTCTGTTTAGACGGCAATCCCATGTTACGAATTCCTGGTATGGGTTCACCCTTTACAGCGGAAGTCCTCTTACTAGACGACAATTCCGTACTACAGACTTTCAAAGCCGTGATGCGTGATTCCTGGACGCAGAAAACATGCACCACAATTCATACTCTCAAAAGTGCTACATGGTCCCTGGACGCAGGAATCATGTATCACAAATATTTTTACCAAATATTTTGTCAAATACTTTATAAAATATTTTATGTATCAAATACCTTGCCAAACATTTTATCAAACAAGAATTCCAGGGTTCGCAAAACACTTTTTCAAAAACCAAAAAGTTTTTACGTATGCTTCCCCAACGCGGGTTGATACACGCTGGCAGGTGCGCACCCTGTTTAAAACTCATAAAATTTACAAGTAGAGTCTTGTACAACGTCGCCTTAGAGTGGAACTAAGAGACGGTATAAACTAGTATCTTGCTCAAGCAAAGATAACACATTGCAAACATACTACTTGTTAAGTCGCTATACGCGAGTCACTTGACAAGTTTCAACTGATATAGTGTCAAGCTATGCAGGAAGACGTACAACATGCACAACGCATCGTACAAACAATCTTGAATCAAAAGTGACTATCGGTCACGATTGCGGGGACTGCACTTACACTACTAGTCATCCACGTTCAGTAAACACAGTAAGCGATAACGGTATGAAATATTACTAACAAGTTATCATGCAAACTACTGTGTATAAAACGGGTTCATACGACGTAGTTCAAAGCGAACAAGTCACAAGCAACAGTCAAACAACAACTCCAACAAGTTTCTAAACATAGAAGCCAGGAGGCAAGCGAACTCATAAACGAGTCCAACATGCTCATTGCAAAACGAGCAGTTCAAATAACAGGACCACCAGGAGGCCCGGGGGCAACTTCCATAAACTCGGGAGAAGTGACAATGACGTTCACATCTCCGCTATCATCTACCAACACCTCGTAGTTGGGAAGGCCACGCTCCAAAAGGTTCAGCGCCTCAATATGAGAAAGAGCGTAATTCGCATACGGCCCTAACTCGCCAAAAGGGAACCCAGGGTCAAGATCTTTCACACGGGTGAAATAATCTTCAGAACGCTCGCTCATCAGGTTGTTTATTTTCTCCTCAACAGCAGCTTTAAAATCTAAAGTTCCCAAGTACTTAGTGAAACCCACTTGTACGCCCTTCTCCCGACTCTCCTTACCGAGAGCAGCTAGCTCCGCTCCTTGAGAATGAAGATCATCTGTAACCTTCTTCTCGAGAGCGATCATCTCAGACTCAAGCTTTGACAAGCGAGTATGGCGCGCTTCATAACGACTCTCAGAAGCTGTAGCTTTCAAACTCAACACGCGAGCCTCTTCTTTGGTTCGCAGCAACTCTTGGCGCACAGCGTCACACTTATCCATAGTCGCCTGCTTCGCGCTCACCAACTCCATGACAAAAGATGACATGTTCACCATGTCGGCTACAACCTGCACATATCAACGCAATAAGCCAAACACAAATCGCAAGAGCAACAAACTTGGCAGGAAAATCAAGTTACATACAGGAGCAAATCGGGATAAGGCACCTTGTGCATAAGCCTCAGCCTCCTCATCAGTCTTTGGGCAAGAATGCCTATCACCTGGTGGAACACACCTACGCAACATGCGGACTCCAACCTCGGGAGTGCGAAGTGAAGACTCCTTGGGGAAATAAACTCCACCAGTACCAAAAGGAGCCCAGGTATCCCCAGTAATGTCCAACCCAACTGGTCACACCAGATGGTCGCGCCTAAGAGGGTGAACTGCTACGACAAAGAAAGAAAAGTAGTTAACAACAAATAACAAAACCGCATAATACATTCATAAAAAATATACTTACAAAGTCCGCGGCCTTCCACAGGTCGGTTTCCCGACTGGGGGGCAGATGACGCCACATTGCGACTCGCAACTTCCTTGCCTTTACGAGTGGAAGTAGTCGCATTTGGCTTCAAGCGCTTGGGATCAGTCGGTCCACGCGCCACTGTATCAGTCCGCTTGGAAGACACGCGAGAATCGGACACTGGGGGAGTATCCCCGGTCACATGAGTAGAAGACCCTTTGCCAAGATCACGCCCCGAGTTGGCAGGAGTGACGGGGGCAGGGGCCACCAAAGCCGGATCGGCACGGGAAGCAATACGCGAGGCCGCCGCATGAAGCGACGAACTATTTCCAGCAAACCAACCTGCAATATGAATTCACAAAAGGCATAGTGCCGTTCGAAAATCTATCCATCATGAGTATCAAAATGCTCAAAAACGTTCAGAGAAAGAATGAAGGGTTTACTCATAGCAACAACTCAGTCGAAAGGAGGGGGATTCCGCAAAAAGCTACTACGACTTCACAACCTGCACAACATCAATGCGCGTATCAAAGTTAACGCGCGTATCAAAGTTAACGCGCGTATCAACATCAACGCGCGTATCAAAGTTAACGCGCGTATCAACATCAATGCGCGTATCAAAGTTAACACGCGTATCAACATCAACGCACGTATCAAAGTTAACGCGCGTATCAACATCAACACGCGTATCAAAGTTAACGCGCGTATCAACATCAATGCGCGTATCAAAGTTAACGCGCGTATAACCATCAACGCGCGTATCAAAGTTAACGCGCGTATCAACATCAACGCGCGTATCAAAGTTAACGCGCGTATCAACATCAATGCGCGTATCAAAGTTAACGCGCGTATCAACATCAACGCGCGTATCAAAGTTAACGTGCGTATCAACATCAACGCGCGTATCAAATTTAACACGCGTATCAACATCAACGCGCGTATCAAAGTTAACGCGCGTATCAACATCAATGCGCGTATCAAAGCTAACGCGCGTATCAAGGTTAACGCACGTATCAAAAGTCAACGCACGTATCAAAAGTCAACGCGCGTATCAAAAAGTCAACGCACGTATCAGAAGTCAACGCACGTATCAAAAAGTCAACGCACGTGACCAAGTTCCACGCACATAGTAAAGTTGGTACGTACCATGGAAGGAATTAACATCCTAAGGGGCAATCATGCAAACGGGGGATTAACGCGACAAACCGTAAGAATCGGACGCGGCAACGCTTAAGGAAATTTTTTCTCTAAGGCATCAAGACGACAAGTGACTATGCCTAAAGTTATTGGGCAATCCCCGTCAACCAAAAAACCCGCCAAGAAGGAAAATCATGCATATCGACCAAAAAAGCTTCTACACGAAGATACGGGGAATTCTATATCAAATACCCATGGAAATGGAAAATCGCCTAAATTATGGACAAACGACGATAATGATGGCAATCAATCAGCAATTACTCGACGTATAAACATCAACAAGCAGTCCCACATGTCGACAACGAAAAATGACTTAAACAAACAACAATATGGTGACATCGACATTCAAGCCGAAGCTGTCCTAAAAATTCGAGTTTCCAAATTACCTCAAAACGTGATGGAAGGTATTCCAATGGATTCCCCTTGTCGAGACGATTCCGGAAAGGTAAGGACCGTAACGAGGCGAGGCCGGGAAGGCGGCGCGTGGGCCACACGCTCCGGCGAAGGTGTCTCTCACGTGGTGGCGCGTGAGGGCGCGTGCGGGGTCTTCTGGCGGCTCCGAAGGTGGCGCTGGAATCCTTGGGACGAACCGAGTCAAATGATGGTGTCAACTTTCAAAAACAAGCCAAAAATCAGACTTGAAACTGTCAAAACGTATCTAGGCTCCACGACGGCAAAGAAATTTTGCACACAAAAGCAATTTCGGGAAAGGGTGAATGAATTACCTGCAAAGGGAATGGAATGGTGAACTCCCAAGGTGCTGGAAGGATAAATGGGGATGTGTGTATTTACTAATCCCAAAGAGATGCTTTATGGATAAGGATCAAAGGATTAGATTACCTACATGCAAGACTAAACCCCTACGGTATACTCTATTTTCTCCTTTAAAAATATCTACTCTTATGCATGTCATGACATTGCACGTATCAAATCCATTACTATACACGTATGTTGCAATCACAAGATTCATGATTCGATAATCACTTAGTCATTTTAGAAACGTACGATTTCTATTTCTTGCATTGCGTAATTACAATCTTGCCATGACTATTACTTATGTATGCATGTGGATAGAGACATGTTCGCATAGCGCATTACCGATTGCTCATGTCTCCGACGATAATCATATTCGCGCATATACATTTCCTATTGCACTAACCATGATGATAGGAAACAAAGCCATTCGGTCGGAAAATCAAGCGACGGACGAAATCAAGATGCTTGCGTCCGACCAACGATCAAAACCGAAAGGTTAGCGTCAAACTCAAATTGGACAAATATCCTAACTTAAAATAGAGTCAAGAAAGGTTCTAAACCGTTACTTGACTCGGGGGCAAGTGATGGATACATGTCCAATTCGGGTTCGTATTTACATTTCGGGCCTCGTAAACGTGTCGAAAATTACATCTCGGTTTAAAAACACCTCCCACGGTATCAAAACGGTCCGGAAGCGCGTTTACGCGTGTCCGGACCGGACCTCCGGGTTGCGCGGCAATCCGGACCTCGCCGAATTACCCAAATTCGACGAGGTCCGGATTACCTTACGGGTATCGCGCGACTACCGTATCCGCGATTACCGTTGCATATAGAGAAGTCAAGTTCGCACATTACCAATATGGATGACGGTTACCGCATGATCTTGAACCGTCATCAAACCGCTTTAAAACCGGGTCCGGTCCCAAGAAAGCCTATAAATAGGAGGTCTTGGCCACCCATTTTCACACATTCTCTCATTTTCCCAACTTTGGTATTTTGAGCTCTGACTTCTCTCTAGAAATTCTCTCTCTCTAGAAATTACCTTTTTGCCATTATAGTGACTTAAGCATCGGAGAGGGCTCCGCTAGCACCACCCCCCCCCCCCTCTCCGTGCTAGCATTGGTCCTTCGTGCAGGATCCGACGCTTGAGACACGACCTTACCGAGTCACAACCTTACCGAGTCACAACCTTACCGAGTCACAACCTTACCGAGTCACAGCCGTACCGGCACACAGACCTCATACGGGAGAAAGTCCGAACACTCGTCAGTGGCCCAACCTCCTCCTGACGGAAGGGTTGCAAAAGCCCGCACAACTACGCGAACAGACGCGTCCCCACGACCTTGTTCACCTGGACGCAACATCGACCTTCATTAGATCTATGCTGGTTAACCCCAAGTTTTGAAAGGCTTCGTAGAAGAGTATATTCGTTGAGCTTCCACTATCGATGAGGATCCTTTTTTATGGATATACGCCCAATTGGAACCAGTTTTAATTCAGACCGTCTTATTTTGATTACCCCATATACGATTGTAAATCGAAACTTTGACCCGAACACTTCGCCTAATACTCTAACGGTCCGAACGAGGTAAAATTACTCGCCCGGACCCGACCATCGACCTCACCAAGGTGAGATCGGGTGACTTCACCCGATCCCTCCTAGGGGAGATTGGGTGGGCCAACCCGATCTCCCCTAGGGGAGATCGGGTGAGCTGACCCGATCTCCCCTAGGGGAGACCGGGTTGGCTCACCCAGCCCCTCTTAGGAGGGGTTGGGCAAATCCACCCGGTGTCAGGCCTCGGGGGTCGGATTTTCTGTCCGACCCCAAGGGTCCCGACCTATTTTCCACCCGTCCCACACTTAGATTATTTCGCCTACCTCTCCATGCTTTAAGGGTCTAATCACACGGTTATGAGTTAACTAAATGCGCTTAGGGGATTAACGATGTCATTAAGCCACCTTAATCCCCCCGAAGCCTATAAATATTGCTCATATCCTATTCATTTCCGACAGGTTGATTATTTTACGGGCTTTTACTCTGTCTTCTCTCTAGTTTGTCTCTCTAGAAACTTTAGACTGACATAGGTGATGGGTCCGACTATAACTGTTAGGCTCTTTAACGGTGAAGAAACGGCAAACAGGCCCACCAGGCCCCAAATGAAGGTCAAGGTGACCTAGGAGAAGGGTCCCGACGAAGGGAGTCCCGATGATGAAAGGTCCCGACAGAGTCGGTCCCGACAGATGAGCTGGAAGCTCCCGATGAAAAGCCTTTAAGTAGGCCCCGATGACGAATCCCTGAGAACGATTGGCCCTGTCACGATGACGAGGGGCCCCGAGCGGTGACACAATGAGATAACTCTGGAGTCCCCGACGGGAGTCGGGACTCGTTATCAGAGGATAAGGCCAAGATACGCGGGGCGTGGCCGAGATACGCGGAACGTGGTTAAGATACACGGAGCGTGGCCGAGATACGCGGGGCGTGGCCGAGATAAGCGAGATCATGGCCTAGATAGGCGGGATCACATCCGAGATACGCGGGATACGGGCTAACCACCCCCAACGGTTCACCAGGTACCTAAGGCATCTCTTCGCCTATAAAAGGGCAAGGGGTCACCTCAGAACACGTACGTTGAATTACATACTCTGAGATTATTGCTTGCCAGTTCGTATTGGGCACTCATTTAAGCATCAGAGAGGGATTCTGGGTCACCGCCCGGTCTATCCCCTCTTGCAGGATTGCGTGGAGCGAAGGAGCTAGGATCGCCGTCAAAGTCCGTACCGGAGTTCCACTGTGATCCAACATTGGCGCCGTCTGTGGGAATCAAACAAAAAGCTGATATGCCTTCTACTCGATCGATGGCGGCTGGCAAGCACAGAAGACAGGGACAATCCGGTGGTTCCCGTCACCCCGCTGCAACAAATCTGGATTCAGTACCAGAACAGGAGGAAAACCAGAACCATCCCCCGGCTGAGCTCTCCCAGACAGGGGGGCACAATGAAGGTCCCGAAGATATTGCTCCTCAGCACCAGGGCAATAGGGGGCAGGAGGCTCCCCCAGCTACAGACTTGACAAGGGCCGTGGCAGAAGCCATGCCCATGTTTCTGGCAGCCGTAGAGGCTCTCTTGGATTGGAGAGAGGCTGCGAGGAGGCAGGAGGAGATGCCCCCGTTGGAGGAAGTGGCCCCACCAACAGAGGGTCGGAACGCACAGGAAGCCCCGCCCCGAGGCCAGGACAGAAATAGGGCATCCGGTCAGCCGGAGAGGTTCGTGGTTGATGGGCCAGGACCAGTACAGCACAGGACCATTCCCCTGAATGGTCCCATCACTCCCGACCAGGTGGTAAAGATCGTGAACATCTGCATGGGAGAACAGAAGCCGCTGGTGTCGGAGCTAAGGGATCGATCCACTCATCCCTTCGTTCCCCGACTCATCGACACCCTAGCCCCGCCTGGGCTAGGCATCCCCACGATAAAGGAGTACGATGGCGAAGGAGATCCGGTTCGCCATGTCCAGAAAAACCTCATGGCATGTCTGGGAAGAGCCCCGAGTGAAGACATAGTGTGTACGCTGTTCCCGAACACACTTGGAGAAAGAGCCCTGACCTGGTTCTTTAGTCTGCCCCCAGGCTGCATCACTTGCTGGGCAGATATGCACGACCGATTCATTCAGCAGTACCAGGGTCGGAGACGTTTATTGAAGAGCGTGAGATCCCTGACCCAGGTGGTGCAGAGGCCCGACCAATCGCTGGCTCATTATTACCAGCGGTACACTGCCAGTGTGGCAGAGATCGACGAAGAGATCTCGGAAGGTGAGA
This sequence comes from Clarkia xantiana subsp. parviflora, assembly GCA_036873135.1. Taxonomy (NCBI): domain Eukaryota; kingdom Viridiplantae; phylum Streptophyta; class Magnoliopsida; order Myrtales; family Onagraceae; genus Clarkia; species Clarkia xantiana. Next base: position 30,368,964 of record JAPTYO010000004.1, read on the forward strand.
CCATACGTACCTTCATTCGGAACTTAACGGCCCCCTATGGTTCCGATCTGATGCACAGCGTGGCTGAGAAAGCTGTGTGGAATATGGAGGCACTGCAGAAGAGGTGAAACGGCAAATCGATGTCCAGGAGTCGAAGATAGCCGCGGGAGAGCTGGAGCCCCCTAAGTCGAATAAAGGGAAGCAGTCGGTTAAACCTTTCGATGATCGCAAGTCAAAAGGTAAAACCGAAAGCAGTCGGAATAGAGGCCGACCTGATCGAAGGGACGATAGGCGTTCTTCAAGGAAGGATAAGCGGGAGGATCTCGACATTCCTCTCAACTGCTCCATGGCGGAAGTACTGACGGTCATGGAACGACAAGGTATCTCCAAGTACCCCCCAAAGAAGGATGGATAATTCTTGGGATCTCGCACGGATCGCTACTGCCGATTTCACCGCGCAAATGGTCACGACACCAACCACTGTCGGGAACTGAAGAAGGAGATCGAAAAGTTGATCCAGAAGGGGAAGCTCAAGGAATTTGTCGGGGATAAGCGGTGTCGATCCCGCTCTCGGTCCCGATCGCGGTCCCGTTCCCGATCTCGCGATCGGTCCCCAAAGAAGAAGAGAACCGATCCAGAGTCATCTGGTGCTCGCAAGGAGAGACGGGGCACTATCAATGTGATCCACGGAGGATTTGCTGCTGGAGGTGATACTTCATCCGCCCGAGAGGTCTATGCCTCTAGAATCCCTACGGCGGTGGTGTTGGGTAAGAGGTCTCGATCCTGGACCTTGAAATAAGAGATGGTAATCTCCTTTTCGTCGGAAGATCTCATAGGCGTGGAGACTCCGCACGACGATGCCTTGGTGGTAACCTTGGATGTAGACGGATTCGAAATGAAGAGAATTCTAATCGACGGAGGGAGCTCCTCCGACATTCTATTCATGGACGCGGTGGAGGCTATGGGGAAAACGAAGAAAGATCTAAAGGAGGCAAACTTCCCGATGGTCGGGTTCTCTGGCTCAACCTCCTATCCGCTAGGAGTAATCACCTTACCAGTGGAGTTTCGTAGCGGGTGGAAATCAGAAAGGAGGAACGTGGAGTTTGTCGTGGTTGATTCCGCGGGGACCTACAACGCGATTATCGGGAGAACCACCATTAATCCCCTGATGGCGGTTGCCTCGACAGTGCACCAGAAGATGAAGTTCCCGACCGACCATGGAGTCGGAGAAGTTAAGGGCGACCAGGTGGCTTCTCGAAAATGCTATGTTAACGCCACCCGAAGGAGAAGGCAAGAGGCCATGACTGTCCTTCAGACAGATACAGACCCCAGAGAGGAATTTGGGTGTCCCGCCCCCGTAGAAGATCTAAAAGAAGTCGAGATCGATGGACCCCAGAGGAAGGTGAAAATCGGGTCCGCTCTAACGGAAGAGACAGCTCAAAAACTGGTGGAGTTGCTGAAAGAGTTCAAGGAACTGTTTGCCTGGTCCCCGAGCGATATGCCAGGAATCAGTCCTGATGTGATCGTACACGAGCTGAAGATAGATCCCGCGATCAAGCCTATCACACAGAAAAGGCGTCCAATGGGCACGGACAAGAAGATCGCGATCCAGCAGGAGGTGGGCAGGTTGCTCGATGCTGGGTTTATCAAAGAGCTCTGATTCCAAACCCGGGTTGCTAATCCGGTGCTGGTGAAGAAAACTAACGGGAAATGGCGAATGTGTGTGGATTTCCGCGACCTAAATAAGGCTTGCCCGAAGGACTGTTATCCACTCCCGAGAATCGACCAGCTGGTGGATGCCACGTCGGGACATGAGCTGTTGAGTTTCATGGACGCGTATTCAGGCTACAACCAGATCAAGATGGCCAAGGAAGACGCTCCCCACACAGCGTTCTACGCAGACAGTGACATCTATCACTACGATGTCATGTCTTTCGGATTGATCAATGCTGGGGCAACCTACCAGCGGATGGTAAACAAGCTGTTCGGAGATATGCTGGGGAAGACCATGGAGGCTTACGTGGATGATATGCTGGTGAAGTCCCGACAAGCCGAGGATCATGTGCACAACCTAACCATGGCGTTTGAACGGATGAGGCTTCATCAAGTTCGCTTAAACCCGACGAAATGCGCTTTCGGAGTCCACTCAGGAAAATTTTTGGGCTTTATGGTGAGCCAGAGAGGAATTGAGGTGAATCCCGAGAAGCTGAAGGCAATTGAGGAGATGCAGTCTCCGATAAATCATCGGGAGGTACAAGTGCTGAATGGCCGACTAGCTGCAATGAATCGCTTCCTGTCCAAAGCCAGCGACCGATCAATGCCATTTTTTGAAGTCCTGAGGGCCAACAAGAAATTCGAGTGGACTTCCAAGTGTGAAGAGGCGTTCCAAGCACTCAAGCAGCACCTTCGCACCCTCCCGCCGTTGTCAAAACCGGTTCCAGGCGAGCCGCTCTACCTTTATTTGGCTGTTTCTGAATTTGCCATTAGCTCTGTGTTAGTGAAGGTTGTCGAGGGTAACCAAGTCCCCGTCTATTATGTAAGCAAGGCGTTTGCCAAGTCTGAATTAAATTATCCTTCCGTTGAGAAGTACCTCTTTGCGTTGATTATTACTGCTCGGAAGCTAAGGCCTTATTTCCACGCACACGAGATCACTGTGCTGACGAACCAGCCTTTGAAGCATTTTTTTAACCGACCGGATGCGTCGGGGAGATTAGTGAAATGGGCAGTAGAGCTTAGTGAGTTTCGCATACACTTCGCTCCAAGAACGGCCATTAAGGGCCAGACATTGGCAGATTTCATAGCAGAATCTACAGCCCCCGATCTGGAAGAAGCGGGCCCTGTAGAGGGGGCAACCATGGAGGTCCCGATAGAAGAACAACCAGAGAGGGCAGAGCAATCAGAACAGCCAAACGAAGAAAATACCTGGGAAATGTACACTGATGGCTCCTCGAGTTCGGACGGATCAGGAGCGGGCTTTTTGTTGATACCACCGGGTGAAAGTGAACCGCTCCGATACGCCTTGGCTTTAACATTCAAGGCCACAAACAATGAAGCGGAATATGAAGCTCTTATCACGGGCCTGAAAATTGCTAAAGGCACTGGAGTCGATCACTTGAGAGTGAAGTGTGACGCAGCTTTAATCGTAAACCAGGTTCAAGGGCGATACGAAGCGAGGAGTCCGATAATGAAGAAATACCTACGCGAGGTGCAAGCCCTGAAGGAGAGCTTTAAAAGCTTCGATATCGAGGCAATCCCGAGGGAGGAAAACGTAGAGGCAGACGGCCTGAGCAAATTTGCCCTGGGGGCACCCTTAGAGGAAAATCGGAAGGTGCACTTCTTGGAGAAGGTGATCTTATCGACCATCGACCCAACGCAGGTGTGTACCATTGAGGCAAAATCGGAGGAGGAGCCCACTTGGATGACCCCGATAGTCGCGTACCTGACTACGGGGGTAGTCCCCGATGATAAGGTAGCGGCAGACAAGATACGCCGGATCGCGGCTAATTACGTAATGCTAGACGATCAGCTGTACAAGAAGGGCTGGTTCTCGACTCCGTACTTGAAGTGTGTGGCAGAGCCCGACATAAATCGAATCCTGAGGGAGGTACATGAAGGGGTCGCGGCTTGTCATGAAGGGGCCCGATCCATTATGAGGAAAGTGCTGAACTTGGGCTATTATTGGCCCACGATGAGCAAGGAAGCAACGGCGTTGGTCCGATCCTGTGACGCGTGCCAGAGGTACGCCCCGAGTATCGTGGCTCCGGCCGCTAATCTGACATCCATCAAGAGCGCATGGCCCTTCGCGCAGTGGGGCATCGACTTGGTGCGACCTCTTCCACAAGCACAAGGTCAATGTAAGTATTTACTTGTAGCAATCGATTATTTTTCGAAATGGATAGAGGCGAAGGCATTGGCCAGAACGACGGGGAACCAGATCGTCAAGTTCCTCCAGACCCACATTGTGTCCAGATACGGGATTCCTAAGGTGGTGATCAGCGACATTGGTCCACCGTTTAATGGCTCTCAGGTGAGGGAGTATCTGGAGGAATTGAACATCGAACATCGGACCGCCTCCGTACGCCATGCTCAGACTAATGGCCAGGTGGAATCAGCCAACAAAATCGTGATGGATGGCCTGAAGAAGAGGGTCTATGCCTTGAAGGGCAAGTGGCTGAACGAACTAGAAAACATGCTTTGGGCTGTTAGAACGACACCCAAACGATCAACAGGGGAGACTCCGTTTGGCCTCGTTTATGGCACGGAGGCTGTCGCCCCGGTGGAGGTAGCTGTGGCGTCCCATCGGATGAGATATTACGAGCCTCTGACGAATGATGAGATGAGACGTCTGGACTTGGACTTACTCGAAGAGAAGAGGCGAGAAGCCGATGAAGTCCAAGCTCGAATGCGTTTGGCGACGGCCAGGTACTACAATCGGCGAGTGAAGTCCCGACAGTTCTTCGTCGGGGAGCTGGTTTGGCGTCGCAATGAGTTCACCCTTTTGGATCGAATCAACAAGATGTCACCAAAATGGGAAGGACCTTATAAGGTCGTGGGGATGCCAGCTCTAAATGCGTACAAGTTGGAAGACCTCGATGGCAGAACGTTAAAGCATTCTTTTAGTGGCGAACACTTGAAGAAACACCATGCACGAGAAAAGTCGCCTTCAGTGGTGCACGATGTTAAGTCGCCTTCAGTGGTGCACGATGTAAAGTCGCCTTCAGTGGTGCACGATATTAAATCGCCTTAAGTGGCGCAAGTTGAAAAGTCGCCTTCAGTGGTGCACGATGTTAAGTCGCCTTCAGTGGTGCACGATGTAAAGTCGCCTTCAGTGGTGCACGATATTAAGTCGCCTTAAGTGGCGCAAGTTGAAAAGTCGCCTTTAGTGGTGCACGATGTTAAGTCGCCTTCAGCGGTGCACGATGAAAAGTCGCCTTGAGTGGTGCACGAGAAAAGTCGCCTTAAGTGGTGCACGATTCTTAGATTTATTCTAAGTACTGAAAAGTCGCCTTGAGTGGTGCATAAGAATTAAGTCGCCTTGAGTGGTGCATGAGAAAAGTCGTCTTAAGTGATGCACGGGATTAAGTCGTCTTAAGTGATGCACGAGATTAAGTCGTCTTAAGTGATGCATGAGAAAAGTCGTCTTAAGTGATGCACGGGATTAAGTCGTCTTAAGTGATGCACGAGATTAAGTCGTCTTAAGTGATGCATGAGAAAAGCCGTCTTAAGTAATGCACGGGATTAAGCCGTCTTAAGTGGCGCGTGATTCTTAGATTTATTCTGAGTATTGAAAAGACGCCTTAAGTGGTGCATGATGGTAAGTCACCTTAAGTGGTGCAAGTTATTAAATCGTCTTAAATGGTGTATGAGAATATCTTAAGTATCGAGGTTTCGACTTGAGAAAGTATAATAAAGCCATTGGGAGGAGTGCAATGAAAGAATCGGAACTAAGAAAGTCTGACATCAATAGGGCTCGAAGGCCCGATGATTACAAAAGGAGAAGAATACAAAGATTCTAGCGATAAGCAGTTAGGCCTAATCCTGGTTAGCGGCATCAACGGGAACAGGGTCCGCAAGGTCTAGGGCAGAAGGCTCCACTGGGTCAGCCGTTGGAGGATTGGCTATCGGGGTCATGGGATCGAGGAGTTTCAGATGAAGAAGTAGCTCCTCTTCACTCTGAACTTGTGGTATGCATTTCCGGCCTTGAGCATCGGCTTCTCTGGTGGAAATGATATATCCTTCCCGGAGAGCTGCATCATAAGCAGTGCTGAAAATTTCGTTCAGAACATAGTCGAAGTTGAAAGGCTTCCTTCCCTCGAAACCAGATCCACCGCCTGAAATCAGCCATTGAAAGGGACGTTAGGTTTTTCCGGAAAATTACAATCAAACTAAGCAAAGACGAAGGCGAACAATAGAGAAGAAACCTTTACCTGACATGATAATTGGAGGCTGGAAGAATGAACCTGACATTGCCGGAAAGACGGCCGAAGAAACACTAAGGTTTCAAGAGTTACAGTAAGCTTTCGAAAATTTGTAGATGATAAGAGGAAACTGTACCCTGGGTGAGGTTTTTATAGGCGAAGAGGACAGTCGAAGGGGCGCTTTAATCCGAACCGTCGAAGTTGAAGCGTTCTAATCTGGACCGTTGAGATGAAACGTGCAGAAGGACAATAGACGTAATGATGAGACGGCCTGAAAAGCACTTTTCAGAAAAGAACAGGTGCGAAAAATCAGGCACGAGGGCTGAAAACGTCGCTTCACTATCTACTGCATTTAATGAACTGGGGAACCGAGGAGACCCCTGGGATTTGGCAGTTATCTACAGAACACTGAGGAAACGTGAAGGAGAAGACTAGTACTGATTGACCATGTCAAGGGAAAGATCCCCGATTCCAATATTGGGAGGTCGGGAGTTGAAAGACATGACGAACTAAAAGTCCCTCATGTCTTGGGGGCAAATGATGGGTCCGACTATAACTGTTAGGCCCTTTAACGGTGAAGAAACGGCAAACAGGCCCACCAGGCCCCAAATGAAGGTCAAGGTGACCTAGGAGAAGGGTCCCGACGAAGGGAGTCCCGATGATGAAAGGTCCCGACAGATGAGCTGGAAGCTCCCGATGAAAAGCCTTTAAGTAGGCCCCGATGACGAATCCCTGAGAACGATTGGCCCTGTCACGATGACGAGGGGCCCCGAGCGGTGACACAATGAGATAACTCTGGAGTCCCCGACGGGAGTCGGGACTCGTTATCAGAGGATAAGGCCAAGATACGCGGGGCGTGGCCGAGATACGCGGAACGTGGTTAAGATACATGGAGCGTGGCCGAGATACGCGGGGCGTGGCCGAGATAAGCGAGATCATGGCCTAGATAGGCGGGATCACATCCGAGATACGCGGGATACGGGCTAACCACCCCCAACGGTTCACCAGGTACCTGAGGCATCTCTTCGCCTATAAAAGGGCAAGGGGTCACCTCAGAACACGTACGTTGAATTACATACTCTGAGATTATTGCTTGCCAGTTCGTATTGGGCACTCATTTAAGCATCGGAGAGGGATTCTGGGTCACCGCCCGGTCTATCCCCTCTTGCAGGATTGTGTGGAGCGAAGGAGCTAGGATCGCCGTCAAAGTCCGTACCGGAGTTCCACCGTGATCCAACAATAGGCATCAGAGAGGGTTCACCAAGCACCAACCCCCCCCTCCGTGCTTGGTACTACCCCTATTGTAGGTCGGTCAGAAGGGAGAATTCAAAAGAAGAGAAGGATACGGATCAACCATCAAGCGAATAGAGTTCCAGATCAACTTATCTACCCGTGAGAAGTTTGGATCGACAACCCGTTGACCTGAGTGACGCGACTTAACACTTGGCGCCGTCTGTGGGTTTCCGAGCAGAAAGCCTGGCTATCATGAGAGCGATGACGAACAGTCTGCCATCAAAAGACAATCGTCAACCCGGGGGCAATAGGCCAAACAACCAAACAGGACAGCCTGCACCCCCGGCAAGACAGCCTGTGCCTCAACCAAGGGAACCTACTACCCAGAGACAGCCGGTACCCCCAGTACATCAAACAGCCCAGCAAGCACCCCATGCTAACAATGAAGGAGGACCATCACGCCCAGCTGGGGCGAGTCTTCCACCGCCTCAACCCCTTTGGTCCAGAGACCACGAAGGCAAGGTGTACAACAAGAGGTGTCATCTCAGGGGTACTAGTACACGGCACCTCCACAGAGGTACCACTATGAGACGCAGACCCAAGAGCACCCTTATGGAATGCCAAGGCAAGGCATACCTAGGAACAGCAACAGAGCCCGTACGACCAATACAAGGCCAATGAACTCACAAGAAGCACAAGCAGTGACTCATGGGTTCATGAATGCTTTAGACGAGCTGTTAGCTTATAGGGAAGCGCTGAGGCAAGGGAAAGGAAGGCAGCACCAACAAGGAGAACAGAATCCTCATGAGGAATAGTTTTATGAAGAAGAACAAGTTCCAGAAGAAGAGCAACAACCCCAGCAGAACAGAGAGAATGTCGAAGAAGAGGTGAGCAAGGGCCACCCCCAATGGGGAGGCAACCATCTGTGCCTCCAAGGCAATATAAAGCTCAGCCAGAAGCAAGGGGATACACCCCACTGAGGGAGGACAGGCAAGTCCGACCTCCAAGAAGAGAAGAATTCCAGCATCCACCCCAGCATGGATACCCATGGTACACATATAGTCTGTATCATAACGGACAGGGGATCCCCGCAAGCCCGATTAACAATTACGATGGGTACTAGAGAAATTACAGCTCGTCTCCGGTAATGCTGTCTCATGAAGAAATAAAGGCCATGATCACAAAGAAAATGAATGACTCAAACAAGAGTGAGTTACACTGTCTGAGTGACAACACAAATCACCCATTCACAAGGGAGTTGGAGATGAACCGAGTGCCAGACTCGTTATTTGATAAATATAGAAAAATACAATGCTAAGGGTGACCCCTTAGAACACATCCAACAACATGAAGCTACCCTCCTAAGTAGGACAACGGAGGATCACTACAAGGCACTTTTGTTTCCAAACACCTTGTCAAGGGTAGCATCGTACTGTTTCTTTAGCCTACCTACTGAGAGCATCCATTCATGGGCACAGCTAAAGGCAAAATTTCTCCAAAGGTACTTGGGAGAAAGGAAGCTACTCAAAGGAACAAGCTCACTTGATGATGTGAAACAGGAGAATGAAGAGACACTGGCTAATTACTACACAAGGTTTAACCAGAACCTGGCTGACATACAAATTGACATTACTGAAGGCGAAATCATAAGATCCTTCATAAGAAACCTTGGTCGCTAGGGCTCTACCTTAGCAAAAAAAATGGCCAAAAAAACCGCTAGCACCTTAGAGGAGCTGGCAGGAAGGGTGAAGACACATATAGACTTGGAGAGACACAGAATGAACAAGAGAGCAAAGGTCCAGGCATCAAAAGAAGAAAATACAAAGCCAAGCAAAGGAAAACCACCCCAGGCTCCCCAGCCCATAAGGCAATAAGACTGGAGTCCGCCCCAGCCAAAGAATCAGACAGGGGAATCACTAAGACCAAGAGATATCAATGTCATTAAGTTCATACCACTAAATGCAACCCCAGCCGTGGTATTGAGAGAAATGAGGAACTTGAAGATATGATCACCCCCAGGAAGATGGAGAGCCCCAATGGTGGGAACGGATAAAGAAAAATGTTGTGACAATCATGAAGCACCCGGCCATGATACTAAAGAGGAGAGCTAAAGAACTTTGTGGAACATGGAGGCAGCAGTACACCAGCAAGACCAACGCAAAAAGGAAAGGGCAAAGAGAAAATGGACTATGGCCCCTCTCACAAAAGGAGATGAACGATCAATATGATACATGGTTGTGTCGCGGCAGGCGGACCATCTGCAAATGCGAGAGAAGTGTATGCCTCCAAGATAGACATGACAACAAAATGGAGGAAGAGGCCAAGAGAGAAGGAGGAGATGGTGATCGAATTTTCAGAGAAAGACAAGAGCCACATCGTCTTTTCACATGACAATGCTCTAGTGATAACTTTAGACATCGATAACTTCGATGTGAAGAGGATACTGGTCGATGGAGGGAGCTCGGCAGATATACTAAACCCGCGAGTCCTAGGGCAGATAGGCAAATCCAAGTCATATTTGAAGCCAGTCACTTTTCCTCTAGTCGGATTCACTGGAGCAACAAGCTACCCTCTGGGCATGATCACCCTACCAGTTACAATGGGCCAAGGGTTGACTCAGCTAAGGATCAAAGTGAACTTTGTGGTGGTGGAAAATCTAGGAGCCTATAATGGGATCTTAGGCAGAACAACCATAAATCCGTACGAAATAGTTCCCTCAACAGTTCACCAGAAACTGAAGTATATCAGGGAAAGCGGAATAGGTGAAGTCTTAGGTGATCAACGCACCGCAAGGCAATGCTACGTCAATTCCATGAGGCGTAGACCACACCAATCCGACTATGTGGCAATGGTGATGACAGGGGCTAGTCAGAATGAGAAAGAAAAGAGGAAAAGGCCAAGCTACAAGAGGGGAAGGACAGGAGTTACACTCCGCCTAAGCAAGCAGATGTTCAGAAATATGGAAAGAAGGTCGTGGATGGACAAGGCTGTAAAGGTAACAAGCATACCTTGGCAGCAAGAAAATGAGAATGGAAGGATAACAAGAAGAGCAATTGAAAGGGGCTTCAGGTATATTGATGATGTCAAGGAAATGCAAGGAGAATCCCTTACAAGTTACTTCAAAAGGTTCATGGAATATGGGGCCAACATGGAGGTAACAAGAAGTGAAGTTGTAAGAGCTTTCCTTAAGAACATGCATCCAACCTCTTTCGAGGCCATTGGAGGTCGCTCCGAGGTAGTGATGACAAACACGATGCGAGATCTTAAAGAGAAACTGGATGAGGCATTCGATTAAGAGAAGGAACAGTATGACGAGGAATCCAAAGGAGATGAGGAAAACTACAAACATGAAGGGGGATGAACTTCAACCCTCTTAAAGTGCAAGTGGAGGAGATTTTTAAGGATCAATTAATCAAGGAGCTTCCAATGTACAAAGAAGATGGCAAGGCCTTCCTAGGAAGAGATGCAACAGGATGGTGTAATTACCATGGCACATGGGGGCACAAGACAAATGATTGCATGGTATTGAAAATTGAAATTGAGGAGATGATCTTCAAGGGAGAACTCAAGAAGTACATAGCACCAGGGGCACCCACCATTGCCTAAGGAGATCACACCAGAGGAACACCATATCCTTAGTTTCATATTCCGTATCTTATATGTTTACAAGTTTAGTTTTCTAAAAGATAACTCTTGAGGCGGAAAACTCACGAAGTTTCTCTAACTCTTCAACCGTCTATTTTCTCCTAAAGGATATATTGGACCACCCAGGATACCCTCGTTTGTACATATGGCATGCATGCTCTCAATGAAGTAGATGTTCATCAAATTATTTTCTAAGTATGATATGAGACAAGCATCATGTTCTCCTTACCCAGATATGACTACCAAGTCTATGACTCTTTCAACGCCCCCAAAGCGTATTTTGAGAGTAGTTCTAAACTACGAAACTCTGCGTCATCCGGGAGCCTATCCCACGAATAGATTCAACGCCCCCAAGAGCGTATCTTGAGAGTAGTTCTAAACTGCGAAACTCTGTGCCGTCCAGGAGCCCATCCTGTGAATAGTTATGTGCCCTTCTGAGAGCCAATCTCGTGAAAAACTTCGACGCCCCCAAGAGCGTATCTTGAGAGTAGTTTTTAGACTACAAAAACTCTGTGCCATCCAGGAGCCAATCCTATGAATATTATGTGTCCTCCGGGAGCCAATCCCGCGAAAAGATTCGATGCCCACAAGAGCGTATCTTGTTGACTAACATTGTGCCCTCCTGGAGCCAATCCTGTGAAAAGTTTTGCGCCCTCCGGGAGCAAATCTGTGAAAAGTTCGGTGCCTTCCGGAGCCAATCACGTGAAAAAAATCGACGTCACCAAGAGCTTATCTTGTTGATCAACTCTGTGCCATACAAGAGCCAATCTTACGAACGACTATGTGCCTTCCGGGAGCCTATCTTGGGAAGAATTTCTTATGCCTATAGGAGCATTTGATAAAGTGATCTTTACATCACTCACAAGAGCATGTCATGATAAATTTTTTACAAGGCGACGATATATGATATGAAAAACATACAAGTTTGTCCATGATGAGATTGTAGGTATCATAATAGACAAAGATACCAGAGGATGTCAAGTAAGAAGAAGCATAAATAAGGAACCAGACCATGACCAAGGAACCAAATAAAAAACCACAAGCAGTCATCATGAAAATTAGCAAGTTATCCTACCATCCATACCACAAGTCAAGAGAGATATCTCAAGGGAAACAAACACAAACAAGAAAGGTAGCAGAACCATAAAATCCCAAGTATAAGGCTCTCAAAATAAGCTCGACCCATCAAGGGGAGAAACTACTCAACCCATCAAGGGGAGGAAAAGTAAAGAGATATGTACAAGGGTAAGGGAATCAGATAGTCAACCAGATGCCACTTGGGAATCTTCACGGTCCTGATGCTCTGAGGACGAACCACTGATAGAACTTGATGAGGACGAAGAGGAACCCGAACTAACAACATCAACAGGTGCAGCATCCTCCTGCACAGGGAAAGGGGCTATGTTCTCAGCAACAGCAGCCTGTCCCCTAAGCACGGTCATATAACCCTCACCATAAGGTCCGAAGTCACCCAGATCTTTAACTGGAAAGTGAGGATCAATCAGAAATATCTGATCAACAAGATACTCCCCGAACTGATTCATCTCTTGGGTAGATCGAACATTATAATCAGCAGCATATGCAGGGGAAGACTTATACTCAGCTACAGCGGTAACTCTCTCCTCTATGCAGAATTTCTCCTCAGCCTTCTTCAACTCCTCAGCATGGAGTGAAGAAGCAACAACAGCCTTCCGGCGCAGGTCACCCACAGTGGTCTCGAGCAAGGCTACCTGACTCATGAGCTCTTGCATCCTCAAATCAGATAGGCGAGCCTTCTCAGTGGCACTAGCAAGCTCTACCTTCAAGGACACCTGAGCATCTTCAAGGGCTTTCTTCCCATCAGAAAGCTCAAGTGCAAGAGACGAGAGGTTAACCATATCTGACATGCCCTAAGATAGCAAAAAATAGCGAATTACATAACAAGCAATCATAGAGAGATAACACCCCCTGAATGAAGCGCCGGGTTTCTTTAGGTGACTTAGGGCGAGAAACACGATCCCCATGGGCAACAACACTGCGAAGAACCCGGATACCAACCTTCGGGGTGTGCAGAGAAGAATGGTTATCAAAACGATACTCTTTCAACCCAGCAAAGGGAGTCCACTCAGCTCTCACAACATCTTCATCAGTAAGGCGAGCAAAGTCCTTCCGGCTCAAGGCGGGAAGTCCAACTATACAAACAAAGCAAAAATGAAACAGGAAGCAAATATCAATATATCTACAAGACAAGAGGAAGTACAACCTAAGACTCGGGCCCTCGGCTGGGGGGCATGAGATGGGGAAGAGGTATCAAGGCCTATAGGCACCCCACCACCATCAGCAGGTCGCTTCCCTTTGTCAGTCAGGGAGAGCGCCTCTTCGACTACTATCTATTTATCGCGAGATCGTTTCGCCAAACGAGCACTGGAAGGAGAGTGACCCACGGTCTTTTTCTTCTTAGCAGCCGAGGCCCCGATCTCAGAATCAGGCTCCCGTGCCTTAGACTTGGAGTGGCTGGAACTTCTGCCCACAGGGACGACACGCTTAGTAACCAAAGGAGAGTGCCCTAGAAAACATAAAGGAAACAACATGAGAACAATTATAAGTATATCATAAAAGGGAAAGAAGGAAAAGAAGAAAATACTGGAGGCCTCAGCAGTCTTCCCAGACTTGGAAGGTTTCTTAGGGGCAGAGCTGGAAGGAGCTTTCCTCTTCGTCAGGTCAATGCTCCGCCTTCATTGCATATGTTTTTCCGTGAAACCAACCTACAAAGGAAGAGCAAAATATGAATAAAAACGAGAAGACTAAATGACGTACCAAACCTTCGGGGGGAGGGGTCAAACGAATATCCGCCTCATAAAGGTTCTCCTCGGTCACCACGGACACAGGACAGTAAGACTTCCGATGACTCTGATAGATAATCTTCATGGTCTCTAAATCTGAGGAGAACTCCCCAAAAGTGGGCCAACCATCCGACCGATTCTCATTAAGAACCGACCAAGTGACATAACAATCTGTGATGAAGAAATAGTGTTTAGACCAATGGCTCGCCGAGTTATCACTTGAAGCCACGAAACGAAGGTCGCTATCCCAATCGACCTCACCCAACCCAAAGTCTGCAAATCGGGAATCTTTAAGAAGGGGATAGCGAGTCACCAAGCTCGCAAAACCTACCTTCCTCTGATATTGGAAGCGGTAGAAACACTGGAACAGAACTAGAGAATACCTCCAGGAATACCACTGGCGTAGTACTCGGAATCCTACCAAGAAACGAATAGTGCTGTGGGCAAGGTTCACAGGAGAAATCCTGAAGGACCGACAGAACTCGACAAGGTCATCACAATAAGGGAGACGTAACCCATATCGAATCTGAGAGGGATACACCACGACCTTCCCCTATGGAGGCTCTGTCACTGTTTCACGAACATTCCTCAAGGATGGAAGGAAAGGCTACAAAGGCTTATCTAGAGGACTAATGTCACCTAACTCAATGTGGTCATTATAGTCGCTCCGAGTCAAGTAGTTCTCCGACAACGGCGCAAGACCTAACTCAAAAGTAGTGGGAAATTCTAAGCTCGAAAAAGACTCCGACTCAGACCAATACCCAAATTCAGTATCTGACTCAAAATCCGACTCTGAGCTAATATCTGGAAAGAAAGTAATGCGGCGAATTGAGGGGATGAAAAACTTACTCATCCTCCAAAGAATATAGCGTCTCTGCAAAGTCTGAGTTTTGGGACACCACCACGAATACAATACCTGCCGTACCAAGCTAAGTATCAGAATAGAGGAATTTCCCCGGAAAACTCGGGAATACCCCAATTTCGACATATCAACCACCATATCACACAACGAACGACGAGCGATAATCAAGGCCCAGAGATACCTAATAACAACAACGGCTACGAACAAGCAATTTTACGACAACAAAATCGAACAATTTCACTCGGGCAAAAAATCATTTCCCGGGCCAAGGAAAATTTTACCCCCCAACAACACCCGGCATACGAGTGACAACTCGATACCAAATTCAAACAAGGAAAATCCAACGGTAAAAAAAACTATTTCCGAGCATACGACTATTTACTCAATACGGTAATCACGACACAAGCAATCGGGAAATCATCACGAATCGAGCATGGGCAATCCAAATATGAGCATTTCACATGTTCACAAGACGGGAAAAATATCGAACCTTGGGAAATCCCGAACCGATTTGAAAAATGGGTCCGGAATTCAAATCCCGTCGTCGCCGGAGAAGGGGGCCCACCATTACCGTCCTCCTCCCACCGGAACTGCGCCAGGGTTGGTCTCGGAAGACCTCGCCCCCGCCTTCTTGATCACCCGCCGGAGTAACAACGACCTCCGCCATCGCCAGGGATCGTCCCGCCTCCGGCGTCCGAAGCCGAGCCACTCGCCGAAAAAACTTCAGCCACCTCCGTCCCGCTGTCCGCCCATCACCGCCTCGCCTGGCCCGGTCTTCGCCGTGCAGAGCTGCCGCACCGGAATTCCCCCCTTCGCCGGAATTTTGGCCAGCCACACTCCTTTGTGGGTCTTGGAATTTTTCTGGGTCCCCAAGAGTGTGAAGTGAAGAGAAAAAAGATGATGGTGGCTAAGTGAGGTAATCCAATTCCCTTGTTTTATAAGCTAAAGTGTGTAGGATTTTTTAAAGTGACACAATCACCACCATTCATTTAGATTATAGGAGATTTAAGGGTTTAGATAGAAAACTATCATCTTTACCCCCCTTTGACTATGGTTAGGCATATTTTTACTCAAGTTAACACCCTATAGGCATATATTCCATTATCCTATACTTAGATATTTTTGGACCCAATTCAAAAAAGAATTCTGGCGTGTACTCACCCCATAGGAAATTGAGGTGCGTAGACTCATATCCATGATTGCATTGCATCCCCATGCACGTACATATTTTTAAAATGCATACTTGAAGGGATCAGATTTTTTATGATTATATTCATATTCCGCGGACACTTGTCTAGAACGCGTGTACGCATGCTCTAACGTTTACAATTCCTCTATTTTTGAGAATCAGAGGACAAGGCTCGAAAAACGCGTCTACAGACAAGTAAACGTTTCGTCAAGAGGTAAAGTCACGGTTCCCAATTGCGCGTATCATCCCATCCTAAAATAGAGTCAACCAAGGGTTACGCAATTGGTTAACTCGGGGGCAAGGGATGGATATACGCCCAATTGGAACCCGTTTTAATTCAGACCGTCTTATTTTGATTACCCCATTTACGATTGTAAATCGAAACTTTGACCCGAACACTTTGCCTAAAACGCTAACGGTCTGAACGAGGTAACATTACTCGCCCGGACCCGACCATCGACCTCACCTAGGTGAGATCGGGTGACTTCACCCGGTCCCTCCTAGGGGAGATTGGGTTGACCAACCCGATCTTCCCTAAGGGAGACAGGGTTGGCTCACCCAACCCCTCTTAGGAGGGGTTGGGCAAATCCACCCGGTGTCAGGCCTCTGGGGTCAGATTTTTTGTCCGACCCCAAGGGTCCCGACCTATTTTCCACCCGTCCCACACTTAGATTATTTCGCCTACCTCTCCATGCTTTAAGGGTCTAATCACACGGTTATGAGTTAATTAAATGCGCTTAGGGGATTAACGATTTCATTAAGCCACCTTAATCCCCCCGAAGCCTATAAATATTGCTCATATCCTATTCATTTCCGCAAGGTTGATTATTTTACGGGCTTTTACTCTGCCTTCTCTCTAGTTTGTCTGTCTAGAAACTTTAGACTGACTTAGGCATCGGAGAGGGTTCACCAAGCACCAACCCCCCCCCCCCCCTCTGTGCTTGGTACTGCCCCTATTATAGGTTAGTCAGAAGGGAGAAGTAAAAAGAAGAGAAGGATACAGATCAGACCATCAAGCGAATAGAGCATCGGATCAACTTATCTACCCGTGAGAAGTGACACTTGGATCGACAACCCGTTGACCCGAGTGACGCGACTTAACACTTGGCGCCGTCTGTGGGTTTTCGAGTAGAAAGCCTGGCTATCACGAGAGCGATGACGAACAGCCTTCCATCCAAAGACAATCGTCAACCCGGGGGCAACAGGACAAACAACCAAACAGGACAGCCTGCACCCCCGGCAAGACAACCTGTGCCTCCACCAAGGGAACCTATTACCCAGAGACAGCAGGAAACCCCAGTACATCAAACAGCCCAACTAGCACCCCAGGCTAACAATGAAGGAGGACCATCACGCCCAGCTGGGGCAGAGTCTTCCACCGCCTCAACCCCTTTGGTCCAGATACCACGAAGGCAAGGTGTACAACAAGAGGTACCGTCTCAGGGGTACCAGTACACGGCACCTCCACAGGGGTACCACTATGAGCCGCAGACCCAAGATCACCCTTATGGAATGCCAAGGCAAGGCATACCCAATGAACTCACGAGGATCACAAACAGTGACTCCTGGGTTCATGAATGCTTTAGATGAGCTGTTAGCTTATAGGGAAGCACTGAGGCGCGGGCAAGGAAGGAGGCACCAACAAGGAGAACAGAAACCTCACGAGGAACATTTTTATGAAGAAGAACAAGTCACAGAAGAAGAGCAACACCCCCCAGCAGAACAGAGAGAAGGTCGAAGAGAAGTGAGCAAGGGCCACCTCCAGTGGGGAGGCAACCATCTGTGCCTCCAAGGCAATATCAAGCTCAGCCAGAAGCAATGGGATACACCCCACTGAGGGAGGACAGGCAAGCCCGACCTCCAAGAATAGAAAAATTCCAGCATCTACCCTAGCAGGGATACCCAAGATACACATATAGTCCGTATCATAACGGACAGGGGATCCCCGCAAGCCCGATTAACAATTATGATGGGTACCAGAGAAATTACAGCCCGTCTCCGGTAATTGACTCATGAAGAAATCGAGGTCATGATCACAAGGAAAATGAATGAGTCAAAGAAGAGTGAGTTACACTGTCTGAATGACAACACAAATCACCCCTTCACAAGGGAGTTGGAGATGAACTGAGTGCCAGACTCGTTGCATTTGATAAAGATAGAAAAATACAATGGCAAGGGTGACCCCTTAGAACACATCCAGCAACATGAAGCTTCCCTCCTAGGTAGGACAACGGAGGATCGCTACAAGGCACTTTGGTTTCCAAACACCTTGTCAAGGGTAGCATCGCACTGGTTCTTTAGCCTACCTTCTGAGAGCATCCATTCATGGGCACAACTAAAGGCAAAATTTCTCCAAAGGTACTTGGGAGAAAGAAGCTACTCAACGGAACAGGCTCACTTGATGATGTGAAGCAGGAGAATGAAGAGGCACTAGCTAATTACTACACAAGGTTTAACCAGAACCTGGTTGACATACAGGGTGACAATACTGAAGGCGAAATCATAAGAGCCTTCATAAGAAACCTTGGTCGCTATGACTTTATCTTAGCGAAAAAAATGGCCAAAAAACCCGCTAGCACCTTAGAGGAGCTGGCAGGAAGGGTGAAGACACATCTAGACCTGGAGAGACACATAATGAACAAGAGAGCAAAGGTCCATGCATCAAAAGAAGAAAATACAAAGCCAAGCAAAGGAAAACCACCCCCAGGCTCCCCAGCCCATAAGGCAACAAGACTGGCGGCCGCCCCAACCAAGGAATCAGACAGGGGAATCACTAAGACCAAGAGATATCAATATCATTAAGTTCATACCACCAAATGCAACCCCAGCTGTGGTATTGAGAGAAATGAGGAACTTGAAAATATGGTCACCCCCAGGAAGATGGGGAGCCCCAATGGTGGGAACATATAAAGAAAAATGGTGTGACAATCATGAAGCACTCGGCCATGATACAGATGAATGCTTCAGTTTGAAGTTAAGCATAAATAATTTCGTGCAAAGGGGAGAGCTAAAGAAGTTTGTGGATCATGGAGGCAGCAGTATACCAGCAAGACCAACGCAAAAAGAAAAGGGCAAAGAGAAAATGGATTATGCCCCCTCTCACAATAAGAGAGGAACGATCAATATGATACATGGTGGTGCCATGGTAGGCGGACCATCTGCAAATGCGAGAGAAGTGTATGCCTCCAAGATAGACATGACAAAAAAAATGGAGGAAGAGGCCAAGAGAGAAGGAGGAGATGGTGATCGAATTTTCAGAGAAAGACAAGAGCCACATCGTCTTTCCACATGACGATGCTCTAGTGATAACGTTAGACATCGATAACCTCGATGTGAAGAGGATACTGGTCGATGGAGGGAGCTCGGCAGATATACTAAACCTGCGAGTGCTAGAGCAGATAGGCAAATCCAAGTCAGATTTGAAGCCAGTCACTTTTCCTCTAGTTGGATTCACTGGAGCAACAAGCTACCCTCTGGGCATGATCACCCTACCAGTTACAATGGGCCAAGGGTGGACTCAGCTAAGGATCAAAGTGAACTTTGTGGTGGTGGAAAACCTAGGAGCCTATAATGGGATCTTAGGCAGAACAACCATAAATCCGTACGAAATAGTTCCCTAAACAGTTCACCAGAAACTGAAGTATATCACGGAAAGCTGAATAGGTGAAGTCTTAGGTGATCAACGCACCGCAAGGCAATGCTACGTCAATTCCATGAGGCCTAGACCACACCAATCCGACTATGTGGCAATGGTGATGACAGGGGCTAGTCAGAATGAGAAATAAAAGAGGAAAAGGCCAAGCTACAAGAGGAGAAGGACAGGAGTTACACTCCGCTTAAACAAGCAGATGTTCAGAAATTTGGAAAGAAGGTCAGGGATGGACAAGGTTGTAAAGGTAACAAGCATACCTTGGCAGCCAGAAAATGAGAATGGAAGGAGAACAAGAAGAGCAATTGAAAGGGGCTTCAGGTATAATGATGATGTCAAACAAATGCAAGGAGAATCCCTTACAAGTTACTTCAAAAGGTTCATGGAATATGGGGCCAACATGGAGGTAACAAGAAGTGAAGTTGTAAGAGCTTTCCTTAGGAACATGCATCCAACCTCTTTCGAGGCCATTGGAGGTCACTACGAGGTAGTGATGACAAACACGATGCGAGAGCTTAAAGAGAAACTGGATGAGGCATTCGAGAAAGAGAAGGAACAGTATGACGAAGCATCCAAAGGAGATGAGGAAAACTACAAACAGGAAGGGGGGGTGAACTTCAACTTCACACCTCTAAAAGTGCAAGTGGAGGAGATTTTTAAGGATCACTTAATCAAGGAGCTTCCAATGTACAAAGAAGATGGCAAGGCCTTCCTAGGAAGGGATGCAACAGGATGGTGTAATTACCATGGAACATGGGGGCACAAAACTAATGAATGCATGTTACTGAAAATTGAAATTGAGGAGATGATCTTCAAGGGAGAACTCAAGAAGTACATAGCACCAGAGGCACCCACCATTGCCTAAGGATATCACACCAGAGGAACACCATATCCTTAGTTTCTTATTCCGTATCTTACATGTTTACAAGTTTAGTTTTCTAAAAAAAAACTCTTGAGGCGGAAAACTCACGAAGTTTCTCTAACTCTTCAACCGTCTATTTTCTCCTAAAGTATATCTTGAACCAACCAAGATACCCTCGTTTGTACATATGGCATGCATGCCCTCAATGAAGTAGATGTTCATCAAAATATTTTCTAAGTATGAGATGAGACAAGCATCATGTTCTCCTTACCCAGATATGACTACCAAGTCTATGACTCTTTCAACGCCCTCAAGAGCGTATCTTGAGAGTAGTTCTAAACTATGAAACTCTGCGCCATCCGGGATCCTATCCCGCGAATAGATTCAACGCCCCCAAGAGCGTATCTTGAGAGTAGTTCTAAACTGCGAAACTCTGTGCCGTCCAGGAGCCCATCCTGTGAATAGTTATGTGCCCTTCCGAGAGCCAATCTCGTGAAAAACTTCGACGCCCCCAAGAGCATATCTTGAGAGTGGTTTTTAGACTACAATAACTCTGTGCCATCCAGGAGCCAATCCTGTGAAATATTCTGTGCCCTCCGAGAGCCAATCCCGCGAAAAGATTTGACGCCCCCAGGAGCGTATCTTGTTGACTAACATTGTGCCCTCCGGGAGCCAATCCTGTGAAAAGTTCTGTGCTCTCCGGGAGCCAATCCTGTGAAAATTTATGTGCCCTCCAGGAGCCAATCCCGTGAAAAAATTCGACGCCACCAAGAGCGTATCTTGTTGATCAACTCTGTGCCATCCAAGAGTCAATCTTGCAAACAACTATGTGCCTTCCGGTAGCCTATCTCGTGAAAAATTGCCTAGGCCCATAGGAGCATTTGATAAAGTGATATTCACATCACTCACAAGAGCATGTCATGATAAATTTTTTACAAGGCAACGATATATGATATGAAAAACATACAATTTTATCCATGATGAGATTGCAGGTATCATAATAGACAAAGATACCAAAGAATGACAAGTAAGAAGAAGCATAAACAAGGAAGGAGACCATGACCAAGGAACCAAATAAAAAACCACAAGCAGTCATCATGAAAATTAGCAAGTTATCCTACCATCCATACCACAAGTCAAGAGAGATATCTCAAGGGAAACAAACACAAACAAGAAAGGTAGCAGAACCATAAAATCACAAGTATAAGGCTCTCAAAATAAGCTCGACCCATCAAGGGGAGAAACTACTCAACCCATCAAGGGGAGAAACTACTCAACCCATCAAGGGGAGGAAAAGTAAATAGATATGTACAAGGGTAAGGGAATTAGATAGTCAACCAGATGCCACTTGGGAATCTTCACGGTCCTGATGCTCTGAAGGACGAACCACTGATAGAACTCAATGAGGACGAAGAGGAACCTGAAGTAACAACATCAACAGGTGCAGTATCCTCCTGCATAGGGGCAGGGGCTATGTTCTCAGCAACAGCAGCCAGTCCCCTAAGCACGGCCATATAACCCTCATCATAAGGTCCGAAGTCACCTAGATCTTTAACTGGAAAGTGAGGATCAATCAGAAATATCTGATCAACAAGATACTACCCGAACTGGTTCATCTCTCGGGTAGATCGAACCTTATAATCAGCAGCATATGCAGGGGAAGACTTATACTCAGCTACAGCGGTAACTCTCTCCTCCATGCGGAATTTCTCCTCAACCTTCTTCAACTCCTCAGCATGGAGTGAAGAAGCAACAACAGCCTTCCGGCGCAGGTCACCCACAGTGGTCTCGAGGGCTACCTGACTCATAAGCTCTTGCATCCTAAAATCAGATAGGCGAGCCTTCTCAGTGGCACTAGCAAGCTCTGCCTTCAAGGACACCTGAGCATCCTCAATGGCTTTCTTCTCATCAGAAAGCTCAAGTGCAAGAGACGAGAGGTTAACCATATCCGACATGCCCTAAGATAGCAAAAAATAGCGAATCACATAACAAGCAATCGTAGAGAAAAGAAGTGATAGAAGCATCACTTACCGGGGCATAGCGAGATAACACCCCCTAAATGAAGCGCCGAGTTTCTTTAGGTGACTTAGGGCGAGAAACACGATCCCCAGGAACAAAAGCACTGCAAAGAACCCGGATACCAACCTCCGGGGTGTGCAGAGAGGAATGGCTATCAAAGCGATACTCTTTCAACCCAGCAAAGGGAGTCCACTCAGCTCCCACAACATCTTCATCAGTAAGGCGAGCAGAGTCCTTCCGTCTCAAGGCAGGAAGTCCAGCTATACAAACAAAGCAAAAATGAAAACAGGAAGCAAATATCAATATATCTACAAGACATTAGGAAGTACAACCTGAGACTCGGGCCCTCGGCTGAGGGTAGGAGATAGGGAAGAGGCATCAAAGCCTATAGGCACCCCACCACCATCAGCAGGTCGCTTCCCTTTGTCAGTCAGGGAGGGCGCCTCTTCGACTACTATCTATTTATCGCGAGATGGTGTCGGCAAACGAGCACTGGAATGAGAATGGCCCACAGTCTTTTTCTTCTTAGCAGCCGAGGCCCCGACCTCAGAATCAGGCTCCCGTGCCTTAGACTTGGAGTGGCTGGAACTTCTGCCCACAGGGACGACACGCTCAGTAGCCAAAGGAGAGTGCCCTAACAACATAAAGGAAACAACATGAGAACAATTATAATTATATCATAAAAGGGAAAGAAGGAAAAGAAGAACATACTTGAAGCCTCCGCAGTCTTCCCAGACTTGGAAAGTTTCTTAGGGGCAGAGCTGGAATGAGTTTTCCTCTTCGTCAGGTCGATAGGCTTCGCCTTCATAGCATATGTTTTTCCGTGAAACCAACCTACAAAGGAAGAGAAAAATATGAATAAAAACGTGAAGACTAAATGACGTACCAAACCTTCGGGGGGAGGGATCAAACGAATCCCCGCCTCATACAGGTCCGCCTCGGTCACCACGGACACAGGACAGTAAGACTTGGTCCGGTGACTCTGATAGATAATCTTCATGGTTTCTAAATTTGAGGAGGAGAACTCCCCAAAGGTGGGCCAACCATCCGACCGATTCTCATTAAGAACCGACCAAGTGACATAAAGATCAGTGATGAAGAAATAGTGTTTAGACCAATGGCTCGCCGAGTTATCACTTGAAGCCACGAAACGAAGGTCGCTATCCCACTCGACCTCGCCAAACCAAGAGTCCGCAAATCGGGAATCTTTAAGAAATGGATAGCGAGTCACCAAGCTCGCAAAACCTACCTTCCTCTGATACTGGAAGCGGTAGAAATACCGGAATAGAACTAGATTATACCTCCCGGAATACCACTGGCATAGTACTCGGAATCCTACTCAGACGCGAATAGCGCTGGGGGCAAGGTTCACAAGAGAAATCCTGAAGAACCGACAGAACTCGACAAGGTCATCACAATAAGGGAGACGTAACCCATATTGAATCTGAGAGGGATACACCACAACCTTCCCCTCTGGGGGCTCTGTCACCGTTTCACGAACATTCCTCAAGGATGGGAGGAAAGGGTACAAAGGCTCATCTAGAGGACTAATGTCACCTAACTCAATGTGGTCATTATAGTCGCTCCGAGTCAAGTGGTTCTCCGACAACGGCGCAAGACCTAACTCAAAATCAGTAGGAAATTCTAAGCTCGAGAAAGACTCCGACTCAGACCAATACCCAAATTCAGTATCTGACTCAAAATCCGACTCTGAGCTAATATCTGGAAAGAAAGTAATGCGGCGAATTGAGGGGATGAAAAACTTACTCATCCTCCAAAGAATATAGAGTCTCTGCAAAGTCTGAGTTTTGGGACACCTCCACGAATACAATACCTGCCGTACCAAGCTAAGTGTAAGAATAGAGGAATTTCCCCGGAAAACTCGGGAATACCCCGATTTCGACATATCAACCACCATATCACACAACGACCAACGAGCGATAATCAAGGCCCAGAGATACCTAATAACAACAACGGCTACGAGCAAGCAATTTTACGACAACAAAATCGGACAATTTCACTCGGGAAAAAAATCATTTCCCGGGCCAAGGAGAATTTTACCCCCCAACAACACCCGGCATACGAGTGACCACTCGATACCAAATTCAAACAAGGAAAATCCAACGGGCAAAAAACCATTTCCGTGCATACGACTATCTACTCAATACGGCAATCACGACACAAGCAATCGGGAAATCATCACGAATAGAGCATGGGCAATCCAAATATGAGCATTTCACATGTTCACAAGACGGGAAAAAGATCGAACCTTAGGAAATCCCAAACCGATTTGAAAAATGGGTCCGGAATTCAAATCCCGTCGTCGCCGGAGAAGGGGGCCTACCACCGCCGTCCTCGTCCCACCGGAACTGCGCCGGAGTTGGTCTCGGAAGACCTCGCCCCCGCCTTCTTGATCACACGCCGGAGTAGCAGCGACCTCCGCCGTCGCCAGGGATCGTCCCGCCTCCGCCGTCCGAAGCCGAGCCACTCGCCGAAAAAGCTTCAGCCCCCTCCGTCCCCCTGTCCGCCCAGTACCGCCTCGCCTGGCCCGGTCTTCGCTGTGCAGAGCTGCCGCGCCGGAATTCCCCCCTTCGCTGGAATTTTGGTCGGCCACACTCCTTTGTGGGTCTTGGAATTTTTCTTTGTCCCCAAGAGTGTGAAGTGAAGAGAAAAAAGATGATGGTGGCTAAGTGAGGTAATCCTATTCCCTTATTTTATAAGCTAAAGTGTGTAGGGTTTTTTAATGTGACACAATCACCACCATTCATTTAGATTAGAGGAGATCTAAGGGTTTAGATAGAAAACTATCATCTTTACCCCCCTTTGACTATGGTTAGGCATATTTTTACTTAAGTTAACACCCTATAGGCATATATTCCATTATCCTATACTTAGAATTTTTTGGACCCAATTCAAAAAAAATTCCCGGCTTGTACTCATATCCATGATTGCATTGCATCCCCATGCACGTACATATTTTAAAATGCATACTTGAAGGGATTGGATTATTTATGATTATATTCATATTCCGCGGACACGTGTCCAGAACGCGTGTACGCATGCTCTAACGTTTACAATTCCGCTATTTTTGAGAATCAGAGGACAAGGCTCGAAAAACGCGCCTACGGAAAAGTAAAGGTTTCGTCAAGAGATAAAGTCACGGTTCCCAATTGCGCGTATCATCCCATCCTAAAATAGAGTCAAC
Organism: Clarkia xantiana subsp. parviflora; assembly: GCA_036873135.1. NCBI lineage: Eukaryota > Viridiplantae > Streptophyta > Magnoliopsida > Myrtales > Onagraceae > Clarkia > Clarkia xantiana. The sequence continues at coordinate 30,394,347 of JAPTYO010000004.1, forward strand.
CAAGGGTTACGCCATTGGTTAACTCGGGGGGCAAACGATGGATATACGCCCAATTGGAACCCGTTTTAATTCAGACCATCTTATTTTGATTACCCAATTTACGATTGTAAATCGAAACTTTGACCCGAACGCTTCGCCTAAAACGCTAACGGTCCGAATGAGGTAAAATTACTCGCCCGGACCCGACCATCGACTTCACCTAGGTGAGATCGGGTGACTTCACCTGATCCCTCCTAGGGGAGACCGGGTTGGGCAAATCCACCCGGCGTCAGGCCTCGGGGGTCGGATTTTCTGTCCGTCCCCAAGGGTCCCGACCTATTTTTCACCCTTCCCACACTTAGATTATTTCGCCTACCTCTCCATGCTTTAAGGGTCTAATCACACGGTTATGAGTTAATTAAATACGCTTAATGGATTAACGATGTCATTAAGCCACCTTAATCCCCCCGAAGCCTATAAATATTGCTCATATCCTATTCATTTCCGACAGGTTGATTATTTTACGGGCTTTTACTCTGCCTTATCTCTAGTTTGTCTCTCTAGAAACTTTAGACTGACTTAGGCATCGGAGAGGGTTCACCAAGCACCACCTCCCCCCCCCCCCCCTCCGTGCTTGGTACTGCCCCTATTGCAGTTCGGTCAGAAGGGAGAAGTCAGAAGAAGAGAAGGATACGGATCAGACCATCAAGCGAATAGAGCATCGGATCAACTTATCTACCCGTGAGAAGTGACACTTGGATCGACAACCTGTTGACCCGAGTGACGCGACTTAACACTTTTGACTTCATATTCTGCCAAGGTGGCAGTGATAACTAAGGCGTCATCGTGAGGTTGTGTCACCAACATGAGATCGTCGTTTGTGAAGCTTATGACTACTGGGTCAATTACTTGATGTGCCTTTCCCTTATTTTCTGTCTTTGAAACTTGGGTGGCGTATACTTCTCTGGCGACGCTGGTCTCTCCTCCTGAGGCGAATCCTCCTGCGATGACGTTCACCGTCCCTCTTTGTATTGGGGAGGGATTGTCATGAGGGGGAGATCGGGAATTCCTTCGTGGGCTGCGACTTCGCTTCCTTGGAGCTTTGAAAGGTTTCTCCATACACTTTAATAGTTTACCTCTTCGGATCAACGTCTCGATATCTTGCTTCAAGGTGATGCATTCATTAGTGTCGTGCCCCTAAACTTGATGATAACGACAGTAGTCGTTTATCTGGGATCCCATAGGACTCTTCCAGACTGTAGGAGGGTCGTCCAGCCTGATTTTTTCCATCTCTTGAAGTACCACATAAATATTATGTGTGAGAGGAGTGAATTTTGCCAAATAAGGGTTGATGTCCCTTTTTGGTCATTGACGACTTCCATGTTGGAAAGTCACTTCTCGCCTTTCATCTCTCTTTGGGGGTGGAGACGCAGAACCCTCCTCGATCTTAGCAGGAGTGACCTGCTCCTTGGCCTCCATGGGTGATTTCTCGTGTGACCTTTCCAAGTCGATGTACTTCTTGACCTTGATGGCGAGGGCATCAATCTTTCGCACGGGCTTCATCACCATGCTATCCTTCAAAGCTTGGCTCTGAACTCTGAGGCCTCTCCAGAAGGTCCTGATCAGCTCGCCATCAGTGGCGTCCTCATTCAGCTGCTGGAGTATCTTGTGGTATCTAGTATAATAATTGGCTATGGTTTCATCAGGACCTTGCTCAATTTTATCTAGAAAGTCCATGCTTTTGAGGCGTTTCCTCTGGCCTATGTGACCTTCTATGAACTTAGTCCTCAGCTCTTCCCATAAGTCGATTGAATTATCGGGAAAACCATAAAACCAAGTGGATGCCTCCTCCTTTAGAGTTGTTGGGAAGAGAGCTGCATAATGATCAGGGGTTGCCCCTCTTCCTAAGAGGGAAGAGTTGTGGGCGTTGATATGGCGAACAGGATCTCCCTCGCCTGTATAGTCGTCGATGTTCCTCGCGAATACTTGCGGGGGAACTCGAGTATTGAACAGCCTTTTGGAGAAAGGTTGAGAGGTGTGGTCATGAACAATTAGCATATCGCTCGCCCCTCTTCTCTTCTTTTCCAACAATTCTTCCACCTGTCCTATAGTGAATAGGACAGGTTCTTTGATCGCCGCATCGACTTTGATAGCCTTGGGGGTCTCTTTTTCCAAGAGATTCTCCTCCGCAATGTTCACACTGGAGGCTACTTCTTCCTTCTGGGAGACTTCTCGGGTTGGTTCCTTCTTGTCAGGAACGGTTCCCGCCTGCGCTTGGTTCCAAAAGGCTATGAAAGCTACCATCACCTCCCGAGGGAAAGCCGGGGGACTGTTCTCGCCTCTTCTGGAGTTGGTAATGACTTGGAGCGACTAGGATTCTCTTCACCGCCAGTGCCATTAGCCTGGGGCATAGGCGGATCTTCCTCCAGTGTTGATTTTGAAGTGGTGGGATTCACTTGGGATCTTCCCACCTCCTCTACCACGGAGTTTGGCATCTTGTTCTTCTCGGAGGCCATGACTTTTTGATCAATTTCCCACAGACGGCGCCAAATGTTGGGATCAAGATGACGTGACCTTGAACTTCTAGTAGTGGACTTCGAGGTCACGCCGGGAGCTAACTCTCGTAAGTATCATTCTTGACATCTTGGGTACTTAGTCTCCTTTGGAGCTTTGTGTGAGGCGAGGGCCTGAAAATGGGTGGGGATGGCCACTAATTCCACTATGAATAGTAAAGAATTTAGAAAGAGTATTGTAAAGTAGTAAATCAAGATTGTAAAATATATATATTGTTCCCCTATTTATAGGGAGAGATTACCGACTTTAAATGGCGGCTACCCTCTTGGGATGGTTTCTGTCCAGAGTCGGTTTAAGTAGGTGACAAGTAGGTCGCCACCTCATCTTTCCTTAGCTGGGAAGGTTTCCCTTTGGCGGCTGAAGCAGGTCGCCACCTGTCCCTTTCCTTAAGAGGAAGGTTTCTTCATGGCGGTTAGAGCAGGTCGCCACCTGTCCCTTTCCTTAAGAGGAAGGTTTCTTCATGGCGGCTAGAGCAGGTCGCCACCTGTCCCTTTCCTTAAGAGGAAGGTTTCTTCATTGGTGTTTTGGCTATCGACTCGACTCGTACCTTAATAGGAGAGCCTTGAGTGATTTAGTTGCCTTCTTTTGCTAGTCGTTCTTCAAAAGTCGACTTCTCCATATATAGTTGTCGACCATTTGTCTTTGCCTTGTCGTTCTGAATAGAAATGGTCGACGGCTTTTCTTTAGTCTCGCTTTAAACGTACTCGACTTCATACTATCCTTTTAATCGTAACCCAACACTAGGTATACTAAGAGTGAATCAATACCAATAACTGTTAGTATACTTTTGAACATGTTTTGTAAGGGACGTAACTGGTTTTGGAAAGATTTTTTTATTTTATTTTTAGAAAACGTGTAAACCTTCATTAAAAAAACAGTCTGAAACGATTCGGAACCGGAACTGTTTTTGGCAAAACAGAATGGAGTGGCAGAGCAACATAATCGTACACTCCTGAACATGGTCAGAACCATGATGTCGCAAGCTTTACTGCCGATCTCCTTCTGGGGTGACGCATTGTTGACTGCCACACATGTAGTAAACCTTATTCCTACAAAATCATTGGACATGACACCATACGAGTTATGGACTAGTAAAGAGATGGACCTTACCAGGCTGCGACATTGGGGTTACGCAGCATACACGCATCAAATTGAAAGCCGGTTTGACAAGTTAGGACCTAGAGGATTGAAAAGTATCTTTATAAGGTACTCTAAAAACTCTTAGGGATACGTGTCCGTGGCAGCTCAAGATAATGGTGGCGTGGTTGAACATGAGTCCAGAGACGTCACATTCCTCGAGGACGAATTTCCTACGCTTGGAAACATCAAAACAAACGAAGACTTGATTGAACTAGAGTAGGATAATGATGATCAGGTCCCACTTTATTCGAGTGGGAGATTTGAGGCAGCAACACAGGTGAATGACATGGTAAATGAGAATGGAGACATTTTCATAATAAATCCAGTGGGAGGAGTCAATCCAACCACACAGATCACTGTTGCTGCAGGTGCGAATCAAGTTGAACCTGATAATCATGTTGCTGAATCGCTGGATTAAAATTCTATAATCCCTCAACTACCTACTGGTGACAGTGAGAGTCGATCTACCAACCATGGTGACAGTGAGAGTGGTTCCTGGTCCTAGCAACCATGGAATTCATCTCGGAAGTAAAGTCCCGAGACCAAAAGGTCGTCCAAGAAAAGTTGTTGGTGAAGGTTCAAGTAACGCTCTTGTTCCCAGTGGGAGTATTGTTCCAAACAGGAGCATCATTCCTAGTGGGAGCTTTGTTCAAACACAATATGGGACTAACGAGCCTAGACGTAGTCAAAGACAACTTCTCCCAAGAAGTATCCCATAAAAAAAGATGAGTTATTCACTCTTACATCGGTTGATGAACCGTTAACGGTTAAACAAGCCTTGGAAGGACCTCAAGCGAAGGAATGGAGGAAAGCAATGGAAGATGAGATCGCCTCTATGAAAGCCAATTCGGTATGGTCTTTAGTTGATTTACCTGCTAACCGCAGAGCAATAGGGGCAAAGTGGGTTCTGAAGTTGAAACCCACTGCTGATGGAAATGTCGACCGGTACAAGGATCGACTCGTTGCGAAAGGATATACCTAACTTCAAGGAGTGGACTTTGATGAGACATACGCACCGACTGTGCGTTACACCACAGTCTGGGTTATTCTGGCCCTGGTTGCAAGCCTCGATCTAGAGCTGCACCAAATGGATGTTAAGACTGCATTCCTCCACGGAAACCTGGAGGAAGAGATCTATATGGAGCAACTAGAGGGTTTCATTACTCCTGGTAACGAACGTAAAGTTTGTAAACTCCAAATATCATTCTATGGTCTTAAACAATCGCCGGAAATGGTACCGCGGGTTCCATGAAGAAATCGTTGGAAACGGATTCGTGAATCTTCACGAGGATCTGTAAGTGTACACTAAGACCTTTGAGTCGAAGTACGTCATCTTAACATTATATGTGGATGACATTCTAATTTCCAGGAACGATGTGAGTTACATGAATTAATCAAAGTCCTGTTGGCATATGTATTCGAGATGAAGGACATGGGAGAAGCCACGTACATCCTAGTGTCACGGGCTTGGAGCTTTCCACGCTCCCAGCGGAATGCGCCCGCGGGGCATCTGGCACTCCCACGTCCGGATCCGCCCTCTTCTCTCCCAAGATCAGTTCTCGAAGCCCAACTCGCACTGCGCATACGGACGGAACGGGTCGTGGTTAGGGGTCTTTGCTCCGGAGAGCAGCTTAACTGATTTTCGGCCTGCCCTGGCCATCATCAGGAGAGCGGCATTAGCTCCTGAACCAGCAGGATCCCGAAGGATATGCAACGTCTTACCGATAACAACCAGGACATTGGAAACCAGCCATTGGCTTGTAAGCGACACCCCATGTATGGGGGGGGGAGAGATCCGCATCCATCACGTCCTGGCTTGGCTTCCAACTACTACTTCCCCCTAAAGAGCTTTATTTACAAAAGCTACTCTAGAAGTAGTAGACGTTGGGTGTGCTCCAACTTGCACCAGTTTTCCAGGCACGTGACATTCTCCCCCACCCAACCAACGCAACGCCCTCGTTGCGCGAACCCGCTGCTTCAAGAAACTTTAGCTCTTCCACAGCAGTGCACTTCACCACGCCATCAATGATCCGCCTTCTTAGGTTTTGTCAGAGTTGCTTTTTGCGTATTGTCCCCTATTTCTCGAGAAGATCAACTTCCTCGCTATGTCGCGCTTACGTTGGTCACCGCTGGGTCTTCCAGGCCACCATTCCGTATCGGACTCCCCCAGTGCGAGGCCCGTGGTAATATCTCCCCATCCTCCCTGAGGTCACGCTTTTGCGCCTAAGATATTTCCCACCTCATGGGACGCTACTTGGCAACTTGCCTCCGCCCTTTTCAGCTGTCAATATCACCTGCTCGAGTATGGTCAGATTGCTTATCTAGCAACCTGCCTCCAGCCTTCCAAGCAGTGATCCCGGACGCACCTGCCTCCTGCAGTGCTCCACACAGTCACGCAACTCAGACTTCCTCGTCGAACAACTCCTCGATCGGAGCCCTTGTTCGTTAAGAGTCGCGCCACCCGATGGCATCTCGTGGTAAAGCAATTCGCAACCACCACTATCGTTCAGAGTCCGCAGAGATTATATATATTTCTTCATTTCCTCCCTGGGTCGAGAACTCTGCTCTGATACCACTTGTCATGGGCTTGGAGCTTTCCACGCTCCCAGCGGAATACGCTCGCGGGGCATCCGGCACTCCCACGTCCGGATCCGCCCTCTTCTCTCCCAAGATCAGTTCTCGAAGCCCAACTCGCACTGCGCATACGGACGGAACAGGTTGTGGTTAGGGGTCTTTTCTCCGGAGAGCATCTTAACTGGTTTTCGGCCTGCCCTGGCCATCATCAGGAGAGCGGCATTAGCTCTCGAACCAGCAGGATCCCGAAGGATATGCAACTTCTTACCGATAACAACCAGGACATTGGATAACAGCCATTGTCTTGTAAGCGACACCCCATGTATGGGGGGGGGGGGAGAGAGATCCACATTCATCACGTCCTGGCTTGGCTTCCAACGACTACTCCCCCCCTAAAGAGCTTTATTTACAAAAGCTACTCTAGAAGTAGTAGACGTTGGGTGTGCTCCAACTTGCACCAGTTTTCCAGGCACGTGACACTAGGCATTAAGATTGCTAGGGATCGGGTTGTCCGCAAACTTTGTCTCTCTCAAGAATCCTACATCAACAAACTGTTGAAAATGTTAAGATTACAGGATGTCAAACTCGTGGATACGCCGGTTGTGTTTGAGTGCGCGCTATCAAAGCGTGAGAGCCCAAAAGACCAGGCTGAGCATGAACAGATGAAAAGTGCAGAATACCTTAGTATGGTTGGCATTCTAATGTACGCCATGCAATGCACTCGTCCAGACATTTTTTTACGATGTGGGCTTAGTAGCACGATTCCAATCAGACCCTGGCTATCAACATTTAAACGCTGTGAAACAAATTATTCGATACCTAAAAGATACTGCCGACTACAGACTGTGCTATGGGGGTGGAAAATTAGAATTGACTGGGTTCAGTGACGCCGACCACGATGGCGATCCGGATAATAAGTCCACCTCAGGAGGAGTATTTCTCCTTGCTAATGCCGTCATTTCATGGATGAGCAATAAGCATCCTGTGTCGCGCTGTCTATGATGGAATCCGAATTCGTAGCCCTCTCTAAGAATGCACAAGAAACAGTCTTGCTTAAAATGCTCTTAACTGCATTGCTTGACGTCGAGGAAGGGAGTAAGCCCGTGAAGGTATACTCTGACAGTCAAGCAGCGATTGCAGCAGTTAAGAATCCTAAGTACCATAGTAGAACGAAACACATTGATGTGAAATATAAATATGCTAAAATTATGGTCGAAGACAAATTAATTGCATTAGAATACTTGTCCTCTGAGAATATGGTGGCGGACCCATTAACCAAACCTTTACGCAGGGATGTTTCCGAAAAGCACGTTAAAATGCTTGGACTGCGTAGGGTTTAATAGGCTTGTGTTTTGATGACAACATTTTGATATTTAAAGTAATATTTAAATAAAAGGAATTTCAATTTGAGTTTATGATCTAGCGACGTCATAATGTTTGAATTACATCAGATTTTACGGTCTATAAACTAGTCGTAGGAGAGGCAATCCTCCTAAATAAAACATGTCGAATGTGGCCAAGCCTAGTCACACAGGCTCGGTCGTCTTGGTGGAGAGGGGGACCTTTACCATGTCAAGACCGACTAAGGACCATGGTGTTTTCGAAAGATAGACCTGGTTAACCAAGACGATCATTTGGTTTCAGGTTAACACAACATGATCTAAGTCTTGTGTATCGCTATGATGAACTTTGTTCATCAATAGCCACATTCTGGGCCAGATGACAAATCTTCGATAGCGTTTGACATTTCCATCTCCTGACAATATGTAAGTTTAGGTTATGCTATCGACGCGCGCTTCATACTGCGCGTGCCATGTTCAACCACGGGGTCAAGCTCGGTTGTGCTGGATATACTCTACGAGATTCGGATGGGCAAAAACTTCTTCACCTTGAGCGTGTGATTGATCCCGGGTGCTTTATGAAGAAGCATCCAAAGTATCCTCACGGACTCAGAACTCATACCTAAGTTCAAGCTCAATGTTCCCTTCCCGGCGTACGAGCGCAGTGCTGAACAAAAAGGCCCAGTGACCACGTCTTTGGAAACCAGTTGAGTTTGACTAAGGGTATGAGCGATAGGGATGGTCAAGTACACATGTAATTCTCCGACTCTTGTATTCACTAGGTGGCCACCAACTTGATATTAGTTGAAAGGTTGTGAATACTTGTACGGATGCCTTGGAGAAGTGTTCATATGTGAAAACTAGGCAATTGGAGAATGGCAGTTGACCAAGGATATAACGCGACACAATATTATTGTTTTCACAGGTTGATTGTACATGGGGAATCAACGCTCCGCGGGCGATACAACACTCTTAACAGATGAGTAGCACGATGTCCGTCATGTCCGTCGGTCGCACGGCAAACCCCGTATGATCTATTCGGATGCAGAGCCGGATCTAAGAACAAATGTTGATGTGTTGGTCGACAACATATTAACAGGCACTTTCCCATTCCGGCGGGTGGGAGCTGTTAGCATTTGGGGATTGGGCCGCCGTATAAGGGAGCCCATTAATATGAGTCAGTTACCTGAGATAATTGGGTAATGTCACATTAGAGATTTTGGGCCTAGCCTAAAATCTTAATTGACATGAGAGGCCCAAAATTGGGCATCCCTAACTCTATGACCGGCTGAAATAATAAGGGAGTGCAAAGTGGACTTTGGTCCACTTTGCTCCTCTTATAAATAGGGAGTGTTAGGTTTTATTTAAAGGCTAATCACTTTTGTGGCAAGACAAAAGAATTCCCTCCTCCCTATAAGTTTCGGCCGAACCACATATCACCAAAGGAGTTGCCAAATTGCTTCGAGCAAATTACTCCGGAGATCCATCCCTGCAGAAGAATAGACAAGAGGCTTTGCTGTGGAGACAAATCCGCATAGGGCTTCCTTAACAAGAGCCCTTACGGGAACCGTCTGGCAGATCGTGAACTCCCCTAGAAGGTCCTGGACTACGGTAAATTTCAAATAGTTATGTGCCCCTTATTTTGCTACGTAATGTGTTTAGTTTTTACTAGCATATACCTTGTTAATTTCCTTAGTATTTATCCTCCATAGTCCTACACTTTCTTCTAAAAAAACTGTTCTTATATTCTTTTCCCATGGCATTCTCATGTAGGATTTTCTAGGGCTGGTTGAGAAGTTTACGAGCAATTATCTCGTGGCACGGAGGTAAAGAAATAGTATACCCCTTTCCTCTCACAAGTGGTATGGGGTCTACATTATTGGGTCCCACATTTGCGTGAGACAAAGAGGTATACTGTATACATGCATCGGCGGTAAGAGATAATTTTTTGAAGTTTTACTATCTCTCAGGTACATACGACATTCAGATAAATGTTGGTTATGTTGTTATGGTAAGCGTCGTTCTTTAATCTCATATGACCATTAAATGCTTATGCTTCCATTGCAATGGTTATAATGAAAGAGCAAATTGTGTAAACATATAGGAAAATGCATTCTTCTAAGCCCTGGGTCATGTGGAATTGGACCTACCAAAGGCTCCAGAGAAGGCACCTCATCCACCTATGCAACCATACTTCTCCTCGGGTATTTTTGCTATTTCAGTTTCCTTTCGATCCTTATTCATAGTAAGGGTTTGACATGAAAATGCATTTGATTTGAAAATGTTATGATGAGCATAAAAAAATGTTCAATTTATATGTATTGTTAGATCTGTTACTTTATTATTGATGAATATGTATTTTCTTGTACATGAAGACGATTACTTTGTAATGTTGCTGATTAACTGAAGGTTTGGTGTTTGGCTGCTGAATTGTTTATTGTTACTTCTTCTAAATGTCTTTTTTGGTTCTCATTTCCGTAGCTTTTAAAAAAAGATCCAATCAGTTTTTACTCAGACATGGATAGAAACTGAAGTTCCTAATTGAAAGACTGAAGTGAAGCTCTCTTTCAGATGGATGGCTCTTCTTATATTGAGAATGATGAAGAGCTGCAAAATAGACAATGCCATAATCTCCAAGAGATGACTTTTTCTGCTTAGTTCTTGAAGAAAATGGAGAAGTCTAAGATCAGGTATGGTTAGTAGCTAATGAGTTGACGAAAGAAGGGACTTTGTCTACTCCTTAATTATGATCACAGCAGTGTTCCTGTGTATTCTGAAAATCACAAAAATATTAATCATCTTCTATCGGCAAATCAAACCTGCTCTCTTGTTAATTTTCAATTTTTTCATCAGGTAAAATTCCTTCTCACGGTAGAAGACCACATTTTTTTAAAAAATATGAAAAAAAAACTACTCTTCAACCACCTGGTTCTTAAAACGGCTACCAAAACTACACTAACCACATTCCCACTCCAGAGGCATTACAACTGAGAATTAACTGTATATTTCAAGCTGTTCAGTTCCTCCTATAGGCAGTGCTACAAAGTTTACAAATCATTTCATCATGCCTAGGAGAAAATCAACCACAGATGTCCCACAAGATCCAGGAGACAATGCAAAACTAAGTACTTAACTCCAAAGGAACAAAACTAGAAGGAATTTCATATGTAATGCCCTCAACTCCTGCTCATCTCAGAAGCAGGTGATAACCTCCATATTGTTCTTAATTTTATTGCCTTTAAGACAAAACTATTTTATGATATTATTATTCTTATTGTCATTCTTACTATCCATATCCATAAAACTGCTTCCAGTTCCAACTCAAAGAGCGAGTCGTCAAACGTCAGTCAACAAGCCATCCAGGAAAAAACAGTATCTACTCCAAGGTATAAAAACGTATGACTAATACAAGCAATGAACTCATATGCGTAGCCTTCGGCATTCTCCATGAGCTTAGCCTACCAAATGTTTAAAAAAAAAAGCAGGAAAAACTAATTGTATAGTTCTCTCTCCTACATACTTACTAATTAAATCTGAATACATACTTTATTGAAGCTCAATTATTTATTGTTAGGATAAATATGACACGAAAGCTATTTAAATATAGTCTTATTCTTATGTGTCTATACATTCATTTGTAAACACGCTTACCTATTCTATAATTAGCTGATATTGAATTCTGTTATTATCTCTAAGCAACCTTTTAGCTGTGATGGCTAGCACACTTTTTATGACCAAATTAACCGAATAGTCAATTTGCAATATTCTCTCCCAAGCAATGAGATAATACTATATTGTAGTTTCTAAGAACTGGTTGCTAAGATTTTCACATTTTTTAAATTGTTAGTTTATAAGTATCTCCCACATTAATGGTTCTGTATCATCATAACTTCATATATTGTTGACTAAAAATGCACATCTTTGAAAATACGTTTTTTAAATATGCGCATTTTGTTGTGCATTCTTGCTGATTACATGTTACTTCTCAAAAACATTCATTACGCAAACATTTTCATCTTTACCTATGGTTGAGTTACTACTGTATTTTCTTCTATTTAAGAACGTCAAAATCGAAGGATAATGAAAGAACATCTGAAAATAATTGGCGTATTTTGCATGAACGGTTTAAATATTTTGACTCTTATCTCAGCTTTTACCTGTAAAATGGCTTCAATAACAACAAGAATAAAATATATCCAATTTTAAATCTCTGCATGAACATCGAAATTGAAATATGTTTATACATATCTTAAGGTGTTGACATCTTCTCATTTATTTGCCTTAACCTTGTAATTTTTTATTTTTTTTTAATCAAACTCTACCTCTGCATAACGGGTTGCGGAATATAGTTTTTACAATATAGGCGGATTTACTAGCCGCAGGCCCACAACTAAACCAGACATTGCATTTGCCAAAGTGGAAATTGTAGATAAGAATGGTAAATTCAAATAAAAAAAAAAAACTCATCTGAACTTATTCAACACCTATATCGTGTTATACTGGTTTTTTTTTTTTTTTTGCAACAACTTCTATTTCTATATGATCTCTCGTCACTATATCAGTTGAGATATACAAAAAAAATTGAATGGGATAGCAGGAAATAATACATTTAAGCACATTTAAGCAAATTGATGTCATGCATGTACTCTTATGAAGAATAACTATCGAATACTTAATTTTTCCATGCAACATGTGGAGTTTAGATCATCCAGTGACGACTTCAAACTACATAGTATTCAGATGACTGCACCATATGAGGAGTTCAAACTTAATGATTTAACAACATTCAAGGTACCACCTACTAAATAAAACTCATTATAACTATATATACTAACTGTAGGTTCAAAATAAATTTGCAGCAATCATACTATTGTTTCAAATGAGAAATAATTTCAATTACCAATGAAAATACCTATTGCTACAATGCGTAACTGCAGCAAGAAAGTTGAAACAATACAATGCACTAAAGTGACAGATGCAAAAGTATCCCTGAGGTATGAAATTACACACAAAAAATAGCATTTCATTTTTCCTACTACATACCATGATTAAAAAATGACTAATTTTATAGTAAGGTGATACATGTTGAAGTTAAATGTGCAAGATGGCACAAAAAAAAGCTTCTATAACACAATTCAATGTTGCCGAAAAAATCATTGGATGTACTCGAAGTGAATTGTCTACTAAAATGTTAATGTCGTTTCTATACAAGTTTTGGGTGTTATTATTCTAGCAACTAAATTATTACAATACAGCAATATAATAATTATTATTATGCTAAATTCATATTTCTAAGTAAGCTTATAGTTATTTTTCTTATGACTTCAGTAATTTCATTCATATTGTCTTAATTAGGATTTGAATTTGTAAGAGGATATTGGATACGTCAATTTTTAAAGGATCACACGTTCATTATCTCGGTTTGGATCCAAAAGTCGAACAACACACTCCGTAAAACTGGGTCTTCGTCATGCATGGTGTCTAACCTATCAAACAATAGACAGTAAAGCTAGATCATTGTATTCTTTTAGATCTTTGTTCATTGTTTGTTTGCTCTTTGTCGTGCTCTAAGATATCTATTACCATCGAATCATTTCAATATTAATCACGTTTCCAACTATATTTCTTTAATTGATATTGTTCTCTTGTTAACTTTGACGTACTTGATTCTACCGGCAACACGGGTGTGCAACACACGCACGGCAACAACTAATTAATATATATATAATCATTTAGATACTACAGTTATAAGAATATAATTTATATTAATACTTATTTATTTATTTTAATATTTTGTAATGAGCATAAAAAAATCGTAATATCCTGTGCAAGCCTATTAATTCGGATATTTTAGCTCTTTAAGTCACAAAAACAACGATTTTTTGTTGTTCATATAAATCGATGTCATCGTGATTCTATAGCACATGGTATTAGGAAGAAGGCGTGTTTGTTTGATGTCACGGGAACGTAGAACTTATTTCGCCCACCTTGCTTTCCTAGTTTACTTCTATATATTTCCCCTGCATCTTGAGACAAATCAAATTAATTATCATTATTAAATTTGAATTAAATTACTTACCCAGCAACGTAAGGGTCAGCAATCTATTATAATACATAGGTCACAGTATTTAATACTTTACAGTAAGACTAAGTTCAAATAAGAAATTTGCACAGATGAGTTTGTCTAGAATATATTAGATATAGATAATCAGTGAAGTAGCTAAGATGGTGTAATTTAAGAGCATTTTTACAGCAAAAATACATTATTATTAATTTCTTTGCCGGACAAGAATACATTATTAATTAGCCAAAAATAATACAATTACTAGTTAATACTACTACATCAACCTTGCTTACTTACCCAAGGTTGGTTGGACCAACTGGTAAAGCGAGTTGTGTTATCCGTGGGCGACCCGAGGTCGAAACCTGCCGGAGACGCCCCCTTGGGGAGGACTTTAACATTAACGCTCCCGGTCCGAACTTGCGAAAGCAATGTAAATATATCGAAAAAAAAAAAAACTTTGCTTTACCTCATGAAACCTACTAACTTTCATAAAACTTGAGCAGCCCAAAAACAGGAGGTATAGTCATTTATTTTACTATGCATAGATTAGATGGTATTACAGAGACAGACAGACCCTCAAAACTTCACCTCAATAATTTTTTGCTGATTATACCCCTTTGACTGGCTCGGCCGAAACCACCTCTTCAACATGAATCGCGTGATAACAAACCTTCTTCGCTAAGTGAATCGTGTGATTCCTTTCTTACTAGCATTGGAAGGACTTGCGCCCTCCTTTGAATCATGCCATATCATCTCCATCTGAAAAGTTCATGACAATAACATAATCACATTTTCTTCTTCGTGCTCATTCTTTATTTACTATTAAAATTCCCCAGAACTGCATATCCATCTAAGCAAATATTGTATATGCTGCAGAAAATTGATGCAAATTTACCTCTCCGACAATGACAGTATCGCCTTCCTTTACACCGAGTTTCATAAGGGACTTGTAAACACCCGAAGCCTCTAGTACATGCTGAAACCTTCTTTCAGAATCCATGTACCTGTTTGCAAACCCCCCCATTTTCATTAAAATGCATGAACAAACAGTTTTTACCTTCAATAGAAAGCAATGCTGCAAATATTCAATTAGCAACTGCTTTTTCAAGCAGCAGCAGATTAGGATTTTTATTCTCACCTCCAGTTTGTCATTTGGATGAAGCGTTGCAAGCCCGATCCATTCGCATGCCAAGTTCTGGTACTACTATCATGAGTGATTTCAAACTCATTAATCGATGCACTTCGTTCCTTCTTAACCTTTTCAGCTACATGGTTCAAGTTGCCATTATTCATCCAACCTGAGTAATTAATTAGAGTTCATGATTTAGAAGACTCGGATCATGGGAGTATCACTTTCTGCAGACCACGAGAAAAAAAAAAAAAAAGGAATGAATTTTATCTATATATCTTGTAAGAGTTAAAGAAGAATTCAACCTTCAAAAATCTTTGATTCTTTATTTTTCTGTAGAAGATCATAAGCAGTGGTGATGATTTGGTGGGTGCCGTCTCTTGTCATTGCACTCATGCAGAAAACTGGAATTCCCCGGGCTTCCAGTTTTTCCTTAAATGAGGGCCACCCTTGATATGCTTCTAGAAGATCCATTTTGTTGAAAGCAACTACATAAGGCTTTTCTGCAATTTCAGGACTAAACAGCTCTAGCTCAAGCCTAACTGCATCAAATTCGAATTCTGGCTGCTGTGAAGACCCATCAACAACATGCACCTACAATTCCGAAACAAATAATTGGATAAGATATCCAAAGACAGACCAAAAACTTACATACACAAAAAGAAGAAGTTACAAGAAAAGGAAAGGATATAATTGCAAAGATGGGGAAGTCTGAACCAAAGTAGAGCATCGTTCTGTGTGCCGTAAAAACTCGTGACCTAGACCAAATCCTCGGTGTGCTCCCTCAAGTAAACCTGGTAGATCTGCTACAACCATTGTAGTATCATAATCGAACGAGACTACACCTAGATTTGGAAGCAATGTTGTAAAAGGATAATTTGCTATTGTTGGCTGTGCAGCACTGATTGCACTCAAGAATGTGCTTTTTCCAGCATTTGGAGCACCAACTATTCCAATATCTGCAACCAGCTTCAGTTCCAATTCTAGCCACCTGATTATGAATGTAAATCACATCATTTTATTTTAACTTTACTAAATACAACTTCAACAGCCGGTAGTACAGTTTCAAATAGGTTGGTCCTTAAATATGATTATAGCTGAGACCTAGCTAGCTAGAATTCACAGAGAAACAACAACAAAATGCAGTATTGACAACGAATTCATAAACTCACATCTCGGCGCCTGCTTCACCATTCTCAGCAATCCGAGGTGCTTTATTCATCCCCGACTTGAATGAAGCATTGCCTCTCCCTCCTCTCCCACCAGGGAGCAGCAGTGCCCTCTGCCCATGATGCAACAACTCCAACAACACATCCTCCTTCTCAGCCTGTCTAACAACCGTCCCAGGGGCTACCTTCACGATCACGTCCTCTCCCTTTGCCCCTCCCATCTTACTTCCCTGCCCGTGCCCGCCTCTCCCTGCTCGGAAATGCACACTGTTTCTAAAGGGCAGTAACGAGTTCATAGACCCATCAACTTCTACATATATATTCCCACCTCTACCTCCATCTCCACCCGAAGGCCCTCCCAAAGGAACAAACTTTTCTCTCCGAAAAGCCACCACTCCATTACCACCATCTCCTGCCTTCACGAATATCTTAGCCCGATCAAAGCATCTCATTACTGCAGGAACACCCTTCTCCTTGACTCCTTCCTCGGAATTGTCTCCCTCAAAACTTGATTTTTCACCATCAAACTCATTTTCATCCTCATCAAAAGTATACAGCTTTGCTGTAACTTTCTTACCCTCAATATCAAAGGCATTGACAATTCTGCCACCGTCAAATCCTAATATTTCTTCAGCATCCTCAATTTCATCAATGTATTCTTTTGCAACGTCATCCAAATCGCTCTCGTTCTCCTCTACATCCCCGGAATTGCCCTCAAACACATCAAGTACATTATACTTTATCAGTACACCATCATCTACCAAATCCTGTTCCTCATCTTTTTTTCCGCTGTTTGAGCTCTCAGCTCCAATGGCCTCAAGTTTGGGTACATTAGACTCGGAGAGCTTCACTTCGTTCACAGGATTCAATGAGGGAACCAAGAAGTCTTCTCTAGGAGGAAGCCTGGTGTAGGTGGTGGCTTCGCCAGCTGGACCGGTAATAGGGGCCGGCTGGGGAGGTGGCTTGAAACGGGTCTGGGTCTTGAGGTTTGGATTAGTGGAGCGACCGCGGGAATAGCTAGGAGGAGGCTTACTGTTGGGCTTGCGGCTGGTGGAGCGGGCTTGGGCGAGCGTCGAGAAGCGTAGTGACTGAGAAGCTGCGGCGGTTATGAAGGGCATTTGGACGACTGCGGTGGCGGTAAACTGCAGAACGGCCGGAGGGAGGAGGGTCGATGGGTCAAGTTCGGTTTGTACTAGAAAATGGGAAAGGATAACACGCAGACGGAAGAAATATCTTGTGACGCCGTTAATATTTCTTAGGTTTACTAATTTTACACCCTGAACCAAGGTCAGGTTGTTAGGATCGGTTGAGGGTAGGATCGGATCGGGATCGTACGATCCTACAAAATTTTACGGATTATTTAACATTAAAAATAATTTATTTCTTTAAAATGAATACATTACCCAATATAATATTAAATCACCAAAATAGTATTCCAAAGTATTTTAGACATTATTAATTAAGTTATACACTTCTAAATAGACATCCAATTCCAACAAAATACTAATACCTTAAATTAGTTCAAAGTTCAAACTTCTAATTATAATAATAATTGTCTATAACAACATTATCAACTCTATTTAAGTCTTCATCAACTTGAAATGTTAAGCATAACGCGATATTTTTGTAATATCATCTAAGTTCAAGTCCAAATCACCTTGATCATTTAAGTTATAATTAGTCGAACTTCTACTTGTAAATGATTTGAAAATAAGAATTCAATCACAAAGAAACGTACGAAGTATCAAGTTAATTATAAGAAACATATATTTTTAATACATCCTAGGTAAACAAAGTTACTTGATTTATTAGAGACATATAAATGGAGAAGAATAAGAAATACAATATAAATTTTGTGTTTTTAATATTCTATTTACCAATTAATTTTTTATTATTAAAATATAATTATAGTTATGTCATAAATAAGTATAATGAGCCTCCAAATTGTAGTTAGAGGTTGAAATAATAAATAAAAAAAACCCAATCTATGTATGATTTTCTTAGTATATTGTAGGATCACGATCCTAGACCGATCCTACGATCCGGCGCTCGATCCTACTCTGATCCTAAGTGCTAACAATCCTAGGAGTGATCCAGATCGATTTATCCTTGTAGGATCTTAGGATCGTACGATCCTACGATACGGATCGCGATCCTGACCTTGCCCTGAACTATAGGATGATGTATCTAGTTTCTACTTTTTACATTTTCTGAAAACGATAAAAAAATGGTGGTCTAATATTAATTTTAATAACTAGATTCATTTTGATAAATCTGGACTAATTTTAAAAAATACTAAAAAAGAAAACAAGATATGAAAATGGAATACCATATAATCATAGTAGTTAACCATTTAACAATGGTGTAGTGGTTTAGCGCATCATCCCTTAACTAGGGGTCAGGGATTCAATCCCCACTAGTGATCATAGGAATGAAAAATTGTTCATGGCCAGCACTTTACCCCTTTCAGACTCACCCGGTGCGATATTGTTGATTATTTAAATATACGATGTATCCGTAAATAAACAGAATAGTATATGGAATAAGCATAACTTGCCACGTTATTGCTATTAAGTACTACTAACTCATTCGTTATTATTACTATTATTTTTTAAATGGCCAAATAGATGGAAAACCAAACAGAGATTCTCCGACTAAAAAACTAATATAACATTTTAAAACAAAATGTTTTTAAAAATATCAAAAACAATTTTTTTTTTTTTTTACAAAAGTGTCGTACCATGTAGGTCCAACCTGCGTGAATTTTATCAACCGTGCATTGGCCCCACCCGGCCCTAATTTTTTTTCCCTAAACTAAACAAAAAGTTTTAAAAAGTAAACTTTTTTTGGATGAGAAAACAAATTTTAAAATATGTAACAATAGTAATTATTTGAAAAAAAATGAAGAAATTTATATATTTACCAATATATATATATATATATATATATATATAAGACAAAGCTAAATAATTATAAATCATACTTAATTAAATTAAAACTGAAATGTTAAAATCAGTGAATATAGTTTGTAAACGCACAAGAACTCACAATGTGTTTAGATTCTACCACATTAAATAAATTTATCTCCTTAATTTATTATAATATTATTTATTTATTAAATATCGTAATTAAAGAGTGAAGTTCTTTTTCTACGCTAATATGACTTATTTAAAATAATATATTCATTTTATGTTTGTTGCTAAAATATATTCATCGTATTGTTGATTTTTTTTTTTTTACAATAATGTAGATAATTTAAAAATATATGATGTCATATGTCTTTATGAAGTTTTCATCTCTATTTCACTTGGAAAAAATTCGTTCGTATGTCAGAGTATTATGAAACATAACATAATTATTTGATTATAATATTTAAAAACAATTAATAATTTAGTAAATTCTTTTAAAAATCAAACATTTTGAATATTATTTGTTGATGTGGAATCGAACGTGGCATGTTAATTGATTTTGGTGTGTTAAAACTTAAATTTAATAATCATCACATTTTTAATTTAATCAAACGGAAATATAATTCTTTAGATTTTTGTTATTTTAAAATTTAATTTATTTTGAAAATTTTATAAATTTCTTAATTTTTTTTCAAATAATTACTTTTTTTACATATTTGAAAAATTAGTTTCCCATTAGTTTTTTAAAAAATATTATTTAGTTTAGAAGAAAAAAAGGCATAGTGGTCTCAATAGGAGTGGCAACGGGTCACGGGTACCTGTCGACCCGCGGGTAGCCACCCCGCAGACCCGTGGGACGAGTTTGGGTTTGTGGAGCCCCGCCGTCCCGCCCCGCCTCGTGCATGTATTAAACATATATATAACATATGTATACTATATAAAACTATATATATGAGTAATATATAACACATTGTCAAAATAAAATGTTATAATAAGTTTTATAATTTATTTTTTAATTTTAAGTTAAATTTATAATTTGAATTTGAATACGGTGTAGCGACGCACTCCGCTCTGCAAGATGTATAAGACGGATACAGATCGACAATCTCTACCCACGGAGCGTGTCCGGAACTGGCGTTACCCGCCCGCCTCGTTGTCATCATAGTACCATCTCCCAACCGAACCTAACCGAGGCCACCTACTTGGCAACGAGTGGACAAAAACTCACGCAGCTCCAATCTGCGTGCGTGATGTGCCACTATTATTTATATTTTTTAAAATAATTTATTTTGAAATGTTATATTTCTCCGGCAGAACAAAATGTTTCCCGTGATTTGGAAGCTCAGCCCAGTGGATGTTTTTGCAGTTGGACTTTGGAGGTCGTGCTCTTCGCTCTAGGGTTTCTCCAGAACATACCGATCTGCTCTTGACGTGCTGAGTTGCTGTTAAGTCGGTCCAGTTTCACGGAGGAAACCTCTCCTATTGTCTCTATCCGCCATGTATAGCGGTTCCAGCGATGGCGAGAGCCAAGAATCGCCTCATAGGAAGATCCCTCCCGCTACTACCATGCCCTGGGTTCGTAATCTGCGACGGTTTGTCGGATCCGGCTCCGGCCTCGGATCTGAAGCTTTAATGGGTCTGTTTTCTCTCACATTGCCTTAAATTCGTCATCTTTTATCTTATATTGCAGTCGAGTTTTCGTAATTTGAATCAATTGAAGGACGTTGTGAATAGTAGTGGTGATCTGTCTGTTGGGCTAGCTTACTTTTGCTTCTGGTGAACATGGAATGTATTCCTTTTCGTAATTTGTAAATCGTGATTTTGGTGACGTCAATTCAGGCTTTTTCTATTTCTGTTTCTGTGTAAGTATAACAATTTGCGTTTTTCCGATCCCATCTAAGCATGTTGGCATGATTTATGTTCCTTTGTAGAGCTGGAAATAAAGAGAATTTTGCTTGATATATTCAAAGACAAGCAACATAAAAGTTCTGAAGCTGGGAGCATTCCGAGTTTCTACAAGAAGGCAAGTCCTTTTTTCCTGTAAAATAATACAGGTTTTGAAAGTCCTGATCGTTACTTGGTAGACTTAGAGAATTACTGTATTTCATTTTTCTCTAATGGCTCAGTGCATTCGAATAAGTGGAAACGTTTGAACTATGAGCTGATTTCAAATATATGGACTATAATACATCCAGTCAGCCAGATTCTTGCTTGGTTCCTATTACATATGCATAAATATTTCCTAACAACTCTCTTTGTGACGGTCATTTGTGTTCTTCTGTGGCTGGTCCATTTCAGAAGCCTGAAGAGGGATCCATCAGTCAAAGAGTTCAGAGGCTTGCTAAATATCGTTTTTTGAAGGTATAATTTTTCTGTTATGCACGTGTATTTGGATTTGTCAACTGTATTTTTATATCTGCATACCAGATTCTCACAAAAAATATCATTTTTGCAGAAACAATCAGACCTTTTGTTAAATGCAGATGACTTGGATGCAATGTGGGTCTGCCTAAGAGAAAACTGTGTCATTGATGACGCAACTGGTGCTGAGAAGGTATGTTTATAGGCTGTCCAATGTTTTCAACTAGTTTTATATCATCATTTGAGTCTCTCTTTCTAAAACCAGTTTTCTTTGGTTGTTACCCCTTTCTGCTTTTATGAAAAGAGTATTTTTCATGTCCTCATAATTTGGATATTGTGGATGTATGATCCTTCGTGCTCTAATAGTAATACGAGTATCATATTTTTCCTTGTGCATTTGGATTTGTGCTTGACCATTAATTTTGTTTGGAAAATAATTGATTTGTTGAACCCTTTAAGTCCCTTTAGTTATTAGAAGAAGAATAATTGAACATGTAATCTGGGTTTTTGACAGAATTGTAGAATCATGTGTCAGTTGGGTTTTCAAGCGTCTGAACTTTTCATCTCAAGGTTTATATAATGTTTTAGGAAGCTTCTTCTGCTTAACTTTAACCTGCAACAAATTACTAAATCATGTCTAATTTACAGATGAATTATGAAGACTTTTGTCACATTGCTTCCGTATGTACTGAGCAAATTGGACCCAAATGCCGGCGGTTCTT
Source organism: Clarkia xantiana subsp. parviflora (assembly GCA_036873135.1). Taxonomy (NCBI): domain Eukaryota; kingdom Viridiplantae; phylum Streptophyta; class Magnoliopsida; order Myrtales; family Onagraceae; genus Clarkia; species Clarkia xantiana. The sequence goes on from JAPTYO010000004.1 coordinate 30,416,308, forward strand.
CAGCCCTTCAAATTTTATGAAGTTTGAAAAAGATGAGCTGGGAAGAATTGCCATTCTGCCGTTCTACCTTTATGTTATGCGCACGGTTGGTTCCGAGTCCTTAAGTTACTTTTCTGTAACAAGCATTCAACATCTAAAGCTGTGGATGAATTCTTCTTTTGTTGGCTTTCAGGTTTCACTAACACAGGCGAGAATTGATATGAGTGAGCTAGATGAGGACTCTGACGGATTCTTACAGTCTCATGTACATCCATGACTATTTATCTCCCGCTTTTCTTTATTTTTATCTCCTTCTCCCCTTCTTTTCTAAAAAAAAAGGGGTTATCTCTTCAATTACATTGTTTTTTTTTCCCAATTCTAAACCATTATACTGTGGCAATTGTGCAGTTTTATTCATTCATGTTCATATTTTTCTGTTGTCTAGGAAATGGAGGCATACATAAGGGGTCTTATTCCTAATTTAGCTCAACTAAGAGACATGCCTACTGCCTTTGTCCAGATGTACTGTCGCATCGCTGCACGGAAGTTTTTCTTCTTCTGTGATCCTCATAGACGAGGTACACATGTATTGCTTTTCTTGATGAAGTGAGTCTATGTTCATCCGCAAATTAAGTAATATTTATGCAGTATACATTTGCATTCTGAATTATCAATGTAGAGTATAGACTCTTGTAGGTATTCTTACTGGTAGTTTTCATGATAGTTATTGCATTTGTTAGTTTTGTTGACTGTACGCATTACGTTCGGCTTCAGGAAAAGCATGCATTAAGAAAGTGCTGCTTAGTAACTGCCTTCAAGAACTGATGGAATTGCACCAGGTAATTTACAAATAAATTTTTCTCTATCTGTGTAATACATTATTGTTTACTTCTTTCTTTTTGCTGAGTATTTTCCTTCCAAAGATAATATCTTGAGTATATAACTGCAAAGCCTCAAAATGGTGCTCAACTCACTGAAGCTAATCACTTCATGCATACAATTACCTCTTTAGGAAAGTGAGGAAGAAGTTACAGACACTGAGCAAGCAGAAAATTGGTTTTCATTGACCTCGGCACAAAGAATTTGCGGTGAGCTGCTCAGCCTTATTGATGAGTATTCAAGCTTTATGTGTGATGACCTATTTTTTTACCTGCGCTTTTTGCACACTTGGAAAATATAAATTAGTGGATAAAGTTATAGGTTTTTGAATACTTCGTCTCCACTCTCCATTTTGCAGATATGTTCTTGGCACTTGATAAAGATATGAATGGGACATTGGGCAAGCATGAGCTTCGAGAATATGCTGATGGCACATTGACCGAAATTTTCATTGAAAGAGGTAAGGTGGGCAGTGATGTCATTATACATAATATGGAACTCCACTATTCTAGAATGTGCATCTTGGAAATGATCAGAGAACAGAATTTGCAGCTCAACTTGTTACATGTTGAAGATCAGGGTTCTCATTTTCCATATAAAAGCTATTCATATAGAAATATTTGTTCATACGTAAAACTCTTGTTTTTGCTTCATTTAAGCTTCTAGAAGCGCATTTCAAGTTTTGAAAGATCTTATTGTTATTTGTTCTGTGTTTTATCTTTTTATACTTACATAATTGTCAGAATATCTCATTGAATGTATAGTTTTTCCACTGAGATTGAAGATGGTATAACTGAATCATGATTACTTTAAGCTGACTTGGTTGTCATTTTTTGGGGAAAAACAGTTTTTGATGAGCACGTCCGTAGAAGCAAAAGTGGGGGAGGAAATTCGAGGGAGATGGATTTTGAGAGTTTCCTAGACTTTGTGCTAGCTCTTGAGAACAAGGACACCGCTGAAGGATTGACTTATCTGTTTCGCTGTTTGGATCTTAATGGAAGAGGATTCCTTACAACAGCTGATATTCATTCTCTTTTCAGGTTTGTTCTCTCTCTTTAGTATTATTTCTCCATATTCTTCAAGTGCATGTATGTCTGGATATTTAGGAAACTCCGTAAAGCATGCTGGTTCTGTTCTGCTTTAAAAAAAGAAAGCAATAAAAATGGTACACCTTAGTTAGTACTTGTGCTTAGTGGAAAAATGTTTTTATTGATTAATGGAAGAAAATAAGGGGTGCGTCTATAAGTCACGATGTTACTCTATAAATCCTTCCTACATCAAAAGACTGTATTTTCCTGCTTGCAGAAATGGAGCTTGTCCTGCAAGTCTCTTTTGTTTGCAGAAACATATAAAAAAAACTTGTGGAAAATTCTGAAATTCCTCACAGAAATGTTGTCAATATTTGCTTTCTCAGTCTGTTACTGATTCCATTATATTAAGCATTTCTGAGTTGCTTCATCATAAAAGCGTAAATCTTGTGTAGTCTAATTGTTTGTTCTCTTGATCATTCTTGGATTTAACCAACATTGAATTGTATATTGTTTTGGTAAACAACAGAGATGTTCATCATAAGTGGATTGAGGGTGGAAACTATGAGCTCTGTATCGACGATGTGAGAGATGAAATCTGGGACATGGTGAAACCATCGGACCCTCTTAAGATCACACTTGCAGATCTTCTGGGATGCAAGCAAGGTGGGACAGTTGCTAGCATGCTTATTGACGTCCGAGGCTTCTGGGCACATGATAACCGAGAGAATCTTCTCCAAGAGGAGGAAGAACCCGAAGAAGAATCCTAGGAAAATCACTAACACAAGTACAACAATAGTAACAATGTCTGGTATGATTATTCTTGTTAAGTAAGGGTTTTGTGTAGAAATTGGTTCATGAAATGTCCGTTTCAGTGATGCTGCTGCTGCAATACAATGTTGTAGATAATGGTGTGTGCATTGAACATGAATTGTGTTGAAGGGATGAAAACAGTTTGCTTGTGGTCTTTTTAAGTGCATACTCTTTCTGATATGCCAAATATGTAAATGAAAGGAACGCAATCATCACAATATAAAATTGCAGTCCTAATTTCTAGTCTTACATTTCTATTCAGTGCATGATTTATGTACAATATGAAAAGATGGTGCAGATATTGATTAATTAAACGTGAAAGGGCTTCCTTGGAGTGGGAGCTCGAGTCTCCATGGATTGCAGGCGCTGCTTGAGATGAAAAACTTCAACCTGCAGTGAGTGCAACCACACAACAAATAATCATATATACAAGTAAAAAGCTCCAACTTTGTAGGTTCAAATTATGATCTACCTACCTGTAGCTGGAAGCTTCTAGCCCTTTCTCCTGTAAGGACTCCTCGAGTCGAGTGCAGCTCCTATACATAAACAAACATTACATGTTTATTATTATTATCTCAACAAACTATTCATATAAGCAATATTCAAATCCTGTATGTGCAGCAAACTTCATTCAACTACCTTTTGAGTATCGTCCAACACCGCCTTAAGAAAGGCGACATCATGCTCCAGCCTCACATTATCTGAGTGCACCATATTCGATAAACTGTTGGCTTCCTCTTGTACAATCTCGATACCAGCGAGCTTCTCCTTGAGAAGCTCCACCTCTTTGACTGCATCACCCAGCTTCTTCTCCATCTCTTGCTTGTTCTTCATTACTGAGGAGAGGTTCTTCTCTGCAGCTTCTTGATTTGCAAGTGCTGCTGCTAGTTGTCCTTCTAGCATCCCATTTTTCCTAATAAGTGCACCCATTCTTGATTCGTACACACTCGAAGAACCCGGGGGTGCTCTTGTTTCAGCATATGCCACGTCATCATCAACCTGAAGGGTTTCATTCCCCTTCTTCTGGGGACTCGACTTTTCAGCTTCAAATGCCACAGATTTTTCTTCTCCACCATCAGAGTGATTTCTTCGGTGTTGTGCTCCCTGAAACAGAGCATTGTATTCATATGAACTGGATTCTCTCAAACATAAGGCAGCAAAGTGACATTTGTTTTTATCTTATATAAACTGACCTGAAACAATAAATTTTCATCTTCAAAAGACTTTGCCATCTGAACACTTCTGCTAAGTTCTTCCTCCTTACTGAACTGCTTGCGGAGGGAGACATTGCCAGATGCGGGACCTGGATCCATGAATGCGGACTCTGACAAAGATTTCCGACCAGAACCGTGATGATGTTCGATAGCAGATGCTAGATTCTGCCTAGCCATTGAGTCTCCTACTAAACGCTGTGATGATGAACCACCATTACTACTTTGAATGGCTGATCCAACCGAGGATAATCGTTTTCCAAACAGAGGTCCGCGAGGCTTTGTTTGTTTAGGTTGTCGGGTTGTTGAGGATTCATTTTTATCGACAATTAGAACTTCGACCTGTACAAATATGCAAAACGCTAAGCAAAACTAATAACATGGCTAAAAAAAGATCATCAAGTATGTAATATAAATATAAATGAGAAAAGATGAAGAAACTATTTTGACCTGATTTGACAATTCCTTTTTGGATCCACCGAAAGTAACTAAAAAATCTTTTTCCTTATGATTTACGAGCACGAGGCTAAATCCCTGAGAGAACACATGAGTTAGACAGACTAGCTCAAAGAGGAAAATTCAAGAAAACCCGAAGCTGCTCTTTCTGTTCATGTCAAAAGCATAGGACGGTTTTCTTTCATAAAAATTGTTCATTGAATAAACAAGATGGACTGAAGAACCGAGGAGGGAGGAAGATAAATCACCTTGTTGAAGGCAATTGAAGATGGTGGAGAGGCTACAGCTAAAGACCACTCAACTTTTAAAACATCAAAAACCAATGTCTCAGCATGTCCTGCAGAAACCCATTCATCCGAATTCTGAGTTTTGACAATAACATTCGAATATAAAGCTGATCGTCTTCAGAGGGCAAATAATTTACTTCATAATTTTATCAAATCCTACTTTACTTTGACTTTGTATCTACTAGGCTAAGACATGATAAGATCAAACCATGGCATTAGATTTAGATCAATCATTGTGTGGTGCAAAAAGAAAAAGGAATATATATATAATGGTAAATGAGACATACTTTTTTTCCTGCTACCACCCCCTGCAATATACCACTTTGTTCCGACAAGAACCCCACAAGAGCCTGATCTCGCTGATGGGTGGTAACCTCCTATCTTGATTTTTGACCATATCATCTGAACCAAAATGCCTTTTCCATTTCAATCCGGGGCCGGTAAATTTGAATAAAACCAAACTATTCATACCAACAAGACGGTAAAATGTTTAATCATACCGTTTCAAAGTCTAACGAGTACAAGTCATCCAAAGTCTTGGATTTTGACGCGCCCCCAAAAACGTAGAGAGTTTTGTCATCGTAAAGTGTTGCAACGTGGTTGAATCTTGGAGATGGAACTGCGCCCCTGCACAAGCATGAATGATATATCAAGCAAGAAAGATGGAGATTTGCAACCGGAAGAACATTGCTGTTTTACTCACGTGCAGTGAAGTGGAAGCCATGTCAAGGATTTCAGATCAAACATATGCAAGTCATTTAGCTTTCTCCTTTTAGTATCTTCGCCTCCAAAGAGAATTAAAACAGTGTTTGCCCTGACAACTGAGTGCCCACTACGAGCAATCTGCAGTATTTTGTATCCATTATATTTCAAAATTCAATAAAAGCCATGCAAGGTTCTGAATGGATTGTGAATATCAACTGAGATGCTTTGTTATTCATTTGAAAGGCCTACCGGTATGTCTCCTTTTGCTTCCATCAGTGACCAACATTCTGTTTCAGTGTCAAATGACCACACTGAAAAAATAAAATCATACAACATTAGTTTAATTGCATTTACTAATAAAAAATTTAAAAAAAAAAAATCCTGAGGTGCAACTTAAATGACCTGAAATTCTGTCACACCCGGGCTCTGTTTTCCCTCCAATCAACAGCACTTTCTTTCCCCAGGAGACCTAGCAAAGTAAAAGGGAAAAAAATATCAATAGTACTTCCTAAAACCTTTCCATGCATCGGTAGCAATGCACCATCAAGATAGAAATTCAAGACAAGGGGCAGATTCTGCTGCACCTAATGTCCAACTAACTTTTTAAATATTGTTCTGGATTTATCACCAAAAAGGACCAACATATCTTTCAGTTGATATTATCTTTTATTGCAAGTGCTCTTGGTAAATTTACACCCGCAAAAAAACATTCTCCTGATATTCAAATTATTTCAAAGGTTTGATAATCATCATTGAAAGTAGAGAAAACACAGAAAAATCAGCAGTGCAGTTTTGTCTAACCAGACTATGTCCTCTGCAAGCAGGAATTTTTAGAGGCAAACTGCTTGGTGATAAGTAAAGCTTTGATGAAGCCGTTGTCCAGGTAAACCGATCAAAATCGAGCACCTAAATGTAGAGAAAGTAAGTCATGTTAGTTAACAGATGGTTCCTTCAATCATCGAGGTTGAATATCAATTTTAATGCTAAACAGACTGACTGATTCTCATACCTGAACATCGTCTAACAAGCCATTTCCAGATTCACCACCCACCACTATCATCTTGTTTCCAATAACAGTAGCTGCATGCTATTCATTCATTCATTCCCACAAGAGAGGAAAAAACAACATAGTCATTTGGAATCCTAACTAAATGAAACTGCTTTGGCCAAAAAAAAAAAACTAAATGAAACTGGAGTTGGATCAACTAACTAGAATCACAGCCAAGAAAAAAGGTGTTTTTACATTGCAGCGAGGAAGAGGTTTCTCCCCAGCTATGGACAACAGCATCCAATTCTCAGAACTCCCGGATGTACAGCCATTGATCTCAGCCTCGGAAGGGCTCTGGAAATCAGTGTCATTGGAAAGCTTAGCAGATTCAAGCTGCAAGCAAAAGAAGTCGTTGACATTTAACACTTGGCAAATTATGCACCAGAAAATCAAGTAAAAAACTCACATTTGGATTGTTAATGCGTTTAATTTGCCTAATCGGACTTCTAGCAATCTGGGTAGGGTCTGCGAGCTGCACCTTCTTCACCCTGAAATGATTATTATTAATCAAAATTAAGACTTTGCATAACAAATTACCTGAAATGCGTGCTCTACATATTATCTCGTTGATTGGCACTAATAAATAAAACAATGCCATAGTATGGTGGTCTCTACTAACTCACCTCCCCAATTTCGTCCGTCTTCGAAACATTTTTCTGGGAGGGACAGCTCCAACAGCGACTGCAGCTCGGCACTAAAGTAGCTTTCTTCTACCAAAAAGAGAGGCCAGGCCCTCGGAAAGAAAGATATTCCGAAAAAATGAGCTTCACTTTTACCTGCTTCAGATGTGCAAGGAAGAACGAGTGAGTGAGAGAGAGATAGAGTAAAACGACACGGTTTTCTGGAGAGAGAAACACTCCCAACCGGACCTCTCTTTTCAGCTACGTGAGTCAATAGCTTAGTGACAAGATTTGATGTGTGCAGTAGAAAGAGAGTGACTATTGTAATAAAGTATGTCGGGTAGAATATATGGTGAAACTTCAAGCTGAGCTGGTGACTGCTCAGCCTAAATGTCTCTTGAATTTATATGGGCCACATATCTCCAATTTATCCACCATATGGGCCAGCGAAATTTAACCATTGAGCACACACAAAGTCAGTTTTGTTTCATTTAAAAAAGCCTTGTAGAAGTACTATTTTTTCATTTCTTTTGGTAATTCTATTTTTTCGTCAACTATACGAAAGTGTTATATACTAAAGTCAATTTTCTTAAGATAATAATATCATATTAAGTAACTTAGTAAATAGTAAAAATAAATTATTAGTCAATAAAATTAAATATATTTAATTTTTTGATTATGTAATAAATTTAAAAAGATGAAAAAAAAAAATCAGATATTATATATTAAGAGTTACTTTTCAAATAAGAAATGTGTATCATAACGAAATTTTTCTCCTAAACTAAATTGAAAAACATCAATTAAAAGTATATTCATAAAAAAATTTAATTTTGTTTATTAAGCTTAATAACTAGATACTAACTCACAGCATCGCGTAGCTGAATAAATATTTAAATGAATGTAAATTAAAATATTTTATATATTCTAATTTTCAAATAAAATTATATATTATAAATATAATATCCTTTTGAGGCAAGTTTTTTTTTTTTTTTTGCCAAAAGAGCTTAAGCAACAAACAACTCTTTATGTGAACTTTCAAATATATATAAAGATAACATAATTTTATATACTTATTTATATAGACTAAATTATAATATTTTTTATTTTTGTGTTGGTTTATATATTGTGATTATTTATAAAATATGTAAATTTTATTTATGTAGTTGGTCGTAGTAAATTTTTATATCACATATATTTTTTATTTATGTACTTTTAGTTTATCTTATATTTATATACTATAATTTTTTTATATAATATACATTAAAAATTATGCAAATAATATACATATATAATCGAATAACATGCATATAGATATATGCATAATAAGATTCCATGTAGAGATCACCTACCTAGTCCACAATCCATTATTATACAATAAACATAATTATTCAAGATTTTCACAATCCATTATTATACATAAATGAGATTTTTCAGGGTTTCCAATAATGAGGGCAGAGTTGAAACAAAAATATTTAAATTTCTAAAGAGAAAGCCAGATATCTGAGGCCTACACTATTATTAATGAATAGTTGTAGGAAAAAATATGGAAAGTATTTCAATTTTCAACACGTTTGTAAAATATGTTTTTCCTGTACCATTTTTTTTAAATGTACAATATGTTTAAAAGAGTTGTGTTAACTAGTACTTCTATTATTCTTCCATTTAAAATAGTAGTTAAATGCTTTTAAAAATATTAGAGTATTATTATAAATGTCAAAATTAAGCTCTAATAACTTATACAAATGGTAAGATTGGGGCGGATCCAGGAGGTTTATAATATTGTATGCTATGCCATTTTATTTTTTATTTTGTGCAAAAATTTAACATATAATTGTATCTCATTGGAAAATTTATGTAAAACATACATCTTGCTTTAAAAGGATGGGTTTGGTAACAACATATTTTAAAGTGTATAACATGTTTCAAAACAATGATAACTAGAACTTCATTTAATTATTGTTACATCTGTTTCAAATTCAGTCAAATTTGATAGAAATGAACTTGTTCCAGACACGTAAGGTTTTTTCATGTATACCTAAAAATACCCAAGGTTGGTTGGACCAACTAGTAAAGCGAGTTGTGTTCCCCGTGGGCGACCCGTGGTCGAAACCCGCCAGAGACGCCGCCTTGGGGAGGACTTTAACCTTAACGCTCCCGGTCCGAACTTGCGAAAGCAATGTAATGTAGCATTTATAAAAAAATTGAAAGTCCGGACAATCAATTTAAAAAAATGAAAAATTAAAATCCAACTAGGCAATTTGTAATTGATTCAAAGTGGGATGCATAATTAACCCTAATTAATAATGATGATACGTCTTATTATATTGTATCTTATAAATAATAGCTACCTTAAGTGATATTAATCATTGTTTTTTAATTTAATTTAGTACTAGGGTCACAATCAAACATTTATTTCATTTCTATTTCTGTATAGCATTTTATTTAATATATAAAAAATATAGCATTTTTGTATAGTTGGCAAAAATATATAGCACTTATTATTATACCAGGCTTATTTAATTTTGATGGTTTGAAGGGTAGAATTTCTTTTAAGGCCCAAACGGTGAAATAAATTGATGAGGCGTGGCCCATACGAATTTGAAATTCAAGAGACAGATAAGCTGAATTCTCGCCAGCTCAGCATGAAGTTTCACCATGTATACTACCCAACATACTTTATTAGGATAGTCACTCTCTTTCCACTGCACACATCAAATCCTACCACCAAGCTATTGACTCACTTAGCTGAAAAGTGAGGTCCCAACCAACTGCACAGATTCGTTTTTGTTGAAGCTGTAAGATAGTGACATATGCGCACCTTACGGGCCGGCCTCTCGACTATACTAGGCTGTTGGTGGTGCTACGTTGACGGGGCCAGTGCTTGCGCTGGTTGTTCATAAGTATGATATGCTCGCAAATGAACACGAAAGTCCGGACATTACGTAGCGGGATGGGCCTCGGGTCGCCACTACTAGCCCATTCCTTTTTGTTTACCAAAAAAAAAAAAAGACATATGCGCACCTTACCCACGGGCAATTCTTGTATAGGTTTGTCATGCTTATATTGGTTTGGTATACGCTAAACCTAGACAAGAATTTTCCATTATCCACGGGTACACGATTTTTTTTGTTAGACAAATGAAAAAATAAAACTAGAATTATGAAAAAATCGCTAATAAGACGATCTCGCCAAGTACTAAAAATAAGATCTCCTAATCAAACATTTGCAAGCCTTAATAATGTCATTAAACATACACGTACGAGTCTCGTGGAATACAATATGTAACAAATCTTGAATGTTGCAAAACTTCAATTCTAGTCAAAGCGTCCGCGACAGAGTTGACTTCTTGATAGACATGTCTGAGTTTGTATATGGATTTCAAGTTAGAGTCAACGGTCTCAGAAATTGCAGCTGAAAGACCGAAGCATCTGTTTCAATATGGAGGGACTTGATCTCCAGTTGGAGAGCACGTGTAAGACCATCTCGGATAGCTCGTAGTTTTGCAGACAAGCTGTTAGTGATTTCTAAATTTTGGGGAACCATGAGATCCAATTCCCGCTGCTGTAGTGGATCACTCCCCAGATTTCTACCCGCGGGGACAAGATTACATACTATTTTTTACCAAAAAGAAAAGATTATAAGGGGTCATTGGTGGTGTATCCATATAGGATAATGGGGGTCACAACCTTCACCCTATTATCGGGTATTTTTAGTAGTATATTACGTTTATTTCCAAAGGAAAATATACCTCGATACTCATTATTATTGGTGTAAGATCCCCATTATTATTGGTTAATAGTGCAAGATCCTCGCTATTATTCGTGCAAAACTCCGAACCCCGTTATTATTGGATATTTGTGCAAGACCCCAAACTCCATTATTATTCGTATAAGACCCAATTATTATTGGTTATTGGTGCAAGACCCCTAACCTCATTATTATTGATGTAAGACCCCATTATTATTGGTTATGATGCAAGATCCTCATTATTATTGTCTCTACTACTATTATTAAGACCCCGTTATTATTGTGTAAGAGTTCATTCATCCTACTATTGAAAAAGGAAAAAAAAAATCATAGTGAATAGAGAATTAAAATTCATATATGCATCATTTTCGAGTTGACGAGTTGAACTATGTTGTTGATTGATCAACAACATCAAGAGCTTAACGACAAATTTAACAAAGTAAACACATAGTTGCTTCTTTGCATGACTTGCTTAAGTCTTAAGAAGCTTGGTGAAATTTCACTAAAACATATTGAAAGTTGAAATCATTAAGTATTTGTATAAGGTTTATTCGCTTCTGAAACTAATTTTTATTCTTTCAGTGGTGACAAAAAGTATTGAAAGAGCTTTTCAGCTATGTATGTAAAGAATAAAGTCTGAAATAGTTTAGTTGATGGACTCTTGAATGATTATTTAATCACTTAAATAGAGTATGATGTATCATCAAAGATCGCTACTGATGTTATTATCTCTCGATTTCAGAACATGAAATTTCGAAGAGAACCATTGTAAATTTTAGTGTTTAACTTCATTTTATTTGACTGTAAATTGTACTTACTCTACTCTAATGAAATTTAATTATGTTAAATCTTCGCAAATAGAATATTATGTAACGTATCCCATTATAAAAATCATAAATACTCCATTGACTATAGTCCTATTATGTTTTGTTAAGTAAAAGTCATGACATAAATATTATTATTTACTTAATCCACCGGCTAAAAGAAATATACACAAGTATAATATTATTATAGTATCAGTATTGTCTTAACTGTCTAATTATTATTTGTAGAGTAAAATGATATATATATATATAACCAAAATCACTATTGTCCCATTTAAAATTTCTTTTTGTATTATACCATATTATGTTTTAATAATATATAGTTTTTTTTTTTTTTTGGTAACGTAATAATATATAGTCATTACATATTTTTTATTAAAAGCGGACTTAAATTGTTAAATATTTTAAAAATGACGAAAATAACTTTGTTAAATTTAGAATGAATTTAAAACTTAACATCAAATCTATGCAAGATAATCAATATAGTCCTTAAATACAAATACACCCCTAAATTTTTTATTATTTAGTTTAATACTTAAAATTATTTTCTAATGTGCCTTGGATCTGCTCTGATACCAAATGACGTGCCTCGGATATTGAAACATGAAGTTGACTTGATAAAAGTGACAAGAGCGGATATGATGAGATGGGTGAATTGTAGAATCGTTCACCAATGCTTGATAAGATAATTCCCCAAAAGTAAAGACGTTCGAGTTTGATTCGCCATACTCAATGATGAGAGATAATAATTAGATAGGTTTCCCAACTAAACAATCAGATTGCTTAATAATAAGGGGGTGCACTAAGGCAATAATTTCATTCATCAAAGCAGCTAGAAACAACATAATAGTAGAGCTTTTATAGTGCTCTTTACAACAAAGCCGAAATTCAATCTTGAATTGGCTAACTTATGCATGGGGAGCAGCCTTTATTGGAAAAAAAATACTAGAAAACATAAGCAAATTAATTTAAAACTAAAATCCCAAGATCTGTTGGTGGTTGGGTGAATTAGCATTGAATGCTAATTGACTTGAGTATCTCTTGGGCCTTCTTGCATTTGCAGCAACATTACTCGATGTTGATCTTGGGCGGCTTACCTTTGATACTCTATGCGGTGGCAAGGTTGAAGCATCCTAAAGCACATCATTTTCTCAGTCAACCTAGCTAGGGTCAAGACATTGGTTGGGTTCGTGACGACCCTAACCAAGATAGGACTGCTGCCATGGCTCAACCTATTAGGGAAATTGAGAACTAGAGTCAGATTTGGTCAAATCGACACTAGATCTTAATTGACCAAGCTAGGGTCGAACTGAGTCCAGTTCTCGACCTTGGCTAGATCCACCGAGCCAAACTGATTTGGACTCTTGTTTTTTTTTTTTTTTTTACTAAACGAAATAAAAGAAAATTTGGAGATGTATTTGTATTTGCAGACCACATTGATCATCTTGCATAATTTTGAGATAAAATTTTAGACTCTTCTAAATTTAAACTAATGTATTTTCATAATTTTCAGAATATGTAACAGTTTTTGTCCGATTTTAATGGTTTGGCAATGACTACATGTTTTGAAACGTAAAGGGGTAATACATTGGGAAATTGAGAACTAGAGTCAGATTTGGTCAAATCGACACTAGATCTTAATTGACCAAGCTAGGGTCGAACTGAGTCCAGTTCTCGACCTTGGCTAGATCCACCGAGCAAAACTGATTTGGACTCTTGTTTTTCTTTTGGTACTAAACGAAATAAAATAAATTTTGGAGATGTATTTGTATTTGCAGACCACATTGATCATCTTGCATAATTTTGAGATAAAATTTTAGACTCTTCTAAATTTAAACAAATGTATTTTCATAATTTTCAGAATATGTAACGGTTTTGTCCGATTTTAATGGTTTGGCAATGACTACATGTTTTGAAACGTAAAGGGGTAATACATCAAACTTATATCAGGGCAATAATGATTTTTGTGCAAACATAAGGGGCAATTCAACACTTTTTCTTTATTTTTACTAATCATTAACCTGCACTTTGTGCGTGATCTTACTCATGTTAAACTTAGTTTATATATAATATTATTGACTCGCAAACTCTTTTTTTAATTAATATATATATTTTAAAAAATATTCATCTTATTGCTAATTTATTTGTTATAATTGTGTACTTTAGTTAGAAATATGATCTCATATGACATCAAGAGTACTTCCATCTCTACTTTAAAATGAAAAATCTATTCGTGAGTTAAAGTACCGTTGAAAAAGTTATAGCTATTTGATTAGGATATTCAAGACTAAATAATGTAACGAATTAAATGAATATTTTTATAGAGATAAAATTAAAAAATATTTTTTTAATATCGTGGAAGATGACTTAGTACTCTCATTAATTCTGGTGAGTTTTAAAGTTTAGAATTACTCATTCTGCTATAAAAGGAAGATTTCAGCAGTGTGGCCTAAAAATCCCCAGAATTAATTTTAAAGCATAAATTCATCGGTTGTGCCACATGGTATTTTTTAACTTAAGCAAAAGAAACTATATTACTAGGGAACATTACAAATAATGATTTTTTTTAATCAAATTGCTAGTCGATGTTAGGTACATGATTAAATAGTTAGCTTTGCTAATAAACAAATAGTTAGCTGATTTTTTTGAAACATTTTGCTAGCTTAGGTTTCATATGCATATAATTTGCGCTAACACAGTCAGTTTTTTTTTTTTTTTTTTTAAATGCGGCAAATTTGTAGCTAATTTTTAGACCGTCGAATAAATTGATAGCTCATGTTTGGGCAATCGAACAAACTGAACAAAAATCTAGTTGTTTTCTTCATTACGTGCCCAATACATGGATGATTCAATCTAAAAACGGTAGAAATTCTGACGGAGCTAGCAAACTGTAAGCATATGAAATCAGAGTTAAAAAATATTCAAAAAAACTTCAACTAGCAATTTGTTCAAATACGCAAACATCAACCACCGAAATACTAAGCAGCACATTGCTATAAACGTGTGTTATAAATGCATCAACAATTTCAATTTTAAAATATATAATATTTTAGTATAATATAATCTATATATTATATAAAATTTGAAGGAAATATAATAACATAGTGAATGAAGAGCTGGAGATTTTAAGTTGTAATTTTCAAAATCTGAATAATGAGCTAAGGGTCTCAAATTTAAAGCCTTGCAATTTGAAGTTGGGGGTTGATTTCTACACAACTATCATGAGCTTTAAATATTTTTCTTTAGTTTCGAGATTTTTTGGTTCAGCCGTTTCCATTATTACATATGTCGTCAATCGAGGAGTTTCACATCAATTGATGGATCGTGAATCGAAGATGTCATGCAACATTCCATAAATTTGGAGAAATAAAACATGCATTATATTTGAATTCTCAAATTCTCATAGCGTTTAGGGGTACTTCTTCTATTCATATATAAACAAGGATGTGTGTTGGCCGTTTAGATGATAGGCGGGTGCGGTGAAGGAAGAGCCGCCTCAATCATCATCGCCCTTGAAGGAATCTTCAAATCACCGGTTGGATGGTAATCATGTAGATAGCAGCATGAAAGCGACTAAAGCGTTAGCACCAAAAGCATATTTTTCCTTTTCTTTTTTTCACCTCTTCATCTTTTTTTTTTCTTTCTTTTATATATATATATATATATATATATAATAAATTAGTTAATCAATCTGATAGACGATGGGCTTTACAATAATAATTATTGTTATAGGTAGATATCGTTGTAGACTTTGTTTAAATTGGATTGGAGTTTTTTATTTTTTTTTCTAACCGAATTTGTTATTTAAATTAATAAAAATCATTAAAAATAATTTTAATATATATAATACATGATAATGTGTGATATTATTCATAGTATACACGAAATCACCATGCGTGGAGTGTGGGAATAGCACTCTAGTATATATATAAATATTTGATAATACTACAAGTTGAGACACTGCAAGAAAATAATTGCGACACATTTTTTTTTCACGGGTGTTTAGGTGTCAGGTTCTAGCATAATCTTCGTTCACATAAAATTATTTCGTAAAAGGCAAAGTGTTTGGACAATATTTGAATTTGAAATATCTACTTAAAAGAAAAGGCAGCATCATATTTGATTGGTTTTACGAGGACACATCTTCCCAGTTGCCACCGATGGAGTAGATAATTAGATATCTCATTCTAAAATGCGTCAGGGAGGATAGAGAGCCAAAATAAGAAACGACCGTTTGTTGGGTGAGTGAGACATAATATATATATTGTGCAGGGAGGAATTAAGGGAGAGGCGATGGACTTGGAGGGTTGAGAGATGGATGAGTACAAAGATATATTTTTTAGTGCATTAAATTAATTAATTCCTTGCGGTTTAGGTTAGGGGACCACCACCCCTCCCAAATGCCAAAAGTTTGTCTACTTTTCGACCTTCTTTTTCAGTTTTTGTTATTATGATATATATAATATTTTCATATATTCCGGCCCATAATGCATATGTGTGAAGCATCTACTTTTCTTTACATTTTTTTAATAATAATAATAATAATATCTATATATTATACTAATTCTGATGGCGGGTGATTCTCGGCTTGACACATAAGCAATCGTATCCAATCATCCAAAGACACATCATCAATCCATCTTTCTTACTCTTCGTTATATTAGTATCTCTCCTCCCAATGTCAGTTACAAATCTTAATCTCTATCTCTATCTCTACTATATACTAAAGCTGATGGTTAATATACAAACTCAATTAATATACACAATAATTACAATTATTATCCAATTGGAGATGAATCGACAGAGATGAATCCATAATCAATTTTGCGACTAATTCGGTTGAATAGTCCACCACAAAATTGCACAATACATAAGTGATGAACCAATTAATTATTAATTAATTAATTAATTAATTAAGTTAAGTATTATACTAATCCTGATGATAGAGCAATATGACGCTGCCACATCAGCATTACACAGAATTCGACAGAGATGAATCCATAATCAATTTTGCGACTAATTCGGTTGAATAGTCCACCACAAAATTGCACAATACATAAGTGATGAACCAATTAATTATTAATTAATTAATTATTATTAAGTCTATATCTATCTATCTATATCTATATATCTATATATTATACTAACCCTGCTCATCTTTAACTAATATCTTGCCACATAAGTTTTTTTTTTTGCCAGCTTTATATAAGATAAAAAATGCAGTGGGCTTGACTTAAAACGACAGTAGGAAGTCTTTATAGGAGTAAAAACGACGCCGCTAAATTCTATAGAGCTAGAAGTAAATGATGCTTTTCAGTTGGAAGTCTCTATAGCAGTAAAAATGACAGCGTTTTCGCAATCTTCTTTCTAATACAGATTGTCTCCTTTCAACCTGCGCTTCACACGTCATCTCCACAAACGACGCCGCTCAGCAACATCAACCACAAAAAACGACACCGCTCCGCTCTGCAACAGTAACCACGAATCGACACAAGTTATTCGTCATCCTTCCGTTACCCAAATTGAATATCAGTTTCAATCCAGGAATTCAATACACTACAATTAAGTTAACACCCTAATTAATATCACGAAATCAAAACAGCTAAAATCTCTTAAGCTTCTTCCACAAAACAACATATTATATTTATATATACCTATTATGGAATTGAGAATACAGGATGAGATCCTTTATTGCTACTGATACTTGCTAGCTATCTTATAATCTTCAACATCATCATCATCGAGCCAACTCATCTCGGTTCAGGCTCTTCCTTTGGTTTGATCTCTTGCTGCTGTTTTTTGTTGACGTTATGGAGGAAACGAAAAGCATAGAGTGGTTGAGATCGGCTGGAGCAGCAGGGCGATTGGAGGAGATGGCAAGCGGTGGTGCATGCAAAGGTTGGGCATCCATCTACCCGTTCAGTTATTTTCTTATTCAATTCACGTTCCAATCAATTAGGGTCGTCACATTTTCTTGACGATTGAAGGGATTTAGGATAGGTAATGAAGCAATAAGCAACGATTTTACCTCAAATCTGAACATCGAGAGAGTTGTCGCCGTCAGTGAAAGAGTTCATCGGTAGCTTGAAGGCGATTTCGATGGTCTGAGAGCTTAGAAGATGATCGATCAAGGTGAAGTGGAGGCCATGTCGACGTGGGGATCGAGATGGCTCATCGGAGCACGGACATGCATGCCTGTTCTGTTGGAAATCTCTCTCGGAATTGGGATGTATGAGTTGCTGTGTCATCTATGGAGAAAAACTGGTAAACCAAAAATGAGGTAGGCTTTTTTCTATAGGTTGTGTGCGCAGTCAAAATAAGTCTGACTACTAGCTAGATGGATAAGATAGGGTTTTCTAGATGCTCATAGAACATATGGGTTGTATAGTTGGGCTTGGTAGTTGGTAGTACATTGATTATTTTTTAAGTAAAATACATAGAATAAGATGGGCTGAGTTTTATGTGGTCTGAAGTTGTATGGTAAGACTATTCAGTGTTTACATCTTCTCCAAACTTTGGTTTTCGGAATCAAGAAGGCACTGTACAATAAAATATAATGAACAAATCCAGCTCCTGTCTCAAAACAATTGAAGCCGGACCAGATAAAAAAAATCTTTTGTAAGCGACCTGAAAAATATTAACTGATTATTAGTTTTATGTGTTTGTTGTGAGTTTTTTAATTTTATCATTAATGGTTACAAACTTACATATTGATTATCTAACAAATTTAAGAGAAGATGAAACATAATTTATTTTCCAATTGATCATGTGCGTTGCTGGAAAAAAATCATACTTTTGTTTTAGATAAACATTGCATTTTTGGAATATAGTATTTTCTACATTTTTAACTAAATATATTAATATTTACTTTATATAATTGTATAACCCTTAATATTTACTTATATTATGTTAGTCATTATAATTTTTGAAAAATTGCATCGAAAATTTACACGTAAAACGTGTAGACATAGGTTTTTTCTTCTTAATAAATTACGAATGAACAAAACTTGATATTGATCACAAATATTTTATCAAATTATTATTTATAAATATGTTTCAAGTTGCCATACTCGAAGACGAGACACTACACAGTTCAGATCGAACAATTATTGTCCGATTTAATTTATTTATAATAAAAACATACATCAGATTTAGGATGAGAATTTTAATAATGATAATATGTCTTATTTTGTTAAAACTATAAAAATAACAAACTAATCACTATAACTTTTATAAATATTTATATAGTGTTAGAATAAATATATATTTATTTGGATAATTTATAATTTTTTCTTTCATATATAAGCGTCACATTTTTTACTATTTATTTTTCACACACCCGCGCTCCGCGCGGGTACAGCACCTAGTATTATTATTACTATTATTGCTCGAGAAGGCGCGTTGGCGATTTTTCGCATATTCTCTACTTTCATTCCGTTATTAGGAACAAGTCAGTTTTTTTTTTGGGTAAATAGTAATAACTCAACTTATTGTTACAAATAGAAAAGCCTTAGCACCAACTTTTCTTTCCTTTGGCAACAACATCAATCTATCTACCTATTGAATAATTATTATTATATTAAGTGACTTGGAACCCTTTTAGGATAAACAATTGAATTGTAGGGAATAAAGATCGAATATCCAAAATAGGTTTGTTTATAAAATTTATTTTCAAATTAGACTTATTTAGAAGCTAATTCTCAAATTAGTCTTTCTCTATCCTACATGTTATCTGCATTACTTAAAAATATTATTTTAATCATCTCTATTTCTACTTCTTATCCTACAGTTTATATTTACGACAAAAATAAATATTAAGTGAAATATAATATAAATAAAATAAGAAAAAATAGAAAAATTAAGGTGACTAACTGCAAAAAAATAAAAAATAAATGTAAAAAAAATTTCTAAAGTAAATGCACATCGAAAAAATAGACAAACATATTTATAGATTTATTTTAATTCAAGAAAAATATTTGATATTAAAAGATAAAATTTAAAAATCATAGGAAAAAAAGTTTTAAACAAAAATAGTACGATACAAAAACTAGTCAAATAATATGAAATAAATAAAAAGGATACTAACTAAATCTATTCTTAAACAAATTCTATTGATTTTTTTTTTTAAAATTTCATGTTACATTATTTATTTTTTCTTTTCATAATCACTAATTTTATATGGATCTATAATGTAATACCCTATATGTTAGTGTACCACATTTGTTGGAAATAAGAAATTTATAGTCTTAATAAGCAAGAGATGTACTACTCAAGTCCTACATAAATTCCTCATCAAGACTCAAATGAGAACAACGAGCTCTGTTAGGTTGAGTTGGGCTAGTGATGAGAGTCGCTCGGGCTTTGAAGTGTCACAGAATGATATCAGAGCCAACCCAGAACCGTGATCGGGTTTGCAGAGCAAGGGCTATTGACCCTTGGAGCTCCGATCACCTACTGTGGGCAAACGATTCTGGTCTGGGTCGCGACGAGGACGCCGCACGCGTTTAAGGGTAGATTGTAATACCCAATATGTTTTTGTACCTAATTGGTTGAAAGTAAGATATTTGAAGCATTAATAAGCAAGATAAGTACTACTCAAGCCCTACAGAATTCCTCCTTTTCATGGCCCAAGTGAGGACAACGAGCTTTGTTAGGCTGGTTGGGCTAGTGGGGACAATCTCTAGGGCTTGAGGGCGTGGCATAATAATTGTAACACCACATAATAATTATGTCAATGGAAGTATAATGACCTCTTTAGCTAATATGAGAAGTTGAGAGACCAAAGAATTCTACTAACAACCCTTTAAGAACTATTTAGACTTTTGATTGTTCATTCAATATGAAAAAAAAGGAAAACAAAAAGAGACAATCTACTTTATCTTTACAATAAATGTGATGAATCAGGAAAAAGAATGGACATTTCTACAATTCTCTTGGAGCACCATGCTTTTGCCACTAAATTTTTTATTTTTCTATTGCCCTAAAGGTGAACCCCATAGAGAAATTGATATTATTAATAGTATGATACACATCTTAGGTGTAGTTAAAAAAATTCATATTTTTTCATACTTTTAAAGTTTTACTTATGTTACAATTAAGTCCACAATAGTATTAAAAAAACCAAAAGCATGGTAGAAAAATCCAAAAAGAATGAATCTAGATTCTTGGCTTAAAATTTATGAAGGCAAAATAGCAACAATGAAAGCATTCAAATGGAGATAATTCTCATTATTCTTGCATTAGGTTAATCTATGAAAATAGATACATGGTGGCTAGCTAATAGAAGACTTGGGAGTATGAATTGTGGCATTCAAGGTAGAAAGACGTAAGTCTTCTAGCCACAAAAAAGAAGAAGATCTGTCATCTTCAATTCGATGCAAGTATCAACTCTTTGATAGTAATAGAAATGGAAGAGAGAAACGTATATGATTGTTAACAACAATCTTAAGGACAAAATATGACACACTTGGAAATGTGTATATTTAGACCGTTCAATCATAATTAATCTATAGGATTTGATGAAATTGGATTCGAAACAATTTGATATCTTGATATTACGAAATGGAGTTGATGTGTACTTTATTGGACTCTCATGTTTAGGGACACAGAATATTCTGAATTTACATATAATCTGCTTTATTTTATTATTATTATTATTTTTTTATCATAGGTTACATTGCATTTTATAAGCTTTCCATAGACACCACATGATTGCATAATTAGAACTTGTAGAGAAGAAGTTATGGCCGTTAAAGTTGATCCATATTTGGTGCTATCGTGATTCTGAACAGACTCGTTTTAAGATCATAAATGAGTCTTTTTTTAGGAATAATGGAGATTAGAAAAGTTATTTTCTAAGATATTGTATATATCTTTTGTAATATTTATTTTCCATATATTTATTATCTACAATACCTCAATATATTGAAGTAACCTCATGTACAATATTCAAGTTAATTATCCTACAACAATTATACTCTTTATTATATCAGAGCTGCGAATGCTCCAATGAGCTCTCTGACCTATTAAGATTTATCCGCTGCCTTCCTCAACGTTGACCCTACGTCCCTGGTATGTCTAAGAATCTGTTTTACTGCCGCTTTGTCTCGCTTGGTGCTATACTCTGCATCTAGTCTATACTACCAATCGTTGGTTGGATAATTCTGCTGCTTGGTTTATTATTCTGCTGCTTGTCACTTGGCTATATCCTACCGCTTGGTGCCTTTTCTTGTTCTGGCCTATTCTGTCGATTGGTTCCGTTACTTCTTCATGGCCAACGTCACATTAGCATCTGCAGGTCTTATTACTATATTAATGCTGTGGCACAATTGCCATTGAATATGACAAAGAAACATTATCCTTCATGGCGGGCATAGTTCCTACCTCTGCTTATCGGATGTGACCTCATAGGATATGTTCATGAAGAAAAACCATGCCCTTCAAAGATGATTGAAGTCTATGGTAAAGTTGTACCAAACCCCAAGTATCAACTTTGGGTACGTCAAGATCAATTAATTCTTCATGCGATTATTGCTTCAGACACTGAGGCGGTCATATCGGTGATTAGTCTATCAAAAACATCTCGTGAAGCTTGGACCTCACTCAACTATATGCGAGTCGATCTCGATCGCGACTAATGTCCTTGAAAGAGCAATTATCCAGGCTCACTAAAGGTACGACTAATTAATTGCTGAATATATAAGTCAAATTAAAGAAATTTCTGATGAAATCACCATTATTGGCTCACGCTTGAACGATATTGATCTTGTTATTCATGTACTTAATGGACGGACACGAGTTTAAAGATATCTCGGTTGCAATTCGAGCACAAGAAAATCCTATATTGTTTGAAGAACTTCATGACAAGTTGCCTGAATACGAACGTTTTCTTCAATGTAATGATCACAATCAAAAGTTGTCCGTTGTGACAGCTAACTATGTGCATAATCGTCGTGGCAATAAGTCACAACAAAGTCAAAGTGGTCCCTACTCTAATAGTGGTTACCTGCAGCAGCCGCACCATCTTGGTGGTAACTATAGGCAGCAGCGCTGTGGAGATAACCCTCGACAGCAACAATATTATGGAGACAACTATCGGCAGCAGCACTCGGGAGGAAGACGTAACAGAATCATCTACTGGCGGGAATCAAATTATTTGCCAACTTTATGACCGTATAGGTCACAGTGCCAGGACTTGTAGGGTATCCTCTCCTCGACAAAATCATACCCCTATGGTGCATTACACGTCTAGTAACATGGACCCAAACAACTCTTGGATAGTATAGACTCCGGTGCTTCACACCATGTTACTTCCGATCTTCAAAATTTATCCATCCATTCGGATTATGATGGACTCGATAATCTCATGATTGGCAACGGTAAGGGTCTCTCTGTCACTCATACTGGTCAAACCTCTCTCTCAACTCCTTGTGGATCCTTTTTACTATCGAATGTGTTATGTGGGCCGGATATCAAACAGAATCTTATATCTGTCTAGCAGTTTTGCAAAACTAATAATGCGCCCATTGAATTTTTTCCGACATATTTCGTGGTAAAGGATATTCGCACGGGGGCGTCACTACTCCGCGGGACAAACAAAGACGGTATCTATGAGTTCACTCCATCGACATCTTCTCCAAAACATCGACCAAGACAAGAAATTGTCATGATCGTTTGGGACACCCGGCATCCAGAATTCTAGATTATCTATTTCGTTATCACATTACTAGCGACAATAGAAATCATAAAGGTTCATGTAATGCTTGTTCTTGCAATAAAAGTCACTGTCTTCCATTCTTTACGTCGACGCTCAAAAGCAATCGGCCTCTTGAACTCATTTATTCTGATGTTTGGGGTCCCGCACCCGTGCACTCTATTGACGGTTTCCGCTACTACATCATTTTTGTGGACCACTTCACAAAGTACATATGGTTTTATCCAATAAAGCTCAAATTGGATGTTGCGATAATTTTTCCTCAATTCGGGAGAGTTGTTGAACGATATTTCAATATGCACATCAAATGTCTATATTCGGATGAAGGTGGAGAATTTCAGGCCCTAAAACATTCTCGGCGCACAATGCATCTCGCATTTTTTAACACCACCTCACACGCCACAACACAACGGCGTTGCCGAACGACAACATAGGCATATTGTCGAGACCGGTCTCACATTACTTCACCATGCAAGCGCGCCTTTGTTACTATGGTCACATGCATTTCAAACCGCGATCTATCTAATTAATTCACTACAAGAAAATTGGCAATTTGTGACGACAAATTTTTAAGGGAACCATTTCACTCACAAATTATAAGAATTTTCTAGGGATTTATTATGTTTTGAAGGATTTTTCAAGGGATTTTCAAGGAAGCTTTCAAGGGTTCACTAGCCAAGCTTTTTGTTAGAGTCATTCCCTTGCAAAAAATAAATGTTGTATTTGTAAGGGATTTTCACAATTCCCTTACAAATAAAGTTAAATGTCTCTCACAAATAAATCACTCAAAAACGACTATGATAAGTTCTGTGTGTTCGGATGTCTATGTTATCCGTGGTTGAAACCATATAACAAGAATAAGACTAATTCAAAGTCTCGTCCGTGCGTCTTCATCTGATACTTTCTCCATCAAAGTGCCTATCGATGTCTCGACGTGACGACAAACAAAATATTTGTTTCACGACACGTTACCTTCGTTGAAGATGAGTTCCCTTTTTCCTTGAAGCAAAAATGCACTCCTGAGCAATCCATCATTCATTTAAGGGACCCAGCACATGATCCACCAGTTAGCATTTTGCAAACGGAGACACAAAGCCCTGTGATACCCCATTCAGTGTCGACACCTGCTGCTGCCTCCAGCTGTGCAGCTCTTGCCGTCGGCTTCATCCCAGTCCAGCATTGCAGCGACTGATGATCCTCCTACGGCTCAAATAACCGGTGCAACACCTGCTAATACTTTGCCTGTCTCAGCCGGCTGAACAAGTCACTACGTCGAGGACGCACCCGATGACCACGAGGTCTCAAAATAATATCTTCAAACCCAAGAGAATGTTTGCGGCCACTAAACATCCATTATCCACTTTTGTTGAGCCAACATCCGCCTCACAAGCGATCAAAGATCTCCAATAGAGGGTCGCGATGGTAACCGAATTCAATGCGCTTATTCAAAACGGAACGTGGGATCTTGTTCCAATCCAGCCTCATATGAATATCGTTGGTAATAAATGGGTGTTTCGAATCAAACAACGTCCCGATGGCACAATTGAACACTACAAGGCTCGTTTGGTCGCAAACGGTTTCCATCAACGCCCCGGAGTTGACTACAAAGAAACGTTTAGTTCGGTGGTTAAACCCACGACAGTGTGTCTTGTCCTTGCACTCGCTACCTCCTTTGGGTGGCCTCTTCGCCAACTCGATGTTAACAATGTGTTTCTTCAAGGTTCACTTGATGAAGAGGTTTTCATGACACAACCCGTTGGTTTTGTTGACAAGGAATCTCCTACGCCGTTGGTTTTCAAGCAAGCCCCTCGTGCATGGTTCATTGAGCTCAGCTAGTACCTCACATCTTATGGGTTCGTTGGTTCAAAATCAGACCCATCACTGTTCACATACAACCACAGAGCTGTTCGGGTTTTTCTCCTCGTCTATGTCGATGATATTATTGTCACTGGGAGTTCTAATCAGTTCATTTCCAAGTTTATTGCAGATTTGTCTGCTAGTTTTTTACTTAAAGACCTTGGACCGTTACATTACTTTCTTGGTGTTGAGGTACTCCAAACGAGCAATGGTTTGTTCCTCTCTCAAACTAAGTACACACGTGAGCTACTTGAACGTGCCGGCATGGATAGAGCCAAGGATGTTGCAACCCCGATTGCAATCAAACCGACTCTAACTCTTGAGGATGGCTCCGCCCCGACCAATGCACCATGTACCGTAGCATAATTAATTAGAGCGCTTCAATACTTGTCATTCACACGTCCTGACGTTTGCTTTCTGGTAAACAAACTTTCTCAGTTTATGCATCGCCCGACTGAGCTACATTGAGCAGCCGTCAAACGCCTTCTTCGTTATCTCAAAGGTACCATTCATCATGGTATTTTCTTTCATGCTCAGTCTGTTAGATTACGGGGAGTAATCACTACGGATACTAAATCATGGTACATGCTAGTAATCATGGTACATGCTAGTAATCAAAATCATGGTATATTATGGTCCAGAGCCGGACAAGATTTCTATTCCAAAAAGTGCATGATCTCAGTCTGATAGAGTATCTTCGAGCTACAACCACGACCATAACAACAATGCATCAGGTGTTGGAAAATGCATGATCTCAGCTTGATAGAGTATCTTCGAGCTACATCCATGACCATTCACATATTGGAAAATTGGGCCATTAACTAATTAAATAGTTTGGGCTCCAATTTTTTTTATTTAGCCAACAAGAGAATATATTTACTAATGATGATTCTAGACTCATCTCGCTATGTAGTGTTCGGGCTCTTCTACTCACAGTCCGTAATTTTTCCGACCAACTTAGTGAACAATTAGCTTATGCACCAGTTAGGAGGTATTGAGACTGCAAAGAGTTCCCAATGGTTCTAAATAAGTGGGTGAAGAAGAGAGGCGAGAACCTCCTCTACGCAAAAACAACACCACCGGTGAGGAACATCCTCATTCCGAACCTCCTCCAAACCCAGAAGAACCAAAGACAGCCCCTGTCACTGTCCCCCCCAGAGGTGATTACAACATTCATGGCAATCAAACTCAGTCGGGAACCATCCCAGTCGCCAAGGATGCAGAACCAGAAGACTCTCAGTTGGAAGAAGAGACTTCAAGCATGAAAACAACTAGGACAAGTCATCCCGACCAAAGAGAAACAAAAAATAAAACAATCAACACTCCAGCCAAAGAACCAACATTGTTTACGCGATTATATGCGCCTCAAAACCAAAAGCTGCTCACTTTTTTTTCCGTGATTATAAATTCGTTGTTCATAGTTAGTTCAAGTACGCGGTTCGTAATATTTATTCTTGGTTCATATTCGTGATAATCGTCGCTTGTACTTGACCCTAGAATTACTATTCCACCTCATAAAATCAATCAGCCATGTAATTTTCTGCTCTTTCTCTTTTTCTCGATAATAGGGGTGACATCGGATCATAATCTTTACCGTGTGGATTGTATTAGCCATGAGAATGGAGGTATATTATGGTGCAGAGCCGGACAAGATTTCTATTCCAAAAAATGCACGTTCTCTGTCTGATAGAGTATCTTCATTCTCTGTCTGATAGAGTATCTTCAAGCTACAACCACGCCCATTGACATCAATGCATCAGGTGTTGGAAAATGCATGATCTCAGCTTGATAGAGTATTTCTGAGCTACAACCATTCACATATTGGAAAATTGGGCCATTAAACTAATTAATAGTTTGGGCTCCAAATTTTTTTATTTTTTAAAATTTTTTATTTATTTATTTAGCGAACAAAAGAATATATTTACTAATGATGATTCTAGACTCATCTGGCTATGTAGTGTTCGGGCTCTTCTACTCATAGTCTGTAATTTTTCCGACCAGACTTAGTGGACAATTAGCTTATGCACTGACCCCCCCCCCCCCCCCTCAATCAACGTAGCCCAATCAGTAGCCTAGCATATATAGTCAATAAGCCGACCCGTAAGCCCAGTTCTAGTCACCTCCTCATATGACCGTAGACCCACCAGCAGCAATCAAGATGCCTACCCGTTAAGCCCAGTTCTGCTCGCCTCGTTATATGCCTGACTCAATATGTAGGCCAACCATGACCTATACTTTTAATAGTTCATCGCGAGGTGATGCCCTGAGGTGTTTCGAACTTGGAATTTATGAGTCAAACCAAATAAGAGTAAGTGCTCTTAACCACTATACCACCACTGCTGATGGTGGTACTTGGCTTGTGCGCACACCAACAACATTCTTACACGAATGTTGGTCCGGAAGGCCAACCTCGTGCGAGACCCTTTTTTTAACCAGGAAATTATTTTTGTCCAAATTTATTGCTAAAAAATTTGAAAAATTTATATTATACATATATGCATAACCAAAATTAACTATTCCACGTTCGTTTTAATATCGTCCAGATTCATTGGTAAGTAGGTTTTAGCCGGACGATAGATTGCAAACCCGAAATTACCGGTGTCATTTTTTCCAGTGTATATTCGATGTATACACATAAATTAGCAACCCAACATGTTAAATAGAGTTGCTGCCGCATACTCTCAAATTTATATGAAAATTCTCAGCTTTACTGATATTCTTTTGTTTTTCTTATGTTCGTGTCTGTGCGCTGCCTCTTAGGTTCTGCTCGATTTTGTATTTTTATGTATCCAATTTATTTACAGTCTCACATTTCTATTTGAATTAAGTTTTTTGTTTCGGTTCGGTTGAACGCATTACTTACATAATTCGTGTCAGCAAAATTTTTGTATCTATGAAGGTAATCGCCCCGTATAAACTTTTTTCAATTGCCTGAGCGTGAGGTGTAACAAAATTGCCTTCCGTACGGGTCTTAATTATAAAACTATATTCGCTTCGGTCATTGTGCTGTAATTTCGGTTACCTATTCATACATATTATTTGTAATAATAATTATATATATTAAATATCGAGTAGAGAATATTTGAATGTTAGTGCTTGTTATTTTTAGAATACTGCATTTACCGCTATATATATCTAATAGTTTGTGACCCCACCACTAATACAGATGCGCGTGTAGGATGAGACAGAGAGAATCAATGAGTGTGTGCGTAAGCGTAAGTGCGTTCATGGATGAAGCGGCGACGTGAAACGTATACTAGACTCGTCTCATCATATATGTAATAATACATACATCCAGAATATATATATATATATGAAACCCTAATTAATTGGTCTCATCAAAACCTCTTAAGTGCTTGGGTGTGACATAAAATCCACACTCAACACAATTATTAGTACGTATGTAAATATAAAGAGAGGCCTGTGTTGTATATATGGGGATGAGAGACCCCATATATATATAGAATATAATTAGAGGCCATGATAGTTATAATTAAGTAGGTAGGGTAATTAGAGCCAAAGTGCACCGGCGTTTTTGAGCATGGGGATGAGAGACCTATTGAGGTGAAGGGTCATGACCTCATTGGTACCGCCGACCAGTTTGCCTCCGATGAAGACAGCTGGAACCACAGGGCTGCACCCAAGCCTGGCTAGGGCTTGCTCGATCTCCCTCCCTCGTGGGATCTCGTCGAGTTGGTGGATCGCTGGGTTCACCCCGAAGTCGGACAACAGGGCCTTCACTGGGTGGCACATGCAGCAGGAACTCTTGCTGAAGATCACCACTGGCCTCTCCGACACCATCCTCGTTACCCTCTCCATATGACCACTCAACTCTTAATTAATTAATCTCTGTCTTAATAATTAGCTAGCTAGGGTTTGATGATCTCTAAAATATATAGCTAGCTTGCTTGGGTTGATGAAATGATAGCTTGAGTTTATTGGTTTTGATGAGATGCAATGCCTCTCCATGCAATGCATTTATAGTTAACAATTTGGGTGAAAGGAATAAAAATGTTCTTTTTAGATAGATAGATAGATATATATTTGGGGGTCGGTTTCGAATTTACACATCATGCATGAAAGCTAGCTACTACGTACTCTTCTTTTCTTTAATTAGCCCCACTTACATGCATTCGCAGTACTGCTTTTACATCAACACACGACGTATATATATTACATAGTTTATGTAGAAATATAAAAAAGTATGGTTTTTAGGGTTTTAAAGAGAAATATAGAGAGCCAGACTTAGTATGGTGCTCTTAAAGGGAAGTCATCATCTATGACGAGTTTTGACTAGGGATGACAACGGGTCAAAGAGTTCGCGAACCCGCCGAGTCTGTTCCAATGTTGCCCCTTAAATTCGCATCCCACTTGATATGGGGCGGGTATAGTTTAAATTCCCGCGTGCGGGTATGGGCTTGAGATCGTCCCGTCCCGCCCCGCCCTATTTATCTTATATAATATATAATATGTATATTATACAAAACTATATGGGTTATATGACACATATTCAAAACAATTAGGGTTATGATGAGTTTGAGGTGCTCGGTGATGGTTTTGATGTTTGTTTGATTTGTATTTAGATTTATATTTAAATTTAGAGTTGGGTTTGTAATTTCTGAGTCGAATTTGCAATGAGTTTAATGTTTTTGGTTGTTTGTATTTGAATTTAAATATATAATTTGTGATTCGAATTTGGATTTGGAGTTGAATTTAAATATGGAGAATTTTAGGATTTAGAACCAGTGATAATATGACGTGTCCCTCACGGTTGGAGCGGGACCCAGGGGTTCACCCATAATTCTTTTTCCATAATACCCAACCCACGAGATAAATATATATGGGAAGAATGGGTTTAGGGTTTTGTCCCATGGGTCGGGTTTGGGATTGACCGAACCCGCCCGATTGATATCGATATGAGTGCGAAGGATTCTCTTTGTTCATGCGTACCGTACGGTATAAATAACTACAACCTTTTTCATGCATGCACTAGTGTTGTCCGTCCCTCCATGTTTCTTTTATGCCAATTTGCAAAGCATATTTAATATTCACTCTTATCCAAATGATGTAACTGACTTTTCTCCCTCAACGAACAATATCAAGTTCGATTCTATCGCCATTTCTTCCTTTATAATCTTGGTTTCGTATATTGTGCATAGAAAAGTTTTTGGAAAATGATACTTGAAAATGATGTATCAAGACTCGTTCAATTCCATTTACTAGACAACACCTCGCGCTACGCGCGCACATTCTGTTCGTATGATCAATATTACTAAGATATGACCATTGCCATCTTTGATAATAATTATAAGTACACGATAGGTTCAATTCTGAAGATGAGACAAGATTAGAGCATGATTTTAAACTAAATTTAAATTATGTAATATAACATTATAAACAAATTACAAAACCTTCAACATTAAAATTAAAATGCTAGAGGGACCGGAAAATAAAGTCACTTAAGAGATCCCCCGGTCTCTCTAGCATTTTAATTTTAATTCTGATTTTTTTTTTAAAAAAAAATTATAACATTATGTTACATAATTTAAATTTAATTTTTAATCATGCCTCATTCGGAATCGAACTGATCATGTATTTATATCGTCATCAGAGTCAACATGATCATTTCTTTGTAATGTTTTCTACGAACATAATACGCGCACGCGTAACGCGAATTGTTATCTATTTTAATTATTAGGGAAATCCACTTAAATTGATTAAAGAAGATAATATATTATTTTTTTACGACAGTAAATACATATGCGCCAGTGTTTTGAAAACCGGACCTGAGCGGCAGTTGAACCGGGTTAGACTGCAAACCGGTTATACCACCAGTCCGGTTTGATAAAAAAGATCTAAATGCATAATAACCCCGGTTTAAAACATGAATCAGATGTTGGACCGGATTTTTAGTTGAACCACCGTTACCGGGTCAGACTTGTTTTCCAACTAAACCCTAAAAGTGCTGCTGCCCTTCTTGTTCTTGCCACCGCTCCGCTCCTTCTTGAATTCTTGTTCTTCTTAATTTCTTTCTCTTCTCCCTTCTTGTTCTTCTTTCTGTTCTTCCTTTATTCTTGTTCTTCCGTCTTTTATTTTCTCTTTTCTTCCTTCGTTCTTGTTCTTCCTTCTTCTTTCTCTTCTTCACTGTCAGACCTAAATCTGACCTATGACGATACACGTTTTGAAAACGAGGTATTTTCAAAAGAGTCGCCACTAGTTAATTAAAGGCTAACTAGAAACCTAAATTAACCAAGTGAATAATAAATTAAACATCTAGGTCTAAAATCGGTCTACGAACAGAAATTCGGATTCGGGGTTCTATTACAGATTAAAACATGTTGAATTAATCACGCTCTTTCGGTACTCTATTCACGAATTGCCGCTACTCTAATACATACATAATTTCATAACTTAAAAAAAATGATCGAAGAGAGTTTAAACTTATAACTAAATAATTATGTATCCATCAATATTAGTAAATAAACTATAACAATTTACTACCTAACATTGTTTAATTAAAATATAACCTAACATGCTTAACATATATACGATTTATATAATTGAACCTTAGCCTACATTAATTTAACTAACGTTATATACATATAGTATTATTATTATATACAAAAGGTAATCTGTGAGTGGACCTGAAGTGGATCATGAGAAGACCTCTGCAATAGAATATTAGGCTTGGTGGACGAAGACATCATTCAGAAAAATAACAGGCAGCGGGAGGACTGGACGGAAGAGCTAGTCAGAGCAGGATTATAGCACCTGGCGGTTGAACGGATGGGACTGTCGTGGGAGAATCGGAAACACAATTCCGACGGTGGCTGCGTGCGGAGCAGATATCGGGTCGGACATGAGTGGTTTGTGGCTGGAGCTGGGTAGGAAAGGCGTCTGGGAAAATGAAGGTGCTGATCGAAGATAACAGATGTGTTGGCCGTAAGACCTTGTGGCCTTAATGGGCTTGGTTTTAGCCCATGTGAGGTGAATGACAATTATTTGTCAAAATGTGATACTAAGAATACCACACCGGCCAGCTAGTGGTTATTCCACTAGTTTATATTGGGCAACTCATCTTAGAGTAGTAATAATTTACTAGATGTAAGACTATCTCCACGCGCATAGGGGTGTAGTTGAGTGGATCGAATACCCACTCAGCTAATCTTAGCTTGTGTGCGCGACCGCGACGTGCGTACACGAATGTCGCCTTGCACGAGTCCGGTTTTTCTAAACCGAACCGTGGTCTGTCCAGATACATTGAATCCGAAAATTTGTTTTTGGTAATAGTTAATTATGGACATAATATATTTCGAGATTAATATGATATAATTAATACGTCCAGTTTTTGGACAGAATTGATGTCGAGAATATTCTGCTGAATCTCGAAATTAATGCAGAAGGAGCCTGTCTACCCTATAAATACAGCATGAATCATTCACATTTGAACACACCTCACAAATTCATTCTCTCATTTCTCTCTGAGTTTTTCTGCCTCTCCGAGTTTATCTGCCACTGCATTATCAGGTTATAGTATCTTTTTATTTTATTCATTCAGGTTCTACAATCTGTTCTTATATTGAATTTCTGCCGTCGTCGTCGGCATCTCTATTAAAATCCTGTTGTGTTCAGGTATTGAGTTCGGTTCGGTCATGCGTGTTTCGTGCATAACACGATTTGACGACACTGTTGAATCCTGGGAGGTGATCGCTCTGTGTTTAAACTCCTTTGCATAACCCGATGGTGGAGTGGGGCGAAATTGCCTTAAGGAGACCGTGATCAGCACGGGCCCTAGTATTAAAATCATATTTTCGTCTTTCTCGATTTTACGTGTAATTTCGGAGTTGTTAATATCTTGCTTGATAATTTGATATAATTATATGTAAGAACTCGAAATTTGACTATTTACATTTTAGTCCCTGAAGTTTCAAATATTGCAAATTGATCCCTCAACTTTTGTGTTTTGCAGTTTTGACACTGTTATTTGCCAACAGTTTTAAGGCAATTTTTTTATTGTTGATTATCATGGTTGTTGTTGGATCTTAATTTTGAAACTAACGATGTTGTTTATTTGCATTATCAGATATGGATCCAAACAACAACACATATGTTCCCTTCTCTAGCGAGATGATTCCCGAGACGGAAGTGCCGAATCAGGGAACTGGAGGTGTACCTCCACCGACAACTGCTGTCAACACCACTGCTGTCACCACCACCGCTGCTGTATGCACCAGACTGAATTTACTTCCAGGCGGTGGTTTCAACTTTGCTGCTCCAGGTGCTAGTTCATCTCAAACTGTTCCTAATCTCGGATTCGGGAACTTTGCTGGAGCACCATTGACCGGAGGAGTGGCCATGCCCCGTATTTTAACTTCCCCGGTGGAGAAACCGAAAAAGTTTGACGGGACGAACTTCAAGATATGGAGTGAGAAGATGAAGTACTATATCACCTTCCATAGCATGGAGAGATTCCTGACAGAAATGCCCCCGCCAATTGTCACAGATGATGCCACATCCTTCTTGGCGTTAGAGGCGTGGAAGCATTCAGACTACCTGTGCAGGAACGCTATCATGAGCTGTCTTACCGATCCGCTGTATCATGTCTACAGCAGGACGACGTCTTCAAGAGAGCTGTGGACGTCCATTAATTCAAAATACGAGTCGGAGGATGCTGGAAGGAAGAAATTCCTTGTTAGTAAACTGTTTGATTTTAAAATGGTTGATAACAAATCTGTAATGCAGCATGTGAATGCGCTCTTAAGTCTGCTTTAGGAGATCCATGATGCGTAGATGGCTTTTACCGAGTCATTCAAGGCGGCTGTGATTATGGAGAAGCTTCCCCCTAGCCGGGATTGGTTCAAGGGCTATCTGAAGAATAAGACAAAGGAGATGCCGGTGTCAAAGGTGGTCAGCAGGATCGCCACCCAGGAGGGTCTCCAGAAGAATGCCCAGGGAAATCTGGTCGGCCCAATGAGGACGATCAACTCGGCCAAGGCTAATGTGGTGGAGCACAACCAGGGTCCAAGCAAGCAGGGCTCTCGTGGAAGAGGAAATAAGCCGCAAGACAAGGGGGTCAACCTAGGTCCGAAAGGCGGTGTTTCCAAGAAATCCAAAGGCGGCCAATCTTCTAAGGGAGGTAAGGGACCTCGAGGAGGACAAGGCTCTAAAGCTCCACAACGGTTTCAAGGTAGCTGTTTCAATTGTGGCAAGATAGGCCAAAAAGCTAATGATTGCAGGTTCCCTAAGAATCATGAAGCCCACGTGGTGACGGTCACCGATGACATAGAGGACCTGAACTTGATCGCGGTGGTGTCAGAGATCAATATGGCTGATTCCAACCCCAAGGAGTGGTGGGTGGACACTGGCGCCACTAAGCATGTCTGCTCGAACAAGGCGGTGTTCTCAAGCTTGGAGGAGGTGGACACCGGAGAATCCCTGTTCATAGGGAAACTCTGCCTCATCGGCGATTAAAGGAAAAGGAACGGTGGTGTTAAAGATGACTTCTGGCAAGGACGTTACCCTCACCAATGTAGCAATATGAGGTCCTATCTTACTTCTAACTTATTCCTTATTATTTGTATGTTGTTTTCAATTTCGGTGGTTTCAATTCCAGGCTGAGTAGTATTTTCCGATGAGGATAAATATGATTAGAAGAGTTGTAGAGTCAACACGTTAGACGTTACACTTGGTGAGTTTTGAATCCTTACATTTATTATAAAAAATTGTTCAAGCAATTGCAGTTATAAAAATAATTTATATAGTTCATCTATATATTGTATAGTGACTTGGACTTTGCAAGTTTTATGGCTCCATAAACTTTTTAATTGACAGATGATGATGTTTAGGTGTAGTCTCAAAATTCAGCATGTGGTTCCAATGTGTTTAACATCTTCATGCAATGGATTTTCAATAGTTAAATACTATTGTAATATTTTAGATTCTTGAATAATGAAAAGTATGGTACCCTATATTAATTTGTTACTACGTCCATGATCATTTAATAAAAGTTTATGCATTAAATGGCATTCAATCAACATTAAATTTAATAAATATATATATACATTCGACAAAAGTTTATATATAAATAGTCGCACGTGCAACACACGTGCAATTATCACTAGTTAATTATAAAAAGATACATCTAAAACCTAACCTGACACATTATGTATGTATGAGTTAAAATAAAATAATATATATTATTATATTATACATATACAGATAATGTCAAACTTAGACTAAGTTAGTATATAATATAATTATACTATACATTCAGATCAAACCATAGTATGAGGCTTTGGAAAACAGCAACAGGAAGGAGGAAACGAGATGTCTCTCGTCGATATGGACACATTGGAAGACGTTGAAAGATGGTAATCCGAACAGGGAGCCTGACTGAAAATCAGACATCAAAACAGCTCTATCTTCGTAAATTGGATGCTCCATAAAGTGTTCAATTCCATCCCGAGTTCTTGCAAAACCAAAGTAAACCAAGGATAATGAAATCATTAATAATTAAATTAACTAAAAAGTAGTAGAATAATCAAATAGCAATTAACAAAGAAGGTTGATGAATATTTGAAGTTAACGACTCGACAACTTCTTTGAATATGCTTTATTGATCTCTTTGCGTATTTTCAGTCGATTTTCTTTGAATGCCCCCTATAACGTAAACATAGACCACTATTTATAATAAATAGAGCTTAATTTAATTAGGTAATAAATTTCTACTGATTTATTCTCTATATTAAATGCTAAATCTGCTGAAATTTAATACTAAATATTCAGTAATTATTTCTACAATAAATACATATAACTATCCTAATATTGCCCTGAGCATCTTTGGAAGTTTCGCGACTTGCCAAATTTAGACATTTCCTCATTTAGGTGCGCCACATGTCACACGTGGTCCAAAATTAGGTGTTTACAGAAACGATTTAACCAAGGGTTAAAACTTCGGTAAAATTGCGCTACACGCAAGTGGACCTCGAAAGACGGAACACATCGTTTCAAAGTACGAGTTTAATAATGAAGTGTTTAAATGATGATGTGCTGAATTTTCGTATGCATTCCTTCGGAAATAACTTATTGATAACGTTTACATCGGTAAGAAGTAGGCTTCGGAAGCTACCACGACCTTGTAAAAGTATCGACTGACGCATAGGTGAAAACCTGAAATGCTCAGTTCGGAGATGGGATAAAATCTCTGAGATAAGTTTGCAAACGAAAAAGGATGAAATCGGTTAAACGATTTTCCTTCCGTAAGCCTTGAACGACAAGTCAGGCTAGGCATTCAAATCAAATCACACACTTCTGGAAGCAAAGTTTATAAACATAATGTTAGAGTCACTTAATCAGCTATTCCCTAAGGGACGATGAGAAGTGATTCACATTCATGTAAAACTGTGTTCCACTAAAATCGGTAAAAACGTCGCCATAAAAGCTGAAGAATGATAACGAGTTAAATCATATCACCGTACGACATTAATTTGCGCATTAAACACGTATTTAGGACACGAGTTTGTTAAATACTCTTTGAAAGTACATGTTTACAGCTTAAAGACATGGTGCCGTGGTCGACCATGTAACATTACATACTTGAGGACGAATTTTTTGATGCATTGGCAGTGGTGTGGCTGCTGGGATTTGAGCCCAGGTCTCCACAGAATAATGAGTCTTTATCAAATCAGAAGCAAGATATTACATATATCAGGTCCCACTTAATTCGAGTGGGAGAGATTTGAACCAGCAACTCAAGTGGATGACATGGTAAATGATAATGGGAACATTTTCATAATAAATCAGTGGGAGGAATAAACACCTACCACATGCAATCACTATTGCTGTTAGGACGAATCAAGTTGAACCTGATTAACATAATGCTGAACCAGGATTGCCACAACTACCTATACTACCCATTGTTCCCAGTGGGAGTGATCCGACAAACTTGGTTCCAGATCCTAGTGATCAAGGAATTCATCTTGGAAGTAAAATTCCGAGACCGAGAAGTCGTCCAAGGAAAGTTGTTGGTTATGGTTCAAGCATTGCTCTTGTACCCAATAGAAGTGATTCTCCGATAGAATTGATCTCAATTGGAAGAAAGGCTCTGGTAAGATGCATTATTCCAAGTGGGAGAGACGTTAAGACTCAAAGAAGGGATAAACAAGCCTAGACGAAAGTCAAAGGCATCGAAATTTTCCAAAGAAGTATCCCATCTAGAAGGGTGATATCCTCACTCTAACAACTGTTGGACTGCATTGGAAAGACCTCAAGTGAAGTAATGGAGGAAAATAATAAATGAAAGAGATCGCCTAAACGAAAGCCATTATAGTCAATAGTTGATTTACCTGCTAACCACAAGGGCATAAGGATACGGTGAGTCCTGAAAGAAGGTTCACCACTGATGGAAAATGTCGAGCGATACAAAGCTCGACTTATTGCAAAAGGCTGTACCCAAATTCACGGAGTGGACTTTGACGAAACAAACTCACAACTGTGCGTAAAACCACGATAAGGGCCATTCATGGTCCTGGTCGCAGGTCTCGTTTTTGAACCTCACCAAATGAGTATTAAGACCGCATTCCTCCTCGGAAAACAATAGGAAGAGATCTAAATGGAGCAACCAGAGGGTTTCATTACTCCTGGTAACGAACGTAAAGTTTGTAAACTTCAAAGGTCAATTTACGGTCTTAAACAGTCGTCTCGGCAATGGTACCGCGGATTCCACGAGGAAATCGTGGGAAACGGATTTGTGAATCTTCACTAGGATCCGTGCGTGTATTATAAGACCTCCGGGTCTAAGTATGTCATCTTAACCATATACGTGGACAACATACTCATTGCCGCAAACGACATGAGTTTTATGAACAAGTCAAAGTCCTGGTTTGCATCTGTATTTGAGATGAAAGACATTGGAGATGCCACATATATCTTAGGCATTAAAATTGCTAGAGATCGAGCTATCCGGAAATTGTGTCTATCTCAAGAAGCTTATATCAACAAACTGTTGAAAAGATTCAGATTACAGGATGCTAAACCCGTGGATACGCCGCTGGTGTCTGGGTGCGCACTGTCAAAACGTGACGGCACCAAGAACCTGGCAGAGCGTGAATAGATGAAGGGTGCGGAGTATTTAAGCTTGGTCGGTAGTTTGATGTACGCCATGCAATGCACTCGTTCAGATATCTGTTACGTCGTAGGCCTTGTAGCACGTTTCCAATCAGATCCTGTCTATCAACATTTAACGGCTGTAAAATGAATAATTCGTTATCTGAAAGGTACTGCCAACTACGCACTGTGCTATGAGGGCAATAAGTTAGAATTGATCGGTTACAGTGACGCCGACCATGGTGGCGATCCGGATGATCGTAAGTCCACCACCGGGGGAGTGTTCCTCCTTGCTAATGCCGCCATTTCAAGGACGAGCAAGAAGCAAACCTGTGTCCTGCTGTCCACGATGGAATCAGAATTCGTAGCTCTCTCTAAAAATGCACAAGAAGCGGTCTGGCTCAAAAGGCTTCTAACTGCACTGCTTGGTGGTGATGTCGAGTATAAACATGTGAATGTCTTCTCTGACAGTCAAGCAGCCATTGTGGCAGTTAAGAATCTGAAGTACCATAGTAGGACCAAACACATTGATGTGAAATATTTCTATGCTAAATCTATGGTAGAAGACAATATAATCACTATGGAATACTTTTCCACTGATAATATGATTGCGGACCCATTAACTAAACCACTACGCAGGGAGATATTCGAAAAGCACGTAAAACTGCTTGGATTGCGTAGGGTTTGAAAATGACATGTATCTGTGATAACATTTTGATATTAGAATGTTACATTTTGTAAGCGAAAGAATTGCAACTGAGTTTATGATCAATCGACGTCATAATGTTTATGATTACATCAGATTTACGGTCTATAAACTAAGTCGTAGGAGGACGCAATCCTCTGCTAAACTATGTCGAATGTGGGCCTTACCTAGTCACACAGGTACGGTAGTCTTGCGGTAGAGGGAGGTCTCTACCAAGCAAGACTGGCTAAGAGTCAGGGGGATAAACCTGATTAAGCAAGACGATTATCTAGTTTCGAAGTAACTCGACATGATCTTCGTTTTGCATATCGCCGTGATGAACTTCGTTCGTCATTTAACCACATTATGGGCCAGATGAGAATCTGTGATAGCATGATTGACATATCCCTTTCCTGTCAACCCAAGAGGTTCAGGTATACTATCAACGCGTGCTTCATACTACGCGTGCCACGTTCGACCACGGGGTCACAGCTCGGTTGTGCTAGGAAGAAATCCTCGTGATTCTGGCGGGCGTAAACTTCTTCACCTCGAGCGTGTGATTGATCCCAGGAGCCTTATGAATAGGCACCTAAAGTATCCCCACTAACTCAGAACTCATATCTAAAGTCAGGCTCAATGCTCGCTTCCCGGCGTACGAGCGTAGTGCTGAACAAAAAGGCCCAGTGACCACGTCTTTGGAAACCGGTTGGGTTTGACTGAGGATATGAGCAATGGGGATGGTCAAGTTCACCTGTAATTCACCAACTCTTGTATTCACTAGGTGGCCACCAATCGGATATTAGTTGAAGGTTGTGAATACTTGTACATATGCCTTGGAGAAGTGTTCCTATGTGGAAACTAGGCAAAAGGAGAATTATCAGTTTACCTAGGATACAGCGCGGTACTATATAAATGTTGTTTATAACAGATTGATTAGAGAAAAGGGAATCAACATTCCGCGGCCGCTACAATACTCCTAACAGATGAGTAACACGATGCCCGTCGTATCCGCCGGTCGCACGGCAAACCTCATATGAACTGTTCGGAAGAAAGGACCAGATCGAAGGAGTGAAACGTTGATGCAGATTTGGACAACAATACATTAACAGACACCCTCCCATTCCGGCGAGTGGGAACTGTAAGCATATGGTGATGGGCGCTGTAATTGGTAGCCCATAATATGTATAGTTTACCTAAGGAATTTAGGTACATGTCACATTAGGTTAATTGGGCTAGACCCAAATCCCAATTGACATGAGAGGCCCAAAATTGGGCCTCCCTATGCATAGTGGCCGGCCGAAACTTGGAGTGGGCAAAGTGGACAAAAGTCCACTTTGCTCCCCCTATAAATACATGGTGTTAGGGGATTTTTAGGGTTAATCACTATTTCCTCATTAGAATGTTTTAGAGAGAAAAACTCTCCTCCCCACACATAGGTATTTCGGCGAACCACTCCCCACCAAAGGGTGTGCCAATTTGCTTTCTAGCAAACACTCCAGAGATCTGTCCCTTGCCAAGAATCGATCAGAGACTTTGCTGTGGAGAACATACCGCTTAGGGCTTCCTTAACCAGAACCTCTACGGATGCCGACCGGAGGATCGTGAACTCCCTGCAGGAAGGATCTTGGGACTACTGACATCGTTTGAGGTATGTGCGAATCTTCCGCTGCTTAATTTCGATTAGTAGCATGTACCACGATTTAATGTCCGTAGTGATTACTCCCCGTAATCTAACAGCTAGGGTATGAAGACTACGGATCAGATTGCGTATATCTTTATGAAGGCACTTCCGAAAGTCCAGCATCGTTATCTTTTGAGGAAGCTGAAGATGGTGAATATTTTCGGATTCTACTAAAGTTCGGTCTGAGGGTGAGTGTTAAGGCCCAGTCCCCAAACCTGTTTTGTAGTTTGTACTTAGGCTGTGTTGCTGGGCTGTGATGCTTGTCAGGCCCATTTCGGAGTCTAACTTTTTATTTGTGCTAAGGATCAGTTTATTATTGTTTTGGGTTGTTTTACTCCTATTATAAGTGTGTGGGATCCCTGTAATTATTTTTGTTAGAATTTGCTATTTAAGAGAGAAGTGTGCCGATTGAAGGAGCGAGCCACTCTAATGAACCCTTGAATTTTGACTACGCCATTTTAATTCTGCTAGAGTTTCTTAGCTTCCACCAAAAGTTACAATCACGTGCCTCCAACCAATTTCCCTCCGATGAACACTGATGGAACTGCAAGGCTCTAGCTAGCTAGGGTTTTGATTGGAAAAAGTTTGAGCTTGGAAACACGATCGAGATCGATGCGAGTAAGGTAATTCATAAGTGCACTAGATGATGATGAGTAAGTTTTGATGAGAAGCAATAATGGTAGATACTGCTATGTATTTATAGTCATTTTATGTTGAGTTGTTTGGATTGGCTGGCATTCTAATTTCTACAGATAGGAGCGAGAGGTGGCGAAAAAGAGAAAGGAATATATATATATTGGAAGGAATATATTATCTAAAAGTGCTTTTACAATAGATAGATAGATATAATTTGGGGTCGGTTTCGAATTTACACACCACGTCACAACTGGTGTTCTTCTTTTATTTGGGCTCACAAAGGCACCATGATATGGATGATTCTTTTTCCCTACGCACGGAAACAGACATGTCGTACTGTACGTATATATCATATATGTGGTGGGTTTAGATGATTTCTGCTCCTTCATCTTTGTTTCCTACAAAATATAATTATTATTAATTTAACCTGTTAAATTTGTATATTTGCTTACGGTTTTTTTTTTAATTATTTGCATCTAACTTAATTCTTGTTTTATTAGAAGAAAAGTAATAGATTCGTCCTGCTTATAAGAGTTAGAAAGAACGTCTTACCAATTAAGTTACTCCACAAACGACTCTACATGTATACTTGATTTGTACCTCAAAACTGGAATTTGGTTGGTAAAAGAAATTAGTAATTAGTGGTAGCTAGTTTTCTATAAGGTGGATTTCACAAACTTAGCTAAAACAATGAATTTCACAATATGTATATGATGGGCCCCGGCGAAGGCCGTTAGGCCCCTAAACGATTGGCAAACGACGATTAGGCCCGTTGGGCTAGGAGCGGGGCTGCTAGAAGGCTAAGGGCTCCGACGGAAGGAGGTCCCGACATTGAATAGCCCCGAGTAAGTATGGCTCCGACAGGGGAGAGCCCCGAAGATATCGGACCTGGACGTAGTCGGTCCCGATGTGGGAGTTGATACCACTCCCCGACACCGAATCCTCAACGATGCAACCTGGGAGTCTCCGATAATGATCGAGACTCGCCAGTAAGAGCACAATCCCGGAAATCTCGCCATGATCACAGTAGTGGTATAATGGGCGAGATATGTGGGATACGAATAACTGTACAAGATACGTGGCAAGATATACGGCGAGATATGTGGGATAGTGGATCACAATCCAACCGCCTAATCAGGTAACTGGGATAGCCTTTCCTCTATAAAAGGAGGGAAGTTATTCCAGATGAGGGTTACGTTTTTACACATACACCTATACTGCTTGCTTGCTCTGTTGACTGCCGTACTTACGTTAAGCATCGGAGAGGGATTCTGGGCCACTGCCCTCTATTCCCCTTCTGCAGGATTGCGAGGAGCTAAGGAATCCGTCACCGTAACCGGAGCTCCCGCCGTGATCCAACATTGGCGCCGTCTGTGGGAACGCAACAAAAAGCCAAAAGTAAGTTTGCTTCCCTCTGATTCCATTCCATGGCTGGCAACAGATCGCAGCGTTCAGGCAAGCAAGTGCCGGCCACCAGCAATCCCCCTGAGGACGCTACCCAGCATCAGGATCTGAGAGACGATGGTGACAGCACTCGCCGAGACGATACCGCGCGAAGGAACAACCCCCCTGGTGGATCCAAGAACGAGACACCTTCCCAGAATCCGGAGCTGGCCAGGGTAGTGGCAGAGGCCATGCCCCTATTCATGGAGGCCATGGAGGCCCTCCTAGACCGAAGAGAAGCTGCTAGAAGGCAGGCTGATCTACCGCCGCTCCCTCCGCGGCGAGATGCTCCCAGAAGGCAGATGGACGATAACCTGCCGCCACCCCCTCCGTTGAGGGAACAGCCCATGCCCCCCAATCCAGCACCAACGGAGAATTTTGTGGTCGATGGACCAGGGCCCGTACAACAAAGGACTATCCCCTTGAATGGTCCCCTCACTGCCGACCAGGTAGTAAAGATCGTGGGTATCTGCATGGGAGATCAGAAGCCCATGATGTCGGAATTGGGAAGTCAGGAGACCCATCCTTTCGTTCCCAGATTGATCCATACCTTGGCCCCTCCAGGCTTGGGTATCCCGAAGATAGACGAGTACGACGGGGTCGCGGACCCGGTTCGCCACGTGCAGAAGCACCTGACAGCGTGCATGGGCAGGACTCCTGATGAGGATGTTATCTGTGCGTTGTTCCCGAGCACCTTGGGAGAGAAGGCGATGACGTGGTTCTACAGTCTGCCCACTGGATGTATAACCTGTTGGAAGGATATGCATCAGCGATTCATCGCCCAGTACCAAGGGCGTCGACGGCTGCTGAAGAGTGTTCGGACCCTGCATGAGGTGGTCCAGAGGCCTGACGAATCGCTGGCCCAATACTACCAGCGTTACACTGCTGGTATGACCGAGCTAGATGAGGAGATATCGGAGGGCGAGGCCATCCGCACCTTCATAAAAAACCTCAATCCCCCCTACGGTTCCGACTTACTTCACAGTGTCGCGGCCAAAAAAGTCTGGAACATGGAGGCGCTCCAGGCGAGAGTAAAACAGCAAATCGACGTCCAAGAGTCGAAGATTGCTGCCGGAGAATTGGCTCCTCCTAAGGGGCACGAAGGAAAGCAGTTGTTCAAACCATTGGACAACCGACACAGGAAGGATAGCTCCGAGGGTAGTCGGAGTCGTGGACGCTCCGATCGGAGGGAGGATAGGCGTCCGGCCAAGAGGGACATTCAGAGGGAGGAGTTTACCCCCCTCAACAGGCCTTTGAAAGAGGTCTTGGCGGTAATGGAGAAGCAAGGCCTCGCTCGTTTCCCCAAGAAGAAGGAAGGAGAAAAGTTGGGCTCCCGCACCGACCGTTACTGCCGATTCCATCGGGCCTCCGGTCACGACACTGACCAGTGTCGGGAGCTGAAGAAGGAAATAGAGAAGCTTATCCAGAGGGGTAAGCTGAAGGAGTTCGTGGGAGACTCGCGCTGCAAGCCCCGCTCACGATCTCGGTCAAGGTCCAAATCCCGATCGAGGTCCCCCAGGAAGAGGAGGTCCGACGCAGAGCCTTCGGAGGGCCCATCCGGGTCCAGACAGAAGAGGATTATTAATGTGATCCATGGAGGGTTCGCTGCAGGAGGAGACACATCGTCTTCTCGGGAGCGTTATGCCAACCAAGTGCCAGTCGCAGTGGTTTTGGGAAAAAGGTCACGGTCATGGACCCCGAAGGAGGAGATGGAGATCACCTTCTCGGCGAAGGATCTGGAGGGAGTAGAGACCCCCCACGAGGATGCCCTAGTAGTAACACTGGATGTAGGAGGATTCGAAGTGAAGAGGATCCTCATTGATGGAGGAAGCTCCTCCGACATCCTCTTCTCCGACGCCCTGGAGCAGATGGGGAAAAAGAAGAAAGATTTGCGGGAGGTTAACTTCCCGATGGTAGGATTTTGCGGCACAACCTCTTATCCATTGGGGGTTATTACGCTGCCTGTGTGGTTCGGCAGTGGCTGGAAGATGGAGAAGAGAGATGGGGAGTTCGTGGTGGTCGAATCCACAGGGACGTACAATGCGATCATTGGAAGAACCACTATCAACCCGCTGATGGCAGTAGCCTCGACTGTCCATCAGAAACTGAAGTTCCCGACTGAGAATGGGGT
This sequence comes from Clarkia xantiana subsp. parviflora, assembly GCA_036873135.1. NCBI lineage: Eukaryota > Viridiplantae > Streptophyta > Magnoliopsida > Myrtales > Onagraceae > Clarkia > Clarkia xantiana. The sequence goes on from JAPTYO010000004.1 coordinate 30,461,155, forward strand.
CGGCGAAGTGAAAGGCGACCAGGTGGCGTCGAGACGATGCTATGTCAACGCCACGAGAAGATCCAGGAAGGAGGCTATGTCGGTTCTCCAAACAGACGCTGATCCTCGAGAGGAGTTTGGGCGTCCCGCCCCCATGGAGGACCTAAAAGAAGTCGAGATAGATGGACCCGAGAGGAGGGTAAAGATCGGATCCGCCCTATCCGAGGACAAAGCTCAGGAGTTGATCGCCCTATTGAAGGAATTCAAGGAGTTATTTGCCTGGTCTCCGAGCGATATGCCAGGAATCAGTCGGGACGTGATCGAGCATGAATTGAATATCGACCCCACAATCAAGCCGATCGCACAGAAGAGACGTCCGATGGGAACAGACAAGAGGATTGCAATTCAGCAAGAGGTTGGCAGATTGCTCGACGCCGGGTTCATTAGGGAGATCCGATTCCAGACTTGGGTAGCCAACCCAGTGCTGGTGAGGAAGAGCAACGGGAAGTGGCGGATGTGTGTCGACTTCCGCGACTTAAACAAGGCTTGCCCGAAGGACTGCTATCCACTCCCTCGGATCGACCAACTGGTGGATGCTACATCGGGGCATGAGCTGCTAAGCTTTATGGATGCTTATTCTGGTTATAACCAGATAAAGATGGCGAAAAAGGATGCCCCACATACCGCCTTTTACGCTGACAGTGAAGTCTTCCAGTACGACGTCATGCCTTTCGGCCTGGTGAATGCGGGGGCGACATACCAGAGAATGGTGAACAAGCTGTTCGGGGACATGATTGGGAGTACCATGGAAGCCTACGTAGATGACATGCTGGTGAAGTCCCGACGAGCATCAGACCACGTTGGCAACTTGGCAATGGCCTTCGAGAGGATGAAGCTCCACCAGGTCCGCCTGAATCCAGCCAAATGTGCTTTCGGAGTCCATTCCGGGAAGTTCTTAGGCTTCATGGTGAGCCAGAGGGGGATCGAGGTGAATCCCGAAAAACTGAGGGCGATAGAGGAGATGCAGTCCCCGACCAATCATAGGGAGGTGCAAGTGCTGAACGGTCGGCTGGCTTCGATGAATCGCTTCTTATCCAAGGCCAGCGACCGGTCGATGCCATTTTTCAGTGTGTTAAGAGCCAACCGACAATTCAAGTGGACTGCTGAATGTGAGGAGGCGTTCCAAGCGCTCAAACAACATCTCCGTGACCTCCCGCCACTTGCGAAGCCAACTCCAGGCGAGCCGCTCTATCTTTATTTGGCTATTTCTTCGTTTGCAATTAGCTCTGTTCTAGTTAAAGCTGTCGAGGGCAATCAAATTCCTGTCTATTATGTAAGCAAGGCGTTTGCCAAGAGTGAAATGAATTACCCTCCGATTGAGAAGTACCTCTTTGCGTTGATTATTACTGCTCGAAAGTTACGGCCCTACTTCCATGCGCATGAAATTACGGTGTTGACTGATTAGCCGTTGAAACACTTCTTGAACCGGCCCGATGCGTCGGGGAGACTAGTAAAGTGGGCCGTGGAACTTAGCGAGTTTCGAATTCATTTCGCTCCGAGAACAGCTATCAAAGGGCAGGCATTGGCCGACTTTATAGTTGAATCTACTATTCCCGATCCTGAAGCAACGGAAACAGTAGAGGGGGCAACCGGGAATACTGAAGAGGCCCCGACACCAGGGCAGTCAGAACAGCCAAATAAGGAGAACACCTGGGAGTTGTACACGGATGGCTCCTCAAGCTCGGACGGATCGGGTGCGGGGTTCGTATTGATTCCGCCAGGCGGGGCGGAGCCACTTCGATATGCATTGGCCCTAACATTTAGAGCCACCAATAACGAGGCGGAATATGAGGCTCTCATAACGGGGCTGAAAATCGCAAAGGGCACCGGAATTAAACATTTGAAGGTAAAGTGTGATGCTAGCCTGATTGTAAATCAGGTTCGGGGGCAGTATGGAGCAAAGAATCCGGTCATGAAGAAGTATCTTCAGGAGGCTAGGACCTTGAAGGAGAGCTTCAAAAGCTTTGATATCGAGGCGATTCCGAGGGAAGAGAATGTGGAGGCTGATGCCTTAAGCAAATATGCCTTGGGGGCACCTTTGGAAGAGAGTCGGAAGGTACACTTCTTGGAGAAGGTGATTCTATCGACCACCGATCCGTCGGAGGTGTGCGCTATCGGGACAGGGGCAGAGGAGGAACCCACTTGGATGACCCCGATAATTGTGTACTTAACTACGGGGGTACTTCCTGAAGATAAAGTGGCAGCGGAGCGACTACGACGAATGTCAATTAATTACGCGATGGTGGATAACCAGTTGTACAAGAAGGGCTTGCTTTCGACGCCTTTCTTGAAATGCGTGGCCGAACCCGATACGACTCGGATTCTGAGAGAATTGCATGAAGGAGTCGCAGCCTGTCACGAAGGCGCTCGATCTATCCTGAGGAAGGCGTTGAACTTGGGATATTATTGGCCTACGATGAATAAGGAAGCAACGGCGCTTGTTCGATCCTGTGACGCGTGTCAGAGATATGCTTCGAATATCACAGCCCCCGCCGCTGATTTGATGCCCATTGGGAGTGCTTGGCCCTTCGCACAGTGGGGCATTGACCTGGTGGGACCCCTTCCGAAAGCAAAGAGCCAGTGCACACATCTGCTGGTCGCGATCGACTACTTCTCGAAGTGGATCGAGGCTAAGCCGTTAGCCAAAACAACAGCAGGACATATCATTAAGTTCCTTCAGACCCGAATTTTGTCGAGATATGGGGTGCCGAAGGTGATCATCAGTGACAATGGTCCTCCGTTTAATGGGGCCCAGTTGGAGAGGTTCCTAGACGAGTTCGGTATCGAGCATCGAACAGCATCCGTCCGCCACGCTCAGACCAATGGGCAGGTAGAGGCGGCCAACAAAATCGTGATGGAGGGCTTGAAGAAGAGGGTCTACGCTTTGGACGGAAAATGGCTGGACGAACTGGAGAACGTGTTGTGGGCGGTCCGAACGACACCCAAGCGGTCAACAGGTGAAACCCCGTTTGCACTTGTTTATGGAACAGAGGCGGTCGCTCCCGTGGAAATCGCGGTGGCGTCCCATCGAACCAGCAGCTATGAGCCCTCGACGAGTCCAGGAAGAGCCAGGATAGGACCTTTGACGAATGACGAAACAAGGCGCCTGGAGTTATCCTTGCTAGAGGAAAAACGCCTGGAGGCCGACATAGCGCAAGCTCGGATGCGTTTGGCGACGGCCAGGTACTACAATCGGAAGGTCAAGTCGCGACAGTTCTACGCAGGAGAACTGGTCCTACGACGGAATGAATTCGCCCTACAAGATCGGATCAACAAGATGTCCCCGAAATGGGAAGGGCCTTACAAGATCGTAGGCATGCCGGCCCCGAACGCTTACAAGTTAGAGGATCTCGACGGCAAGGTTTTAAGAAACACCTTTAGTGGTGAACATCTGAAGAAATGCCATGTTTGACAAATAAGCCGTCCGTAGAGGCGCGAAGATGTAATTAAGTCGCCCTGAGTGGTGCACGCTATGTTTAAGACATCAATCAATAAAGAAGTTACTTCTGATCAAAGTATTCCTGAGTTGTTCTCAATACATTAAAAAGCGTCATTGGACGTCCGAAAATCCTTAAGTTTTTAAGGTTCGGTTAAAAAGCGTCATTGGACGTCCGGAAATCCTTAAGTTTTTAAGGTCCGATTAAAAAGCGTCATTGGACGTCCGAAAATCCTTAAGTTTTTAAGGTCCGATTAAAAAGCGTCATTGGACGTCCGAAAACCCTTAAGTTTTTAAGGTCCGATTAAAAAGCGTCATTGGACGTCCGAAAATCCTTAAGTTTTTAAGGTCCGATTAAAAAGCGTCATTGGACGTCCGAAAACCCTTAAGTTTTTTAAGGTCCGATTAAAAAGCGTCATTGGACGTCCGAAAATCCTTAAGTTTTTAAGGTCCGATTAAAAAGCGTCATTGGACGTCCGAAAATCCTTAAGTTTTTAAGGTCCGATTAAAAAGCGTCATTGGACGTCCGAAAATCCTTAAGTTTTTAAGGTTCGATTAAAAAGCGTCGTTGGACGTCCGAAAGCCTTAAGGTTCTTAGGGCCCGATAAAAGCGCTATGAAGAACATAATCGAAAAAGACAGTAATAAAAGGCTCGAAGGCCTAAGGGGTTCGATACAAGGGAGATAATGAGGAAGGAGTACGAAGACTTAAGATTTAACAAATTAAACTCGGTCCTCGGGCGCTGAATCTTCAGAGGGCTTTGGAGGGGCAGGCTCAGAGGGATCGGTAGGAGGCTCGTCGGCGTCTTCGGAGGAGCTCTCCGACGGGAGACTAAGGTACGTCTCTGCGGCTAGGCCGAGAGTCTTGGACTTCCTCAAGTCGATGGAGTCCCCGTAGGTTTCATTAAGCTCTTCGACAATATCAAGGATGGCATTCTGCAAATCTTCCTGACAATGTCTTGCCGCGTCTGTTTTGAACTCCTCCGAGCTCCGATATTCTTCGAGGGCCTGGACCTTCGCGTTTGTTATTTGGGCAGAATGATCCGCCTTTGCCTCCTCTAGCTCCGCGATGGCCCTCTGCTTCTCAAGCTTCAGCCGCTCAGCAGTTTCTTGCAACGCTGCCTTATCGAAGGCAGCCTGGCTCCGATCCGCCAAGGCCGCTTGCTGCTCTCGCCTAAGCGAGCTCTCAAGGCTTATAACTTGCCTTTGCTGGGATTGGGCCTCTTGAACAAGCTTGGCCCTAACCTCCTCGGCCCGCTGCCTGTCCTCCTCAGCCTGTTGCCTAACCTCTTCGGCCCGCTCTTCGGCTCGCTTTTTACCCTCCTCCGCTCGGAGCCTTGACGCCTCGGAGGCAGCTAGGTCCTCCTGGAGCTTGGTCAAGCTCTCGAGGTTGGAGTTGGCCCGTTCTTGCTCCAACGCCTTCCGCAGAGACAGGATGTAGCCGAAGCAACGATCCTGGTCCGCCATTTCCTGAGGGCAAAATATAGCTTAGTATCTAAAAATCGGAATACTTCCGGATGAATAAAAACCAAGTGTACCCACCTCTATCCGACGGACGGCCATTTCCCGGATGTCCGCCTCGATGTCCTCCTCGTCCAGCGAGAGGGGACGCCTCAATGAGGGCGGGACCGAGCCCGACACCAGGTGCAAGGCCAGGTTCTTCTCCTGACACCCCCGATGTAGAGGAATCCCCTGAAGGGACTCCACCGGTCTCCAAGGCTCGGCGCGCTGCTCCGAGGAGAAGGCCTGGTAGTAGTCTCCATCCAAGGGGAATGGAGGTACCACCAGGCGAGCCCCCTCATCCTCACTTACTCGGACTTCGGGAGTCGCGCCCCTAACTGGTGGCGATGGCGGTGCGGGTGACGATGGCGGCGTGACAGGGAGTGGAGACGTCTTCCTACCAGGTGACTTAGCGGGAGTCGACCTTGATTTTCCTCGGAGGATTAGGCCTTCCTCCTCAGCTTGATCTTCGGAGGGGGAGTCCTCCAAGCTGGTCACCCGACCAAATTCACCACGGGCCTCCGTCGGGGCATCTTCCACCACCGGCTCCGCTGCAGGCACGGGGTCTGAGGCAGGTGCAGCAGGGGCGACATCCGCAGGACCTGCAGCGGGGCGAATAAGGTGAGGAAGTAAATTGATATCGGTGTGCCAAATTAAACAACGCTCCATATATCTCTCTTGGCCGAAAAAGTCGTAGTAACCCGCTTCGAGAACATGTGGAGTTTCCCCTCGGAGGATATTCTTGACATCCCTAATCCGCCCTTCCATATCGGAGGCTTGAAGGTCCTGAGGTACCAATTCTCTATATCTCTTTATAGCACGAAAAACTTCCTTACCTTCCTTTTCGGAGCGGACGTTGAAGGCGGCCCTGACCACATCCATATTAGTCCGCCCCTCGGAGGTGGGGGCAGACCCTGGGGCCTCGGAGGTCTTCGCCTTCTTCCGAGACGGCCCCGACGTGGCAGAAGTCTTTCGATGGGAGGACTTCTTCTTGCGCTTCAGCGAATGGGAGGCATCGGTATCCTCCTGAAACAGACGGACGGTCAGCGATGTTCGAGGGGCTGTAAGCAGTGAAAACAAGAAATAATTAGAAGATTACCCAGAGAATTACATTGGAAACACCATCATGAACTTTTCCCCCGGCCTTGGGATCAATCAGCATAATCCCAATTTCGATCCGCTGCTGATCAGTGACAGAAGTGGCCTCGAAGGGCTGGTAACCCTCCTCCCAGCGACGGGCCTGGATAAGCATCAAGGCCCTCTTGGTCTGCTCCGACCATGAACGGAAGGGCACGGGGGGATCAGCTTCCACGACGGTCCTCGGCCACTCGATGGGACCAGGCTTGATGAAGAAGTATTGTTCCTTCCAGTTAGCATTGTCATTCCCCTTATCATGGATGATGGCCCGCTCTTTGCAGATCTTCCAGGACACCTTCCTGTCCCAACCCATCTCCTTATACTGCTCATCGGTCCCCTCGGGTTGACGGGGGGCAAAGGAACAGATCCCGTCCTTGTTACAGGACATCTTGTAGAAGATCCGCCAGAGCTCCAGGGTATAACTCCAGTCCTCCTTATTGATATCACACCACACTTGGAAGGCAATCCATGTACGGATTGCGTGTGGAGAGAAGGTCGTGGGGTACGTCTTATAGTGGTTGCACAGCTCCACCCAATTAGGACAGAAAGGAAGCCGAATTCCCGCACGAATCTGCCCTGGGGAGATGAACACCTCATCTCCTTTGGGGAGCGTAATCTGGGCCTCGCGAGAATTGAATTGCTCATAGGGATAGCGGGCTCCGAAGGAGGATTCAAAGATACCACACTCTATACAAGCCCTATCGTAGCTAATGGGCGCAAGCATGTTCTTGAGATACTTGAAGACGAAAGGCTGGCCAACAGTAGCAGATCCCTCGGCTGAAAATCGTCGAGGGAAGGAAGGAGGGGAAAATTGAAACCTAAGAAAACCAAAGATGAAAGGGAAAAGAGTAATAAGGTGAAGAACCTTACCAGACATGGTGGTTGAAGTGATCGTGATCGGAAAATCTGGATGCTGAAAACGCCGATAAAACCTTGGAGTGAGAAGAATTAGGGTTCTTGGGATCGCAGAGAAGAAGAAGTAAGGGAAAAGTGAAACGATGTCTGGATCTAGGGTTTTATAAGAGAAGAAAAGGGGAACTGAAGAGGTGGGCAATCTGAGCCACAGAATTCAAAACGATTCAATCATAAGTGTCCAAGGGGAAACGTGCTAATTCGACGAAGGCGAAACGGTTTCAATTTGAACCGTCAGGACGCATGGGACAGATAAGACAAGGGTAATGACGTACCGGGTGGTTGAAAAGTGCTTTTTCAGAAAGCAGGCATGCGGAACCCGAAACGTTCCTTCACCTCCTATCAGCATTTAATGCTGGTCTGGTCAAGAAAACTCCTCGAATCCAAGTAGGATCCCAAAGGATCTTGAAGAGATCCAAGGCAAAGGCCCCCGACAAAAGTTAAGGCAATGGCCTCCGACGTCTCAAATAAAGACCCCCCGACTGGGATGTAGAAGACTCCGATATTGAAAGACGCGACGCACTATAAGTCCCTCACGTCTTGGGGGCAAATGATGGGCCCCGGCGAAGGCCGTTAGGCCCCTAAACGATTGGCAAACGACGATTAGGCCCGTTGGGCTAGGAGCGGGGCTGCTAGAAGGCTAAGGGCTCCGACGGAAGGAGGTCCCGACATTGAATAGCCCCGAGTAAGTATGGCTCCGACAGGGGAGAGCCCCGAAGATATCGGACCTGGACGTAGTCGGTCCCGATGTGGGAGTTGATACCACTCCCCGACACCGAATCCTCAACGATGCAACCTGGGAGTCTCCGATAATGATCGAGACTCGCCAGTAAGAGCACAATCCCGGAAATCTCGCCATGATCACAGTAGTGGTATAATGGGCGAGATATGTGGGATACGAATAACTGTACAAGATACGTGGCAAGATATACGGCGAGATATGTGGGATAGTGGATCACAATCCAACCGCCTAATCAGGTAACTGGGATAGCCTTTCCTCTATAAAAGGAGGGAAGTTATTCCAGATGAGGGTTACGTTTTTACACATACACCTATACTGCTTGCTTGCTCTGTTGACTGCCGTACTTACGTTAAGCATCAGAGAGGGATTCTGGGCCACTGCCCTCTATTCCCCTTCTGCAGGATTGCGAGGAGCTAAGGAATCCGTCACCGTAACCGGAGCTCCCGCCGTGATCCAACAGTATAGAGAGATACACTACAAGAAACTAGGGTCAATTAACATGAACTTTGACACGGGGTGGTTCCTCGTGTCAAATTGCGACGATATTTAGCACGATGTTGACACGAATTGACATTTAAAACGACCTTTGACACGGTCAAGTGCCTTGTGTCAAACTGACACGACCTTTAACACGATTCTGACACCATGTATAATAACACGACCTAAGTTCGTGTGCAAATTGTGTAAGAAGTATTATTACACATGTCTCTGAGTCGAATTTGACACGAGGCAAAAAAAGATGTATTTTATAAAAATAAAAGTGGGCTTAAGTAGACATGAACCAATAACCTACTGACATAGTAAAACCTAGACACTTTACCACTAAGAGCAAATTTTTCTATTCTTATTTGCTGAAAATAACAAATGAAACCTCATTAGAATAATCTAACAGAACAACTCTTGTAGTTTACATAACAACATTGATTTGAAACATTAATCATGCTAATTTGAATTTTACATTCTTAAACAAACTCGGTCAATGTGAATTTAGTCTAACCAGTACAAAGTGTAATATTGTAACACAAATCACAAATTATAATTAAATAAAAATGTTACATAGTTTACTGTAATAATGATTTAAGTAATATTAGTTTAGCGTGTTAGGTATTTAGGGTTTAGTTTTGACACGGGGTGAATTTTTTAAGGTTGGTATATGAGTAAAAAAAAAACTGATCACTCTTACAAACCCTGGCCCCGGGTCCTGGCTACGCCACTGGGTGTAAGGTTCGGCTGAAACTAGTATTTAGGGAAGATGATTTTTCTCTCAAATCACGTCCAATGAGGAATTATGAATTACCCTAATAAAATCCCTAACACTCCATATTTATAGGAGGAGCAAAGTGGACAAAAATCCACTTTGCCCTCTCCTAATTTCGGCCAGCCTATGATGTATAAGGGAGACCCAATTTTGGACCTCTCATGTCAATTGGGATTTTGGTCAAACCCAATTTCCCTAATGTGACATTTACCAAATTTCTTAGGTAACATATACATATTAAGTGCAGATGATTGAGTGAAGATATATATATACTAGGTATTTGCCCCGCGCAATGCGCGGGGTTCGATATTTTAAGTAATAAATGTATGTGACTATATTATTTATTACTATATATAGGCGGTATTTGTAAATACTGCATATTATTTTGTATGTGTTCTTAATTTATATATTCCAATTTTTTTTATTGATTTAGTGGCTATTAAACAATATAGGAGATTTCTTTATTTATATATGAAAATGAAATGACTTTATATTTATTATTATGCTATTTTGTCGACATTATTAAAACAATTAATAAAAAAGTATGAAAACAGAATACTTTCATTACAAAATGATTTTTACTTTCATATTTCACAAAAATTATTATACAATGAATGTTAAATTAGCACAACGTAAATAAAACAGATCAGTTATATAGATTTAAGTCAATAAAAATAATTTTATTTCTTAAAAATTATAAAATATATATTCTTTAAAAAGTCATGAATATGTAAAAAAAATGTCAATTTAATCTTAAGTATATACATTAATAAAAGAAAAATTATTGATGCTTTTTTTCTAAGTAATTCATATAAATCTACTATCTAGTACATTTATAAAAGCATTATTGGGTCTCAACCTAAAAGTCGCTTCTCTTGGACATAAAAATTCAAAATGGAGCCATCCCAGAAGACCTTTCAAAACCTAACATGCTATTGGTTATTCATATAATAATAAATTAATAACATAACATCTTCACTGCTTCCTCCGAGCCTGTTATTATATAGATGAGATCCATGGTCATGGCATCCGGATACAACTCTAAATATCATTTGGTAGTATTTTATGCACCAATTAAAAATGTCGTCTGAATCACCGATCCAATAATATCCATTTTAGCGTGAATGTTTGCATTGACAACATCATTCTCTTCAGACAAAGAGATAAAAAATATAAAATTTAGCTTATTAACAGTTCAAACTAACGGTGAATATTTTAGTGATAAAAGTTGGTTCCAATAAATATGTTCATACCAAAAGTTCAACATATACTAACAAAATACTCCCAAAGTTACATAACCATATGCATGCTAAACTAATCCATGAGAGAAGGCCACAATGTTTTCTCATAAAAATTGGAGTTTTAAAAAAAGATGAGTGTTACAAAGTGATGTCTCATAAATAGTGGAATTTTACAAAAAGATGAGCGTTACAAAGTGATGAGCGTTACATCATCAAATTTTAGCCAATCACATTGCTTTGTGGTGACGTGGCGTTGTTTTAGAGCATAATAGTCCAAGTGCATCCAAATTATATATAATACTAGGTATTTGACCCGCGCATTGCGCGGGGTTTAATACTTTCTTTTATAGCTATTCTGATTATGTTATTTATATAGATTATTATTTTTAAATGTTATATATTATTTTGAATACGATGTGTTTAATTTAGAATTTTGCATTATACTTCAATCGTATGAGTGCAAAATTTGATTCTCAATATCATTTTACATCAACTCGTTTGTTTCTAATATCAACTTTTTTTTTTATGAAACAGGTACCACTTTTTTTGGTTTCGTAAAGAGTTGGACTTATTTCTTCATGTGTTTATATACATATTAAAGACCATTTTTAAAAAGGAACTAATCCTCTTGTGAAATATGATCAATATTATAAAAATTCAACACAGCAAAAAAAAAAAAAAAAAAGGAATTAGTCCTTAACTCCTGATTAGACAAAAATTAAGAAAAAAAATAAATATTAGTTAAATAATTTAATTTTGGAAAAAAATTAAAGAAATTAAAGTTTTTTACGAAAGAAATTAATAATGAAAATGAATAAAGCGAAGTGAAATATATTGGGGAAAATAAAAAATAATATATATAGCCCAAAATCCCAATATTGCTTTGAATCAATTAAAAATGAAAAAAGTCTAAATTTTAGGAACTTATTCGTTTCAAGTTTCAACGTAACCATTTTTTATAATTTTTTTTTAATATAACATTATAAAATATGATTAAATTATAACAACTACTATATACAATAATAACAATAACTATCTCCAAAAAAATATTGCCAACAAAAAAATATCCATAAAAATATAGCAAATTATTCTTATATATGTAAATGTCATTAAGTATACCTATTATTCTTCATTTTCCTTTTGTGCTCATCCCACTCTAATGAATATATATTCAAAGCATTTATTGTTAATTTCCTTAAATTAAATTATAAATTTTGTTTAATCGGTGTTAAAAAAAAACTTTGTCACAATCTCTGCATATATAACAACAATAATTATTGTTCGTAGCTATAATCCAACCCAAATAAACATTTTTATTATTGAGCTTATTGAACTGCCAACCCTAGGAATAAGATTCTGCTAGATTCCCTTTCCACATTCAACATGACTGCCTTTTGTTTCCATCAACTTCAACTTTCACCTAACCCAATTGCCGATGTCGAAGGTTTCCAATATTCCGTAGGTTAGAGACTCCGTGCCGTTGCCGGAGGTTTGGTCACGTCATTCTCCTCACCGATCTCTTATGGTGGCAAATTCCGGTTGTCGTTGGGATTTATTCTTCTGGTGAACGTGTGGATATGGCTACTGATAGTACGATCTACGTTTTAAGAGTCGTATCTGAAGGTGAAACGTCACTATTTCTCCACCTATTTGCATAGAAGGAACTGAAGGTGCCTCGTAGATTGACCCGCTGCTTCTTCTCTCCCGATTTCATTTTTGATCAATTGTTGTGTTTCTTCTACTGTTTTACCCCAGATCTTGTTTCCAAATTTCGATCTGAGGCGCTGTGTTTCTTCTAATGGCAATTACGAAGTTTTACCAATAAGGTCGACGGAGAGTGAACCTCTTCCTGGTGACGTCCTCAGCCGGCAAAAAAATAATTTTTTAGCTTAATTTTGTATTTGATTTTTCTTAAATCCATCCTCATTTCTACACATATATAGTTCATATTAATGTTGAAGAATAGTAAGAGGCAAACCTTCCATCATGTGTAACCGAAGTTGCTATTAAATTGCTTCTACTGTTATGAGGATATTTTAATTACATGTAACCGAAAACGATGAAGTGTAATTAATTACAATAAAATGAATGGTCAAATTTAATGGTAGTAAACAAAATAAAAAGAAGAATTGTATATATGAATAAATAGGTTAAAAGATCAACCAATTAGATTGCTCCATGATGACATGGCATAATTTTAGAGTGTTACTCAATCAATTAAGAGTGAATGTATCCAAATTATATTATACTAGGAGCTTTACCCGCGCGCCGCGCGGGTTATTTTTTTTACTTATTTAGATTCGATGGTAAGCTTATGTGTCATATTCTTGCTGTATTCAACTGTTACGTTTTGCTACTCATTTTGTTCAGATTATATTCAATAATAATTTTTAGGACAATTTGATAGGTAAAATCCAAATTTTTATTCATTAATTCTTTATTTTTCACCACTAATTGTTCTTATAGATATTGACGTGGAGTACAAATCATAATATGTAATAAAAAAAATTATTTATTGTGTTAAAATTATAATTATAGCCGATAGTTATATTTGAAATATTTTAAAATAAATTTATTTCTATTAATTAAGTTCATAATTTAGTTTTAAGTAATCTGAATATACCATATACAGATTAATTTAAAAATATTAAAATATATAAAAGTTATAAGTATATTTTTTAGGACAAAACCTAAAATAGAAAACTGAGTATGTCTTAAATAAAATTTTCATATTTATATTTCATATTTATATAAAGTATATTTAGTTTCCTTTTATTATAGCAATTAATATTTTTCCTTTTTATTTTTATTCAATATTATACCCTAAACTTATATTTCTATTAAAATTGTTTTTATACATTATGTTTAATAAATATTATTCTAAAATAACATATAGTTTAGGTATAAAAAATATTTCATATCATATGATTTTTTAATTACTGAATGTGTTAATTTTTTTAACACTATATGGGATATTTAATTTTTTTTTTTTTTTTTTTGGCCAATATGGGATATTTAATTAGGAACCATATTTTATTGGATACCAATTTTCTTAAGTTAAAAGTTTCCATTCTATGTAATAATTACTCTGAACCATATTTTTACCATATTTTTGGTGATTCTAGTTGCACCATGTTTTTAATGTTCAATTCTCTGATCTTAATTATATAATTACACACTTTAATTACATATTCTCTCTCTATATATATAGCGTTAATTTAGTTTATAAATTGACTTGTTTACTTAAGAGGTTAAACTTTTTTATCCTATGCATTTGTATATAAAATAATGTTACAGTCTAATTTTCTTTAATATACTTTCCGTAAGAAGTTTTAAAACAACTAATCATACATTATATATTATTATTACCATACATATAATAATATATAAACAACCCAAGCTCCTCTCTATATGTTTCTACATAGATATATATATATATATAAATATATATTTGCTCTTAATTTTTTATTCATAGTGGGTTGCACATGCTAAAGTGTGTGCTCAATCTAATACCTCCAAACCCTCGCCGTTGTTTTATTTTCTTCATCCTCTCTTTCTGCTTCATTTTTCTTTAATTTCTGTTATCTTTCTACTCTTTCTAGATTGTTGGTTGCTATTGTTGGCATCAGAGTTAGGCGGACAGCGCTGGAACTAAACGGTTGACATGCGGAGGACTTACGGTCCTTCCGCCTTCGTCTGGTAGATTTCGGGTTCGAACCCCACATATCTCTGTATGCCCCGCACGGCGCCGATGCTACAACCGCTCTGTTATCTCCTCCAAATGCCATGCTGCTCATGTGATGCATGTGTCTGCAGATATGAATCTGTACAAATCATGCTTTGATTATTTATGATTAGATGTTTTTTGAATCGAAATGACAGGAAAAAAAATGGAATGACTACTCGTAGTGCATAAAACTCTGGTTATACATCCTTTCTTATAAAAGATGAATATGAAGAAACGAAGAGTCGGACATTGAATGTTGAAGAAGTTATTGCTCTGGAAATTGAACGGATGCAACAGTTGTAATTGTCCTTAAATGGAATTTGACCTTTGCTCTTAATTGTTGTAAATTTAATTTTATGATATTTGTGTAATTCAATCTTTAAGAAGAAAGAAACCCAGTTTGTACGAATGTAACGGAAATTAATGACTAAGAAGTAAGAATGCAAATGTAACGCCGTAGAATCATGTGCTGATGTGTCTGCCTCTGGGTGATCCTCTTGCCTAAACCATCAGGATTAGAGGAAATTGACACACTGTTGAAAGAAGACTTAATTATAGAAAGATGATTTTTAAAACGGACACACTTAATAATAATAAGACATGAGAAAAAATTGAAAAAACTAATCACTTTTCTGATTGTCATCTTCTGATTGGATTTCAGTGATGATGTGGCAACCTCTAGTTAATTCTTTTAGCTAATCCATCAGGATTAGTATATATTTAGATAGATATAGATATATATAGAGTTATCAAGGATGTATTATTCTTATTTCTTTAGGTGGGCATCACACTTCGTGGTGCCCTGGATGGTGACCTTACTTCTAGTTAGCTCTATTGGATGCTATATATATAATATATGTATACTTCTTGATAAAATAAAATTCCTCATCTTTTATTAATTATTATTCTCCCAACACACCACTAATTTAAGATGCAAGCATATCGATCATGCATGCTGTGCAAACTCCTACGTACAAAAATAGAATGCCTCGGGAAATTAAATATGCATGAAAACCACGTCTTGTTTATACGTGTATATATATAGTAGAGTTACTGTGTAGCTAAATTTATTCTAAACCCTCTAATTCCCAGAGAAAAGTATGTGAAAACGAAACCCTTCAAATATAAACCGCAATGAAGAAGATTCAAGCAGTCATTTTTCTTTTTACAAAGACACTTCAAAAAAAAAAAAAAAACTTCAAACGAAAAGCAAGTGTTTTTTTTTTTTTTTTTTTGATAAACCACACCATATATATATATAATAGCAGAAGGTTCAAGACAGCAAAGAGTCGGGAATATCCGGGTAAACCCAAATCCCTGACATCCCTTCCCGTGCTGCCTTTTTGCCTAAGTTATGGGCTAGGCAAACACCCGACCTACGAACTAAGCGAACCATTACAGACCCCAAAGTAGAAAACATTACAATATCCGAAAACAAGCTAAACAAGCTAGAAGGACAAGAGTCAGGTACAGCAATATAAGAGTGCAACAAAGAGGAATCCGTAAACACATGGTGAATAGCCGGAAAATGTTGTTGCAGCATTAGGCCCGCTCGAACTGCCAATGCTTCAGCCATGAGTGGATCCGACTCCTCCATACTGTGTACCGCAGCCCCCAAAATAAGTCCTTCAGTCGAAACAGCCACAGCGGTTCCGAATATCCATCCAGAATTCCGATCAACCACACTATCCGAGTATATACAGCCAAAATGATCGTGTGGGACCGAGGGAACCTCTAAGGGGCTCCTGAACTGGGAGGTAGCTGAGGTGGAGGGTCCATCAACTCCTGTGGTAACAATATTGGCAGCCACATTATCATTAGTAACAAGATATAAACGACCCATAACAGATTCTACACTAGGAACAACATTATTAAAGATAAAATTATTACGTTCCAACCATAAAGACCACATTACAAGACATTTCTGAATGAAAATGGAAGCTAATTGAGATTTGTCCATGTTAGGATGCTCAAACTCCAACCATTGTGCTACAGTCACTATTGGCAAAAGCTCCGGTCGAACCATCAAAGGGCTTGCGAACCAAACTCGGGTTGCAAAGGGGCATAGCCACATGACGTGATTCCACGTTTCGTAAGCTCTTTTGCAAAAACAGCAGAAAGGATCTGTCTGTCGAAGTCGAATGGCTAAGGAAGAACCAAGTGGAAGGCCGTTGACGCATCCCTTCCAGATGAACATCTTAATTTTTGGGAGAACTCTGAGATTCCAGAGTTTGACCCAGAAAGTAGGACTAGCAATCATAGGGGATGAGGTAGTAGGAGTGGATTCAGGTGTTCGTTTGACCGAACAAATAAAGTGGTAGCCGGACTTGACAGAGAAAGAACCAGTACGCGTGTGATTCCAGAGAAACTTATCCGAATGAGGAAGAATGGCCAAGGGGATATTGAGTATAGCTAGAACTGCAACCGGATGCAACATGGAGCGTAGAAGATGTTCATTCCACGATTGGGAGGTTGAAACAATGACATCCGCAACAACAAGAGGTATAGGAGCATGCTGGTCTAGTTTCCATTCCAGTAACTTGTGATGGTTTGGGACCCAGGGATCAGTCCAGAAGTTGACTGACGCACTTGTTCCAATTCGCCAACGACTTCCTTCAAATAGATAGGGTCGCAGGGCAAGAAGAGTTCTCCAAGGTAACGAATGGGAGGCAGAAGAGTAAGTAACACTGAAAGGCTCAGTGCTCAAGTACTCGGTACGCATACATTCTGCCCAAAGAGAAGACGTGGATTGGAGGATACGCCATAGTTGCTTCAACAAAAGGGATTGATTAAAAGATCGGAGATCGCGAAAGCCCAACCCTCCTTGTCGTTTAGATTTCGTAAGTGTAGTCCAAGCGACCCAATGAATACCTTTGGTCTTGTTCGATGTCTTCCACCAGAAAGAGCGTATAAGTTGTTCAATCTTATCGATTGCACTACAAGGGATTTGCATGCATGACATCGCATAAGTTGGGATAGAGACGATGGTGGATTGAATTAAGACAGCCTTCCCAGCGGGAGAAAGAAGAGAACCCATCCAGCCTTGAAGTCTTTAAGTAATTCTGTCAACAAGTTTAGTGCCCACCAATTTCTTCTGCGAGGACCAATCCACAGGGAGGCCTAGATATAAATCAGATTTCTCCATTGCCCTGACTCCCAGCAGAGCCTGGTAATGTTGTTGATCAGCGTCAGAAACGTTTTTGCTAAAATGAATGCTAGACTTGGCATAGTTAACGACTTGGCCCGATTCCTCAGCGTAATCTGACAAGATCTGCTGAACGGCGGAGATACTAGCATTAGAAGCTTCAAAAAAGAGGAAACTATCATCAGCGAATAATAAGTGGTTGATCGGGGGACAAGTGGAACCCGGGCGGATCCCCTTAATCGTGCCATCGGCTTGGGCAGCAGTCAATTTAGCCGATAGGGCTTCCGCGCAAAGGATAAAAAGAAAAGGCGAGAGGGGATCCCCTTGACGTAGGCCTCGTGACGAATTGATAAACGGTGTAGGAATACCATTAATTAAGACAGCCAGAGACGGAGAAGAAATACATTCCATGATCCATTGTTGAAACAAGAGGGGAAAGTGTAGGGATTGCATAATCTGGCGTATAAAAGGCCATTCGAGCCCGGTCGTAAGCTTTGCTCATGTCAAGCTTAAGAGCAATCAGCCCTATCTTACCGACCCTCCGTTTTTTCATTACATGAAGCAATTCCTGGGCTAGCAAGGTGTTATCAGAGATAAGCCTCCGTGGAACAAAAGCGCTCTGGAAAGGCGAAATAATGGACGGTAAAAAGGGCCTGAGCCTGTTGGCCAAGATTTTTGCAATTAACTTGTAGGAGATATTGCATAGGCTGATCGGGCGCTAATGAGCAAGGGTCTGAGGATGATCGATCTTCAGAATTAGTACAATATAAGTATGATTGAGCTCACGTAGAAGATGACCAGTACGGAAAAAGGAATGTATTGCATCCAAGAGATTAGGGGCAACAATGTCCCAGGAGGCCTGAAAAAAATTTCCATTATAGCCATCAGGTCCAGGAGACTTCTCTGGATGCATATCGTGAAAAGCCCTCAGAATTTCAGCATGGGTAACTGTTTGGGAGAGGGAGGCAACTCGGGAGGGAACAAGCCTAGCGTCAAGGAGCGACGGGAGATTATAAGCAGGGGGAACACCTGCTTGGAAGACAAGAGAGAAGTACTCCATAACATGAGTTTGAATAGATTGTCTATCACTAAGCCAGTTCCCCTCATCTCCACATATCCAATCCATCCGATTACGAGCCCGACGTACAAGGACAGAAGTGTGAAAGAACTTAGTATTGCGATCTCCAAGATGGAGCCACAGCTGCCGAGATTTCTGTCTCCAATGGGTGTTTTGCTGATCATAAAGATCATCAAGACGTTGCTCAAGCTCCGGATCATGAGGATTAGGTGATGAGGCAGCTTGATTGACAACAATAAGGGCAAGGACATCCTTAATGGCCGTTTTGAAATTACCAAAAGTCTCCCGATTCCAACGAGCTAGGGTATATCGCAACTTTTTTAATTTGAGATTGAGGATGAACTGCGGAGACCCTAAAATTGGCTTATCCCAAGAGTGTCTTACAGTGGGGAGGAACGAAGGATGAGAAATCCACATTTGCTCAAACGGAAAGGGGTCTGAGCAGTAGATCTTG
This sequence comes from Clarkia xantiana subsp. parviflora, assembly GCA_036873135.1. Classification (NCBI taxonomy): domain Eukaryota; kingdom Viridiplantae; phylum Streptophyta; class Magnoliopsida; order Myrtales; family Onagraceae; genus Clarkia; species Clarkia xantiana. Next base: position 30,479,823 of record JAPTYO010000004.1, read on the forward strand.
AAGGAGAGAGTTGAAGTAGAAGGGGGGGTATGATCTGAACCCACCATTTCAAGATGAAGGATGTGAGCTAAAGGATGCGAGAGGCGCCAATCTAAAGTGCAAAGCCCTCTGTCTAAACGTTCCCTGATAAGAGGACGCCCTTTTCGGCGAATGGACCAAGTAAAAGGAGGCCCACTGAAGCCCAGATCCAGAAGATTTAAGCTATTCGACCATTCATGAACTTGTAGAAGACGGTTGGCGCTAACCAGATTGCCCCCCCTCTTTCTCAGTGGTACACCAAATATCATTAAAGTCGCCCATTAAAAGCCACTGAGAGGAGACATCAATAGGAAGAGATTGTAATCCAGACCAAAAGGATGGGCGATCTCGGAATCGATATGGGGCATAGAGGAAGGTAGCATACCAGGCCGGCATGGATGGAGAAGTCGAGATGAGACAATGAAAGTAATTGTCCGTTTGAGATATGATTGTGAGGGAAAATAAATCCCTCCACGCAAGAACCAAACCACCCTTGGTATCGATTGGGTGCTGAACTGAAATGTTAGGAAACCCCAGGTTGGAGAGCGTTGAAGATAGGGTAGGAATATTGGACTTCACCTCGGAAAGGAAGATTATTTGTGGACGCCAGACTCCAATAAGAAGTTGCAGGTGGCGTAATGTCAAGGCTCTTCCCATGCCTTGACAATTCCAGACTAGGGCATTCATTGGGGTAGCGGAATATACCCCAATGGTATATCCGCGAGTAGCACAGAGTCCATGGATATAGAATCAGAAGAAACCACATCCGGAAAACCTAGGGTTTGGCTATAACTCCTAGTACCTAAAGACAAACTATCATGTAACCAGTTATTCGCAGCAAGAACAGATTTGGCAATACAACACGGCTCCGGATAACCTAGGGTATGTCTAGAACACGTAGTACCTAAAGGTAAGCTACTAAGTAACCTCTTTTCCTCAGCTAAATCAGGTTTGGCAATAGGGCATAGCTCAGTCAAGTATATATCATCCATATTTTCAGCACGAAACGAGTAATATCCAGCAAAATGAAGAGCATGCCATAAACAAAATAAATGTTGTACCTGCTGAAGAGAATTCAGCCCGGCCGGCACAAAGTGACGACCTCTTCTAGGGCGAGAGCGCCTAGACTGGGCTCCCGTGGCATGAGGAGCCGCAGGAAGCAATGAAGTTGCAGGCGCTGGAGGAGAATCAGATGGTTCCTGGATCACAAGGGCAGTGCGACGCCTTTTTCGAGTAGGCAGGTCCATGTCAACCTCCATCGGTTCTTTACCGGGTCTGCGTGTTGAGCTAGAAGGATCAGCGCCCCCAAAACCCTCAGTAGTAGCATTCAAATCAGCATTTTGATTTTCTGATTGTTGAGATAGTTGGTGGAAGTGATCCATCAACGCAAATTGGGATGCTAGCTCTTGATCACTGAGGAACCGTTCCTGAGCTTGGTCAGTATCCAGTCCAAGGGCTACAGATATCGCAGCGAGAGCATCCTGTCCTGAATTGAAGTACGGTTGAGCACCCAAAGATATTAGAGGGTTAGTGAAAGAGGTGTCCACCGAAATTGGAAAAGCACCTTAAATTGAAATAGGATGAACTGAAGGAGACGAGATTGGATTATTAGAATCCATCGGAGACTGCTGCTGCGAAGATCTCATGGAGGAAGAGCTGCCAGAATTTCTATTGTAACCCCAATCATGCTGAACTTGGGGCCTAGCCGGATAGAAAGCATAAGGTTGAAGGAGCCACGACATACCCCAACCCGGAAAATAAGTGGGTATCAGGACCGGTACCGGAACAGTATTGGACGAGAAGCCCAAATTAGTGAAGGGACGAACCAGCGCGTCCGACCCATCAGCCGCCGTGTGAACCGGAATAGCTGAACCATCCATATTGATAGGTCGGAGTTGACGGAAACCAGGCGGTGGGTTGCGAGGAAGAGCCTTCAAACGCCGGAGTAGGAGGAGAAGGAACCCTAGGAGGGTTCTGTGGAGCTGCATCATTCCGATTTGCTTGATTCCGGGCTCTTTCATCTTGGCGACGTCGCTCAGCCTCCCTATCAACACCATAAGGAGCATTCAACGCTGGATCAACAAAGCGAGGCATCCACCTGAGAAGAACACCACTACCACGGTTGCCGTAGCTGTATAAGTCCCTATCGGGGTGCTGGCGAGGGACAAGGCGTTGATTGTTCACAACCGCTGCCATCCTCCTATTAATGGCTTCAAGGACTTGATCGTCAGGGAGTTTGCATTCAGAGAGGTGATGGCCAAGGTAACCGCATCGCCGACACGGTAACCCTACACGATAACTGATCAAGATATCATGAACTTGACGCGTATCCAGAAGTCCAATCGCCGGAATAACCGGCAGCTCCAAATTAAGCAGCACCAGAACGCGAGCATACGCCGTACGAATAGCCTGATCTTCACGGAAATCAACTTGTTGAATAGGGCCCACTCTTCCCGCAACTAGTTCGATATTGTCTCGATTCATCAAGCTTGGGGGTATACCTCTGAGCTCGATCCACACGGGAACCCTAGTGAAGTCAAAATGAATGTCATGCGTAACCGGATCCGCTCGAGTAAGGACGAGGATCTACCCATCAATTTGAAACGGACCATTCTGGAGCACCTCCAGAGCTTGAACCTCATCAGGAAACTCGAAGACCCATAACCCGTCCTTCCTTCGCGAACCTTGAACCGTAGTAGGGATCCTCCAGTTTCCAGCAGTAAAGCGATGAACAAGATCAACACGATCCCGACGAAAGCCAAAGCAGCGGCCAAAGAGCACGCGTGACCAGTTCACCATGGAGACAGAATTAGGGTTTTGTGGAATAGCTTGAAGTTGGACAGAAACTCGGTGAAGAAGGGAATTAGGTCTGAGAAAATCGCCTGGCTTGAAGAAAGGTTTATTAATTGGAGTAGAAGAAAACGAAGCGTCCGGTTGTGTTTTCATCATTGAAGTGGATAGATACGGGTCTGGGAAATCCCAAAGGGCAGGCATGCAGATCACAGAGGGGCGCCACGCGTAGAGAGAGGAAGGGAATATGGGTAGGTGAAAAAATGACGGCGAGGGGCTGCAGGAACACACCGGAGCAATAATGAGTCTGGGTAGAAGGGTTGCAGGAAAAAATCGCCACGAAAGAGAGAGAGGACAAGGCCTGGATATTACATTAGATTAATAACCTAATATACGCGCGCTACACCTTATTTACTCATCATTTCAAGTCATCAATCTCTCATATCTCTTTTCCCAGCTAGGATTGAGCAGATAGAGCATTGAATTAGATGAGACTTAAACATATATTTTAGGTAAAATGTATAAAAACGCGCTATGATGGTTTTATATAGTATTCTTTAAAAGTGGGACTTACCTATTTTTACATAACTTATTCCTTAAATTTAAGGAATACACTATGTATTCGTAAATAATTTTTTATTATAAATTAATTCATTTTATAATTATTGCTAATATCATATTGGTGGTTGTTGGAAAATTTAATAATAAAATATATTTAAGAAATATAGTTAAGTTTAACGATTGGAGACCAAATATTACTTATGTGTATCTTAACTTTTCGTATTACTTATGTGTATCTTAACTTTTCGTGTTACTTAATTATACATAAATATCTACGCAAGAAGTTTAAAGAATACAACTTATGTAAAATCATTATGGATGCTCTTAGTGCCTTGGATTCGACCCAAACCATTTTTCATTTAACATGTATTTCTTTATATTACTATATTATATGATCAAAATAAATTACATGACCTACCTAAATAGACAATAATAAATATATATATATATATATATATATATATATATATATAATAAATTTATTTATTTATTATCAAAAACTTAATTTTCCTGCATGCTTCGCTCCCGAAGGTGTTACTGTTGGGCGTATAATAATTAGGGTTAAATGTACTTTTCATACCACATGTTTGGCCGAATGTGGCTTTTAGTACCGGATGTTTGGTTTTGTATACTTTTGGTACCAAACGTTTGAAAAAATGTGGCTTTTGGTACATCCGTTAGTTGGCCGTTAGTTTTTTCCGTTAAGTGACATGTGCAAGTCATGTGACCGACCCTAAACTTTCGATTTTGTTCAATTTAGTCCCTCAAATATATTCATAACTTTTAATTTGTTTAATTTAGTCCCAAAACTTCACACTACAAGAAAATTAGCCATTTGTGACGGATCTTTTGTGAGGGAATTGGTCCCTCAAAATTTAATGTGTTTTGTAGGGATATATAAGGGTTTTGTTAGTGAAATTGTTTTAAGGGAAAATCCCTTACAATTTTAATTTTCCTAAATAAAATACTGAGAGATTTGTAAGGGTAAATTTCAAAGGAATAAATACATGTTTCTGCTAGGGTTTCCGTCAATATTTTTTTGTACGGAAAATGTCTTACTAATATCCCTAACTAAAATGAAATTTTGTGAGGGATTTAGAATCCCTTACAAAAGTTATTTAATTTGTGAGAGATTTTCCCTAAAAAATAATATTTGATATAAAAAAGTGATACAAAACATTCACGTAAAGTTGGAGGGATAAAAGGAACGGTTCTGAAGTTGTTCAAACTTTAAAACCTATTTAAACTAATATTTAGCAAACTCGTCCGGTCAATGAACCAAAAAGGCGATCGGTTTACGGTCCGACCAGTCTGACCGAATTTACTCCGGTTCAACCGGAGTTCCACTCAATAATTTCTCCAAACAACATACAAAAAAGCTGCATCTGATAATAATGGAAATTTTGTAAATTGTGCCATATGTTTTCTTCTACCTAGTTATACTGTGCGTTTTAGTCTAGGTTTTACTTTTACCCTAGAAAGCTTGATGGGAGAGAGATAGGAGGATGGTAGTGGTACAACAGCCGTAATTCTGCTTTAGCTCTTGAGTGTTTTACCTTCATAAAATCCAACTCAATTCCTTCCTATCTGATAGGAGGATTGAAGAGCTAGCAAACAACAAGGAGGATTGAAGAGCTACCATTTACTTTGGTGTCAAGAGTAAGGTTGGCTTCTTTCTTCGCCGGAGCTGCGACAGCGTCGCTCATAGGCCTCTACACTCTACATCCTCCCCCAACGACTACAAGGTCGCTCAGGAATCCATCTCTTGTAAGGTATGTTGTATTGTTTTTCTACGTCTTAGCAGCTTCCTTGGATTTTTCTGGTTGGAACTGATCCGAGAACTGTAGGGGCTGTCGTTCTAGGTCTGATTCATCGATTTTCTGATTATGTGCTACTCGTTGTGTTGAGGCGATCGAGAAAGAAAAAAAATCTGAGATTAGATTTGTTAAGAATCGAAATAGTTTTCTCGTGTGATTTGATCTTGCCTTTTCTCCGTGTTCATCTGAGATCAAGCTCGTTAGTCGTTTGAATTGAAACGGTTTAGTAGATTCATCTATGATGTATGAAATTGAGGCTGAGAGGTTCCTTTCTGTGCTTGTCGCTGTGTTGAAGCAATCGAGGAAGAATTCATGATTAGGTTAGTTGAGAATAGAAATAGTTTCTTCATGTGATTGAAAATTTGTCCATGAAAATCAATAAACCTTGCTCTATCATTTATGATTTAGTAAGTATCAACAATGTTGCTCCACTTATTGTTGGTTTGCTGGTAAAATACAGCTCCTAGTTGACTTTGATTAGAGATATTTAAGTTCCGAAATCATTGAGTCCATCTAATCTCCAATAATTGACCACATTTGGTAGGTCAGAGTCACAGGGAAAGAACTCAAGGATGTTGTTGGACCGCGGCGGAACTCCGGCACGGCGCTTGACGGTGGTCCGAACTCCTTAGCTCCACGCAATCCTGCAAAGAGGGGATAGACCGGGCGGTGGCTCGGAATCCCTCTCCGATGCTTAAATGAGTATATGGCAAGAGTAGGCAAGTATGTATGTAAAAAAGATCCCCTCAAACCTGGGGAGTTTCCACCCTTTTATAGGGGAAGTCTAACCCCAGTTACCTGATTTATCGCCTGGGCCGCTGGCCCATATCCCGCGTATCTCGCTCATTTATCTGTTACTCCGGATATATCGGCCCACGATCCCCCTATCTTAGCGGATGCGTATCTTGGCCTTATCCTCTGGTCGCAAGCCTCGACCACTGTCGGAGACTCCAGAGTTGTGTCATCACCGCCCGGGGCCTCTCGCCATCATGACTTGGCCCATTCTTCTCCGAGATCTTCCATCGGGGCCTGCTCATAGGCATCGTGGCCTATTCATAGGCGTGTTCGTCGGGGCTAGCTGTTCAGCTAACTGTTCACTTCACGGGTCCGACTCCGTCGGGACCTTTCCTTGTCGGGGCGCGTACCGTCGGGACCTTCTCTCTTGGGCTTTTGGGCCTGATCCAGGGCCTAGTGGGCTGGGCCACCGTCTATTCATCGTTAAGGGCCTAACGGCTACGCCAGAATCCATCATTTGCCCCCAAGACATGAGGGACTTTAAAGTTCGTCGTGTCTTTAACTTCTGACCTCCCGATGAATCGGGGACCCTGGCCTTCTCGATAATTGTCTCCACGTGGAACCTCCTTTGTTGGCCCCCCCGCTGCTTTGAGGGTAACTATTAACTTTGCTGAGAAGGCTCCTTGGTTTCTAGCTCACGCCCTCTGGGCGATTTTCGTCGGAGCCTACCCACTTAAGGATCCTCAGCTCACGCCCTCTGGGCGATTTTTGTCGGAGCCTACCCACTTAAGGATCCTCAGCTCACGCCCTCTGGGCGATTTTTGTCGGAGCCTACCCACTTAAGGATCCTCAGCTCACGCCCTCTGGGCGATTTTCGTCGGAGCCTACCCACTTAAGGGTCCTCAGCTCACGCCCTCTGGGCGATTTTTCGGAGCCTACCCACTTAAGGGTCCTCAGCTCACGCCCTCTAGGCGATTTTTGTCGGAGCCTATCCACTTAAGGGTCCTCAGCTCACGCCCTCTAGGCGATTTTTGTCGGAGCCTATCCACTTAAGGGTCCTCAGCTCACGCCCTCTGGGCGATTTTTGTCGGAGCCTACCCACTTAAGGATCCTCAGCTCACGCCCTCTGGGCGATTTTTCGGAGCCTACCCACTTAAGGGTCCTCAGCTCACGCCCTCTAGGCGATTTTTGTCGGAGCCTATCCACTTAAGGGTCCTCAGCTCACGCCCTCTGGGCGATTTTTCGGAGCCTACCCACTTAAGGGTCCTCAGCCCACGCCCTCTGGGCGATTTTTGTCGGAGCCTACCCACTTAAGGATCCTCAGCTCACGCCCTCTGGGCGATTTTTCGGAGCCTACCCACTTAAGGGTCCTCAGCTCACGCCCTCTAGGCGATTTTTGTCGGAGCCTATCCACTTAAGGGTCCTCAGCTCACGCTGCTTCGAGTGATCTCACACGTCGGCGAGGATGTCTGCACTTAGATCAATTTGATTAGAGGCAACCTGTTTATCTATTGATGGCTAAAACATTTTGCGTCACCTAGGGCGACTTTATTACATCACTACGTCCCTGAAAGCAATTCAATCACTGAACATGACACTTTTTCAAGTGTTCCCCGCTAAAGGCGAGTTTCAACTTCCTGCCCTCGAGATCCTCCAATTTGTATGCGTTCGGGGCGGACATCCTCACAATTTTATACGGTCTCTCCCCTTTCGGAGACATCTTGTCCATCCGATCTGAGGAGAATTCGTTTCGACGCCAGACCAGCTCCCTGACAAAGAATTGGCGGGACTTGACTCGTCGGTTGTAATACCTGGCCGTTGCCAGACGCATTTGAGCTTGGACTTTGTCGGCTTCCAACCTCTTTTCCTCGAGCAGATCTAACTCCAAGCCTCTCATGTCATCGTTTGTCACAGGCTCGTAGTACCTGGCCCGATGCGACGCCACGACTATCTCCACGGGGGCGACCGCCTCCGTGTCATACACGAGGCCGAACGGAGTCTCTCCTGTTGATCGTCTGGGTGTAGTTCTGACAGCCCAAAGTACGTTCTCCAACTTGTCGAGCCATTTGCCCTTCAAGGTGTGGACTCTTTTCTTCAAACCCTTCCATCACGATCCTGTTGGCCGCCTCCGCCTGGCCATTAGTCGGAGCGTGACGAACGGAGACTGTTCGATGCTCGATGTTCAGCCCTTCAAGGTACTCCCTTATCTGGGCTCCATCGAACGGAGGGCCATTGTTGCTGATTAACGCCTTCGGGGCCCCGCATCTGGACACGATACGGGTCTGAAGGAACTTGACAACGTGACTCCCCGTCGTCTTCGCCAACGTCTTGGCTTCTATCCCTTTCAAGATATAATCAATTACCACTAGCAAATATTTACACTGACCTTTTGTTTGCGGGGGAGGTCCCATCAAGACGATGCCCCCACCGCGTGAAGGACCAAGCACTCTTAGTGGACGTCAGGTTGGCTGCGGGAGCCACAATGTTCGGGGCGTACCTCTGGCACGCCTCACAAGTTTGGACTAGCGTTGCTGCATCCTCGCCCATCGTAGGCCAGTAATAGCCCAAGTTCAGCGCTTTCCTCTCAGTGGATTGGGCCCGATTTGAATCAGCCAACATTCTATCATCGGGGAGTGCCCCCGTAGTCAGGTACACAACTATCGGGGTCATCCAAGTGGGCCCCTCCTCAGAGCCTGCTTCTATGGCACACGCCTCCGATGGATTAATGACGAGATCACTCTCTCCAGGAAATGTGCCTTCCGATCTTTCTCGAGGGGTGCCCCCAAGGTAAACTTGCCCAAGGCATCTGCTTCCGCGTTGTCCTCCTTCGGGATTGCCTCAACGTCGAGACATTTGAAATTCTCTTGCAAAACTTGTGCCTCATGAATGCACTTCCTCATCACCGGGCTCCTTGCTTCGCACTGCCTTTAGGCTTGACTCCCGATCGGGCTAGCGTCGCACCTCACCTTCAAGTGATCTACTCCCGTACCTTCAGCGATCTTGAGGCCCGTGATGAGAGCTTCATACTCAGCTTTGTTGTCTGCGGCCCTGAATGTCAAGGCCCACGCCTGTCGAAGGGGCTCGCCTCCACTGGGCGGAATCAGTACGAACCTCACACCTGATCCTTCGAAGGGCCATCCTCAAGTATTCTCCTCATGAGGCTGTTCTGATTGCTCTGCTATTTCTGGCCATCCTGCCATCGGGACCTCTGCCCCCACTGTGGTTCTTGATGCTTTATCAGGGCATCTTGCCCCCGCCGCTCCGGGCGAAATCGTGCGTCAGACCTGACGCTTCGTCGGGGCTTCTTGCCCCCGTCACAATTGCCTCCTTCCACAGGACCCGCTCCTTCATGATCGGGAGTGTAGACTAGGCTATACAATCAGCCAACGCCTTGCCCCTTACAGCCGCAAATTCATACGCATCTAAGCTATAATCACTAGCGCAAAGAAGCAATTCTACCAGGCAACAATCCAATCACATTAAAAACGGGGAACCTGTCCCCCTCCTAGTGCTATTACTTGAATGAAAACTAAGCAAAAAATGATCAAATAGAGAAAGGATGGCTCGCCTGGACCGAAGCGAACGACTCCGAGATGCTGCAACGTCTCCTCCCGCAAAGAGCCCTTAATGGATCAGTTGATGACTCTTCTCTTTTCTTGTCGGGTCCCGGAAGATGTACCTGCCGCGGGCTCCGCCTCGGGTTTCTTCTTCTTCGGGGACCAATCACGGGATCGTGAGCGGGATCGCGATCGAGATCGGGACCGATCACGACCTCACTTTTCAGCAATGAACTCTTTAAGCTTCCCCTCTCGATCAGCTTCTCTATCTCCTTCTACAGCTCCCGACAATAATCCGTGTCGTGACCGCTGGCGCGGTGAAACCGATAATAGCGATCGGGTCGCGAGCCATAATACTCTCCATCCTTTCTCGGGGGGAACTTGGCGATGCCCTGTCGCTCCATCACTGCTAGCACCTCTGCTAGGGAGCTGTCGAGAGGGGTGTGATCATCCCTCCGCTTTTCCTTCCTCGAGGGCTGTCCCTCTCGTCGGTCGGAGCGGCCTCGATTCCGATTGCCCTCAGATTCATCCTTCGACCTTCGGTCGTCCACAGGCTTGGAGGACTGCTTCCCTTGACAGCTTTTACTAGAGCAGAACTCATAACAAACACAGGAGTAACCAATCACAAACACAGAGATAACCAAATAAAGGTGAAAGTTACTCGCCTGGAATTATTCACCACAAGCTTGACAAGAATCTGCGAAGCATACAGCTCCCGGAATGTCACAGTATTTCCACCCACGAGGAGCCCTCAATGGATCACGTTAATGACCATTCTCTTCTCCTGTCGGGGCCCTAAGGGCGAACCAGCCAGAGGCTCCTCCTCAGGCTTTTTCTTCTGGGCCGGCCCTTTGTCCACCAACCACTCGGACTGAGCGAGCTCCTTACCTTTATCCTGAGCCCCAGGCGGGACTTGCTCCGGCCTCGGCGCGGAGGTGGCGGCAGCTCCACAGCCTGCTTCTCGGCGGCCTCTCTCCGGTCCAGGCCTCTCTCCGGTCCAGGAGAGCTTCCATGGCCTCCAAAAACGACGGCGTGGCGTCCGCCACAGCCTTGACTAACTCCGGATTTGGAGGAGCATCCTCTCCTCTGTTTTCCCTGGGCTAGGAGATAGATCCCACCGGTGCTTCCTCATGCCCCCTGTCTGGGAGACGTTAGCAACAGGTGGAGGATCGTCTCGAGCCTCGCTGTGCTCCGGCAGCCTTGAAGTCTGTCCTTGCTTGGTTTGCCTAGCAGGTGCCATATGAACGAAGTAGAGGTTACCTTGGCTTTTCGTTCAAGGTTCCCACAGACGGCGCCAATGTTGGACCGCGGCGGAACTCCGGCACGGCGCTTGACGGTGGTCCGAACTCCTTAGCTCCACGCAATCCTGCAAAGAGGGGATAGACCGGGCGGTGGCTCGGAATCCCTCTCCGATGCTTAAATGAGTATATGGCAAGAGTAGGCAAGTATGTATGTAAAAAAGATCCCCTCAAACCTGGGGAGTTTCCACCCTTTTATAGGGGAAGTCTAACCCCAGTTACCTGATTTATCGCCTGGGCCGCTGGCCCATATCCCGCGTATCTCGCTCATTTATCTGTTACTCCGGATATATCGGCCCACGATCCCCCTATCTTAGCGGATGCGTATCTTGGCCTTATCCTCTGGTCGCAAGCCTCGACCACTGTCGGAGACTCCAGAGTTGTGTCATCACCGCCCGGGGCCTCTCGCCATCATGACTTGGCCCATTCTTCTCCGAGATCTTCCATCGGGGCCTGCTCATAGGCATCGTGGCCTATTCATAGGCGTGTTCGTCGGGGCTAGCTGTTCAGCTAACTGTTCACTTCACGGGTCCGACTCCGTCGGGACCTTTCCTTGTCGGGGCGCGTACCGTCGGGACCTTCTCTCTTGGGCTTTTGGGCCTGATCCAGGGCCTAGTGGGCTGGGCCACCGTCTATTCATCGTTAAGGGCCTAACGGCTACGCCAGAATCCATCAGATGTTATTGTTGTTGGTATTGGCTGCAGCTTCCTCAGTCATTTGTTTGTCCACACATCACTTCAAACAGGTACCATATCAGACACTTATAATGCTTAAAAGCTTGATTATATTTTATTTGTGTTCTAAATATGGTAGCTAGATTCAATCATTCACTGTACCATCTAATTCTTGAAAGGCTCTTCTATTGTTCTGTTTAAAAATGAATACAAGTTCATACCCTATACTTTGTGGAAACTTGCAGTAAGAATGCTAGAGGTATGAGAGTTGAAGAAGCCTATCAGAAAGCCATGGAGACAACTACGCAGTGGATTCATTCTGAAGTGAATACTACCAAGACACATGTCTTCTTTCGTACATTTTCTCGCATTTTAGGTAATCAACATCCTCGTCTGCTTCTTTATTTGGTTTCTCACAGCGTGTCATAGGGGCCAGGGGTTTTCAGAAGCTCAGGACTCTCGACGGGGAGTCAACTCACCCGGAGCATTACCTGCCTATGTATCGAATATAGATTGTATACTCCGTGATGAGATTTAATGTTGTGGTGCAGTTGTTTTGTTTTAATTATACATGCTTGTGATCTAATTATACAAAGCCCTTAATAAACAAATCCTATAAATTCCCTTACAAATTCCTTAGAATATAATTCCTCACAAAACACTTAATAAGTAAACCCTTAAAATTCTCTCAAAAACCCCTCAAACATGCTCCCTCATAAAATCCCTTAATAATTTGTTACAGAAAACTCTAAAAAAGTCCCTATATATTTTTTGAGGGATTTGATTTTCAGAAGATTTGATATGGATTTTTCAGGAAAAATCCCTCACAAACGTTTTCAAGGGATTTCCCTTTAAAATCACAATTTTTCTGGCGGGGCTATTTGCTAGAAGCGTTCTCTTACAAAATCCCTTACAAAATGATATTTGTGAGGGATTTCCGAAAATCCCTCAAAAAATCGACCCTCACAAATCGAAGAATTTCTTGTAGTGTCAAAACCAATTCCAATTGAATCATTGAACCCAATTGACCTAGCTGGACCTAGCCTAGGGCTAGGTCCGAACCTGGGTTGGGGTCGCCGGGCCCAGCCGACCCTGACCCAGGGTCGGACCTAGTCCTAGGCTAGGTCCGGCTAGGTCAATTGGGACCTAGCCCAAATTCGACCCAAATTGGGCTAGGTCCCAATTGACCTAGCCGGACCTAGCCTAGGGCTAGGTCCGACCTTGGGTCAGGTTTGGCTGGGTCCAGTGATCCCGAACCAGGGTCGGACCTAGCCTAGGCTAGGTCCGGCTAGGTCAATTGGGTTCAATGATTAAATTGGAATTGATTTTGAAGTTTTGAGACTAAATTAAACAAATTAAAAGTTAGGAATATATTTGAGGGACTAAATTGAATAAAATCGAAAGTCTAGGGTCGGTCACGTGACTTGTACATGTCATTTAACGGAAAAAACTAACGGCCAACTAACGGATGTACTAAAAACCACATTTTTTCAAACGTTTGGTACCAAAAGTAGACAAAACCAAATATCTTGTACTAAAAGCCACATTCGGCCAAACATGTGATATAAAAAGTACATTTAACCCTAATAATTATGCTTTCTTGACATGTGTTACAAGTTTGACATTCTTCCCCACCATCCACTCAGTTGTCGAGTACAACCAACCTTTGCATCTATACGTCATTTCATTTCATTTCATATATATAATTAATAACCGAATGCGGGCGTAGATTCTCGACACAACTGGGGTGATAGAAGAAGAACATTTAACAGCATAGCACACACGAGTCATTAATTATTCCTTATTCTAAAAGAAGAATCACATAGTGATGTTAGCTAACTAGGGTTGCATGGTGTATGCATATATAATAATATTTGTTAATGGAAGAAGAACCATCGTCTTTTTATCTTTTTCAACTTTATATTATTCATATTCATTTATTCACCCATCCCACCACAAGAAAAATAGATTGTTGCGACTTTAGAATTAACTTATTGTGATGTTTGTAGCGACGCAAATTGATATGTCGTTTATGATTACCGTCGTAATAAACTCCGCGACGTTTTGAAACAGCGTCGTTAAACTCTTAAAATACATGACGTTTTTGTTTGTGTCGTATTTGCATGCAAGTGGAAACACAACTAAGCGTCGTTACAAATACTTTTTTCTTTAAAATTGTGTTACCTAAATTAAAACTTAACAACGCTTTGAAAAGCGTCAAAATAATACAAGAAGAAACGACGCTACTACATAGCATCACCTAGTTTGAATAAATTTGATTATTAATTGTGAAGATGTTTGCGACTCTTGAACAAGTGTCGTCAATGAAAAGCCATTTAAAACTCTTTTTTTAGTAGTGTTCATTTGATCTTTTATTTATATATTAACATAAACAAAATATCACGACACGCAATATAGTGACGGATTTAGAATCCAGAGTTATTTTTTATATTACATTATTTTTGTATTAAAGTGAGATGTCAAAATTCATATATTCACTAATATATATTATATCTATGCAAAATATATAAAATTGATCTGCACCAACTTACTCAACCCTCCACTTTCTCCTCCTATATATATATATATAGCAAGTTAGGAGTTTCAGTTCCATACACAACTACCTTCATTAATCATCTCTTAAAAACATCTGAATCAATCGATTTGAGTGACACACAGGTGTGTTTCTGAATATATATATATGGATCGGGTGGGGAAGTTGGCTTCACAGAAGGCGGTGGTGATATTCAGCAAGAGCGGGTGCTGCATGTGCCATGCAGTGAAGAGGCTGTTCTATGAGCTCGGGGTGAGTCCTGCGATCTATGAGCTGGATGAGGAGTCGAGGGGGAAGGAGATGGAGTGGGCCTTAACTAGGCTCGGCTGCAGCCCTTCTGTGCCGGCCGTCTTCATCGGGGGCAAGTGTGTGGGTTCTGCACATACAGTCATGACCCATCATCTAAACGGCTCCCTCAAGAAGATGCTCCATCAAGCTGGTGCACTCTGGCTTTAATTCATAGATTACCTATACCTAGCTAGCTAGCTAGCTGTGTAGCATGACTGTGCTAAAATTTTGTAACCTAGTCCAATGACCTTTTTAATATGGTCAATTATGAAAGATAAATAAACTTATATACTACTTCAGAATGTTGCCACTCACTTAAAATAGTAATTTAAAAATTAAAACTTATAACTTGCTAAGAAATTTACTAATAGAGTAAAATAAACACAAATTTCTGTAAGAAAAAAAGAAATCAATGAAGATTTATGTATAAATATTATACTTAAAAATTACACAACGTGTATTTTAAAAAAAATGTTAAAATATTCAAATAGTCATATAAAAGTACAAATACAATGACAAATCTATTACATCAATAAAAATCTACAAATTTAAAATTTCCTCACAATCTAATTCAAACTGAAAGGAATATGCATCATTTCACCAAAGATGATGTATTTGCATCCAACAGACACCAACCACCAATAGATATGACCATTTATTAACGTTTTTGTCTAATAGACACTACACTACAAGAAAAATCGGTTTTACCTACCGTAGAATGCCTGACCGAGCCGTCGGTCGGGAATGTACTCCCGTTTTTCGACCGGATTACGTCTGATTCAAGCGAAAAAGTGCTCCCGGCCTTTTACTGATCGATTATTCCGATCTATTCTCCCAGTAAGCAAGCGGTCGGTACGAAAAAAAGTACCTAACGGTGCCTGACGCCGCCCCGTTCACGGCCAGAGAATCCCTTACGCTTTTCCGACCGATTTTATTACAAAACTAATTCCCCACCAAATTGAGGCACAACATATCCTTCGATGTTCGTTGTTTCTGTTGAATTACCTGCCGCTACCTCCTCCCCTCTTTGCACATCGGCTTTAACAGAGGTTTCAGGCAATCTTGTTCGTAGGGAAAATGGGTATCATGTTCCCCCGTTCTGCACATTCACTTCAGATGACTTCAAGAGTCAATTTGTAAGTTCTTCCTAAAATTGTAATTATACAACTATAGATTGCGTGAACGACGACAGGGTTACATTGTTGTCTACAATTTTGATTTTAGGTATGTCGACGAGAAATATTCTAGATGGTGAGGCAGTGCCGATACAAACTGCGGTTGACGTATGGGGTGGGAGGTTTTCCCGATGATTTTATTTGGGATGTGAAGTTGGAACAGAAAAGAGACTCTCACAATGTGATTACCAGTTGCACCTTCACCGACGGTTGGGACAAATTCGCACAGGATGTCTGCCTAACGGCTGGAGATACGATCGTTTTCAATATGGTCGAAGAAGATTTTATGTCTGTTCAAGTCTTTAATCAACACGGTGAAAGAAGCACATCTACCTGCGGAAAAGAGTTCATCTAGTGAGGAGGAAGAAGTTTCATCTGATGACTCAAGTCGTTTAGGTGATGTTATTGGTGGACACAACCGCAGTCGTCAGTGCAAAATCACAGTAACCGGTAAAAGTCAAGTTGTGTAATTTCAATCTGTAATCTCATCTCGCGTTTCATTAGACGATTAGGAAGTGTTGGTTTATTCATTTGGTTTTGTATAAGTATTGACAGTTTCGTTCGACTGTGCAGACTATTCCAAAAAAATTTTTTTGTTTACAATGGGCTTGACTGCTTAAGTGAAGTGGAGATTGAAGATCCTGCTGGAATGAGGTGGACAGTAGAGGTTGAAATAGAACTTCCTAAGCAAAGGTACAATCATCTACCGATGCTTGAACGTCCTCTGCGATTCCGGTTTAAGAAAGGATGGAGAGATTTTTACCTCTCGAACAAATTAGGAAAGGGCCAGTACATTCACTTTGATGTTTCTCCTGAAAGTACTATGATTGCCACCATATACTAGTCGTTGATATATGGTATGTTTGTTCTCTTGTAGCTTCTGCGTTTATTAACGGGTAGTGCCACTTTAATTATTTTCGCATGTATCGAACCGTTTGGTATTTGGTATGAAGTGGATGTTTTGTTCGAGGTTCTTACATATCTTATATACATGTACTGAACGTAAGCTACTACTATGTTGTCATAAGCTGGTTAAACTCATGTCACCATTATCATAGGAACCAAACTATTGGAGTTAAACCGTTTAACTGAATGGGCCTCATGTAATTACATATTTTCGGTAGCGATTTGCAAGTATTGTGAAAGACATAACATACTTTGTCTAAAAACATGTATTTTCAACTGTTGTTCTCCCACAATGAGATCAGTTGTTGATTTAAAAGGGCATCACTATATTTTTTTGTTAAACCATTGCATTGACTCAATCCACAGAGTATTTAACCCCCAACCGCCCTGTAATTACTAATCTCCACCGTTAACTCTGAAAAGTGGACCTCCAAGGAAATTAAATGTCACCAAAACCCTACCATTGGGCTTTCACAAACCCCATAGATTCATTCAGTAATGGTGACATGTATATCACAGAAAAAGATTTGAAAAATTATATGACAGCTTTGTTATTTTCATGGTAAATCTTATCACTGTATTGGTAATCATATTTCATATATGTTGTCCTTTTCTTGGTGTTTGTTATCTTTGTGAATATACAAGCGTCTCTTTTGTCAACATAAATTATGGCTTCACAAATCGTGCGAGTTTCATAGAAAATCGTATCCCTTTAGTGATAGTATCGTCTCCTTCTAAATATGTTTGTCATCTACATGAAAACACATCTGACGAGTTGTACTGTGCATCCAAATTATTTATGTCGATTTATATATATATTGGTATGTCGACCATTACAAAGAAAAGAAAGATGATTTGGTATTTCGACACAACTCAACAAACCAGTTGACGTAACGGTGTTGACAAAGTTTTATGAGTACATAAAACGTCTCTCAAGAGTGAACAAAAGGATAAAACTATGGGTAATGTAGAAAATAAACTCGTTAGTATATTATGTCGACATAACTTCCGACTTATACAGACAATGAAAAGTATTTACTTCCTATAAGCCACACTAACCATTTAAACTTTGTAACATCCCTAATAAGTACAAAATGAAGATATACAGCAAGGGATGGTTGAATCGTTTTTTTTTCCATGAACAGGCAAAACACGACTCACCTGATTCTATTTCATGTCCGGTGAAAGAGAATGGGGTGAATCAGGTTTTGCTTGTGCTTTTAAAAAATAAGTTCTACTGTCCGTTCCATAACCTCAACAACAATGACTTGATAAATCGTGAAGGCCTACACAAGTGAATGGGCCTCATAAACTTAACAATGATGACTTAAACAATCATGAAGGCCTACTCAAATGGACGAGCGCGAGAACCTGCCTTCTCAAAATACTGCAAACTGAATTTTCATCCTAGGATTCACATGCACTTTTTTTGAGCTCATCGACAGAGAAGACAGGTGTCCTGAGCACACATGAACTCCCATAAGTAGGGAGACAAACCCCCCTTCTTACAAGAGTTCATAATACGTCTTTCTATGACGCCAAGAGTTCATAATGTTAGGATATAATAATTGGGCGCCGTAATTGGTAGCCCATTAATATGCATACGTTACCTAAGAAATTGGGTAAATCACATTAGGGAAATTGGGCTTGACCCGAATCCCAATTGACATGAGAGGCCCAAAATTGGGCGTCCCTTACACATATAGGCCGACTGAAACTTACTAGGGGAAATGTGGAGTTTTGTCCACTTTGCTCCTCCTATAAATAAAGGGTGTCAAGGTTTTATTTGGGTAGTTTCACAATTCCTCCTAAGTGGTGATTTGAGAGAAAATCCTCCCTCCTAAAGACAAGTTTCGGCCGAACCACTTGCTACACCAAGGGTGTGTCAATATGCTTAGAGCAAAACACTCCGGAGATCCGTCCCTGCCAAGAATCGATCAGAGGCTTTGTTGTGAAGCTAATACCACGTAGGGCTTCCTTAACAAGAACCTCTACGGGTTCTGTCCGGTGGATCGTGAACTCCCTCAGCAGGATCCTTGGGACTACGGAAAAGGTTTAAGGTGTGTGTACATCTTCCGCTGCGTAATTCTGATTACTGGCATGTACCTGTGGTTATGTTTCCGTAGTAGTCAACCCCGTAATCCAACAGTGGTATCAGAGCTTGTGTTAGAAGTTCTTGATTTTGATAAATTGATGTTCTTGAAAATTTAAATTTCTGGCTGAAAATTTAAATATGTGATTTTTTTAAATTTTCGAAATTTTTAAGTTGATGGTGCCGAAATTTTCATTATGTTCTTAGTAAAATTTGATGTTCATGATCTTCAAGAAAAATGGGACTTTTATCAAAATCAAACATTGGATTGTAGATCATATTAGAATTTAATCTTGAAATTTGACCACTTGTCTCCAATTATGTGTTTCGGCCGAACCCTAGGTAAATTAACAAGGTAAAATATTTAATTTCTTAGGCCCCAAGAAAGAATGTTTCGACCGAATATACTATTATTATTGTTTAACATATTTTAATTTTTATTAAGGGTAACAATATATCTATAATTGGAAACATAATGATATGTTCACATTAAATATATGGAAATATATAACTATCAATATATCTAGCTAATTTATAGGGATTAAGATATTATTGATAGATTTAGTTACCAAAAAGATTAAGAAAATATATTGTCATATATTTGTTTCCCGATTAAAGATATTGACAATAAATAATATATATATATATATATATATATATATATATATTGTTGATTGATTTTTTCTTATAGATAGAATCTTGGCAATAAATAAATAAATATATATATATACATATGCAATATTTGAAATTATTTTATATAGTTAATAATTCTTGGAGGCTAAGTTAAGTTTTTAGTGGATTATAAAACCCTACTTAGCCCACAAGATTATTTCGGCCCAACTCTATGGGTTTAATGGGCCGGTCTAATTTGTTAAACCGGATAGGAATATAACCAAACAAGATTTTCTTAATCGGTTCGACCTAGTCGGGATGGGTCGAACCGGGGTAACTAAGTGGACCTAACCGAACAGGTTTTGTGTGTTGAACCGAACCCTATTTTATTGGACCGGTTCGGACCGAACCAGATTTTGAAAATAAAACCGGACCGAACGGAACCGGATTTACTGGACCCGAGCCGGACCGAAATTGACTGAAACTGAACCCGATTTCCAAAATCGAATTCAAGTAAATTAATAAAATGGGATGGTCAAGTTTTAAAATCCAATTTTTTTTTTTTAAACTTTAATTAGTCTACACAGTGTTCGAAGGTTTAAAACTTTCATGTTTTAATTAAACCTTATTGCCTGGTTTCGATTGTGGGGATGGATATCGGAAATACATGATTTAGGGACCTAATTAATTAGTGGGCTGAATTGCAATTGTTTACTTTTGTCACATATATTTATTAGAACTGTTGTATTGACTATGTCAAGCTAGCTGGATGTTGGGGGCAGAGCCCTGGTTAAATATAAGGTTTGCGCACTAGGACAGACATGCTGTGATGGTTGCGAATGCCTAGGATTCATGTCTAGAAACACGCATGATTAATTGTAAGCATGAATTGCAAGTCATCCCCTAATATTTTAAATATTTTAAAAACAAAAGCCAGTCGCCAAATATGTATGTTTGATGTGGAAGTTTCCATGTATGACACGTATGCTTGAATGTTGAGGATGTAGCTGCATATGATAGTTTACTTGGAAAGTAGAATTATATATATGCTAGCATGAGTTCCTCGGAACATTAAACACGTTATGCGTATGCATGATGTGTGGTTTGGTTGATGAATTTGGCTTGCTATGATGATTTACTTGTGAAGTAGAATTATATATGCATGCGTAAGTTCATCGGAACATTTTTAAATACAAAAGGGCCTTGGGAAAGCCAAGATCGGGTATGCTTGTTTTAAAGTTCCCGTTCCAGTAATTTGCGAATAAAACCATTTTTAAGAGACTGATCTATTGGATTGAAGACGACGGTAATGTGAACTCTTTCACGAACCCCCTTCCCTCGGTTTACTGGCGGTCGGTTGGTTTAGATGGTTGAGGAATCAATATTCGTCGTATTCCATCTTAATAGATATCATATGTATGCAATTCTTTCTCAAAATGTTATTGTCTCCTTGATTATGCATGATTATCAATGTGTTCGTATAAATTGGTTGAATGAGTGCGATTCGATATTCCTCGCAATTTTGATGGTATGGATTATGATGAATAAAAGGAGTATGTATTGAACTCTCTGCTACGATTCCGAAAAGTGGAGATGACAACTACGAATGAATATTGTAGTTTGTATAATTTTTACAATGAGAGATGAATGTGATAATTTGTTTCCCCAAGAATGGGAGTAGGTTCTTTGATGATCTGAAGATCTGAACGCGTATGTGGTGATACATTCAACTTTGGATAAAGAGGTTGAAGAAGACTTCAATTGCAACCAATGTTACAGCTTGGTATCCATTTGCATCCGCCTCGGTGATGCTAAATCTAGAAATGTTTTGGTTGAATGTGATGGTATTCTCTCTTTCCATGGATGTTGGTGTAAAAGCCGCTCGAGACCTTCGCGATGAAATCTCAACATGGAAAAGATGTATATGGTTGTCTGACGTTTACGGGACTCACTTACCATGAGTCTAGTCAAGTACAGTAACCACAGCAGTAAAGGGACAACCTTATCTGCTCACCATAATGGTTCGAAAGAAGCCAGCCATTATCCGCATATCATGAAGAGAACTGCACTGAATAGGTTCTATACGATAATCTGGTTGGTTAAACCCCGTTGATAAAGTGCGTCCCAAGAACGCCTCGTATGTCATGAGCATAAAGCTGGAAAATGTTTTATACGGACACAAATCATTTAATGTGATTCACTCGTGAATTTACTCAGGTGAAATGTTCAACATGAGTAAAAGTTCCCGACTATGTGTGCGACAAGCATGGATTAAATACAAGACTTTCAGATCAAGAACTATACCATTGTCATTTATCGTTCGTAGTTCGTTTCAATTACTAAAATTTTGGTTATTTTGAGATTCGGAGTTATTGAATAAAGTAATCGTAGCTCGATTCATAGCACAAGGGAACGATCCGAAACGAAAATTCATACCCATGGGTTTGGAACCAAATTTTTCGGCTAGGTAAAAGAGGTTGAATGAAACGAAACGATTCACATACTTTGTCATTTCAGTCGGGACAACTAATCTGAATAAACCCATCGATTGCGTAGCTAGATCGAAAGATTTAGTATTTCTTATTTGTTAGTACTCCATTATATGATAAATTCTGTAATGATGAACATGTTTGACACCGATTAAATTAAATTAAATTTTGGAAACGAAACGATTTATACCATGGGTTGAACCTGGAATAGGCGCCATAGGCACGTGTACCTCGAAAGACGGAACACATCGTTTTTAGAGTACGAATTTAATGATGAAGTGTTTTTGAATGAATGCTGAATTTTCATTTGCTTCCCTTTTGGGAATAATTCATTCAATGCTTACACGATGAACTCGTAAAGTATAAACTGACGCATAAGGCGAAATTCCAATGCCCAGTTCAAAGATGAATAAGTCTTTGGGATGAATTAGCCAATGAGAAGGATGATGTCGATAAAATGACTCTCCCACTAAATGCCTTGAACGAGAAGTCTGGCAAGACATTCACATCGTTAACACACTTCATCAACAAAATCGGTCAAACACGCAACCATAAAAGCTAAAAGGAGTGATAATGAGTTAATTCTTATCATCATGCGACATTAACATGCACATTAAAATAGAATTTGAACCGAGAGTATGATGACTACTCTTAGAGTATACATGTTTAAATTAGCTTGTGATAATGGTGTCGTGGTCAAACATGAGACGTTACATGCCTTGAGGACGAATTTTCAACGCTTGGTGAGATATAACAGACGAAGTCTTGATCGAATTGGAGCAGGATAACGATGATAGTCAGGTACCACTTACTTCGAGTGGGATATTTGAGGCAGCAATGCAAGTGAATGAAATGGTAAATGAAGATGGGGACATTTTCATAGTAAATCCAGTGGGAGGAGCCAATCCTACCACACAAATCACTGTTGCTGTAGGTGCAAGTGCGAATTAAGTTGAACCTGATAATCACGTTGCCAAACCGCTGGATGAAAATCCAATAATGCCACAACTACCCATTGTTCCCAGTGGGATTGGATTAACCAACTTGGTTATGAGACCGAGAGGTTTTCCAAGAAAAGTTGTAGGTCAAGGTTCCAACACTTCCCTTGTTATTAGTGGGAGTGATGCTCCGATAGAAAGCATTATTCCGAGTGGGAGCAATGTATAGACTCAAGATGGGATTAACGAGCCTAGACGAAGTCAAAAGCATCGAACTTCTCCCTAGAAGTATCCCATCAAGAAGGGTGAAATATTTACCCTAAATTTTAATGACGAACCAGTGACGGTTCAACAAGCGTTGAAAGGACCTCAAGCGAAGGAATAGAGGAAAGCAATGGAAGATGAGATCGCCTCAATGAAAGCCAATTCGGTATGGTCTTTAGTTGATTTACCTGTTGACCGCAGGGCCATAAGGGCGAAGTGGGTTCTGAAACTGAAACTCACTGATGATGGAAATATCGAGCGATACAAAGTTCGATTGGTTGCGAAAGGTTACACACAGCTTCACGGAGTGGACTTTGATGAGACGTACTCACCGACTGTGCGGTACACCACAGTCAGAGCAATCTTGGCCCTGGTTGCATGCCTTGATCTAGAGCTGCACCAAATGGATGTTAAGACCGAATTCCTCCACGGAAACCTAGAGGAAGAGATCTATATGGAGCAACCGGAAGGTTTCATTACTCCTGGTAACGAACGTAAAATTTGTAAACTCCAAAGATCCATTTACGGTCTTAAACAATCGTCTCGGCAATGGTACCGCAGGTTTCACGAGGAAATCGTTGGAAACAGATTCATGAATCTCCACGAGGATCCATGCGTGTATACAAAGACCTCCGGGTCTAAGTACGTCATCTTAACTTTGTACGTGGATGACATACTTAGTGCCGCAAACGAGGTGAGTTTGTTGCATGAATCAAAGTCCTGGTTGGCATCTGTATTTGAGATGAAAGACATGGGAGAGGCTACGTACATCTTGGGCATTAAAATTGCTAGAGATCGTGCCATCCGGAGGTTATGTTTATCTCAGGAAGCCTACATCAACAAACTGTTGAAAAGGTTTAGATTACAGGATGTCAAACCCGTGGAAACGCCGGTAGTATTCACATGCGCGTTGTCAAAGCACGACGGCCCGCAGAACCAGAAAGAGCGTGAACAAATGAGCAGTGCAGAGTATTTAAGCATGGTCGGAAGTCTCATGTATGCCATGCTTTGCACTCGTCCGGACATCTGTTACGTTGCGGGCCTAGTAGCAAGATTCCAATCAGACCCTGGCTATCAACATTTAAAAGCAGTAAAGCGGATCATACGATATCTGAAAGGTACTGCCGACTACTTACTTTGCTATGAGGGCAGGAAGTTAGAATTGACCGGATTCACTGACGTCGACCATGGTGGCGATCCAGACGATCGTAAGTCCACCACAGGATGAGTGTTTCTCATTGCTGATGCCGCCATTTCATGGACGAGCAAGAAGCAATCCCTTGTCGCGCTGTCTACGATGGAATCAGAATTCGTTGCTCTCTCCAAAAATGCACATGAAGCGGTCTGGCTAAAAAGGCTTCTTACTGCGCTGTTTAATGGCGATGTTGGGAGTAAACCTGTGAAGGTGTTCTCTGACAGTCAAGTAGCAATTGCGGCAGTTAAGAATCCAAAGTACCATAATAGGACTAAACACATTGATGTGAAATATAATTATGCTAAATCTATGGTAGAAGATAATATAATCACTTTAGAATACTCACCACTGATGATATGGTGACGGATCCACTAACTAAACCATTACGCAGGGAGACATTTGAAAAACATGTTATACTGCTTGGATTGCGTAGGACTTAAATGTGGGCATGTATTTGTGATAACATTTTGATGAATTGGAAGTTACATTTTGATAAATAAGAGAATTTATATTCGGGTTTATGATTCATCGACGTCATAATGATTAATTACATCGGATTTTACAGTATATAAACTAAGTCGTAGGAGGAACCAATCCACTGCATAAATTATGTCAAATGTGGACCATGCCTTGTCACACGGGCACGGTCGTCTTGTAGGAGATGGGGACCTCTTCCGAACCAAAACTGGCTAAGAACCAGTTGGGAAACTTGGTTATGCAAAAACGATCATTTGGTTTCGGAGTAACACGACATGATCTTAGTTTTGCACTTCGCCGGTGATGAACTATGTTCGTTATTAACCACATTCTGGGCCATATGAAACTCTGCGATAGCATCATTGACATATCCCACACCAAACGATGTTCGGGTTTGCTATCGACGCGTGCTTCATACTACGCGTGTCACGTTCGACCACATGAGCATGCTCGGTTGTGCTAGATAGAATCCTCGAGATTCGGATGGGCGCAAACTTCTTCACCTCGAGCGTGTGATTGATCTCGGGAGCCTTGTGAAGAGGCACCTGAAGTATCCTCATGGAAGCAGAGCTCATACCTAAGGTCAGGCTCAATGTTCGCTTCCCGGCATATGAGCGCAGTGCTGAAGAAAAAGGCCAAGTTACCACGTCTTTGGAAACCGGTTGGGTTTGACTAAGTGTATGAGTGATGGGGATGTTCAAGTCACCTGTAATTCACCGACTGTTGTATTCATTAGGTGGCCACTAGCCGAATATTAGTTGAAGGTTGTGAATACTTGTGCGGATGCCCTGGAGAAGTATTCCTATGTGGAAATTGGGCAATTGGAGAATTAATAGTTGACCTAGGATACAGCGCGATACAAATTGATGTTTTTAACAGGTTGAGTTGAGACAGGGAATCAACGTTCCGCAGGCGCTACAACACTCCTAACAGATGAGTAGCATGATGCCCGTCGTATCCGCCGGTTGCACGGCAAACCTCGTATGAACTATTCAGAAGCATGGGCAGGATCAGAAGAGTGAAATGTTGATGCGATTTGGACAACAATACATTAACAGGCACCCTCCCATTCCGGCGAGTGGGAGTTGTTAGCATATGGTAATTGGGCGTCGTAATTGGTAGCCCATTAATATGTATACGTTACCTAAGAAATTGGGTAAATGTCACATTAGGGAAATTGGGGTTGAACCAAATCCCAATTGACATGAGAGGCCCAAAATTTGGCCTCCCTTACACATATAGGCCGGCCAAAACTTACTAGGGGTTAAGTAGACTTTTGTCCAATTTGCTCCTCCAATAAATAAAGGGTGTTAGGGTTTTATTTTGGGGTAATTTCACAATTCCTCCTAAGTGGTGATTTGAGAGAAAACTCTGTTGGATTATGGTGACTAATCCTACATAAACGAAACCCTAGATACGCGCATGGTAACTAATTACGCAGCGGAAGAAAGTGCACATACCTTAAACAATTTCCGTAGCCCAAGATCTTCGAGGGGAGTTCTCGATCCACCGACCGTTACCCCGTAGAGGTTCCTGTTAGAGAATCCCTACGCGGTTTAATCTTCACAGCAAAGCCTCATTCGATTCTCGCTGGATGGATCTTACATGTAGTAAATTACTCGTCGCAATTTAGGCACCTCTTATGTGTAGGTTCGGCAAAAACACTAAGGGACCTAGAGGGAGGGTTTTAATCTCACACTTGGGAAGAGAGAATGAGCACTTAATAAGTCACCCCTAGGTCCCTATATATAGGAGTGGAGGTGGGAAAAATCCCACCGCCTTACTCCCTAGGTCGGTGCCGAACTTGTGTGGCAAGGGAGGCCCAATTTTGGGCCTCCCATGTCACATGGGATTTTAGGCCTTTCCCAAATGTTAGCATATGGTCACGTGGCACTGTAATTGGTAGCCCGTTAATACTAAGGAAAATTACCTAAGTTAATTAGGTAATTGTCACATTAGGGTAATTGGGCCAAACCCAAACCCTAATTGACATGGGAGGCCCAAAATTGGTGCCTCCCCCTTTAATAGCATGGTTCGGCCGAAACTTGTCCCACATTGGTTGGAGTGGACTTTTGTCCACTCCACCAATCATATATATAGGGGATTCACCTAAGGGGTTTATTCATTCATTCATAATAAGAAGTACCTCCATTGAGGAACTTGAGTGAAACCCTCTCACCCCCTTAGTTGAGATTTTCAGCACATCTTAGTCCGAGGTTCAGTCCCCTATAATCGATCAGAGGCTTTTTTGTGGAGCTTACACCGCGTAGGAATTCTTTTTACGAAGAAATAATACGTGGTTCCGACCGGAGGATCAGAACTCCCTCCACGACGTTCTTGGGGAGGAAAGCTAAAAGGTATGTGTACACTATTCCGCTGCGTAGTTAGATTACTTGCATGTACACGTTTAGCATTCCGTAGTATTACGTCCCCGTAATCCAACAGTGGTATCAGAGCATGGTTAGGAGTTATTAAATTTTTGATAAACAGCTGTTCTTGAGTTTTGAAAAATCCGAAATTTTCATGTTCATGAACACAATGAGTAATCCGAAATTTTTAAGTAAATTTCATGTGTTTGATCTTTAAAAACTTAAAATTTTCGAAATTTACATGTTTTTATAGATCAAAACCGAATTTTATGTTCGAATATTAAGTTTATGTTCATGATCTTCAAGAACACCATGAGTTTTATCAAGAACACCATGAGTTTTATCAAGAACACCTTTTTGGATTCAAGATCAAGTTAGGGTTTGATCTTAAAATTTGACAACTTTTCCCTTTGCATGTTTGTGCCGAAAACCCTAGGGGTATTTTAGGTAAAAAAATTAATTTTCTTGGCCCCCAAGTAATTAAAAAATCGGCACCAATTATAATCGATATATGTTACCATTTTTAAATTTTATTAATGGGTTAAGGGTCCTTTTGGTACAACATGTTTGCAAACATTACACTGTTCATACCATTAATATTTTTTTGTACCGAATTGGTACCATATATTTCCAAACCTTACTATTTTGGTACTTTCGTTACCATTCCGTCAAAAATGGCCGTTAATGGCATGTGCCATGCACGTGAGCAGCCCAAAACTTTCAATTTTGTTACAATTTAGTCCATCTAATACATCCCTAACTTTTATTTTGTTCAATTTAATCCTAAAATTTCAAAACCAAACCATTTTCCCAAATTGACCTAGCCATGGGCTAGGTCCGAGCCTGGGTCGGGGTCACCAGACCCAGGCGACCCTGACCCAGGGTCGGACCTAGCACTAGGCTAGGTCCGGCTAGGTCAATTGGGACCTAGCCCCAATTTAACTCAATTGGGGCTAGGTCCCAATTGACCTAGCCGGACCTAGCCTAGGGCTAGGTCCGACCCTGGGTCAGGGTCGCCTGGGTCTAGTGACCCCGACCCAGGGTCGGACCTAGCCCATGGCTAGGTCCGGCTAGGTCAATTTGGGAAAATGGTTTGGTTTTGAAATTTTATGACTAAATTGAACAAAATAAAGGTTAGGGATGTATTAGATGGACTAAATTGTAACAAAATTGAAAGTTATGGGCTGCTCACGTGCATGGCACATGCCATTTAACAGCCGTTTTTGACGGAATGGTAACGGAAGTACCAAAACAGTAAGGTTTGGAAACATATGGTACCAATTCGGTACAAAAAAATACTAATGGTATGAACAGTGTAATTTGTGCAAACATGTGGTACCAAAAGGACCCTTAACCCTATTAATAGGTAACTATATATCTATAAGTTGAAAATAAGGATAGGTTCATAATATAATATTGTAAAAGATATTAACTATCAATATATATAGTTAAAGATAGGGTTAATATATATTGATAGATTTAGTTGCTATAAAAGATTAAGAAAATATATTGTCTACATATTTTATTCCCTAAAGATATATTTGACAATAATAAATATATATATATATATATATATATAGGAGCCGAATATTTTATATATATGCATACATTGTTGATTGATTTACATCTTAAGGATAGAATCTTGACAATATTTATATAAATATATATATATATATATATATATATATATATATATATATATATATATATATATATATATATATATGTGTGCCGAATTATATATATATATTAGCAATATTGGAAATTATTTTAAATAATTAATATTTCTTGGTGGCTAAGTTTAGTTTTTAGTGGACTTTAAAACCCTACTTAGCCCACAAGACATATTTTGGCCGAACCTTAGGGTTTATGGGCCGGTCCAATTGCTAAACCGAAACGGATAAAACCAATCCGGGTTTTCTTAATCGGGTCGACCTAGTCGGTTCGGGTCGGACCGTAGTAACTAAATTGAACCTAACCTAAACGGTTTTGAGTGATAAACCGAACCACAATCTTATTTTATTGAAGATTTTCTGACCAAACCGGTTTTTTAAAATCGGACCGACTTGAACCGGATTTAAATTGGACCGGACCAAATTTTTTTAAATTTCTCGGAAATTTTAAAATGTTCAATAAAATAGGATGTCAAATTTCAAATCCAAAATGTTTTCGAACTTTAAATTTAGCCTAAACAGTGCTCTTAGGGTTTCCGTTTTAACACTTTTTTCGGTTAAAACCCTAATACCTAGTTTCGATTATGGGGATGGATCTCAGATATGCATGTTTTTGGGACTGGATTAAATTAGTGGGCTGAACTGCAATTGTTTACTTTCTGCTACATATATATTAGAACTATCGTCTTGACTCAGTCAAGCTAGCTGGATATTAATTGCGAGCATTGAGCTCTGAGATTTAAATATATGTATTGCGTAATAGGATAGACATGCTATGCTGATTCAAAGTGCCTAGAATCCATGTCTAGAAATGTCGCATGATTGATTGTAAGCATGAATTGCAAAACAAACCCTAATATTTTCAAAAAATTTTAAAACTAAAAATTCCAGTCATCAATTATGCATGATTTGTGCGGATATTGCATGTTTTGACACGTATGCTAGGATGTTCAAGAATAGAAAGCATGTGATAATTTACTTTACGTAGAATTATATATGCTAGGAACATTAGACGCATGACGCGTAAGCATGTTTTGGTTTGTTCGATTTTTATAGCATAATATGATATTACGCATGCGTAAATTATCGGATAATTCCTTTTAAAATTATAAGGGCCTTGGGAAAGCCAAGATCGTGTATGCTTGTTTGAAAATTCTTGTTCTGGTAATTTGCAAAATAATAACCGTTTTCAAAAAGACTGGTCTATTGAATTGAACACGACGATAGTGTGAATTCTTTCACGACACCCCCTTCCCTCGGTTTACTGACGGTCGGTTTGGTTTAGTGACTGAAGGATCACTATTTGTCGTATTCCATCCTAATAGATAATCCGATGTTTGCAATTCTGTCAAAATGTTGTTGTCTTCCTAACTTGCATGAAACATATGTGTTAGTTTTGATGGCTGGGTCGGTACGCTTTTATAAACCGTGCAATCTGGATGGTATGGATTACGAGGCATGGAGTGAGATGGTGAGAGAACGTCTTATAGCATGTGACACACATATGTGTATCATGCCTATAAGAAACAAGATGTTGGTACCGCCGGACAGCAACCTAATTCCCAGAATAGGGAATATAGGTTTGGGAGATAAGAAAGCATGCGAGATGATATTGGCAGCCTTGGATAAAGAGGTTGCGGAGGACTTCACACTCAATTATTCAGCTTTGGGCTGCCCTTAAACTCCGTTTCGGAAGTGGAAAAGCAGCTGAAGCAAGACAGGTAATAATGGAGTATAATGACTTACTTTCGAACGACAGCAGCGTAAAACCTGGGTCTAACCAGAGGATCGAAAGGTCCAATTGGAGAAAGATAATCAATATCGCACAGGGATATCCTATGTCATGGTTTGCTGATGATTTTGGACTAGAATACTTAATAACGGCAATTAAGTACTCTATGTACTTATTCACGGAAAGCACCAAAAGAGACTGACATATTCCCTGGTGCACTATCGCAAGAGGACAAAGGAAATAGCAGAGGAAACAGTATCAACTTGGTCCTCAAACGAGATCCGTAGTATGACAAATGCTACTAATTTTGTACCGTAAAAGGTACGCCTCGTTTGCCACATATATGAAACCGTTAAACATTTTATATCACTAAGTCTACTGATATGATTCACTCGTGAATTCCTTTCAGGGGTGCTTGGTGAAGATGGCTGGAGATTTCCTTTTCAACTTTATTTTCCTTTACCTCTAAGAGCTTTATTCTGTATCTAATTACCGTACCAAAGTCTATAAATTCTCTTACTATCAATAAATGTTTGACATTAGTTAATTATGATTCGGAATTATTGAGTAAAGTAGTAACCATTCACTCCATGATATGGTGTACTTATCAAAATTAATCAGCCCAGTTAAATGGGCCCGATCCGAAACAAACAACTAAATTGAGATTCTTCCAATAAAACGGTTGAACCAAAGAACATTCACTCACCTAATCAGTCATCCATCAATTGCATAGTTCCAAAAGAGACCGACCAGAAAATTACATCCTTATTGGTTAAGTACTCCATTAAAATGGTAAAAATCCCGAAATAATATGCATGATAAAAACCGATTTAAAAATTCGAAGACTTATACGATTTCGTAACCATGGTTTAAACCTGGTGTGCGCATGACGCAAGTCACCTCGAGAGACGGGACACGTCGTTTTAAAGTCCGAATTTAAAGCTGAAGTGTTTTAATGAATGCTAAATTTTCGTTTGTAATCATTTGAATATAACTCATTGATAACTACTAAGATTATAAGTATGCTTCAAAGCTACTGCAATCTAGTAAGAACATCAACTATGACATTAAAGCGAACGCTTAAATGCATAGCCCTTGAGGTGAATAATTCTCTGGGTGAGTTCAACAAACAAAAGGAAGAAGTCAGTAAAACGACTATCCCACTATAAGCCTTGAACGAAAAGTTTGGCTAAAGCAATCATTTTATCAAATACTTCAAGCAACATAGTTCAAAGTTACATAATGGTGAAGTTCAACATTAATTGCTCCTCTTGATGAAATTAAGTTGATTCACATTAATGTAACTCTATTTTCCAATAAAATCGGTTGACACATCACCATAGCTAAAAGGATGATACGGGTAAAACCTTATCATTAGCAGCATTACATTGCGCATTAAACAAGTATTTATTAAGAGTACGGTCTACTCTTAAAGGAATACAAGTTTAAAATTAGCTAAGATTGACGGTATTGTGGTCAAACATGACATATTATAAAGATTTTAGGATAAATTTCCAATGTTTTGCGGAACGAACAGACATAGTACTGATTGAATCAATGAATGGTTAACGGAGATTATCAGGTCTTACTAACTTCGAGTGGGAGAATTAATACAGCATAAGTGATTGATATGATATATGATGATACAAAAGTCTTCGTAATAAATCCAGTGAGAGGGCTTACTCCCCCTCACATATAATCATCACTAAATGTTAATGCGAATCAAGTCGAACCTGATAATCATAATGCTGAACCATTGGATGAAAATCCAATACTCGTCGCAACTGCCCATTATTCCTAGTGGGAGGAAATGTTTTTGAACCTCTAAATGGACTACACAGTGCTCATAGGGTTGCTAACATTTATTCCTTGTTTCGATTATGGGGATGGATCTCGGAGATACATATTTTTGGGACTGGATTAATTAGAGGGTTGAATTGAAATTGTTTATTATTTAATATATATATATATATATATATATATATATATATATATATATATATATATATATATTAATGCATGATTATAAATGTAGTCTTGACTTAGTTAAGCTAGCTGGATATTGCATGTTGTGGGCGGAGCCCTGGTTAAATATATGGAATGTGCATTGGGATAGACATGCTGTGATGGTT
The DNA here is from genome assembly GCA_036873135.1 of Clarkia xantiana subsp. parviflora. Taxonomy (NCBI): domain Eukaryota; kingdom Viridiplantae; phylum Streptophyta; class Magnoliopsida; order Myrtales; family Onagraceae; genus Clarkia; species Clarkia xantiana. The sequence continues at coordinate 30,512,169 of JAPTYO010000004.1, forward strand.
GGAAATGCCTAGGATTCATGTCTAGAATGTTGCATAATTGAATATAAGCATGAATTGTAAATCAGCCCCTAATGTTTAAAATTATTTTAAAACCGAAAAACCAGTCGCCAAATATGTATGATTGTCGTGAAATTTTCATGTTTGACACGTATGCTAGAATGTTGAGGATGTAGTTGCATTTGATAATTTACATGGAAGTAGAATTATGTATGCAAGCGTGAGTTCCTCGGAACATTAGACGCATGACGCGTAAGCATGAGTGTAGTTTGTTTGATGAATGTTACTTGCGTATGATGATTTACATGGTTAGTAGAATTATATATGCATGAGTGAATTCATCGGAATATTTTTCAAAATAAAAAGGGCCTTGGGAAAGCCAAGATCGGGTATGGTTGTTTTAAAATTCCCATTCCGATAATTGCGATTAAAACTGTTTTAAAAAACTGGTCTATTGGATTGAAAACGGCGGTAACGTGAACTCTTTCACAGCCATCTTCCATTGGTTTACTGGTGGTCGGTTGGTTTAGATGACTGAGGAATCATTATTTGTCGGATTCAAATTTAATAGATATCTGATGTATGCAATTCTTTCTCAAAATGTTATTGTCTACCTAATTTTGCATAACAATCAATGTGTTAGTTTTCATGGCTGACCCGGTACAATTCTACGAACCACGCAATCTGGACGGCATGGATTACGATGCATGGAGAGATAATGTTATGTATCTTTCGATCGCTGTAAATCTTGACGATCAGGTCAATCATACGGCGGATAGGATGAGCTTGGACGAATACAAAAACCCACATGAAAGCAGCAACAAGAAAAGGTTGAGGAAGGATTGTAATGCACGAGAGTTGATCCTCTCACAGCTGTCAACTGAAGTAGAAGAAGAGTTTACACAACTCAGCGCATTGCATCTTTGGTGTGCCATATACCTTCGCTTCGGTAAGGGTAAGGCCGCTGAAGCTAGAGCCTTGATGGCGGAATACTTCAGTATTCTATGCAGTGATGACAGCATAATAGCCTATCATGATCCTGCTAATGAGTTGGACGTATGGACTCGGGCTAAGAAGGTAATGAGAATGTTTCCTCTTTCATGGTTTGTTAACGAAAAAGGCCTAACGCGTTTGATCAAATCGACCAAGACGACGATAGACCTATTCGAAACAGATGAGAAAGAAGGAAATTTTCCAAAGGACCCCGAGGCATTCGATGAAAGATTCATCGGTATGCTGAAATACTTGGCAACCCCCTAGCAAAAAGAAGTCTAGACGATGATCTGGTGCTTTACGCACCATGATATCAGTACCTTTTTTTGGTACATTTCAGTTAGGGTTAATAACTAAAAAACTGTCCAAGATTTACCCTATGTTAAAATTAAGTGTCTGAAGTTTGAAATGTTAAAATGGACTGTCCCAAGTTTCATTTTTGTTGAAATTTGGTGTCTTTGTGCGTCTTTTCATCTTCATTCCATCATTTTCATCAACCCACCAACCCACTCATAATCCATCACTCTTTACTTTTCACAAAATCGTCAAATTTCACATAAAAATTGAACATTAAAAAAAAGTTTCTAGAAGAGTGGTGTAGAGCCATTTTCCAAGGACAATAGAGCGAGATTTACTTGCCTGGATGTGACCAACTTTTTAGGTGACGGTCCCGGCAAGATGACGAGAAGGGAGTGTGTATGAGAGCTCGAATTTGACAGACTGTTTCGTCGGAATTGACTTCTCTAAAGTAATCACACCGAGACACCAAATTTCAACAAAAATGAAACTTGAGACAGTCCATTTTAACATTTCAAACTTCAGACACCTAATTTTAACATAGGGTAAACCTTGGACAGTTTTTTAGTTATTAACCCTTTCAGTTAAGACAACTAGTCCATCAAACTTCTTCATGACTGCTTCGAGTGTGAGATATGAGACCCCAGTATTGTTCAGTGTTGGTTTTTCTATTTGTTTAATTTATGATTTTGGAATAAATTGTTTCGGTTTCATTGAATAAAGTAGTTACCTTTCGATTCGAAAAGAGTTCTGCATATCAAGATTAATCGACTCGATTAAAAACGGGATCGATCCGAAATAAGTAAATAACCAAAATGAAATTGACATCATAAATGACAGAATCAAGCAAATCCATACATTTTCTCCCACATCTAAGTCTATGGACTAGATCATGCCATTAAATCCATTGATTGCGTCGCTCTAAAAATTAACCGATTAAAACTCTTTCTTTATTATTATTACTCCATTAAATGAAATAATTTGTAATGATAATCAAGTGCGAAACCGAATGGATTAAATTGTATTAAATTCATAAATGAAATGATTTAACCAAAGGTTAAACTGGGGTAAGTTGCGCCTTGCGCAAGTGGACCTCGAAAGAGGAACACATTGTTGGATTACGAGGATGTAATACTACGGAATGCTAAACGTGTACTAGTAAGTAATATAATTACGCAGCGGAATAAAGTACACATAGCTCAATAGCTTTCCTACCCAAGAACGTTGTGGAGGCAGTTCTGATCCTTCGGTCGGAACCCGTACAAGTTCTTCGTGAGAAGAAGTCCTACGTGGTATAAGCTCCACAGCAAAACCTCTGATCGATTCTTCAACGGGGACAGAACCTCGGACTGATGTACACCGAAAATCTCAACTAAGGGTGAGATGGTTTCTCTCAAGTTCCTCAATGGAGGGACTTATTAATTTGATTGATGTGTTAAACCCCTTAGGAGACCCCCTATATATAGCATTGGTGGAGTGGACAAAAGTCCACTCCAACCAATGTGGTACATGGTTCGGCCGAACCATGCTTATTAAGGGGGAGGCCCAATTTTGGGCCTCCCATGTCAATTAGGGATTGGGTCTTGCCCAATTAACCTAATATGACAATTACCTAATTAACTTAGGTAATTTCCTTAACATTGACGTGCTACCAATTACGGCGCTACGTCACCATATGCTAATAGTTCCCACTCGCCGGAATGGGAGGGTGCCTGTTAATGTATTGTTATCCAATAGCATCAACATTTCAGTCATTGTCTCCGTCTCTGAATAGTTCATACGAGGTTTGCCGTGCGACCGGCGGATACGACGGGCATCGTGCTACTCATCTGTTAGGAGTGTTGTAGCGCCCGCAGAACGTTGATTCCCTTTCGTAAATCAATCCTGTCAAAAATAAAATATGTACCGCACTGTATCCTTGGTCAACTGATAATTCTCCAATTGCCCAGTTTTCTACATAGGAATACTTCTCCAGGGCATCCGTACAAGTGTTCACAACCTTCAACTAATATTCGGTTGGTGGCCACCTAGTGAACACAAGAGTCGGTGAATTATAGGTGAACATGACCATCCCCATAGCTTATACCCTTAGTCTAACTCAACCGGTTTCCAAGACGTGGTCACTTGGCCGTTTTCTTTGGCTCTACGCTCGTACGCTGGGAAGCGAACATTGAGCTAGACCTTAGGTATAAGTTCTGAGTCCGAGAGGATACTTTGGGTGCCTCTTCATAAGACACCCGGGATCAATCACACGCTTAAGGTGAAGAAGTATGCGCCCTTTGAATCACAAGGATTCTAGCTAGCACAACCGAGCATGACCCCGTGGTCGAACATGGCACATGTAGTATAAAGCACGCGTCGATAGCACACCTGGACAAGCCAGAGGTGGGATATGTCAATCATGCTATCGCAGAGTCTTTCATCTGGCCCTGAATGTGATTTTAATGATGGACAGAGTCCAACACGGCGATTTACAAAACGAAGATTAAGTCATGCTATAAGCGTGACCAAGTTATCGTCTCGTTTAACCAGGTTTATCCCCCTGGTTCTTAGCCAATCTTGTGTTGGTAGAAGTTCCCATCTCCTACAAGATGACCGTGCATGTGTGACGAGGCAAGGTTCACATCCGACATAATTTTGGTGGAAGAGTTTTACCTCTTCCTACGACTTAGTTTATAGACCGAAAAATCTGATGTTATTTATCATTATGACATTGATAGATCATATACTCAATTTGCAATTCTTTTAGTCAATCGAAATATTATTTCAAATGTCAAAATATCATCACTCATACAAGCCACTTATTAAGCCTTACGTAATCCAAGCAGTTTTACGTGCTTTTCGAAAATTTCTCTACGTAATGGCTTAATTAATGGGTCTGCGACCATATTGTCTGTGGGCAAGTATTCTAAAGCGATTACATTGTCTTCCACAACTGATTTGGTATAATTGTATTTCACATCAATGTGTTTGGTCCTACTATGGTACTTTGGATTCTTAATGCAATGGCTGCTTGACTGTCGGAGTATACCTTCACAGGTTTGCTCTTCTTGTCAGTGCCAATTAATGCAGTAAGAAGCCTTTTCAGCCAGACTGCTTCTTGTGCGTTTTTAGAAAGGGCAACGAATTCTGATTCCATAGGGGAAAGCGCGACACGTGATTGCTTCTTGCTTACCCATGATATGGCAGCATTAGCAAGGAGGAAAACTCCCCTTGTAGTGGACTTACAATCGTCCGGATCTCCACCGTGCCCTTATAGAACAGAACATAGTCGGCAGTACCTTTCAGATATCTTATAATTCGTTTTACGACTTTTAAATGTTAATTGCCAGGATTTGATTGGAATCTTGCTACTAGGCCCACAGCGTAACAGATGTCTGGCCGAGTACATAGCATGGCGTACATTAAACTTCCTACCATGCTTAGATACTCTGCATTCTTCATATGTTCACGCTCCTGAGGGTTCTTCGAGCAATCACGCTTTTACAGCGCGCACCCGAACACAGCCGGCATATCCACGGGTTTAGCATCGAGCATTCTGAATCTTTTCAACCGTTTTTTGATATATGATTCTTGAGATAGACACAATATCCGGGTGGCCCGATCTCGGGAAATTTTAATGCCTAAGATGTACGTGGCCTCTCCCATGTCATTCATCTCAAATGCTGATGATAACCAGGACTTTGATTCGTTCATGAAACTCACATCGTTTGCAGCAATGATTATGTCATCTACGTATAAGGTTATGATGACATATTTAGACTCGGAGGTCTTGGTGTAAACGCAGGGATCCTCGTGAAGATTTACAAATCCGTTTCCGACGATTTCCTTGTGGAATCTGCGATACCATTGCCGAGACGATTGTTTAAGACCGTAAATAGATCATTGGAGTTTGCAAACTTTACATTCTTTTCCAGGAGTAATAAAACCCTCTGACTGCTCCATATAGATCTCTTCCTCCAGGTTTCCATGGAGGAATGCGGTCTTAACATCCATTTGGTGCAGCTCTAGATCGAGACATGCAACAAGGGCAAGGTTGGCCCTAACTGTGGTATAAAGCACAGTCGGTGAGTATGTTTCATCAAAGTCCACTCCGTGAATTTGGGTATATCCTTTCGCAACCAATCGAGCTTTGTATCGCTCGAATTCTCCATTAGCAGTGAGTTTGAGTTTCAAAACCCACTTAGCTCCTATTGCTCTGCGGTTAGCAGGTAAATCAACTAAAGACCATACCGAATTAGCTTTCATTGAGGCGATTTCTTCTTCCATTGCTTTTCTCCATTATTTTGCTTGAGGTCCTTCCATCGCTTGTTTAACCGTTACTGGTTCATCACAGATGTGAGAGTGAAAATCTCGCCTCTCTCAATGGGATACTTCTTGGGAGAAGTCTGTTGCCTTTGACTGCGTCTAGGCTCATTTGTCCCATTTTGAGTCTGATCCATACTCTCACTGAAAATAATGCTTCTTATCGGATCACGACTTCCACTGGGAATAATGGTGGTGTTGGGTTACGACTAAACGACAAAGTCTAGAGACAAGTACGTTTATTGGCGAGATTGACGAATAGATGACCAACCTTGTTTGGAATGGTGAAACAAAGGTAAAATGTCGACTATCACCTTTTGAGGAAGTCGACTTTCAAAACATGATTAATAAAGATAGAAGCGACCAAGCTACCGGACCTCTATTCTAAAGAGTAAGTCGAGTCGACCATTAAAAGCTCTTTCAGAAGTAAACCTTCCTCCTAAGGAAAGGTACAGGTGGCGACCTGCTTCCACCGCCCTAGAAGTAAACCTTCCTCCTAAGGAAAGGTACAGGTGGCGTTCTGCTTCCACCGCCCAAGAAGTAAACCTTCCTCCTAAGGAAAGGTACAGGTGGCGACCTGCTTCCACTGTTGAAGGAAGAAACCTCCTTGACTAAGTAAGGATGAGCTGGCAACCTGCTTGTCACCTACTTAAACTGACTCTGTACAAAACCCTCCCCAAAGGGTAACCGCCCCACGAAGTCGGTAACATTTCCCTATAAATAGGGGCTCACTTTCATTATATAAGTTCTAAGATCTATCAATTACTCTATATTATTTTATTGATATCCATTACTTACTTAAGCTTCAGAGTGGAATCAGGGGCCATCCCCACCACTTTTCAGGTCCTCACCTAGCACAAAGCCACCAAAGGAAACTAAGTGTCCACGCGACCAATAAAGTACCGCGCCTAATTAAGAAAGAAATTTTTTTTTTATCTTTTAAGGCTAATGTTTGTCTTATGATGCTTTTTGTGTAAAACTCAGGAAAGATAAATAAATACAAAGCCTTTTAAGGCCCCTTTTATTTCAAGAATTTCGAGTTTTTCCGTCAAAATACTCAAAGAATCGAATATCAACAATCTGATATCATCTAAATCACTCAAGATTGGTCGATGAAGAGGTGGCGTCGAGGAAGAGCTTTTTCCAAATCGAGAGCGACCATCAGAGATCTGATATCTACTAAATCACTCAGATCGGTCGACTACTCGAAAGAGGTTAAGTATTGAAGAGCATTTTCCAAATCGAGAGCGACCATCAAAGATCTGATATCTACTAAATCACTCAGATTGGTCGACTACTCGAAAGAGGTTAAGTATTGAAGAGCTTTTTCCGAATCGAGAGCGACCATCAAAGATCTGATATCAACTAAATCACTCAGATCGGTCGACTACTCGAAAGAGGTTAAGTATTGAAGATCTTTTTCCGAATCGAGAGCGGCCATCAAAGATCTGATATCAACTAAATCACTCAGATCGGTCGACTACTCGAAAGAGGTTACGTATTGAAGAACCACTGCCGAATCAAGAGTCGACCATCAAAGATCTGATATCAACTAAATAACTCAGATCGGTCGACTACTTGAAGAAGTACTATAAGCTGATCTTCTCAAAGTCATATATCGATCATCCGAAATCTGATATCAACCAAATCACTCAGAGGGATCGATGACTCAGAAGACAGGTTTGATTTTCTGAGGATAAAATCCTCCTTAAATATTAATTATCGATTATATAGAGTTTAAACGTTTCGCTCTAGAAAATCAATTAAGAGCCTTATTCTTGAAAAGGTGAATTCTGATCTTGGGTAAATTTATCACAAGAATGATTGGAAGTAAGGATGAATGCACGATAATTGCCAAATAGAAGGGTCCCTTCTATCATTAATAAATACTGATTACATCAAGTCGGGATTACAGAGGGATGGGAAAAGAAAAAGAAAATCTATACAGAGTTTTTCCTACTCCTAGCCTCCTCTGCTAAGTAATCTCGAAGGAACCTCACCTTCGAGACATCAAAACTAGGGTCCATGGCCCTGATATCCGCTACCACGGAGGCAAAGCTGGAAAGAAGCATCAGCCCACTGGCCATGGCGGCGTCGGTTTGAAAAAACAGCGCTAGCCTTATAGTCAGCAATGATCTCAGGGGAAAACTTCTTGTGCTCCTCTATCTCCGCTTTCAACAAAGCGATCTCCTCTTGATGAGAAGCCACCTTGGCACGAAAAGCCCTTAAGAAAGCAGCGGAGGTACGACGAGCATCATCCATCAATGCTCCAAGAGTCATGGAGGCCCTCACTGTGTCCTTCAAAGAGGCGATTTCTTCGATCATATTAGCGGAGGCCCTTGCAGTGTCCTCCAGGGAGGCAAGTTCTTTGGACATATTGGCGGAGTCCTCTTTCAGACGAAGAAGCTCCTCTTCCAGGCGGGTATTTTCTCCTCGGAGGCGTTGCACCTCTTCTGCCTCGGACTCCACTGAGGCGAGCTTCCCCTTTAAAGAGGAAACTTCTTCACCCAAGTCGATGAGCAGCTGACCGACTTGTAAAAAATCGCGGGTGGCCTGAAAGCATAGCAAGATAAGTACGAAAGCGGTTTTAGAAAAATCGAGATTATGAGGAGGACAAAATTCTTTACCTTGGCCTGCCGATGTAGAAAGATGCGAGCAGTCTCATCAGCACATTCCACAGGAATGCGAGGGCGATCTTGAGGAGGAAAGGAGTCATTTATAAGATGAAGGCTAACTCCCTATTGGCGATGGAATGTCCCTCCTTCAACTGATAGCCCTTCAAAGAAACCAGGGGATCCTAGTTGGCGAAACCCGAGGATGACTAGGGGCAGTATGAAGCATCTTCCAGGAAAAGGGAGGACCTTCAAGCTTCAAGCCATTTACGGCTTGGGAGCTAGAAGCTTCACCACGACCCCCTTCCTCCGGAGCGACTTCTACAAAAGGAAAATAAGTTAGAAAAAGTTCTAAGGAAATCCAAACAAAGATAAAATCGAGAGTGGAAAGTTTCTACCTTTGGGAGTTGGGGAGATAGAAACGGCAGGAGCGACTAAGGAAGCTGTCTCCTGGAACTCTGAGATAGGAGCGACGTCGACCACATGCGCCCTATTGTTAGGCTTGTAAATACCTCTGTGGGCTGTCCTCTTGGTCCTCACACGAGGAGTCTTCACGACGTCCTCCGCAGATTCCGCCTTCTCAGAATCGGGGGCAGCCTCAGTAATAGCTCCCCATGGAGGGTTGTTCAGAGGCGACCTCAGAGCTGGTCGCCGCAGAATCGTCCAAGGGCTCTCCTATTGTCGCCTGACCATAAGCATAAAAAAGCTTCTTAAAGAGACCTACATGAAACCAGAAGAGAATTTAAAAAAGCTACTATGAAAAAGAAGTTACCCAATCAAGAGGAGGATCTTCAGGGCGAAGACGAATTGAGCATCTAATAAGAGCCTCTTCTGTTGTATCTTCAACAGATTTCCACGGTTCAAACTCTTTCGAGGTCACGACGGCGTGAATCTGGCCGACCGTGGCGATTTCCTCAGGAGTTAATCCACGGAGAGTGGGGGGAGGGGATATGGGCCAAGTGACACCTTCTTGACAGAAAAAGTAATAATGCTTCCAGTTTGCATTATAAGACTTAAGCCCAACCACCAATTCCTTGGCCGATTTCGAAGAAAGTTGGTCATCTGAGGGCCATCGACCTTGGAAACCAAAGATCAACGAATTGCTTCTAAACAATTGATAGAAGCATCTAACGACTTGAAGGGTGTATGTTCAATTATAGACGTCGCACAAACACCGAAAACCAACCCAGAAGCGGATAGCATTGACTGTGAGCTGACAAGGATGTAACCCATAATGCTCACGGAGTTCATCCAACTCTGTACAGAAAGGAAATCGGAGCCCCGCCTCAATCTGGCCCGCATATACTGGGACATCTTCATCCCTAGCCCTATATCCTTGTCCAGGGGGACCAGCATAACGAGGGCCTTCATGATCGCTCAGATTACCTAGGGTCACGACTTTTATGAAAGCGGCGCCATCCAATTTATTTTCTTAGGGAGACTCAGGAAAAGAAGGGATGAACCCTTGAGACCTACCTTGTTGTAATTGAGCAGCCATGGGAGTCTGAGAAATGGATCGAAGGAAAGAAGCTTCTCGAATCGGATCGGAAGGACCAGCAGTAGCGATTCCAACAAGGATTCTCTCTTCAGGAGCGCAGGGACGAGGCGAGCTAGGGTTAATGAAGAAAGCACTATATTGATTTGCCAGGACGACTAAAAACGAGATCAGGAAGTAAAAAATGAAGAGTAAATGGTGGTATTTATACTAAAAAGTATTAAATGCTTAACTTCCCAAGGAAGTTTTCCCGAGGTCAGGCATTAATTGGGTCATTCCCTGACAACATGACCGTTGCCTTGCACCTATCAAGGGCTTATCGAGGTGACTCTCCAGCTTCTCCCAGACCAACGGTCAGGAAAGCCATAGGGACTAGCATCTCGCCTCGACTAAAGGTATCCTCTTTTAGCCTATCCAGCCGAGGTTAAGTGAACTAATAGAGACGGAATCTCGCTCGAACATGTTCAAGAATTATACTCGACTCAAGACCTCCTCTTCATAAATGAAGCTGACGACTTAAGTCTCGGGGGCAAGTGTTGGGTTACGACTAAACGACAAAGACTAGAGCCAAGTATGTTTATTGGCGAGATTGATGAATAGACGACCAACCTGGTTTGGAATGGTGAAACAAAGGTAAAAGGTCGACTATCACCTTTTGAGGAAGTCGACTTTCAGAACATGATTAATAAAGATAGGAGCGACCAAGCTACCGGACCTCTATTCTAAAGAGTAAGTCGAGTCGACCATTAAAAGCTCTTTCAGAAGTAAACCTTCCTCCTAAGGAAAGGTACAGGTGGCGACCTGCTTCCACCGCCCTAGAAGTAAACCTTCCTCCTAAGGAAAGGTACAGGTGGCGACCTGCTTCTGCCCTAAAAGTAAACCTTCCTCCTAAGGAAAGGTACAGGTGGCGACTGTTAAGTCTGCTTCCACTTGGGTAGCTTCGGGCTTCTTTTTCACGAACGGGCTCAGGATGTGTGTACAGGAACGGGTACGCCGCGATCCCTGAAACACGATCTTCGAACTTAGTCTTCAACTTCCTGGCTTTGATCTCTCGAAATTCGGATCCTGCACAAGGGGCAGTAACCAGCGTGGGAGAGGGGGGGAATGCTGGTTGGGTCCTCTCCGACGCTCAAGTCAAAATCTTCTAGAGAGAGAAAGCTATTTAGAGAGAAGTCAGAGCATGCAATGCCAGAAAATGAGGGAGTTGTCTAAAATGAGAGACCTAGGCCCCTATTTATAGGGAACCTAAGGATTATGCCCAGTTTTGAACGGTGTGATGTCGGTATGAGGGAAAACGTATACCGTCATCAAGGTGGAATATACGCGCACCGACTTCTCGTACTTGGCAAAATAACTGTGATAAGCGCGCGGAGAACATCGGTAATCCGAACCTACCCGGATTGTTTAGCAATCCAGAGGTCCGGATTGCCTTAGGGCAATCCGAAAGTCCTCCGGTCCGGGTACTGCGCGTATTCCGGACCGTTTTGGACTAGGGTGTCCGCGGAAAAGTTCTTTTACAGGTTTTGGTGTATTTTGCGAGGTCCGAAATGTAAACATGAACCCAAATTGGACAGAAATCTAACACTTATCCCCGAGTCAAGTAGTGGTTCAAAACCCATACTTGACTCTTTTTAAGATAAGATATTCGTCCAATTTAGGTTCGGTACTGACCTCAGGGGTGGCCTGTTTGTCAATTCGAGTGTTGGGATCATAAATTTGACCAACTTCAATTTTACGCCGTATGTACGTAATATGTTTATAGGGTTAGCGTAGCGGACAATATGCGTACAAAAATATGCAATTATATTCGCAATATCATGTAATGAATGAAATACTTGTAATAATAAAGAATTATACAACGTGATAATATCATGATATATGATGTAAACATATAACACATTGTCAATGTGCAGATGACGACATTGTAAACGGATGACGTGATCATGCAATAAGCAAAACACTTAGAATAATATGAAACTGGAAAGCATGCTTGTCAACATGAAGCATTATGTAAACATAGTAAATGATGCAAGCATGTAGTATGGTGCAAACATTCAATTCATACATAGATTCTAAAAATAATCACATAACAACCATGAGTTAGCATCATGCACATATAAGAATAATAAAATGCGTAATGATCTACGAAGCGCGTCATGCAACACTAGGGAGCATGTATGTAAAACAAGCATAGAAGAGATGTAAGTATGCTTATACATGATACTAAGGACTTGTGCGAAAATAGATATTAGTTTAGTCCTTAGCACATGGTGTAGACACTATTAATGAGAATTAGGAAAGAGAATACTCATTATCTTACATCCTTTATAGATAAATCCCCAAGATGCTCTCCATTCTTGATGAAGAGGGAATTCATGGAGGTGTGAATTTGGAGTAGTCACATCATATTTGACATCGATCAAGATCGAATCCGGGCAAAGAGGAGACCAAGGCGGCGCGTGAGGAAAGAGGGACGGCGCGTGAGGTTTCCGTGGCGGCGCGTGAGATTGCAGCGGCGGCGCGTGGGTTTTCGGGTGAGAGCGAGTAGCAATTCGAACTTGCTTCGTGTCGGTGAGTCCAATTTCTTACATGGCTGGATCTTTCGTAACTTCGTTTGGCCTTGATTTAGTCTTGAAATTACCATGTACCTAGTTATCTTACCATGCATACAAGGTGATTGATAAAATGCATTAGAATACTTAGCCCCAAATCGACCAAAATTTTTCTAAGTGCTGAAAATTTTAGAAAAGTGCAAATGAATCGTTATACTTCCCTTATGCATAGTGTTCATTGCCGACATGTTATTCCATGTCTTAGTCTTTGTTTTAGTATGCTCGATATTGATGATCGGTAGTTGTACGTACGTGGCCGTCAATGGTTGTATGTTGGTAATGGTAGCTTAGGCAATGTACGTTGAGCATCATGTATAGATTGTCGGTCATTGTCTCCAAACATGCTAAAACACTTAGAAAATATTTTAACAATATCTAATGCTTGTTACCATAGATGTCGTTGTATGAGCTTTGTCGATAAGCGTCGTAGGAATGCTTAGGAGGTATTGTGTAGACGTTGATAATAACTACTTGATGCACGCAATCCATCCTTGTCGACATGTATGTAAGTACATGGGGACACTTAGAAAATATTCTCCCTTTGTTGACATGTATGTACGTACATGGAAACACTTAGAAAATATTCTCCCCTTGTCAACATGTATGTACGTACATGGAAACACTTCGAAAATATTCTTCACTTGTCGACATGCATCCTTGTCGACATGTATGTACGTACATGGAAATACTTAGAAAATATTCTTCACTTTTCGACATGCATCCTTGTCGACATGTATGTACGTACATGGAAATACTTAGAAAATATTCTTCACTTGTCGACATGCATCCTTGTCGACATGTATGTACGTACATGGAAACACTTAGAAAATATTCTTCACTTGTCGACATGTATGTACGTACATGAAAATACTTAGAAAATATTCTTCACTTGTCTACATGTATCCTTGTCGACATGTATGTATGTGCTTGTATGTGCGCACTTGCCCCCACACTTAGAATTTTTTCTTTATCCATGGCTATGTACGTTGTATCCATATGCTTGATGTAAACGCAGGTTGTATGCCAACACCTTGTTGTATGCTAACACTTGGAAATATGCTGACACATAGTAGCATGTTGTCCGCTTGCAATATGCTGACTGTCATCTTGAGCAAAACACTTAGAAAATATTCCGCCCTTGTAATCATGTATCCATGTCGACATGTGTGTACATACATAGTGCTCGCACACTGATTGATTTGTTGTTTGTAATTTTCAGGATTCCAAGTTACGCAGTCTCCTTTTCAGAGTTAGTCTTCTTGCCGCGGTTACTATGAGTAAGTCTTCTATCCCCGTTCCGCGAGTGACATTATGTTCAGATGTTGGTGACGAGTCGGGTATCAACAGAGTTGAGTCTCTTAAGAATACAACGAGGAATGTGAGTTACTTCTTCAACTATATTGATGAAGATATGTTTGAGTTGTACGCGACTTGTTGTGGACTTGATCCTGCTTTGGAGGGTGTTCTTCCTTATGACGTGTTGCCCGACTCCAAAAAGGGGCAAGTTACTGTTCCTCCTAGTGACCTGTCCACAGCTTATACCTCACATATTAAGGAAGGCCTGCGTTTTCCCTATTGTCCTGACCTGGTGGACCTTTGTCGCTATTACCGGATATAACCCTTAAGTCTATCTCCTGCTGGCCTCCGTGTATGGAGCTGCTTTCGAGTTTTGTTTCACATGCAATCTTGGCACTATTCTACCACCCTTTTCCGATGCTTCTATCAACTGATGTGTCCAGACGCGACGGGGTTATGTGGAATGAAGATGCGTCGGCCAAACTTGCAAGATAAGGGTTTCAAGAAGCTTGGTCTTGGAGATGCCGAGTGGGATCACAAACAACGTCTAGCCGCCCCGGCTGATCGTACTGGTTCTCATTGGCGACATCATTACTTCTTCGTATACGATGTCTGGACTGTTTGGGATGTTGAGAGTGTGGAGAAAGCTTATCATGCTCCTATTTTCTCTGACCTTTCCTTGGATGATAGGGAGGCGGTGAAGAGTATTTTCCGATGTCAGCAAGAGCACCTTTATCGTTGTCTATTACGTGCTTCAGATCAGGATTTTATTGATGCCGAGATTCATATACTTCCGTATGAAGATTTGGTATGTTGATAACTTTTATAACCTGTACTATGTTGCAATGTAGGTCGTATTGATGGAAAAAGCTCGTCTTTGCAGACAGCTAATGATCGTGATAACCCGTCAGTTGGGCGTCGTGTTCGTAATACTGCCCCCACTATTCCTGAAGGCTCCGGACATGAACGTGGTAAAGGACCTAGAAGTGAGGCATCTTCTTGTATCTCCTCTTGACTTGTTGATTTTCCGGGCTTTATTATATTCATGTTGTCTTTGTTCCTTTAGGTAACTCTGTGCATGTGACTGAGCGCGTTGTTGCAGTACCCGCCACTAGTGTTCTTCCCAAGAGATCTGCCGCAGGGGCGTGTCCCTCGAGTGATCCGAAGCGCTCTAAACCAAGTGCGGCTATTCCATCTCTTTCTTGAGATAAAGGGAAGAGAGTAGAGAGTCGCACGATAGCGCCTTCTGCCCTCCGGTCGAGGGACCGTCCCGAGGAGGAGCGTTCTTCCCGCCGAGGTATGTATTGTTCAATTTGACATACTTCTTATACTTAATATATTTTTCTGATGTTTTCTTTGTTTTATGTTGTCCTTATTGTAGCGTTGCCACGCATTAAGCATGATGACTTGATCATGTCTGATGGGATTGATGTTTCCGGAGAAAACTGGTCGCCTTTCTCCACTTGTAGTCTTCATTTTCCGAAGGACTCCAAACTTAGCACTCCAGGATTTGGTGTGCGGGTGCTTCAAAGATGTGTTCCTCCTGGCGATCATGATGTCAAACCATATACTGATGAGGAGGCGCAAACATATGTTGAGAGCGGCTTAGCTGAATTTTCACCGGTAGATTTTGTTCTAACTTTTTTGCCTTCCTGCTGTAAGCGTATGCTTTGTTGTTGTTGATCATGATCGTCTTGTTTGTTGTACTTAGGCTATTTCAAGGATGATGAACATGTCTTCCTTTGTGTTGGAGCTTGTGAGTGAGAGGAGGGCTGCTATCAAGAGCAGTACAGTTTCTCGTGAGCTTGCACAGTCCGAGGAGGAAGTGCAAAATTTGAACTCCAAGTTTGCTGATATTGATACGCGCATTGCTACTCGTCGCGTCCATGTTGAACAACTTGAGGCCGATATTGCTGCCATCAAGCAGCAAATTGCTGAGAACAACAGTGTTCATGATGTCGCACTTGCTTCTGTTCGTGATGAAGCACATAGAGAGGGTGTTGAGAAGGGACTCGCTGAATATCCTAGTACCCTTGCCTATTCTGCTGCCGTCCTTGCTGCTACTAAAGCGGATCTTGCACCTTTGGTTGATGAGTTTGCCAAAGATTATATTGGGAGAGTACACGCACTTGCCCCCGAATTTCCGTTCGACAAGTTAGGTCTTTATTCTTCTTTTGCTGTTAACCATGTTGCATATTTACAACGTAAGGCAGCTGAAGCGGCTTCTATTGATTTGACCTTTGGATATGATAATGCTGATGTTGAACTTGGTGTTGATTTCCTGGACATGCTGTCTTAGTCCTTTAGAGATGATGATATGTTTGAGGCTTTTGTCCAAACCTTTATTTGTGCGTTTGCTTGTATGGTACTTCGTCCTTTGGACCTGTTTTTCAATAATAATAATCATGTGATAACTTGTTAGTAATATTTCATACCTTGAGTTATCTATGTTGTCTGTATGCTTTGGACTTGGAAGATAGGATAGATATCCTTAGATGATGAACATGATGTCCGTAGTTGTGACTGTATGTCGCGCATTGTTGAATGTTATGAGCGCCCCTCTTGGTTAGATTCCAAGGCACGGCAAGATGCGTACGCTAGGTACTTGCAATGTTGTAAGTTGTAATGTACTTGGCACGGACACTTGGCAGTTGGCACTCGGCACTGGCACTTGACATGTAGCAGTGTCGTCTTGACGAAGCAAGACTTAAGTTTATACCGTCTCTTAGTTCCACTCTAAGGCAACGTTGTTGCAAGATACTTCTTGCTTATTTTGTTGTTTTTGCGTTAAATGCTAAAGAGCAAGATAACGTTATACAAGACTTGACTTGTAAGTTTGATGAGTTTTGTACAAGGTTTGCTTTAAAAAGCGTATAACATGAAGCTATCCCTTTTCGGGCCTAAGTCTTCATGGTGTATGAACCCTTAAGAGAGTATACATACTTTTGGTGTGTGGGGTTGTCGTCTATTAAGAGGATTTCCGCCACGGTGGGGTGATCAGTCCCATCATTGTATTTGCCGCATCCTGTTTTTATTCAGGGAATGGCTATGAACATGAGGATTTGCCCGGAGGATTTCACAACATGTCATTTTTTAGAAGTAAACATGGGGTTTGCCCTTTTGAAAAGGATGTCGCAACATGTTACTTTTGATAGATGTGAACATGGGTATTGTCCTTACGAGGAGGATATTGCACCATGTCACTTTTTAGAATAGGTTTTGGTTTTCTTCAAGGCATTGCATGTTGTTTTGTTTCTTGATGTTAATCCATAGTAGAATGCATAATGTAGAGATGTACCTACGAAAGTAGATTAACCATCATTAGATACTTGTTGTGTTTACAATAGTTTTGCAGGAAGGCGTCTATTGACTGCTTCTTCCGAAATACTTCTAATTACAGAAGCATGATCTGCACTTATATTCCTAAAGGTGCACTGAAAAAGATAGATTAGAAGTGAAAAGTCTATCTCCCTCAAATATATCTTGGCGGCTGACGGGCACTATTGTTTGCGACATAGCTTCCCAAAGCTCCATGTGCAATGAATTCTTCGATCTCCATCATCAAAGTCAAACAGCCATTGGTATTGTGCCCCCAAGTTTGGTGATATCGGCACCAATCTTCAATATCCCTGCCTAAGAAGGCGGTTTCCGGCTCAATTGGTCTTGGAAGCTTGTTTTCCAGAAGCTTGACGTATATCTCTTCTACCTCAGTGTTTAAGGGAGTGAAGATGTTAGCGTACTCCATACTTGAGCCTTCTGATTTCCTTGAAGTTTGAGCTTCCATACTTGCTTTGAGAGGTGTGCCCCATCTCAATTCATGTTCACAAGAGATCGCAGTCTCCATTTTATGTTTTAGGCATGCCATCGTCTTAGTTGTACGCCATCCAAATACCCTTCCGAATAGCAAAAATGTTGGCGCATTCATGTTTACGTAAAATGCGTTGATGGCGTCCTTCTTGATTGCTCTTAGTGCAGTTGCATTTTGAGCGAACCTCCGGAAGTAGGTCATGATGGATTCTTCTTCTCCTTGTCTGAAATCAAGCACACTCCGCTTAGACGAACAAAGCATCCTGCCAAGTTCAGACCTTGGCGATAACTTTTCCTTCTTCCTTTTATCATCATCATTTGAGGCAAACAGCTTTCTCTTTGCACCAACTCCTACCATGGCAATTGACACTTGTTTCATTTTCCTCAGGGCATTGACGTAGCACTTTCGTGCGGCTGTCTGATCACCTAGCACCTCTCCGATCCCATGAGGAGTTAGGAACTTCATTTTCTGATGAGCTGTAGATGGCACAATGTCATGTGGGTTGATTGTTGTTCTTCCTAGGATGCCGTTATATGCCCCCAGGTTATTTACCACTACAAATGTGACGTCTATATGCAGTGCCTTCCATCCTTCTCCAAGGATCACTGGAAGTGTGATCATGCCCAATGGGTAGGTTGCCGCTCCTGCGAAACTAACCAGCGGAAATGTGCTTGGCGAGAGATCGGCTTCCGTTTTTCCCATCTTCTTGAGCACTTCTATATGCACTAAATCCGCAGCACTCCCACCATCTACCAGAATCCTTTGCACGTCATATCCATTGATGTCCATTGTTATGACCAAAGAATCGTCGTGGGGATACACTATGTGTTTCTTGTCGGCATTTGAGAACGGGATGACTACGTCTTCCTTCTCTGGTTGACGTCTCTTCCCATACTTGGGTAGAATTTGTAGCTGCGAGGCATAGACATCTCGTGCATTAGAAATGCTACCTCCTGCCGCAGGCCCACCATGGATTACGTTGATGACACCACGCTTTGGCGGTGGTGGGTTCTCATTTACTTTCTCCTTTCCCTTGTTCCCCTATCCGGATGGCTCTGCATGGTTCTTCTTTTGGCGCTTGTCGCCTTGATCCACATATTGCTTGAGCTCTCCTTTAAGGATGAAGTTGTTTATACGAAATCGTAAGCTGACACAGCTGTTCGTTTCATGGCCGTAGACTTCATGGTTTTCACACCATTTATCTTCCTGCTTTCCCAGTGGCCTTTTTCGGAAGTTTGCTGGCTCCCTCCACATGTTATCTTCCTTCATCTTCTTCAGTATTACGAAAAGTGGTGCATTCAAAGGAATGCATTCTGCCAAGTTCACTTCTTTTGGTCTTTGGAATTCTGGCTGATATGGCCTCTTATGGGGCTGGAATTGTCTTGCTTGTTGCGGGCCTTGTTGGGGTTTTGCTTGCTTCTCCTTAGCGCGAGCTGCACTAACTTTCGCCTTATGCTGTTCTCTGAATCTGTCCAGATCCACGAATTCTTTTACCCTTTCCGCCAATTCTTCAAGTGTCTCAGCTGGGCGCTTTGACATCTTTTCAGCCATGGCATATCCTCTTCGGCCTAAATTTGCAATGAAGGCGCGCACGATTTCTCCTTCGGTGATGTTTCCCTGAATGTCTGAGATGTTTTGGTTGAAACGGATATAATAATCTGCTAACGACTCGTCCTTTTGCTGTGTCACCTCATTCAACGCATTTGGCCTTTTAAGGGGTGTGCGCTCTCCCATGTATCTTTGAATGAACTTTGCCTTTAGGCATGCACATGACGTAACGCTTCCACATGGTAGCGAAAAGAACCAGTGCGCGGCAGTTCCAACAAGGGTATTAGCAAATGTCATGGCAACATGATGCGGGTTGTCGTCAGTTCGTCCCAGCAAAGAAGCTTCATGTTGTTGTACATGCTCGATTGGATCTCCTTTCCTCTATATTTCTCTCCACCGATTCTTTACAAGGCATCTGGAACGTGACTGTGTACTAGTTCATCAGAGAATGGATGTGATGCATTCTCTTCAAGGGTATGCATTCCCTTTATCTTTGACTGCTTCATCTTTCTCTCAATCATTTCTTCTAAGGCCTTAGCCGTAAGTCCCGTGATTGGGATGTCATTGTCGTATGCGGGCTTCCTCCACCCATCATTGCATGTGTCAGCATGGCTTGCTGTCTTGAAACTATCTTCCTTGTGTAGGCGTTGTGAATTGCTCACAGGAGGTTGCTTCCATCTTACTCCTTGTTGTTGCTTCACGCCAACACTTGGGGTGCATGAACGTGCTGGCTCCTGCCTGGCCTGTCGGAAGGTACCTTCAGAGTCTCCCACTCCTTCTAGATGCTGCTGCTTTTGATGGCTGACATCATACGACGCCTCCCTAGCTGGTGCAGCTTGTTCGTTAGCATGCGGGGGTGGTGGCGGAGGTGCGGCATATCCTTGACTCCCTAGAATCTCCCTAAGAGCAAGGAGTTCTTCAAGTGCAGCCATCATCGCCAGTGTGACTGGAGGCATGTTGGTTGTATTCCTTGGTTGTTGTTGTGCTTCCTCAGCTGGCATCCCAAATGGGAATTCCTGATTCATCCTCGCCCTTTGCTCTTGCTCTTGCGCAGGTGCATTGTTTTGATCTTCCGGCCCGTATTGTGCAGGAGGCGCATTTGTGGATGGCATGGATGAAGCCGTAGATTCTGCATCCGGAATATGATAAGGTCCTGGTTGGCTTCTCGTTGGCTTCACCTTGCTTGCACCCGCCTTCTTTGGTCGTCTTCCTGTCATGGCTTGCGGTAGGCATGGCTTTTTTGTTCGGATCACGCTGGCGGCGCCAAATGTTAAGTCTGCTTCCACTTGGGTAGCTTCGGGCTTCTTTTTCACGAACGGGCTCAGGATGTGTGTACAGGAACGGGTACGCCGCGATCCCTGAAACACGATCTTCGAACTTAGTCTTCAACTTCCTGGCTTTGATCTCTTGAAATCCGGATCCTGCACAAGGGGAAGTAACCAGCGTGGGAAAGGGGGGGAATGCTGGTTGGGCCCTCTCCGACGCTCAAGTCAAAATCTTCTAGAGAGAGAAAGCTTTTTAGAGAGAAGTCAGAGCACGCAATGCCAGAAAATGAGGGAGTTGTCTAAAATGAGAGACCTAGGCCCCTATTTATAGTGAACCTAAGGATCATGCCCAGTTTTGAACGGTGTGATGTCGGTATGAGGGAAAACGTATACCGTCATCAAGGTGGAATATACGCGCACCGACTTCTCGTACTTGGCAAAATAACCGGGATAAGCGCGCGGAGAACATCGGTAATCCGAACCTACCCGGATTGTTTAGCAATCCGGAAGTCCTCCGGTCCGGGTACTGCGCGTATTCCGGACCGTTTTGGACTTGGGTGTCCGCGGAAAAGTTCTTTTACGGGTTTTGGCGTATTTTGCGAGGTCCGAAATGTAAACATGAACCCGAATTGGACAGATATCTAACAGCGACCTGCTTCCACTGTTGAAGGAAGAAACCTCCTTGACTAAGGAAGGATGAGCTGGCGACCTGCTTGTCACCTACTTAAGCTTACTCTGGACAAAACCCTCCCCAGAGGGTAACCGCCCCACGAAGTCGGTAACATTTTACCTATAAATAGGGGCTCTCTTTCATTTTATAAGTTCTAAGATCTATCAATTAATCTATATTATTCTCTCGATATCCATTACTAACTTAAGCTTCGGAATGGAATCAGGAGCCATCCCCGCCTCTTTTCATGTCATCACCTAGCACAAAGCCACCAAAGGAAACTAAGTGTCCACGCGACCAATAAAGATACTTGAGTGATATAGCTCCCGGCAAGACTTAGAAGTCCACTACTCGAAGTTCCAAGGCCACGTCATTTTGATCCCAACAGGTGGTACTAGAGCTTTGAGCAATAACTTTCCTAGGACGACCCCTTCGTCTCGGGATTTCACCTCCGAGATTAGTTCTTTGATCGATAGGACCTGGAACCGTAGTGATCGATCCGCTCCCATTTGGAATTATGGGAACAATAGGTAGTTGTGTGACATGATTATCGGTTTCTACTTGATTCGCATTCCCAGCAATAGTGATTTGTGTTAGGGGGGAGTGTGCCCTTCCAATGGATTTATTATGGGGATTATATCCTCATTAACCGAATCACTGGATGTGTCAAATCTCACACTCGAAGAAAGTGGGACCTGAGAATCATTGTCATCTTGTTCTAGTTCGATCAAGACTTCGTCTGTTTTTATTTCTCGAAGCGATGGAAATTCGTTCTCAAGAAAAGTGACATCTCTAGACTTATGTTCGTACACATTACCGTTCTCAAGGGCTGACACAAATCATAACCTTTTGAGTTCTCAGAGTATCTGATGAAGATACTTTTGAGTCCTCTGGGGCTTAACTTGCCAAAACGGCTGTCAGTTGTATGTGTGTAAGCCGCGCACCCCCAAGGTCGCAGCTTGGTGAGATTTAACTCTCTACCAGTCCAGAGTTCATACGATGTTGTGTTAACTGCTTTTGATGGGACAAGTTTTACTACATGAGTAGCAGCAAGCAACGCATCTCCCCAATAAGAAATTGGTAATTGTGCTTGTGACACCATGGTTCTTACCATGTCAAGGAGAGTTCGATTACGACGTTCAGCCACACCATTTTGCTGTGGTGTGTTGGGGATCGTCGTTTGACGGGCGATCCCACTTTCTTTGCACAGCTTATCAAACACATTAGAGAGATATTCTCCACCTCTATCGGTGCGTAGGGTTTTAACCTTTCACTCATGTTGATTCTCTACGAGCCTTAGAAAGCTTTTGAAGCAATCTATTGCTTCCGATTTACGAGTAATCAAATGAGTAAACCGAATCGGGTGTAGTCGTCGATGAAAGTTACGAAGTATCGCTTTCCATTTCTAGCAGTTACGTTCATTGGTCCACAAACGTCTGAATGAATTATTTGTAATGGAAATTCGGCTCGTTTTGCTACACTGAATGGCTTGCGGGTGGATTTTCCAGCTAGACGGTCATGACAAGTGTGTTTTACCACATTATTTGTTCGGGGCAAAAGCCCTCGTTTTGCTAACGATTGAACTCTGTCGTAGCCTATATGTCCAAGCCGCGAATGCCATCCGGTCGCGTCAGTTTCTACTTCTTTGGAGGACATTACATACGTTCTATATGAATTTACATTTCCATGTAAATCCATGATAAATAAACCGTTATAAGAAAAGGCATATCCAAATAAAGTATCCCCTTTATTTATGCGAACCAAGGATCTCTCAAATGATAAAACAAAGTTCTTATTCATAAGAGCAGAAACAGAAACAACATTCCTACGGATTCTAGGAGTGTAAAGGACATTTTCAAGAATTAAGGATTTGCTATTGCCCATTTTCAATTTGCAAGTCCCTATCCCTATGACTTCAACTTGTGAGTTTTCGCCAGTGAATATCCTTTTAGAATCCTTCGGCAATCGTCTAAACTTGGCAAATAGTTCTTTATCGTTGGCTATGTGGTCCGTTGCAC
Source organism: Clarkia xantiana subsp. parviflora (assembly GCA_036873135.1). Classification (NCBI taxonomy): domain Eukaryota; kingdom Viridiplantae; phylum Streptophyta; class Magnoliopsida; order Myrtales; family Onagraceae; genus Clarkia; species Clarkia xantiana. The sequence goes on from JAPTYO010000004.1 coordinate 30,535,085, forward strand.
CTGAATCAAGATTCCAAGATGGATTTGAGTCAGTTAACATGACAGTTGAGGAAACTAAAGCTTCCTCTACATAACCAAAGTTGCATACCTTCTCAGGGTGCGATCTGCTGGAACCTGCACCATCGCTTATTCGACGTGGGCTGGAATTCCCGCATACTATCTCAGGTTTTAATCTGGGACTGCCTTGTTTAGGCGTAGTCAACGTTTTACTGTCGACCGCCTGTTGTTTCTTTCCCTTGTTCCTGAATTTCCTTTTCTTATGGCCAGCTTGTCCTGCCACTTTCGGTTCTTTCGACACCGAAGTTAATCGAGTTTCTTCCATCTCGATTAGTTTTAGGACAGATGCAAGATCAAGCACGGAACTGCTAACAATCAATATGGTCTTGGTTGCTCTCCAAGACTTCGGAAGTATCCCTATTATGGCCTGAATTTTATCCCATTCAGCCATTTGACTGTCATCTTCCAATGGTTTGAATAAGCGAAGGAGACCGCATACTTTTTCAAGTATGCTTTTACTGTTGTTGTTCAGACAGGTTTCTAATGTTGGTATAAGTGGGTGCAGTGTAACCGCCATGCCACTTCCATATTTCAGAAAGAGAGCATCCCAGATGTCCTTTGAAGTCGGATCATCCTTATATATGTCATAGAAATCCTGTGACATTTCAGACAGTATCATCTCCTTAGCTTTCTTGTCATCTTGCTCCCATTGAAAATGGGCGAACGCTAGATCCTTTGTTAATCCGGCATTCGGGCAATTCATGGTCATTTGAATGTGGTCAATTAGACCATGTCCTTCCAATATTGTAATGACACGTTTGCTCCACGAGTCATAATTCATCTCAACTAATAGCTCAGGTGATAATGTCATCTATTCATTGATAACAATTCAAGGTTGGGAAGACAACAACATTTTGACAGAATTGCAAACATCGGATTATCTATTAGGATGGAATAGGACGAATAGTAATCCTTCAGTCACTAAACCAAACCGACCGCCAGTAAACCGAGGGAATGGGGAGTTGTGAAAGATTTCACATTATTGTCGTCTTCAATCCAATAGTACAGTCTTTTGAAAACGGTTATTATTTTGCAAATTACCGGAACGGGAATTTTCAAATAAGCATACCCGATCTTGGCTTTCCCATGGCCCTTTTGATTTTGTAAAAATAATCCGATAATTTACGCATGCATTATACAATATCACGCTATAAACATTCAACAAACCAAAACAACATGCTTACGTGTCATGCGTCTAATGTTCGTTAGCATACATAATTCTACTTAAAGTAAATTACCACATGCTTTCATTCATGAACATTCTAGCATACGTGTCAAAACATGCAACCTCCGCATACATCATGCATAATTGGCGACTGGTATTTTCAGTTTTAAAAATGTTTTGAAAATATTAGGGGCTGACTTGCAATTCATGCTTACAATCAATCATGCGAAATTTCTAGACATGGATTCTAGGCAATTTCAATCAGCATAGCAAGTCTATCCTATTGCGCATATCATATATTTAAATCCCGGAGCTCAATGTTCGCAATTTATTATCCAGCTAGCTTGACTAAGTCAGGACGATAGTTCTAATATATGTTGCAGAAAGTAAACAATTGCAATTCAGCCCACTAATTTAATCCAGTCTCAAAAACATGCATATCCGAGTTCCATCCCCATAATCGTAACCAGGTATTAGGGTTTTATCCGAAAACGTGTTAAAACGTAAACCCTAAGAGCACTGTTTAGGTTAACTTTTAAAGTTCGAAAACATTTTGGATTTAAAAATTTGACATCCTATTTTATTGAACATTTAAAATTTCCGAAATTTTTTTTAAAATTTGGTTTGGTCCAATTTAAAATCCGGTATGAGTCGGTCCAATTTTAAAAATCCGGTTTGGTCGGAAACGGTTCAATAAAATAAGATTGTGGTTCGGTTCATCACTCGAAACCGGTTCGCTTTAGATTCACTTAGTTACTTTGGTCCGACCCGACCCGACCCGACTAGGTCGTCTCGTTAAGAAAACCTGTATTGGTTTAACCCGTTCCAGTTTTGCAAATTGGACCGGCCCTATAAACCCAAAGGGTTCGGCCGAAACATTTCTTTTGGGCTAAATAGAGTTTTAAAGTCCACTAAAAACTTAACTTAGCCAACAAGAAACATTAATTATGTAAAACAATTTCCAATATTGCTAATATATATATAAAATTCGGCACTTATATATTATTAATATATATAAATATTGTCAAGATTCTATCTTTAAGATGTAAATCAATTAACAATAAATATATATATATATATATATATATATATATATATATATATATATATATATATATATATATATAGTTTTCGGCCATATATATACATAATTATTGTCAAATATATATTTAGGGATAAAATATATAGACAATATATCTTCTTAATCTTTTTTAGTAACCAAATACTATCAATATATCTTTATCCCTATCTTTTAGCTAAATATATTGATAGTTTATATATTTTACTATATAATGTGAATCTTTCCTTATCTTTCCAATTTATAGATATATTGTCTTCTTTTAATAAAATTAAAATATGGTAACAAATAAATCTATATGCTAGGCCGGCTGAAATTTTACTACTTGCACCCTAAGAAATTAAAAAATTTACCTAAAATACCCCTAGGGTTTTCGACACAAACATGAAAAATTGGAAAAGTTGTCCAATTTTAAGATCAAACCATAACTTGATCATTAATCCAAAAAGTGTTCTTGATAAAACTCATCGTGTTCTTGAAGATCGTGAACATCAAACTCAAATTCAAACCTAAAATTCGGTTTTGATCTATAAAAACATTTAAATTCCGAAAATTTTAAGTTTTTAAAGATCAAACACATGATTTCTTTTTTAAATTTTCGGAAATACCTTGGTGTTCATAAACATAAAAATTTCGGTTTTTCAAGGTTCAAGAACATCAGTTTATCAAAAAATTAAGAACTCCTAATACAAGCTATGATACCACTGTAGATTACGGGGACGTAATACTACGGAATGCTAAATGTGTACTAGTAAGTAATCTAATTACGCAGCGGAATAAAGTACACATACATCAATAGCTTTCCTGCCCAAGAACGTTGTGGAGGGAGTTCTGATCCTCCGGTCGGAACCCGTACAAGTTCTTCGTGAGAAAAGTCCTACGCGGTATAAGCTCCACAGCAAAACCTATGATCGATTCTTCAACGGGAACAGAACCTCAGACTGATGTACACCAAAAATCTCAACTAAGGGTGAGAGAGTTTCTCTCAAGTTCCTCAATGGAGGGACTTATTAATTTGATTGATGTGTTAAACCCTTAGGAGACCCCCTATATATAGCATTGGTGGAGTGGACAAAAGTCCACTCCAACCAGTGTGCTACATGGTTCGGCCGAACCATGCTTATTAAGGGGGAGGCCCAATTTTGGGTCTCCCATGTCAATTAGGGATTGGTTCTGACCCAATTAACCTAATATGACAATTACCTAATTAACTTAGGTAATTTCCTTAACATTGACGGGCTACCAATTACGGCGCCACGTCACCACATGCTAATACACATTGTTTCAAAGTATGAGTTTAATAATGAAGTGTTTAAAATGATGATGTGCTGAATTTTCGTTTGCATTCCTTCGGAAATAACTTATTAATAACATTTATATCGGTAGGAAGTAAGCTTCGAAAGCTACTACGACCTTGTAAAAGTATCGACTGATGCATATGGTGAAAACCTGAAAAGCTCAGTTCGGAGATGGGATAAAATCTCTAAAATAAATTAGCATACGAAGAAGGATGAAGTCGGTTAAACGATTTTCCTTCCGTACGCCTTGAATGGTAAGTCAGGCTAAGCATTCAAATCAAATGACACACTTCTATAAGCATAGTTTATAAACATAAATGTTGTAGTCATTTCGTCACACGTTCCCTATGGGATGATGAGAAAATGATTCACATTAATGTAAACTATGTTCCATTGTAATCGGTAAGACATGCCGCCATAAAAGCTGAAGAATGATAATGAGCTACTCATATCATCATGCGGCATTAATTTGCGCATTAAACACGTATTTAGGACAAGAGCATGTTACTACTCTTTGAAAATACATGTTTACAGCTTAAAGACATGGTACCGTGGTCGAACATGTGACATTACATACTTGAGGACGAATTTTCCGATGCATTGACGTTTTCAGTACAATGAGTCTTGATCAGACAGAAGAGGATATTACTGACATTAGGTCACACTTAATTCGAGTGGGAGAGATTTGAACCAGCAACTCAAGTGAATGACATGGTAAATGATAATGAGAACATTTTCATAATAAATCCAGTGGGAGGTCTAAACACCCACCACAAGTAATCACTGTTGCTGTTTGGACGAATCAAGTTGAACCTGATTATCATAATGCTAAATCGTGGATGTCACAACTACCTATACTACCCATTGTTCCCAGTGGGAGTGATCCGACAAACTTGGTTCCAGATCCTAGTGATCAAGGAATTCATCTTGGAAGTAAGATTCTGAGACCGAGAAGTCGTATAAGGAAAGTTGTCAGGTTATGGTTAAAGCACTCCTCTTGTACCCTATAGAAGTGATGCTCTGATAAGAAGCATCATCTCGAGTGGGAGAATTGATCCCAATTGGAAGAAATGCTCCGATAAGAGGCATTATTCCGAGTGGGAGAGACGTTAAGACTCAAAGACGGGATAATCAAGCCTAGGCGAAAGTCAAAGGCGTCGAACTTTTCCAAAGAAGTATCTCATCTGGAAGAGTGATAACCTCACTCTATCGACTGTCGACATGCATTGAAAAGACCTCAAATGGAGAAATGGAAGAAAATAATAAATGAGGGAGATCGCCTGAATGAGAGCCATTAAAGTCAATAGTTGATTTACCTGCTAACCACATGGGCATATGTATAAGGTGAGTCCTGAAAAAAGACTCACCACTGATGGAAAAGGTCGAGCGATACACAGCTCGACTCGTTGCGAAAGGCTATACCTAACTACACGAAGTGGACTTTGACAAAACATACTCAACACATGTGCGTAAAACCACGGTGTAGGGCCATTCATGGTCCTGGTTGCAGGTTTCGGTTACGAACCTCACCAAATAAGTATTAAGACTGCATTCCTCCTCGAAAACCTGGAGGAAGAGATCTACATGGAGCAACCGGAGGGTTTCATTACTCCTGGCAACGAACGTAAAGTTTGTAAACTCCAAAGGTCTATTTACGGTCTTAAACAGTCGTCTCGGCAATGGTACCGCAGATTCCACGTGGAAATCGTAGGAAACGGATCTGTGAGTTTATCACAAGGATCCATGCGTGTATTATAAGACCTTCGGGTCTAAGTATGTCATCTTAACTTTATGCATGGACGACACACTTATTGCTATAAACGACATGAAATTTATGAATAAGTTAAAGTCCTGGTTGGCATTTGTATTTGAGATGAAGGACATGGGAGAGGCCACGTATATCTTAGGCATTGATAATGCCAGAGATCGGGCAACCGGAATCATGTTTATCTCAAGAAGCATACATCAACAAATTGTTGAAAAGATTCAGATTACAGGATGCCAAAATCCGTGAAAATGCCAATGTTGTTTGGGTGCGCAGTGTCAAAACGTGACGGCCCCAAGAACTTGGCAGAGCGTGAACAGATGAAGGGTGCGAAGTATTTGAGCATGGTCGGTAGTTTGATGTACGTCATGCAATGCACCCGTCCGGATATCTGTTACGCTGTATGCATAGTAGCACGTTTCCGATCAGATCCTGGCCTTCAACATTTAAAGACTATAAAACGAGGAACTCGTTATCTGAAAAGGAACTGCCGACTACGAACTGTGTTATGAGGGTAGGAAGTTAGAATTGACCGATTACATTGACGCCGACCGTGGTGGCGATCCAGATGATCGTAAGTCTACCACTGGTTGAGCATTCCTCCTTGCTAATGCCGTCATTTCATGGACGTGCAAGAAGCAAACCTAAGTCGCGTTGTCCACAATGGAATCAGAATTCGTAGCTCTCTCTAAAAATGCACAAGAAGCGGTTTGGCTCAAAAGGCTTCTAACTGCACTGCTTCATCGAACTTCTGACAGTTAAGCAGCCATTGCGGCAGTTAAGAATCCGAAGTACCATAGTAGGACCAAACACATTGATGAGAAATAATTTCATGCTAAATTTTAATAGTAGTAGACAATAACTATGGAATACTTGTCCGCCAATAACTTGGTTACGGACCCATTAACAAAACCACTACGCAGGGAGATATTCGAAAAGCATGTAAAACTGCTTGGATTGCGTAGGGTTTAGAAATGGAATGTATCTGTGATAACATTTTGATTTAGAAAGTTACATTTTGTAAGCGAAAGAATTGCAACTGAGTTTATGATCAATCGACATCATAATGTTTTGATTACATCAGATTTACGGTCTATAAACTAAGTCGTAAGAGGACGCAATCCTCTGCCAAAACTATGTCGAATCTGGGCTTTACCTAGTCACACAGGTACGGTCGTCTTGCGGTGGAGGGAGGCCTCTACCAAGCAAGACTGGCTAAGAGTCAGGGGGATAAACCTGATTAAGCAAGACGATTATCTAGTTTCGAAGTAACTCGACGTGATCTTCGTTTTGCATATCGCCGTGATGAACTTCGTTCGTCGTTAAACCACATTCTGGGCCAGATGAGAATCTGTGATAGCATGATTGACATATCCCTTTCCTGTCAACCCAAAAGGTTCAGGTATTCTATCAACGCGTGCTTCATACTGAGCGTGCCACGTTCGACCATGGGGTCACAGCTCGGTTGTGCTAGGAAGGAATCCTCGTGATTATGGCGGGCGCAAACTTCTTCACCTCGAGCGTGTGATTGATCCCAGGAGCCTTATGAAGAGGCACCTAAAGTATCCTCATGGACTAAGAACTCATATCTAAGGTCAGGCTCAATGCTCGCTTCCCGGCGTACAAGCGTAGTGTTGAACAAAAAGGCCTAGTGACCACATCTTTTGAAACTGGTTGAGTCTAACTAAGGATATGAGCGTTGGGGATGGTCAAGTTCACCTGTAATTCACCGACTCTAGTATTCACTAGGTGGCCACCAACCGGATATTAGTTGAAGGTTATGAATACTTGTACGGATGCCTTGAAGAAGTGTTCCTATGTGGAAACTAGGCAAAAGGAGAATTAACTGTTGACCAAGGATACAACGCGGTACAATATAAATATTGTTTATAAACATGTTGATTGGAGAAAAGAGAATCAACGTTCTGCGGGCGCTACAATACTCCAACAGATGAGTAGCACGATGCCCGTCGTATCCGCCGGTCACACGGCAAACCTCGTATGAAATATTCGGAAGCAAGGAGCAGATTGAAGGAGTGAAATGTTGATGCAGATTTGGACGACAATACATTAACAGGCACCCTCCCATTCCGGCGAGTGGGAGCTGTAAGCATATGGTGATGGGCGCCGTAATTGGTAGCCCATAATATGTATAGATTACCTAAGAAAATTAGGTAAATGTCACTTAGGGTAATTGGGCTAGACCCAAATCTCAATTGACATGAGAGGCTCAAATTATGGGCCTCTCCTATGCATGGCCGGCCGAAATACCTAGGGTGGGTAAAGTGGACTTTTGTCCACTTTGCTCCTCCTATAAATACATGGTGTTAGGGGATTTTTAGGGTTAATCACTATTATCTCATCAGAGTGTTTTAGAGAGAAAAAACCCTCCTCCCCACACTAGTAGTTTCGGCCGAACCCTTTGCTACACCAAGGGTGTGCCAATTTGCTTTCCAAGAAAACACTCCAGAGATCTCTCCATGCCAAGAATCGATCAGAGGCTTTGCTGTGGAGCTTGTACCACGTAGGGCTTCTCTAACAAGAACCTCTACAGGTCCCGACTGGAGGATCGTGAACCCCCTCCTGAGAAGATCTTGGGTCTACGGATCATCTTAAAGGTATGTGCGAATCTTCCACTGTGTAATTTCGATTACTAGCATGTACTTTGATTAAGTATCCGTAGTGAGTACTCTCCGTTATCTAACACCTCCAAACTGAACAGGTTCGTTCTCTGTTCAACTACATATACCAAATATATGTACAATTATTTGTTTTCATTACCTCGAAATTATAGATTCGACCCAAAACGTACGAGTTCGCACAGATCTAATATGTTTATAGACAGATCCAAGGTCAGGCCGTTTAGATTCAGAATTACAGAGTATTGAAAGTATCATACTGATGATTGTCAAACAAGAGATGGTCAAGCATTGGACAGGAGATTACTCTATCACGATTTGACTTCGAAGAAAAGAGATTCAAGAATGTCTTATTAATATTGTAATTAAATTTATGTCGAATCTGTTGAATTCGCATGTATATTGAAGATCTATTGCGATGTAAATGTATTTGTACCAATGATGTTATTTTATCAATCATATTTCTGATTTATAATATATATTTATTTTTTAATGTTGTCTATTTGATATATAATATAAAAATCTAACTACCTATTTATTTCTAAATTAATTAATTTATGAGTAGAAAATTATAAATAAAAAATAAATTTTAAGAGATGAGTTACAATTAAAAATTCGTCATTGTGAGTAATAGTGAGGAATAACACAATTTGTCACTGATGTATTAGTGATGAATAAAACAACTCGTCACTGATGTATTAGCGATGAAAAACATCAGTTCGTCACTGAAAATTTTAGTGACACGACTTTTTGTGACGTCTTGTGACGACCAAAAAATTTGTCACTAACCATATTTGTGACGAATATTTATTGTCTTTGTGACAAATTTATTGTCACTGATTTTCTGATTTGTTGTAGTGCCTCCGATTTAGTTCGTCGAAAATCGGCAATGCTCGCGCACAACTCTTCCAAATGAAATGTTTGGCCTTTGGAGGAGCTTTCCCCTTCCAAATTCCCTTCCAAACTTGAGGGAAAACTCTTCTTGAAGTGGATGTTTGTGGAGGTGGATCCGCTTGCTCTCTTTCACGAAGACGACGGTAAACCAATCTTGGTAATGCAACCCCTGTTTTGGAACTAGACCAAACAAGTTTGTCTTTTGTGGCATTGCTTCTCCTTACATGGATATTGTGTATAGTTGTGCTTCCCGCCCTGACAAAGCTTGTGTAATATGCTCAAGGTTCCAAATGTTGTCAGGAGGCCTAAGCAACTCAGACACTTTTAAGGTCATGTTGACTCCAACTCTATTGTTTCCTAGCCGATGACCGGGCAAGTCCGGAATCCAAGGATCGTGGAAAACCCTAATAGACTCCTCATTTCCAACACGCCAAATACCCTCATGAGCAAGTATGTCACATCCCATAAGTATGCTCGACTATGCCCATCCCACCTTTTGTCGCCTACATAAAATTCGATCTTGGATAATAGATGCCCTTAAGAACTCTAACCCAAAGTACGTCGGGTTCATTTTGAACTTTCCAAGCTGTTTTTGTGAGCATTGCTTAATTCCTTAGCCAATGTCATACAAGTCCACCGCTTCCAATGCAATCTCCTCTCGTCTTCTTTTTGACCTCACCAAAAGTGAGCCACCATTGAATTGATACCATCACACCAAGATATAGGGAAAAAAAAGAGTCATAGTATAAGTGGGAATGGTTGTATTCATTATTAGGAATAATACATAAATCAGGAATAACTTTCCTTCCTTGTATTATTTGATTAGATTGTATCTCTAATTATTAGGGTTTTCTATCTTTAGGATTTACTATAGATAGCTTTCTGATTTGTATTTATATTATGTATTCTTATATTGTAAATCAATATAATATTATTACTGATTATCATATTGTTATATGGTATCAGAGCTAAATCGCTCCAACGAGCAAAAACAACCCCAGCCGCAGCCCAAACCAGCCGCCGTCTTCCTTCTCTGCTGCCACCATGACGTCAACTGATCCACTCGCTTCCGAAGGCCTAATCACCATCAACGCCGCTGCTCAAATCCCAGTGAAACTCACCCGAAAAAATTATCCTTCTTGGCGAGGTCAACTCCTTCCTTTGTTAGTGGGAACCAATCTGTTGCGTTATGTCGATGGCTCCTTCCCGTGTCCACCCGAGAAGATCACGCAAGAAGGTAAGGAAGTCACCAATCCGGCGTACCTCCAATGGGTTCGGCAGGACCAGCTTGTCCTTCATGGCATCGTCGCCTCAGTCACTGAGCCGGTGATGACCGTGGTTAGTCTCTCGAAGACTTCACAAGACGCATGGACAGCTCTCCGCAAAGCATATGCCAACGCATCACGATCTAGGTTGATGTCGTTGAAGGATCAACTCTCTCTAGCCGAATATATGGAGGAAATCAAGGTAATTTCTGACGAACTCTCTATCATCGGATCACCCTTGGACGATGTTGATCTCGTCATTCATTCACTCAATGGTCTTGGGCATGAATTTAAGGAGATTTCCGCTGCAATTAGAGCTCGTGAAAATCCGATCTCGTTTGAGGATCTTCTTGACAAATTGCAAGAGTATGAACGGTTTCTTCACCGAGATGATCACCTCCAGGAATCGGTGGTTCTCACCGCGAATTTTGCTCACAAAAATCAGCGTCGTCCCAACAATCGTGGAGCAAGAAACAATCAGCAAGGTGGAAGCTCTTATTCTTACTATGGAGGCCCTGGTTCGACCAGACAGAATCAGCCCCGGTCTGACCGCAACGACCGGTCCAACCAGCTGGTCTGTCAACTCTGTGACAAACCAGGCCACTCGGCCAAAACCTGCAGGGTCAAGACCAGACCGGCTCCAGCGGCTCATGTTGCCACCAGCAACGTCGACTCGGGTAATTCTAATCCTAATTCCTGGCTCATGGATTCCGGTGCCTCGCATCATGTCACGTCCGATCTTCAGAATTTGTCGATTTATTCCGACTATGATGGCCTTGATGAGTTAATGGTGGGCAACGGTGATGGTCTTCCTGTCACTCATACTGGTCAAACCTCTATCTCTACTACCTCTGGCTCTCTTTTATTATCAAATGTGTTGCATGTGCCATCTATCAAACGGAACCTCATTTCGGTCTCGCAATTTTGCAACACTAACAATTCGTCGATTGAATTTTTTCCGACTTATTTTGTGGTGAAGGATCTTCGCACGGGGGCGTCTCTTCTTCGCGGGACAAATAGGGATGGTGTATATGAGCTCACCTCCACCCTCCCTCCTAAGGCTATGACGATCATCTCAAACAAGGCAAGCACTTGGCACAACCGTCTAGGGCATCCGGCTTTGCAAACCCTAGACTATCTATTTCGTTATTATATTACTGCAGCAAATAAACCTAATAAGGGGCCTTGTAATGCTTGTTCTTGCAATAAAAGTCATCAGCTTCCGTTTTTTACAACCTCTCTTAAGAGTACTCGACCACTTGAGCTCATTTATTCGGATGTTTGGGGTCCGGCACCGGTTCACTCTTTTGATGGGTTCCGCTACTATGTTATATTTGTGGATCACTTTACAAAGTACATTTGGTTTTATCCGCTGAAGTTTAAATCTGACGTTGCCATGATCTTTCCACAATTTAAGCGGGTCATTGAAAATTTTTTTAACCGTCGAATCAAGTGCTTATATACCGATGGTGGTGGTGAGTACAAGGCACTACAATCTTTTCTAACCATGCATGGCATCTCTCATCTTTTGACACCCCCTCACACGCCACAACACAATGGGGTAGCCGAACGACGTCACCGGCATATTGTTGAGACCGGGCTTACACTCTTGCATCATGCACATGCTCCGTTATCTCTTTGGTCTCATGCGTTCCAAACCGCCGTCTATCTTATTAATCGTCTACCGACGCCGATTTTGAAGCATCAATCCCCGTATGCTTGTCTCTTCAATGAACCCCCGAACTATGTCAAGCTTCGTGTATTTGGGTGCCTATGCTATCCGTGGTTACGACCATACAACAAACACAAAACCGATCCTAAATCTCGGCCATGTGTTTTCATTGGTTACTCACTACAACAAAGTGCCTATCGGTGTCTCGACATCACCACCAACCGTGTTTTCGTATCTCGACATGTTCATTTTGTTGAGGATCAATTCCCCCTTGCAACTCAGCCCGTGGTGCCGACGGGGCTACCAACCGAGTCACTTGTTCAGGAGTGGGATCCCGCCCTAGCTCCTTCTCCGGTCAGTCGCGTTTCGGTCATCCCGGAGCCTCCCGTGATGGTCCCCTCTGTTCCGCCAACTGCTGCCGCCTCCAATGAGGCCCCAGCTGCTCCTGCTCCACCAGAAAATGCTGACTCAAGAGCTGCTCCAGCACCCCCTATGCCGCAGCCAACAGCACCAGCATTGACCCGCACTCACTCGATGACGACACGAGCACAAAACCACATTTTCAAGCCCAAACGGTTATTCGCAGCCACCAAACACCCATTGCCGCCGCCTCTTGAGCCCACTGCAGCATCACAAGCCCTCAAGGACCCTCAATGGCGTGCCGCAATGATGACGGAGTTCAATGCTCTAGTTCAAAATGGGATGTGGGAGCTCGTTCCTTTCAGACCATATATGAACATCGTGGGGAATAAATGGGTCTTCCGTATTAAACGAAATCCCGATGGCACTATTGAACGCTACAAAGCTCGTCTAGTAGCGAAGGGTTTTCATCAACGGCCCGGGCTCGACTACAGGGAGACATTCAGCCCGGTAGTTAAACCGACCACCGTTCGACTTATTTTGGCTCTTGCTTCTTCCTTTGGTTGGCCGCTTCGTCAACTCGATATTAACAATGCCTTCCTTCAAGGGACGCTCAATGACGAGGTTTATATGGCTCAACCCATCGGTTTTGTTGACAAGGATGCACCCACGGCCGTGTGTCGTCTCCGAAAAGCTATATATGGACTCAAACAAGCTCCCCGCGCTTGGTTCGTTGAACTCAGCTCCTACTTGGTTTCTTATGGCTTCATCGGGTCAAAATCGGATACTTCTCTATTCACTTATCATCATGATGACATTCGGGTCTTTGTACTCGTTTACGTGGATGACATCATCGTCACAGGGAGCTCTACTAGCTTTATATCCAAGTTCATTTCCGATTTATCGGCTCGCTTCTCGCTTAAGGATCTAGGTCGACTGAGCTATTTCTTTGGCGTTGAAGTACTTCACACATAAGGTGGCATCTTCATCTCACAAACCAAGTATATTCGCGAGCTCCTCGAACGTGCCGGCATGGACGGTGCCAAGGATGTCGCCACCCCTCTTGCGACCAAACCAACACTCACTCTTCGTGATGGTTCAGCTCCTACACAAGCCACAAGATACCGTAGCATCATCGGCGCTCTTCAATACTTGTCGTTTACACGACCCGATATTTGCTTTCCGGTGAATAAGCTCTCTCAATTCATGCATCAACCCACCGAACTTCACTGGGCTGCGGTCAAACGCCTTCTTCGCTACCTAAAAGGAACGCTTCATCATGGACTCTTCTTCCATGCACGCTCTCCTTTGGACATTCGGGTTTATTCCGATGCCGATTGGGCCGCAAATCTGGACGATCGCACATCCACAACTGCATACCTAAGAATGTGATCTCATGGAGCTCTCATCGTCAAAAATCGGTTGCGCGATCCTCCACCGAGGCCGAATATCATGCACTTGCCGATGCGGCCGCAGAATCTTCTTGGGTTCGGTCTCTCCTGGCTGAACTTGGGGTCACTCCATCTCGACCGCCCACCTTATTATGTGACAACATTGGTGCCACGTACCTTAGTGCTAACCCGGTCTTTCATTCGCGCATGAAGCACATTGCAGTTGCCTATCATTTTGTTCGAGCTCAGGTTCAGCAAGGTCACCTGGTAGTTCAACACATCTCAACTCACGATCAACTTGCTGACGCCTTAACGAAGCCACTTGTCAGGAGTCGTTTTAGGGAACTTTGCACCAAGATAGGACTTCTTGATGGGTCGTCCTTCTTGCGGGGGCGTATTAGGAATAATACATAAATCAGGAATAACTTTCCTTCCTTGTATTATTTGATTAGATTGTATCTCTAATTATTAGGGTTTTCTATCTTTAGGATTTACTATAGATAGCTTTCTGATTTGTATTTATATTATGTATTCTTATATTGTAAATCAATATAATATTATTACTGATTATCATATTGTTATATTCATCGCATTGATTAGTGCTTCCTTCCCCGCATTGTTTAGGAAGAGGTTCTTCCATCCATGAATTTTATTGGCCACCCGATTCTTAAGAAAGCTCAAAGCCTCCTTTCTTTATCTTTCCCATATCGTAGGGAGCCCCAAACATTTCCCAGACGCTTCCACCGCTTGAATTCCTAGCACGTTTTGTATTAAAACGGTTTATTATTATGTGTATTTTCCCAACTTAAAAAATTACTCAATTATTTGCAGATTTTTATTTGTCTTTAGTTAGGAATCATAAAAGACAAAACAAAAATGATAGGTACACGTGCAATGGAAGATGATATACAATCCGACGATGATATACAATCTAACTGTGGTGCTCCGACACAATCCGATTATAAGGGGATGGCAATGTATTATTGTCAAATATTTTGAAAAATACTAACTCTCTCATGGTTGGAATTTGTCGAAACATGAATATCGAATCATTGATAATTACTGCAATTGCAAATACATACATCGATCACTAATCTATATCTATATAATATATAATTTGGATGTTATTTAGGGATTTAATTAGGCTTTGCTAACTGGTTGCCACATCAGCAACCAGCAATCTGATTGGTTGGAGTGATTTAGGTTATTTTATTTTTTATTTTATAAATTTAATTAATAATTATTTCAATCAGTGAATTCAATCCCTATAACATTCTAAGTCTAACTCCCCGCCCGTTTTTATTGTTTATTCTAAAAAAAAAACTTCCTGTCTTTATTACTTGAAAAAAACGCCAATTTTCCTTTTAATCCGTCCGTTCCAATTCTGCCGGAGTTATTAAGATGTGGCTATTCAATTCGAGTATGTAAAATTGTTGCATCTCTTGATCTCATTCAATCGATTTTCTCGGTTTTTTTTTTTTTTTTCAGTGTATGATGTCAAATGTCGCATGTATAAGGAATTAGAGGAAACGTCGTCGAAAGGGATGTGGATCACGTTGTCGGCGAGGCACTGGTCCAGGGGTTGGTTCACCTTCATCCTCTTCCACCTTGGGTGTTTGGTGTTTTCTGCTTAACGATTGAAATACACACTTTAATTAAGCTGATTCCCTTCAACTATTCCACGCTAGGCTATGCGTTACAATTAAAACCGTACTCTTCTACTCCTCACTGGATCGTTTCTGCTTGTGAATGGATTGGAATTTGACGTCTTCAGCTTCCTCTTAATCGGGTATGAATGTTTCTCCAATCTATATAATATATAATTTGGATGTTATAATTAGGTTATAATGTTTTTGTGGTTTGTTCATGCACATTAATATCTTCTTCTGAGACTCAATATGGACATTACATCTCAGCCACTATCTCCACTACAACCTCAACGTTGTCTTATGTTTTGCCTCTGCCGCACGAATTACCCTGCTGCCCAACATTCACCGTTGTCGAATCTGGTCATTCCTAGCCTGACAGGATCATCTTACCCCTCTTCAATCAGTTCGTCAATTCTCCAAGAATCTCAATACCCAAAGATGTTGAAATTGGTCGATGCCACAACAATGATGATTATTGCTTGAGCAAAGTTTTCTCTTTAAGAAGGGAAGTGAATTTGCAGATTATATTTTCGGACATTTGAGTTTATGTCTTCTTTGGTGAAGTGTGCATTTGCTATTCTATTATAGAAATCTAATTGTAAGTATTCCATGTTTAGGTTGATTGATTTTTGCAATAGGTTTAGATTAATTTGGTATTGTGTCAGTTATCTAATCTACAAATTACCTAATTCATATATTTTTTAAACCTTATTTACCTATTATAATTATGAATATGTATTATGCTATAGAAATAAATTGTTGATATTAATTCGTTAGTTTTAATATTAAAACTAATGCTTTCTAAATTTGAATTTAAAATGAATTTCTTTCATAATTATTGATCCATTTTTAGTTTCTTTTTATATTGATTGATTTACTAGAGAGCTGAAGATATTTATATTGTTTTGTTAGGAGATATTACTATAATATAACTGGATTCATGGAAGAAGATAATTTGATATTAGAAGAGTCAAGTGATGGTGCATGAGCTAATGACATGCCATTTTTTCTCAATTTATAAGAGAGTGATGCATTTTATTTGAGCATCTTCAAAGTTACCTCATTTTAAAGTGTTGCTTGATTCAAAAATGATGATGGGTTCAAACTCGAATTCAACCTATTTATCTCTATAAAAAATTTCAATTGTTGTTGTTTCTGTTCCTTCGATAGTTGATCAGTTCTTCTTTCCTTCAGCGAACGAATAGTTCAACTTTCTACAACTCTCGAATGGTATGCTTCTGTTTTCAGTTCTTTAATTCTCGCTGGTCAGATTTCCTTGCCGTGTGGGTTTTTTTAAGGTGCGTCCATCCCTCAATTTCAATTTATATAAGGAGAATGAAGATAAATATGAAGCAGCTGAACAAATTTCTCTAGCTTCTTCTGAAGATAAAGATGAATGTGTTGATTTTTTAATGGTTTTAGATGGAGGATATTGATTCTCTGTTGACCCGATCATCCCTTATTTCTTTATGGAGGGACATGGATTCATGAGTTAGAAGTTATAGTAGAGGAAGGTAATGGGGTCTTAAGATCTTTGTATAGTATATATATACTTTGATTTTTTTTTTCTTCCTAAGGAGTTTTATGTGATAAATTATCGGTTGGTTCCAGTGTTGCTTAATTATGCTTCAGGAAGATATGTGGTGATAGTTTTGGATGTATTAATCTGCTTTGGTTTGGTACTTTTATTTGGAATGAATTATTTATTTCTTATGAAGTATTTCTTCTTTGAGTTATTAAGGATGCCTGCAGATTCATTAAGTTTATTGTTCCACACTGTTGATATAAATTAGTCTTAGAGAAATACCGAAAGTTTTAGCATCATTTTCTAAGAGAATGGACTATATCGTTATACAAGTGAGCACAAAATCTGATCGGGTCAATAAGGTAGATATTAAGTAAATAGTCATTTCTACTCGGGTGTGCTGACAAGGTATGGATCTTTAATTAAATGATATGAAGAATACAAGAAGATAAATACATACATGTCCAGTTTTCTAACCAACTGACATCAAAGTTCATTTTTGGATTTCAGAATAGTATCGCAATCCATTTCTCATACCACGTAGAATCTTTATCTTTAAATTGTACAATACTATCTACATAATAATGGATAAATTATAAATTAAGATTAATACATACAAAATAATATGTAACATTTAAAAAATATCATCTATATAGTATTACATATTATAATAGTAAACTATTCACATAAAATATTAAACCCCGCGCAAAGCGCGGGCAAATACCTAGTATTAATTAATTTAGGTGCATCTTGGGTACTATGCTTCTAAATTGATGCCACATCACCAACTTGAATTCTGATTGGTTGAAGTAATTTGAGTTTTTTAATTTAATTAATAATTAATTAATTAAATTAGTGAATTCAGTCCATTATTAACATTCTAACTCCCGTCTTTATTATTGGGAAAAAAAAAACTCCCGTTCTTAAAAAGAAACTTCCATCTTTATATACTTGCCAAAAAAACGCTCATCGCTCCTTCATCTTCTTCCTTGATCCAATTAAAAAAAACACTTCGGTTATTAATTAGACAACTTAGGGTTGTCTCTCTCAAAATATCAAGCGTCTTCCGTTTCAATGAATGGATTCAACCGCGTCGTCTTGAATGGATGTTCGTTTCAGTTCATGCTGTCGATTCTTATTTAAGCCACCGGCAGTTGGCTAGGGTTTTTAATTGCTATGGACTTTCTCCAATTAAATCAATGGTCATCCATCTCCTCCAGTAAAATCGTGGATTGTATCCAATCTACTATGGCCTATGCATTGCTTTAGCCGATTGGAGAGGCTAGATTTTTTAATTGTTGTGGACTTTCTCCAATGGTCCCTATGCATTGGTTGAGCCAATTCATCATGGGGCTTTTAACGTGGATTCCTCTGCTCATCATGGTGGCTTTTAAGTTTTAACAGCAGTTCTGCAATTTGGCTCTCCATCTTCTTCTAATCGTTTCATATTCATTGGCTTGCTTGGTTTCTGTTTCTGATTGTTGATCACTGATCAGAAAAATTAAAGAACCCCTAAGCCTTATATTCTATCTCTAATAATAATTTTCTGATCAAATTTGCAACATTCATTCATCTACGATGATTTTTTTTTGTCTAATTTACAACCTTTAAGTTGTTTTGTTACTTTACTGGACTTATTTTTTTCCAGTAACTATTCTTCATCCGGCCATGAACTGGACTCCACCGGCGATGAATGGTCTACGTCAAAGGTAGGAGTAAGGTATATAATTTTGTACCATATATATATATTTAAATAAACATAATTTTCAATTAGATAATGATTTGATTTTATATCGGAGTTTTATATTTAAATTTTATTTTGATTATAATTGGATCAGGATATACTGTAAGCGGAGAAACAAAGAATGTATGCGGAGTACCAAAATCTGCATAAAATAGTGTCTCTAACTTTTACTATTGATTATATATTCTCCAAGTTGTTGGAAGAGAACCTGCAGTCTCTCTGTAGAACAGCATATTGTTCTTGACTGATTTTTTATCCTATATTTTCATGTGGTGGCTACTATTAAGATCTGTTATGTATTTAGGGAGCTTGAGATAATTTCTTCTTTTAATTAAACTTAGAAATATTAGTAGTTGATTCAATCTAATTTACGAATTTTCTGTTAAGCGTTAATTTATACTATTATATTAGGAGTAATGTGGGTTTCACTAATTGTCGTGAAGCATCATATATGTCAATGCTAAAAGCTTCATTATAGGGAATGTATGAAATGATAAAGCTTGCTTACTTCTATGGACTTGGAGTCGATCCTAGCAAGTGATATAATATGTGTTGCAGGTTTATGATTAATGAAGTAACAGTCAATCTATCCTGGTTAGTGGTGGTGAAAGTGGAGCTGGTAAATTAGAACGATCAAATTGCTTATGCATTATGTTGCAACAGGAGAGGAAATGTGGATTCTAAAGGTACAAGTGTAAAGCTTAAAGTTTTGGAGGTAACTTGGTGACAGGGAAATCTCATATTGTCATTTGGATGAGGGATTATGTGATACAAATTCATTTGTGGTTGTCTTTGTTATCTAATCCAGTTTTAGAGGCATTTGGTAAAGCAAACAATGTCATAAATCCTCAAGTTAAGTATTTAATCAGTCATCTAGATGTTTTACTGTTTTGGCAAAATAAACTTTAACAGATTTGTCATGAATAAGTTTAAAGGGTTAATAACTAAAAAACTGTCCAAGGTTTACCCTATGTTAAAATTAGGTGTCTGAAGTTTGAAATGTTAAAATGGACTGTCCCAAGTTTCATTTTTGTTGAAATTTGGTGTCTTTGTGCGTCTTTTCATCTCCATTCAATCATTTTCATCAACCCACCAACCCAATCATAATCCATCACTCTTTACTTTTCACAAAATCGTCAAATTTCACCTAAAAATTGAATATTAAAAAAAAGTTTATAGAAGAGTGGCGTGGAGCCATTTTCCAAAGACAATAGAGCGAGATTTACTTGCCCGGATGTGACCAACTTTTTAGGTGATGGTCCCGACAAGATGACGAGAAGGGAATGTGTATTAGAGCTCGAATTTGACAAATGGTTTCGTCGAAATTGACTTCTCTAAAGTAATCACACCGAGACACCAAATTTCAACAAAAATAAAAACTTGGGACAGTCCATTTTAACATTTCAAACTTCAAACACCTAATTTTAACATAGGGTAAACCTTGGACAGTTTTTTAGTTATTAACCCTAAGTTTAAATATGCCATTGTCTATTATATGTTATAACAAAATTAAATAGACTCTTCTTGAGACCCTAAATACAATTTAGAAGTTAACATCCAATTAAAATTTTAATATAATTTTGTGATTAGTTATAAATATGTAAAGTTTATTTTAAATGTTAAAAATAATTATCAGTGTAATTTATAATCGTGCAAGAGGTTTTAATTTTACATGACACTATTTTGTTTAGAAAAAAAAAAGGCCACAATGTCTACATTGGTAATTGTTTTATCAACAGTATATAATAAAATCTCTCAAACAATTGTTACATAAATTATCCAACCCCGCGTGGCGCGGGACAAATACCTAGGTATTTGGATGCAATTAGGTATTTTAGGTTGCTAATTTTGTGCCACGTCATCAAATTAGATTTTAATTGGTCAGTGAATGACACGCGGTGTTCTAATTCTTCTTCCTATTTTCCGTTTGCTCCCTGTTGTGCCGGTTACAATTGCGTTTCTCCTAGACGCTCTTTTTCTTCTTCATTATATTCTTTGCTCTCCAATTTTTTCCGTTTCTCTTTGGGTGCGTTAAGATCGTCGTCCGTTTCTACAATATAATTTCCAATCAAGCATTACGAATTCAACAATTATTCTAATTGAAAGTAATCGTCGTCGACTGTCCGAGTGAAGCTTTGGTTTCAGGTACGTCGTCCCTTTCTCCGTACATAATTAGAATCTTATTTTCCAATCGCTCAAGGTCTGCGAGTTTCACCCGTTCCAACGTTTATTCAGTTTTCAGATCACGCGCTCCAAATTATGGCATCAGCGTTGCATTTTCTCTTAATTTTTACAGTATTTCTTCCATGTATCTTTGATTGAATCAATGGGTGCAAATAGGAGGTGTGAAGCAGAGGCAACATGCTCTCTCTATTGAAAGAGATCAAAGATCATAAACTGCAGAGATCAAACTACAGAAGCTCAGCTTGAAAGATGGCATTTGAAAGGTCGAGGTTTCGTCTCATCACCTAATGATGATGTATTTCCTGGAAAACCCAGATAGAAAAGGAAAGAAAAATGCTTGCTATTTTTTTGATACAGTTGAGGTTGTTTAGCATAAGGATAAGCATTAGATTTATTGAAGCTCAATGATTAAATGTGGTTCTGGTTTTGGGGTTGTGTTTTCATGCATAACAGAGATATGACTTCATGTAATGTAATGTGAATGCTTGATAGATTTCAGGTTACTTCTGATTCTCTGTTTTGGATTTATGAAAAATTATTTTCTGGTCAATAATGATAATGGTCGTTATAAGATGTCATAACAACTAAATTGGTTAGATAATTAGTGTTTTTCTTTATAAAAAAATGCATAGTTGAACATATCTGTTTGAATGATAGCGTTGCTCAACAAATTATTTGTTGTATACTTATGCCTTTGTCTATATATGATCATGTTTGAACAGGTTATTTGATGCCTCAATACTAAATGCATCAGTTTGAAGTTTGTCCATGTTTGATTTCAGTGAACAAGCACAAAAATATGAGTTCAATGTGGTTGAAAGATTTTTCGGGTATGGTATCGACTCCATTTATCATTAGATTCAGTAATATATCATCAAGGTAAGCTCATTATTTTGTTTATGATTGGATATTTCATTTTATTTTGGGGTCAATAACCTGGGAGAGGTCCGAAGTTTGGCCCTTGTGAATTTGAGAGGTCTGAAGTTTGAAATGGTGATAACAAAGGTCTGAAGTTTGGACTTGTTGATAATAGAGGTCTCCGTTAGTTTTTTCCGTTAAAACTAACGGAAGTTGGTCATGTGCATTGCATGTGACCAGAAATAAAAAAAAATTCCAAAAATACCCTTCTTGCATCTCACATGATTCAATGAAAAGACGAAAATGCCCTTAAGGCCACCACCCAACTCCAGCCACCACGGCTCCGGCCGGCCACTACCCAACTCCGGCGACCACCACTCTCTCCGGCGACCACCACCCTCTCCGGCGACCACCACCCTCTCCGGCGACCACCACCCTCTCCGACGATTGGGCCCAAATCGGAGCCACAAAGCTCCGATCGGAGCTCGGTGGCTCCGATCGGAGCTCTGTGGCTCCGATTTGGGGCCACAGAGCTCCGATCGGAGCTCTGTGGCTCCGATCTGGGGCCACAGAGCTCCGATTTGGAGCTCTGTGGCCCCAGATCGGAGCCACAGAGCTCCAAATCGGAGCTCTGTGGCTCCGATCTGGGGCCACAGAGCTCCGATTTGGAGCTCTGTGGCCCCAGATCGGAGCCACAGAGCTCCAAATCGGAGCTCTGTGGCTCCGATTTGGGGCCACAGAGCTCCGATTTGGAGCTCTGTGGCCCAAAATCGGAGCCACAGAGCTCCAAATCGGAGCTCTGTGGCTCCGATCTGGGGCCACAGAGCTCCAAATCGGAGCTCTGTGGCCCCAAATCGGAGCCACAGAGCTCCGATTTGGAGCTCTGTGGCTCCGATTTGGGGCCACAGAGCTCCAAATCGGAGCTCTGTGGCCCCAAATCGGAGCCACAGAGCTCCGATTTGGAGCTCTGTGGCTCCGATCTGGGGCAACAGAGCTCCAAATCGGAGCTCTGTGGCCCCAGATCGGAGCCACAGAGCTCCAAATCGGAGCTCTGTGGCCCCAAATCGGAGCCACAGAGCTCCGATCGGAGCTTTGTGGCTCCGATTTGGGCCCAATCGGGGCCGGTGGCTCCGATTTGGGCCCAATTGAGGCCGTGGTGGCGGTCGCCGGAGAGGATGGTGGCCGGCCGGAGAGGGTGGTGGTCGCCGGAGAGAGTGGTGGTCGCCGGAGAGGGTGGTGGCCGGCCGGAGCCGTGGTGGTGGTCGGAGTTGGGTTAGGTTTAAATTATGGACAGGGGTATTTTTGTCCTTTCATCTTTATATTAATTAAACTTTTTATTAATTCAAATATTACAAAAGGGTATTTTTGACATTTCACACGGTTCTGTTAAATTTAACAGAAAATTTGGACGGAAAACCTAAAAATCACAAAGTCCAAACTTCAGACCTCAGTTATCACCATTTCAATCTTCAGACCTCTCAAATTAACAAGGGCCAAACTTCAGACCTCTCCCAGGTTATTGACCCTTTATTTTGCAATGAAACGAATGATAGTTATACACATTAATACGACTTGAAAATAGTGAATTGTGATTGTGAGTGAACGTCTTTCGTAATGGTTTATTATTCATTTTTCAGATAATGCAGATTCCGACTGCATGGTTGAAGGTCAGGCATTTACAATAGGTGATCCGTCATTCTTTACTATTCCAAAAGAAAAGTAAAATACTTAGGTATATCAATCAACTTGCAAGTACACACCTTCATGTCCACGTAGTACTTTTCTTCCTTTTCTGTGTTAGTTTATATGTTATAAAAAACCAGCTCTCCTCATAAACGAAGTTTCATTTCCAAGCTATATGATTTTTCTGATTCTTTTTGTCCAAGTTATATAGTTCATTTATTTCTCAAGATAACAGTTGTTTTCTGGTGTGCTATATGTATTGAAATAATGGAAGTTTTTTGTGGTAGCATATAGTCAAGATGAATACTTTTCTATGTATGATGAAACTATGAGGTAGTTTTTGTGTTTATTGAGTAAATTAAAAACTATGGTTCTATAGTATGTCCCTCAACCAATAGCACATTCAGCCTCCAAAACAGAGAAACCCAGGAATGGTATCCGAAAACCCAGTACTGAGAGCCTGAGGAAGCTCTTTGTCTACCGTGTGAAATCTGAGAATGAAAAAAATCTATATCAACATCAGAAGGTTTTGGGTTCATGACTCTTTTATTCTTCATGATTGACAAACTCTCCTTTTTACATATTGATTAACAACAATACTTTTAACGAAGACTTAACTTCATCAAGATGGATATAGGATGGTCAAAAGTATTGTTTTTCTTCAATTCAATCTTGCTGCCTTTGAATTGACTAATGTTGTTTTCCTGGTGAATTGTCTTTCTAATATGCAGGATTGACAAATCTCTCACTCACATGTAGAATTCGTTCTTTGTAGATTTTAAAATGAATCACCCACGTTATAGTATCCTGTTTTATTTATTTTCGAGTGATGCATATTGATATTAAGTTGAAGTAAGAGACATATAAGCATGGATGTGACCTTTGTCGAATCAAAAGAGTGACCTCTCAATACTTAAACAACCGGTATCAGATAAATGCAACATTGACAGAGAGATCTGTGAGGAGGCCTTGTGAAAGGGTCTATGCTCATAAGAGAGACCTATATTTTCGTGATTGTATGCAACCTTAAATAATATGCTATTTTGACCAATATATGGTAAACATAAAAGTAATGATATCCATTAATGTCCTTTGGATAGGCTTTCTTCTCGGATTTGGTGCTCTATATGATCGAAGTAGGGTATTACAATTTACAACAAGTTTGTTTATAATCAATATTTACTGAATATATAGGTATAAAACTACAAATTTATATTAATGTCATTGCTGCAGTGAGGGATGTTTGTGTTCAGGCCTCAAGGAAGATGAGTTGGTGTCTTGAAAAAGCAATCTCTATGACATTATATTCGGGGTGTGTACATTTGGTACGCACATTGTTAATGCCATGTATAATGATTGATAGCTCACATTTGTATATTTTGGGCTTCTAGTAATACAACATTTATGAATAGTTACCGATATTATATTTACTTTAAAAAAACCAGACACATAAAATTAAAAATTGTATGCAACATAGTCTAGAAAATATAATTATATTAAATATCTACCCGCTCTGGTGAAATACCTAACAATGTAACCCTAAAAACTGTACATCAAATAATTTAGTTTTAGTATAGTATACATAACATACAATATAATAATAATAAAAAAAACAATTGTTAAAAATTTTGGATTCGAGTTTGAGGATGAAAAAATATTTATGATCATCATTTTGTATTTTACATTTTATGGACAAATCATTAAGAAATTATTCTAGGGGCAGACACCTACGACTCTGTGGAAAAAACATTTTTTTTTGTTTAATTCTGATACATTTAACGAATATCTTCCAAGACACTTCGAGAATTTTGAATTGAAATTTTATTTCAAATTCTTTACCAGCAATTAACAACAAACCCAAAATAACTATTACATAAAATATTCAAACTTGCGCGGATAAATACTTAGGAATATAACATGAAATAGAATACATAAATTGAGGACAACACATAAAAAATAATATGCAATATTTACGATACATTATTAACATAATAATACATAACATAAACACAAATAACTATTACAGAAAATATCGAACCCCGCGCAGTGCGCGGGGAAATACTAGTATATAATAAATAGATTTAACCTCAAACCCTACAGTTGCTTCCTATATGTTGGATCACGGTGGAACTCCGGTACGGACTTTGACGGCGATCCTAGCTCCTTCGCTCCACGCAATCCTGCAAGAGGGGATAGACCGGGCGGTGACCCAGAATCCCTCTCCGATGCTTAAATGAGTGCCTAATACGAACTGGCAAGCAATAATCTCAAAGGGTATGTAATTCAACGTAAATGATCTGAGGTGACCTCTTCCCCTTTTATAGGCGAAGAGACACCTCAGTTACCTGGTGAACCGTTGGGGGTGGTTAGCCCGTAGCCCGTTGGGGGTGGCCCGCCTATCTAGGCCATGATCTCGCTTATCTCGGCCACGCCCCGCGTATCTTGGCCACGCTCCGTGTATCTTAACCACGTCCCGCGTATCTCGGCCACGCCCCGCGTATCTCGGCCTTATCCTCTGATAGCGAGTCCCGACTAACGTCGGGGACTCCAGAGTTGTCTCGTTGTGTCACCGCTCGGGGCCCCTCGTCATCGTGACAGGGCCTATTGTTCTCAGGGATTCATCATCGGGGCCTACTCAGAGGAAACTCGTCGGGAGCGTTCATCTCGCTTGTCGGGACCTCTCATCCTCGGATTCCCTTCGTCGGGATCCTTTGCCTGGGCCATCTTGGCCATCGTTTAGGGCCCACTGGGCCTATTCGCCGTCTCCTCACCGTTAATAGGGCCTAACGGCTGTAGTCGAACCCATCATTTGCCCCCAAGACATGAGGGACTTTTAGTTCGTCGTGTCTTTCAGCTTCCGACCCTCCGACGTCGAAGTCGGGGGTCTTTCCCTTGTCATAGCCATCCAGTGTGAGTCTTCTCGTTTCATGTTTCCTCAATGCCTTGTGGATATCTGCCAAATCCAAGAGGACTCCTCGGTTCCCCAGTCATCCAATGCAGTAGATAATGAAGTGACGTCATCAGTACCCGTGCCTGATTCTCTGTGTCTGCTTTTTCTGAAAAGTGTTTTTCAGGCTATTTCATCATTGCACCTGCTACCATCCCGCACGTTTCATCTCAACGGTCCAGATTAGAACGCTTCAACTTCGACGGTTCAGATTAAAGCGCCCCTTCGACTGTCCTCTTCGCCTATAAGAACCTCACTCAGGGTACAGTTTCCTCTTATCATCTACAAATTTTCGAAAGCTTACTGCAACTCTTGAAACCTTAGTGTTTCTTCGGCCATCTTTCCGGCAATGTCAGGTTCATTCTTCCAGCCTCCAATTATCATGTCAGGTAAGGGTTTCTTCTCTATTGTTCGCCTTCGTCTTTGCTTAGTTTTATTGTAATTTTCCGGAAAAACCTAACGTCCCTTTCAATGGCTGATTTCAGACGGTGGATCTGGTTTCGAGGGAAGGAAGCCTTTCAACTTCGACTATGTTCTGAACGAAATTTTCAGCACTGCTTATGATGCAGCTCTCCGGGAAGGATATATCATTTTCACCGAGAAGCCGATGCTCAAGGCCGGAAATGCATACCACAAGTTCAGAGTGAAGAGGAGCTACTTCTTCATCGGAAACTCCTCGATCCCATGACCCCAATAGCCAATCCTCCAACGGTTGACCCAGTGGAGCCTTCTGACCCAGTGGACCCTATTCCCGTTGATTCCGTTAACCAGGATTAGGCCTAACTGCTCATCGCTAGAATCTTTGTATTCTCCTCCTTTTGTAATCATCGGGCCTTCGAGCCCCATTAATATCAGGCTTTCTTAGTTCCGATTCTTTCATTGCACTTCTCCCAGTGGCTTTACTATACTTTCTTAAGTCGAAACCTCGACACTTAAGATATTTTCGTACATCACTTAAGACGATTTACTAGCTTGCACCACTTAAGGCGACTTACCATCATGCACCGCTTAAGGCGACTTTCCAAGACTTAGAATAAGATCAAGAATCACGCATCACTTAAGATAGCTTAATCTCGTGCATCACTTAAGACGACTTTATCTCGTGCACTACTTAAGGCGACTTAATATCGTGCACCACTGAAGGCGACCTTACATCGTGCACCACTTAAGGCGACTTTACATCGTGCACCACTTAAGGCGACTTTTCAACCTGCGCCACTTAAGGCGACTTAATATCGTGCACCACTGAAGGCGACTTAATATCGTGCACCACTGAAGGCGACTTTACAACCTGCGCCACTTAAGGCGACTTAATATCGTGCACCACTGAAGGCGACTTAATATCGTGCACCACTGAAGGCGACTTAATATCGTGCACCACTGAAGGCGACTTCTCAACTTGTGCCACTTAAGGCGACTTAATATCGTGCACCACTGAAGGCGACTTTACAACCTGCGCCACTTAAGGCGACTTAATATCGTGCACCACTGAAGGCGACTTAATATCGTGCACCACTAAAGGCGACTTCTTAACTTGCGCCACTTAAGGCGACTTAATATCGTGCACCACTGAAGGCGACTTTACAACCTGCGCCACTTAAGGCGACTTAATATCGTGCACCACTGAAGGCGACTTAATATCGTGCACCACTTAAGGCGACTTTTTGATACTTAGAATAAATCTAAGGATCGTGCACCACTCAAGGCGACTTTTCTCGTGCACCACTTAAGGCGACTTAATTCCGCGCACCACTTAAGGCGACTTAGTTCCGTGCATCACTTAAGACGACTTAACAATACTTAGAATAAATCTAAGGATAACTCTGATTGGAAGCAACCTCTTTATTTATTGACGGCACAGAATTGGCTTACATCGAATTAAGCGATAAACAGCATACACCACTTAAGGCGGTTTTACATCGGGCACCACTTAAGGCGACTTTCTTCAAGCATGGTGTTTCTTCAAGTGTTCGCCACTAAAAGAATGCTTTAACGTTCTGCCATCGAGGTCTTCCAACCTGTACGCATTTGGAGCTGGCATCCCCACGACCTTATAAGGTCCTTCCCATTTTGGTGACATCTTGTTGATTCGATCCAAAAGGGTGAACTCGTTGCGACGCCAAACCAGCTCCCCGACGAAGAACTGTCGGGACTTCACTCGCCGATTGTAGTACCTGGCCGTCGCCAAACGCATTCGAGCTTGGACTTCATCGGCTTCCCGCCTTTTCTATTCGAGTAAGTCCAAGTCCAGACGTCTCATTTCATCATTCGTCAGAGGCTCGTAATATCTCATCTGATGGGACGCCACAGCTACCTCCACGGGGGCGACAGCTTCCGTGCCATAAACGAGGCCAAACGGAGTCTCCCCCGTTGATCGTTTGGGTGTCGTTCTAACAGCCCAAAGCACGTTTTCCAGTTCGTTCAGCCACTTGCCCTTCAAGGCATAAACCCTCTTCTTCAGGCCATCCATCACGATTTTGTTGGCTGATTCCACCTGGCCATTAGTCTGAGCATGGCGTACAGAAGCAGTCCGATGCTCGATGTTCAACTCCTCTAGATACTCCCTCACCTGAGAGCCGTTAAACGGTGGGCCATTGTCGCTGATCACCACCTTAGGAATCCCGTATCTGGACACAATGTGGGTCTGGAAGAACTTGATGATCTGATTCCCCGTCGTTCTGGCCAATGCCTTCGCCTCTATCCATTTCGAAAAATAATCGATTGCTACAAGTAAATACTTACATTGACCTTGTGCTTGTGGAAGAGGTCCCACCAAGTCGATGCCCCACTGCGCGAAGGGCCAAGCGCTCTTGATGGATGTCAGATTAGCGGCCGGAGCCGTGATACTCGGGGCGTATCTTTGGCACGCGTCACAGGATCGGACCAACGCCGTTGCTTCCTTGCTCATCGTGGGCCAATAATAGCCCAAGTTCAGCACTTTCCTCATAATGGATCGGGCCCCTTCATGACAAGCCGCGACCCCTTCATGCACCTCCTTCAGGATTCGATTTGTGTCGGGCTCTGCCACATAATAGCCCAAGTTCAGCACTTTCCTCATAATGGACCGGGCCCCTTCATGACAAGCCGCGACCCCTTCATGCACCTCCTTCAGGATTCGATTTGTGTCGGGCTCTGCCACACACTTCAAGTACGGAGTTGAGAACCAGCCCTTCTTGTATAGCTGATTGTCCAGCATCACATAATTAGCCGCGATCCGATGTATCCTGTCCGCTGCTACTTTATCATCGGGGACTGCCCCCGTAGTCAGGTACGCGGCTATTGGGGACATCCAAGTCGGCTCTTCCTCCGATCTTGTCTCAATGGTACACACCTGTGTCGGGTCGATGGTCGATAAGATCACCTTTTCTAAGAAGTGCACCTTCCGATTTTCTTCCAAGGGTGCCCCCAGGGAAAATTTGCTCAAGGCGTCTGCCTCTACGTTTTCCTCCCTCGGGATTGCTTCGATGTCGAAGCTTTTAAGGCTCTCCTTCAAGGTTTGTACCTCTCGTAGATACTTCTTCATTATCGGGCTCCTCGCTTCGTATCGCCCTTGAACCTGATTCACGATTAAAGCTGCGTCACACCTCACTCTCAAGTGATCGACTCCAGTGCCTCTAGCAATTTTCAGGCCTGTGATAAGAGCCTCATACTCCGCTTCGTTGTTTGTGGCCTTGAATGTTAAAGCCAAGGCATATCGGAGCGGTTCACCTCCACCCGGTGGTATCAACAAAAAGCCTGCTCCTGATCCGTCAGAACTCGAGGAGCCATCTGTGTACATTTCCCAGGTATTTTCCTCGTTTGGCTGTTCTGATTGCTCTGCCCTCTCTGGTTGTTCTTCTGTCGGGACCTCCATGGTTGCCCCCTCTACAGGGCCCGCTTCTTCTAGATCGGGGGCTGTAGATTCTGCTATGAAATCCGCCAATGCCTGGCCCTTGATAGCCGTTCTTGGAGCAAAGTGTATGCGAAACTCACTAAGCTCTACTGCCCATTTCACTAATCTTCCCGACGCATCCGGTCGGTTCAAAAAATGCTTCAAAGGCTGGTTTGTCAGCACAGTGATCTCGTGTGCGTGGAAATAAGGCCTTAGCTTCCGAGCAGTAATAATCAACGCAAAGAGGTACTTCTCAACGGCAGGATAATTTGATTCAGACTTGGCAAACGCCTTGCTTACATAATAGACGGGGACTTGATTACCCTCGACAACCTTCACTAACACAGAGCTAATGGCAAATTCAGAAACAGCCAAATAAAGATAGAGCGGCTCGCCTGGAACCGGTTTCCCCAACGGCGGGAGGGTGCGAAGGTGTTGCTTGAGTGCTTGGAACGCCTCTTCACACTTGGCGGTCCACTCAAATTTCTTGTTGGCCCTCAGGACTTCAAAAAATGGCATTGATCGGTCGCTGGCTTTGGACAGGAAGCGATTCATTGCAGCTAATCGGCCATTCAGCACTTGTACCTCCCGATGGTTTATCGGAGACTGCATCTCCTCGATCGCCCTCAGCTTCTCGGGATTCACCTCAATTCCTCTCTGGCTCACCATAAAGCCCAAAAATTTCCCTGAGTGGACTCCGAAGGCGCATTTCGTCGGGTTTAAGCGAACTTGATGAAGCCTCATCCGCTCAAACGCCATGGTTAGGTTGTGTACATGATCCTCGGCTTGTCGGGACTTCACCAGCATATCATCCACGTAAGCCTCCATGGTTTCTCCCAGCATATCTCCGAACAGTTTGTTCACCATCCACTGGTAGGTGGCCCCAGCATTGATCAACCCGAAAGGCATGACATCGTAGTGATAGATGTCACTGTCTGCATAAAATGCTGTGTGAGGAGCATCCTCCTTGGCCATCTTGATCTGATTGTAGCCCGAGTACGCATCCATGAAGCTCAACAGCTCATGTCCCGACGTGGCATCTACCAGCTGGTCGATTCTCGGGAGTGGGTAGCAGTCCTTCGGGCAAGCCTTGTTCAGGTCGCGGAAATCCACACACATCCGCCATTTCCCATTAGTCTTCTTTACCAGTACTGGATTAGCGACCCAAGTCTGGAATCGAAGCTCTTTAATAAACCCAGCATCGAGCAACCTGCCCACCTCCTGCTGGATCGCAATCTTCTTGTCTGTGCCCATCGGACGCCTTTTCTGCGTGATAGGTTTGATTGCGGGGTCTATCTTCAGCTCGTGCACGATCACATCGGGGCTGATTCCTGGCATGTCGCTCGGGGACCAGGCAAACAGCTCCTTGAACTCCTTCAGCAACTCAATCAGTTTTTGAGCTGTCTCCTCAATCAGAGCAGACCCGATTTTCACCTTCCTCTGGGGGCCGTCGATCTCGACTTCTTTCAGATCTTCTACGGGGGCGGGACGCCCAAACTCCTCTCTAGGATCTGTGTCTTTCTGGAGGACAGTCATGGCCTCTCGCCTCCTTCTTCGTGTGGCATTAACGTAGCATTTTCGAGAAGCTACCTGATCACCCTTGACTTCCCCGACTCCGTGGTCGGTCGGGAACTTCATCTTCTGGTGCACTGTCGAGGCAACTGCCATCAGGGGGTTGATGGTAGTTCTTCCGATAATCGCGTTGTAAGTCCGCAGAGTCAACTACCACGAACTCCACGTTCCGCCTTTCTGATTTCCACCCACTACCAAACTCCACTGGTAAGGTGATTACCCCTAGCGGATAAGAGGTTGAACCAGAGAACCCGACCATCGGGAAGTTTGCCTCCTTCAGATCTTTCTTCGTTTTTCCCATGGCCTCCAGCGCGTCCATGAATAGAATATCGGAGGAGCTCCCTCCGTCGATTAGAATTCGCTTCATTTCGAACCCGTCTACATCCAAGGTTACCACCAAGGCGTCGTCGTGCGGAGTTTCCACGCCTATGAGATCTTCCGACGAAAATGAGATTACCATCTCTTCTTTCAAGGTCCAGGATCGGGACCTCTTACCCAGCACCACCGCCGTAGGGATTCTAGAGGCATAAACCTCTCGGGCGGATGAAGTATCACCTCCAGCAGCAAACCCTCCATGAATAACATTGATAGTGCCCCGTCTCTCCTTACGAGCACCGGATGACTCTGGGTCGGTTCTCTTCTTCTTTGGGGACCGATCGCGGGATCGGGAACGGGACCGCGATCGGGACCGAGAGCGGGATCGACACTGCTTATCCCCGACGAATTCCTTGAGCTTCCCCTTCTGGATCAGCTTTTCGATCTCCTTCTTCATTTCCCGACAGTGGTTGGTGTCGTGACCATTTGCGCGGTGAAATCGGCAGTAGCGATCCGTGCGAGATCCCAAGAATTCTCCGTCCTTCTTTGGGGGGTACCTGGAGATACCTTGTCGTTCCATGACCGTCCATACCTCCGTCATGGAGCAGTTGAGAGGAATGTCGAGATCCTCCCGCTTATCCTTCCTTGAAGAATGCCTATCGTCCCTTCGATCAGGGCGGCCTCGATTCCGACTACTTTCGGGTTTACCCTTTGACTTACGATCGTCGAAAGGTTTAACCGACTGCTTCCCTTTGTTCGACTTTGGGGGCTCCAACTCTCCTGCGGCTATCTTTGACTCCTGGACATCGATTTGCCGTTTTACCCTCTTCTGAAGTGCCTCCATATTCCACACAACCTTTTCAGCTACACTGTGCATTAGGTCGGAACCGTAGGGGGCCGTTAAGTTCCGGATAAAGGTACGGATGGTTTCTCCCTCCGAGATCTCCTCATCAATCTCTGCCACACTGGCAGTGTACCGCTGGTAATAGTGCGCCAGCGATTCGTCGGGCCTCTGTACCACCTGGGTCAGGGACCTCACACTCTTCAGCAAACTTCTTCGACCCTGGTACTGCTGAATGAACCGGTCGTGCATATCTGCCCAGCAAGTGATGCAGCCTGGGGGCAGACTAAAGAACCAGGTCAGGGCTCTTTCTCCAAGTGTGTTCGGGAACAGCGTACACACTATGTCTTCACTCGGGGCTCTTCCCAGACACGCCATGAGGTGTTTCTGGACATGACGAACTGGATCTCCTTCACCATCGTACTCCTTTATCGTGGGGATACCCAGCCCTGGTGGGGCTAGGGTGTCTATGAGTCGGGGAACGAAGGGATGAGTAGACCGATCCCTCAGCTCCGATACCAGCGGCTTCTGCTCTCCCATGCAGATGTTCACGATCTTTACCACCTGATCGGGGGTAATGGGACCATTCAGGGGAATGGTCCTGTGCTGTACTGGCCCTGGCCCATCAACCACGAACCTCTCTGGCTGAGTGGACACCCTATTCCTGTCCTGACCTCGGGGCGGAGCTTCCTGCGTGTTCCGAACCTCTGCTGGTGGGGCCACTTCTTCCAACGGGGGCATCTTCTCCTGCCTCCTCGCGGCCTCCCTCCGATCTAAGAGAGCCTCCACGGCTGCCAAAAACATGGGCATGGCTTCTGCCACGGCTCTTGTCAGGTCCGTAGCTGGGGGAGCCTCCTGCCCCCTATTGCCCTGGTGCTGAGCAGCAATGTCTTCGGGACCTTCATGGTGCCCCCCTGTCTGGGAGAGCTCAGCCGGGGGATGGTTCTGGTTTTCCTCCTGTTCTGGTAGCGAATTCAGAGTTGTTGCAGCGGGGTGACGGGAACCACCAGATTGTCCCTGTCTCCTGTGCTTGCCAGCCGCCATCGATCGAGTAGAAGACATATCAACTTTTTGTTTGATTCCCACAGACGGCGCCAATGTTGGATCACAGTGGAACTCCGGTACGGACTTTGACGGCGATCCTAGCTCCTTCGCTCCACGCAATCCTGCAAGAGGGGATAGACCGGGCGGTGACCCAGAATCCCTCTCCGATGCTTAAATGAGTGCCTAATACGAACTGGCAAGCAATAATCTCAAAGGGTATGTAATTCAACGTAAATGATCTGAGGTGACCTCTTCCCCTTTTATAGGCGAAGAGACACCTCAGTTACCTGGTGAACCGTTGGGGGTGGTTAGCCCGTATCCCGCGTATCTCGGGTGTGATCCCGCCTATCTAGGCCATGATCTCGCTTATCTCGGCCACGCCCTGCGTATCTTGGCCACGCTCCGTGTATCTTAACCACGTCCCGCGTATCTCGGCCACGCCCCGCGTATCTCGGCCTTATCCTCTGATAGCGAGTCCCGACTAACGTCGGGGACTCCAGAGTTGTCTCGTTGTGTCACCGCTCGGGGCCCCTCGTCATCGTGACAGGGCCTATTGTTCTCAGGGATTCATCATCGGGGCCTACTCAGAGGCAACTCGTCGGGAGCGTTCATCTCGCTTGTCAGGTCCGACTCTGTCGGGACCTCTCATCCTCGGATTCCCTTCGTCGGGATCCTTTGCCTGGGCCATCTTGGCCATCGTTTTGGGCCCACTGGGCCTATTCGCCGTCTCCTCACCGTTAATAGGGCCTAACGGCTGTAGTCGAACCCATCACTATATAACACGTGTTTTTATCGGATTTAATTCATCATAATTATTATTTTTATGAGAATGCAAATATTGTTCTCCATATTGAGCTATTTTATTCTCTTTTTAAAATTTAAATTGGAGTAAGAGAGTTATGGTTTCAAATCAAGATAAGGGTGAGGGTGAAATTTATATCTTGAACTTATCAATTACACATTATTGCATGGACGAATCTACATAATGCTTTACGGGGTCACTGGACACCGCTTAACTCGACCGAGCTAAAGCAAAAAATTAGCAATTAACGATAAGGACCCCGTATAAAAATTGCAAAGGACTCCATATAAAAATTACAAACTAAATTAAAGACATATAATGCTCAGCGGTTTAGTTGTCAGTGGTTTAGTTGGTTTTGCATGCATAAATTAATTACTCCATCCTTGGTTCAAGTCTCAACATCCACACTTTTGCATTATATATATTATTAATCTTCTTCATCTTATGCCATTTTTTAGTTTTAAACTAAAATTAAAAAATATATTTACTTTTTGTTACAAAAGTAGAGAAGAGAGGTAATAGAAGAGAGAACTTGATGATGTCTTATTATCACACATAAGGAGCCCTTATATAGGGATTACATATACTTGTGGAGGAAGTGAATTTAATACTAGGAAAGTCTAAACAAGGAAGATGGTATATACACGTAATATTGAACATCCACTAAATATATTCATAACACTCCCCCTTGGATGTTCATAAGGGAATTGTGCCTCGTTAAAACCTTACTAGAAAAAGCTCATTGGGATAAAAATCTAGTGAAGGAAAAAGAGTACACAATTATGGATCCCTTTTGTAAGCTGCCTCGTTAAAAACCTTACCAGGAAAACCCGATGGGATAAAACTTTGGTTAAGGGAAAAAGAGTGCAGCGGTGTAGATTCTCCCCCTGATGTTGACATCGCGTAATTTCATTAAGTCGACGCAATCCAATCATGTTCGCCAATATTCCAGATGTCGCAGTCGATAAAGCCTCCTTAAAAGATCCACTTGATAGTCATATGAACAAATTCATTGGATGAAGAATAACTTGAGGCGAATGTGTTTTGTACGTCTCCTTTGATATACCATCTTCAACTCGAGCTATATAACCTGCATTATCTTCATATATACAAAATAATGGTACAATATATTTATTATCCAACATTCTTGGAAAAAATTTCATTCTAGCATTTTCAATCCTTCTAGGATTTTCACTTTAATTTTGCTATCGGCTATAAATAATTCATATGTGGGACGCATTCAAAACTTTTTATGTACTGCCAACGTAATAATATATTTGAAGGTGATTTTTCCACTAAATGATCCATATAATAAATGCCAGGATTTCGCATATAACATTTGTACAGGTTGTGCGTATATATCTTACGACACAATTTATTTATGCGGGAAATAATTTGTATTCACTGGCTTCCACCTTATGCATTTTTCATGTTAATACTTGAGTCTTTTCAAACTTTGGCCAATCATAATACTTGTTTAACATATTGAGCTCAAGATCCTCGACTCCTCGTCTTGTTTTAAGATTTCAATCATGAATAATACTCAAAACTGTTGTCGACAACTTTATATTTTACGGTTCCATCACTTCCCGTTAATGACATAACTCATTGAGATCTCTTTATTACAATTATTTTCAGGTACCTGAACCACTTATGGGGTTTCATATTTAGTTATGTCTCTTTTCCTTTTTGGGAAATCGCCTCCGTAATAAGACCATATTTATCTATTTTCTTTCCGTGCTCCATTCTTGTTAAAAATATTTGGAACCAATATCTAGGGCTGGGCATGGTTTGGTTCTGATCCAAACCGGTTCAGAACCGAACCAGAACCGAATTTGTGGTTCAAGTGGTTTCTTATACCGGGAAAGAACATAACCGGATTTGGAGCTATAAAACCAAACCATAGTAGAACCGGTTTAGAACCGGTTCGAACCGGTTCAGAACCTTTTATTAAGTAAGATAACTATTATGTCGAAGTAAAACATCGGAAACATGTCGCCTTTTGTAATATCTGATATTTTCTAATCCTTTTATACTAATTTGCACTATTTTCTCCTCTGTGAAATTCTAGAACCTAAATGAATGAACTTTTCTATCAATTCCTACCATACCAAACACAATCCGTAGGTTATATGAACTTGAGTGCTCAAGTGTATCAAGTAAAAGAAGATACTTATATCCTCAATAACACTCTCACAGTCTCAATTCTCTATATGCTTGCATTCGAGCCTTGGTTACCCCCGTTAAACAGTCATCCTGCATTGACCTTAAAATTTCATTTTTCCTACAACATCGGTGTGACCAAGAACATGTAAATTTTGTGTGCATAGGTTCCAGATGTACTATCTTTCAAAGACTGAATTGAACTGAACATTCTTTGTTGAATATGAATCCTTTATAAATGAAGTGTCTGCAATAAAATCCCCTCACTGAGGCTGTGACAGTGCTCGATGACAAACCCTGCATCACCGCATGACTTATACAACGCCAAGGAATGACTGATCTCCAATAAATCCATAATAAAATGCATTCTAGAGGTCATAATCCAACCCATTTGAACCAGAGGTGAAAGCTGGGCATGTGTGAGGACAACCAAAGTTCTCTTCCATATAATTCAAGGTAACTAGGAGAGTCCTCGTTCTTTCATTGCACACCAAGATCTGAAATTCGATGTCATCATGAAAAGAGAGGCAATCTTCGACATGTGAAGCCCCCTAAAGAAAGCCACCTGCCCTGCGCAACAATGGCATCCACCAAATCCTCCCATACAAAATTAATCAACCGTTTCTTCGCCGGGAACATGTGTGGTTTCCAGAACTCCTCATGAACTAATCTCAGCCTCCAATCGAACTGGTTTACTCTCCCAATTACATGAACACCTTGCCACAAATCCATAGCGGTCAGAGGCCGAGTACCAATCCCTCATCTTCATATCAACAGAAATCCCAACAATTTTGATATTGGGCATAGAAATGGAGAAGGAAGAACAATGGTGAGATTGGTGGAGGAGGTGGACGAAGTAGACGGGTGAAGCAGCGGCGACGATGGCATGGCTCAAGCATTTCGTCGAGAACCTGGATTGCGAAGTTTAGAGATGAAATGCTGCGGCTGGGCACTTCAGAAATTATTAGGGTATTGAATGAATTATTTTGAAGCGAACCGGTTCAGAACCGGTTTTAAACCTGTTTTGAACCAGTTAAGAACCGCTCCATATATTCATTTTTAAAACCGAACCATAATTGAACCGGTTCTGTCCAAACCGGTTCATATCGGTTCGGTTTCGGTTTGGTTCCGGTTCAGTTCACCTGAACCGGTTTTTCTGCCCAGCCCTACCAATATCACACACTTCAAGCGTGAATTATTTTTCATTATAGTTTGTCCAACCGGGACATTTCAAATTGGAGCATTTGCAGCCGGTAATTAACTTATGACTTTTTTGGTCTCATAAAGTCACTTAATAGGCAGTATGTGAAAATGGTTATCTCTTTGAACTTCAGGTTCATATTATCATTATGCGAGGATCTAAATGAGATAATAACAATTTTTGTTCAGTCAATCTATTTTCTGCCAGCTGCTTCTTTTCTCCCCCTAATGTTGGGAAAATTTGTTCATCAATAATAATCAGCAACTCTTGCTTTAATATATATCAGTCATTATTCCCAAATAATTGATTTAGACAACATATTTTTCCCAACATTCTAGACCCATATTTGTGCGTTGCGGTGGAGCAGTTCAAATATATATCGCACATCATAAAATTCATATATGGGAAATTTGTCTATTGACCAAAAGTTGGTTGTAATGGGAGAACTGTGATTTAACATTTGTTTGGTGCGCAATTATATTGCTGCTTTCATAATAGCATGCATTTGTACACAATTTGCTCTCATTGATAGCATGTTAACTATATAACCGGAGGTTCGTTGTAACATTCATGCTAAACTGCAAATATTGACAAAGAATTGTCTAATTCTTATAATAATTATCAACTTCCAATATCATCATCATTCTTTATTGCATAATCTGGAAATTTTGCTATTGCAAATTCGTGATAATTAAATGCACATGCGACCATATTGTAGATGCATCTTTTAAAATAATATTGTGGTCCACATGGCAGGTGAACGGACCCATATTCACCTTTTATTATTTCCATAAATTATGAAATTTTATCCCGAACTTAGTTGATGATGATCGCATAATGAATTTTCCTTTGAGAGCAAATATCATAATGATTTATGGAGAATCTTCAGGTTCTTCCAAATAATGTGTTGCGCATCTTAAGTGATCCGGAATGGTCTGTAACCGGTCACGCCAAATATTGTATTATATGGGTAAAACTTCTGGTTTACCTCAATGCATCAGTAAACTTCAGGTTTAACTGATATGTATATCTTTCGTATTTCCGTAGGGGATATGTCATGTATCTCTTGTAACATAATCCGCATATTGTTATTTTATTCATCGTCATCATAATGATGATTGCGGAGTAATAAATTCTTTATAATAATATATAATGTATATGTAAGATATAAATAACAATAATAAAAAATGTAAAGAAATAAATAAATAACTTCGTATAAATGTTCAATTTCATGATTTTCGAGATCATTTATAGCTCAATATATTAGGATCCTTATTTGTAACTCAAAATCTTTAATGATCTTTTGTTTATATCGCAAAATCTCTTAGGATATTCAGATCTCATTTTCATGATCCCAGGTCATTCATAAAAATAATTCAGGATCTCTGTTCATAATTTAAGATTTTCAGGGATCTTCAATCTCGTTAATTCATAGTCCCATATATTTAGGATATTTAGGATCCTTTATTCATTTCCAGATCTTCTAGGATCTTCACGATCATTTATTCATAACTCACGATCTCTTAGAATCTTCAGGATTCTTTATGTATAACTCATGTTTTACATGATTCACTTTTCATACTTGAAGATCTTTACTTCATTAAATCATTTTTCATACATTATAGGATCTTCTGGATCCTAAATGTAGTAATTCTTGAGCTTTTGAATAACTATTGATCTTATGGATCATTTTATAATAAAATGCAATAAACATAAGAATATATGTATTTAATAAATATAATGCAGTGTAAGAAATAAAAATATAACTGTAAATACAGTGCAAGAAATAAAAAGATAATTGTAAATGTGAAAATTTTAAAATATGAATATTCATAATCTTGATCTTCGAGATCATAATATCGAATCTTCATGATACGATATTAGTATTGAATGCAATTTTCTTTATCTCAATATCTCAATTCGAATAATATTTGCTATTGAGGCCAAACTTTGCCTAATTTCATCGCGCTTCATAAAATTATCAAATTTCGCGCTGCATAGTATCATTACTTTTTCTGCTAGCGTCACCACGCTTATAATTATCATTATTCCAAATCAATTGGACTTTGCATTCTTTTCATGCATTCTTTATTTGTAAAAGACATCGATATCATGATGATGCTAATTATTTTATCTTTTTTCAAAGTCAACCATGACATGATAACAATAGTAAAATCGTATTCCTTCAAAGTCAATCATAAACTGCCGCACTCACTTCAGGGAGTGACAAATATTTTTATTGTAATCATAATATGCAATACTCACTTCAGGGAGTGCAAGATATTATCATTGCAATCATAAACTCTAATACTCACTTTAGGTAGTATCATATAACATAAACTACAACACTCACTTCAGGGAGTGGAGCATATCATCTTTATAATCGTAAATTGCAACGCTCACTTCAGGGAGCGTAATATATCTAGTGGGTGATGCGTATAATTTTTGTTCATCAATTACATATGAAGATATCGAGCAATCATGTGTCAAGCTCCACTATTCTTTTTTCATGATAACTTGTGGGTTATACCTACTTTCATTAACCCACCTACTTACGTTAAGGAGTGGAGCAATCATACCAAGAAAAACACAACCATGTGATATCGTATGCCATAAAATCAAGTCTGATAAATCCAATATATTGTTGCCTAATAATTTGGATTAACATATTGAATAATCAATAGAAATTAATAAACCTGAATTTAATAAATAATATTAATTAATTGAGAAAACTTAATTAAAGTGTTATAATTAACCTCTTTTTTTTTTTAGGGTTTGAGATCCACCGATCGTCTGCGCCTCCGCTTTCTATCGCTCATTTGCACCAAAGACAAGGAATACAGAGTATTAATTAGTAAAATTTATGAAGGATATATAGCTTTATACAGCTAATGTGAGTATGAATGTATAATTGAAGGGAAAAAAAAATCAAATATGAATTCCCATAAATGAAGATGAGTAGTTGGTTGAAAGGAAATTCACCATCTGGTTGATGATGATCGACATGCTGATAATATAATATATAAGGATTTGGACGTCGTCTTCGGTTTGTAGGTGACCATGAGAGTGGTGAAGGATGGGCAGTCGGTGACCGTGAGAGGTATAAGGATCTGAATGTCTTCTACGGTTTGGATGTTACAATGCTCTTAATTAACGTCGTCAACGATTTTGGTTTTCGAGCAATCTCGTGTTGATAACGTGTTACAAAAGTAGAGAGGTAATAGAAGAGAGAACTTGATGATGTCTTATTATCACACATAAGGAGCCCTTATATATGGATTACATATACTTGTGGAGGAAGTGAATTTAATACTAGGAAAGTCTAAACAAGGAAGATGATATATACACGTAATATTGAACATCCACTAAATATATTCATAACACTTTTTAATATATTTTCTAATGTGTTTTATATTTTTTTCCCAATGACATTATACTTGCTTTTAATCTAATTTTTTTAAAACATTTCTTTATTGTATAGTCTCTTTCATCTTATGTCATCTTTTCAGTTTTAAACTATAATTAAATCATATCTTTACTGTTTAATATTATTTTGCCGTATTTAATATTTGTTTTTCTCTCAATAATATAGGTTTTGATCTAAGTTTTTTATTTAATCTTGATTAATTGTCATTTATTCTTCTCTTAAACAATTATTTTTCTTTTATGTCTCATTTCTCTTCATGTATCATTAAAAAATATTTTTTACAATTTTGCAAGTCTTTTTTTGATTTAAACAAAAATATCATTAATTTTTATTTATTTCATTCTAATTATTTTTTATTTCTTTGTTTGATCAGGAACAATTATAATTTTTGTTATGTTCTTTATGTTTGTATTGGATATTATCAAGTTTGAAGTTTTTTTATTCATTACGAGAACATATATAGTTGTAGTTTAACAATTTTATTACGATATTTTTAGTTCGACCCGAAATTATATTTGATCAGACCGATTTTTAACTATAGGAAATTTATTGTGCACCCACCTACCCCTGGGTCCTGGATTCGTCACTTGATTATTAATCTTAGTTAAATTATGTGTTATTTGATTAATATAAATAGGAAAGTATTTTTCATATTATTGACGCAAATAAGGAATTACCAATTTCTTTCCTAATAACTTTCACTACTGTATTTTCTTTTTCACTTCTGCCATAATTCTTTTGAATTT
Organism: Clarkia xantiana subsp. parviflora; assembly: GCA_036873135.1. Taxonomy (NCBI): domain Eukaryota; kingdom Viridiplantae; phylum Streptophyta; class Magnoliopsida; order Myrtales; family Onagraceae; genus Clarkia; species Clarkia xantiana. Next base: position 30,577,241 of record JAPTYO010000004.1, read on the forward strand.
CCATTTTCTTTCGTGTGTCTACTCTTTTTCTTTACCTTCTCTTCCGCTACATCATCAGCTTCTTTCGGTCTTTCTTCGATTTTTGATCTGCTTCCTCACTCATGTTGGTCTCGATCGTTCATCCCATGGCTCGTAAGATTCGCTGATAGTCTGAGTCTAGATAGAGAAAGGGTGGGACTTTGGTTGGAATTCCGCGATGGTGTGTCCGATTTTGAACAAGGAAAGCTGCTAAGTTGGAAACTTTAGGTGGAATATGGTACAGGAAGCTATTAATTGGTGCTGAAAGTGTGGAGTTTGATCTGGGTCTCGTTGATTCATCTGGATTTGTGATATGGGTGGTTGTCTGCCTTGTTTTGGATCATCCAACAACAAGGGCGGCAGTGGGGGTGTGAAGGAAGTGAACGGCAAGAGAGACTCTTCAGTCAAAGATGCCTCAGCTGCTCACACTCACCATGTCAGCCGAGTCAATTCAGGTAAAATACACAAATTGTTTTCCTTTTAAGGTTTTCTGAAACCTTTGTTTTCATTGCAGTTAGCTTAATTGATTGATGTCAATGACTTGTGCTTAAGAGAGGATGAATTGATTATGTGCAAAGATTTTGATTTGATCCGGGGCATTCCTGCTTCATATTTGGCGTAATTGGGTTTGCCTCATAGTTATTTCGATTATTGCGGCATAGTGTATTGAAATGCTTTGGAATCCCATAGTTAAAATCATAGTGTTCTTGCTATTGCTTGCTTGGATTGCATAAAAGGGGAACGTTTTTAAGTTATAACTCTGCTTGTTCTTGATATTTTATATTGCTCAAGTTTTTATTTAAAATTGCAACCTCCCAAGAGAGTTGACATTGCTAGACCTTGTTGACTCAGTTAATGGAGGTTGCTGACCACTTAGAATTTTCATTCCACGGTCAATTGGCTGGTCGTTATCATCAAATCAATGTGTCTTGCTTCTCTATCGTGATAAGTATAGCATATCCATTGCCTCTAAATGTTGCTATAGAGTCTGCGTTTGTGAAGATACGAACTTTAGAATTTTCGATCAACCACTATCCTTGATGTTTTTAATAAATTCTTGTAATCATTCCTCTTTGGAAAATCAAGCTTAAAATTTGTAAAACAACTAGCATAGAGTTCGTTTAGGAAAAAACAAAAATAGAAAATGTAAAGCTTCTCATATACTTATTGTCTAAATGGTGAAAGTCTTTCTTGCATAATGCCCCCACATGAGTTATGAATCTGCCTAGAATAAGCTACACTAGTTTGATTCTTCAAATGGTTTACCTGCCTAACAGATAAGTCAAAATCTCGGACTAACTCTGATCCAAAGAAGGAAGCTGTGGTCCCAAAAGAGGGACCAACTGCACATATTGCTGCACAGACATTTACATTTAAAGAGCTCGCTGCTGCCACCAAAAATTTCAGACCAGAGTGCCTGCTGGGTGAAGGAGGATTTGGACGTGTATATAAGGGTCGCCTTGAGAGCTCTGGACAGGTAACTAATAATGTGAAGAAAATAATTAATATTAGTTTGCAAAGCATACATATCTCTTTTCTTAATTGTTAGCTAACTCATTAAAGAGAACCGAGACGGTGCTAATCTCTATATATAGACAAGGTTTTTTTTTATCACATGTATAGCCACAAGTACATGATTTTTTAGTAGCATTTTCAGTTCTCCTATCACTATACATTCCGGAAACTTCAAACTTATCACCTCATTTTCTGGAACTGAGAGCTGCTCACCATCATCTTCATTATCTGACGACGAAGATGAATACGGTACACTGATTAATTCATCATCTGGATCAGTTTCATACAACTCAACTAAAATTTCTTCACTATTCTGTGCTTGTCGAGTCGCCCGATTATGTCCTTGTTGAGTACCACCAAGCCCTTCCACACAAAAATTATTAATTAACTCACTAACACACTTTTAAAAGTTCTAGAACACAAAAATTCAAGCGGTTGTAAATTCGAATCAAACATTCCACAATTGTTCAAACTTCAAACCTTCAGTCAAGTGAATCCAACATATGGGCATCCAATGAACATTTTATATGATCTAACAAGATATATATCCATTGAAAGATAACCTTTTGTATAGATTAGATAGACCACCAAATCAGATAGTATAATTAAACTACAGATTATAACAGTAACAATTTTTTTTGGCCGAAAACAGCCTACCAATTGATAGTGCATATTCTGCAAAAACACCCAAATTAGAGAACAGAATCGAAAGGGAACGTACCATGCATCACTGATTGTCTTGCGTGAGTACATTCTCCAAAAATAGGTGGGCTTGTTTTTAAAATTAGGCAACGACTTGAGAAGAAGAATGAAGAAGGAAAGTCAAGCCAAGCAACTGAAACGGACAAATATATATATATATATATAACATTAATATTTTGACCTAAACAATAGGAGGGAAAATAGAAAGAAATCATATTTGGTTTTAGATTATCGGTGCTAGTAACGGTTTATTAACTATAATTCTAGGGTTATTAATGATAAAATTTATCTGTAGGGTTATATTAAAAAATAGAATCAAAGTCTAGGCCTACATCTGATTAGAAAAAACGTTACAGAACTGTGAAATCTCATGAATAGATCTATCTTGTCCTCAACATATGTAAATTACCCTTTAAAGTCTTTACTGTACCTTTGTGTATATCATTTGTTGCTATGCTCTGTGCTGCATCTTCTAGTACATGGACCATGTTGATACTTTGGATTATGATTATGAATGAATATCAATTGGCTATGTTTTACTACCTAGCCAAAAAAAACAGCACAAAAAAACAAAACACTTTTGATGCTATATAGGTAGTGGCTGTTAAGCAGCTGGACAGAAACGGACTTCAAGGGAACAGAGAGTTCTTGGTGGAGGTTCTGATGCTTAGTTTACTACACCACCCAAACCTCGTAAACCTGATAGGTTATTGCGCAGATGGAGACCAACGCCTCCTGGTTTATGAGTTCATGCCACTTGGTTCACTGGAAGATCACTTGCATGGTAAGTATGCCACTCAGGTTTTGTAATGCTGATTGTATTGTCTTTTGCATGAGCCTTGCAATTTTAGTAATAATAGCTAGCCAACAATTGCCCATTTGGCATTTAATTGCTGTGCACAAGCTGTTTAGCATTACAGACTTTTCCAAATATACAAGATACGATGATTTAACTAGTCCTTGTTAATTGGTTTTGATTTAGTCAGTGTCTACCCATTTTAACAAATTTGTATAGCTTGTTGTCTGCATTGGTATACTTTTACAATTACCATTTCAAGTTAGTTGTGGTACTTTGATACCCGTCAAACTGGTCCTGAATATGATAACTTGCCAAATGGAGATGCACGAGAGTGAAGGTTAGGATCAATATGTAACTTATTGAAGTTTTTTACAGAAAGTTAGGGGGACTTAAGTTGGGATTATCGTCACTGACAGTATGAAATCTATTGAAGCTTGCTCAACATGATAGAAGTGGGTTTCAGTTGAATAAGGATATGAATCAATTATCTCTTAATGTGTATCGATTCATTCATCCATCATAATATATTCTCTCGAGTCACGACGTAATCTTACAATTGCAAAGAAACAAAAGGGAAAGAGGTGTGATTGGATTTAGCTGTTTGCCTTGGAGCTTATCAACATGCAATTTTCATCTTGCCATTCCAACTACTTGCTATTAAGTTAGTGTCATTCTAGTTCGTTGAGTTCATAATAGACTCAAGTTCAATGTTTTGAAAGATGCCTGAAAATTGCCTCTTTTTTACGAGCGGTTTTCTTATTTTATTTTGCCGGAACCCGGAAACTATTTTTTTAATTCAAAACACAATTTTTAACTATCATTGTAAGTGTTTTTAATGTTCGGCCATATCTTTTTTTCATTTATATATAATAGCTCTTGACTTGGTTTATGTTATCAAAAGGTAATTCATATCTAACTCTTACTTTTATATTCTAAATTGCTGACAATGGAAATCATTTATAATGGTAGACTTAGATAGATGTAAGAAAAATATAGGAAGCATCTTGGATCCGATTTCAATCTATGATAATAAAAACAAGAGCTGTTCGAACTACTTTTAAACCCCAACTGCAAGCATGTCCAAGGCAACTTCTTTTACGACCTATGACGTTGAGTGGATGTGCAGATCTAGTTCCAGCGGACAAGGAAGCACTGGACTGGAACACAAGAATGAAGATAGCAGCAGGTGCAGCCAAGGGGTTGGAATACTTGCACGACAAGGCAAACCCGCCCGTCATCTACAGAGACCTCAAGTCTTCCAACATTCTTCTCGATGAGGGATACCACCCGAAGCTATCGGATTTTGGGCTTGCTAAGTTGGGGCCGGTCGGGGACAAAACCCATGTGTCAACACGGGTGATGGGGACTTATGGTTATTGTGCCCCTGAATATGCGATGACTGGTCAGTTGACATTGAAGTCTGATGTATACAGTTTTGGTGTTGTCTTTCTTGAGCTTATCACGGGGCGCAAGGCAATCGATAACACTCGGGCACCCGGGGAACATAATCTTGTTGCATGGGTACGTAATCTCTAACTAACTAACTAACCCATTGCTTATTTATGAAGAAGAGAATGTTGAAATGCATGGATGCAGGCACGGCCTCTATTCAAGGACAGAAGGAAGTTCCCAAAGATGGCGGACCCTAGACTGCAGGGTCGGTATCCAATGAGAGGGCTGTACCAAGCACTTGCGGTGGCAGCAATGTGCTTGCAAGAACAAGCTGGGACGAGGCCGTTGATTGGGGACGTGGTGACAGCCCTAACATACCTTGCATCGCAGAAGTATGATCCGAATGCAGCATCTTCGCAGCAGAGCAGTAGGGGTGGGACCCCGAGGGTGAGGGACGACAGCAGAATCCTGCTCCTAGTAGATAGCCCTCCTCACGGTTCACCCTCCTCCCCACACTTTGACGACTTTAGGAGAAGAAGAGATAGAGAAGAAGTGAGTATTGGGTCGGGGAGGAAATGTGCCGGTGTGGTTGATACAGACGAGAGGGATAGTCCGGTGAGTGGTGGTAGGAGGAATCGGGATTTGGAGAGGGAACGTGCCGTTGCTGAAGCCAAAGTGTGGGGAGAGAACTGGAGGGAGAAGAAGAAGTGAGGACTGCCTGCCTGCCTGGAGAGATTGAGTTGAGTTGGTATAATTATGCAGAAGAAGAAGAGAGAGAGTTAGTGTTTTCGGCCCGTTGCTTATAAAAGGGGTTTTTTCCTTTCTTGTTGTTATTATCCAACTCTTTTGGACTTTGTTTATGCTTCTTCTTGTATTCTCCAACTTAGAATATTCTTCTAGCTGCCGCTACATATTATGATGATCATGAGTGGGTTAGTGAGTGAGTGAATAGGATTTAATGTTGGGTGGTACCCTCTTAGCTTTTAATTTTATATGTAATTAGTATCCTTTTTTTCGTTAATTATATTATTATTACAATATTTACCGATTGTTCTCCTTAGGTTTCCTTACTGTAGTATATGAGTAGCTCTCTTTCAGAGTAGGCAACTAAATATATCGTAACAAGAAAAGAATATATCCCCAACACTCCCTATAAAGTTGGAGTATATATATCATGTCCACCCAGCTTGGCAGAAATATATTGTCCACGAGAGCCACCTAGAGCTTTGGTGAGAATATCAGCGAGTTGACCACTAGAGTTAACAAACTCAGTTGCAATTGCCTTGGAGACGATCTTCTCTAGAACAAAGTGACAATCAACATCTATATGTTTTATTCGCTCATGAAAAACTAGGCTAAGTAGAGTGCTGCTTCATTATCACAACAAAACTTCATTGGTTTATCATCTCTAATCCTTTAACTCTTGAATAAGTTGTTTAACTTTCAGGAGCTCACATGTGCCAAGTGTCATGACTCTGTATTCAGTTTTAGCACTCGAGCGAGCAACCACTTCATGTTTCTTGCTTTTCCATGAGATTAGGTATCCCACAACAAAGACACAAAAACCTGATGTAGATCTTCTGTTTATTGGACAACCTTCCCAATCAGCATCAATATATGTCATCACTTCAGTGTGTCCTCTATCTTTGTATATCAATCATTGACCTGGTGACTTCTTGATGTATTGGAGTATCCGAGTTACAGCCTGCCAATGTTGAATACATGGAGATTGCATGAACTGACTAACCACACCTACAGCAAATGAGATGTCTGGTCTAGTGATGGTGACATAGACCAATTTACCCACCAACCTTCAATATCTCTCTGGGTCATCATATAACTCCCCCTGATTTGGAAAAAGTTTACTCTTCGAATCCATAGGGCTATCAACGGGCCTACAATTCAACATGCTCGTTTCTTCGAGAGATGCAAACATCAGTCGTTGATTGAACTACTTCAATCCTAAGAAAATATTTAACATTCCCTAAATCCTTCGTATGGAAGAGACTAAGTAAGTGCATCTTCAATTGATTAATCTTCTCATGATCGCTCCTGGTAATAATAATATCATCAACATAAACTATCAAATAGACGCAGAGACCACAAGAAAAATGTGAATAGAAAAGAAAGTGATCGGCTTCGCTTCGCGACATCCCGAATTCCTGAACAACATAGTTGAATTTTCCAAACCAGGCTCGTGGTGACTGCTTAAGTCCATTCAAGGAGCGACGCAACCTACAAACCAGACCTGACTCTCCCTGAGCAACAAACTCTGGTGGTTGCCCCATATAAATCTCTTCTTTAAGCTCTCCATAAAGAAACGCATTCTTAATATCCAACTTGTTGCGTCCAAATCCAACCGGGCAGTCAGACTCTTCGGCACTTCGGGTTGGGGACACGCCGGGTGTCGGGAATGGACTTTCTGATGTTGGCAAGGGGCTGTCAGCAATGTGCACTTGTCGGCAAGGTACGACTGTCAGCAGTGTAAGCTTGTCGACAAGGTACGTCTGTCTGGTGTGCGAGCTTGTCGGCAAGGTAAGCTTATCTGCTTCGCGCGACTTCACCTGCACACGGGACAATAACCGGCATGGAGAGCGGGGGTTGGTGCCGGTTGAGCCCTCTCCGATGCCTAAATGAGAGTCTAGAGAGAGAATATCCTAGAGAGAGGTCAGAGCTTCTAGGCCTAATCTCTTGAGAGAATGAGAGAATGTGTCAAAATGGGTGGCCAATGTCTCCTATTTATATGCAACCTTAGAACTGAACCCGGTTTTTGTGCGGTTCGACGTCGGTTTAAAGGAAAGTAAGAACCGTCGTCTGGTTTGTTTAAGTTTGGCCTAGGAGAACTCTTTTACTCAGTGTTCGGACGATAAAAAAGGATGCGCGCGGTACCCATTAGTAGTCCGGACCACGTCGGATTTGACATCCGGCGTGGTCCGGACTACCTAGGACAATCTGGACCGGTCCGGACTGCCTAAGGCAATCCGGACCTCCGGTTTGCCTTAGAGAAATTCGGACCTCCGGTTTGCCTTAGGGAAAACTCCGGAGGTTCCGGTCCGACGCATATGTATGTCCGGGCCGTTTTGTTCCTCGGGTGTTAGTTTTCGGATCCGTTTGTGGTTTTCGACGTGTTTGCGAAGTCCTGAATGTAAATACGAACCCGAATTGGGCAGATATCCAACACTTTCCTCCGAGTCAAGTAACGGTTCAGACCATACTTGACTCTTTTTTAAGCTAGGATATAAGCCCAATTTAGATTCGGAGCTGACCTCAAGGGTGACTTGTTTGACAATTGAGCGCGACGACTTCGATTTCGCTCCACTTTAATTTTTATCGGGAGGTATGTTAACTGTCGACATGATTAGAGCAACTAGAAATATACATACAACAGTGAACAATAAACAATGCGCATATGTTTATGAACTTATGCGATAATCCTCATGGAAACATGCAAACATGACATATGATGTCAACATGAACGTGATGTTAGCATGATTGTGAAAGATGCGAATAGACGATTGATAATTAAATCATGCAAGTAACCATGTGATAGTACTAAAAGTCATGAATCATGCATTTAAAATGATATAACGTATGTGAAGTCATGTGCGCGTTATGTCATGTGCGCACCAAAGCATGTGTGCATAGCATATAGTCATAGCATACTTAGAAACTTTTAAGTGTTGAAATAAGGAGATGACAACATGTAAACATGCTATTTGAGGACTTAGTAATAAATAATTAAAGTTTTAGGATGCACCCATAGATAATGATGGATATATATAGGAGAGAGAATACCCATTAGTTAATCCTCCACCATTAGTAGCTTTTAGTGTTCTCTCCTTTCTTGAAGAAGTAAACTTTTGGAGAAGCAAATTTTGAGGCTAAGCATATTTGAAGACCAAGCAATTTTGGGGTAGCCATTGGAAGATCATCACCGGCAGAACTCCGGCGAGAAGATGGGTGATTGTGGAGCAGCTCACGGCGGCGCGTGGCTCTTCCGTGGCGGCGCGTGTCCTTTCGGCGACAGCGGGTGGCCTCAAGCTGTGGTGGACAGCTTTCCGGGGTCGTCTCGTGGTGTCGAGTCTAATTCCGGGTATGGCTAAAAAATTTACAACCTTATTTAGGCTCAATTGGATCTTGATTGTCTCTTGAAATTGACTACTCTAGTATGCCCACAAGGTGTTTGATAAAATTCCTACAAGAGGTTAGTTCCACAAATCGGCCAAAATTTTGGCTAAGTGATAAGTTGTTAAACTCCCCTTATGCGTTGTGATTGTTGTCAACACGTTGCACTATGGCTTGAGTGATGTTTTGGCATGTTCAATGTTGATTGTTAGCCGGTGTCCGGACATAATTGTTTGTCGTTATATTGATCATTGTTCATTGAGCTCATATGCTGTCTGCAACCATGATAAAATACTTAGCAAATATTTTTGAGATATTTAATGTTTGTTACCATGATTGTCGTTTACTGCCGTCATAGGAGATACTTAGAATATATTCCTTGATAGTTGACATCTTGTTGTATGTTGACAATTGTTGATTGATGTCAACTTGTTGTATGTTGACGGTTGTTGATTGCCATCAACTTGTCGCTCGTTGACGGTTGTTGATTGTCATCAACTTGTCGCTCGTTGACGGTTGTTGATTGTCATCAACTTGTCGCGCGTTGACGGTTGTTGATTGTCATCAACTTGTCGCGCGTTGATGGTTTTTGATTGTTGACATGGTAGAACACTTAGAAAATATTCCTGACAGCCGGCATCCCGTTGTATGCTCACAGCTGATATGGTTGGAACACTTAGAAATTATTCTTGACAGCCGGCATCCCGTTGTATGCTCACAACTGATACGGTTGGAACACTTAGAAGATATTCCTGACAGTCGGCATCCCGTTGTATGCTCACAACTGCTATGGTCTGAACACTTAGCAAATATTCCTGACAGCCGACATTTCGTTGCATGCTCACAGCTGCTATGGTTTGAACACTTAGAAAGTATTCCTGATAGCCGACATCTCGTTGTATGTCGACAGCTGTACGCGCGTGCTCGTATGTGCGCGCTAGTATGTGCGCACTTGCCCCCACACTTAGAATCTTTTCTCTATCCATTGCTATGTACGTTGTATCCATAGGCTTGATGTAGACATAGGATATATGTTGTCATGGTGATTTTCATGAGTAAAGTGTTCGTCATTTGTCGTTTGTAAACTAACGAACGTTGACTCGACTGTCGGTTGTATTTTCAGGTTGCAAGGTTGAAGTGACTTTGGTCTGTATTGATTCCTTCGTCGAAGTTGCTATCATGGTGAAATACTTAGAAAATATTTCTTGATTGTTGACACCCCTTCATGTGTCGACTGCTGACATGGATGAATACTTAGAAAATATTCATTGATGATCGACATCACGTCGTGTGTCGACTGCTGACATGGAGGAACACTTAGAAAATATTCCTTGATGGTCGACATCCCGTCATGTGTCGACTGCTGACATGGAGGAACACTTAGAAAATATTCTTTGATGGTCGACATCCGGTCATGTGTCGACTATGCATGCGTCCTTTTCGATATCATAATCATGATTGTTGTAGAAGTTGAGTATACATGCGTTGATCGAGTTGTTGTTTATCCTTGTAGACTGAGTTGTCAAAACGTGTCTTCCAGAGTACACATCCAGACTTAGCTGATTTTGCGAACATGATAGCCGCTTAGAGACGTGTAGACACGATAGCTGCTTGCTCCTAAAGTAGTAAATCGCGCGCGAGTATGTCGACACTCGCGCATACGCTCTCACTATCATGGTAGTTATACTTAGAACTTTGAAAATGAATTGTTACACCTCTTGTCGACGTGTCGAAGCATGAGCGTACTATATCCTGTTTGCTGCCATTATCTTTAGTTTTTGAACAGGAGGTGTCATCTCCGCTTCACAACGCGTCGACACACGCGCGTTACGCTTGACGTCTTCATACTTAGTTTGTGAGCAACGTGCCTTTCTGAGTCCAAGTCAGGATCGAGGTCTGATGGATATGTGCCCAATTCGAGTTTGTATTTATATTTCGGGCCTCGTAAACACGTCAAAATTACATCTCGACTTGAAAAACGTCTCCCAAAGGGTCAAAACGGTCCGGAAGCGCGTTACGCGCGTCCGGACCGGACCTCCGGATTGCGCAAAGCAATCAGGAGGTCCGGATTGCATTGCAACCCGGACCTCCGGGTTGCTTGCAATCCGGACCTCGCCGAATTACCCAAATTCGACGAGGTCCAGATTGCACTACGGGTATTGCGCGATTACCGATTACGCGATTACCGTTACGTGTAGAGAAGTCAAGTTCGCGCATTGCCAATATTGATAACGGTTACCGCTTGCTTTTGAACCGTCATCAAACCGCTTTAAAACCGGGTCCGGTCCCAAGGAAGCCTATAAATAGGAGGCCTTGGCCACCCATTTTCACACATCCTCTCATTTGCCCAACTTTGGTATTTTGAGCTCTGACTTCTCTCTAGAAATATTTTCTCTCTCTAGAATTACCCTTTTAGCCCTATAGTGACTTAAGCATCAGAGAGGGCTCCGCTAGCACCACCCCCCCTCTCCGTGCTAGCATCGGCCCTTTGTGCAGGAATTGACGCCCCAGACGTCCGGACTTGGGCACAGTCCACCGCCTTTTGAGATCCAGATGCCGCTTGAGACACAACCGCCCTTTGAGACACAGACCTTTCCGGGACTCAACCGAACACTCGTCAGTGGCACAAAACCTCTTTCAGACGAAGGGTTACAACCCGAAAACCCGCTCAACCATTCAGACAGACGCGTCCCCACGACCCAGTTCATCCAGGACGCAACATTGGTGCCGTCTCCGTGATTCGAACAAAAAGCTACCATACCGCAAAGACATGACGAGTGATCGCAACCCTCCCAAAGAGGTTAACGCGAGAAATGCAAGGAAAAGGCCTGGACATCCTAAGACGTCTCCGGCAAGAGGTCAGAAACCAACCGGAAGCCAGCTGGGGCCTTCCTACATACCGAGAGCTACTTCCGTAGTTTTATCCATGCCAACCGAGGATGTGCCCAATGCACAGCACAACCACCAAGAGCCAAGTGACGAGCATCGTCCACCCCCACCTGGTTTTGAGCCAGAGATACATGATGATGAGGAATTTCAGTCAGAAATGCCCCAAGGCAAACAACAAAGAACGGGAGCAAACCCGATGCCTTCAGTTACTCCAGCAATGATAACTGCGCTGGAAAACTTACTCGCATTCCGCGAGTCACTGAAAAATCAAGGATATGCGGCCCAACCACCTCCAACCGCCCATGAACACGCTGCAAGAGAAATGTCGCAAGACACTACCCGCCAAGGCCATCCTTTCCAAGGCAAGGACCAACATGCAAAAAATGCCTTCCAGCATACAAGATATAAAGCCGCACATTCATACACTCCTTCCCAAGGAGCCCGTCATTGGAGGAATGCAAAATAATTTGATGCTGAAAGCAAGAATTCATACGACCAAGAAGTGTACGTTGCAAAGACAATGCACGAGACCGATGACACCAACTTGGAGCATGTTGACATAAAGGATGCCGCCTTTGAAGATGTCATTGATTTCTCATCAAAGGACAAGGAGCACGTGGCATACCACGACGCCTTGCCCATAACCTCGCAGAAGCCGATAAGAAGACAACTTGGATCCTTCCACATCCCCGTTGCCACATCCAATGCTTTCTTCACTCCAACAAGAAATGCATCCTTCGCACAATGCGACCGAGAAGCCTTCCAATACAAAGGTGTCAACCCGTCACCCCCTCTGCCTCCAATCAACGGATAAGTTGAGACGACAGGGACAAAGTCTCGAGTCACAAGTAATCAAGACGCACGGCACCAAAGAATAGAGGGGCAATGCACGGAAGGTACCTTCCAGTACCAACAGCCAAGGCATGAAGCTGCACGCTCATGCAACCCGTACGTGATAGCACGACACCAAAAAGAGGCATGGAAACAACCCCCAAAGCAGAATCAAGCAAAACCGCCCTCAAGCGGTCAGCATGGAAGAAATTGGCAACCTCAGCCAAAAAGACCTTTTCAAGGAGATTTCGAGAAGCCAAAAGAAGTAAACCTCGCTGACTGCATTCCTTTGAATGCCCCGCTATCCGTGATATTGAGAGAGATGAAAGATGCGAACATGTGGAAAGAGCTGAACAATTTCAGAAAAGGTCCGCTAGGGAAAGACAAAGACAAGTGGTGTGAAAACCACGAGGTCTTTGGCCACGAAACGGACAGCTGTGTCAGCCTACGTAACCGCATTAACAGCTTCTTCCTCAAAGGCAAATTAAAGCAATTCGTCGATCAAGGCGACAGCACTCCAAAGAAGACTCAAGCAGAGTCATCCAAAATACACAAAGAAGGTCCTTCCACAAGGACAAGCCAAGACGATGCTGACATCTGTCACAAGGAGGGACGGAAAAAACCTGTTAGTGACGATGACGTCCCAATCACGGGATTGACAACAAGAACCTTGAAGGCAATAATTAAAAAGGAGATACACGTCTCCTGGGAAAAGAGACAACCACAACAAAAGAGGCCATTCCAGTCAAATTCCCAAAGGATCAAAGAGTCCAATCTCGCCAAATGTGTTCCATTGAACACACCGTTATCTTTCATCTTGAAGGAAATGAAAGAAACCAAGCTGTGGAGAAAACCCTCCAAATTCCACAAGGGACCATTGGGAAAAGATGAAAGCAAATGGTGTGAAAATCATGAAGTATACGGCCACGAAACCGAAAGCTGTGTTGGACTAAGGTTTCACGTAAACAGCTTAATCTTAGAAGGAAAAATGAAGAAGTATATCGACCAAGACAATAAGCATCAAAGGAAGCCTCGTGTGAAGTCTTCAGAAAAAGGCAAGGGAAAAGAAAAGGCGAATGATAATCCACATATCACCAAACGCCGGAAAAGCGACGTCACTTATGGAACCAATGGTGACGACTTATACAATCTTTGGAGTATGAAGGCGGAAGAAGCAAATCTCAAACTCCCGGAAAACAAACTTCACCGCCCACTTGAGCCAACGACTGCCTTCCTTGGCAAAGATGTTGAAGAACAACACATGCAAAGTAAAACTTGGGGGCATGACATCAACTTTTGTTCATCCCCAAAGGTGGAGATTGAAGAGCTCAACACACTAGATGCATTGAGAAACTATGTGGCACGTGGCAGAGTCAACTGGCCAACAAATCACCTATGAGGACGTCAAACATATCAGCAATCCCTTTATCTTCCTTATCTCCTTTTTGCATATCTATTTTAAATCTTTTTAGATTAAGTACAACTCATGCTTATTAGCCTCAGTACTTTTCAAAAGAAGTGGTCAGTAGAAGCTTTCTTGTAATCCGTTGTGCGAACTCTAAATATCTAATAAAGGTTAAATCTACTTTCGTAGGTACATTATTATGACGCATATTACCTTGGAATAACGTCAAGTAACAACTACGCACATATTACTCGCGTCAACAACACAAAGTCTCAAGCATTTTATACGCGCAAGACTAAAAATCGTGTCGCAATAATAAATAAGGTGGGAGCATTACACAAGGACAGATCATGCACTATTAGAAGATGAAACGATAAAAACAATCAGGAAACAGCGATACAACTGCCAAGCGACTTGGGGGGCACCAAGCTAACAAGTGCTCGGCATTCTACCTAACATATATACATACCTATCATGATCTGCACCTATCGCGTCCGCACTCAGGGAAGTTTCCTACACAAACAAGGGATCCTTGTATCAGATTCCTTTACTTTATTTATGATATGCATGACTAAAAAGAAAATTTCATGACTTCATACTTTTGCAAACTTATAAAAATTGCGATTATCTGACAAAAGTAACTCTGCTCGTAGGTACATGCTACACTACGATTACTACACAGGAATTACGCCAAGTAGTAACCTATGCACAAAAATCTACTTCAACAATACAAGCTAAGCATTGTGTTCAAGGAGGGATTTATGGTATACAACACCAACATATCTATTATCTACACCAACAGGGAGTTTATTTCTCCATTCATAACATAGGCGTATATCTCAATAAGATGCCGACAACACAAAGCCATCACGCTATGTGCACAATCAACTTATATGCCGCAATGACAACCTGCGGATTATCTAGCAAAATAACGACTATTCAAGAGACGTCATCTACAAGCAATTCCTTGGAATAACATCAAGGTCTATTATCAAAATGACGATTATTCTAAAAGCGTCAACTACAAGCAATATCTTGGATTAACACCAAGACCTACTATCAAAGGTAGCATGTTGAGGTATCCTCTTTGTAAAGACAAACCCCATGTTTACTTCTAAAAATGACATGCTGTGACATCTCTTGTTAGAGGCAAATCCTCATGTTCATAGCCATTCCCTGGATTCAGAACAGGATGGGCAAATACAATACGGGACTGATCACCCCATAAGTGGCGGAAGTTCTCTTGTTAGAAAACGACCCCACACTACAACAAGTGTGAATTCCTGTTTAAAGGGTTCACTCTTTACGGCAAAAGTCCTCTTGTTAGATGACAATTCCGTACTACAGATTTTCAAATCGTGATTGCATGGTTCCTGGACGCAGAAAGCATGCATCACAATTCATATTTTCAAAAAGTGTTACATGGTCACTGGACGCAGGAATCATGTATCACAAATATTTTACCAAATATTTTGTTAAATATTTTATCAAATATTTTATGTATCAAACACCTTTCCAAATATTTTATCAACACAGTTTTTTGGGTGTATCACATTCAATGCCAAAATATTTTTTCAAATATTTTATCAACAAGCTTTTTAGGGTTCACAAAATACTTCTTCAAAAACAAAAATGTTTTTATGTATGCTTCCCCAACGCGGGTTGATACACGCTGGCAGGTGCGCACCCTGTTTAAAACTCATAAAATTTACAAGTCGAGTCTTGTATAACGTCGCCTTAGAGTGGAACTAAGAGTCGGTATAAACTAGTATCTTGCTTAGCCAAGATAACACCTTTCAAATACACTACTTGTTAAGAAATATTGCTATACGCAAAATACTTGGCAGGTTGCAACATATATAGCGGCAAGCTATTCAGGAAAGAAGGGCAACATGTGTAATGCATCATGCAAGCAATCAGGGGAACATCTCAAATCATCAATCAAGAAGTGGCTAATGGTCACGCCTGCGGAGACTACATCTATGATTACTAGTCATCCACATCAAACAAAACCTACAATGCGCAAGTCGCAACATCCTATGCTCTATCCATCTTGCCATGCCTTGGAATCTAACCAAGATGGGCGATCATAACACTCAACAATGAGCGACATACAGTCGCAACTACAGACATCATGTTCATCATCTAAGGATATCTATCCTATCTTCCAAGTCCAAAGCATATGGACGGCATAGATAACTCAAGGTATGAAATATTACTAACAAGTTATCACATGATTATTATTGAAAACAGGTCCAGGTGACGAAATATCATGCAAGCAAAGGCATGAACAAAGAATTATCAACATCAACCCATTCACAAAGGGTTCAACATGATGGAAGCAGACAGCTCGACAGCAACCAAAAGTTAATATCATCTCTAAGAACTTATGGCAATGAATTCATAATGTCAACATCAAATGCAATGTCGTCATCCACATAAAAGACACGACAAGAAGGATTGTTTCAACATTCAGCACAACATAGCTCTTCAACATAAGGGCGACAATCAGCAATACGGGCATCAAAATCAGCAATCAACAAATACTTACCTCAGTAGGAGTAACGCTCCTCCTTGGGCCGGTCCCTCGACCGGGGGGCAGAAGACACCACTGCACAACCCTCAACTCTATTTCCTTTATCACAAGAAGGAATTAGCACGATCATGCTCGGCATAAAGAACTAAGAATCGCTCGAGGAACGCGCCCCTGCGTCAGATCTTTCGAAGATTATGCTAAAAACAGAAGCTGCAGCCAGCAATAACTTGGAAAATTAACAAGTTCAAAGAAGATACAATGAGACGTCTTACTCACAAGCCTTTTACCGCGACCGTGTCCGAAGACTCCAGAGTAGCGGGAGCACTTGTATGGACATTCCTCCCAACAAATGGATTTCTGTACACATTTGCTATCTGCAAAGACAAGCTTTTTCCCATTAAGATGGAGATAGTGGACTTACTCATGGTAACAGCCGTGGGAAGATTAATTCTGACAAGAGGACAGCAAGATCTGATATCCTGGAAGATGCTACCAACAATCCAGTCAGTACGTAAACACGCACCAACACTTATGCAAGCATTTATGCAATAGACGCTACATGTGAAACGACCATGTACGTACAAGACTTGTTAGTCTTCGTGCAACAAGTAACAAGCATCACGCAAAGGGGGCAACCTCTTCAACACATTAACCTTGCATGACAACACCGAGCTCATACTCGCAGTGTACAAGATTACAATGGTTGAATATTTTCTAAGTACTTGGCTCAGGATGACAGTCAGCATATTGCAAGCTGTCAGCGTACAACCACGTGTCAACATATTATCAGGAGTTGGCATATAACCTGTGTTCGCATCAAGCATACAGATACAGCATACATAGCCAGGGATGGTGAAAAGATTCTAAATGCGGGGGCAAATACGCACACATAGTGTACGTACATACATGTCGACAAGGATGCATGTCGACAAGGATGCATGTCGACAAGGAGAAATTATTTTCTAAGTGTTTCCATGTACATACATACATGTCGACAAAGATGCATGTCGACAAGGGGAGAATATTTTCTAAGTGTTTCCATGAACGTACATACGTGTCGACAAGGAGAAAATATTTTCTAAGTGTTTCCATGTACATACATACATGTCGACAAGGATGCATGTCGACAAGGGGAGAATATTTTCTAAGTGTTTCCATGAACGTAGATACGTGTCGACAAGGATGCATGTCGATAAGGAGAAAATATTTTCTAAGTGTTTCCATGTACGTACATACATGTCGACAAGGATGCATGTCGACAAGGAGAAAATATTTTCTAAGTGTTTCCATGTACGTACATACATGTCGACAAAGATGGATTGCATACAACAAGTAGCTATGCCCCCTAAGCACACCTACGACACTCATCGACAAAGCTCATACGACGACATCTATGCTCCAACGCGCATAGCAAAGTCAACGCGCATAGCAAAGTCAACGCGCATAGCAAAGTCAACGCGCATAGCAAAATCAACGCGCATAGCAAAGTTGATACGTGCAACGAAATTGGCCAACGTCCCAGGAAGCCATCATGCAAACAGTGCGACTAACGTGACGAACCGCGAAGAGCAAACACGACAACACTTAGAGAGAATATTTCTCTAAGGCATCAAGGCAACAAACGACTACTTCCAAGAGATTCCTTGATGATAAGGATCAAAGGAGTAATGCACCTACACCCACACCTAAGTGCTTACGGTATACTCCACCCTCTTCTAAGTATTTACTCCTACGCACATGATTATTTCGGTATTACGCATATCAAATTCGTCATTTTACATGAACGTTTGCATATCGCATGATTCATGATTTAATAATCACTAAGTCGTTTTAGAAGTATACAGATTATATTTCTTACGTCACGTAATTACGTTCTTGCCATGACCGTTACTTATGCATACACATTGATAGAAGCATGTCCGCATGACGTATTCCTAATTGCTTATATCCCTAGCGATAATCATGTTTGCACGTTATATACACGCATTCTCTATTGCACTAACCGTGATGACAGGAAATAAAGTCATTCGGTCGGAAAATCAAAGGACGGACGAAATCAAGATTTCTACGCCCAACCAACACTCAAAATCGGAAGGTTAGCGTCAAACTCAAATTGGACACGTATCCTAACTTAAAATAGAGTCAAGAAAGGTTTTAAACCGTTACTTGACTCGGGGGCAAGTGATGGATATGTGCCCAATTCGAGTTCGTATTTATATTTCGGGCCTCGTAAACACGTCAAAATTACATCTCGACTTGAAAAATGTCTCCCAAAGGGTCAAAACGGTCCGGAAGCGCGTTACGCGCGTCCGGACCGGACCTCCAGATTGCATTGCAATCCGGACCTCGCCGAATTACCCAAATTCGACGAGGTCCGGATTGCACTACGGGTATTGCGCAGCAATCCGGACCTCGCCGAATTACCCAAATTCGACGAGGTTTGGATTGCACTACGGGTATTGTGCGATTACCGATTACGCGATTACCGTTACGTGTAGAGAAGTCAAGTTCGCGCATTGCCAATATTGATAATGGTTACCGCTTGCTTTTGAACCGTCATCAAACCGCTTTAAAACTGGGTCCGGTCCCAAGGAAGCCTATAAATAGGAGGCCTTGGCCACCCATTTTCACACATCCTCTCATTTGCCCAACTTTGGTATTTTGAGCTCTGACTTCTCTCTAGAAATATTTTCTCTCTCTAGAATTACCCTTTTAGCCCTATAGTGACTTAAGCATCGGAGAGGGCTCCGCTAGCACCACCCCCCCTCTCCGTGCTAGCATCGGCCCTTTGTGCAGGAATCAACGCCCCAGACGTCCGGACTTGGGCACAGACCACCGCCTTTTGAGATCCAGACGCCGCTTGAGACACAACCGCCCTTTGAGACACAGACCTTTCCGGGACTCAACCGAACACTCGTCAGTGGCACAAAACCTCTTTCAGACGAAGGGTTACAGCCCGAAAACCCGCTCAACCATTCAGACAGACGTGTCCCCACGACCCAGTTCATCCAGGACGCAACAAGGTCGACTTACCGTCGCCGTCGCTAGCGATGCTTTCACTTGATCCAGAATAAAGCGATCCGACTTCGAGATTCGTTCTTCGAACAACTCCGAGTGATCTTAGTTTACTGCCAGCGGACTCGCTCATCTTCCCCCTTGTCGAAGGACCGGATCTTGGCGGAGGAGTCGCTTGAAGCGAGCATACTGCTTATATTGATGATCTTCCATTTTGCATCTATCCCACTTTCTTGCTTGTTTGATTGTAATATTTTTGAGGTGTCATGCGCGTGCTAATGGGTTACGCGCGTGTTAAGGGATTGCGCGTAAGCTGAAGGTGTGCGCGTATACTAGTCTGTTTTGCCCCCGTGTCCTCGTTTTGTTAACTTGGTATTTTTCTAAGTCTGCCATTGATTGTATGGCACCCTTCCCGCACTTAAGGCATGTTTGTACACTGCATTATAAGGGCCACATGGCTGCGCATGTAGATGTTGAGTGGAATATTTCACTTGCATCCTGTTTGAAGTTGATTGTGCTTTACTAAGCTTTGTACATCATGTCGGGGTTGAGGTTATGCAGGGTGTTGTTCCCTGAACAGTTTATATGTTTAATGTCGTCGAATAGACCTGTCATGATCATAGTAGAAATGCATGATAACTCGTTAGTAGTATTTCATACCTTGCGTTATCTTTGTTGCCCGTGTGTATTGGACTTTAATGATAGGATATGTTGTTGGATTACGGGGACGTAATACTACGGAATGCTAAACGTGTACTAGCAAGAAATCTAATCTACGCAGCAGAATTAGTACACATACATTTTAGCTTTCCTGCCAAAGAACGATGTGGAAGGAGTTCTGATCCTCCGGTCGAACCACGTGCAAGTTCTTCGTTAGAAGAAGTCCCACGTGATGTAGCTCCACAACAAGACCTCTGATCGATTCTTCAACGGAGATGGAACCTCAGAGCAGATGTGATGGTGCCGAAATTTAACTAAGGGAAACAAGTGTTCTCAATGGAGATCCTTGTTATTATGAATAAGTGTGTAAACCCTTAGCATACACCCCTATATATAGTATTGGTGGAGTTTCCAAAAGGCAACTCAAACCAATGTGGTATAGGGTGGCCGGCCGAATTGCATGTATAAGGGGGAGGCCCAATTTTGGGCCTCCCTTGTCAATTACTAATTGGATTTGGCCCAATTAGCCCAAATTGACAATTACCTAATTAACTTAGGTAATTCCCTTAATTAACGGGCTCCTATTACGGCGCCACGTCACCATATGCTAACAGCTCCCACTCGCCGGAATAGGAGGGTGCTCGTTAATCCTTACGGTTACGCAATAGTATCAACATCTTAGTCTTCAGTTCTTCGTCTCCGTCTCCGAATAGTTTTTACGAGGCTTGCTGTGCGACCGGCGGATACGACGGGCATCGTGCTACTCATCTGTTAGGAGTATTGTAGCGCCCGCAGAACGTTGATTCCCTTTCATGAACTAAACCTGTTTGAAATAAAAATATGTACCGCACTGTATCCTTGTTCAACTGTTAATTATCCAATTGCCCAGTTTTCCACAAAGGAATACTTCTCCAGGGCATCCGTACAAGTGCTCACAACCTTCAACTAATATCCGGTTGGCGACCACCTAGTGAACACGAGAGTCGGTGAATTAAAGGTGAACTTGACCATCCCCGTCGCTTATACCCTTAGTCTGATTCAACAAGTTTCCAAGACGTGGTCACTTGGCTGTTTTCTTTGGCACTACGCTCGTACGCCGGGAAGCGATCATTGAGCCAGACCTTAGGTATAAGTTCTGAGTCCGTGAGGATACTCTGGATGCCTCTTCATAAGGCATCAGGGATCAATCACACGCTCAAGGTGAAGAAGTATGCGCCCTTTGAATCACAGGGATTCTAGCTAGCACAACCAAGCATGACCCCGTGGTCGTACGTGGCACGCGCAATATGAAGCACGCGTCGATAGCACACCTGGTAAAGCCAGGGATGGGATATGTCAATAATGCTATCGCAGAATCTCTCATCTAGCCTTGAATGTGATATATAGTGATGGACAATGTCCAAGTCGGCGATTTACAAAACGAAGATTAAGTCATGCTGTTAAGCGTGACAATGTTATCGTTTTGTTTAATCAGGTTTATCCCCCTGATTCTTAGCCAATCTTGTTATGGTAGAGGTCCCTCTCTCATTACAAGACGACCGTGCCTGTGTGACGAGGCAAGGTTCACATTCGACATAATTTTGGTGGAAGAATTTTACTTCTTCCTACGACTTAGTTTATAGACCGTAAAATCCGATGTTGTTAATCATTATGACGTCAATAAATCATAAACTCAAATTGCAGTTCTTTTATTCAATTGAAATATCATTTCAAATGTCAAAACGTTATCACTTTTTACAAGCCACACAGTTTAAGCCCTACGTAATCCAAGCAGTTTTACGTGCTTTTCAAAAATTTCCCTACGTAACGACTTAGTTAAAGGGTCTGCGACCATATTGTCTGTAGGCAAGTATTCTAAAGCGATTATGTTGTCTTCCAGAACATATTTAGCATCATTGTATTTCACATCAATGTGCTTTGTCCTACTACTGTACTTTGGATTCTTAACTGCCGCAATGGCCGCCTGACTGTCGGAGTACACCTTCACAGGTTTACTCTTCTTGTCGGTGCCAATCAATGCAGTAAGAAGCCTTTTCAGCCAGACTGCTTCTTGTGCGTTTTTGGAGAGGGCAATGAATTCTGATTCCATAGTGGAAAGCACGACACACGATCGCTTCTTGCTTACCCATGATATGACAGCATTAGCAAGGAGGAAAACTCTTCCCGTGGTGGACTTACGATCATCCGGATCGCCACCGTGGTCGGCGTCACTATAACCGGTCAATTCGAGCTGATCGCCCTCATAGCACAGAACGTAGTCGACAGTACCTTTCAGATATCTGATAATTCGTTTTACGGCCTTTAGATGTTGATAATTAGGATCTGGCTGGAATCTTGTTACTAGGCCCACAGCGTAACAGATGTCTGGCCGAGTACAGAGCATGGCGTACATTAGACTCCCTACCATGCTCAGATACTCTGCATTCTTCATCTGTTCACGCTCCTGCTGGTTTTTCGGGCCATCACGCTTCGATAGCGCGCACCCGAACACAACCGGCATATCCACGGGTTTAGCATCCAGCATTCTGAATCTTTTCAACAGTTTGTTGATATATGATTCATGAGATAGACATAATCTCCGGGTGGGACGATCTCGGGCAATTTTGATGCCCAAGATGTACGTAGCCTCTCCCATGTCTTTCATCTCGAATGCTGATGCTAACCAGGACTTTGATTTATTCATGAAACTCATATCGTTCGTATCAATGAGTATATCATCCACGTATAGTGTTATGATGACATACTTAAACCCGGAGGTCTTAGTGTATACGAAGGGATCTTTGTGAAGATTCACGAATCCGTTTCCAACGATTTCCTCGTGGAATCTGCGATACCATTGCCAAGAAATTGTTTAAAACCGTATATAGATCTTTGGAGTTTGAAAACTTTGCGTTCTTTGCCAGGAGTA
The DNA here is from genome assembly GCA_036873135.1 of Clarkia xantiana subsp. parviflora. Taxonomy (NCBI): domain Eukaryota; kingdom Viridiplantae; phylum Streptophyta; class Magnoliopsida; order Myrtales; family Onagraceae; genus Clarkia; species Clarkia xantiana. The sequence goes on from JAPTYO010000004.1 coordinate 30,600,036, forward strand.
ATGAAACTCTCCGGCTGCTCCATATAGATCTCTTTCTCCAGTTTTACTTGGAGAGGTTTGGTCTTAATGTCCATTTGATGCATGCTCGAGTTCGAGACTTGCAGTCATGGGCAAGGACGGCCCTGACTATGGTGTAACGCATAGTCGGTGAGTCCGTCTTTATCAAAGTTCACTCCGTGAATTTGGGTATATCCTTTCACAATTATTCGATTTTTGCACCACTCGAAATTTTCACCAGAAGTGAATTCTAAGATTTCACTTTCTAGTTCTGTGGTTAACAGATAAATCAACTAAACACTAAAATTGAATTAGTTCTTATTTAGGCAATTTCATCCTCCATTGTTTTCCTCAATTCCCTCGTTTTGAGGTCCTTCCTTTGCTTGCTGAACCATCACTGGTTCAAGAACGAACATCAAGATGTTTAACACATCTCGTTTGATGGGATACTTCTCGAAAGACGTTTGTTGCCTTTGACTATATCTAGGCACGTTAATCCCGTGTTTTAGTCTGATCGTTAGTCCCACTCGGAATAATGCTTCTTATTGGGGCATTACTCCCACTGGGAACAATGGTGGTGGTTGAACTTACTTGGAATATTCTCTCGGTCTCGGGTTTTTACCTCCGAGATGTATTCCTCGATCACTAGGATCTGGAACCAAGTTGGTTATTCCACTCCCACTAGGAAAAATGGGTAGTTGAAATAGTTCATTATCATGATTATCAGGACCGACTTGATTCGCATTTTGAAATTTAGTGATGATTATGTGTGAGGGTGAGTGAGCCCTCTCACTGAATTTATTATGAAGACGTTTCCATCATCATTTACCAAATCAATCACTTATGCTATATCAATTCTCCCACTCGAAGTAAGTTGGACCTGAGAATCTCCATCAACATCTGTTAACTCAATCAGTACTAGCTTGTTTCGTTCTGCAAAGCGTTGGAAATTCATCCTCAAACCTTTATAATGTGTCACGTTTATCCACGAAACCATTGTATCAAGCTAATTTTAAAACTCGTATTCTTCGCAAGTAGTGCGTACTCTTAATGAATACTCGTTTTAATGCGCAAATTAATGCGTCTTTGTGATAAGGTTTTACCCGAATCATTCATTAGCCTTTATGGTAACGTGTTAACCGATTTTGTCAGAACATAGTGTTTTACATTAATGTGAGTTAAATTAATCTCATCCCGCAGGAACAATTAATGTGTAACTCTAACATTATGTAATTCTAAGCTATGTTTATTGAAGTGTTTTAATGAATGCCTTTTAGCCAAACTCTTCGTTCAAGGCTAAGGGTGGGAGAGTCGTTTTACCGACTACTTCTTTTTGTTTATTTAACTCATCCATAGATTTATCTATCTTATGGGCCATGCATTTAAGCTGTCGCTTTTAATGCCATGGTTGATATTCTAATTAGATTGTAGTAGTTGGAAAGCTTACATAAAATCTAAGTAGTTATCAATGAGTTATATCTGAAGGATTGTTGGATTACGGGGACGTAATACTACGGAATGCTAAACATGTACTAGCAAGAAATCTAATCTACGCAGCGGAATCAGTACACATACATTTTAGCTTTCCTGCCCAAGAATGATGTGGAGGGAGTTCTGATCCTCCGGTCGAAACCACGTGCAAGTTCTTTGTTAGAAGAAGTCTCACGCGATGTAGCTCCACAACAAGACCTCTGATTGATTCTTCAACGGAGATGGAACCTCGGACTTGATGTTGGTGGTGCCGAAATATTAGACTAGGGTGACAAGTTTTCTCAATGAAGATCATTGTTCTTAATTGTGTGTTTAAACCCTTAGAAGTCACCCCTATATATAGTATTGGGTGGAGTTTCCAAAAGGCAACTCCAACCAATGTGGTACTAGGGTTTCGGCCGAACCATGCATAATAAGGGGGGAGGCCCATTTTGGGCCTCCCTTGTCAATTACTAATTGGATTTGGCCCAATTAGCCCAGATTGACAATTACCTAATTAACTTAGGTAATTCCCTTATTTAACGGGCTCCTATTACGGCGCCACATCACCATATGCTAACAGTTCCCACTCACCGGAATGGGAGGGTGCTCGTTAATCTATACTGTTACGCAATAGTATCAACATCTCAGACTTCAGTCTTCGTCTCCGTCTCAGAATAGTTCATACGAGGCTTGCCGTGCGACCGGCGGATACGACGGGCATCGTGCTACTCATCTGTTAGGAGTATTGTAGCGCCCGCAGAACGTTGATTCCCTTTCATGAATCAAACCTGTTTGAAATAAAACTATGTACCGCACTGTATCCTTAGTGAACTGTTAATTCTCCAATTGCCCAGTTCCACACAGGAATACTTCTCCAGGGCATCTGTACGAGTGTTCACAACATTCAACTAATATCCGGTTGGTGGCCACCTAGTGAACACGAGAGTCGGTGAATTAAAGGTGAACTTGACCATCCCCATTGCTTATACCCTTAGTCTGACTCAACCGGTTTCCAAGACGTGGTCACTTGGCTGTTTTCTTTGGCACTACACTCGTACGCCGGGAAGCGAGCATTGAGCCAGACCTTAGGTATAAGTTCTGAGTCCGTGAGGATACTTCGGATGCCTCTTCATAAGGCATCCATGATCAATCACACGCTCAAGGTGAAGAAGTATGCGCCCTTTGAATCACAAGGATTCTAGCTAGCACAACCGAGCATGACCCCGTGGTCGAACGTGGCACGCGCAGTATGAAGCACGCGTCGATAGCACATCTGGTAAAGCCAGGGATGGGATATGTCAATAATGCTATCGCAGAATCTCTCATCTGGCCTTGAATGTGATATATAGTGATGGACAAAGTCCAACTCGGCGATTTACAAAACGAAGATTAAGTCATGCTGTTAAGGGTGACAATGTTATCATTTTGTTTAATCAGGTTTATCCCCTGATTCTTAGCCAATCTTGTTATGGTAGAGGTCCCTCTCTCCTTACAAGATGACCGTGCATGTGTGACGAGGCAAAGTTCACATTCGACACAATTTTGGTGGAAGAATTTTACTTCTTCCTACGACTTAGTTTATAAACCGTAAAATCCGATGTTAATCTTTATGACGTCGATAAATCATAAACTCAAATTGCAATTCTTTTATTCAATTGAAACATAATTTCAGATGTCAAAATGTTATCACTTTTACAAGCCACACAGTTTAAGCCCTACGTAATCCAAGCATTTTTACGTGCTTTTCAAAAATCTCCCTACATAACGGCTTAGTTAAAGGGTTTGCGACCATATTGTCTGTAAGCAAGTATTCTAAAGCGATTATGTTGTCTTCCAGAAAATATTTAGCATAATTGTATTTCACATCAATGTGCTTTGTCCTACTATGGTACTTTGGATTCTTAACTGCCGCAATGGCCGCCTGACTGTCGGAGTACACCTTCACAGGTTTACTCTTCTTGTCAGTGCCAATTAATGCAGTAAGAAGCCTTTTCAGCCAGACCACTTCTTGTGCGTTTTTGGAGAGGGCAACGAATTCCGATTCCATAGTGGAAAGCGCGACACATGATTTCTTCTTGCTTACCCATTATATGGCAGCATTAGCAAGGAGGAAAACTCCTCCTGTGGTGGACTTACAGTCATCTGGATCGCCACCGTGGTCGGCGTCACTATAACCGGTCAATTCAAGTCGATCGCCCTCATAGCACAGAACGTATTCGGCAGTACCTTTCAGATATCTGATAATTCGTTTTACGGCCTTTAGATGTTGATAACTAGGATCTGATTGGAATCTTGCTACTAGGCCCACAGCGTAACAGATGTCTGGCCGAGTACAGAGCATGGCGTACATTAAACTCCCTATCATGCTTTGATATTCTGCATTCTTCATCTGTTCACGCTCCTGCTGGTTTTTCGGGCCATCACGCTTCGATAGCGCGCACCCAAACACAACCGGCGTATCCACGGGTTTAGTATCCAGCATTCTGAATCTTTTCAACAGTTTGTTGTTATATAATTCCTGAGATAGACATAATCTCCGGGTGGCAAAATCTCGGGCAATTTTGATGCCTAAGATGTACGTAGCCTCTCCCATGTCTTTCATCTCGAATGCTGATGCTAACCAGGACTTTGATTTATTCATGAAACTCACGTCGTTCGCAGCAATGAGTATGTCATCCACGTATAGTGTTATCATGATATACTTAGACCCGGAGGTCTTGGAGTATACGCAGGGATCCTCGTGAAGATTCATGAATCCGTATCCGACGATTTCCTCGTGGAATCTGCGATACCATTGCCGAGACGATTGTTTAAGGCCGTATATAGATCTTTGGAGTTTGCAAACTTTACGTTCTTTGCTAGGAGTAATGAAACCCTCCGGCTGCTCCATATAGATCTCTTCCTCCAGGTTTCCAGGGAGGAATGCGGTCTTAACATCCATTTGATGTAGCTCTAGATCAAGACTAGCAACTAGGCAAGGATGGCCCTTACTGGTGTAACGCACAGTTGGTGAGTATGTTTCATCAAATTCCACTCCGTGGATTTGGGTATATCCTTTCGCAACTAGTCGAGCTTTGTATCGCTCGACTTCTCCATCAGCAGTGAGTTTGAGTTTCAATACCCACTTAGCTCCTATTGGTCTGCGGTTCGCAGGCAAATCAACTAATGACCAAACCGAATTAGCTTTCATTGAGGCGACTTCATCTTCCATTGCTTTTCTCCATTCCTTTGCTTGAGGTCCTTCCATCGGTTGTTTAACCGTTACTGGTTCATCAACAGATGTGAGATTGAATATTTCGCCTCTCTCAATGGGATACCTTTTAGGGGAAGTGCGTTGCCTTTGACTGCGTCTAGGCTCACCTATCCCATTTTGAGTTTGACCCATACTCCCACTTGGAATAATGCTTCTTATCGGGGGCACTACTCCCACTGGGAATGTTGGAAGTACTAGAACTTTGAGCAACAACTTTCCTAGGACGACCCCTTCATCTCGGAATTTCACCTCCGAGATTAGTTCATTGATCGCTAGGATCTGGAACTGGAGCGATCATCCCACTCCCACTTGAAATAATGGGAATTGATGGTAGTTGTGTGTTTTGAATGTCAGGTTCTACTTGATTCACATTCCCAGCAATAGTGATTTGTGTTTGGGGGGAGTGAGCCCTCCCACTGGATTTATAATGGGGATATCGTCCTCATTAACCGAATCACTTGTTGTTGTTCCAAATCTCCCACTCGAATAAAGTGGGACCTGAGAATCATCATCATCATGTTCTAGTTCAGTCAGAACTTCATCTGTTTTTATCTCTTGAAGCGAAGGAAATTCTTCCTCAAGAAAAGTGACGTCTCTGGATTCATGTTCGTACACAATACCGTTTTCTTGAGTTGACACAAATACATAACATTTTGAGTTCTCGGAGTATCTTATAAAGATGCTCTTAAGTCCTCTGGGGCCTAACTTGCCAAATCGGCTGTCAGTTGTATGTGTGTAAGCTGCGCACCCCCAAGGTCGCAGCCCGGTAAGATTTAACTCTCTACCAGTCCAGAGCTCATAAGGTGTTGTGTTAACTGCTTTTGATGGGACAACGTTTACTACATGAGTGGCAGCAAGCAATGCGTCTCCCCAATAATAAATTGGTAATTGTGCTTGTGACATCATGGTTCTCACCATGTCTAGGAGAGTCCGATTACGACGTTCAGCCACACCATTCTGCTGTGGTGTGTTGGGGATCGTCGTTTGACGGGCGATCCCACTTTCTTTGCATAACTTATCAAACTCATTAGAGAGATATTCTCCACCTCTATCGGTGCGAAGGATTTTCACCTTCCGCTCCTGTTGATTCTCCACGAGCTTCAGAAAGCTTTTAAAGCAATCTATAGCTTCAGATTTGCGAGTAATCAAATGAGTAAACCCAAATCGGGTGTAGTCATCAATGAAAGTTACGAAGTATCGCTTTCTATTCCTAGCAGTTATGTTCATTGGTCCACAGACATCGGAATGGATTATCTGCAATGGAAATTCTGCTCGTTTTGCTTCACTGAATGGCTTGCGGGTGGACTTTCCAGCCAGACAGTCATGACATGTGTGTTTGACCACACTGTTTGTTCCGGGCAGAATGCCATCCGGTTGCGTCAGTTTCTGCTTCTTTAGAAGACATTGCATACAAATGATATGAATTTACATTGCCATGTAGATCCATTGTCAGACCTAAAATCTGACTTAAGGCGATTACGTTTTGAAAACGTGACTGATTTTGAAAGAGTCGTCACTAGTTAATTATTAGGCTAACTAGAATCCTAAATTACCTAGGGAATAATAAATTAATCACCTAGACATATAATCGGTCTACGAACGAAAATTCTGATTCGGGGGTCCTATTACGAATTAAAACACATGGAATTAATCACGCCCTTTCGGTACTCAAATCACAAATTAGCCACTTATGCATATAGTTTCATATTATTAGAAAAACAGCCTATAGAAATTTAAAACCCTATATTAGATAATTACAAGTTGCAAACCAATCAATACAAATAAATCATATCACTACTCGACCAAGCCAAACTCAAAAGCACCGAAATTACCAAAATCAGACTTAAATTAAACACACAAAAAATCTAATATTTATACATAACACATTTCACTAAGCCTACTGTATTATATAACTAATAAACCTACGCATCTGTCCATCTATATGTATATAATATAATATAATACTATATAATATAATAATATATATGTAATTTAAAATGAATAGAAAAGGAAAGGAAGGGACAAGGAAATTTACTGAGAACAGGCGGAGGATAGGAACGCCTACAGTCGATGTCATGATCAATGGAAATGAGGTCGGTCAGCATCAACGACGATCTTCAATTTCCGGCGGGGTGGTACTCCGAATGATAGCCGACATAGCGACGGGAGTGGAGGACTGCGTTGTCGGTGGACCGAACTGAGTGCTGGGCTCTGTCGATGCAGAAGAATATCGGTTTGGATCCGACCGACTAAACTGGTGATACATGGGATCAGTGGCGGATCCAGAAGGTTCACAATGGGGTTACGTTACGTTATGTAATTTTTTTTTTTTTGAAAATTAACAACTTCTTTAATTTTTTTTTTTTTGGTAAAAATACATGTTTTAAAATAATGAAAATTAGTACTTTCTTCAACTTCTTATTCAAAATTGTCGTTAAATACTTTTCAAATGAACAATATTAACTAAGCACAAATAAATCGTACTTGCTTGTGCAAATGTTACAATTTAGTCAAATTAGACTATAACCATTTGTGGGTCAATTAACTCTCAATCGAGTCAATACACTATTATAAAACTTATACAAGTTATTAGATCTTGATTTAGATATTTAGAAAAGTATTTGGCCAATTTTGTAAGTTTAAAACGTATTAGACGACAAATTTGGATGAGTGATTGAAAAGAGTATCAATTACCATTGTTTTGAAACATGTTGTATATTTTAAAACATATTGGTACTAAAAACCATTTTTTCAAACATATTTTATGGTTTATATATTTGTTCTTATTGAACCTCATATTGTAATACATTAGGTTAGATTAAAATTTATAGTTATAACAAAAGAGTGATAAATAATAAAACGTACATAGTATTTAAGTGAAAAGCCCCAAATTTAAAATTGATGAACTTTTTTCCGAATGGACTGAATAATTGTGTTACAAAATATTAATTACAAAACATATTTGGCGACAAATTTGGACGAGTGATTGAAAAGAGTATCAATTATAATTGTTTTGAAACATGTTGTGCATTTTAAAACATACTGATACTAAAAATCATATTTTTCAAACATATTTTAAGGTTTATATATTTGTTCTTATTGAACCTCATATTATAATACATTAGGCTAGAGTAACAAAAATTTATAGTTTAACAAAAGAGTGATGATTAATAAAACGTACAAACAAACTACTTAAGTGAAAAGACCCAAATTTAAAATTGATGAACTTTTTTTCCGAATGGATTGAATAATAATGTTACAAAATAATAATGAAGTCTTACAAAATATTAATGAGGGCTCATTCTCTCACACTAAAATAATGTGGATCTTACAACAAAATAATGAGGATCGGGACATAATTTTCTTCAGGAATAAACCTAGGGTCTCAATAAAAATACTCGATAATGTGGTTACGTTCGTAACCACATTATCATTAAAGCATCCGCCACTGCATGGGATTCCGATCTTGGGCTCTATGGTCGGGGTGAGCCAGTCCGGTGTCTGTGATGGTAAGGAGCGAGGCCCGGCCGGAACGCAATGTCAGTGGGAGAATATTGATTCGAAGTCGAGAATGGCAGCGATGGCGAAAGAAAGTCTGGTATGGCTCGATGCGGTCGACAAGGAAGTACGACGTTCTGGTCTTGGCTGGGATAAGCGTGGTCGCAGCAAGGAGAGGCCTTCGCTGGTGAAGCGGGGTCGACAGGATCTTAACAGTGGGGTGGTCGAGCCGCTAGGTGTGCTTCACTGGTGGTCGGATTAATGGGCGGCCTCTCGAAGAAAAAGTCGACGATGCTTCGTTGCTCTAATCGGAGTTGGAGATGGCCATCGGCGGAGATCGAATGTGGAACATCCTATCCTGCTATGTCCAACGGGGAAGATGAAGTTGTAATAATAATAATATAATCAATCAATTAAGTAATTAAAAAAAAAAAAAAGAACTATGGATTGGCCAGCCAAATCCCCGAGTATGGGGTTCGTTTATTCTCCACTTTTCTGTCGATTTTTTCTTGTTGTAATCCCCCCTCCCCCCTATTACAATATAACAATACTAGCTATTTATAATACCTATCACTAGTCTAATCTAAGCAGTAAATAATACTGATTTATTTTGCTAATAAATGTTAAATATTCAGAAAATATACTCTAAATATTCAACAAATATTTTTTACAATAAATGCAAATAAATATCCTAATTTTGCAGGAGCCATTCTTGGAAGCTTCTCGACTTGCCATGTTTTGAACACTTCCCCATTTAGCGCGCCACATGCCACGGGTATCGCGCGTGGTCCAAAATTAGGTGTTTACAGTTTGCCCTCTTTGGGCGAATTCCCGTAGAACATATTCGAGGGGATTTGTCCAAAGAAGAGTAAACACTAATTTTTGTTAGGAAGTATATCTTCTTTTGAGTTTTCGAATCTTCAAGGAAACTCCTGCCTTATTTCGGATGGTTCAAAAAAGTAGAGTCTCTGTCGGTGGTGCCCCTGTTGGCGTTGCCTCCATTAGCGTGCCCCTGTTGGCGATGTAGAAATTAGAACCTCCGTCGGTGGTGCCCCTGTTGGCAGTGCCTCCATTGATAGTGCGGAAAAGTAAATCCTCCATTGGCGTGCGGAAAAAGTAAAGCCTCGGTCAGCGGTGCCCCTGTTGGCGGTGCCTCCGTTGGCGGTGCAGAAAAGTAAAGCCTCCAGTGGCATGCGGAAAAGTAAAGCCTCCAGTGGCGTGCAGTAAAATAAAATCTCAATCGATGACGCCTCCAGTGGCGAGCGACAAGGAAAAGCCTCTAGTGGCGTGCAATAAAGTAAAACCTTTGGTGATGATTGGTAACAGAAGACCTCTACGTCAGACAGTACCAAAAACCTCTGGTGACGCCTCTAGTGGCGAGTGGTAACGGAAAAACCTCTACGTCAGACCGTACCGGAAAACCTCTGGTGATATCTCTGGTGGCGAAAGACCTCTACGTCAGATCGTACCGGAGAACCTTTGGTGATGTCTCTAGCGACGAGTGTCGGAGATGAGGCTCTAGTGGCGTCCGTTGGAGAAGTGCCTCTAGTGGCGTGACTTGCGAAGGCTGAATACTAAGGCTTCGTTCGTCGGGGGTGACTCTCAGAAAGTTGGATAACTTCAGATCCTGATTGTCGGTTGTGACTTGTAGGAACAGACCGTAACAGTCCTACTCATCATTTGAATGGTGACTCGCGAGAGCAGAATGTAACCATCCTGTTTGCCGTGAAATTGATTTGTAGGAACAGGCTGTAACTGTTCTACTCATCCTTGAATGGTGACTCGCGAGAGCAGACTGTAACCGTCCCGCCTATCATGAAGTTGACTCGTAGGAACAGACTGTAACTGTCCTACCTATCCTTGAATGGTGACTCGCGAGAGCAGACTGTAACCGTCCCGCTTGCCGTGATGTTGACTTGGAAAACGTTGTACTGTAGATAATACACAGGCGCACGAATGTTTGTCCCTAATTTTTGCCTAAATTGCGCATGGTGCGACAACTTAGCGGGATCTTTTTTTTTTCTTTTTTTTTTGAGAATTTCTTTTTACCTCCTTTTGCCACGGCCGATTGAGAGATTTCCGACCGTGCCCCTCGGTTTTTATTTTCTCTCCTTTTGCCATGATTGCAATTTATGAATTTGCAACCATGCCCATCATTTCCTGATTTTGCCTAGGCCGCCCTTTCGGGTTTTCAACCTAGCGGAAGCACTCTTTATTTGGTAGCCGATTAAACGGTGGCTGTGACCCGTACTTTATTTTACGCCTCGATGCGGGAGTATTTGTAGCCATTTGGAGGGTGGCTGTGACCCTTTTCTCACCGACTTTAATTTGTGGGAGCTCTTTTAATTTGTAGCCATTTGGTGGGTGGCTGTGGCCCTTTTTATTCTCCCGCCCTCACAGGGTTCACGGGGTCACTTTTTTATTCGTAGCCGTTTGGAGGGTGGCTGTGGCCCTTTCACCTATTTCCCGCTTTTGACGTTGCAGGAGCGCTCTTTATCTGTAGCCATTTGAAGGGTGGCTGTGGCCCTTTCTTTGTAGTCGTTTTAGGGACGACTGTAACCATTTTATTTCTTCACTGCTCTCACAAAATATGCAAGAGCACTCTCTTTATTTTTATCGGTAGCCAATTAAAGGGCGGCTGTGACCCTAAAAAAAAAGTTTTTTTTGCTTTTTTCCTTTTCCTTTTGCTTTTTTTTTTTTTTTTCTTTTTTTGCCCTTTTTTTGCTCTTTTTTTTAAACGAAAATTTAGCGAAAATAATCAACAACAATTATGTACATGCCCCTAATGGCAAATCTGAAATTTCTAATTCAAAACATCTTCTAGAGAAGGACTCAGTCGATTGAGTCAAAATATGTCGATCGTGTCGACGCCCTGGACGGACCTTACAACCAATGGATGATGTAGACAGTGATTTCTAATCTCGGCTTCTCAAGTGCCCCGGTTATTGCTCAATCTTGTCTGGGGATGCCCATGGCTAGCACCTACCGGGTTAGGCTCGTCGCACGCAGGATGAATGGCCTGGCCAATGAACACACAAGGATGACGTGGAATAGTCCGCATTGGGGCACAGATATTGCACGAGATAAATTCGGCAACAGACACAAGAATGGTTGGCGAGCAAAGGGCCGTGCACGAGATGTGCTCTTCAGAGGCTTTTATTTGGATGATTATCCGAGCTGCACAATGAGTAAGGAAAAAAAAAAAAATCAAATTTCGGGGAGAAAATTGATCACGACTTCTCTTACCTGGGTGCCTGACATCTTTAATGGAAATTTGCTCCATATGTGAATGGATCTGTTGCATGTCCTGATTTTCCTGCTCCATCTAGAAATCACAACTTGTATATGAACACCTGCCGGAAAGTAAATCCCCCCGAACCTCTGACAGAAGGCACAAACAATAATGCCTCATTTGCTTGACATCTCAAACGATCATTGATCGGCACATTGAATCTTCTGGGGACACTCGATGATCTCTTGATATTTTCCATATTCGGACATGACCGATCTCATTAGTAGATTCCCCTTGGTTACCACCGCCCGGTTTAGGCCTCGCCGTAATACAGATGTACGGCTTGGTTCGGGGACGCGTATGAATTCCACCCATGGTAGGTGGATATTTGGCATGGAAGTTCTTTGAAGCAATCATGTTCCACGTGGTTACGACCTCGTCGAAGTGGTGTCTGATCTGCAAAAAGAGTAGGGACACTCAAATCTCAAGGAAAAAATCAAGTATAATTTATCATACCTGAGCGTTGGATATCCCGAGTGCGCAATTCGTGCTTCGTGCAACTGGATGGATGCACGTTTCTTTTTTGTTGCCCCATTTAGGCCGACGCAACTTGTATGTGCGGGACACCTAACCAAGGGTACCTGAAAAGACCAGACACGAAAGTTAGTATAAAGAATCAAATGAGTCATGCATGATTTTTCCGAAAAATTCTAATTTCATTCATTTCATAATTTTGATTACATTTCAGAAAGAATCAAAATTTATGATCTAAGGTGTTTCGCACTAGCTCTGAGTTTACTGAATTCGGTGAGTGCACTATCTGGCTCGAACGCAGGACAGATGTTCAAAACAAATTTTTTTCAAAAAGATTTTATTGTACTTTGTTTAAACTCGAATGGTCGCACTTAACCGCACATTTAAACTATTTTCTCAAAAAATAGAATCAAATCTCTTTTTTAAAACGCTAGCTCATGCAAAGGTTGAAATGACAATTTTGCCGCAAAAGTGCAACACACCTTGGATAAAAACGAATGACACTTTGATTTTTTTAAATGCTCATGCATGCTTGGAAAGTTAAAGTTTTACTGATAAGAAATTTACAACTTACAACCGGTTTACCTGAATGACACATATGGAATGTATGTACAAAATGAAAAATCCAGGTGAAATTTTTTTTATTAAAACAAATGCAAATGCAATGCATGTTTGGAATTAGAAGCTCAACAACTAAGAGAAGATTTACAATCTAAAAAAAAAAAAGAATCGTTTTTCCTAAAACAATGCCTATGAGATGTACATGTGGTGAAAGTTGTACAGTTGAGAAAACTTACAAGCTACTTGAATTTTTTTGTTTTTTTATGAGGAAAAAAATCAATGCATCCTAGTTGCTCAAAATTAAAAAAAAAAAATCAAGTGAAAAGTTTTTTTCTTTTTTTTTTTTTTTTTTTTTTTTTTTTATAAAAAAAATGCACATGAGATGCAAAAAAAAAAAAAAATACAAGATGCAAACTTAAAAACGAAAATTCTAGAATTAAGAAAAATTACAATTTACCTGAAAGATTTTTTTTTTCGAAAATAATGCATGTGAGATGCACATCTTCTAAAAAATCAGGTAAAATGTTTTTTAAACAAAGAGCCCTAAAACTAAGAGAGCTTACGATTTATCTAAAAAGTTTTTTAAATTAATGCATACTGGATGCATTATTTAAAATAAAACAATTTAGGTAAAAAGTTTTTGAAATGATGCATATGGAATGCACGCTCAAAATTAGAAGCTCTAATAGCAAAGGGGAATTAAAATTTTCAAAAATGTTTTTTTTACATGCGCGACGCGCTAACCAAAATCACAACTTACCTGAAGAGTTTTTTTTTTAGAAAAAAAATAATGCGTATGAAACGCAAGTTTGAAATTAAAAAAAAAAAAAAACTTCATGTAAGAGGTTTTTTTAAAAAAAAAAAAACAATGCATACAAAATGCATGTTCGGAAATAACATTTCTAAATGACTAACTACTTAGCTGAAAAAGTTTTTTTTTTTGTTAAAAAAATGCAATGAGATGAATGCATGAGAAATAAAAACTATACAAACAGTCGTATGATAACATTTACAACAAAAAAACAGATCATGTTAGGGGGGGTAAAAAAATGTGTGGCTTTGCTCTACAAGGTAGGTTCCACTAACAGGTTCCCGACAAGGTGGTTTCCTCACCCCATCATAGGGATCATAAGACCTTCACAAGCGAGTAGAGTTTTTCCGAGCCGTACCGGCGGCCCAGCCGCTCCGGTCGCACCGTACTAAACCTCCGGGGTTCCTAGTCGCCCTGGGTTTTAGGCGTTTTGGAGATTATGCTAAAGTGGGTGTGTGAAAATTTAAATAATACATACACAACAAAGAAAAATAGTTAGTCATAATAAAAACTTAACTCCACACCTGAAATCACAAAAAAAAAAAAAAAACAAGTTAGATCTGTGAAATAAAAATTACAAAATTCTAACATGACAAAAAGTGAACATACTGAGCCCGAACCCTCTAAATCATCCCCAGCAGAGTCGCCAAATTGTCAGACCTAAAATCTGACCTAAGGCGATTACGTTTTGAAAACGTGACTGATTTTGAAAGAGTCGCCACTAGTTAATTATTAGGCTAACTAGAATCCTAAATTACCTAGGGAATAATAAATTAATCACCTAGACATATAATCGGTCTACGAACGAAAATTCTGATTCGGGGGTCCTATTACGAATTAAAACACATGGAATTAATCACGCCCTTTCGGTACTCAAATCACAAATTAGCCACTTATGCATATAGTTTCATATTATTAGAAAAACAGCCTATAGAAATTTAAAACCCTATATTAGATAATTACAAGTTGCAAACCAATCAATACAAATAAATCATATCACTACTCGACCAAGCCAAACTCAAAAGCACCGAAATTACCAAAATCAGACTTAAATTAAACACACAAAAAATCTAATATTTATACATAACACATTTCACTAAGCCTACTGTATTATATAACTAATAAACCTACGCATCTGTCCATCTATATGTATATAATATAATATAATACTATATAATATAATAATATATATGTAATTTAAAATGAATAGAAAAGGAAAGGAAGGGACAAGGAAATTTACTGAGAACAGGCGGAGGATAGGAACGCCTACAGTCGATGTCATGATCAATGGAAATGAGGTCGGTCAGCATCAACGACGATCTTCAATTTCCGGCGGGGTGGTACTCCGAATGATAGCCGACATAGCGACGGGAGTGGAGGACTGCGTTGTCGGTGGACCGAACTGAGTGCTGGGCTCTGTCGATGCAGAAGAATATCGGTTTGGATCCGACCGACTAAACTGGTGATACATGAGATCAGTGGCGGATCCAGAAGGTTCACAATGGGGTTACGTTACGTTATGTAATATTTTTTTTTTGAAAATTAACAACTTCTTTATTTTTTTTTTTTGGTAAAAATACATGTTTTAAAATAATGAAAATTAGTACTTTCTTCAACTTCTTATTCAAAATTGTCGTTAAATACTTTTCAAATGAACAATATTAACTAAGCACAAATAAATCGTACTTGCTTGTGCAAATGTTACAATTTAGTCAAATTAGACTATAACCATTTGTGGGTCAATTAACTCTCAATCGAGTCAATACACTATTATAAAACTTATACAAGTTATTAGATCTTGATTTAGATATTTAGAAAAGTATTTGGCCAATTTTGTAAGTTTAAAACGTATTAGACGACAAATTTGGATGAGTGGTTGAAAAGAGTATCAATTACCATTGTTTTGAAACATGTTGTATATTTTAAAACATATTGGTACTAAAAACCATTTTTTCAAACATATTTTATGGTTTATATATTTGTTCTTATTGAACCTCATATTGTAATACATTAGGTTAGATTAAAATTTATAGCTATAACAAAAGAGTGATAAATAATAAAACGTACATAGTATTTAAGTGAAAAACCCCAAATTTAAAATTGATGAAGTTTTTTCCGAATAGATTGAATAATAGTGTTACAAAATATTAATTACAAAACATATTTGACGACAAATTTGGACGAGTGATTGAAAAGAGTATCAATTATAATTGTTTTGAAACATGTTGTGCATTTTAAAACATATTGATACTAAAAATCATATTTTTCAAACATATTTTAAGGTTTATATATTTGTTCTTATTGAACCTCATATTATAATACATTAGGCTAGAGTAACAAAAATTTATAGTTTAACAAAAGAGTGATGATTAATAAAACGTACAAACATACTACTTAAGTGAAAAGACCCAAATTTAAAATTGATGAACTTTTTTTCCGAATGGATTGAATAATAATGTTACAAAATAATAATGAAGTCTTACAAATTATTAATGAGGGCTCATTCTCTCACACTAAAATAATGTGGATCTTACAACAAAATAATGAGGATCGGGACATAATTTTCTTCAGGAATAAACCTAGGGTCTCAATAAAAATACTCGATAATGTGGTTACGTTCGTAACCACATTATCATTAAAGCATCCGCCACTGCATGGGATTCCGATCTTGGGCTCTATGGTCGGGGTGAGCCAGTCTGGTGTCTGTGATGGTAAGGAGCGAGGCCCGGCCGGAACGCAATGTCAGTGGGAGAATATCGATTCGAAGTCGAGAATGGCAGCGATGGCGAAAGAAAGTCTGGTATGGCTCGATGCGGTCGACAAGGAAGTACGACGTTCTGGTCTTGGCTGGGATAAGCGTGGTCGCAGCAAGGAGAGGCCTTCGCTGGTGAAGCGGGGTCGACAGGATCTTAACAGTGGGGTGGTCGAGCCGCTAGGTGTGCTTCACTGGTGGTCGGATTAATGGGCGGCCTCTCGAAGAAAAAGACGACGATGCTTCGTTGCTCTAATCGGAGTTGGAGATGGCCATCGGCGGAGATCGAATGTGGAACATCCTATCCTGCTATGTCCAACGGGGAACTTGAAGTTGTAATAATAATAATATAATCAATCAATTAAGTAATTAAAAAAAAAAAAAAGAAAGAACTATGGATTGGCCAGCCAAATCCCCGAGTATGGGGTTCGTTTATTCCTCCACTTTTCTGTCAATTTTTTCTTGTTGTAATCCCCCCTCCCCCCTATTACAATATAACAATACTAGCTATTTATAATACCTATCACTAGTCTAATCTAAGCAGTAAATAATACTGATTTATTTTGCTAATAAATGTTAAATATTCAGAAAATATACTATAAATATTCAACAAATATTTTTTACAATAAATGCAAATAAATATCCTAATTTTGCAGGAGCCATTCTTGGAAGCTTCTCGACTTGCCATATTTTGAACACTTCCCCATTTAGCGCGCCACATGCCACGGGTATCGCGCGTGGTCCAAAATTAGGTGTTTACATCCATGATAAACAAACAATTATAATAAAAGGCATATCCAAATAAAGTATCCTCTTTATTTATACGAACAAAGGATCTCTCAAATGACAAAATAATGTTTTTATCCATAAGAGCAGAAACAGAAACAACGTTCCTACGGATTCTAGGAGCGAAAAAGACATTATCTAGAAGTAAGAATTTGCCATTGCCCATCGGCAATTTGCAAGTCCCTACCCCTATGACTTCAACTTTTGAGTTGTCGCCAATGTATATCCTTTTAGAATCCTTCGACAATCGTCTAAACTTGGCAAATAGTTCTCGATCGTTGGCTATGTGGTCTGTTGCACCTGAATCAAGAATCCAAGACGGATTTGAGTCAATTAACATGAAGGTTTAGGAAACTAAAGCTTCCTCTACATAACCAAATTCGCATACCTTCTCAGGATGCGATTTGCTGGAACCTGCACCATCGCTTATTCGGCGTGGGCTGGAGTTCCCACAAACTATCTCAGATTTTAATCTGGGACTGCCTTGTTTAGGTGAAGTCAACGTTTTACCGTCGACTGCCTCTTGTTTCTTTCCTTTGTTCCTGAATTTCATTTTCTTGCGGCCAGCTTGTCCTGTGGATTTCGGTTCCTTCGTTACCGATTTTAATCTAGTCTGTTCCATCTCGACTATTTTCAGGATAGATGCAATATGCTGACAGTCAATATGGCTTTGGTTGCTCTCCAAGACTTCGGGAAGATCCCTATTATGGCCTGAATTTTATCCCATTCAGCCATCTGACTGTCATCTTCCAATGGCTTGAATAGGCGAAGGAGGTAGTATACTTTTTCAAGTATACTCTTACTGTTGTTCAGACAGGTTTCTAATGTTGGTATAAGTGGGTGCGGTGTAACTGCCATGCCACTTCCATATTTTAGAAAGAGGGTATCCCAGATGTCCTCTGTCGTCAGATCATCCTTATAGCGGACATAGAAATCTTCTGACATTTCCGACAGTATCAGCTCATTTGCTTTCTTGTCATCTTGCTCCCACTTAAAGTGAACAAATGCCAGATCTTTGGTGAGTCCGGCATTTGGGTAATTCATGGTTATTTGTATGTGGTCACATAGACCTTGTGCTTCCAAAATCGTAACTGTCGGACCTAAAATCTGACCTAAGGCGATTATACGTTTTGAAAACGTGGATTTTGAAATAGAGTCGCCACTAGTTAATTATTAGGCTAACTAGAATCCTAAATTACCCAAGCGAATAACGAATTAAACACCTAGGTACAAATTCGGTCTATGATTAGAAATTCGAGTTCGGGGGTTCTATTACGAATTTAAAATAAACAATTTTTAATTACGCCCTTTCAGTACTCAATTCACCTAATTTGCCAATTTTAAAATTTAAAAATGCGTCACGTCGAGTTAATCTAATGAAATTAAACTAAGTATAATGCACAAGTTATTATTAACGAAAAATCTAAGCCTAAAAACTTATTAAGCATCTAAAACCCCTAATTGAGATAAAATCTAAGTAAAACCAAACATGCTCAAAATCATGATATAATTTAATAACTACATGTCTTATATATATAAATACAATAAAACATATTTTCTAATTAATATACATCTAAACTATCTATTCAACAATTCAACATGATATAATAATAATAAGTAAAAAAAAATACAAAATAATTAACAATTAAAAAAAACAGCAGCTGCGTACGGGATTACCTGCCGTTACCAGAGGAGGACGTCGATTCCAGCGAGCTGATGATGACAACGTGAAGGGAAGCTCCAGCGAGTCGGGATGTGTCACGGCAGCAGAGCTCTAGTCGGGGCTGAGGGCGAGGGCGGACATCAAGGCTGGTGACAGAGATGGACCAGCAGGGCGGAGGTCCGGCAGAGGGCGGTGGACTGAGTCGAGCAGGGCGGTCCGGTCGTCACGAGCAGGCGAAGCTGGTGACGCTATCTCCGGAGATGGCTGTTGCGGGCGGAAGGGAGAAACAGAAGAGAGAGAGAGAGAGAGAGAGAGAGAGAGAGAGAGAGAGAGAGAGAGAGAGAGAGAGAGAGAGAGAGAGAGAGAGAGAGAGAGAGAGAGAGATGGATGCTGGGTGGTCGCCGGAATTGGACGGGCGGGATGGCGCGGTGGTCGTCGGTGGTGCTGGACTGGAGCAGGGGCAGCGGACGGCGGGATAGCTGCTGCCGGCGGAGGTCGGTGGTGGGCGGCGCCGGTGACCTCCGGCCACAGAGGAAGACGAGAGGTCTGGAAAAAAAAAAAAAAACTTTTTTCACTAGAAGACGAAATAGCACGGGTTCCGAAATCTGATGTAATATTATTGATGTGTTGTAATTTTCTGTGTGTTTTTACATTGACTAGGGGTCCTTTTATAGCTAGATTAACACAAAAAATTAGGAAAACAATATTTTCCCTAATATACCCTAATTAATTCGGAAAATTATGAATAAATATTTATTGCATATTGCCATAAATTATCATATATTTTCTGAATATTACACAATATTAAATGCATCTATACTATCCTAATTTAAACTAAGCCTATTTTTAGCAACCCCGTGACTTTCCATATTTAAATACTTTCTTTTTTAAACGCGTTACACATAACATTTTTTAACGTGTTATATACGTGTCGCGCGTACCAAAATTAGGTGTTTACAGCTTGCCCCTCTTTGGACGGACTCCCGTAGAATGCATTCGAGGGGGTTTGTCCAAAGACGAGTAAACACCAATTTTGGCTAGGAAGTATATCTTCTTCCGGGTCTTCAAGTCTCCAAGGTGGCCTTTGGCTTTATTAACGATGCGAAAGAGTTAAACTTCTGTCGGCGGTGCCCCTGTTGACAGCACCTCCATTGGTATCGCAGAAAAGTAAAGCCTCGGTCGGCGGTGCCCCTGTTGGCGGTGCCTCCGTTGGCGTGCGGAAAATAGAATCTCCGTCGGCGGTGCCCCTGTTGGCGGTGCCTCCATTGGTAGTGCAGAAAATAGAACCTCCGTCGGCGGTGCCCCTGTTGGCGGTGCCTCCATTGGTAGTGCGGAAAATAGAACCTCAGTCGGCGGTGCCCCTGTTGGCGGTGCCTCCATTGGTAGTGCAGAAAATAGAACCTCCGTCGGCGGTGCCCCTGTTGGCGGTGCCTCCATTGGTAGTGCAGAAAGTAAAGCCTCCAGTGGCGTGCGAAAAAGTAAAGCCTCCAGTGGCGTGCGGAAAAGTAAAGCCTCCAGTGGCGTGTAGTAAAGTAAAACCTAAATCGACGTTGCCTCCAGTGGCGAGCGACAAGGAAAAGCCTCCAGTGGCGTGCAATAAAGTAAAACCTTTGGTGATGATTGGTAACAGAAGACCTCTACGTCAGACAGTACCAACAACCTCTGGTGACGCCTCTAGTGGCGAGTGGTAACGGAAAAACCTCTACGTCAGACCGTACCGGAAAACCTCTGGTGATATCTCTGGTGGTGAAAGACCTCTACGTCAGACCGTACCGGAAAACCTCTGGTGATATCTCTGGTGGCGGAAGACCTCTACGTCAGACCGTACCGGAGACCCTTTGGCGACGCCTCTAGCGGCGTATGTCGGAGAAGAGCCTCTAGTGGTGTCCGTTGGAGAAGTGCCTCTAGTGGCGTGACTTGCGAAGGCTGAATACTAAGGCTTCGTTTGTCGGGGGTGACTCTCAGAAAGCTGGAAAACTTCAGATCCTGATTGTCGGTTGTCACTTGGAGGAACAGACTGTAACAGTCCTACTCATCCTTGAATGGTGACTCGCGAGAGCAGACTTCAACCGTCCCGCTTGCCCTGAAGTTGACTCGTAGGAACAGACTGTAACAGTCCTACTCATCCTTGGAATGCGACCTGCGAGAGCAGACTGTAACCGTCTCGCTTGCCGTGAAGTTGACTCTGGAAGACGCTGCTTGCGCATGAGTGTTTGTCCCTAATTTTTGCCTAAATTGTGCATTATGCGACAACCTAGCGGGATCTTTTTTCTTTTTTCTCTTTTTTCTTTTCTTTTTTCTTTTTTCTTTTTCTTTTTCTTTTTCTTTTTCTTTTTCTTTTTCTTTTTCTTTTTCTTTTTCTCTCTTTTTTTTTTGTTGAGAATTTCTCTTTTTCTCTCCATTTGCCACGGCCGATTGAGAGATTTCCGACCGTGCCCCTCATCATTTTTATTTCTCTCCTTTTGCCATGATTGCAATTCCTGAATTTGCAACCATGCCTCTCATTTCCTAATTTTGCCTAGGTCGCCCTTTCGAGTTTTCAACCTAGCGGAAGCGTTCTTTATATGGTAGCCGATCAAACGGTGGCTGTGACCCGTACTTCATTTTCCGCCTCGATGCGGGAGTATTTGTAGCCATTTGGAGAGTGACTGTGACATTGTTCTCACCGTCTTCAATGTTGCAGGGGCTCTTTTGATTGTAGCCATTTGGAGGGTGGCTGTGGCCCTTCATTCCTCGTCTCTGATCCGGGAAACACTCTATGTATGTAACAATTTTGAGGGTGGTTGTGGCCCTTTCACTTAATATCCGCCATCGATGTTCCGGGATCGCTCTTTTGACTGTAGCCGTTTGAGGGACGACTGTGACCCTTTCTTTTATTTTCCCGCCATCACCGGTTTCGCGAGATCACTCTTTTTGGGTAGCCATTTTAAGGGTGGCTGTGGCCCTTTTTATTCTCCCGCCCTCACAGGGTTCGCGGGGTCACTTTTTTATTCGTAGTCGTTTGGAGGGTGGCTCTGGCCCTTTCACCTACTTCCCGCTTTTGATGTTGCAGGAGCGCTCTTTATCTGTAGCCATTTGAAGGGTGGCTGTGGCCCTTTCTTTGTAGTCGTTTTAGGGACGACTGTGACCCTTTTTATCTGTAGTTGATTTAGGGACAACTGTGACCCTTTTATTCACTTCTCTCACAAAATATACATGAGCACTCTCTTTATTTTTATCGGTAGCCAATTAAAGGGCGGCTGTGACCATAAAAAATGAGTTTTTTTTTTTTCGAAAACGAAAATTTAACGAAAATAATCAACAATAATTATGTACATGCCCCTAATGGCAAATTTGAAAATTTTAATTCAAAACATCTTCTTGAGAAGGACTCAGCTGATTGATTCGAAATATGTTGGTCGTGTCGATGACCTGGATTGACCCTACGTCCAATGAATGACATAGCCAGCAATTTCTAATCTCGGCTTCTCAAGTGCCCCGGCTATTGTTCAATCTCGTTTGGGGCCCATAACTAGCATTAATCGGGTTAGGCTCGTCACATTCTGTATGAATGGTCTGGTTGATGAACACACATGGATGGTGTTGAGTTTGGCACAGTAGTCCGCAAATGGTAAATTTGGGCATAGATATCGCATGAGGTCTCTAGGATAAATTCGACAGCTTGCGGCGAGCAAAGGGTCGCGCACGAGATATGCTCTTCAGGGGCTTTGATTAGGATGATTATCCAAACTGCACAATGATTAAGGAAAAACTCAAATTTCGGGGATAAAAATGATCACAACTTTTCTTACCTGGGTGTTGAATTTTTCTAGTGGGAAATGTGCTCGCTATGCGACTGGACCTGCTGCATGTCCTGATTTTCCCGCTCCATCTAGAAAACACAACTTGTATATGAACATCTGCCGGAAAGTAAATGCCCCTGGACCTCTGATGGAAGGCACCAAACAACAATGTTTTCTTTGCTTGACATCTAAAATGTTCATTGATCAGCACATTGAATCTCCGCGAGACTCTCTATGATCTCTTGATATTTTCCCATCTCCGGACATGACCGATCTCAACAGGAGATGCCCCTTGGTTACCGCCGACTGGTTTAGACCTCGCCGTAAAACAGATGTACGCCTTGGTTCGGGGACGCGCATGAATTCCACATATGGTGGGTGGAATTTTGACATATAAGTTCTTTGGAGCAGTCACGTTTCACGTGGTTGTGACCTCGTCGAAGTGGTCGTCTGATCTGCAAAAAGAGTAGGATACTCAAATCTCAAGGAAAAATCAAGTATAATTTATCATACCATAGTGTTGGATATCCCGAATGCGCAATTTGTGCTTCGTGCAACTGGATGGCTGCACGTTCTTTTTTGTTGCCCCATTTGGCCGACACAGCTCGTATGTGCAGGATACCTAACCAAGGGTACTGAAAGTTAGTATAAAGAATCAAATGAGTCATGCATGATTTTTCGGAAAACTTCTAATGTCATTCATTTCATAATTTTGATTACATTTCAGAAATAATCAAAATTTATGATCTAAGGTGTTTTGCACTAGCTTGGAGTTTAATGAGTTCGCTGAGTGCACTATCTGGCTCGAACGCACGATATATGTTCAAAATGAAGTTTTTTCAAAAATATTTTCTCGTCATTTGTTTAAGCTCGAATAGTCACACTCAACTGCACATTTAAACTATTTCTCAAAAAATAGAATCAAATCTCTTTTTTTTAAAACGCTAGCTCATGCAAAGGTTGAAATGACAATTTTGCCGTAAAAGTGCAACACACCTTGGATAAAAAGGAATGACACTTTGATTTTTTTAAAATGCCCATGCATGCTCGAAAAGTTAAAGTTTTACTGATAAGAAACTTACAACTTACAACTTACAACCGGTTTACCTGAATGACACATATGGAGTGTATGTACAAAATGAAAAGTCCATGTGAAATTTTTTTATAAAAACAAATGCAAATGCAATGCATGTTTGGAATTAGCAGCTCAACAACTAAGAGAAGATTTACAATCTAAAAAAAAAAAGAATCGTTTTTTCCTAAAACAATGCCTATGAGATATACATAAGGTGAAAGTTGTACAGTTGAGAAAACTTACAAGTTACCTGAATTTTTTTGTTTTTTTTTTATGAGGGAAAAAAAATCAATGCATCCTAGTTGCTCAAAATAAAAAATAAAAAAAAATCAAGTGAATTTTTTTTTTTTAAAATGCGTATGAGATGCACAAAAAAAATAAATACAAGATGCAAACTTAAAAATGAAAGTTCTACAACTAAGAAAAATTACAATTTACCTGAAATATTTTTTCGAAAATAATGCATATGAGATGCACATCTTTTTAAAAAAATCAGGTAAAAAGTTTTTTTAAACAAAGAGCCCTAAAACTAAGAGAGCTTACGATTTATCTAAAAAGTTTTTTTTAAATTAATGCATACTGGATGCATTATTTAAAATAAAACAATTCAGGTAAAAAGTTTTTGAAATGATGCATATGGAATGCACGTTCGAAATTAGAAACTCTAATAGCTAAAGGGGAATTAAAATTTCCAAAAATGTTTTTTTACATGCGCGACGCGCTAACCAAAATCACAACTTACCCGAAGAGTTTTTTTTTTAAGAAAAAAAATGCGTATGAAACGCAAGTTTGAAATAAATAAAAAATCTAGGTAAGAGGTTTTTTTTAAAAAAAAAAACAATGCATGCAAAATGCATGTTCGGAAATAAAATTTCTAAGTGACTAACTACTTAGCTGAAAAAGTTTTTTTTTTTTTTTGTTCTTTAAAAAAATGCAATGAGACGAATGCATGAGAAATAAAATTTATACAAACAGTAATGATAACATTTACAACAAAAAAACTGATCATGTTAGGGGGTTAAAAATGTGTGGCTTTGCTCTACAAGGTAGGTTCCACTGACAGGTTCCCGACAATGTGGTTTCCTCACCCCATCATAGGGATCATAAGACCTTCACAAGCGAGTAGAGTTTTTCCGAGCCGTACCGGCGGCCCAGCCGCTCCGGTCGTACCGTACTAAACCTCCGGGGTTCCTAGTCGCCCTGGGTTTTAGGCGTTTTGGAGATTACACTAAAGTGGGTGTGTGCAAATTCAAATAATACATACACAACAAAGAAAAATAGTTAGTCATAATAAAAACTTAACTCCACACCTGAAATCACAAAAAAACAAGTTAGTTCTATGAAATAAAAATAAAAATTACAAAATTCTAACATGGCAAAAAGTGAACATACTGAGCCCGAACCCTCTAAAGTGTCCCCAGCAGAGTCGCCAATTTGTCGGACCTGAAATCTGACCTAAGGCGATTATACGTTTTGAAAACGTGGATTTTGAAATAGAGTCGCCACTAGTTAATTATTAGGCTAACTAGAATCCTAAATTACCCAAGCGAATAACGAATTAAACACCTAGGTACAAATTCGGTCTACGATTAGAAATTCGAGTTCGGGGGTTCTATTACGAATTGAAAATAAACAATTTTTAATTACGCCCCTTTCAGTACTCAATTCACCTAATTTGCCAATTTTAAAATTTAAACATGCGTCACGTCGAGTTAATCTAATGAAATTAAACTAAGTATCATGCACAAGTTATTATTAACGAAAAATCTAAGCCTAAAAACTTATTAAGCATCTAAAACCCCTAATTGAGATAAAATCTAAGTAAAACCAAACATGCTCAAAATCATGATATAATTTAATAACTACATGTCTTATATATATACATACAATAAAACATATTTTCTAATTAATATACATCTAAACTATCTATTCAACAATTCAACATGATATAATAATAATAAGTAAAAAAAAATACAAAATAATTAACAATTTAAAAAAAAAAAAACAGCAGTAGCGTACGGGATTACCTGCCGTTACCAGAGGAGGACGTCGATTCCGGCGAGCTGATGATGACAACGTGAAGGGAAGCTCCGGCGAATCGGGATGTGTCACGGCAGCGGAGCTCTGGTCGGGGCTGAGGGCGAGCGCGGACATCAAGGCTGGTGACAGAGATGGACCAGCAGGGCGGAGGTCCGGCAGAGGGCGGTGGACTGAGTCGAGCAGGGCGGTCCGGTCGTCACGGGCAGGCGAAGCTGGCGACGCTATCTCCGGAGATGGCTGCTGCGGGCGGAAGGGAGAAACAGAAGAGAGAGAGAGAGAGAGAGAGAGAGAGAGAGAGAGAGAGAGAGAGAGAGAGAGAGAGAGAGAGAGAGAGAGAGAGAGAGAGAGAGAGAGAGAGAGAGAGAGATGGATGCTGGGTGGTCGCCAAAAGTGGACGCGCGGGATGGCGCGGTGGTCGTCGGTGGTGCTGGACTGGAGCAGGGGCAGCGGACGGCGGGATAGCTGCTGCCGGCGGAGGCCGGTGGTGGGCGGCGCCGGTGACCTCCGGCCACAGAGGAAGACGAGAGGTCCGGAAAAAAAAAAAAAAAAACTTTTTTCACTAGAAGAGGAAATAGCACTGGTTCCGAAATCTGATGTAATATTATTGATGTGTTGTAATTTTCTGTGTGTTTTTACATTGACTAGGGGTCCTTTTATAGCTAGATTAACACATAAAATTAGGAAAACAATATTTTCCCTAATATACCCTAATTAATTCCGAAAATTATGAATAAATATTTATTGCATATTGCCATAAATATTTATCATATATTTTCTGAATATTACACAATATTAAATGCATCTATACTATCCTAATTTAAACTAAGCCTATTTTTATCAACCCCGTGACCTTCCATATTTAAATACTTAATTTTTTAAACGCGTTACACATAACATTTTTGAACGTGTTATATACGTGTCGCGCGTACCAAAATTAGGTGTTTACAGTAATGACGTGTTTGCTCCATGAGTTATAATTCATCTCAACTAATAGCTCAGATTCACATGATAATGCCATCTATTCATCGATAACAACACTAGGTTGGGAAGATAACAACATTTTGACAAAATTGCATACATCAGATTATCTATTATGATGGAATACGACGAATAGTGATTCTTCAGTCACTAAACCAAACCAACATTCAGTAAACCGAGGAGGGGGTGTCGTGAAAGAATTCACACTATTGTCGTTTTCAATCTAATTGATCAGTCTTTTGAAAACGGTTATTCTATTGCAAATTACCAGAATGGGAATTTTCAAATAAGCATACCCGATCTTGGCTTTCCCAGAACCTTATGATTTTGTAAAATTATCCGATAATTAACGCATGCATATTTATAATTATACTACATCTAGCAAATCATCAAACCATGCCATAAATATCGAACACAACATGCTTACGCGTCATGCGTCTAATGTTCCTAGCATATATAATTCTACGTAAAGTAAATTATCACATGCGTTCTATCATGAATATCCTAGAATACGCGTCAAAACATGCAACATCATACATAATTGGCGACTGGAATTTCCGGTTTATAAAACACTTTGAAAATATTAGGGGTTGTTTTGCAATTCATGCTTACAATCAATCATGCGAATTTCTAGACATGGATTCCAGGCACTTTCAATCAGCATAGCATGTCTATCCTATTGCGCAAACCATATATTTAAATCTCAGAGCTCAATGCTCGCAATATAATATCCAGCTAGCTTGACTAAGTCAAGACGACAGTTCTAATTATATCAAAATATATGATGCAGAAAGTAAACAATTGCAAATCAGCCCACGAATTTAACCCAGTCCCAAAAACATGCAAGATCGAGATCCATCCCCATAATCGAAACCAGGCATTAGGGTTTTGACTGAAACCGTGTATTAAAACACAAACCCTAAGAGCATTGTTTAGGCTAATTTTAAAGTTCGAAAACATTTTGGATTTAAAATTTGACATCCTATTTTATTGAACAATTTAAAATTTCCAACAATTTTAAAGTGGTTCGGTCCAAATTTTAAAATCCGGTTCAACTCGGTCTGATTTTAAAAATTTCGGGTTGGTCCGAAACGGTTCAATAAAATAAGATAGTGGTTCGTTTTATCACTCGAAACCGGTTAGTTTAGGTTCAATTTAGTTACTATTGTCCGACCCGACCCGATTAAGAAAATCCGGATTGGTTTAACCTGTTCCGGTTTAGCAATTGGACCGGCCATTAAACCCTAGGGTTCGGCCGAATTATTCTTGTAGGCTAAGTAGTGTTTTAATGTCCACTAAAAACTCAACTTAGCCTTCAAGGAATAATAATTATTTAAAATTAATTTACAATAGTGCTTATATATATATAGAATTCGGCACATATATATAAATATTGTCAAGATTCTATCTTTAAGATGTAAATCAATCAACAATATAAATATATATATTAATATATATTTTGGCTGGTTATATATATATATATAAAATATTGTCAAATATATCTTTTAGGGATTAAAATATGCAGACAATATATTTTCTTAATCTTATATAGTAATTAAATCTATCAATATATATTAACCCTATCTTTAACTATATATATTGATAGTTAATATCTTTTACAATATTATATTATAAATCTATCCATATTTTCCAACTTGTAGATATATAGTTGCCTATTAATAAAATTTAAAAATGGCAACATATATATTAAAATATTTTTGCCGAAATTTAATAACTTGGTGACCAAGAAAACTAAAAAAAATTACCCAAAATACCCCTAGGGTTTTTGGCACAAACACAAAAAGTTGGAAAAGTTGTCAAATTTTAGGATCAAATACCACCTTGATCAAGAATCCAAATAGTGTTCTTGATAAAACTCATGGTGTTCTTGAAGATCATGAACATCAAACTTAAATTGATCATGAAAAATTCGGTTTTGATATAGAAAAAACATGTAAATTTGAAAATTTTAAGTTTTTAAAGATCAAACACATGAAATCTACTTAAAAATTTCTGATTCTTCATGGTGTTCATGAACTTAAAAATTTCGGATTTTTTAAGAGATTCAAGAACATCAGTTTATCAAAAATTTAAGAACTCCTAACTCAGGTTCTAATACCACTGTTGGATTACGGGGACGTAATACTACGGAATGCTAAACGTGTACTAGCAAGAAATCTAATCTACGCAGCGGAATCAGTACACATACCTTTTAGCTTTCCTGCCCAAGAACGATGTGGAGGGAGTTCTGATCCTCCGGTCGGAACCACGTGCAAGTTCTTCATTAGAAGAAGTCCTACGCGATGTAGCTCCACAACAAGACCTCTGATCGATTCTTCAACGGAGATGGAACCTCGGACTTGATGTTGGTGGTGCCGAAATATTAGACTAGGGTGACAAGTTTTCTCAATAGAGATCCTTGTTCTTAATTGTGTGTTTAAACCCTTAGGAGTCACATCTATATATAGTATTGGGTTTCGGCCGAACCATGCATAATAAGGGGAGAGGCCCATTTTGGGTCTCCCTTGTCAATTACTAATTGGATTTGGCCCAATTAGCCCAGATTGACAATTACCTAATTAACTTAGGTAATTCCCTTAATTAACGGACTCCTATTACGGCGCCACGTCACCATATGCTAACAAGGATTACAAACGAAAATTCCGAATTCATAAAAATACTTGATTATTAAATTCGTATTCTAAAACGATGTGTCCCGTCTTTCGAGGTGACATGCGCCACGCGCATATCCGGTTAAAAACCGTGGTTTTGAGAATCGTTTTAGTCTCCAAATTTAAAAGCAAATCGGTTTTAACATGCATATTATTTTGGGATATAATTTATAATCGAGTATTTTAACAAATAAGAATTAATATCGATCGGTTCGTTTTACGTTTGTTATGCGAGTTATGGATGTGTTTAAAATGATGATATGAGTTCGGACAAATGTTTAATCCAATCATTCTACTGATGGAATTTTAGTTATTTGTTCCTGATCGATCCCGTTTAACCGGGCCGATTAATTTCGAAAGGCAGACCATTTCAAAAATAAATGAATGGTTACTACCTCATTCAATAATTCTGAATTACGTTCAACAAATAGACGAGAAATAAGGATCAATAATTACAACTAAGCAAAGAAAGTCATATATATATATGGCAGGAAGTCTTCACCACTTTGAGCAGTCCACCTGAAAATTAATTTAAGAATTGAATTATATCAGATGTTTTTGCATCAATTAAAACATGTAACCGTCTTATGTATTGTGGTAAACGAGGCGTACCTTTTACGGCACATGAATCAACAGTGGTTGTCGCACTGGATCATCGTTTAGACCTTTTGTTGGGTTTAGCCAAACAATTCCGAAGTCTAGCAAATCTGGTCTCCGACACATCAGTAAGTTTGGAGATATTTCTATGTTTATGGTCGGCATCATACAAGTCTATTGTCGTTTTAATTGCTGTGATCAGACGTGTAAGTCCGCTATCATCAGCAAACCATGAACGAGGAAACATGTCAATCACCTTCCGAATTTCTGCCCATTCATCCGCGGAGTCTAGAACGGTTTCTATCCCATTCTCCTTGCATAGAATTTCATGGTACGAGGCCATTAATTCTCTTGCTTCAGCCGCCTTTACCTTGCCGTAGTGAAGGTGTAAGGTGCATCAAAGATGCAATGCGCTCCTTTTGACGATTCTTTCTTCCGTTTCAGTTGTAATATGCGAGCAAATAATCTCGCGTGCTTTTTGATCCCTCCATAACCTGTTTGCACCGTTGTATCTGTAGGGCTCCCGATTCTCGTCCACATATATCTGTTTGTCCTTGGGATCAACGCGATCCTCAACTCCCGCGGGAATTAGATCATTTTCAACTCTAGTTGTCCAATCATCATAATTAATGTTATCCAGTTTGCATAATTTCTTAAAACGATCCGACCGAGCCATTTAGAACTATTATGATGACAATCATGTAAAGTTTAGGAAGAGAACAACATTTGGAAAGAATTGCAAACATCGGATTATCTATTATGATGGAATACGACGAATAGTGATTCTTCAGTCACTAAACCAAACCAACCTTCAGTAAACCGAGGAAGGGGTTGTCGTGAAAGAATTCACACTATTGTCGTTTTCAATCTAATAGATCAGTCTTTTGAAAACAGTTATTCTATTGCAAATTACCGGGACGGAAATTTTCAAATAAGCATACCCGATCTTGGCTTTCCCAAGGCCCTTATGATTTTGTAAAATTATCCGATAATTTATGCATGCATATTTATAATTATACTACATCTAGCAAATCATCATACCATGCCATAAATATCGAACACAACATGCTTACGCGTCATGCATCTAATGTTCCTAGCATACATAATTCTATGTAAAGTAAATTATCACATGCGTTTTATTGTGAACATCCTAGCATACGCGTCAAAACATGCAATATCCGCACACATCATGCATAATTGAAGACTGGAATTTTCGGTTTATAAAACACTTTGAAAATATTAGGGGTTGTTTTGCAATTCATGCTTACAATTAATCATGTGAATTTCTAGACATCGATCGTAAGCACTTTCAATCAGCATAGCATGTCTATCATATTGCGTAAACCATATATTTAAATCCCAGAGCTCAATGCTCGCAATATAATATCCAGCTAGCTTGACTAAGTCAAGACGACATATCTAATTATATCAAATATATGATCCAGAAAGTAAACAATTGCAAATCTGCCCGCTAATTTAATCAAGTCCCAAAAACATGCATATCTGAGATCCATCCCCATTATCGCAACTAGGTATTAGGGTTTTATCCAAAAACGTGTTAAAACGTAAACCCTAAGAACACTGTTTAGGTTAACTTTTAAAGTTCGAAAACATTTTGGATTTAAAATTTGACATCCTATTTTATTGAACATTTTAAAATTTGCGAAAATTTAAAATTCTGGTTCGGTCCTATTTAAAATCCGGTTCGAGTCGGTCCGATTTTAAAAATCCAATTTGGTCCGAATTTGTTCAATAAACTTAGATTGTGGTTCGGTTCATCACTCGAAACCGGTTAGGCTTAGATTCATTTTAGTTACATTGGTTCAACCCTACCCAACTAGGTTGATCCGATTAAGAATATCCGGATTGGTTTAACCCTGTTCCGTTAATGCAAATTGGATTGGCCCATGAACCCTAGTGGGTTTGGCCAAAACACCTCTTTTGGGCTAAATAGAGTTTTAAAGTCCACTAAAAACTTAACTTTGCCCACAAGAAATATTAATTATATTAAATAATTTCCAATATTGCTAATATATAAAAATTCGGCACATATATTATTAATATATATAAATATTGTCAAGATTCTATCTATAAGATGTAAATCAATTAACAATATAAACATATTTATATAATTTTCGGCCAAATCTCTATATATATATATAAATATTGTCAAAAATATATTTAGGGATAAAATATATAGACAATATATCTTCTTAATCTTTTTAAGTAACTAAATCCTATCAATATGTCTTTATCCCTATCTTTTAGCTAAATATATTGATAGTTTATATATTTTGCTATATAATGTGAATCTTACCTTATCTTTCAATTTATAGATATATTGTCTCCTTTTAATAAAATTAAAATATGGTAACATATATATCTACTAGGGCAGGCCGAAATTATCTAACTTGGACCCTAAGAAATTAAAATTTTTACCTAATAATTTACTAGGGTTTTCGGCTATAACACCAAAATTGGAAAAATTGTCAAATTTTAAGATCAAATACTACTATGATCATGAATCCAAAAAGTGTTCTTGATAAAACTCATCATGTTCTTGAAGATCATGAACATCAAACTCAAATTCAAACATGAATTTCGGTTTTGATCCATAAAAACATGTAAACTTCGAAAATTTTAAGTTTTCAAAGATCAAACATGTGAAATTTATTTAAAAATTTCGGATTACTCATGGTGTTCATAATATATATAAATTTCGGTTTTTATATAAATTTCAAGAACATTAGTTTATCAAAATTTTAAGAACTCCTAACCAGGCTCTGATACCACTGTTGGATTACGGGGACGTAATACTACGGAATGCTAAACGTGTACTAGCTAGAAATCTAATCTACTCAGCGGAATTAGTACACATACCACGTGCAAGTTCTTCATTAGAAGAAGTCCCACGCGATGTAGCTCCACAACAAGACCTCTGATCGATTCTTCAACGGAGATGGAACCTCAGACCAGATGTGATGGTGCCGAAATTTAACTAAGGGAAACAAGTGTTCTCAATGGAGATCCTTGTTATTATGAATGAGTGTGTAAACCCTTAGCAGACACCCCTATATATAGTATTGGTGGAGTTGCCAAAAGGCAACTCCAACCAATGTGGTATAGGGTGGCCGGCCGAATTACATGTATAAGGGGGAGGCTCAATTTTGGGCCTCCCTTGTCAATTACTAATTGGATTTGGCCCAATTAGCCCAAATTGACAATTACCTAATTAACTTAGGTAATTCCCTTAATTAACGGGCTCCTATTACGGCGCCACGTCACCATATGCTAACATAGGTATCCTTAGATGATGAACATGATGTCTGTAGTTGCGACTGTATGTCGCGCATTGTTGAGTGTTATGAGCGCCCATCTTGGTTAGATTCCAAGGCATGGCAAGATGCGTACACTAGGTACTTGTAGCGTTGTAAGTAGTAATGTACTCGGCGCGGGCACTTGGCACTCGGCACTGGCACTTGACATGTAGGAGAGTCGTCTTGACGAGGCAAGGCATTAGTTTATACCGTCTCTTAGTTCCACTCTAAGGCGACGTTGTGACAAGACGCTACTTGTTCTATACTATGCGTTTTTCCATCCGTCAGTTGGGCACACCCCGCATGACGTTGTTGCAAGGCTTTCCATGGTTAGACCCGTACTTACTTTGTGATGCTACTACGTCTCAACTTGGTTAATCCAAGGGACGGGACATAGGTTGTATCCATACGCCGTGTAGTTTTTACCGTCTATTGAACCATTTCAAGGCGAAGTTGTGGCAAGACGCTACTTGCACTATACTATGCGTTTTTCCATCCGTCAATTAGGCACATCCCGCGTGACGTTGTTGCAAGGCTTTCCATGGTTAGACCCGTACTTACCCTGCGATGCTACTGCACCTCTCCATGGTTAGTCCAGAAGGGTTGTACAAGAACACTTTAGAGTGACTTGCAGTTTTTACCGTCTCTTGGTCCACTCCAAGGCGACGTTGTGGCAAGACACTACTTGCTGCATTTGGTGTGTTTTATTCCGTTATGTGCTCGCTGGCAAGATAACGTTGTACAAGACTCTTCTTATATGTTTGGCGAGTTTTCCTGACAGGGGTGCGCTCCTGCTAGCGTATATACGTGAAGTTATCCTAACAAGGAATACGTCTTCACGGAGTATTCACCCTTGAGTGAGTATACATACTTTTAGAGTACATGAAGATGTCCACTTAAGGAATGAGTCTTCATGAAGTATGATTCCGTGATTGGTTGTTCATACTTTTAGAGTACATGAAGCTGCCCACTTAAAGAATGAGTCTTCATGAAGTATGATTCCGTGATTGGTTGTTCATACTTTGTCGATTTGTGGAGTTGTCGTCTATCAAGAGGACTTCCGCCACGATGGGGTGATCAGTCTCACATGTTTGCCGCATCCTGTTTTGTATTCAGGGAATGGCTATGAACATGAGGATTTGCTTCTAACAAGAGGATTTCGCAGCATGCCATTTTGAGAGTTGTGAACATGGGGGTTTCCCTCAAAGGAGGATGACGCAGCATGTCACTTTGATAGATCTTGGTTTAAACTCAAGATATAGTATGTTGTTGACGCTATTCGGGGTAGTCGTCATTATAGATAGAGAGTGTTTATATACTCTTTGTTGATGTTGACAATTGATTTGTCGTCGTACGATATAAGTTGACTGTTGTACATAGCGTGATGGCTTGTGTTGTTGATGTGAGTAATATGCTTGTAGTTGTTGCTTGGCGTAATTCTAAGGTAGTATGCATGATATAGTATTGTACATGTTTGCCGTCTTCGTGGTTGGCTTGATGGCGATTGTGGTTGTTTGGATATAGAATACTCGATGTTGTTTCTGAGTACAGTACATTGCTGTTTTGATAGTTGAGTTTGTACATACGAAAAGGATTGCGCTTTGTCAGATAGTTGCAATATTTACAAGTTTGCAAAAATATGGAGTTATGAATTTTCTTTTAAGTAATGCATATAATAGATAGAATAAAGGAGTCTGATACGAGGACTCCTTGGTTGTGCAGGAAACTTCCCTAAGTGCGGACGTGATAGGGACGCGACAGGTGCGCACATGTCGGGAGCGGAGCTTTTTCAAGTACCACTCGTTATATGTGTTTGTGAATATGTACGTACAAAGAGAGACTATGCATTGTTGTATGCGTCCTTTAGTCGATACACGCCGATGCTTCCTTAGCGTGATGCACATACGTATATATGATCGTTGTTTGGTATTGTTTCCAAGGAAAGAGATGATGTTTGAGTAGAATATTCGCTGAGATGTCGCGAGTTATAATTAACTTGGAGACTTGTTGCGATGATGCAAATGATATATACGCGACCGTTACTTGGCTTAGATGCCTAAGTAGAATGTCCACAGATAGAGAATTCCAGAGAGTGTTGCATACAGCTCCTCCTAGTGTTGTTCTCTAGATAGGGTGTGTCATTGAGACATCTCTTGGATGTACATATAACCTGTCTCAAATTAGTCGCAATACTTTGAGATATATATTGGTTAGGGAATAGAATGGAGTTATAAGTCTCCTCATATGGCTCTATCGCCTGCAATGCCAATATGACTGGATCAGACTATTCACGACTAGTCTGTTCCGTTCAGCTTGGATTTTGTTTTGACTAAATCAGGCTACCCTGAGTAGATGTCCTACTCGAGTGGTCTGCTTTATTCATAGTAGTGCTGTTGTGGAGTTGTTACCTCATACCTGAGTTTTACCTTTGGCAGTAACGCGTGTTACCTAGACCTTATTCAAGTAGAAGAGATCGTCTTTTGAGGGCGATGCTTGGTGTTTCCCTCTTGGGACCAATCCGTACAGGATGTTGAAGTTGTATTCCTCGTTGGTGCATTTTCTTAGAAGAGCGGTACTGCGTGTTCTTGTAATGATTCATTTTTTCACTTCGGTGGAATGCCAAGCACTTGTCAGCTTGGTGCCCCCCAAGTCGCTTGGTAGTCTTATCGTTGTTTCTTGATATAGTATAATGATTGTATCATGTATGGGGGATGTTGTGTTCTGTATGCGGGGGTTCAGCAAGATGCCCCCGATCTTGCGTCGAGTGTTGAGGGTGTCTCTTGGTGGCTGTCATGCAGTCGTGCTCATACTTGAGGAAGACTTGTAAATTCGCTCTTCTCTCTTCTTGCATTTTGATGCAAGTTTGTTTGTTGCTAGGAGTGAGTAAGAGTAATCATTCCCTTCTCAGACGCCTCTCACGCGTTGTTGAATATAGTATGTACGCTTTGCGTTGTATGTGTTCACTTCCAAGGGGCCTGAGTTTACTTGATGTGTTTCTTTGTACACTTGTGACTCTTCACGGAGTTGTGTCTGTGTGACGATTGTGCACATGGTTGAGAGATGTTAAACTGGTGGAATCCTCCTCTTCTCCTTTGTTGTGGCCGAAGATGATGTTTTGCTGTCAGGGTACGTTTTGAGTGGTACGACCCTTCTTGTGTGCTTGACAGGGGTAAACTTGCTGAATGTTGGAAAAAATTATCTAACTCTTCTCACGTGATGGGTTTGGCACATGCGTGCGTATAACATAGGAGTCCCTCATGAATTCCTATCTTCCGCAATGGTGGTGGCGTTGTCACTTGGGTGATGCCCCCGCCTTGTTTATTACTGCAGCGCGATTTTTTGTCTTGTGCGCATAGAACGCTTGAGGCTCCATTGCATGGGTGTAGTTGGTGCATGCCCTCAATGGGGATTTTCGGGAAGATCCGGGATTTGTGCGGATGCGTCGGGAGCGGACACGTCGAGTGCGGACGCGTTGGGCGTGGACACGTCGGGAGCGGACGTGTTGGGAACGGACCTTTCAGGAGCGGACGCGTCGGGAGCGGTGTTGTCCTTCCCAACATGGACGCCTCGTTCTGTTGCACGTGTTCGATTGGATCTCCCTTTCCTCGATACTTGTCTCCTCCCAGTCTATACAGAGTGTCTGGACGCGGCTGTACACCAACTCGTCAGCAAATGGATGTGACGCATTCTCTTCCAACGCGTGCATTCCTTTCAACTTTGACTCTCGCATCTTCCTTTCGATTATTGCCTCCAAGTCCTTTGCAGTGAGACCTGTGATTGGGATGTCTTTATTGATGAGAGGTCTTCTCCATCTAGCATTGCGATGGATGTCAGCATTGTTTTGACTTGTTCGTTGGAGGGAGACTTCCTTGTACTGCTGCTACGAGCGGGTACGCGGAGGTTATCTCCTTGCTTCTTCCGGATGCTGCATACTTCCGTACGGAGTGTATGCGCATGCTGGCTCCTGACTTGGTTGATGGTACTGGAATGTACCTTCTGTATATTGGCCTCCTCCTCCTTGTTGTTGTGACTCTTGTCGTCCGGTGTCGTGCGACACTGCTCTTGCCAGGGCGGCTTAGCCGTTGACCGGTGGTGGAGGTGGTGGTGGCGAAACAAATCATTGGTTTCTCAGAATCTCTCTGAATGCTATCAAATCTTCAAGAGCTGCCATCATGGCGGGTGTGACTGGTGGCGCTGGGTTGGCACCTCCTTCCTGTTGCTGAACACCCTCAGCTGGCATCCCGTAAGGGAACTATTGATGTGCGCCCTAGGCTCATACCCGGGAGGGGGTGTTACGCGTGCTGCGTTCTGGATTTCTAGGCCGTGATGTGCGGCAGGCACACTCCTTGCTGGCACGGAGGAAGCAGTGGACGTTGCTTCAGGGATGTGCGAAGGTCCAGGCTGACTCCTTGTCGGCTTCTGCGTGGTTATGACTAAGGCGTCGTTGTGTGGGTACACAATGTGCTTTTTGTCTTTTGACGAGAAGCTAATGACATCTTCTATGTCGACATCTTTTATGACGCATCTTTCTTGACGGCATCTTCCTTGACGGCATTTTTCATGACGGCATCCTTCATGACGGAATCCTTTATGACGGGATCCTTCATGACAGCATCCTTCATGACAGCATCTTCGGACTTGTGCGTTGTCTGTGCAGCGTACACTTCTCGCTTGTATGACCTCTCACCTCCGCCGTCAAAGTCTCCATGGATCACGTGTACGTTTGCCATCTAGCTATCGTTGGGAGCGATTTATTCTTGTTCGAATATCGCAGACGGCGTCAAGTGTTGCGTCCAAATCCAACCGGGCAGTCGGACTCTTCGGCACTTCGGGTTGGAGACACGTCGGGTGTCGGGAATGGACTTTCTGATGTTGGCAAGGGGCTGTCAGCAATGTGCACTTGTCGGCAAGGTACGGCTGTCGGTAGTGTAAGCTTGTCGACAAGGTACGGCTGTCTGCTGTGCGAGCTTGTCGGCAAGGTAAGCTTACCGGCTTCGCGCGACTTCACCTGAACACGGGACAATAAACGGCACGGAGAGCGGGGGGTGGTTCCGGTTGAGCCCTCTCTGATGCCTAAATGAGAGTCTAGAGAGAGAAAATCCTAGAGAGAGGTCAGAGCTTCTAGGCCAAATCTCTTGAAATAATGAGAGAATGTGTCAAAATGGGTGGCCAAGGTCTCCTATTTATAGGCAACCTTAGAACCGAACCCGGTTTTTGTGCGGTTCGACGCCGGTTTAAAGGAAAGAAAGAACCGTCGTCTGGTTTGTTTAAGTTTGGCCTAGGAGAACTCTTTTACTCAGTGTTCGGACGATAAAAAAGGATGCGCGCGGTACCCATTAGTAGTCCGGACCACGTCGGATTTGACATCCGGCATGGTCCGGACTACCTAGGGCAATCCGGAGGTTCCGGTCCGGACGCATACGTATGTCCGGACCGTTTTGTTCCTCGGGTGTTAGTTTTTCGGATCTGTTTGTGGTTTTCGACGTGTTTGCGAAGTCCTGAATGTAAATACGAACCCGAATTGGGCATATATCCAACACAACTGATATAACAACCAATTTTTGATAACTGCAATAGCAAGAAACATCCCCACAGAAGGAATCTTTTCTACTGGAGAGAATGTATCTCCATAATCCACACCATAAATTTGAGTGTAGCCCTTGGCCACAAGACGGGCTTTGAGGCGGTCAACCTTATCATCAGCTCCTACCTTGATAGCAAACACCCATCTACTACCAACAGTACTTTTTTCCAGTGGGAGAGGAAACAAATCACACGTACCACTCTGTTCCAAGGCTTCCATCTCATCAATCATGGCTTACTTCCATCCAGGGTGAGCAAGTCCTTTGTTGTCTTTATTATACAAATCCAACTCCTTTGGACTTTTTTTATGCTTCTTCTTGTATTCTCCAACTTAGAATATTCTTCTAGCTGCTGCTACATATTATAATCCATGAGTGGTGAGTGAGTGAGTGAGTGAGTGAGTGAGTGAATAGGGTTTAATGTTGGGTGGGACCCTCTTAGCTTTTAATTTTATATGTAATTAGTCTCTTTTTTTTTCGTTAATTATTATTATTACTATACTTACCAATTGTTCTCCTTAAGTTTCCTTACTGTAGAAAAAGGATATATATATATATATATATATATATATATATATATATATATATATATATATATATATATATATATATATATATATATATATGAGTAGCTCTCTTTCATAATAGGAACCTAAATATATCGTAACAAGAAAAAAAAAATATCTCTAACACTCCCCATAAAGTTGGAGCATATAGATCACGTCCACCCAGCTTGACAAAAATATATTGTCCACGAGAGCCACCTAGAGCTTTGGTGAAAATATCAGCGAGTTGACCACTAGAGTTAACAAACTCAGTTGCAATTGTCTTGGAGACGATCTTCTCTAGAACAAAGTGACAATCAACCTCTATATGTTTTATTCGCTCATGAAAAACCGGATTTTAGGCTATGTAGAGTGCTGCTTCATTATCACAACAAAGCTTCATCGGTTTATCATCTCCAGTCTTTAACTCTTGAAGAAGTTGTTTAACCTTCATAAGCTCACACGTGCCAAGTATCATGACTATGTACTAAGTTTCAGCACTCGAGCGAGCAACCACTTCATGTTTCTTGCTTTTCCATGAGATTAGGTGTTCCACAACAAAGACACAATACCTGATGTGGATCTTCTGTCTATTGGACAACCTGCCCAATCAGCATCAGTATATGCCATCACTTTAGTGTGTCCTCTATCTTTATATATCAATCATTGACCTGGTGACTTCATGATGTATCTGAGTATCCGAGTTACAGCCTATCAATGTTGAATACATGTAGATTGCATGAACTGAATAACCATGTCTACAGCAAATGAGATGTATACTCTAGTGATTGTGAGATAGACCAATTTACCCACCAACCTTCTATCTCTCTGGGTCATCATATAACTCTCCCTGATTTGGAAGAATTTTACTCTTTGAATCCATATGGCTATCAACGGGCCTACAATTCGCATACTCGTTTCTTTGAGAGATGAAAAGATCAGTCGTTGATTGAGCTACTTCAATCTTAAGAAAATATTTAAGATTCCCTAAATCCTTCTTCTGGAAGCGACTAAATAAGTGCATCTTCAATTGATTAATCTTCTCATGATCTCTCCCAGTAATAATAATATCATCAACATAAACTATCAAATAGACGCAGAGACCACAAGAAGAATGTGAATAGAAAACAGAGTGATCAGCTTCGCTTCGCGACATCCCGAATTCATGGACAACATAGTTGAATTTTCCAAACTAGGCTCGTGGTGACTACTTAAGTCCATTCAAGGAGCGGCGTAGCCTACAAACCAGACCTGACTCCCCTGAGCAACAAACCCTTGTGGTTGCTCCATATAAATCTCTTCTTCAAACTCTCCATAAAGAAACACATTCTTAATATCCAACTGATATAACAACCAATGTTCGATAACTGCAATAGCAAGAAACAACCCCACAGAAGGAATCTTTGCTACTGGAGAGAATGTATCCCCATAATTCATACCATAAATTTGAGTGTAGCCTTTGGCCACAAGACGGGCTTTGAGGCGGTCAACCTTATCATCAGCTCCTACCTTGATAGCAAACACCCATCTACAACCAACAATACTTTTTTCCAGTGGGAGAGGAAACAAATCACACGTACCACTCTGTTCCAAGGCTTGCATCTCATCAATCATGGCTTGCTTCCATCCAGGGTGAGCAAGTGCTTCTCGAACAGTTTTGGGAATGGTAACAGTGGATAAGGCTGAAACTAATACGAAGTGATGGAGAAAGTCGGTGAAAGCTGGATGAGGGTCACGAGTCGATCTAGAGCTATTCCAAAGAGCAACAGGTAAATCATTTGGCAGCTCAGGTTGAACTGTAGTAGGTGTAGACGACTGGAGTGGAATAGAATCAGAAGATCCTGTGGAGGACTCATCTGGAAGAGGCCTTGACCAACGTAAGATGTTTCCGTCAACGTTGATACTGAATAAGAGATGGTGGAGATGGAATCAAAGGCGAAACTTCTAATTCACCATGAGTAGACGAAGATGAATTTGATATGTCAAATGATGACGGATGAAGGACGGTAAGGGGCAACATCTATAATTCAGCAGCGGACTCGACCGAGGAAGAAGAAAAATATGGTGTATCCTCGAAACACGTGACACGGCAGACATGTATATGTATTAACTAGATAGTAACATCAATATCCTTTTTGCAATCTAGAGTATCCGAGAAAGATGCATTTGATAGATCGAGCAGAAAGCTTATCTATTCCAGGAGTGAAGTCATGGACAAAACAGGTACATCCAAAGACACAAGGAGTCACAGAAATAATGGTTCATTAGGGAATAAAATAGAATACGAAATCTGATTATTGAGAGAGGAAGTAGGCATCATGTTGATCAAATAACATGATGTTAAGACAGCATCACCTTAATGACGAATAGGAACATGTGCATGAAGTAATAATGTACGAGCAGTGTCAATAAGATGCCTATTTGTGCGCTCGACAATGCCATTTTGTTGAGGTGTATAAGAACGTGGACTGATGTAGGCTACCATGTCGAGTTAAAAATGACGAAAACGTTCCTGAGAAATAGTCACGTGCATTATCACTAGGAAGAACTTTGATATTTTGACCAAATTAGGTTTCAATTTCTGCATGAAAATACTGAAAAATAGAAAATAACTCAGAACGTTCTTTCATTAAATAGACCCAAGTGCAATGAGAAAATTCATCAATAAAAGTAACAAAATATATGTATCCAGCAGAAGTAGATACTCGACTAGGACCCCAAACATTAGAATGTATTATTGAAAAAGAAGAACCAACTCTAGTTTCATGACTATGAAAAGTAGACCTAACATGTTTCCCTAACTGACACGACTCACAATGTAGTACTTTAAGCTTGACCAAGGAAAGAACAATCTGCTGAAGTTAGGACAAGTTGGGATGACCAAGACGCTGATGAAGTAGGTTGGGAGACTCTGCAGCACAAATAACTTATTGTGGTTGTAAATAGTAAAGTCCTCCTGATTCATATCCAACAGCGATCGTCTGAACCATACCACGTTCCTGTATAATAAATGAATCTTTACTAAATGTGACAGAACAATTAAAGGAATGAATCAATCTGCTAACAGATATAAGGTTAAAAGGACAACCAATGATACATAAAACGGACTCTAAGGATAATGGTGAGCTTGGGGAGGCTTTACTAATTCCTTTGGTTGAGACTCTCGAACCACTTGCAAGATTAATTTGATGTGTGAAATTTAGGGGAGAAATTGAGGTAAAGGGTTACCTGCAATATGATCTGAAATACCTGAATCAATAATCCATCGATTCTGATTATTACCAGATTGAGAGATGCATGCACTGGAACTGGTAGGTGCTGCTGATTGGACTTGTTAAGCCCCTTTCATCTTCAGGAACTCACGGTACTCCCCTGCATAAATTATGACATCCGCCGACTGCATCAGATTAGTGACTTATGTTTGCTCAGCAAGACTAACATTAGCAGTATGGTCCTCTGGATACCCCTTGAGTTGATAACACGTATCAACAGTGTGACCCGTCTTTCCACAATAAGAGCATTGGGGTCGAGTACCTAGGTGTCCACCATTACGTCCACTATTGCGTCCACCTCGTCCACTACTGGGTCCCCTCCACGACCAGCTCCACGTCCTCCTCAATTATTATAATTAGCAGCCATCGCAGAAGTTTCAACTGCTTGAGGAGGTGATGTCTTTGGAGAAGGAACCCTAAGTAGTCGAGTGACTAAATTATCCATTGTTGGGACATTTGGGCTTGTCAAAATCTGATCTCGGACATGTTTATAATCCTGATGTAAACCGCGAAGTGTCAACACCGTATACATATTGTCAAGCTTCTAAAGGAGTCCGACAACTGTATCGTCTTGGAGGAATATCTTCAACTCTTCAACTGCAGCTTGTACTTCAGACAGATAAGCACCCATGTCATGATTTGTTTGCTTCAAGGATGCGAGTTTTTGTCTAGCATCATACAGATGTTGGATGTCAATAGCATATACACTCTTAATCATATTCCAAAGGGAATATGAACGCACTAAGGGTTGACGGTTCAATTGATTGCCAAAGTAATTCACAAAATTGATAATCAAATTTCTCTATTGCTTACGTTGAGCTTCAGCAATATCGGCAACAGCCTTCTCAAGGTGATTTATAAAACCATGACTTAAAAACCAAATTTCTACAGAAGATGACCACCCTAAATATTATGTCTATTAAACTTTTCTAAAACAATTGTGGGTGTTCCAGAAAAAGCAAATTGAAACGGTAAAGCAGATTTTGAGCCATCAGTAGACATGGTTGATATAGATAACCGAATGGAATGACCTCAAAGATCAACAAGAAGTAGGACGAACACTGGGACTAGATTGGCGGAAGCACGCAAAGGCAGCCGGGAGAGAGGCCGCTGACGACGGCGGCGATTGGCGACACCACCTACTAGAACGGAGTCGCAAGAGGCCGGCGACTCGAACGGCATAAGCGCGGCGGCGAACGGCGGCCGGGAAGGTGGTGCGTGGGTTACATGCGCCGGCTGAAAACCCTAACGGCGGCGGCGCGTACGGCGGAATCCGAC
Source organism: Clarkia xantiana subsp. parviflora (assembly GCA_036873135.1). Lineage (NCBI taxonomy): Eukaryota > Viridiplantae > Streptophyta > Magnoliopsida > Myrtales > Onagraceae > Clarkia > Clarkia xantiana. Next base: position 30,643,734 of record JAPTYO010000004.1, read on the forward strand.
GGCTATGGAAAGCTGAATGTGACGGCCGGGTGATTCCGAGGTAATTTGTGAAGACAATTTTGAAGGATAAACCCTAAATCTAAAAGGGTCTATCAGAACTGAATGTATATAGAATAGGCTTGCCCTAACAGATGATGAGAGACGCAAGCAGCATGAGAGGTAAGGCTCTTATACCAACTTACCTATTAGGTTTTCTTGCTGTAGAAGAGGATATATATGGGTAGCTCTCTTTCTAATAAGGCAACTAAGATTATAGAATAAGTAAAAAATGAATGAATGTGCCATTCATTGTGTATCGGACCATGAACAGAGTGCTAGAGCTCTCTATTAGGCTTCAACATTGCATCCAATTAGCTAAAGCATACTCTGTCGGCACTTGAACATTTGATCTGACGTAGATCATCCAAAGTGTATTTAATACACACAAATCTATTTGTCATTCATTATAACTACTAATACCACTAAATCAACCATACATCTCTGACTTGCTTGTCTAGCTAGCTATTATACCAGAATTACAAAACACCACATTTTCATTTTCCTAAGCATAGCTATTATAACAGAGTTACAATACACCCACATACATTTCCTAAGCATATATCCATCTTTCTTCTAACTAAACTAACAACATACCACAAGCATTACATACCATCTCTCTCCTTCCTATCCCCATCCATCATCATTTCCTCCTTTTGCTCTGCAAATAAAGGAAACAACCGCATCAGTAAATGTATAACCAATGCAGCATCTATCTAGTTTAAGAAAAAGTAGTAAACATACTGAAGAACTAATGTAGTCGTCCATGGATGACTGCCTGCGCTTCTTGAGGCCAGAGCTGGGGCTCTCTGTGGCAGCAGCAGCAGCAGCAGCCTGCCTTGAGGTGGGACGTTTTGAAGGTGACGCCATGCTCTGAACAACAAGCCCCAAAACAACAACCCGATTATTACCCACCTTTAAGGAAACAACCAACAATATGTTACAGCAAACATCCATCTTATTTATTTATTTATTTATCACTAAGAGATAGATAGATGATGAACCTGAGCAAGCTTTTTCTCTTTCCTTGCTTGTCTCTCCCTCTCATCATACTCTTGATTCTCCTTCTCCACCAGCCGAATCAGCGTGTCGCACCTCCTTGCTAGCTCCTGCGTAGTTCTGGACTTCACAAACCAATCAAAACGGAATAGGGGTGAAGTGCGGAAAGCTGCCTTCAGTTCATCCCAGTTCCCATACCCAAGCTTGTGAACCATGCATATCTACAATCCCAAATCTCATCATCACATACATCATCATTAAAATCCCTTCCAGCTTTTTCTTTAAGCTTCTTACCATGAATCGATCACACTCCTCGTTGTACAACTTCCCTTTGTTCTGCCCATACTGGATCTTCAGCTCCAGCCATGGGTTCTTGTAACGGTCCAACTTCTTTCCAATAGCTTTCATGATCTCATCTTTACGAGATATTCTTGCCTCCCCTCGCTCAATATTCTTAATAATCCTATCATAGTCTGCCATTAAGTACTCAATAGTATTAGTAATTATTAGTTAATAAGCTCTCCAAGTCTGATCAATACCAACAGAAAGTCTGATCAATACTAACAGAATAGAGTCTGAAACTCACCATTCAGTTCTTTGTATCTTTCTTTGAATGCTTTCGCGTATCTTTCAACTTCCTGCTCTGTTTTCCCTTCCATCTCTGAAGCAATACCTTTTATATCATTACGCCCATACTTCTCACACGCTCTAATAAAAGTATTGAAATCCCTCCTACTCCAAGTGGAAAAACCCTAGATAATAAATTTCCTTGTCAGAATAAGAAAGGAAAAGTATCCCAGCAGAAGAAATCCAACAGAGAAAGGAAAAGTATCCCAGCAGAAGAAATCCAACAGTACTTTATATATATATAGTATAAATTTAGGAACCTCTTCTAATAATCTATCCCTTTCTTCAAGCTCCTCAGCAGTTAATGGATCACCAACATCTGCATTCAAAGTAAATAAAAAGCACAGTTTGAATAAACTTCAGGAATATCTAACCATCTCCACATGTGTTTAAAGACTAAAGAGTAATACCTTCAGGTTCATCTACATCTATGGAATCTTTGACTTGATTCTTCTGGTGATTTTGCTGCAAGTATTATGTTATTCAACTGTATGTAAGCGCACGAATGATGCATATATTGCCTAAAAGAAGCATACAAACGATAGCATATTGCCTGTAATAGATATAACCAAAGAAAACAGGAATCCAGTTATACCCACCATGAGATGGCGTACTTCTTTTTCATACAGTTCATTAAGCCTTGGAGAATTGAAGAACTGGAAGTCGTGCCTTCATAAAAGTAGTAGTGTAAGCCAACATGAGAAGAACATTAGTATCTAATAGCCTGAAGAAGATGGCAGTAAAAAGTTCTTACAGCTGGGGCATGCGAGGAATTCGAGGCTCTTTAGGTTTGGCAGGGGCACCTTGCCGCAGTGTTTGCTTGAAATACTCAGACTCTGAGTAACTAGTTAGAAGATCAAGAGGGACAATTAGAAGTGTTGCAATCATAGTGAAAACTGGACAGAGTCAAATACAAGGTGGCAGAGCCTTACTTGCGCTTCCGCTCTCTTCTTGGTGGTTCAATCCAATTGTCGCTGACAATTTTCTTGAAATCAACCTTATTCTCATCCTAGAATAATCACAACAAAATATAAGATACTGGTGTAAGCTTTACAAAAAGAACCAAAGATGGGAAAAATAATATCCACCTTGTCATCATCAAAATCATAAAGTTCAGCAGCTGCATACAAACAAACCAAATAGCCAACCATTAGTAATACATCAATTCAACCTCAAAAGGTATTAGCAAATAGAATTGGTATACGAGAGTTTCATACTGTCATCCATCTTGAACTTAATTGCATCTTCAGTGAACTTTTTCATCTTAGCATCAAGCTCGGCTGTAGCTTCTTCTCCCTTGGCAATAATTCTGTCAATGTCCTCATCTGTGATGGTGCTATCCTTGGAACTGAAAACCATTTCAGCACCAAATCTAACCATCTGAAGCAGCTCATCTTTATTGACAGCTGCACGTATATATTACAAAAATAACAACTTAGAAATGTAATGTAAGAACGAAATAACCATAGTATTGAATATGACAAATTGCTTACTTTTCTGTTCTGCCAATCTTCCTTGTTGAATAACCAATGCATCCAAAGCAAGTTTCTTGTAGGCCCTCTCAATCACTTTTTCCTCAATTGTGTACTGATTACAGGAAATTAACGTCAACATGTATAAGGATTAGTTAAAGCTTAACTAATACACGTACTAGATACAAACCTCTGTGCAGAAGCGAAAAACTTGAACTTCCTTCTTCTGACCAATTCTATGTGCTCGATCTTGTGCTTGCAGATCAACTTGTGGATTCCTAGAGAAATCCAATTGAGCGTCAAGACCATAAAAAACAAGTGCAGATAATTGAGATAAAGTAGTAAACATAGCAAATGAAGAAATGTACCAGTCACTATCATAAAGAATGACAACATCTGCAGTGGCAAGGTTAATACCAAGACCTCCAGCCCTTGTCGACAACAAGAAAACAAACTTGTCACTTCCAGGCTTGTTGAAACCTTCAATTGATGCATCTCGATCTTCTCCACCAGTATTTCCATCAATACGGCAGTATTTGTACCCACGGAACATTAAATAATCTTCTAGAATGTCAAGTAACCTGGTCATCTGCATTATAAAATCAAACAAAGTATATACACGCCTCATTATCAGAATCGAACAAGAAACTAAAGCCAATGCAGAAGCATTTCCAGCAGGAAGTTACCACAAGAAGATTAGAAAGGGGAACTAACCTGTGAAAATATGAGCACTCTTGAATCACGTTCTTTAAGTTTGGGTAACAATTTATCTAAGAGCACCATTTTCCCTGGAATTGTTACAAGTAGTTTTGTTTACTATAAGAGCACCAACAAAATAATCAACAAGACTGAGAGACACTAGGGATATCAACGATTAAGAGATAACTTTACCAGCATTTTCAACAAGATGAGACCCAGTAGTGTAAGGAGGGCCAGGTTCCGCTCCTTGAAAAAGATACGGGTGATTACAACATTTGCGCAACTGCATCGCTATATTCAAAAGACGTTTCCGTTCACCACCAGCATTTACAACTTCTAGATCTTTCTGCAGCAATGCCTTATAGTAATTCTTCTGCATTTGGGACATGCCCACCTTTAAAATTGTTTCCTTTTTAGGAGGCAAACCTTTCTCAACATCCGACTTCAGCCTCCGCAGAAGAAATGGTCGGAGCACCTAGAACCAGCAGAATTACAGATTCAGTAACAAGAACATATCAATCTAGCACATATGTCCACTGAAAGGTCTACCTTATGAAGTTGCTGGACAACTTCCTGCTGATCATTCTCACCAGAAATTTGGAACCATTCATCAAAAGTTTCAGCAGAACTGAATATCTCTGGCAATAGAAAGTTAAGAAGAGCCCACAATTCATGAAGATTGTTCTGCACATAGAAAAAAAATAAAGCATCTCAATCATATACAACCTATTATAGGAACTGAAGCAGGATACAAACTTAACATAACTCTTAGAGCTTTAAAGTTCACACTTCAGCCAGAGAAAGGGTAGATCAACCAACAGCAGATATATAAGAGGAAAAAGTTATATCTATCAGGATATATTTATATACACACAAGCTGACTGCATTTGTATTGACTTCCAGAGCAGTTCATGCCTAATCTCATTTAAGAGCATTAGGTTAGCCTCTTCAGCAGAATGAAGGACAAATGAATAGATGACATGACATGACTATAAATAATAGTGCAAAGCTTACCTGGAGGGGAGTTCCAGTAATGAGAAGTCGGTAGTTGGTACTAAATAGCCTCATTGTCTTGGAGAGTAAAGAATTCTCATTTTTAATACGATGTGCTTCATCAATTATTATGTATCGCCAACTAAATCGACGCAGTGTAGTCTTTTCTTTAATGGCCATCTCAAAACTTGTGACGCAGACATCAAACTTTCCAGCAACCAGTAACTCCTCACGTATGTACCTCTACAGTAACAGCAACGATATTCAGACAAACTTGCAGTTTTCATAACATGGAATCACACATGAATTCTCAAACACATACCCTTTCTTCAGGATTTCCAAGGAACTTTACAGCACGCAACACTGGGCAAAATCGATGAATTTCATTCATCCAATTTCCCAGAGTCGATTTTGGAGCAACCACCATGTGAGGGCCAGTGATTCCTCTGAATTCATGCAGATAACCAAGTAGGGATATAGTTTGCAGTGTTTTGCCAAGCCCCTGAAGAACCAACATAGTGAATTAAAAGTTGAACAAACTGTTCAAATCTTCCACTATCATGCCACAATACCAGGCATTTGCACAAAATTTTCATAAATGTTAGAATCTACTGAGGGTCATTGTAAGCCACTGTAGTTAACAGCACATACAGCAAAACTATACTAGGCTTTAAGTACAAGCAATGATAAATAACAAAGTTTCAGATGGAACAAACATTTATACTTAATGGTCTAAGACAAGCAGCTCAAAATGTCCTTGCCAGTGTTTAATGCTATAAACACTATATCATATCTCTATCATACATGTCCTTCAAACAATTGATAAGAATCATCACCCTGTACATACCATTTCATCTGCCAGTATACCATTAATTCCATTCTCATACAATCGTATGAGCCAATTAAGCCCAGCAAGTTGGTAGTCCCTCATCTTCCCCTGGATACCTGAAAAAGGAGAGCAACACTGGATCAGAAACAGTATAAAGCAAGATAGGACATGTCCTTGTGCCAAGATTTTTCTTCACTTCTGGTATTGATGTTTTGAATAGGAGGAAAGAAAACCCAAGTGATTCACTAGTTCTTTTAGATTAAAGTAACCAACATCTATATATAACAACAATTCAATTAAAACCAAATAATCATTAAAATTCATTGTTACTCATTAAACTAGCCATCCTTGCTGAGTGCTTACTGCTAGAAAGGACACTATCATACTATTTAATTAGAGAAGCCTCATGGACCAAAAAAATCTTAGGCTGCATCGTCAAGAACATGATGTATAGGGAGATTACTAACAGATGACACCTGCTCAAAATAGAGAACATATCCAACAATGCAATAGGACTACAGACAATGAAATTTCATTTTAATGAAATCATCAAAACATCTAACTTGGGTGTGTATGTTTGAGAGAGAGATTACATGAAGGTTGGGTCAAGAGCCTTGTGCTTCCTGCACCAACTAAGCCATCTTCTTCCTCCTTTAGGCATTCCTCATCCTCTTCTTCCTCAGTCATCTTAGACGCATGTCGACCTCTGTATTTTAAGGACAACAAAAAATTATGAGCACTTGGTTAAGAAGACAGTAAAGCATATATGGAAAAAAAAACACTTTCAAAGAAACAATAGAGAATACGCATACTTTCCCTTAGACTTCTGATTTGCAGATTGATTTCCTTTAGCAAAATGAGCAAATATCTCAGTTTGCTCCAAGAGATACTTAAGTCTCCCCTTCCCTCTGTTATTCTGTGATTACAATTCAGTTATTAAACCACAAATAAGCTCAATACAACTATCAAACATTGAAATATGATCATTGAACTTACCATGTCTGCATCGATGGCAGCATTTTGTGAATCCAATATTTCCTGAACCTTCTGTTTCTTCAATTTCTGCATTTCCCTAAGTCTGGCCTTCTCACGTTTACTGAGTTCTGTTTCTTCATTTTCATCCTACATATTGACAGAGCAAAGCGCAACCATATTTTCAGATAAGTCGTACTATTTTGTGCTGATGTGCTAGCAACCGCGGTGAAAGGAACTTTTTTCTTCATAATAACCATTCCGGGATTACAGCTTACAGATCGCACATAATGAAAGAAACCAATGTAACCTCGCTAAACAGAAGAACAAAAATAGCAGATAAACGCCACAAAATCGATTGATCACAGAGTCCCTAGATTTGAAACAGTGGAGAAAATACATGCAGAAGATGGGGACCCTGGTACACCAGCCTAGAACCACCATTCAATAAAAAGTCACATTTCTCATCTGTAACCCCCAATAATTCCCTAGCTACCAAATGGATGTTACTCTGAGTACCCGCTACTAGAAATTGACTATATACAATAATGACTAGGAATGTACATATAGGCAAGATCTTGACTTCAAATCCCAACTTCTAACAAGCCCTAACAAGCAAACCCCCCAAGACAAAACCTACCAACAAATTCGCGGAGTATAGATGAAGAATACACGTAAAGAGTCATATACGTGAATTAAAACCTGATCATCATCCTCAGCCTCGCCGTCCTCGTCCGCCGGGGCAGCATCGTCTTCATCGGCAGAACTAGCGGAACGGGCGACCGCCTCGAGTTCTTCCTCGTCCACATCCTCTTCCATGGGTTGGTTGATCTGCTCGTCCTCTGATGGGTTTGAGCCATCGGAAAGGGACTCGTCGGAGGAAGCCAGGTTCTTTGAGGGTTTCGCCATAGCGCACCTGAACTCTTACTAAGTGTCTTCTTTTCTTTCTGAAGTAAAGTAGAGAAAGAAAGGGCAAAACTCTAAACGAATCCCACCGTTCGAAATACTAACAAATCCCAAAAATATATAGTGGGCTGGTCGTACGCTGTCGTATGACGCATCGTTCCTTGGAGTAGAGGAAATTTTGGAGGGGAACAAGTGGATAATTCCCGCCAGTCAGGGAAAAATCACTAAACTACCCACATTTTAGAACTCAAACACAAAAACAAGGGAAAACGAGTTCCCGGAACGATAATCACTATTAGCGCACCTCCGAAATGCGCCAGAAACATGGCACATCTGCCAAATGCGCCACATTTAATACATGGCGCATTTCCCAGATGCGCCACAATTAATTGGCATTAATTATCCATTTTTCAAATTAATTCACTAAAATACTGCTACAAGCTAGAATCGAACCCAAGTCACCTAGGTGATAGGCTTGAATACTAACCACCACACTACAATGTCTTTTGTTGAAAGTTTACTAAACTTTTTATATTTAATGTTAGTTTAACGACCAAAATATCGTCACTAAGAATTCAACACTAGTCACCCGCATGATAGACAAAAATTCTTACCACTACACTACAATGACTTTTGTTGATAATTAATTAAAATTATATTTATTTGTCTATGTAGTTTTATTTATTGTTTTGTGATAATACATTGTTTAGTTACCTACGTTTGCACCATGTGACCGAATGATTACTTTTTTGAAGTGATTAATGGTTACATACATTTCAGAATATGAGAGAATCGTTTAAACTTATTTTATTTAATAATTTATATTTAATCAAACGCGATTGAATTTTAGTTAAATAACGATTTTAGTAAAATTCAACCCCTACCTATGTTTAGTTATTTTGTAAAATTCAATCACATTTGATTAAATATAAATTATTAAATAAAATAAGTTTGAATGATTCTCTCATATTCTGAAATGTATATAACCATTAATCACTTCAAAAAATTAATCATTCGGTCACATGGTGCAAACGTAGGTAACTAAACAATGTATTATCACAAAACAATAAATAAAACTACATAGACAAATAAATATACTAATTTTAATTAATTATCAACAAAAGTCATTGTAGTGTAGTGGTAAGAATTTTTGCCTATCATGCGGGTGACTAGTGTTAAATTCTTAGTGACGATATTTTGGTCGTTAAACTAACATTAAATATAAAAAGTTTAGTAAACTTTCAACAAAAGACATTGTAGTGTGGTGGTTAGTATTCAAGCCTATCACCTAGGTGACCTGGGTTCGATTCTAGCTTATAGCAGTATTTTAGTGAATTAATTTGAAAAATGGATAATTAATGCCAGTTAATTGTGGCGCATCTGGGAAATGCGCCATGTGTATTAAATGTGGCGCATTTGGCAGATGTGCCATGTTTCTGGCGCATTTCGGAGGTGCGCTAATAGTGATTATCGTTCCGGAAACTCGTTTTCCCTTGTTTTTGTGTTTGAGTTCTAAAATGTGGGTAGTTTAGTGATTTTTCCGCCAGTCAGTTGGAAAACGTTTTGGCTTCTTTCCCGCGCCTGGATAAGTCGTGGCTCAAGTTCAACCCCCTCTCCCCAGCCGGCAGCCGCTTCCGAGGTTCGATGGCTCATAAGGAATGAATTATAATAGCCTGACTAAATATAAGATGCGGAAGCTAATGTATATATACTCAATTAGTACTCACCAACACTTAATACTTAGTTGTCACGTCGACCTCATGCATGGTTCTAAACCGAAACTTTTATCATAAAATGGTTAAGGACCAGAAATACTCACTCTGCGAGAAAAACGGATCGGCGGGGCGCGAACCCCTCGGACCCGGAGACTAATCCGGATCGAAAAAGTCCATCCGGACCAGTCCGGCCAGACTACACGCGCCCGGACCCAGACACTCGAGTGAGCTACGCCCCTCGCGGCCACTCCCGGAACACTTGCGCCCGTATGAAAAATATGCGCACCTCTCTAAACACTGTGGACCTCTCTGATGCTAAACAAGGCCTAAACCCGCCATTACCCGCTAATTAAGCATGATTACGATTTACTACAATCATTAGTCGGTCTAATCTCTTTGGACTCTATAAATAGAACCTAAGGTCTCTGATTTCAAAGGTAACTTTATTCAACTTTTGAGCTCTGACTTCTCTCTAGAATTACTTTCTCTAACTACAACTCGATACTCATTTAAGCGTCGGAGAGGGTTCGTCGGGCACACCCCCGACACACTCTTCTTGCAGGTCGCTAAGTGAAAGGAACGAGAAGAAAAGCTCGACAAGCAGGAATCTCGGTGCCTATGATCAATTCAAGCAAGGATCTAGACGCATGTGACATTGCGCCATCTGTGGGATTCGAACAAAAAGGCATGGGAAGCAAACCATGAGCACAAGCAATAATACTTCGCCACCCCCTAAAAATCGGTGGTCAAGTATCTAACACTAAGCAGGGAATGATCGCAATTACCAAAGAGGAGGTCATATTGATAGATGCGAAGGAGTGCTACTTTGGAGCACTACGATATGACATAGTAAAGACCAGCAAATGGAAAGCTACGATGTGCTACTCTATCGCCGTTACCACCTCTGAGTCGTTGTCACCTCCGACCATCGGGGTTTGTCCGCCAGGTTCCGCACGCCGTTGTTGCCTAGACCCGGCAAAAGGATCGCCGTCTCCGACCGAAAATCGTCGCCGACCAAAAAATCGTCGTCGTCCGAAATCGCCGTCGCCCGACTAGTCGCCGACCGAAAATCATCGCCGTCGCCTGACGTAGTCGCCGATCGAAAAATCATTGCCAACCAAAAAATCGTCATCGTCCGAAAATTGCAGTCGCCCGACCGAAAATCGCCGCCAACCGAAAATCGTCGTTGTCCGAAATCGTTGTCGCCCGACGTAGTCACTGACCAAAAATCGTCATCGCCCAACGTAGTCGCCAACCAAAAATCGTCGCCGACAAAAAAATGGTCGTCGTTCGAAATCATCATCGGCCAAAAAATCGTCGTCGGCCAAAAATCGTCGTCGTCTGAAAATCTTCGTCAACCGAAATCGTCGTCGCCCGAAGTCGTCACTGACAGAAAATTTCCGCCGACCATTTACAGGAAACGCCTCCGGGAGCACATGTTGACTTCCAATAAACAACTCCGAAGACAAGTTCTCGAAAAAGATGTTCAAAATTAGAGCTTCACTTTCAAGAGAGTGGTGAAAACTCTTAACATCCCATTGAGGAAACTCTAAGATGTAATAAGCAACGGGGCACCATTCAAATGGAAACCCACCACCACAGCGGAGCGTAGAGACCAGCTACTAACGGAAGAGGGGGAGACTTGAACTCCACCCACTAAAACGACGGAGAAACCAAACAAGGCAAAAAGCACATTTGTGCCAAGTGTCTCGCCTACTCCACAGTTTATAGAGGGACACCACCCGACCTATACGATTTCTCATAACGACCAGAAAAGGTGGCTACATTCAAGGAACTTCAATCACGAGTGAAACTAGCAAGCTTGTCCCATCCAGGGGTATGCTCTGTTTTAGCGCCCACAGATACTGAAAGCAACCATCGCATGTTCTAACATGGGAGAAGTAGATACGCTCCCAACAAAGGAGATTAAAGAGTCAAAGAGAAAACCAATGCAAAAACTCAGAGAGGAAACATTCCTTCTCGTCAACAAGGAACTCTAGAATAGAAAGACTTACAAGAGCGGTAGTGCCACAACCAGAGCACAAATATAGAGACACACCTCCCATCAAGGGCCTCAAAGCACGTTCGAATTCCCTAAGCTCAACCAAGGAAGGGGTAACTCCTACTTTTGAATCATCAACGCCAAAGTTTAAGCAAGGGATCAACACCAAATTACAGTTCATATAAAAGATAAACCAATCCACAATCCAACAACATGGGAAATAAGGATTCGAGATCGACCATTGCACTAAGCGCACATCTCCACCAAGTGCAACGCACTTGGGTGGTGAGAAAGTTGTCTCCCGATCCGATCAGGAGGAAGGGTATAGGCACCGAAAGCATTCTCTAAATGGAAAAAAAGAAACTTAGCCTCATCCGAGCGGCAAATGTCCGCTTTCCCAATTTCCAGGCATGGAAACATCAATCAGAAGCTTCGAGGGGATGATACCCACGCATGTTCCTCTGACAAGCAAACGAGGATGAAAATCCCAAAGAAGAGGGGCACTGTCATGCCCTTGAAGTTATACGTCAAACACCAAATAAAGGACGGCTATACCAAAGGAAAAAGGGGGGATCCCGTCAGTTCGACATCCCTTACCCATGTATACATCCACAATACAAGCACAACTTTTAAAAAAGTTAAGCTATAAGGTATAGCTGTTATGGGGGCAACCCCACGGAAATTCACGGGATTGAAGACGGGAAGAACACGATGTAGCAAGTACTCCTAAAAAATCCTCGGAAAACACTCTAAGGAAAAGTTAACGCATAACATACCAAGTTCAACAACGCCTCGAGAAAATTGCCATCGCCCGATCGGACCCACAAATCTGACGCAAGGTGCACTGATTGGACTCACAAGTCCGGAGCACATCTTCAAATTGAACAACTTGGGACACTACCGTCTAAGTAAGCTCTTCGACTAAAAAATAACCTCTTTTAGGAAGCATTACTCCTATTCGATCCTTACCGCTAAAGTATAAGGAAAAGGGGGGAAATAAATTACAAGCCATCCTCAAGTATGGGCACTGCCACATGGTAGTCACCAATGGAAACCCTCGAAACTTTGATTGCACATACATTGGAAGAATGAGTAGAACGTGCCAACTCTTGCATAAAGAGGGGAAGGCAATGAACCATAAAAATCAATATCCTACCCAAAGGGTGGAAAAAAACCAAACAAGATCTACCACTCGCCAATAGATAATAACAACCACCATGAACCAAACATGAATATCACAAAGTCGGGGGCACCACGCCAAACCGAAGCCTATAGGAAATCAAATTTGAGCCTACCCAAATCAAAAAGCTTCCCTCCAATTTCCAAAGGGTACATCCAATAAAGGTGTTGCTCAAACCGTGGCTATGATCAAAGAGAACAAGCATAAAAAGAAGGTGCCGCAAAGGACACCCATTGTGCTTGGACAAGCAGGCAAATTCAAGCAAACACAAGAATAGGGAGCCCAAGCATGAAGGGAACCCAACCAAGAAAATGGAAAATGAATCATCATTCACCAAACATATGAGAACGGTGCAACTACCAAGCAATTTGGGGGGCACCATACAAACAAGTGCTCCAATATTCACCTAAAGATAGAGGAAAATATCATAAACAAAAGGTCACATGAATACACAGCACCACCCCTTCTAAAAATAAGTCACAAAGGAGGGAAAACAATCGGAACCATCTATACGGATTCACCCTAGATTGGCGACAAAAAACCACCCTCGAAAGGCAATCTCCCCCACGTGGGAAAAGATTCAGATAACATGCAATATTTCAAAAAGAAAACTCAAATAATGGGTAATATCTCTATGAGAAACACCAATCTGAATAGAAAATACTACTCGAGCTAGATATCTAGTTCGGATAGTCTGATCGGTCAAAGCAAAATCCAATCTGAACAGCAGACTAGTCGCGAATAATCTGATCCAGACACATTGACAATTCAAGTTGAACGGAACGAACTAATCGAACCCAGCATGAGGACCGAATAGCTTAATCCAGCCACATTGAAAATCTAGTCCAGATGGACGATATAGGGGACGAAAGGGCCCTACGATGAGACGCATAACTCCATAATATGTATTAACTAACATATATATTGAGTCAATGTGAAGCAATTTGAGACAAGTTATGAAAAGAATCAGAAGACATGTCAATGAGCGTCCTACTTAGGAAATAACACCAAGTAGTGACAATGAATAGGCAAGTTTCCCAAGCGAATTTTGACCTACGCCATGAATAGCCAAGTCGCCCCAGCGACCTCTGACCTACGCAACAAATTAGACAAGTCACCCCAGCGACCTCTGACCTATACACCCTACTTTGGAAATAACACCAAGTAGCGGCAATGAAAGGCAAGTCGCCCCTGCGACCTCTGACCTGCATACTGAAAGGCAAGTCATGCAATACGACCTCTGACTTGCACACCGAAAAGAAAGTCGTGTCATACGACCTTTGACCTACATAACGAATAGGCAAGTCACCCCAGCGACCTCTGACCTACACCATACTTTGGAAGTGACCAAGTGACGTTTATAAAATGCACCAAATCTTGCAAGTCGCGTCTTGCCACAACGCCACCTTTGAGAGGACCAAGTGGCGTTAAAAATTACAAGTCGCGTCTTACGACCTCTGTTGCATCCCTTGGAATAACCATGTAGAGGCGTGTTAGCATCGCAAGTCGCATCCTTGGAATAGCCAGGTCGCGTCTGGCCACAACGTCCAAGTGACGGAAAAAAAAATATTGCAAGTCGTGCCATGCGACCGCTACCACAACGTTACCTCGGAAAAACCAAGTAACGGTTATAAAAACGCATATCTAACCTAGCAAGTCGCTGTAAGCATATAGTGATGGGCGCCGTAAATGGAAGCCCATTATATGTATATGTTACCTAAGACAATTGGGTAAAAGTCACATTAGGACATTAGCCAGACCCAAATCTCAATTTACATGAGAGGCCCAAAATTTGGCCTCCCTTATACTATAGTGGCCGGCCGAATTATGTAGGGGCAAAGTGGACTTTTTTCCACTTTTCTCCTCCTATATATATGGGGTGTTAGGAGTTTTATTAAGGTTAATCATAATTCCTCTCTTGTGGTGACTTAAGAGAAAACCCTCTCCCCAAAACACACATAGTTCAGCCGAACCACTCCTAACACCAAGGGTGTGCCATTTTCTTTCGAGCAAACACTCCGGAGATCTGTCCCTGCCAAGAATCGATCAGAGGCTTTGCTGTGGAGACTATACCGCGTAGGGCTTCCTTAACAAGAACCTCTACGGGTGCCGTCCGGTGAACCGTGAACTCCCTGCTGCAAGATCTTGGGAATACGGATCTACTTTGAGATATGTGCGAATCTTCCGTTGCGTAATATTGATTACTAGCATGTACCATGTTTATAGTATATGTAGTGATTACTCCCCGTAATTTAACAGTGCTATCAGAGCTTGTGTTAGGAGTTCATGATTTTGATAAATTGATGTTCTTGAAAATTATTATTTTTGGCCGGAATTTTTAAAGAAAGAAAATTAAATTTTTGAATTTTTAAGTTGTTAATGGTCAGAAATTTTCATGATGTTCTTAGGAAAATTTGATATTCATGATCTACAAGAAAAACATAATTTTTTATCAAAATCGAACATTGGATTGTAGATCTTATTAAAATTTGATCTTGAAATTTGACCACTTGTTTCCAATTATGTGTTTTTGGTCGAAACCCTAAGCAAATCACAAGGTAAATTTTATTTTATTTTAATTTCTTAGGCACCAAGGTTGAGCTATGGACTGGTAGGGAGTTAAATCTAACCATGTTGCGACCTTGGGGTTGCGCAACATATACACATACAACTGACAACCGTTATGGCAAGTTAGGACCTAGAGGACAGAATAGTATCTTCATAAGATATTCTGAGAACTCGAAAGGTTATGTATTTGTGTCAGCTCAAGAAAATGGTGGCTTGTTCGAACATGAATCCAGAGACGTTACATTCCTTGAGGATGAATTTTCAACGCTTAGCGAAACAAAAACGGACGAAGTCTTAATCGAACTAGAGCAGGATGACGATGAATCCCAGGTCCCACTTACTTCGAGTGAGAGATTTTACACAGCACAAATGAATGAAATGGTAAATGATGATGGAAACATTATCATAGTAAATCCAGTGGGAGGGCTCCATCCCCCCTCCACACTCAAATCACTAATGCTGCTAATGCGAATCAAGTTGAACCTGAGAATCACGTTGCTGAACCGCTGGATGAGAATCCAATAACGACACAACTACCCATTGTTCCCAGTGGGAGAGGATTGACCAACTCGGTTCCAGGTCCTAGTGATCAAAGAGGTAATCTCGGAGGTAGAATCCCGAGACCGAGAGAACGTCCAAGAAAGGTTGTTAGTCAAGGTTCCAGCACTGCCATTATTCCCAGTGGGAGTGATGCTCCGATAAGAAGTATTATTCCGAGTGGGAGTATCGATCAAACTCAAGATGGTATTATCGAGCCTAGACGAAGTCAAAGGCAACAAACTTCTCCCAAGAAGTATCCCATCGAGAGAGGTGAATTACTTACTCACTCTAACGTCTGTTGATGAACCGGTAACGATTAAGCAAGCAATGGAAGGACCTCAAGCAAATGAATGGAGGAAAGAAATGGAGGAAGAGATCGCCTCAATGAAAGCTAATTCAGTATGGTATTTAGTTGATTTACCTGCTAAACGTAGAGATATAGGGGCGGAGTGGATTTTGAAGCTCAAACTCACTGCTGATGGAGAAGTCGAGCGATACAAAGCCCTACATGTTGCGAAAGGATATAGCCAACTGCACGGGGTGGACTTCGATGAAACATACTCACCGACTGTGCGTTACACCACGGTCAGGGCCATCATTGCCCTTGTTGCCTGCCTCGATTTAGAGATGCACCAAATTTATGTTAAGACCGCATTCCTCCACGGAAACCTGGAGGAAGAGATCTACATGGAGCAGCCAGAGGGTTTCATTACTCCTGGCAACGAACAAAAAGTTTGTAAAGTCCATAGGTCTATCTACGGTCTTAAACAATCGTCTCGGCAATGGTATCGCAGGTTCCACGAAGAAATCGTTGGAAACAGATTCGTGAACCTCCATGAGGATCCCTGCGTATACACTAAGACCTCAGGGTCTAAGTACGTCATCTTAACCTTATACGTGGATGACATACTCATTGCTGCGAACGATGTGAGTTTCATGAAACAGTCGAAGTCCTTGTTGGCATCAGTATTCGAGATGAAAGACATGGGAGAGGCTACGTACATCTTAGGCATTAAATCGCCAGAGATCGTGCCGCCCGGAGATTATGTCTATCTCAAGAATCTTATATTAATAAGCTGTTAAAAAGATTTAGAATGCTAGATGTCAAACCCGTGGAGACGCCGGTTGTACTCGGGTGCGCGCTGTCAAAGCGTGATGGCCTGTTGAACCTGCAGGAGCGTGAACAGATGAGGAGTGAAGAGTATTTTAGCATGGTGGGAAGCCTCATGTACGCCATGCTCTGCACTCGTCCGTACATCTGTTACGCCGTGGGCCTAGTAGCAAGATTTCAATCAGACCCAAGCCATCAACATTTATAGGTCGTAAAACGAATCATACATTATCTGAAAGGTACTGCCGAGAATTGACCGGTTTCAGTGACGCTGACCATGGTGGCGATCCGGATGATCGTAATTCCACCACAGGAGGGGTATTCCTCCTTGCTAATGTCGTCATTTCATGGACGAGCAAGAAGCAATCATTTGTCGCGTTGTCTACGATGGAATCAGAATTCGTTGCCCTCTCGAAAAAACGCACAGGAAGCGGTCTGGCTGAAAAAGCTTCTTACTGCATTGTTAGGCACTGATAAAGAGAGTAAGCCTGTGAAGGTATACTCCGACAGTCAGGCAGCCATTGCGGTAGTTAAGAATCCAAAGTACCATAGTAGGGCTAAGCGCATTGATGTGAAATATATTTATGCTAAATCTATAGTGGAAGAAAATATAATCACTTTAGAATACTTGTCCACTGACAATATGGTGGCGGACCCACTGACTAAAATTTACGCAGAGAGACTTTTGAAAATCACGTAAAACTGCTTGGATTGCATAGGATTTAATGAGTGGCTTTTATCAGTGATAACGTTTTGATTATTGAAATTATATTTTGATTGAATAAATAATTGCAAATTTTGAGGACATGATTTATCGACGTCATGCTGATTAAAAACATCGGATTTTACGGTCTATAAACTGAGTCGTAGGAGGATGTAAAAGTCTTCCGTTAAAATTATGTCGAATGTGGGCCTTGCCTCGTCACACAGGCACGACCATTTTGTAGGTGAGGGGGACCTCTACCATATCAAGATCGGCTGAGAACCAGGGGGATAAACCTGGTTATACGAAACGATCACTTAGTCTTGGTAAAACGCGACTTAATCTTCATTTTGTAAATCCCCGCGATGGACTCCGTCCGTCATCTTCCACATTCAGGGCCAGATGAAATATTCTGCGGTAGCATCATTGACATATCCCACCCCTGACTAGTTCAGGTATGCTATCGACGCGTGCTTCATACTGCGCGTGCCATGTTCGACCATGGGGTCATGCTCGGTTGTGCTAGCTAGGATCCTCGTGATTCCAATGGGCGCAAACTTCTTCACCTCGAGCGTGTGATTGATCCCGGGTGCCCTATGAAGAGGCGCCCAAAGTATCCTCACGGACTCGGAACTCATACCTAAGGTCAGGCTCAAAGTCCACTTCCCGACGTACGGGTATAGTGCCAAAGAAAAAGGCCAAGTGACCACGTCTTTGGAAACCGGTTGAGTTTGACTAAGGTTATGAGGGATGGGGATGGTCAAGTTCACCTGTAATTCACCGACTCTTGTATTCACTAGGTGGCCACCAACCGGATATTAGTTGAAGGTTGTGAATACTTGTACGGATGCCTTGGAGAAGTATTCCTATGTGGAAAGTAGGCAATTGGAGAATTATTGTTGACCAAGGATACAATGCGATACGATTAATATTTTATTAACGGGTTGATTGACGACATGGAATCAATGTTCCGCGGGCGCTACAACACTCCTAACAGATGAGTAGCACGATGCCCGTCGTATCCACTGGTCGCACGGCAAACCTCGTATGAACTGTTCGGAAGCAGGGGCAAGATCGGAAGACTGAAATGTTGATGCGATTCGGACAACGATACATTAACAGGCACCCTCCCATTCCGGCGAGTGGGAGCTGTTAACATAAGGTGTACGGGCGTCGTAAATGGTAGCCTGTTATATTGTATGTGTTACCTGAGACAATTGAGTAAATGTCATATTAGGGTAATTGGGCTTGTCCTAATTCCTAATTGAATGAGAGGCCCAAATATTGGGCCTCCCACATCAATAGGCCGGTCGAATATTATAGGAGGGGTGAAGTGGACTTTTGTCCACTTTACTCCTCCTATATAAAGGGGAGTGTTAGGGGTTTTTAACAAGTGATCAACAACTCCTTCCTTAGAGTAATTTGAGAGTGAAAATCTCTCATCCCCTCTCCTATAGTTCGGCCGAACCATATAGTCACCAAGGGTGTGCCAAATTGCTTTCTAAGAAATCGGTCTGAAGATTCGTCCCTGTAGAAGAACTGATCAGAGGATTTGTTGTGGAGACATACTTCTGGGACTTTTTTCTAAGAACTTGCACGAGGTTCCGATTGGTGGATCGTGAACTCCCTCCACAAAGATCTTGGGCAAAGAATTCATCTAAAAGGTATGTGTGAATTCTTCTGCTGCGTAATTGTGATTACTAGCACGTACATGTTTTAGTATTTCCTAGATTACGTCCCCGTAATCCAACACTATTTGGAAGCAAGGGTGAGATCGAAGGAGTGAAATGTTGATGCTGATTTGGACAACAATACATTAACAGGCACCCTCCAATTCCGACGAATGGGATCTGTAAGCATATGGTGATGGGCGCCGTAAATGGAAGCCCATTATATGTATATGTTACCTAATACAATTGGGTAAATGTCACATTAGAACATTGGGCCAGACCCAAATTCCAATTGACATGAGAGGTCCAAAATTGGGCCTCCCTTATACTATAGTGGCCGGCCGAATTATGTAGGGGGGAAAGTGGACTTTTGTCCACTTTGCTCCTCTTATATATATGGGGTGTTGGGGGTTTTATTAAGGTTAATCATAATTCCTCCCTTGTGGTGATTTAAGAGAAAACCCTCTCCCCATAACACACATAGTTCGGCCGAACCACTCCTAACACCAAGGGTGTGCCAATTTGCTTTCGAGCAAACACTCCGGAGATATGTCCCTGCCAAGAATCGATCATAGTTTTTTCTATGGAGACTAAAGGCGGCCACCACCCCTGTCAACCAATAAGAGAAGGCGGCCATCGCCCTTGTAAGTGGGTTTGAGACCCCTATAAATAGTAAGCTCTCTATATTCATTTCTTTAAGATTTCTCACTAACATAATGTTATACTAACTTAAGCTTCATAGTGGAATCAGGTGAACAACTCCGCCTTTTCCAGGTCTCGCCAAGAGGCCGTGAAGAACAAGCTGACGCACAAAGCTTTCCAACTTCAAAGAGACACCAAGGCGAGAACCAGAAGAGCCTTGCCAGGCTTAGTCGGACTTTTATAATCTAACATTTGGCGCCGTCTGTGGGAACCCGATCAAAAATTCATGGCTCCTCAACTTCAAAAAAGGGGCGACAACAAAAGCGTCGACGAGAGTATGAAGGTGGTGACACCTCCTGAGACAATGTCAAGGGGCCAGAGGTCGTCGCCAAAAATGTCGTCGCCATAAGGTCGTCGCCAAACAATGTCGTCGCCATAAGGTCTTCGCCAAACAATGTCGTCGCCATAAGGTCGTCGCCATAAGGTCTTTGCCAAAAAGGTCGTCGCCAAAATGGTCGTCGCCAAAAGGTCGTCGCCAAAAAGGTCGTCGCCTAAAATGTCGTCGACAAAAAGGTCATCACCAAAAAGCGTCACCCCAAGGGTGTTAATACCTTAGAAGAAATTCATCGCTCTCGAGGATGACAAACTATAAAGGTAAAGCCTCATAAGTCATCTTTTCATTACGAGGGTTTTATTTAAAGAAGGTAGGAGGCAGAATCAACAATGAAGGTGTCGCCATCTACAAAGGAGTTTAGTAATTACACTAACTCCTCGACTCAAAAAGGTGTCGCCATCTACAAAAGAGATCAGTCATAATACTGACTCCCCGACTCCCTATAGTCGGCATCTACAAAGGAGATCAGTCATAATACTGACTCCTCGACTCCCTATAGTCGGCATCTACAAAGGAGATCAGTCATAATACTAACTCCTCGACTTCCTAAAGTCGGCGACATCGAAGAAAACTAATCATTTTCCGAATCGATTGTCGATAATTAATAATCTGATATCAACAATATCACTTAGATTAGCCGGCAACTCGAAAGAGGTTAGGCATGAAGATAAGTCCTTTCCCGAATCGATTGTCAACAATAATAATCTGATATCAACAATATCACTTAGATTAGTCGGCAACTCGAAAGAGGTTAGGCGTTAAGATAAGTCTTTTTCCGAATCAATATTCGACAATTAAGAATCTAATATCAGTCATATCACATAAATTCGTCGGCAATTCGAAAGAAGTTAGGCATCGACATTCCAGACTTGATAAGAATCAGTCATTCGACGGGAAAGAGCAAAAGGTTAAAACCTAAGCCCCAAAGGGGATCAGTTAAATTGGTCATCCACAACATTTGGAAGCCAAAAAGGGGATCAGTCACAAAACTGACCCTAAGCTTGAGAAAGTTGTCGCCTCGAAAAAAGTCGTCGACTCCGAAAAGTCGGCGTCAAGGCTAAAATGGACCAGTTATAAATCTGACCCTTAGCCTAAGAAACTCGCCACCTCGGAAAAAGTCGTCGACTCCGAAAAGTCGGTGACAGGGCCAAAAGGGATCAGTTATAAAACTGACCCTTAGCCTAAGAAAGTCGCCACCTCGGAAAAAATCGTCGACTCCAAAAAGTCGGCGACATGGACAAAAGGGATCAGTCATAAAACTGACCCTTAGCCTAAGAAATTCGTCACCTCGGAAAAATTCGTCGACTTCGAAAATTGGGCGACAGGGCCAAAAGGGATCAGTCATAAAACTGACCCTTAGCCTAAGAAAATTGTCACCTCGGAAAAAGTCGTTGACTCCGAAAAGTCGACAACAAGGCTAAAGAGATATCAGTCATAAAACTGACCCTTAGCCTAAGAAAGTCGCCACCTCGGAAAAATTCGTCGACTCCGAAAAGTCGGCGACAAGGCTAAAGAGAAATCAGTCATAAAACTGACCCTTGGCCTAAGAAAGTTGTCACTCCTAAAATGGCTATTGTTAGGTCATTCTTTTTATCTCGACTCGGATAATGCCGAAACGACATCACTCAAGTCTCGGGGGCCAGTGTTGGATCGTGATTTATTACATACGACCATACCAAGAGCGTACCATTTTTACGAAAAAAGTTCTCAGACAACAAAGTCGGGACCATTAAAGTCGATACCACTAAATTAGAGACCACTAAAGTCGAGACCACTAAAGTCGGGACCACTAAAGTCGAGACCACTAAAGTCGGGACCACTAAAGTCGGGACCACTAAAGTCGAGACCACTAAAGTCGAGACCACTAAAGTCGGGACCACTAAAGTCGGGACCACTAAAGTCGAGACCACTAAAGTCGGGACCGATAAAGTCGAGACCACTAAAGTCGAGACCACTAAAGTCGGGACCACTAATGTCGGGACCTTTCAGAAGATTTGAACTGACGGCACCTCCAGGGAAGGCGTTAAGGTGTCAGCCTGAAATAACATCAAGGCGTCAACCCAGAAGTCACCAAGTCGTCAAGGCGTCAACCCAGAAGTCGCCAAGTCGTCAAGGCTTCAACCTAGAAGTCGCCAAGTCGTCAAGGCTTCAACCCAGAAGTCGTCAAGTCGACAACCCATAAGTCGTCAAGTCGACAAGTCGTCAAGGCAACAGGTCGTCAAGGCGTCAAGTTTACAAGGCAAGACCACCAAAGTAGAGACCAGGTGGCAACCTGCTTAGAAGAAAACCCTTCCTCCTAAGGAAGAAGAGGTGGCAACCTGTTTGTCACCTACTTGATGAAAAACCCTCCTCATAAGGAAAAAGAGGTCGCGACCTGCTTGTCACCTGCTGACACAAGTGCCTCCCATCTCCACCAATGAGAGTAAGGCGACCACCACCCTTGTCAACCAATAAGAGAAGGCGGCCACCACCCTTGTAAGTGGGTTTGGGACCACTATAAATAGTAAGCTCTCTATATTAATTTCTTTAAGATTTCTCACTACCAAAATGCTATACTAACTTAAGCTTCATAATGGAATCAGGGGAACAACCCCGCCTTTTCCATGTCTCGCCAAGAGCAGTCTCGCCATGAAAAAAAGCTAACCCACAAAGCTTTCCAACTTCAAAGAGACACCAAGGCAAGAACCAGAAGAGCCTCGCCAGGCTTAGCCTGACTTTTATGATCCAACATGCAGCTTAATGTATGCCATGCAATGAACTTGTCCAGACATCTGTTACGCAGTGGGCCTAGTAGCACGATTTCAATCAGACCCTGGCTATCAACATTTAAAGGTCGTGAAACGAATTATTCGATACCTGAAAGGTACTGCCGACTATGGACTGTGCTATGAGGGTGGAAAACTAGAATTGACTGGGTTCAGTGACGCCGACCACGGTGGCGATCCGGGTGATCGTAAGTCCACCTCAGGAGGAGTATTCCTCTTTGCTAATGCCTTCATTTCATGGACGATCAAGAAGCAATCATGTGTCGCGCTGTCTACGATGGAATCCGAATTCTTGGCCCTCTCTAAGAACGCACAGGAAGCAGTCTGGCTTAATAGGCTCTTAACTGCATTACTTGGCGTCCAGGACGGAAGTAAGCCTGTAAATGTGTACTCTGAGAGTCAAGCAGCAATTGCAGCAGTTAAGAATCCTAAGTACCATAGCAGGACGAAACACATTGATGTGAAATATAATTATGCTAATAATATTGTTGAGGACAAATTAATCACTATAGAATACTTTCCCACTGAAAGTATGATTACAGACCCATTAACTAAACCTTTACGCATGGATGTTTTCGAAAAACATGTTAAAATGTTGGGACTGCGTAGGGTTTAAGTGTCTTGTATTGTGATGATAACATTTTAAGATTTGAAGTAATACTTGAATAAAATGAATTGCAATTTGAGTTTATGATACTTATGACGTCATAATGTTTAAATTACATCGGATTTTTACGGTCTATAAACTAGTCGTAAGAGGGTCAACCTCCAAAATGAAATAATGTCGAATGTGGGCCAAGCCTCGTCACACAGGCTCGGCCGTCTTGACGGGGATGGGGACCTCTACCATATCAAGACCGGCTAAGAACCATGTGGCAAACCTAGTTAAACAGAACTATCATTTGGTTTCGGGGTAACACGACATGATCTAAGTTCTGCAAATCGCCGTAATGAACTTTGTTCGTTAAATAGCCATATTCTGGGCCAGATGACATATCTGCGATAGCGTATGACATTTCCCACTTCTTTCTAAATTCAGGTTATGCTATCGACGCGCATTTCATACTGCGCTTGCCATGTTCGACCACGGGGTTAGGTTCGGTAGTGCCAGATAGAATCCACGAGATTCGAATGGGCACAAACTTCTTCAGCTTGAGCGTGTGACTGATCTCGGATGCTATATGAAGGAGCATCCAAAGTAGCCTCACGGACTTAGAACTCATACTAAGGTCAGGCTCAAAGTTCGCTTCCCGGCGTACTAGCGTAGTACAGAACAAAAAGGCCAGGTGACCAGGTCTTTGGAAACCGGTTGGGTTTGACTAAGGGTATGAGCGATGGGGGTGGTCAAGTACACATGTAATTCTCCGACTCTTGTATTCACTAGGTGGCCACCAGCCTGATATTAGTTGAAGGTTGTGAATACTTGTACGGATGCCCCGAAGGAGTATTCTTATGTGGAAACTGGGCAATTGGAGAATGATAGTTGACCTAGGATACACCGCGGCACTTTATTATTTTTCCACAGGTTGAATAAACATGGGGAATCAATGTTCCGCGGACGCTAAAACACTCATAACAGATGAGTAGCACGATGCCCGTCGTGTCCGCCGGTCGCATGGAAAACCTCGTATGAACTATTCAGAGCAGGGATTGGATCAAAGAACAACTGCTGATGTGTTGGAGGACAACATATTAATAGGCACTCTCCCATTCCGGCGAGTGGGAGATGTTAGCATTTGGATAATGGGCCGCCGTAATTGGGAGCCCATTAATATAAGCTAGTCACCTAAGTAATTAGGTAATGTCACATTAGGGATTTTGGGCTAGGCCTAAAATCCCAATCGACATGAGAGGCCCAAAATTGGGCATCCCTAGCTAAGTGGCCGGCCGAATTTCACTAGGGGCAAAGTGGACTTTTATTCACTTTGCTCCTCTTATAAATAGGGAATGCTATGAGGGTTTATGAGAGCTAATCATCTCTTCCTTTGTGGTAAGATTAAAAGAAATCTCTCCTCCTTATTTACTCCTAGTTTCGGCCGAATCACCCACACACTTAGGAGGTGCCAAATTGTGTAAATAAATTTACTCCGGAGATCCATCCCACGAAGAATCGACTGAGGTTTTATTGTGAGGCATAATCCGCGTAGAGCTTCTCTAACAGGAACCTCTACGGGAACCGTCCGGCGGATCGAGAACTCCCATTCAAGCGATCTAAGGTACACGAAAGCAAAGTAGGTATGTGCACTATCTTCCCCTGCGTATTAGTTACCTAACACATATCTTGATATTGTTTTTGTTGTATCTACCCCTGTAATCCTACAGGTCCGACCAAAACGGTCTGGTTCATGTCAATTCGGTCTGACCGGTCCAGTTTAGTTCAATAGGAATTCAGTTCGGTCCTTGTGACACACTGGGTCGGTTCGGTTCGACCCATTAGTTACCCGGTCCGACCTGGCCCGAATGGGTCGGACCGATTGTGAAAACCCTGATTGGTTGACCTGCTCTGGTTCGACCCGTAGAACCAGACCCGGTTCGGTTCGGTTGACATGGTTCTGTCCGGATCGGCTTCCCTTTGGTCTTCCGGGTCGGTTGACCCGACCCGGTTGTGCAAAATTGGACCGGCCCATGACCCATTAGTGTTCCGGTCGAAATTGTTACTTTTAGGTTAAGTAGGGTTTTAAAATCCACTAAAAACTTAACTTAGCCACCAACTAATATTAATTATTGATATAATTTCCAATACTTTCACTTTATATATATATATATATATATATATATATATATATATATATATATATATATATATGTATATATATATATATATATATAATTTCGGCACACACATATATATTTATTGTCAAAATTCTATATTAGGGATATAAATCTATCAACAATATATATATAATTTCGGCACAAATATATATATATATATATATATATATATATATTGTCAAGATTCTATATTAGGGATAGATTTTCTCAATTTTTAGGCAACTAATATCTATCAATATTATCAATGTCCCTAATATTGTGCTAAAATATATTAATAGTTTCTATCCACAATTATCATGTGAATCTAGCCCTAACTGTGACCCAATAAACTAAGTAAAATTCGGCCAACAATTAAAATTTTAGTAAAAAATCGGTTTTGCCCGAAACCCTAGGTTACTTGGAGACTAAGAAATTAAGAATTTCACTTTGTAAACCATATGTAGTTCGGCCGAAACAACTAATTAGGGCTAGTGGTCAAACTTCAAGATCAAATTTTACAAAGATCGTTAATCTAATGTTTGATTTTGATTAAATTCACGTTTTTCTTGAAGATCACGAACATCATTTTGTAAGCATATGGTGATGGGCACCGTAATTGGTAGCCCATAATATGTATTGTTTACCTAATGAACTTGGGTAAATGTCACATTAGGGTAATTGGGCTAGACCCAAATCCCAATTGACATGAGAGGCCCAAAATTGGGCATCACCAATACATAGGCTGTTAGCATATGGTGACGTGGCGCTGTAATTGGTAGCCCGTTAATGTTAAGGAAATTACCTAAGTTAATTAGGTAATTGTCACATTAGGGTAATTGGGTCAAACCCTAACCCTAATTGACATGGGAGGCCCAAAATTGGGCCTCCCCTTTAATAGCATGGTTCGGCCGGACCCCTATACCACATTGGTTGGAGTGGACTTTTGTCCACTCCACCAATCCTATATATAGGGGACTCACCTAAGGGGTTTAAACACTCATTCATAATAAAGTACCTCCATTGAGGAACTTGAGAGAAACCCTCTCGCCCCTTAGTAGTGATTTTCGGTGCACATCTTAGTCTGAGGTTCTGTCCCCGTTGAAGAATCGATCAGAGGCTTTGTTGTGGAGCTTATACCGCGTAGGACTTCTTCTCACGAAGAACTTGTACGGGTTTCGACCGGAGGATCAGAACTCCCTCCACAACGTTCTTGGGCAGGAAAGTTATTGAGGTATGTGTACTTTATTCCGCTGCGTAATTAGATTACTTACTAGTACACGTTTAGCATTCTGTAGTATTACGTCCCCGTAATCCAATAGTGGTATCTGATGGATAAATGTCCAATTCGGGTTCGTATTTACATTTCGGGCCTCGTAAACACATCAAAATTACATCTCAGTTTGAAAAAGTCTCCCAAAGGGTCAAAACGGTCTGGAAACGCATTTACGTGCGTCCGGACCGGACCTCCTGATTGCTTGCAATCCGGAGGTCCGGATTGCATTGCGGGTATCGTGCGATTACCGTTTCCGCGATTACCGTTACGTGTAGAGAAGTCAAGTTCGCGCATTACCAATATGGATGACGGTTACCGCTTGCTTTTGAACCGTCATCAAACCGCTTTAAAACCGGGTCCGGTCCCAAGGAAGCCTATATATAAGAGGCCTTGGCCACCCATTTTCACACATCCTCTCATTTGCCCAACTTTGATATTTTGAGCTCTGACTTCTTTCTAGAAATATTCTCTCTCTAAAAATTACTCTTTTAGCCCTATAGTGACTTAAGCTTCGGAGAGGGCTCCGCTAGCACCATCCCCCCCCCCTCTCCGTGCTAGCACTGGTCCTTTGTGCAGGAATCGTCGCCCAGACATCCGGATTTGTGCACAGACCACCGCCTTCTGAGACTCAGACGTCCCCTTGAGACACAACCGCGCTTCGAGACACAGACCTTTCCGGGATCAACCGAACACTCGTCAGTGGCACAAACCTCTTTCAGACGAAGGGTTACAGCCCGAAAACCCGCACAACCATACGAACAGACGCGTCCCCACGACCCAGTTCATCCCGGACACAACATTGGCGCCGTCTGTGGGAATCGAACAACAAGCTACCATACCGCAAAATCGTGACGAGTGATCGCAAACCTCCCGAAGAGGTGAACACAAGAAACATAAGGAAAAGGCCGGACGTCCCAAGAAGTCCCCGGCAAACAAAAGAACAGGAGGCCAAATGCCAGCTAGGAGTCAGTCGGGACCCTCCCACATTCCAAGAGCTACTTCCGTAGCTTCATCCTTGCCAACTGACAATGTGCCCGACACACAGCACAGAGAGCCAAGGAACGAGCATCACTCACCTCCACTTGGTTTCAAGCCAGAGGTGAATGAAGAAGAATCTCAGACGGAAATGCCGCAAGGCGAACAAAGAACGGGAACAAACCCAATGCCCACCGTTACTCCAGCGATGATGGCTGCGTTGGAAGAGTTACTCGCATTCCGCGAGTCTCTAAAAAACCAGGGATATGCTGCTCAACCACCTCCAACTAACCAAGAGCATACTGCGCCTGCAAGAGAGGTGTCGCAAGACACTACTCGCCACGGCAATCCTTTCCAGGGCAGAAACCAACACGCAAGATATGAAGCTGCACGGTCATACACTCCTTCCCAAGGAGCCCATCATTGGAGGAATGAAAGGCAGCCCCCATTCTACCACCCTCAGCACCCAACAAGGGATGATCCCTTCCAGGCCACAAGCAGAGATCAATCTGACATCTACCGCAACAATGGCCGGCAAAACCCTTCAACAGCTTACGCTGAACCTGCAAAAGGATTTACCGCCGAGATGTTAGAAGAAATGGTGGAAAAGAAGATGAAGGAAGCAAAGATGAAGGGTATGCACGCACTTGAAGAAAGGGCGTCACATCCGTTCGCAAACAACCTTGTAAACAGTCGCGTCCCAGATGCACTGTACCGGATTGGAGGAGACCTCTATCGCGGAAAAGGAGATCCAGTGGAACACGTGCAAAAGCACGAGGCCTCTCTGCTAGGCAGAACAAAGAACCCACATCACTTCGCAATGACGTTTTCACAAACTCTTGCCGGAACTGCAACACACTGGTTCTTCTCTCTGCCATGCGGAAGCATCACTTCATGGGCGGACCTGAAGGCTAAATTCATCCAGCGATACATGGGTGAGCGCACATTGCTAAAGGGGTCAGGTGCTCTGGACGACGTCCAACAACAAAACGAAGAATCTCTCGCCGACTACTACGTCCGTTTCAATCAGAATATCTCTGATATTCAGGGGAACCTAACGGAAGGAGAGATTGTCCGAGCATTCATCCGAAACCTTGGACGAAGAGGCTATGCCCTAGCAGAAAAAATGGCAAAGCGCCCAGCCGAAACCATGGAGGAATTAGCTGCAAGAGCTAAGGAATACGTGGACCTCGAAAGGTTCAGAAGCCAGAACAAGGCAAAAATCTCTGCGGCAAAGGCAAAAGAAAATCCAAAGCAAAACCAACCAAAACCACACTCAGGTGGTCAACAAGGAAGAAATTGGCAGCCTCAGCCGAAAAGACCTTTTCAAGGAGACTTTCAGAAGCCAAAAGATGTAAATCTTGCCGACTGCATTCCTTTGAATGCCCCACTATCCGTAATATTGAGAGAGATGAAGGACGCAAATATGTGGAAAGAGCCGAACAATTTCAGAAAAGGCTCGCTGGGGAGAGACAAGGACAAGTGGTGTGAAAACCACGAGGTCTTCGGCCACGAGACAGAAAGCTGTGTCAGTCTACGCTTCCGCATAAACAACTTCGTCCTCAAAGGCGAGTTGAAGCAATTTGTCGATCAAGGCGACAACCCCCCCCCCCCCCCTAAAAAGGCTCAAGCAGAGTCATCAAAAAGAGGACACAAGGGAAAAGAGAAGGTCAATGACAACCCTCCGCCAGCTAAGCGAGGCGTAATCAACGTCATACACGGAGGACCTGCCGCCGGAGGACAAGTGTCTAATGCTCGGGACATTTATGCATCCCAAGCAGCAACATTGCCGAAATACGGAAAGCGCAAGCAACCGGAGCAAGAAGACGCGGTCATCCAATTTTCCAGGGAAGACTTAAAGCATATCGTTTACCCCTACGATGACGCTTTAGTTATAACCATGGACATTGATGGATACGATGTGAAAAGAATCCTCGTCGATGGTGGAAGCTCCGCTGACATCCTACATGTTAAAGTCCTAGAGCAACTAGGAAGATCTGTCAAAGACTTGACTCCGGGAACCTTCTCGCTAGTCAGCTTCGCCGGAGCAGCTACACAACCCCTGGGTACAATCACGCTTCCTGTCATCCTTGGCCAAGGGTGGAGAGCATTGCATGTCAACGTCACCTTCGTCGTTGTAGAATCCCTTGGGGCCTATAACGGAATTTTGGGACGAACAACGATCAACCCGTACGTGATTGTACCCTCCACTGTACACCAAAAGATGAAGTTCCCTACGGACCATGGGATTGGAGAAGTGCTAGGCGACCAGATAACTGCAAGACGTTGTTACGTCAATGCCTTGAGAGCAAAGCACCAATTCCATGTGGCAATGATAAATTCTTTCAAAAGGCATAAAGTTGTTGATGAAAGAAAGGAGAAAGTGACGGAACAAGCTGTTACAGTGTGGAAGCCACAAGAATACATCCAGTATTCGCCATGGCACCAGATATGGCTCGTCAAGCAGGAAGAAGGCGAGCCAATCATGGACTACTTCATCAGATTCGCTTCTAACGCCTCCTCGGCGAAAGCAACAAGAGAAGAAGTGATAAGCGTGTTCTATGCAAACATGAACGCCAGATCTTTCCTTCTCTTCGGACGAACTCATGGATGGCGAACAACAAAAACCATGGCAGATTTAAAGGATAAGCTTGAGACAGCAATCCTGTGCGAACAAGAATTGAGGTGGGGTACACCCCTCAGTTGGGACAAAGGAGTTCGAGCAAAAACGAACAAACAGGAAGGCGCAAGTATCGATATCGACAACATCTTCACACCGCTAAACACGGTTGCGGAAGACATTTACATCAACCTACTTGAAAACAAGCTCCCAAGTCCACTTGTTCACCCAGGACAGCTTTCTTGGGCAACAACATCAAGGAATGGTGCAAGTACCACAAAACTTGGGGGCACAACACAAACATGTGCCTACCACTAAGGGTGGAGATTGAAGAATGCATCACGCTAGGTGCATTAAAGCGATTTGTTGCAACCGACTCTGCGACATCGTCATCAAACCAGCAATAATGAAACGGGAGAAATAACTATCTTTCAGATTACTTTGCGCATTTCCATTCCAAGTGTTTCTAAGTATAATCGCATTTACATGTTTAAGAAGGAATGATCGGTTGACAACTTCTCGAAAAAACAATGTAAATACGCGCAAGTCTCTAATAAAGTCAATCTACGTTTGTAGGTACATATCTATGTCTTGCACGCTATTTTTGGATTAAACGCGAAGTAACAAAACTACGCGCTTATTATCTACATCAACAATCCAAGACATTATGCTATCAACAAGCAAAAAATCTATTACGCGTTATGACAACGCTTATCATCAACAACAATTTACTCATATTGATGACTACATCAAAAGGCGTCATCATAGAATCAAAAAACTTGGAGTTAAGCTCAAGACATTTTCAAAGACAACATGCTGCAAATACACATAAAGGATGATATTTGCACATCTACACCAACAAGGAGTTTATTTCTCCATTTATAAATCGACATCTATTTCAAGAAGGCGCCGACAACACAAAGCCGTTGCGCTATGTGCACAATCAATTTACATAATGCAATGACAACTTGCGGATTATCTACCAAGAAGGGACTTATAGAAATCCTCTACTCAAAATGACGAATATTCCAAAGACGTCAGCTACAATCAATTCCTTGGAATAACATCAAGGTCTACCTTCAAAATGACGATTATGCTAAAGGCGTCAACTACAAGCAATATCTTGGATTAACACCAAGATCTACTATCAAAAATAGAATGTTGTGGTATCCTCTTTTTTAAGAAAAACCCCATGTTTACTTCTAAAAAATGACATGCTGTGACATCTCTTATTAGAGGCAAATCCTCATGTTCATAGCCATTCCCTGGATTCAGAACAGGATGGGCAAATTCAATATAGGACTGATCACCCCACAAATGGTGGAAGTTCTCTGGTTAGACAACGACCCCACACTATAACAAGTGTGAATTCCTGTTTAGGGTTCACTCTTTATGGCGAATGTCCTCTGTTTAGATGACAATCCCATACTTCGAATTCCTAGTAAGGGTTCACTCTTCATGGTAAATGTCCTCTGGTTAGTTGACAATCCCATATTACGAATTCCTGTTTGAGTTCACTCTTCATGGCGAATGTCCTCTGATTAGACGACAATCCCATATTACGAATTCCTGGTAAGGGTTCACTCTATACGGCAGAAGTCCTCTTGCTAGATGACAATTCCGTACTACAGATTTTCAAAACCGTGTTGCATGGTTCCTGGACGCAGAAAACATGCATCACAATTCATATTCTCAAAAAGTGTTACATGGTCCCTGGACGCAGGAATCATGTATCACAAATATTTTCCCAAATATTTTGTCAAATATTTTATCAAATATTTTATGTATCAAACACTTTTCCAAATTTTTTATCAAACAAGCTTTTTAGGGCTCACAAAACGCTCTTTCAAAACCCAAAAATGTTTTTACGTATGCTTCCCCAACGCGGGTTGATACACGCTGGCAGGTGCGCACCCTGTTCAAAACTCATAAAATTTACAAGTCGAGTCTTGTACAACGTCGCCTTAGAGTGGAACTAAGAGACGGTATAAACTAATATCTTGCTCAAGCCAAGATAACACATTTCAAACATACTACTTGTTAAGTCGCTATACGCGAATCACTTGACAGGTTTCGACAGAAATAGCGACAAGCTATGCAGGAAGACGTACAACATGCATAACGCATCATGCAAACAATCTTGAATCAAAAGTGGCTATCGGTCACGATTGCGGGGACTACGTTTACATTACTAGTCATCCACATTCAATAAACACAGTAAGCGATAACGGTATGAAATATTACTAACAAGTTATCATGCAAACTGCTATGTATAAAGCAGGTTCAAACGACATAGTTCAAAGCGAACAAGAACAAGTTTCTAAACATAGAAGCTGGGGGGCAAGCGGACTCATAAACGAGATTGAACATATCAAAAAGATGGCACAGATCAAAGAATGCCATCATCCCTGACTGGACTGGGCGGAATAGGCAGAAGTTGCACATTAGTGCCGCCACCGTCTTCTCCAAACAAAAATGCAAACTGAGATGTTGCAGCATCCAAACGACGAAGCTCGGCAACTTGCCCAACAGCAAACTCCGCATACGGCCCTAACTTGTCAAAAGGAAAGCCAGGAGCAAGAATGCTCACCCTACGAACAAAATCCTCAGCAAACTCGCTGAGCATAGGAGCAGCCTTCGCCGTAGCAGCAGTAGTAACCGCGCTGTCAAATCCAGGAGTAGAAGGGAACTTTCTAAGTCCCTCTTCAATGCCAGCCTTCATCTCTTCTTCGCGCACCTTCTGACAGGCAACTCTGTGCTTGCCCGCATTTTCAGAAATGACCTTCTCAATGGCAGCGTTCTCAGATTCGAGCTGAACAAGGCTGGCATGATCAGCGTCATAACGAGCATCAAAATCCGTCTTCTTCAACGAAAGACGGTGCACTTCGTCCTTAGCTTCCTCAAGCTCCTTGGACAAAGTGGCAGCTTTATCAGCAATCGCACGCCTCTCCTGGACAAGCTCCAACATGAAGGAGGCCATGTGCACCATATCAGAAACAACCTGAAAACAAAGAAACAATAAGCGTACATGTTCGAGAACAACGAACATAACAAAAGTAGAAAAGTATACTCACTGGGGTGAATCCAGATAGCGATCTCTCAACGAAAGTTCGTGCCTCCTCGTCACTCGAGGGCCGGACAACTCGATCACCAGGAGGAATAGATCGATGAAGAACGCGCACGCCAACTTCCGGCATGCTCAGCTGGGAGTCCTTGGGAAAAGTAAGATCTCCTGCCACATATGGCATCCACTTACCATCTGAGATATTACCGTCCAAAGGACGAAGCAAATCCGCACGTCCAAGTGGCGGGATAACTACATGAAAACCAAGCAGGGTTACGCAAAAGCTAAAAACAAAGCGCACAAAAGCACACAGTCAAATGTTCAACTTATACCAGAAGGAAGAGAACGTTCCACCGCGGACCGCTTCTTCGAGCGGGGGGCAGACAACGCATCCTCGCAACCGTCAACTCCCTTCCCTTTATGGCAGGAAGGAGTAGGAATGGTCACAGTAGTCTTCAGACGCTTCAAACTGCTCGAAGAACGCGCCCCAGTGGTGGACCGTTTGGAAGAATCAGGAACGACAACAACGCGATCAGTAACAAGCGTCGTGCGACCTGCAAGTAACACGCGAAGTGACAACCCAACCAAGAAAATACATAAGGAAGATTGTTTTTTCAAAATCATCTACCTTTTCCACGCCCAGAAGTCGCCGATGCTCCAGAAGCAAGAGGTGGAACAATCCTTCCGCTAGAGGCAATCTTGCGAGCGGCTGCCGTCTGCAAAGACGAGCTTTTTCCATCAAACCAACCTACAGCACAACACGGTAAAAGTTATAAAAATGATTAACATACCGAAGCTGCAGAAGGGAGCACGTGAATCCCAGCATCAACCAATTCCTGATCGGATGCACGCAGCGAGCAAGTAAAGTCGTGCGATTGTTGACAGTGGTATATCTGCTTTATCACCTCCCTATCCGACAAAGAAAGTTCCTGAAAGGCTGGCGCGGGATCAGACTTCCAAACATACTCGACATCCCAAGTCGTTCCCGCATCATGAACAAAAAAGTAATGATGTCTCCAATGATCAGCAGACCGATCTGCTGCGGCGACTAATCGGTAACTAGAATCCCACTTGGCTTCTCCAAGACCGAGCTCCTCAAAACCATCGCTTTGCAAATTCGGCCAACAAACTTTTACACTGCACAATCCTGCAGAGTCTGGACTCTTAAGCTGGTAGAAGCAGCGAAAGAGGGTGCGAGAGTAACGCCAAGATTGCTGGTGAAGCAACACTCTAAACAAGTCCACACTCGAATCCCGTTAGGCGCAAGATCTAAAGGGGAAATTCCGTAACCGTTACAGAGCTCAATCAAGTCAGAGCAGTAGGGAAACCGCAGACCCTCCCTAACATGAGATGTGTACACAACGGATAAATCTACAGGCGGAGGAGTAGCATCTCCTAAACTACTATCAGGGAGTATCTCGAAGGGGTAAAAAGCCTCGGTACAAGCGTCGAGTCCGGAAGCACTCGCATACAAGGTGAACAGGGATCTATCCAAGCGGTTAGTGTAGTACCTAACCAACACCTCAGTCTCTCCAGCAGGAGACGCCCCAACAAAAGGACTAGCGGCTACACCCTCGTCGGTGTCTAAAACACTATCTACTGATAAAACCGGGTCTACTTCCAAGTCGTCCTCTATATCAGAATTAAAGGGAGTCTGCGATAGAGGAGGAATAGACTTACTCATTGCAACAACTTGATCAAAAGGAAGGAAGCTCCACAAGAGGTTACCACGACTCCACAGTCTGCAAAAACCAAGCAGAAGTCAACGCGCATAGCAAAAGTCAACGCGCGTAGCAAAAGTCAACGCGCGTAGCAAAACACGCATAGCAAAGGTCAACGCGCGTAGCAAAGTTGGTACATACGGTAAAAGGGATTAACGTATTAAGAGGCTATCATGCAAACGGTGAATCTAACGGGACAAACCACAAGGATCAAATACGACGACACTTAAGGAAAATATTTTCCTAAGGCTTCAAAGGCAACAAAAGGCTACTCCTAAAGACGTTTGGCAATTCCTATCAACCAACGAACACATCGAGGGGAAAAATTATGCATACCGGCCAAAAAGCCTCTACACAAAGGCACGGGGGCACTATGTCCAAACGGGGAATTCTACCTCAACTATCCATGGAAGTGAAAAAGCGTCTAAGTCATGCACTAGCGGCAATAATAACGGCAACTAATCAGCAAATATTCGACATACAAGCACCAACAAGCAGTTCCATACGACAACAACGAAAAATAGCTCAAACGAACAACAATACGGCGACATTCGAAATCAAGTCGAAGCTGTCCTGAAAAATCGAATTGCCAGATTACCTCAAAACGTGACGAAAAGTATCATAATGGACTCCCCTCGTCGAGACAATTTCGGAAAGGTAAGGACCGCGAAGAACAGAGCCCGGGAAGGCGGCGCGTGGCTTACACGCGCCGAAAAGACGAAACTCACGCGGCGGCGCGTGAGGGCGCGTCGGACCTCTCCTGGCGATTCCGAAGGCGGCGCTCGAATCCTCGTGACAATCTGAGTCGATTGGTGGTGTCAATTTCTGAAAACAAGTCAAGGATCAAACACGAAACTTTCGGGATATGCCTAAGCTTTACGACGGCAAAGAAACTATGAACACACAAACAATTTCGGGAAATGATGAAGGAATTACCTGCAAAGAAGAAGGAATGATGAATTCCCAAGGTGCTGGAAGAATGATTGGGGATTTGTGTAATTACATATCTCAAAAGATGCCTTGATGATAAGGATTAAAGGAGTAACTCATCTACACTCATGCCTAAACACTTATGGTATACTCCACCCTCTCTTCTAAATATCTACTCCTACGTACATGATTATTTTGATATTGCACGTATCAAACCCGTCATTCTACGCGTATGTCTCCATGTCGCATGATGCATGATTTGAATAGTTGCTAAGTCGTTTTAGGAATGTACGACTTATATTTCTTGCATCGCGTAATTACGATCATGCCATGACCGTCACTCATGCATGCACGTCAATAAAAGCATGTTCGCATGATGTATTACTAATGGCTTATGTTCCTAACGATAACCATACTTGCATGCTACGTATGCGCATTCCCTAGTGCACTAACCATGATGACAGGAAACAAAGTCATTCGGTCGGAAAATCAAAGGACGGACGAAATTAAGATGTCTACGTCCAACCAACGACTAAAACCGAAAGGTTAGCGTCAAACTTAAATTGGACACGTATCCTAACTCAAACATAGAGTCAAGAAAGGTTCTAAACCGTTACTTGACTCGGGGGCAAGTGATGGATAAATGTCCAATTCGGGTTCGTATTTACATTTCGGGCCTCGTAAACACGTCAAAATTACATCTCGGTTTGAAAAACGTCTCCCAAAGGGTCAAAACGGTCCGGAAACGCATTTACGCGCGTCCGGATTGCAGCATTGCGGGTATCGTGCGATTACCGTTACGTGTAGAGAAGTCAAGTTCGCGCATTACCAATATGGATGACGGTTACCGCTTTCTTTTGAACCGTCATCAAACCGCTTTAAAACCGGGTCCGGTCCCAAGGAAGCCTATAAATAAGAGGCCTTGGCCACCCATTTCCACACATCCTCTCATTTGCCCAACTTTGGTCTTTGAGCTCTGACTTCTCTCTAGAAATATTCTCTCTCTAGAAATTACTCTTTTAGCCCTATAGTGACTTAAGCTTCGGAGAGGGCTCCGCTAGCACCACCCCCCCCCCTCTCCGTGCTAGCACTGGTCCTTCGTGCAGGAATCGTCGCCCAGACATCCGGATTTGTGCACAGACCACCGCCTTCTGAG
The DNA here is from genome assembly GCA_036873135.1 of Clarkia xantiana subsp. parviflora. Taxonomy (NCBI): domain Eukaryota; kingdom Viridiplantae; phylum Streptophyta; class Magnoliopsida; order Myrtales; family Onagraceae; genus Clarkia; species Clarkia xantiana. The sequence goes on from JAPTYO010000004.1 coordinate 30,681,047, forward strand.
ACTCAGACGTCCCCTTGAGACACAACCGCGCTTCGAGACACAGACCTTTCCGGGATCAACCTAACCCTTTCAGACGAAGGGTTACAGCCCGAAAACCCGCACAACCATACGAACAGACGCGTCCCCACGACCCAGTTCATCCCGGACGCAACAGTATCAGAGCATGGTTAGGAGTTCTTAAATTTTTGATAAACTGATGTTCAAAGAATATTCATAAAAACCAAAAATTTTAAATTATGAACACCATGAGTAATCCGAAATTTTTAAATAAATTTCATGTGTTTGATCTTTAGAAACTTAAAATTTTCGGAATTTACATATTTTTATAGATCAAAACCGAAAATTCATGTTCGAATTTAAGTTTGATGTTCATGATTTTCAAGAACACCATGAGTTTTATCAAGAACACTTTTTGGATTCATGATCATAATAGTATTTGATCTTAAAATTTGACAACTTTTCCAACTTTGCATGTTTCTGCCGAAAACCCTAGGGGTATTTTAGGTAAAAAAAAATTAATTTTCTTGGCCCCCAAGTAATTAAAATTTCGGCACATATACTATAAGATATATGTTGCCATTTTTAAATTTTACTAATAGGTAACAATATATCTATAAGTTGCAAATAAGGATAGGTTCATAATATAATATTGTAAAATATATTAACTATCAATATATATAGTTAAAGATAGGGTTAATATATATTGATAGCTTTAGTTGCTACACAAGATTAAGAAAATATATTGTCTACATATTTTATTCCCTAAAGATATATTTGACAATAATATATATATATATGTGTGTGTGTGTGTGTGTGTGTGTGTGTGTGTGTGTGTGTGTGCCGAATATTTTATATATATACATATATTGTTGATTGATTTACATCTTAAAGATAGAATCTTGACAATATTTATATATATGTGCCGAATTATATATATATATTAGCAATATTGGAAATTATTTTAAATAATTAATATTTCTTGGTGGCTAAGTTAAGTTTTTAGTGGACTTTAAAACCCTACCTAGCCCACAAGACATATTTCGGCCGAACCCTAGGGTTTATGGGCCGGTCCAATTGCTAAACCGGAACGGATAAATCCAATCCGGGTTTTCTTAATCGGGTCGACCTAGTCGGGTCGGGTCGGACCGTAGTAATTAAATTGAACCTAACCTAACCGGTTTTGAGTGATAAACCGAACCACAATCCTATTTTATTGAACCGTTTCGGACCAAAGGATTTTTAAAATCGGACTGACTTGAACCGGATTTTAAATTGGACCGGAGCAGAATTTTTTAAATTTCTCGGAAATTTTAAAAAATGTTCAGTAAAATAGGATGTCAAATTTTTAAATCCAAAATTTTTTCGATCTTTTAATCTAGCCTAAACAGTGCTCTTAGGGTTTGCGTTTTAACACGTTTTTCGGTTAAAACCCTAATACCTAGTTTCGATTATGGGGATGGATCTCGGATATGCATGTTTTTGGGACTGGATTAAATTAGTGGGCTGAATTGCAATTGTTTACTTTCTGCTACATATTTATTAGAACTGTCGCCTTGACTCAGTCAAGCTAGCTGGATATTAATTGTGAGCACTGAGCTCTGGGATTTAAATATATGTATTGCGCAATAGGATAGACATGCTATGCTGATTGAAAGTGTCTAGAAACCATGTCTAGAAATGTCGCATAATTGATTGTAAGCATGAATTGCAAAACAGCCCCTAATATTTTCAAACTGAAAATTCAAGTCGCCAATTATGCATGATTTGTGCGGATGTTGCATGTTTTGACACGTATGCTAGGATGTTCAAGAATAGAAATCATGTGATAATTTACTTTAAGTAGAATTATATATGCTAGGAACATTAGACGCATGACGCGTAAGCATGTTTTGGTTTGTTCGATATTATAGCATTATTCATGCGTAAATTATCGGATAATTCCTTTTAAAATTATAAGGGCCTTGGGAAAGCCAAGATCGGGTATACTCGTTTGAAAATTCTCGTTCCGGTAATTTGCAACAAAATGACTGTTTTCAAAAGACCGATCTATTGGATTGAAGACGACAATAGTGTGAATTCTTTCACGACACCCCCTTCCCTCGGTTTACTGACGGTCGGTTTGGTTTAGTGACTGAAGGATCACTATTTGTCGTATTCCATCCTAATAGATAATCCGATGTTTGCAATTCTGTCAAAATGTTGTTGTCCTCCCAACCTTAAACTATTATCAATGAATAGATGGCATTATCATGTGAATCTGAGCTATTAGTTGAGACGAATTATGACTCGTGGAGCAAACGTGTCGTTACGATCTTGGAAGGACAAGGTCAGAGTGACCACATTCAAATAACCATGAATTACCCGAATGCCGGATTAACCAAAGATCTAGCATTCGCCCATTTTAAGTGGGAACAAGATGACAAGAAAGCAAAGGAGATGATACTGTCTGAGATGTCAGAAGATTTCTATAACCTTTATAAGGATGGTCCGACATCAAAGGACATATGGGATGCCCTCTTTCTGAAATATGGAAGTAGCATGGCAGTTACTCTGCACCCACTTATACCGGCACTAAAAACCTGTCTGAACAACAACAGTAAAAGCATACTTGAAAAAGTATACGATCTTCTTCGGCTATTCAAGCCATTGGAAGATGACAGTCAGATGGCTGAATGGGATAAAATTCAGGCCATAATAGGGATTCTCCCAAAGTCTTGCAGAGCAACCAAGACTATATTGGCTGTTAGCAATTCCGTGCTTGATCTTGCATCTGTCATGAAACTAATCGAGATAGAAGAGGCTCGATTAAATTCGGTATCAAAAGAACCGAAACCGGCAGGATAGGCTGGTCGTAAGAAGAGGAAATTCAGGAACAAAGGAAAGAAACACCAGGCAGTCGACAGTAAAACGTTGACTACGACTAAACAAGGCAGTCCCAGATTAAAATCTGAGATAGTTTGCAGAAATGCCAACCTACGCCGAATGAGCGATGGTGCAGGTTCCAGCAAATCGTATTCTGAAAAAGTATGCGAATTTGGTTATGAAGAGGAAGCTTTAGTTTCCTCAACTGTCATGTTAACTGACTCAAATCCGTCTTGGATTCTTGATTCAGGTGCAACGGACCACATAGCCAACGACAAAGAACTATTTGCCAAGTTTAGACGATTGCCGAAGGATTCTAAAAGGATATACATTGGCGACAACTCACATGTTGAAGTCATAGGGGTAGGAACTTGCAAATTGCCAATGGCAAATCCTTACTTCTAGAAAATGTCATTTTTGCTCCTAGAATCCGTAGAAATGTTGTTTCTGTTTCTACTCTTATGAATAAGAACTTTGTTTTATCATTCGAGAGATCCTTGGTCCGGATAAATAAATGGGATACTTTATTTGGATATGCATTTTCTTATAATGGTTTATTTATCATGGATTTACATGGCAATGTAAATTCGTATAGAATGTATGCTATGTCATCCAAAGAAGCAGAAACTGACGCGACCAGATGGCATTCGTGGCTTCGACATATAGGCTATGACAGAGTTCAATCGTTAGCAAGACGAAGCTTTTGCCCGGAATGAACAGTGTGGTAAAACACACGTGTCATGACTGTCTAGCTGGAAAATCCACCCGCAAGCCATTCAGTGAAGCAAAACGAGCAGAATTTCCATTGCAATTAATTCATTCCGACGTATGTGGAACAATGAACGTAACTGCAAGAAATGGAAAGCGATACTTCGTAACTTTCATTGACGACTACACCCGATTCGGGTTTACTCATTTGATTGCTCGTAAATCTAAAGCTATAGATTGTTTTAAAAGTTTTCTAAATCTCGTGGAGAATCAATAGGAGCGAAAGGTGAAAACCCTATGCACCGATAGAGGTTGAGAATATCTCTCTAATGAGTTTGATAAGTTATGCAAAGAAAGTGAGATCGCCCATCAAACGACGATCCCCAACACACCACAACAGAATGGTGTGGCTGAACGTCGTAATCGGACTCTCCTGGACATGGTAAGTACCATGATGACACAAGCACACTTACCAATTTCTTATTAGGGAGATGCATTGCTTACTGCCACTCATGTAGTAAACCTTGTCCCATCAAAAGCAGTTAACAGAACGCTGTATGAGCTATGGTCTGGTAGAGAGTTAAATCTTACCAGGCTGCGACCTTGGGGATGCGCAGCCTATACACATACAACTGACAACCGTTTTGGCAAGTTAGGCCCCATAGGACTTAAAAGTATCTTCATAAGATACTCTGATAACTCAAAAGGTTATGTATTTGTGTCAGCCCTAGAAAATGGTAGTGTACACGAACATGAGTCCAGAGACGTCACTTTTCTTGAGGACGAATTTCCATCGCTGAGAGAGATAAAGACAGACGAAGTTCTGACTGAACTGGAACATGATGACGATAATTCTCAGGTCCCACTTTCTTCGAGTGGGAGATTTGGCACAGCAACAAGTGATTCGGTTAATGAGTAAGAAATCCCCATTATAAATCCAGTGGGAGGTCTCACTCCCTCCCCCCCCCCCCCCCCAAACACAAATCACTATTGCTGGCAATGCGAATCAAGTAGCACCTGACAATCACGATACACAACTACCTATTATTCCCATGATTTCAAGTGGGAGAAGGATGATCACTTCAGTTCCAGGTCCTAGCGATCAGAGAACTAATCTCAGAGGTGAAATCCCGAGACGAAGGGGTCGTCCTAAGAAAGTTGTTGTTCAAAGTTCTAGTTCCGCCATTATTCCCAGTGGGAGTAATGCTCTGATAAAGAAGCATTATTTCTAGTGGGAGTATGGATCAGACTCAAAATGGGACGAATGAGCCTAAACGCAGTCAAAGGCAACGTACTTCTCCTAAGAAGTATCCCATTGAGAGAGGCGAAGTATTCACTCTCACATCTGTTGATGAGTCGGTAACGGTTAAACAAGCGATGGAAGGACCCCAAGCAAAGGAATGGAGAAAAGTAATGGAAGATGAAATCGTCTCAATGAAAGCTAATTCAGTATGGCCTTTAGTTGATTTACCTGCTAACCGCAGAGCAATAGGAGCCAAGTGGGTATTGAAACTCAAACTCACTGCTGATGGAGAAGTCGAGCAATACAAAGCTCGACTGGTTGCGAAAGGATATACCCAAATTCATGGAGTGGAATTTGATGAAACATACCCACCAACTGTGCCTTACACCACAGTAAGGGCCATCCTTGCCCTAGTTGCATGTCTCGATCTAGAGCTGCACCAAATGGATGTTAAGACTGCATTCCTCCCTGGAAACTTGGAGGAAGAGATCTACATGGAGCAGCCAGAGGGTTTTATTACTCCTGGAAAAGAACGTAAATTTTGCAAATTCCAGAGGTCTATTTACGGTCTTAAACAGTCGTCTCGGCAATGGTATCGCAGATTCCACGAGGAAATTGTCAGAAACGGATTTGTGAATCTTCACAAGGATCCTTGCGTATACACTAAGACCTTTGGGTCTAAGTATGTCATCATAAAACTATACGTAGATGACATACTCATTGTTGCGAACGACGTGAGTTTCAAGAACAAATCAAAGTCTTGGTTAGCGTCAGCATTTGAGATGAAAGACATAGGAGAGGCCACGTACATCTTAGGCATTAAGATTGCTCGAGATCGTGCCACCCGGACATTGTGTCTGTCTCAAGAATCTTATATCAACAGACTATTGAAAAGATTCAGAATGCTCGATGCTAAACCTGTGGATACGCCAGTTGTGTTCGGGTGCGCGCTGTCAAAGCGTGATGGACCGAAAAACCAGCAGCAACGTGAACAAATGAAAGGGGCAGAGTACCTAAGCATGGTAGGGAGTCTTATGTACGCCATGCTATGTACTCGGCCAGATATCTGTTACGTTGTGGGCCTAGTAGCAAGATTCCAATCAGATCCTAGTTATCAACATCTGAAGGCCGTAAAAAGAATTATACGGTATCTGAAAGGTACTTCCGACTATGTTCTGTGCTATAAGGGCAAGCAAATAGAATTGACCGATTATAGTGAGGGCGACCACGGTGGCGATCCAGATGATCGTAAGTCCACCACAGAAGGAGTTTCCCTTCTTGCTAATGCTGCCATATCTTGGGTAAGCAAGAAGCAATCACGTGTCGCGCTTTCCACTATGGAATCGGAATTCGTTGCCCTTTCTAAAAACGCACAAGAAGTGGTCTGGATGAAAAGGCTTCTTACTGCATTAATTGGCACTGGCAAAAAGAGTAATCTCGTCAAGGTATACTCCGCCAGCCAGGCAGCCATTGCAGCAGTTAAGAATCCAAAGTACCATAGTAGGACCAAACACATTGATGTGAAATACAACTATGCTAAATCTGTTCTGGAAGAAAACATAATCGCTTTAGAATACTTGTCCACGGATAAAATGGTTGCAGATCCATTAACTAAGCCATTACAAAGAGAGATCTTCGAAAAGCACGTAAAACCGCTTAGATTACGCAGGGCTTAAGTGAGTGACTTGTATAAGCGATAACATTTTGACATTTGAAATAATATTATTTCGATTGAATAAAAGAATTGCAAACTGAGTATATGATCTATCGACGTCATAATGAAATATAACATCGGATTTTACGGTCTATAAACTAAGTCGTAGGAAAGGGGTAAAATTCTTCCACCAAAATTATGCCGAATGTGAACCATGCCTCGTCACACAGGCACGGTCATCTTGTAAGGAGAGGGAGACATCTACCACAACAAGATTGGCTAAGAACCGGGGGGATAAACCTGGTTAAACGAAACGATAACCTTGTCACGCTTAATGCATGACCTAATCTTCGTTTTGTACATCGCCGTGTTGGACCCAGTCCATCATTAAAATCACATTCAGGGCCAGATGAAAGATTCTGCGATAGCATGATTGACATATCCCATTCTTGGCTAATCCGGGTATGCTATCGATGCGTGCTTCATACTGCGCGTGCCATGTTCGACCACGGGGTCATGCTTGGTTGTGCAAGCTAGAATTATAGTAATTCAAAGGGCGCATACTTCTTCACCTTGAGCATAAGATTGATCTCGGATGTCTTATGAAGATGCATCCAAAGTATCCTCTCAGACTCAGAACTTATACCTAAGGTCTGGCTCAATGTTCGCTTCCCGGCGTACGAGCGTAGAGCAAAAGAAAATGGCCAAGTGACCACATCTTGGAAACCGGTTGAGTTAGAACAAGGGTATAAGCGATGGGGATGGTCAAGTTCACCTATAATTCACCGAATCTTGTGTTCACTAGGTGGCCGCCAACTGGATATTAGTTGAAGGTTGTGAACACTTGTAACGGATTCCCTGGAGAAGTATTCCTATGTGGAAAACTGGGCAATTGGAGAATTATCAGTTGACCAAGGATACAGTGTGGTACATAATTTATTTTAACATGATTGATTTACGAAAGGGAATCAACGTTATGCGGGCCCTACAATACTCCTAACGGATGAGTAGCACGATGCTCGTCGTATCCGCCGGTCTCATGGAAAATCTTGTATGAAATATTCGGAGACGGAGACAATGAATGAAGACTGAGATGTTGATGCTATTAGATAACTATATATTAACAGGCACCCTCCCATTCCGGCGAGTGGGAGCTGTTAGCATATGGTGACGTGGCGCCGTAATTGGTAGCCCGTTAATGTTAAGGAAATTACCTAAGTTAATTAGGTAATTGTCACATTAGGGTAATTGGGCTAAAACCTAACCCTAATTGACATGGGAGGCCCAAAATTGGGCCTCCCCCTTTAATAGCATGGTTCGGCCGAACCCCTATACCAGATTGGTTGGAGTGGACTTTTGTCCACTCCACCAATCCTATATATAGGGGACTCACCTAAGGGGTTTAAACACTCATTCATAATAAAGTACCTCCATTGAAGAACTTGAGAGAAACCCTCTCGTCCCTTAATAGTGATTTTCGGTGCACATCTTAGTCCGAGGTTCTGTCCCCGTTGAAGAATCGATCAGAGGCTTTGTTGTGGAGCTTATACCGCGTAGGACTTCTTCTCACGAAGAACTTGTACGGGTTCCGACCGGAGGATCAGAACTCCCTCCACAACGTTCTTGGGCAGGAAAGCTATTGAGGTATGTGTACTTTATTCCGCTGCGTAATTAGATTACTTACTAGTAGACGTTTAGCATTCTGTAGTATTACGTCCCCGTAATCCAACATAGGTTGGCCGAAATAATTAGGTGGGGTAAAGTGGACTTTTGTCCACTTTACTCCTCCTATAAATAAGAGGTGTTAAGGAATATTTTAGGGTTAATCACAATTCCCTCACAAGAGTGTTTTAGAGAGAAAACCCTCCTCCCACACCTCACTAGTTCCGCCGAACCATACCTACACCAAGGGTGTGCCAAATTGCTTTCGAGCAACTCTCCGAAGATCCGTCCCCGTGTAAGGAATTGTTCTGAGGCTTTGCTGTGGAGCTAACACCACGTAGGGCTTCTTTCACAAGAACCTCTACGGGTTCCGTCCGGTGGATCGAGAACTCCCTCGTACAAAGGATCTTGGACTACGGTAACTGTTGAGATATGTGTAACTCTTCCGCTACGTAATTTCGATTACATGCACGTACCATGTTTTGTGTTTCCGTAGTGATTACTCCCCGTAATCTAACAGTGGTATTAGAGCTTGTGTTAGGAGTTCATGATTTTGATAAATTTGTGTTCTTGAAATTTTTATATTTTGGACCGAAATTTTTAAAAAGAAAATTTAAAAGTTTCGAATTTTAGGGTTTAAATGATAAGTCCGAAATTTTCATGTTCTTGGTTTAAATGATGTTCATGATCTTCAAGAAAAAAGTGATATTTATCAAAATCAAACTTTGGATTGCAGATCTTATTAAAATTTGATCTTAAAATTTGACCACTAGTTCCTACTTTTTGTGTTTTTCCGAAACCCTAGTGAATTTACAAGGTAAATTTTTTAATTTTTAGACACCAAAGGGATAAATTTCGGCCACCATATAAAATTATATTATTTACCATATTTTAATTTTTTAATTAAGGTAACAATATATATATAATTAGGAACATTATGATAGATTGACATTAAAATATATAGAAATATATAACTATCAATATATCTAAATATTTAAATAGGGTTAAAGATATTATTGATAGATTTAGTTACCTATAAGATTGAGAAAATATATTGTCAGTTATTTGTTTCCCTATTAAAGATATTGACAATAAATAATATATATATATATATATAATAGATTGTGCCGATTTTACATATATATGTATATATTGTTGATTGATTTAATCCTAAAGATAGCATCTTAGCAATAAATATATATATATATATATGTTTTATATAATTTCCGAAATATATATATAATTTTTAATATTGGAAATTATTTTTATAATTAATGTTACTTGGTGGCTAAGTTTAATATTTTTAATGGATTTAAAACCCTACTTGGGCCACAAGTAAACATTTCGGCCCAACCTTTAAAATTTAATTATTGGGCCGGTCCAATATGTTAAACCGGGACGAAATAAAATCGAACCGAATTTTCTCGATCGGTTCGACCTATTCGGGTCGGGTCGGACCGGGGTAATTAAGTGGATCAAACCGAACTGGTTTTGAGTGTTGAACCGAACCCTATTTTCTTGGACCGGTTCAGACCGAACCAGTTTTTAAATTTAAAACCGGACCGAACCGGATTTTTGCCGGACCGGACCGAACCAGATTTTCTGAACCGGACCAAACAGACTGAAATTAACTGAATCGAACAATGTTTTCTAAACCGAATCCAAGTCAATTAAAATAGGGAGGTCAAGTTTAAAATCTAAATGTTTTTTAATCTTGAAATGGACTACACAGTGTTCATAGGGTTGCTAACCTTTATGCCTTGTTTCGACTATGGGAATGGATCTCGGTGATACATGTTTTTGGGACTGGTTAAATTAGTGGGTTGAATTGCAATTGTTTATTATTCAATATATATTTATGCATGATTAGAACTGTTGTCTTGACTGAGTCAAGCTAGTTGGATATTACATGTTGTGGGCGGAGCCCTAGTTAAATATATGGATTGCGCACTAGAATAGACATGCTGTGATGGTTGAAAATGCCTAGGATTCATGTCTAGAAGCTTGCGTGATTGAATATAAGCATGAATTCCAAATCAGCCCCTAATGTTTAAAATTTATTTTAAAACCGAAAACCAGTCGCCAAATACGTATGATTGATGTGGATGTTACATGTTTGACACGTATGCTAGAATGTTAAGGATGTAGTTGCGTTTGATAATTTACTTAGAAGTAAAATTATAAATGCAAGCATGAGTTCCTCGGAACATTGACGCATGACGCGTAAGCATGTATGTGATATGTATGATGAATGTTACTAGTGATAATTTGCATGTAGGGCTGAAAGTAAAATCCGGCGAGACCGAAAAATCGCAAAAAACCGAACCGGACCGTATATAGACCGTTTGTTAAGTGGTCGGATTTTTTTGGTATCATTCGGTTTTTCGGTTCGGTTCGGTCCTCATGTCTTAAAAACCGTGGAGACCGAACTAGACCGAAGTTATTCAATGATATAATATAATATGATATATATTATATATCATATTAAGATAACTTAAAATTTTTCTTAAGGAAATCAAATATCTTCTCTTTTTATTAATTTTGGAACTTTTAGTATATTCTATAAGTATTTAGTTGTATGAAATTTTGTATAGTATTTTACATAATTTTTGTTTAGTATTCTAAAATTGGAGAAATTTTAAATATTGATTATTACGTTCGGATTTTCGGTTAAAACCGAAAACCGAACCGAAAAAACCGTACTAAACATGGACGGATTATTTTTTTCCATATGGATTTTTGGTCGGATTTTTTTGTTGAAAAAATCCGGTCCGAATAAATCGGACTCCGACCGAAATAGCTAAAAAACTGGTCCGACCGAACCGGTTTCACCCCTATTTGCATGGATTGTAGAATTGTGTATGCATGAGTGAATTCATCGGAATGATTTTTCCAAAACAAAAAGGGCCTTGGGAAAGTCAAGATCGGGTATGCTTATTTTAAAATTCCCGTTCCGGTAATTTGCGATTTAAACCGTTTTTAACAGACTGGTCTATTGGATAGAAGACGACAATAGTGTGAACTCTTTCACAGTCATCTTCCATTGGTTTACTGGTGGTCGGTTGGTTTAGATGACTGAGGTATTTGATTTATGCAATTCTTTCTCAATATTTTATTGTCTCCCTGATTATGCATGATTATCATCGTGTTTAGTAACGAATTATAACATAGATGACAACATCTTGTGCTGATGAGCTTTTGAATGAGACAAACTATGACTCGTGGAGCAAGCGCGTCAGTGCACTGTTGGAGGAAAATAACATTTCAGGTCACATTCAGAAATCCATGAGCTACTCAGCAGCTGGTCTGACCAAGGACCTAGCATATGCCCATTTTAAGTGGGAGCAAGATGACAAGAAAGCGAAGGAGATTCTACTGTCTGACATCTCTCAGGAATTCCATGATGAGTATGAGAATGTTTCGATTGCAAAGGACATTTGGGATGCCCTCTTCCTGAAATATGGAAACGGCATGGCAGCAATCGTGCACCCACTCATACCTGCCTTGGAATAAAGCTTAACAGCTACAGCAAAAGTGTACTGGAAAAAGTATATGATCTCCTTAGCGTTTTGAAACCACTGGAGCAAGAAGTCAAGTGGGTGAATGGGATAAAATTCAGGCCATCATCGGGGCCCTCCCGAAGTCTTGGAGAGCAGCCAAGGCTTTACTGACTGCCAGTGATTCTGTGTTAGATCTTGCATCGGTGCTGAAATTCATCGAGATGGAACAAGCTCGACTGAAACCAGTACCGGGACGAGCTGGGCAAGGAAATAGGAAGATAATGAACAAAGGAAAGAAACAACTGGCTGTCGACAATAAAACGTTGTCAAAACCTAAACCTGGCAATCTCCGACTAAAATCAGAGATAGTTCGCGGGAACTCCAGTCCACGCCGAATAGGCAAAGGTACATGGTCCAGCAAATCTCATCCTGAAAAGGTATGCGACGTTGGTTGTGAAATGGAAGCTCTTGTTTCCACAACTGTCATGTTAACTGACTCAAATCCTTCTTGGATTCTTGACTCAGGTGCGACGGACCACAGAGCCAACGACAAAGGACTGTTTGCCAAGTTTAGACGATTGCCAAAGGATTCTAAGAGGATATACATTGGCGACAACTCACAAGTTGAAGTCATAAGAGTAGGGAACTGCAAATTCTCTATGCACAATGGCAGGACCATGCTACTTGAAAATGTCTTGTTTGCTCCTGGAATCCGTAGAAATGTTGTTTCCGTTTCCGCTCTTGTGAATAATAATTACATTTTATCATTTGAGAAGAAATTTGTTCGTATTAATAAAGGCAATCTCTTCTTTGGGCATGCCTATTTCTCTTTTGGTCTCTTTATCATGGATCTGAATGGTAGCATAAATACGAATAGAATGTATGCATTGTCCTCCAGGAAAGCAGAGACTGATACAGCCGGATGGCATGCGAGGCTGGGACACATAAGCTATGATAGGTGTTGGGATCAAAATGACGTGGCCTCAAACTTCACAGAATGGACTTCTAGGCTCCGCCTTGGACGTAGCTCTCTCGAGGACTTTTAAGGTCGAGTATCGAAAAAGGGGTGGGGATGGCCCCTGATTCCACTCCATAGTCGACCAGTCATTCTTTTGAAGTCGACTTCTTCATGATTGGTAGTCGACCTTTTATCTCCAAATGGTTGGAATAAACAAGAAAGGTCGTCGACTTCTTCTCCTCGCCCTGAAAGCGTACTCGACCTGTCACCTGTAGGAAATCACCATAGACCAAGAACGTACATACATAGTCGGGTTTATTTATAACCCAACACTTGCCCCCGAGACTCGAGTCGTCGGCTTCATTTACTTAAGGTGAAGGCTTGAGTCGAGTAAAGCCCCATTTTGTGGCGAGATAATCTAATTCTCAGGACTTGTAGATTTTCCAGACTTTCCAGAAGTTGAAGAGGCCCTCCCTCGGGATTAGGATTTCTATCCGTTGGGAGAAGAGATGGTTTCGGCATGCAGAGATCTCCTAGGGAAGCTGGGGAGTCACCCTCTCAATGGCTCTACAAGTGTAGGCTAACGGTCATATTGTCAGATGAAGAACCAATGAATGGCTGACCTTGATAAGGCTTCGCAAGGAAGTAATCCCAGCGAGGGAGTTCTTCTATAAATACCCCCCCCCCCTTTTTACTTTCACTTTTCACCTTTCACCTTCGTCTTCTCTCCAATCCTGGCGAATCAATACAGTGCCTTCTTTATAAACCCTAATTCTCCTCGTCCTTGTACGCCTGAAGAGAGGATTTTGATCGGAATTGCCACCGCAGGTCCCTCTGATCCTCAGCGAGAAACTTCGTTCCTTCATTCTCTCTCTAGAACTCCGATGGCTCTCCCCATTCCTGAAGGTAATCTTGAAGATTTCGTTCCCTCCCCTCTTTCTCCTAAGGTTAGTAAATTGACCAGACATGGCTTCATGAAGGCCGTGGCTTTGGGTAATCTGAGCGATGATGAACATTATCGATACCCTGGTCCCCCGAGACCAAAATATTTTCCCCAAGAGGGAGAAGTGGCGGTCTTCGTGGGTCATCTCAAGGCGGGACTGAGATTCCCTTTTTGTGGCGACTTGATGGAACTCTGCGAGCATTATCGCATCCATCCTTGCCAATTTACTGAGAATGCCCTCCGTTATTAGGTGGGTTTTCGTTGTTTGTGTTCCACCTATGAGTGGAAGTATTCTTTGAGGGTTTTCCGCAGCTTCTACTAACTACAACGTACGCCTCATAGCACCTACAATTTCAGGAGTCGTTGGCCTACTGGCAGCGATCTTGATTGGGAGTCTGCCCCACCGTTGGTTTGCAACATTAAATCGAAAAACGCCAATTGGAAGAATCATTATTTCTTCTGTCGAGTAAGCGTCTCGTGGCCTCTGCTTCCTCCTTTGGGTACGGATCGTGCCCCAACTCTTCAAGGATTAACTCCGGAGGAAGTCGACACGGTCTATAAGATTCATGCCACCATATTTTCTCCCGATTTTCTTCCTTGGAAGTCGATATCCGATACCTCGGAACTGGCCCTTATCAATGCTTCCATTCGTCTCCGCCTCGAGGATCCTCCTATAAACTGGGTAATCCTTTTTTCTTTCTATCTTTAGTTGTTTCTTGAATCCTTTCTTTTGCTTTCTGTAGGTCTATTTACAAGGCTTTTTGATAAGCAGGCGGCGACTGGAGTGCCCCTTGCTGGCGAGGCAGCAGGAAGTGGAAGTGGAAGTGGAACTAGAGCCACTTCAGAACCTCTGTCCATGGAGGACGCCCAACCTACTTTGGAGGGGGCTTCGCCTGACATGGTGGTCGACTCTTCTGAACAGGAAGAAGCCACCCAACCGGCCGTAGAAGAACAGCCAAAGTCCTCGAAGAAGAGGACCAAGAGACCCGCTGGGAGGGCAGGCGCCACCCCTTCGAAGAAAGTGAAGATCACCACTGCCACTCCAGTCTCCTCATTTCAGGAGGTTACATCTGGGGTCGATCCGACGCCCAGTAGTCCCTTGCCCCCCACTGGTACATACTTTTGCCTTGATAGATTCCTTACTTAGTTCTTGGTAGTTCATTTTTATTAACGTATTTTCCTCGCAGAAGTCGACCCTAAGGGCAAGGGTATTGCTGAGGCTTCTTCTTCTCAAGCCACGACAGGCTTGGGATATGAGGGTCCTCCCTTTGCTTGGAGGATGCTTCATTCTGCCCCCGACTCTCCGCCACGAGATGTCGATTGGGACCCTCTCGCCACTCTGGGAGAGTTCAAGCTGAAGGAGGGCCATTCCATCGCCAACAAGGAGGTGGCCCTTCACTTGTTGAACGCCTCTGTTCCTCCCCGGGATCGTCCTCGCCTCCCTACAGATCGAGTGGAGGACGCCACTCGAATGTTCCTGCATCGACAGTCCAAGGTAGAACCATATTCTTATTCGTCGATACATATTATTTGTACCTTATGTTGACGACTTTTTCCTTTCCAGGCCAACCGCGATCTCTTGCAGGTGGGTTAGTTGCTCATCGACCTTGGTGAAGAGTTATCTCTCGCAAAGGGGCAGCTTGCTTCCCTGGAGTCGGAGGCCAAAGAAGTGCAGGGCCTTCGGGAAAAGGTGGCTCGCCTTGAAGGGGAGGTTTCCAGCCTTCGGAGGGTCTTGGGCACCATATCTGGGGAGCTCGATACCTGCAAGGAGGCTCTGAGAGCTAGTGGAGTTTTGACGGCCGTGCTTGGCAAGGCATATCCTGATGCTGCCGCCTTCTCCAAAATTTTTCGTGCCCAACTGGATTCTCAGCGCGAAGAGAACATCGAGCTGAAGAAGAGGGTGGAAGAGCTCGAGGAGCCTGAGCGAAATGCTGTTGCCGCTTACAAGGTCAGCTTGGCCTTTCAAACGGACGCTGCCATGGCAAGCGGGCAGATGCTTCTCTCAGTTTTTGCTTCATTGGTGGCCGACCTTAGGGCCTTGGGCCCCGACCTGGACCTCTCGAGAGTGGCAGTTCTTCGAGAATATCTGCAGGAGGAAGCTAAAGCCAAAGCTAGGGCTGATAGATAGATTTTAGCATAGACGCTTTTAATTTCCTTCTCGATATTTTGTAAACTCCCGTTTATTAATGAAGGATAATTTTTAGCAATCTTACATATGCTCGCCCTCTCTTGGGCTTTTCACCGTTTTCATAGATCTTTCAACGGACTTAATAGAAAACATACTCGACTTTAGAACAATCATTAGGTCTCCATATAATCGAATGATTTTAAGGGTAATTCCCAAATATCTAACCTTTCTCTCGAGCTGTAGATTTTTCCGAGTGATTTATGGATATCGGATTTTGAATGGTCGACACTGAACTTCGAGGCGGGATGATCGACTTTCGAAACCTCAAGTAGTCGATCTATTTGAGTGATTTAGTAGATATCAAATATTTTAATGATCGACTCTTGGGCTTTTTTCGTATTGCAAGTAGTCGATCTATCTGAGTGATATTGTAGATATCAGATGTTTGAATGATCGACTCTTGAGTTCTTTCATACCGCAAGTAGTCGATCTATCTGAGTGATATTGTAGATATCAGATGTTTTTAATGATCGACTCTCGGGTTCTTCTGCACCGCAAGGAGCTCGATCCATCTGAGTGATATTGTAGATATCAGATGTTTTTGATGATCGAATCTTGGGTTCTTCTGCACCTCAAGGAGCTCGATCCATCTGAGTGATATTGTAGATATCCGATGTTTTTTATGATCGAATCTTGGGTTCTTCTGCACCTCAAGGAGCTCGATCCATCTGAGTGATATTGTAGATATCAGATGTTTTTGATGATCGACTCTTGGGTTCTTCTGCACCACAAGGAGCTCGATCCATCTGTGTGATATTGTAGACATCAGATGTTTTTGATGATCGACTCTTGGGTTCTTCTGCACCGCAAGGAGCTCGATCCATTTGAGTGATATTGTAGATATCAGATGTTTTTGATGATCGACTCTTGGGTTCTTCTGAACCGCAAGGAGCTCGATCCATCTGAGTGATATTGTAGATATCAGATGTTTTTGATGATCGACTCTTGGGTTCTTCTGCACCGCAAGGAGCTCGATCCATCTGAGTGATATTGTAGATATCAGATGTTTTTGATGATCGACTCTTGGGTTCTTCTGCACCGCAAGGAGCTCGATCTATTTGAGTGATATTGTAGATATCAGATGTTTTTGATGATCGACTCTTGGGTTCTTTTGCACCGCAAGGAGCTCGATCCATCTGAGTGATATTGTAGATATCAGATGTTTTTGATGATCGACTCTTGGGTTCTTCTGCACCGCACGGAGCTCGATCCATCTGAGTGATATTGTAGATATCAAATGTTTTTGATGATCGACTCTTGGGTTCTTCGTTTACTTAACCGCTTTCAAGTAGTCGACAAATCTGAGTGATTTAGTAGATATTAGATTTTTGATGGTCGACTCTTGATTTGGAAAAAGTTTGTCTTCGACGCCGCATATATTCGCCGAATCTGAGTGATTTAGTGGATATCAGATTACTGATGGTCGATATTAAATGTCGGTCGCCTTAAAAGAGAGAACTCAGATATCTTGAGAAAAAGAAGAGCCTTTGAAAGGCCTATATTCGTTCATCCTTCCAGAGTTTTAACAAAAAAGAGGAACACCATAAAACGAACATTAGCCTTATCATAATAAACAATATTATTTCTTTAAGGAGGTGTTGTCTCTATGACTTCTCTCTGATTTCGACGTCGCATTGAACTGATGTAGCATCGTCGGGATGCTGTTTGGTCGCCTCTCACTTCCCCAATTCCATGTAGCGTCGGGAACCTCATTACTTGATGAGCAGTCGATGGGATTATTCGGTGAGGATTGAGTGTCGTCCTTCCAATGATGGCTTTATAGGCGGAAGCGGCGTCGACGACTACGAAGAGTACATCGATTGTTAGAGTCGTCTTCTTTTTTCCCAGAACTATCGGGAGTTTTATTGCTCCCATTGGATAGGTGGTCCTTCCTGCAAATCCTATGGGGGGGAAGTCGACTTTCATGAGGTCCCTTTGGGTCAGACCCAAATTCTGAAAGGCCTCGAAGAAAAGTATATATCTCGAGCTTCCACTGTCGATGAGGATCCTCTTTACTTCGTACTCTGCAATAGTGGCGGTGATGACAAGGGCGTCCTCATGTGGTTGAGTCACCATCATGAGGTCGTACGTAGTGTAACTGATAGTTACTGCCTCAGTCTTTGCAGGTGCTTTTCCTTTTCCATCACGAGCTATCTGGGCGGCATATACTTCGCGGGCGGTGCTGATCTCTCCTCCTGAGGCGAAGCCTCCCGCGATGACATTGATTGTCCCCCTTTGTATTGGGGCGAGGTTATTGTGAGGGGGAGATCGAGAATTCCCCCGAGGACTTCGACTTCGTTTTTGCTGGGGTTTGAACAGTTTGTCGATGAATTCGACAACTTCCCCCTTTTGATCAATGTCTCGATGTCGTGTTTGAGGGCCACACAATCGTCGGTGTCGTGCTGTTGTACTCGATGGTAACGGCAATAGTTGTTCATCTGGGATCCCATCGGGCCTTTTCTTACTTGAGGAGGATCGTCCAGCCTAAGTTTCTCCATTTCTTGCAATACTACTGATATGTTGTGTGTGAGTGGAGTAAACTTGCCTGGATAGGGATTAGGATCCCTCCTTATTCCTTGTCGATTTCCCGGGCGGAAGTCTCGCTCACGTCTTTCTTCCCTCCTGGGTGGTCGGGAAGCGGAGCCCTCCTCGATCTTGGCGGGCACCAGTTGTTTCTTGACTTCTTCGGGCAACCCTTCATGCGACCTTTCTAGGTCGATGAATTTATTTACTTTGACGGCGAGGGCGTCAATCCTTTGCACGGGCTTCATCACCATGCTGTCTTTCAGAGCTTGGCTCTGCACTCTAAGACCCCTCCAGAAGGTCCGGATCAGCTCGCCATCTGTGGCGTCCTCGTTCAGCTATTGGAGTATCTTGTGAAACCTTGTGTAGTAGTTAGCCAAGGTTTCACCTGGGCCTTGCTCGATCTTGTCGAGGAAGTTCATGCGCTTCAGGCGCTGCATCTGACCTATGTGTTCTTCAATGAATTTGGTTTTCAGCTCATCCCACGAGTCTATAGAGTTGTCGGGGATACCATAAAACCAAGTAGACGCCTCTTCCTTCAGCGTGGTTGAGAAGAGTGCTGCATAATGATCAGGCGTTGCCCCTCTTCCCAAGAGGGAGGAGTTGTGGGCGTTGATGTGGCGAACTGGGTCGCCTTCTCCGGTATAATCGTCGATGCTCCTCGCGAAGACTTGCAGGGGAACTCGAGTATTGAATAGCCTTTTGGTGAAGGGGTGAGAAGTATGATCACGAACGATGAGAAAATCATTCGTACCTCTCCTCTTCTTCTCTAACAGTTCTTCGACCTGCCCTATTGTGAACAGGACAGGTTCCTTGCTCACCATTTCGGCCTCGGGGGCTTTAGCGGTTTCTTTCTCCAGGGGATTCTCCTTCTGGATTTTCACACTGTAAGCTACTTCTTCCTTTTGTGAGGCCTCTCGGGTTGGCTCTCTTTTCTCTGGAACAGCCCCTGCTTGGGTTTTATTCCAAAAAGTAATAAAGGCAGCTATTACCTCCGGAGGAACAGCCTGGGGAGCTGTCCTCGCATCTTCCAAAATTGGCAGAGATTTGGAATGGTTGAGGGTTTTATCGTCGCCAACACCATTAGATTGGGGTATTGGAGGATCTTCTTGGGGGATCGGCCTCGATTTGGTAGGATCCACCGGTGGACTGCTCCTTTCTTCCACCGGAGTGTTGGAAATCTTGCTCTTTTCGGCAGCCATGACTTTTTGATCTGTTCCCACAGACGGCGCCAAATGTTGGGATCAAAATGACGTGGCCTCAAACTTCACGGAATGGACTTCTAGGCTTCGCCTTGGACGTAGCTCTCTAGAGGACTTGATTTCCTCCGGGGGACTTTTAAGGTCGAGTACCTAAAAAGGGGTGGGGATGGCCCCTGATTCCACTCCGAAGCTTAAGTTAGTAATGTATTTTAGAGTGTAATATATAAGTATTCAGAGAAGATTGTTCTTAATTGAATAAGATAGGTCCCTATTTATAGGGGAGAGT
Source organism: Clarkia xantiana subsp. parviflora (assembly GCA_036873135.1). NCBI lineage: Eukaryota > Viridiplantae > Streptophyta > Magnoliopsida > Myrtales > Onagraceae > Clarkia > Clarkia xantiana. Next base: position 30,700,776 of record JAPTYO010000004.1, read on the forward strand.
TACCGACTTATCAGTGGCGGTTATCTCCTTAGTGAGTTTTCCTTTGGAGTCGGCCAAGTAGGTGACAAGCAGGTTGCCACCTCACTTTTACTTAGGAGGGAAGTCTTTCCTAAGGCGGCTGAAGCAGGTGACAAGCAGGTCGCCACCTCACCTTTACTTCGGGGGGAGGTTTTCCCTTGGAGACGGTGGGAAGCAGGTCGCCACCTGTCTTTACTTCGAGGGAAGGTTTTCCCTAGGAGACGGTGGGAAGCAGGTCGCCACCTGTCTTTACTTCGAGGGAAGGTTTTCCCTTGGAGACGGTGGGAAGCAGGTCGCCACCTGTCTTTACTTCGAGGGAAGGTTTTCCCTTGGAGACGGTGGGAAACAGGTCGCCACCTGTCCTCTGGAAGATTCTCTAAGTCTCCATAGTCGACCAGTCATTCTTTTTTTGAAGTCGACTTCTTCATGATTGGTAGTCGACCTTTTATCTCCAAATGGTTGGAATAAACAAGAAAGGTCGTCGACTTCTTCTCCTCGCCCTGAAAGCGTACTCGACCTGTCACCTGTAGGAAATCACCATAGACCAAGAACGTACATACATAGTCGGGTTTATTTATAACCCAACAGTAGGGTTCACTCATTAGCCCGAAGAGAGCTTTTGCCTGGTACCAGCAATGTGACTAAACTCACTTGCCATGATTGTCTAGCTGGGAAATCCACCCGCAAACCATTTGGAGAAGCTCAACGAGCCGCATATCCATTGCAGTTGATTCACTCTGACGTCTGTGGACCACTGAATGTAACCGCTAGGAATGGGAAACGATACTTCGTAACTTTCATTGATGATTATACCCGTTACGGGTTTACTCATTTGATTACTCGTAAATATGAGGCTATAGATTGCTTTAAAAACTTTCTAAACCTCGTAGAGAATCAACAGGTGCGGAAGGTGAAAACCTTACGCACTGATAGAGGTAGAGAATGTCTCTCTAATGAGTTCGATAAGTTGTGCAAAGAAAGAGGGATAGCCCGTCAAACGACAATCCCCAACACACCACAGTAGAATGGTGCGGCTGAATGTCGTAATTAAACTCTCCTGGACATGGTCGGAACCATGATGTCGCAGACACAATTACCTATCTCCTATTGGAATGATGCGTTATTGACTGCCACTCATGTAGTAAACCGTGTCCCAACCAAAGCAGTAGACACAACGCCCTATGAGCTATGACATGATAGAGAATTAAATCTCACAATATTGCGACCTTGGGGTTGCGCTGCCTATACACATACGACTGAAAGCCGTTTCGGCAAGTTGGGACCCAGAGGACTAAAAAGTATCTTTATTAGATATTTGGAGAACTCTAAGGGTTACATATTTGTGTCAGCTCAAGAAAACGGAGGTGTAAACACTCGATTTTTACCCGGACGTAACGACGTTACACATGATACGTCAAATTCCGAACGCGTCAAGCCACAAAGTCTCCAAAAATGCTTAAGGGCACATTAGGGAAATTATTATAAAATATATTTTAAATTATTTGGAATATATTTAATATTTTCGGAATATTTAAAAATATATATATATATAATAATTAGTTTTTTTTATTTTTAGAAAATTATCTGTAAGATATTTATCTCCAGATATTATTTTTTATTCAAAAAATAATTATCTGTAAAGATATATATCCTTAGGAATATTCTCTAGAATAATTATCTGTTAGCAATTTTTTATTTAAGTTTTATCTGTAACTAGGCTAGGTTTTTAGTATAAATAGGGGTCTAGGGTTACATTGTAAGGACACATAAAAGAAAAACATAAGAACAAGCAATAATACATTATTTCTCGGGGTCTGCGCAATTTTTGTCCTCTAGTAATCAGATTTTTTTTTCTTTCTCACCTGGGAGCTTTACCCTCCGGCCACCTCCGACTGGCCTCAGTCCACCGCGCCACCAGCTCACCAGGCCACCATCCTCACCTTCCAGAGCTCGCCAGGCCGTCCGCGCACCCCAGACTGCGCCACCGTGACCCGTGTGCCCTCCTGCAACTCCTAAAGCCGTCCCCGTCGCTTGAATCCTCCGATCGAAGCTCCTCTGCACAGCTCGACAACGACCAGCTCCGTTCCTGATCCCTCGCCGTCCATCGCCACCCCGAACCTCGACGGTCCTCGTCCGTCGCACCGTGCTGAGGTCTGCCGTCCGTGCTGCTGTCCCTGTCACACCGGCGTCTCCCCCTTGACTCCTGCAGGTAATCCCGTGATCTTTTTCTCTTTTTTTTTCTTTTTTTCTCTTTTTTTATATATATTATATTATATTATTATATAATTTATCTATTTATTTATTCAATTTTGTTATTTGTTATTATATTATTATATTATAATTAATTAGGTATTTTAAAAATGTAATTGGTTAAATTTTGAATAGGTAAATCATGTATGTATGTTAAATTTATGTTGGGTTTTGTATAAATTTAAGCATTTTTAATAATTTTGATATTTTTTTGGATCTCGTTTTAATTAAGAGTTATGAATTACAATTAGTTCTAGACCAGATCGATATTTGATAATAATTTTGTATAGGATAAAAATTTAACCTTTGCATAGTTAAACTAATTTGATATAACATATATTTAGATAATTGAATTGGCAACTTAAGTGAATTTGAGTACCGAAATGGCGTGATTAAAAATTATATTTTTAATTCGTAATAGGACCCCTGAATCCAAAATCTTTGATCGTAGATCAATTTCAGACCTAGGTTTAACTTACGTTTCAATTAGGCAATTTAGGATTCTAGTTAGCCTTAATTAACTAGTGGCGACTCTATTCAAAATCAACGTTTTCAAAACGTAATTCGCTTTAGGTCAGATTTTAGGTCTGACAATTTGGGGACTCTGCTGGGGAAGTTTTAGAGGGTTCAGGCTCATTATATTCACTTATTTGCCATGTTTTTTATTTAATCTAATTCTTTTTTTTTCTCTTGATTAATCTAACTTTGTTTTTGTTTTTTTAAAGGTAAAAAGTGTAGAATTTAAACAATTTCTTTTTTTTTTGTGGCATTGTTTGAATTCGCACACACCACTTTAGTGTAATATCCAAAATGCCTAAAACCCAGGGCAAGTAGGAACCCCGGAGAGTTAGTAAGGGTACGACCGCGCGGCCGAGCCGCCGGAACGACTCAGAACAACTCCACTCGCTTGTGAAGGTCCTATGATCCCTATGATGGGGAGAGGAAACCACCTTGTCAGGAACCTATCAGTGGAACCTACCTCGTAGAGCAAAGCCACACATTTTTTACCCCCCTAAACATGTCGCGTTTTATCCGTGTTTTTTTTTTTTGTAAAGAGGTTGTAAGATAAACTATAAGTTTTTCTAGCTGTGTAACTTTATTTCTCATGCATTCATCTCTTTGCATTTAAAAAAAAAAAGTCATATTTGCACCATGTCTCGTAGAATTTTCCTTTTTAAACATACATTCCTTATGCACGGTTTTCAAAATCTTACATGATTTTTTGTTCTAAACATGCGTTTCATGCGCATTATTTTAAAAAAATCTTCAGGTAAGTTGTAATTTTTGTTAGTGCATGATACATGCATTATTTTTAAAAAAAACTTTTTCAGCTAAGCAGTGAGTCATTTAGTTGTAAAAATTTCTTTCCAAACATGCATTTTGTATGCATTGTTTTTTTTCTTTTAAAAAAAAACTCTTACCTGAATTTTTTATTTTAAATATGTGTTTCGTACGCATTATTTAAAAAAAAACTTTTCAGGTAAGTTGTAATTTTGGTTAGTGCGTTACGTATGTATTACTTAAAAAAAATATTAGGAAAAATTATAATTCCTCTTTAGCTATTAGAGCTTCTAATTTCAAACGTGCATTCTGTATGCACCATTTAAAAAAACATCTTGCCTGAATTTTTTTTTAAATTTTTTTTTTAAACATGCATTTCATACGCATTATTTAAAAAAACTTTTCAGGTAAGTTGTAATTTTGGTTAGTGTATTGTATATGCATTGCTTAAAAAAAACAAAAAAACAAAAAACAAAAACTTTTAGGAAAATTTGTAATTCCGCTTCAACTGTTAGAACTTCTAATTTCGAACGTGCATTCCATATACATCATTTAAAAAAAAAAATTAACTGAATTGTTTTATTTTTAATAATGCATCAAATATGCATTAATTAAAAAAAAAAAACTTTTTAGATAAACTGTAAGCTCTCTTAGTTTTAGGGCTCTTTGTTTAAAAAAATATTTTATCTGAATTTTTAATCAAAAAACGTGCATATCATATGCATTATTTTCGAAAAAAAAAATTTCAGGTAAATTGTAATTTTTCTCAGTTGTAGAACTTTTATTTTTAAGTTTGCATCTTGTATATATTTTTGTGCATCTCATATGCATCCTTGTAAAAAAAAACTTTTCACCTAATTCTTAATTTTAAGAAACCAAGATGCATTATTTTTTTCCCTCATTAAAAAAACAAAAAATCTTTTCAGATAACTTGTAAATTATCTTGACTGTAGAACTTTCATCTCAAGTATGCATCTCATGTGCATCGCACATGCATTGTTTTAGGAAAAATAATATGTTGATAGATTGTACACATTCTTAGTCGTAGAACCTTTAGTTTCAAAGATGTATTTCATGTGTTGTTTTCAAAACTACTTACCAGAATGTTTTATTTCAAGCATGTGTTTCATACGCATTATTTTTTGGAAAAAACTTTTCATGTAAGTTGTAGAATTCTGTTTGTGCATCATTTTTTTTAAATTAGGAAAATTTGTAATTCCTTTTTGGCCCTTATAGTTTTTAAATTCAAACATGAATTGCATATGCATCATTTTCAAACAATCTTTTTCCCTGATTTTTTTTTAAGCATGCATTCAATATGCATTATTTTTTTATAAAAAATATTTCAGAAAAATTGTGAGTTTTTTTTTTAGCTATAGAGCTTTCAAATTCACGCATGTCTCAATTGCATTATTTTTTAAAAAAAAAAAATCCACCTGAAATTTTCATTTCAAAATATGCATTTCATATGCATTATTCAGGTAAACTGTCGTAAGTTGTGAATTTCTTAGAATAGAATTTTAACTTTCAAAAATGCATTTCATATGCATCATTCAGGTAATATGTTGTAAGTTGTAACTTTCTAAACAGTAGAATTTTAACTTTCGAGCATGCATGAGCAATTAAAAAAAAAAACTCAATGTGTCATTCGTTTTTATCCAAGGTATATTGCACTTTTTTGGCAAGACCATCATTTCAACATTCGCAAGAGCGAACATTTAAAAAACAGGAGTTTTGATTCTTTTTTGAGAAAATAGTTTAACTGTGCAGTTGAGTGCTACATTTCGAGTTTAAACAAAGGACGAGAAAACCTTTTTGAAAAAAACTTTGTTTTGAGCATTTGTCCCGCGTTCGAGCCAGATAATGCACTCAGCAAACTCAGTAAACTCCATGATGGCGCAAAACACATTTGATCATAAAATTTGATTCATTTTAAAAAAAAAAGTAATCAAAATTATGAAATGAATGACAGTAGAGTTTTCAAAAAATCATGCATGATTTCTCATATTCTCTACACTGATTTTTCATTCACTCTTTTCAGGTACCCTTGGTTAAGGTATCATGTACACATAAGTTATGCCGGCTAAATGGGGCAACAAAAAAGAACATGCAGTCATCCAGTTGCACAAGGAACAAATTGAACACTCGAGATATCTAACGCTGAGGTGCGTTAAATTGTACTTAATTTTTTCCATGAGATTTGAGTATCCCTACTCTTTTTCCGGTCGGATGACCACTTCAACCAATGCCACAACCGTGTGAAATGTGAGCGCTTCGAAGAGTTTCCATAAAAATTTCACCTACCATGTGCGAAATTCATACGCTTTCCAAGACGAGGTATACAGCCGTTATGTGGCCAAGTTTAAACCATTCAGCGGTAACCATGGGGCATCTCCCATTGAGATCGGACATGTCAGGAGATGAGAAAATTTCAAGAGATCATCAAGAATCCCGTGAAGATTCAATGTGCCGATCAATGTAGCTTGACTCGATCAACCGAATCCTTTTCCGAAAAATGTTCTGAAATTTTCAGTCTGCCACTAGGGGCATATACTTTTCAGCATGTGTACATATACAAGTTGTGGAGCAGGAGAATCAGGACATGCAGAAGGTCCAGTCGCATAGCGAGCACATTGCCCACTGAAAAATCTAACTCCCAGCTTGGATAATCATTCAAATCAAAACTCCTGAAGAACACATCTCGTGTACGGCCCTTCGCTCGCCGACCATTCTTATGCCAGCTATCGAATTTATCCTAGATACCTCGGACGATATCTATGCCTAAGTTTACCATTTGCGGACAACTGTGCAAAACTCAACACCAACCATGTGTGTTCGTTAATCAGGCCATTCGTCCAGCATGCGACGATTTATGAACCAGTCAGATGTAGCCGTGGGGCATTCCTGTTAAGATCAAGCATGGTTGAAGATAGAAGACATCCAGAGATCCTCCTATTAAAAAAGATCGAGATTCCATGAAGATCAACCGTGCTGATGAAAGAGCATCCACCCATTGAAATGATCCTCCATTCAAGACATCGACATAATCAACTTATTTGACAAGTTTTCCTCTGGAGAAGTTCTGAGAAATTAAAAGGTTTAATCTGCTATTAGGGGCATGTAACATAGTTGTTGTTGATTAGTTTCTGTAGATTTTCTTTCCATTTGAAAAAAGAAAAAAGAGAAAAAAATAAATTCCCGCTAGGTCGAAAACCTAGGTAAAAGTCAGGGAGAGGGGCATGATTGAAAACCCGCAGGGGCAGTCATGGCAAAAGGTAAGATGAAAAAAGAAGCAAAAAAAAATTCTATTAAGGGTCACAACCGCCCTTTAATCGGCTACAGAAAAATAAAGAAAGTGTTCGTACAAATCTTGTGAAAGCAATGAAGCAATAAAAGGGTCACAGTTGTTCTTAAATCAACAACAAATAAAAGGGTCACAGTCATCCCTAAAATGACTATAAAAAAAAAGGGCCACGGCCACCCTTCAAATGGTTACAGATAAAGAGCGCTCCCGTAACATCAAAAGCGGAGAATAAGTGAAAGGGCCACAGCCACCCTCCAAACAGCTAAAGATAAAAGAGTGACCCCGCGAATCCTGTGAGGACGGGAAAATAAAAAGGGCCACAGTCGTCCCTAAAACGACTACAAAATAAAGGGCCACAGCCACCCTCCAAACGACTACAGATAAAAGAGTGACCCCGCGAATCTTGTAAGGGCGGGAAAATAAAAAAGGGTCACAGTCGTCCCTAAAACGACTACAAAATAAAAGGCCACAACCACCCTTCAAACGGCTACAGATACAGAGCACTCTCGTAACATTGAAGGCGGGAAATGAGTGAAAGGGCCACAGCCACCTCTAAAATGGCTACCTACAAAGAATGTTCCTCGAATCCTGGGAGGATGGGAGATTATTGAAAGGGCCATAGGCACCCTCAAAATAGCTACATATAGAGAGTATTCTCGTGAATCCTGTGAGTCCGGGAAATCATTTGAAAGGGCCACAGCCACCCTTAAAACGGCTACAAATTGAAAGAGCGCTCCCGGAACATCGACGATGGAAATAAATAAAAGGGCCACAGCCACCCTCCAAATGGCTACAAATCAAAAGAGCTCTCGCGACATTGAAGACGGTGAGGAAAGGGTCACAGACACCCTTCAAATGGCTACAAATACTCTCGCATCGAGACGGGAAATAAAGTACGAGTCACAGCCACCGTTTAATCGGCTACCAAAAAAAAAGTGCTTCCGTTAGGTTGAAAACCCGAAAGGGCTGCCTAGGCAAAATCAGGAAATGAGAGGCATGGTTGCAAATTCAGAAATTGCAATCATGGAAAAAAGGAAAAAAAAAACCGAGGGGCACGGTCGGAAATCTCTCAATCGACCGTGGCAAAATGAGAGAATATGAGGGATTAAAAAAAAGAACCCGCTAAGTTGTCGCGTCATGCGCAAGTTAGGCAAAATTTAGGGACATGCATTCAAGTCGTCAAGCCACTAGAGGCCCTTATCCGACCAACGCCACTAGAGGCTCTTCTCCAACGGACGCCACTAGAGGCTCTTCTCCGACGGACGCCACTAGAGGCTCTTCTCCAACCGACGCCACTAGGGGCTCTTTTCAAAATACCCGCCACTAGAGGCTTTTCCTTGTCGCACGCCACTGGAGGCATCACTGATCGAGATTTTACTTTATTGCACGCCACTGGAGGCTTTACTTTTCCGTACGCCACTAGAAGCTGTACTTTCTGCATCACCAACGGAGGCACCGCCGACAGGAGCACCACCGACCGAGGCTTTACTTTCTGCATCGCCACTGGAGGCCTTACTTTCTGCTTCGCCACTGGAGGCTTTACTTTCTGCATCGCCAACGGAGGCACCGCCAACAGGGGCACCGCCAATCGAGGCTTTACTTTCCCGCACGCCACTGGAGGCTTTACATTTCTGCACGCCATTGGAGGCTTTACTTTCACGCACGCCACTGGATACTTTACTTTCTGCACCGCCACTGGAGGCTTTTCCTTGTCGCACGCCACAGGAGGCATCGTCGATCGAGGTTTTTACTTTTCTGCACGCCACTGGAGGCTTTACTTTTCTGCACGCCATTGGAGGCTTTACTTTTTATGCACGCCATTGGAGGCTTTACTTTCCGCACGTCACTGGAGGCTTTACTTTCTGCACCGCCAACAGAGGCACCGCCAATAGGGGCACCGCCGACCGAGGCTTTACTTTTCCGCACCGCCACTGGAGGCTCTTCTTTACCGCACCGCCACTGGAGGCTTTACTTTCTACATCGCTAATGGAGGCACCGCCAACAGGCATCCAGCCGACAAAGGTTTTATCATTTCCGCACCAGAATAAGCATATGAGCCACCTTGAAGACTTCGAAGAATTGGAAGAGAATATACATTCTGGTCGAAATCAGTGTTCCTTCATCTTTGGACAAATCCCTTCGAACACGTTCTACGGGAGTCCGTCCAAAGAGGGGCAAACTGTAAACACTCGATTTTGACCCGGACGTAACGACGTTACACATGATACGTCAAATTTCGGATGCGTCAAGCCACAAAGTCTCCAAAAATGCTTAAGGGCACATTAGGGAAATTATTATAAATATATTTTAAATTATTTCGAATATATTTAATATTTTCAGAATATTTAAAAATATATATAATAATTAGTTTTTTTATTTTTAGAAAATTATATGTAAGATATTTATCTCCAGATATTATTTTTTATTCAAAAAATAATTATCTGTAAAGATATATATCCTTAGGAATATTCTCTAGAATAATTTTCTGTTAGCAATTTTTTATTTAAGTTTTATCTGTAACTAGGCTAGGTTTTTAGTATAAATAGGGGTCTATGTTTACATTGTAAGGACACAGAAAAGAAAAACACAAGAACAAGCAATAATACATTATTTCTCGGGGTCTGCGCAATTTTTGTCCTCTAGTAATCAGAATGTTTTTTTATTCTTTCTCGCCTGGGAGCTTTACCCTCCGGCCACCTCCAACTGGCCTCGGTCCGCCGCGCCACCAGCTCGCCAGGCCACCATCCTCACCTTCCGGAGCTCGCCAAGCCGTCCGCGGGCCCCAGACCGCGCCACCGTGACCCATGTGCCCTCCTGCACCTCCTGAAGTCGTCCGCCGTCGCTTGAATCCTCCGATCGAAGCTCCTCTGCACAGCCCGGCCACGACCAGCTCCGTTCCTGATCCCTCGCCGTCCATCGCCACCCCGAACATCGCCAGTCCTCGTCTGTCGCGCCGTGCTGAGGTCTGCCGTCCGTGCTGCTGTCCCTGTCACGCTGTCGTCTCCCCCTTGACTCCTGCAGGTAGTCCCGTGATCTTTTTCTCTTTTTTTTTTCTTTTTTTTTTGGTTTTTTTATATATATTATATTATTATATAGTTTATCTATTTATTTATTTATTCAATTTTTGTTATTTGTTATTATATTATTATATTATAATTAATTGGGTATTTTAAAAATGTAATTGGTTAAATTTTGAATAGGTAAATCATGTATGTATGTTAAATTTATGTTGGGTTTTGTATAAATTTAAGCATGTTTAATAATTTTGATATTTTTTTGGATCTCGTTTTAATTAAGAGTTATGAATTACAATTAGTTCTAGACCAGGTCGATATTTGATAATAATTTTGTATATGATAAAAATTTAACCTTGGCATAGTTAAACTAATTTGATATAACATATATTTAGATAATTGAATTGGCAACTTAAGTGAATTTGAGTACCGAAAGGGCGTGATTAAAAATTATATTTTTAATTCGTAATAGGACCCCCGAATCCAAAATCTTTGATCGTAGATCAATTTCAGGCCTAGGTTTAACTCACGTTTCACTTAGGCAATTTAGGATTCTAGTTAGCCTTAATTAACTAGTGGCGACTCTATTCAAAATCAACGTTTTCAAAACGTAATTCGCTTTAGGTCAGATTTTAGGTCTGACAGGAGGCGTGGTCGAACATGAATCCAGACGTGACTTTTCTTGAGGACGAATTTCTCAACGCTTTGAGAAATCAAAACAGATGAGGTATTGACTGAACCAGAGCAGGATAACATTGATGATCAGGTCCCACTTACTTCAAGTGGGAGATTTGAACCAGCAACTCAAGTGAATGACATGGTCAATAAGAATGGGAACATTTTCATTATAAATCCAGTGGGAGGAATAAACCCTACCACACTCACTGTTGTTGCAGAGACGAATCAAGTTGAACCTGATAATCTTGTTGTCGGACCAATACCACAACCACCGATACTTCCCATTGTTTCCAGTGGGAGTGTGCCGACCAACTTGGTTCCAGGTCCTAGTGATCAAGGAATTAATCTTAGAGATAGGATCCTGAGACCAAGAGGTCGACAAAGGAAGGTTGTTGGAGAAGGTTCGAGCACTTCACTTATTCCCAATGAGATGCTCCAGTTAGAAGCATTGTTCCAAGTGAGAGTAATGTTCAAAGTCAAGATGGGAACAAGCAGCCTAGACGTAGTCAAATGCATAAAACTTCTCCTAAAAAGTATCCCATCGAAAGAGGAGAAATCTTCACTCTAACATCTGTTGAAGAACCTGTAACGGTTCAAGAAGCGTTGAAAGGACCTCAGGCAAAGGAATGGAGGAATGCAATGGAAGAGGAAATCTCACCAATGAAACCCAATTCGGTATGGTCTTTAGTTGATTTACCTAATGGACGCAAGGCCATAGTAGCCAAGTGGGTTCTCAAATTGAAACTCACAACTGATGGGAAGGTCGAACGATACAAAGCTCGACTTGTTGCGAAAGGATATACCCAACTTCACGGAGTGGACTTTGACGAGACATACACACCAACTGTGCGTTACACCACAGTACGGGCCATTCTGGCCTTGGTCGCAAGTCTCGATCTCGAGCTGCACCAAATAGATGTTAAGACCGCATTCATCCACAGAAACCTGGAGGAAGAGATCTACATGGAACAATCAGAGGGTTTCATTACTCCTGGTAACAAACGTAAAGTTTGTAAACTTCAAAGGTCCATATACGGTCTTAAACAGTCGTCTCGGCAATGTTACCGCGGATTCCACGAGGAAATCGTACGAAACGGATTCGTGAATCTTCACGAGGATCCGTGCGTGTATTATAAGACCTTCGGGTCTAAGTATGTCATCCTAACCTTATACGTGGACGACATACTCATTGCTGCAAACGACGTGAGTTTCATGAACAAGTCAAAGTCCTGGTTAGCATCTGTATTTGAGATGAAAGACATGGGAGAGGCCACGTATATCTTGGGCATCAAAATTGCTAGAGATCGGGCTACCTGGAAATTATGTCTATCTTAGGAAGCCTGTATCAACAAATTGTTGAAAATGTTCAGATTACAGGATGCCAAACCCGTGAATACGCCGGTAGTATTTGGGTGCGCACTGTCAAAACGTGACGGCCCCAAGAACCTAGCAGAGTGCGAACAGATGAAGGGTGCAGAGTATTTAAGCATGGTTGGTAATTTTGATGTACGCCATGCAATGCACCCGTCCAGATATCTGTTACGCCATGTGCCTAGTAGCACGTTTCCAATCAAATCCTGGCTATCAACATTTAAAGGCTGTAAAACGAATAATTCATTATCTGAAAAGTACTGCCGCTATACTCTGTGTTATGAGGGCGGGAAGTTAGAATTGACCGGTTACAGTGAAGCCGACCATGGTGTCGATCCGGATGACCGTAAGTCCACCACAGGAGGAGTATTTCTCCTTGCTAATGCCGTCATTTCATGGACGAGCAAGAAGCAAACAAGTGTCGCGCTGTCTACAATGGAATCGGAATTCGTAGCTCTCTCTAAGAATGCACAGGAAGCAGTCTGGCTGAAAAGGCTTCTTACTGCGTTGCTTGGTGGTGACATCGGAAGTAAATCTGAAAAGGTGTTCTCCGACAGTCAGGCAGCTATTGCGACAGTTAAGATTCTGAAGTACCATAATAGGACCAAACACATTGATGTAAAATATTTCTATGCTAAATCGATGGTAGAAGACATTATAATCACTATGGAATACTTGTCCACTGATAATATGATCGCGGACCCATTAACTAAACCACTGCGCAGGGATATATTCGAAAAGCATGTAAAACTGCTTGGATTGCGTAGGGTTTAGAAATGACATGTATATGTGATAACATTTTGATATTAGAAAGTTACATTTTGTAAGCGAAAGAATTGAAACTGGGTTTATGATCAATCGACGTCATAATGTTTTGATTACATCAAATTTACGGTCTATAAACTGAGTCGTAGGAGGACGCAATCCTCTGCCAAACAATGTCAAATGTGGGCCTTACCTAGTCACGCAGGTACGGTCGTCTTGCGGTGGAGGGAGGCCTCCACTATGCAAGACTGGCTAAGAATCAGGGGGATAAACCTGATTACGCAGAACGATTATCTATTGTCGAAGTAACTCGACATGATCTTCGTCCTGCAAATCGCCGTGATGAACTCCGTTCGTCATAAATCCACATTCTGGGCCATATGAAAATCTGTGATAGCATGATTGACATGTCCCATTCCTGTTGACCCAAAAGGTTCATGTATGTTATCAACGCGTACTTCATACTACGCGTGCCATGTACGACCACGGGGTCACAGCTCGGTTGTGCTAGGAAAAGAATCCTCTTGATTCTGGCGGGCGCAAACTTCTTCACCTCGAGCTTGTGATTGATCCCGGGAGCCAAAGTATTCTCATGGACTCAGAACTCATACCTAAGGTCAGGCCCAATGCTCGCTTCCTGGCGTACGAGCGTAGTGCTGAACAAAAAGGCCCAGTGATCACGTCTTTGGAAACCAATTAGGTTTTGACTAAGGGTATGAGCGATGGGGATGTTCAAGTTCACCTGTAATTAGGTGGCCACCAGCTAGATATTAGTTGAAGGTTGTGAATACTTGTACGGATGCCTTGGAGAAGTGTTCATATGTGGAAACTAGGTAAATTGAGAATTATCAGTTGACCTAGGATACAGCGCGGTACAATATGTATAAATGTTGTTTATAACAGGTTGATTGGAGAAAAGGGAATCAACGTTCCGCGGGCGCTACAACACTCCTAACAGATGAGTAGCACGATGCCCGTCGTATCCGCCGGTCGCACGGCAAACCTCGTATGAACTATTCGGAAGCACGGAGCAGATCAAAGGGGAGAAATGTTGATGCGGATTTGGACAACAATACACTAACAGGCACCCTCCCATTCCGGCGAGTGGGAGCTGTAAGCATATGGTGATGGGCGCCATAATTGGTAACCCATAATATGTATTGTTTACCTAATGAACTTGGGTAAATGTCACATTAGGGTAATTGGGCTAGACCCAAATCTCAATTGACTTGTGAGACCCAAAATTGGACCTCCCCAATACATAGGCCGACCGAAATAATTAGGTGGGGTAAAGTGGATTTTTGTCCACTTTACTCCTATAAATATGAGGTGTTAGGGAATATTTTAGGGTTAATCACAATTCCCTCACGAGAGTGTTTTAGAGAGAAAACCCTCCTCCCACACCTCACTAGTTCGGCCGAACCATACCTGTAAACACTCGATTTTGACCCGGACGTAACAACGTTACACATGATACGTCAAATTCCGGACGCGTCAAGCCACAAAGTCTCCAAAAATGCTTAAGGGCACATTAGGGAAATTATTATAAAATATATTTTAAATTATTTCGAATATATTTAATATTTTCGGAATATTTAAAAATATATATATAATAATTAGTTTTTTATTTTTAGAAAATTATCTGTAAGATATTATCTCCAGATAATATTTTTTATTCAAAAAATAATTATCTGTAAAGATATATATCCTTAGGAATATATTATTTAGGAATATTTTTTATTCCTTAGGAATATTTTTTATTCTATAGAATAATTATTTGTTAGCATTTTTTATTTAAATTGTATCTGTAATCTAGACTAGGTTTTTAGTATAAATAGGGGTCTAGGTTTACATTGTAAATGACAAAAAAAAACACCATAAAGCAATAATACATCACTGTCTCGGGATCCGTGCAAATTTTATCTTCTTGTGCTTTATTTATTTATTTATTATTATTATTATTTTATTTTTATTTTACTTTGCTGCAGCTCCAGTGAACCCCAAGCCCGGCCACCAGCAACCATCGCGCTAACCGCCTCGCTCGCCGGCTCGGGCCTTCGGCGCCGCCACTCCTCCGGTCCGGCCGGCCGCCCTTCTCTCTTTATCTCTCGTTCTCTCTCTTCACTCTCTCTCTCTCTCTCCAACTTCACCAGCTAGCAAAACAACCCCGTCGGCCACCACCTTAGCACGCCGGCCAACTTCAATCCTGCCCTGCTCGGCCGGATTCTACATCGCCAGCTCTACCCAACCTCCACCGGTGATCATGCCTTTCACTTGCCCGCTGCTGCTTCGTCGATTTCTTCCCGAATCACCTCGCCGTGACCTCCGTTCGTCATCCATGCTGCTGCAACCTCCGCCCTCCGCTCGCCCGGGCCAGCCCAGTCGTCCGCCTGCCCGTGACTCGGCCGCCCGCTGCCGGCCATCTCCTCCACGCCCTCTCGCTCCGCTGCTTGACCATCGCACGACCCTCCGGCGGCCGCTATCTCTCCCGTCGTCTTCCCAGGTGAGCTTTTTTTTTTAATATTATTATTATTTTATTATTATATTTAGTATTCTATTATTATTTTACTTATATTATAATATTTTATTTAATAATATAATTTAAATGTAATTGGTTTAAATTTAATTAGGTAGTATGTTTAAGTTGCTAAAATTGTATGTATGTTAAATATATATTGGGTTATGTATTTATTTAAGCATGTTAGATAATTTAGGGGCTTCATATTTCGTCCTAATTAGGACTTATAAATTATAATTAGTTTTTAGATTAAGGTTAATGATCGATAATATATATATATATATATTGCATATCATAAAATTAATTAATTTCTAAAGTCGTTAGATTAATCTGATATATTATATATATAAAAAATAAATTTGGCAATCAATTGAATTGAGTATCGAAAGGGCGTGGTTAAAAATTATATTTTTAATTCGTAACAGAACCCTCGAATTCGAATTTCTGATCGTAGATCGATGTTATACCTAGACGTTTAATTCATTATTCTTCTAGGTAATTTAAGGTTCTAGTTAACCTTAATTAACTAGTGGCGACTCTTACAAACATCCACGTTTTCAAAACGTATAATGCCTTAGGTTAGATTTTAGGTTTGACAATTTGGCGACTCTGCTGGGGATTTAGAGGGTTCGAGCTCATTATATTCGCTTATTGCCATTTTTTTTGAGTTCTTATATTTAATTATCTTCACCATTCTAACTTTTTTTTTTTTTTTTTTTGTGTGACAGGTACATTTTTTAGAGTTACAATTAATATTTTTCTTTTTGTGGCATTATTTGAACTCGCACACACCACTTTAGTGTAATACCCAAAATGCCTAAAATCCAGGGCAACTAGGAACCCCGGAGAGTTAGTAAGGGTACGACCGCGCGGCCGAGCCGCCGGAACGACTCAGAACAACTCCACTCGCTTGTGAAGGTCCTGTGATCTCTGTGATGGGGAGATGAAACCACCTTGTCGGGAGCAAAGTCACACTTTTTTTACCCTCCTAACATGTCGTGTTTTATCAGTTTTTTTTTTAGTAAAGAGGTTATCATGTAAATTGTAAGTTTTTTCTAACCGTGTAACTTTATTTCTCATGCATTCATCTCATTGCTTTTAAAAGAATACCAAAAAAAAAAAAAAAACTTTTTTTTTTCCAGCTAAGTAGTTAGTTATTTAGTTGTAGAAATTTTCTTTTAACATGCATTTTGTATGCATTGTTTTTTTAAAAAAACATCTTACCTGAATTTTTTTATTTCAAACTCGTGTTTCATACGCATTATTTAAAAAAAAAACCAGGTAAGTTGTAATTCATAATTAAACACATCATTCACGCATTATTTTCAAAAAAATATTTTCATGAGAAATTTAACTCCCTTTTAGCTATTAGAGCTTCTAATTTTAAAATGCATTTTGTATACGTTACTTTCAGAAAAAACAAAAAAACATTTTTAGCTAAGTAGTTAATCCCTTAGTTGTAGATTTTTATTTCTAAACATGTGTTTCAGATACATTGTTTTTTTTAAAAAAAAAAAAAAACCCCTTACCTAAATTTTTATTCTAAATATGCGTCTCATGCACATTATTTTTTTTATAAAAAAAAACTCTTTAGGTAAGTTGTAATTTTTGTTAGTGCGTTACGTATGCATTACTTAAAAAAAACATTTCAGAAAATTTAATTTCTTTAGCTATTAGAACTTCCTTTCGAACATGCATTTCATATGCATTTTTTTTCTAAAAAAACCTCTTACCTGAATTTTTATTTTTAACATGTGTTTTGTACGCATTATTTTTGAAAAAAACTTTTCAGGTAAGTTGTAATTTTGGTTAGTGTATTGTATATGCATTGCTAAAAAAAGAAAAAAAAAACAAAAAAAATTTTAGGAAAATTTGTAATTCCGCTTTAACTGTTAGAGCTTCTAATTTCGAACGTGCATTCCATATGCATCATTTTAAAAAAAAAAAAACTTTTTAACTAAATTGTTTTATTTTTAATAATGCATCCAATATGCATTAATTTTAGAAAAACTTTTTAGATAAACTGTAAGCTCTCTTAGTTTTAGGGCTCTTTATTTAAAAAACATTTTATCTGAATTTTTAATCAAAAAACGTGCATATCATATGCATTATTTTTTAAAAAAACTTTCAGGTAAATTGTAATTTTTCTCTGTTGTAGAACTTTTATTTTTAAGCATCTCATATGCATCCTTTACAAAAAAAACTTTTCGCTTGATTCTTAATTTTGAGCAACCAAGATGCATTGTTTTTTTTTCCTCATTAAAAAAACAAAAAAACAAAAAATCTTTTCAGATAACTTGTAAATTATCTTGACTGTAGAACTTTCATCTCAAGTATGCATCTCATGTGCATCGCATGTGCATTGTTTTAGGAAAAATAATATGTTGATAGATTGTACACATTTTTAGTCGTAGAACCTTAAGTTTCAAACATGTATTCCATGTGTTGTTTTCAAAACCACTTACCAGAATGTTTTATTTCAAGCATGTGTTTCATACGCATTATTTTTTGGAAAAAAAACATTTCATGTAAGTTGTAAAATTCTGTTAGTGCATTCAATGTGCATCATTTTTTTAAAAAATTAGGAAAATTTGTAATTCCTTTTTGGCCCTTAGAGTTTTTTAAATTCAAACATGAATTGCATATGCATCATTTTCAAAAATCCTTTTTACCTGATTTTTTTTTAAGCATGCATTCAATATGCATTATTTTTTTTTATAAAAAAACATTTCAGAAAAATTGTGAGTTTTATTTAGCTATAGAGCTTTCAAATTCACGCATGCATCTCAATTGCATTATTTTAAAAAATCCACATGAAATTTTCACTTTCAAAAATGCATTTCATATGCATCATTCAGGTAATATGTTGTAAGTTGTAACTTTCTTAACAGTAGAATTTTAACTTTCGAGCATGCATGAGCATTTTTTTAAAAAAAAAAAAAAAAAAAAAAACTCAAAGTGTCATTCGTTCTTATCCAAGGTGTATTGCACTTTTTTTGGAAAGATCGTCATTTCAACATTCACATGAGCGAGCATTTAAAAAATGGGAATTTTGATTCTTTTTTGAGAAAATAGTTTAACTGTGCAGTCTAGTGCTACTATTCGAGTTTAAACAAAGGACGATAAAACCTTTTTGAAAAAAAAAAAAAACTTTGTTTTGAACATTTGTCCTGCGTTCGAGCCAGATAATGCACTCAGCAAACTCAGTAAACTCCATGATGGTGCAAAACACATTTGATCATAAATTTTGATTCTTTTTCAAAAAAGTAATCAAAATTATGAAATGAATGAAATTAGAGTTTTCAAAAAATCATGCATGATTTCTCATATTCTCTACGCTGATTTTTCATTCACTCTTTTCAGGTACCCTTGATTAAGGTATCATGTACACATAAGTTATGCCGGCTAAATGGGGCAACAAAAAAGAACATGCAGTCATCCAGTTGCACAACGAACAAATTGCACACTCGAGATATCTAACGCTGAGGTGCATTAAATTGTACTTAATTTTTTCCTTGATAGAGTGTCCCTACTCTTTTGCAGGTCGAATGACCACTTCAACCAATGCCGCAACCGTGTGAAACGTGAGAGATTCAAAGAGTTTCTATGAAAAATTTCACCCACCATGTGTGAAATTCATACGCTTTCTAAGACGAGGTATACAACCGTTATGTGGCCAGGTTTAAACCATTCAGCGGTAACCATGGGGCATCTCCCATTGAGATCGGACATGTCAGGAGATGAGAAAAGAGATCATCAAGAATCCTGTGAAGATTCAATGTGCCGATCAATGCAGCTTGACTCGATCAACCGAATCATTTTCCGAAAAAAGTTCTGAAATTTTCAGTCTGCCACTAGGGGCATGTACTTTTCAGCATGTGCACACATACAAGTTGTGGAGCAGGAAAATGAGGACATGCAGCAGGTCCAGTCGCATAGCGAGCACATTGCCCATTGAAAAACCCAACTCCCAGCTTGGATAATCAGTCAAATCAAAACTCTTGAAGAACACATCTCGTGTACGGCCCTTCGCTCGCCGACCATTCTTATGCCAGCTATCGAATTTATCCCAGATACTTCGGACGATATCTATGCCTAAGTTTACCATTTGCGCCAAACTCAACACCATCCATGTGTGTTCGTTAATCAGGACATTTGTCCAGCATGCGATGAATTATGAACCAGTTAGATGTAGCCGTAGGGCATTCCTGTTAAGATCAAGCATGGTTGAAGATAGAAGACATCCAGAGATCTTCCTATTAAAAAGATCGAGATTCCATGAAGATCGACCGTGCTAATGAAAGAGCATTTGAGAGGAAGAAGAAGAATAAGAAATTATTGTCGGTGTCGTCCACCCATTGAAAGGATCCTCCATTCAAGACATCGACATAATCAACTTATTTGACAAGTTTTCCTCCGGAGAAGTTCTAAGAAATTAAAAGGTTTAATCTGCTATTAAGGGCATGTAACATAGTTGTTGTTGATTAGTTTCTGTAGATTTTATTTTCATTTGAAAAAAGAAAAAAGAGAAAAAAATAAATTCCCGCTAGGTTGAAAACCTAGGCAAAAGTCTGGGAGAGGGGCATTATTGAAAACCCGCAGGGGCAGTCATGGCAAAAGGTGAGATGAAAAAAGAAGCAAAAAAAAAAATCCATTGGCTACAGAAAAATAAAAGGGTCACAGCCGCCCTTTAATCGGCTACAGAAAAATAAAGAAAGCGTTCGTACAAATCTTGTGAGAGCAATGAAACAATAAAAAGGTCACAGTTGTTCCTAAATCAACTACAAATAAAAGGGTCACAGTCATCCCTAAAATAACGATAAAAAAAAGGGTCACGGCCACCCTTCAAATGGCTACAGATAAAGAACGCTCCCGCAACATCAAAAGCGGAGAATAAGTGAAAGGGCCACAGCCACCCTCCAAACGGCTAAAGATAAAAGAGTGACCCCGCGAATCTTGAAAGGGCGAGAAAATAAAAAAGGGCCACAGTCGTCCCTAAAACGACTACAAGATAAAGGGCCACAACCACCCTTCAAATGGTTACAGATAAAAAGCGCTCACGCAACATCAAAAGCAGAGAATAAGTGAAAGGGCCACAGCCACCCTCCAAACGGCTAAAGATAAAAGAGTGACCCCGCGAATCCTGTGAGGGCGGGAAAATAAAAAGGGCCACAGTCGTCCCTAAAACGACTACAAAATAAAGGGCCACAGCCACCCTCCAAACGGCTATAGATAAAAGAGTGACCCCGCGAATCTTGTAAGGGCGGGAAAATAAAAAAGGTCACATTCGTCCCTACAACGACTACAAAATAAAGGGCCACAACCACCCTTCAAACGGCTACAGATATAGAGCACTCTCGCAACATTGAAGGCGGGAAATGAGTGAAAGGGCCACAGCCACCCCTAAAATGGCTACCTACAAAGAATGTTCCTCGAATCTTGGGAGGATGGGAGATTGTTGAAAGGGCCATAGCCACCCTCAAAATGGCTACATATAAAGAATATTCTCGTGAATCTTGTGAGGCCGGGAAATCATTTGAAAGGGACACAGCCACCCTTAAAACGGCTACAAATCGAAAGAGCGCTCCCGGAGCATCGACGATGGAAATAAATAAATGGGCCACAACCACCCTCCAAATGGCTACAAATCAAAAGAGCTCTCGCAACATTGAATACGGTGAGGAAAGGGTCACAGCCACCCTCCAAATGGCTACAAATACTCTCGCATCGAGACGGGAAATAAAGTACGGGTCACAGCCACCGCTTACTCGGCTACCAAAAAAAAGAGCGCTTCTGTTAGGTTGAAAACCCGAAAGGGCAGCCTAAGCAAAATTAGGAAATGAGGGGCACGATAGCAAATTCAGAAATTGCAATCATGGCAAAAGGAGAGAAAATAAAATCCCGATGGAATAAAAACCCCAAGGGGCAATCCATGCAAAAACTAGGAAAACCGAGGGGCACGGTCTAAAATTTTGACCGTGGCAAAAGGAGAGAATATGAGAGATTAAAAAAAAAAAAAAAAAAGATCCCGCTAAGTTGTCGCGTCATGCGCAGTTTAGGCAAAAATTAGGGACATGCATTCAAGTCGTCAAGCCACTCGAGGCCCTTATCCAACAGACGCCACTAGAGGCATTTCTCCGACATATGCCACAAGAGGCTCTTCTCCGACGGACGCCACTAGAGGCTTTTCCTTGTCGCACGCCACTGGAGGCATCGTCGATCGAGGTTTTTACTTTACTGTACGCCACTGGAGGCTTTTCCTTGTCTCACGCCACTGGAGGCATCGTCGATCGAGGTTTTTCTTTTCTGCACGCCACTGGAGGCTTTACTTTTCCGCACGCCACTGGAGGCTTTACTTTTCCGCACGCCACTGGAGGCTTTACTTTTCTGCACGCCACTGGAGGCTTTACTTTCCCGCACGCCACTGGAGGCTTTACTTTTCTGCACGCCACTGCAGGCTTTACTTTCCTGCACGCCACTGCAGGCTTTACTTTTCTGCACGCCACTGCAGGCTTTACTTTCCCGCACGCCAGTGGAGGCTTTACTTTTCTGCACGCCACTGGAGGCTTTACTTTCCCGCACGCCACTGGAGGCTTTACTTTTCTGCACGCCACTAGAGGCTTTACATTCCCGCACGCCACTGGAGGCTTTACTTTTCTGCACACCACTGGAGGCTTTACTTTCCACACCGCCACTGGAGGCTTTACTTTCCGCACCGCCACTGGAGGCATTTCCTTGACGCACGCCACTAGAGGTATCGTCGATCGAGGTCTTTACTTTCTGCACCGCCAACGGAGGCATCGCCAACAGGGGCACCGCCGACCGAGGCTTTACTTTTCCGTACCGCCACTGGAGGCTTTACTTTCAGCATCGCTAATGGAGGCACCGCCAACAGGCGTCCCGCCGACAGAGGTTTTATCTTTTCGCACCGGAATAAACATATGAGCCACCTTGAAGACTTTGAAGAATTGGAAGAGAACATACTTTCTGGTCAAAATCAGTGTTTCTTAGTCTTTGGACAAACCCCTCCGAACACGTTCTACGGGAGTCCGTCCAAAGAGGGGCAAACTGTAAACACTCGATTTTGACCCGGACGTAACGACGTTACACATGATACGTCAAATTTCGGACGCGTCAAGCCACAAAATCTCCAAAAATGCTCAAGGGCACATTAAGGAAATTATTATAAAATATATTTTAAATTATTTCGAATATATTTAATATTTTTGGAATATTTAAAAAAATATATATATAATAATTAGTTTTTATTTTTAGAAAATTATATGTAAGATATTTATCTCCAGATATTATTTTTTATTCAAAAAATAATTATCTGTAAAGATATATATCCTTAGGAATATTCTCTAGAATAATTATCTGTTAGCATTTTTTATTTAAATTTTATCTGTAATCTAGACTAGATTTTTTGTATAAATAGGGGTCTAGGTTTACATTGTAAATGACATAAAAAAAACACCATAAAGCAATAATACATCACTGTCTCGGGATCCGTGCAAATTTTGTCTTCATGTGCTTTATTTATTTATTTATTTATTTATTTATTATTATTATTATTATTATTATTATTATTATTATTATTATATATATATATTTTTTTTTTTTTTACTTTGCTGCAGCTCCGGTGAACCCCAAGCCCGGCCACCAGCAACTGCCGCGCTAACCGCCTCGCTCGCCGGCTCGGGCCTTCGGCGCCGCCCAAGCCGCCGGATCCCATCCCCGCCACCACTCCTCCGGTCCGGCCGGCCGCCCTTCTCTCTCTATCTCTCGTTCTCTCTCCTCACTCTCTCTCTCTCCAACTTCACCAGCCAGCAAAACAACCCGTCGGCCACCACCTTAGCACGCCGGCCAACCTCAATCCTGCCCTGCTCGGCCGGATTCTACATCGCCAGCTCTGCCCGACCTCCACCGGTGATCATGCCTTCCACTTGCCCGCTGCTGCTTCGTCGATTTCGTCCCGAATCACCACGCCGTGACCTCCGTTCGTCATCCATGCTGCTGCAACCTCCGCCCTCCGCTCGCCCGGGCCAGCCCAGTCATCCGCCTGCCTATGACTCGGCCGCCCGCTGCCGGCCATCTCCTCCACGCCCTCTCGTTCCGCTGCTTGACCATCGCACGACCCTTCGGCCGCCGCTATCTCTCCCGTCGTCTTCCCAGGTGAGCTTTTTTTTTTTTTTTAATATTATTAATATTATTTTATTATATTTAGTATTCTGTTATTATTTTACTTTTATTATAATATTTTATTTAATAATGTAATAATGTAATTGGTTTAAATTTAATTAGGTAGTTTGTTTAAGTTGCTCAAATTGTATGTATGTTAAATATATATTGGGTTATGTATTTATTTAAGCATGTTAGATAATTTAGGGGCTTCATGTTTCGTCTTAATTAGGACTTATAAATTATAATTAGTTTTTAGATTAAGGATAATGATCGATAATTTTTTTTTTTTGCATATCATAAAATTAATTAATTTCTAAAGTCGTTAGATTAATCTGATATATTATATATATAAAAAATAAAGTTGGCAATTAAGTGAATTGAGTATCGAAAGGGCGTGGTTAAAAATTATATTTTTAATTCGTAATAGAACCCCCGAATTCGAATTTCTGATCGTAGATCGATGTTATACCTAGGCGTTTAATTCATTATTCTTCTAGGTAATTTAAGGTTCTAGTTAACCTTAATTAACTAGTGGTGACTCTTTCAAACATCCACGTTTTCAAAACGTATAATGCCTTAGGTTAGATTTTAGGTCTGACAATACCTACACCAAGGGTGCGCCAAATTGCTTTCGAGCAACTCTCCGAAGATTCGTCCCCGTGTCAAGAATTGATCTGAGATTTTGCTGTGGAGCTAACACCACGTAGGGCTTCTTTCACAAGAACCTCTACGGGTTCCGTCTGGTGGATCGAGAACTCCCTCGTACAAAAGATCTTGGACTACGGTAACTGTTGAGGTATGTGTAACTCTTCCGCTGCGTAATTTCGATTGCATGCACGTAGCATGTTTTGTGTTTCCGTAGTGATTAATCCCCGTAATCTAACACGGTTTCACCAAAAACACACAATTTCATGATTATCAGTTTTACCAAAAACTCAAGAACATCAATTTATAAAAAAAAAATCATGAACTCCCTAACATAGGCTCTGATATTACTATTGGATTTCGGGGGATAAATACTACAGAAAAAAATGTAAATGCCAGGAAATCTAATTACGCAGCGGAACAGAGGCACATACTAGTTAGTAATTAGGGGTGAAATCGGACCATTCGGTCCGGATTTTCACTTCATTCGGTCGGAGACCGATATATTCGGTCCGGATTATTTCAAGAGAAAAAACCAACCAAAAAACCGTTTGATAAAATAGAAACCTTCCAAACTTAATAAGGTTTTTCGGTTTGGATTTTCGTATTAAACCGAAAATCCGAAATCTCCACGAATAAAGAGGATTTGAATCTTTGTCATTAGATCATTGCTTAATGCTCTTTGATTAACATAAAGCAATCAAATTTTCGATAATTGTCAGCATTAATTCATATAGAAAGCATGAGAGAGAGTTTACTTTTTTGCTTCAATTTTCGGAAAACTCGGCAACATTAATTACAAAGAAAGCATGGGAGATAGTCTAGTTTTTGGAGTGGAGTGAGATTGGGTTTTAGATATAAACTTTAAGGGAAATGCTATATAATTACTAATCATGGTCAATAACCTGGGAGAGGTCTGAAGATTGACCCTTGTGAATTTGAGAGGTCTGAAGATTGAAATGGTGATAACAGAGGTCTGAAGTTTCGACTTGTATACAATAGAAGTCTCCGTTAGTTTTTTCCGTTAAAACTGACGGAAGTTGGTCATGTGCATGGTATGTGACCAGAAATAAAATTAAATTCCAAAATACTCTTCTTACATCTCACATGCTTGAATGAAAAGAAAAAAATGCCCTTATGGCCACCACCCAACTCCGACGACCACCACTCACAGCTCCGGCGACCACCACTCACAGCTCCGGCGACCGCCACCCAACTCCGGCGACCACAACCCGACGACCACCACCCAACTCCGATGACCACAACCGTGGTCCCGATTGGGCCTTATTGGGACCGGTGGCTCCGATTGGGCCCAAATCGGAGCACAAAGCTCCGATCGGAGCTCGGTGGCTCAGATCGGAGCTCTGAGGCACTGATTTGGGGCCATAGAGCTCCAGCTCGGAGCTCTGTGGCCCTAGATCGGAGCCATAGAGCTCCGATCGGAGCTTTAAGGCTCCGATTTGGGCCCAATTGAGGTCGTGGTGGTGGTCGTTGGAGTTGGGTGGCGGTCGTCGGAGTTGTGAGTGGTGGTCGCCGGAGTTGGGTGGTGGCCGGCCGGAGCCGTGGTGGTGGTCGGAGTTGGGTTATGTTTAAATTATGGACATGAGTGTTTTTGTCATTTCATTTTTATATTAATTAAACTTTTTATTAATTCAAATATTGCAAAAGGGTATTTTTGACATTTCATGCGGTTCTGTTAAATTTGACGGAAAATTTGGACGGAAAACCTAAAAATCACAAAGTCCAAACTTCAGACCTCAATTATCACCATTTCAATCTTCAGACCTCTCCCAGGTTATTGACCCTACTAATCATGATAATTAATATAATATGTAATATATTAATTAATTATATATATATATATATATATATATATATATATATATATATATATATATATATATATATTAATAAGAAATATAATATATCAATACACTTCGGTCGGTTCGGTCTCCGTGGGTTTTTGAGTGTTAGGATCGGACCGAACCGAAAACCCGAATATACAATTAGAAACCGACCATATACCGAACCGTATATTATGGATTCGGTTTTCTCGGTCCGGATCGGCTCAATTTTCATCGGTCTTTCCGTTCGGCCGGATTTTGGTTTCAGCCCTACCAGTAATTGCTTTCCTGTAGTCTTAAGATCTTCAAGGGGAGTTCCAATCCTCAGGGCAGCTCCTGTAAGAATTCTTGTTAAGAAATCACCTACACGGAATAGTCTCAACAGCAAAGCCTCTTGTCGATTCCTAGCAGGGACGGATCTCTGGGGTAAATTGCTCAGAGCAATTTGGCACCTCCTAGGCACTATGATATTCGACCGAACTAGAGAGAATAGGGAGGAGGGATTTATTTGTCTCAACACTTAGGAGAATGGAGTGATTTTCTGATTATCACTAAAGAAATCCTGACAACCCCTATTTATAAGAGGAGAAGGGAAAATCACACCTCTTTACTCAAGTAATTCGACCGGCCTAGGTAATGGGCTAAGGGAGACCTAATTTTGGGTCTCTCATGTCAATTGAGATTTTAGGTCTAGCCCATAATCTCTAATATGACATAACCCAATTACCTTAACTGTTGGGCTTATATTAAAAGACTCTTATTACGGCGGCCCATTCACCAAATGGCAACAACACATTTATAATAACTATATATTGATGCCCACATTCATATTCATGATTATATCCCTAGGCACACATATATTACCACACGCTCGTGCCTACATCCATGGTTATGATTATATTCATATACGCTAACACATATGCTGCCATGTATTTAGCTTGCACCTACATTCATGCTTATTATATCCATGTACATGCACATGTCTCCCCAATCATGCAGACAACATATTTGTGTGTACAGCCATATCCTTGTTCATATTCATGTACACTCAACACATACACTTACAAACTTATGATTAACACATATTTGTGCTTACATATGTATTCATGATTATATCCATGTGCCTATACTCGCATGTAAGAAATTTAATATCAGATCAAAATGCAGCGGAATTAGGATCGTACCTCCGGTTATGATTGGATGAATATGAACGAAGAATCGGTAATAACCTGCTCAAAGAATCGATCAGTCTAGCGGCCTTCCGGCTTCTGCCTAACCATATGAGACGTCTGGATAAATGACACTGACCCTTTATTTATAGGCGAAGTTAGGGACCGCTAAGTAAATAATAATAACTTTATAAGTCCTCCCATCCACAAGACTTAAACTTTAGTCCCACAAAATTAGAATATTACACCAAATACCCTTATAAATATATGTGACATGTGGACCACTTAACGGAGAGAATAAAGACTTTTATATATATCAGCTTGTGTCGCCTAATATATTCTTACATCGCACCCATGTCGACAACACATTTGTGTTTATACTAACATTCGTGATCATATGAATATCTAACTTTTAGACGATTCGAAGGGATCATTTATAAAACTAAAACTTAAAATAATAAATCGCCGTTATCTACAAATGAGGTTATTCATCAAACTAACTTCTAGATAGTAAAATAAAACTTGACTTATGTCGTTCTTCCTAAGAGTCAATGCCAAACGTCTCGGTGACAAGTGTTAGGATCATAATATCTACAAAGGTGGCGGCACCTATATCTCCTAATAAACTTGACACCATCTTAGAAAGGTCTTCAAGGCTAAAGGTAAACGAAAATTTCAAACTACTTAGCTAAAGAGCGACACCAGCACCACTACCGACAGGTGGCTACCTACTTCTCATCAAGACATGTGACGACCTACTCGTCATCATGACAGGTGGCAACATGCTTGTCATCATTAACCGCCCTCATAAGCCAATAAAAGCTAGCGTCCACCGCCTGTTTCAGCCAACAAAGAGACAACCACCACCACCACTACGAAAACCCTTCACATTAAGAAACAATTATCATCTCTTATAACTAGTAAGCCTCACACTTTCACTAATAAGATTACCACTATATAAGCCATATACTAATTTGAGCGTCGAATATGAAT
Source organism: Clarkia xantiana subsp. parviflora (assembly GCA_036873135.1). Classification (NCBI taxonomy): domain Eukaryota; kingdom Viridiplantae; phylum Streptophyta; class Magnoliopsida; order Myrtales; family Onagraceae; genus Clarkia; species Clarkia xantiana. The sequence goes on from JAPTYO010000004.1 coordinate 30,728,810, forward strand.
CATTGGGTAAAACTCCAACCTTTCTTCTTGCAGGTGTTGCTAACTGCGGAGCACGGGAGTACCGACTTTCAAGATCCAACGTGTATTCTAAATGATTTTTTTTTTGTAATAGTTTTATTATTTTTTAAAAAGTAAAATTTTTATTTACTTTATATAAAATAAAATTAGTTTTAATGAAATTTATATACATTTAATTTTTTATAATTATATTTGGGAAAAAAAACTTGTATAATTATAAATAAGAAAATAACTTCTACGATGAAGAGATGATAGTCACTTTCAACCATGTCAATATGGTATAAGTTAAGCACGTTACCCCTTAATTAATACGTTATGAGTTTAAATTCTGCTAAAACTTTAAAAATATAGAAATATTCATGACTAGTAATTTATCACTTAGTGACTCAATATAAGTGGAAATTCGAATGAAAATTAGTGTAGACTTGGAGCGCCCTACTAGATGTGAGCTCATAGGACCACCACGAAAAAAAAAAAAAAGTTTGAAAGGATTTTCGCCACTGGTTGACAAGCAATAGATAAATATATCTAATATACCAATATATAATATGCATTGGGTCCTCACCCCCAAAGGATGCCTTCCATCTAAAGGTACTTAAAAAAAAATCTAAACGGTACAAATTGTAAACCATTTATCTGGTATGCCCAATAGAAATGTCAAACCGGATGGATGGGAGGGGTCTCCCAACTGAACCGCCACAATGAAGAAGAATACATGTTTCTCTGCAAAATTAATGGCGATCATGTTACCATTCACCGAGCATTTATTTGAAAGAGAATAGACAATACCTCTCACCCTCTGTCGCTCCACTCCACCTCTTCGTTGCACTACTCACTCTGTAGGCGTGCCAATTTCCAGCAAGACCACCGTTTCCCAGTGCCCAGTGTTGCAGTTTCGCTACGCCGCGTCGGTCCTCTTTATAAGAAAGAGGTGCCTTCCAACCAGAAAATGATACTATTTCTTAACCATATACTTTTCACTCTTTGCACAGAGAAACGATTCGTTCTTCACTGGACTCTTCACAGTTTCTCTCACAGCAAATTGATGTTCTTAACAAGTGCAAGTGTCTAATCTAGGCACTTGCACTTGCTAAGAACATCAATTCGAGAGATTTAACCACTTTATCAATACATCTCACCATCACAGTCCGGTTCACACTCATTGTAGAATTATCACTAAATTGTTCAATTTATTAGTGGATTAGATCATTTGCAGTTATACAGTTGAACTACTATTCACAAAAATTATGCAAAATTCTAATATTACTTTTTTTAGTTCTAATGCTATATAAAATTTGTGACTTTATTAATCTTATGGTCTCAATTTTGAATTTTTATTTTAGAAACTTCAAAATTCAACCGACGACATCAGATGGAGTCAAATGAGGAAGTATATATATATATGTAAGGTATAAATTTCATAGAGAATGATCAACATATGAGTTTGAATTGAGAATGCTTTCAAATTTAAGGAGTGTTCGAGGAAGTGATGACGTCGTCTCTACACAATTGCGCTTCGTTCAGGGACCAATAGGTGAAGGAACAAACTATTAGGTTTGTATTGTTTTCTGTTTTTTGTTTGAGAGATTGGCTTAAGATAAACTGTTTACAGAATTATATAGCTGTTTACAGAAACTGCAGTAGGAAATAATATCCCTGGTTTTTTGCGAAACACTTTAACCACTACTTCAACTACTTGCTAAGAAATAGAAACAAATTAAAAACAAGCTGAAATTAGAAAACATCATATCAGATTGGTTGGCTAGAGCAGCACGTGACCTGCAGGATACTTGGGCAATAATTCAACACTCCTCCTTGCCTTGGAGACTACGGACACCAATTTTCTCACGAAGTAGCTTGAACCTTTTAGTTGCTAGAGGCTTTGTAAACATGTCTGCCAACTGATCTTCAGTTTTGCAGTAGATTAGTGTCACTTCTCCTCTTTGCTGCACTTCTCTGACCGCGAACAACTTGATGTTAAAGTGTCTAGTTTTTCCATGAAAGACTGGATTGCGTGAGATGGCTATTGTTGATTAATTATCAACATGAACTTGAGTAGCTTCTTCCTGCTTACAGTTGATGTCAGACAACAACTTCTTTAGCTAGATTGCTTGGTTTACAGCTGCAGTTGCAGCCACTAGTTCTGCTTCTGCTGTTGATTGAGTTACAAAATCTTGTTTTCTCGAGCTCCAAGAGAAAATGCCATCTCCAATCCTGAAAGAGTAGCCAGATGTGCTTCTGTAGTCTTCAATGTCTCCTCCCCAATCACTGTCTGAGAATCCCTCGAGTTTGAACTCTTCAAGCCTTTTGAACAACACCAAAACTGAGAGTACCTCTGATGTAACGAAGGACTCTTTTTGCAGCTGTCATGTGTGTTGAGCTTGCATAATGCAAAAATCGGGATAGGAGACTTACAGAGAATTGGATATCAGGCCTCGTGGCAATCAAGTACATCAAACATCAAACCAGACTTCTATATTGCCCTTCTTCAACCTTTTGAGAGCCATCTTCCTTCTGCAGTTTTTCTTTTTGATTCATAGGCGTGGCTGTGGTCTTGCACTCATTCATCTTGAATTTCTTCAAGATCTCTTTGGCATACTTAGCCTGGATGATGAAGATTTCATTGGTCCCTTGATGTATCTCCATTCCCAAGAAGAAGTTCATTAGACCTAGATCTGTCATCTCAAACACATTCCTCATTTCCTCCTTGAAATTGGTGATTAGATTAGCATCATTACCTATCACCAAGAGATCATCAACATAGAGGGACACTATCAGGATTTTGTCTCCTTGAAGTTTGATAGAGAGAGTAGCTTCAGAGAGACTCTTCATGAAACCAATGCTCATCAAATGCTCATCAATTCTGCCGGACCATGCTCTTGGGGCTTGTTTTAAGCCATATAGAGCTTTCTTCAACATATACACTTTGTCTTCTTCTCCCTTCACTTCAAAGCCATGTGGTTGTTCAATAAAAATTTCTTCTTACAGAATACCATTGAGAAAAGCTGACTTGACACCAAGTTGGTAAATTTTCCAACTCATTTGAGCTGAAATTGCTAGCAGGAATCTAATAGTTTCTAACCTAGCAGCAGGAGAAAAAGTTTCTGAGTAATCAATGCCATAGATTTGAGCATACCCTTTTGCGACAAGCATTGCCTTGAGTTTGCTGATGGAGGAGTCTGCGTTTAGCTTTGTTCTAAACACTCATTTGACCCCTATAACATTCTTGTTTGGAGGCCTTTCAGTCAGCACCCAAGTCTTATTCTTGGTGATCATCTCAATTTCCTCCTCCATGGCCTTTCTCCATCTTGAATCAGCAAGAGCTGCTTCTGGTCCACTTGGCTCACAGATCACCATGTTACATCTTTGGAGAATATGTGAGAGGGATCTTGTGCCACGTACCGAAGGATCATCAATGTCAAGAGAGTCTTCTTGGTCAACTGAGAGCTGCTTGTCAGTGATCAAGGGAGAATTAGGGAGTTTTGTGGAGTCTCCCCAATTCCATTTCTCCTTTTCAAGAAAGTGCACATCCCTGAAAATGATAATCTTCTTGGTTTTTGGGAGGAACACTCGATATCCTTTTGTTACTGAGTTATATCCAACCAAAATTTCTAGAGTGGCCTTCTTATCTATCTTGTCACGTTTTTTATGATGAACATGAACAAGACATACACAACCAAATATCTTCAAGAAATTTAAGTTTGGTTTATGTTCGTACCAGAATTGATATGGAGTTGTGTTCTTCAAGGCTTTGGTTGGTAGCATGTTCTGAATGAACACAGTTGTATTGCAAACTTCAGCCCATAACTCATTTGACAGCTCCTTTCATACACCTGGCCATCTTCATTACTGATCTGCTTCTTCTTTCACTTACTCCATTTTTCTCAGTAGTGTAGGGAACAGTCAGCTGGTGTTCAATGCCACGTTTGCTGCAAATGGCTTTGAAGACAACAGAATATATTCAGAACCATTGTCAGTTCTGAGTTTTTGAATTTTGCAGCTGCTTTGGTTCTCCACCCGGGTTTTAAACTTGAGGAAGTGTCAGACCTAAATCTAACCTAAGGCGAATTACGTTTTTTTTTTGAAAACGTGGATTTTTTTAAATAGAGTCGCCACTAGTTAATTAAGGATAACTAGAATCCTAGATTACATAAGCAAATAACAGATTAAACACTTAGGTATAAAATCGGTTTACGATCGGAAATTCGAGTTCGGGGATTCTGTTACGAATTAAAATATAATTTTTAATTACGCCATTTCGGTACTCACTTCACTTAATTTTCCAATTTATTTTTTATCACTTATAAATCAGTTCTAAACACGAACAACAATAAAATCTAATAACATTAATGGTTATCATATATAGTTAAATCGACACGACTAACATAAAGAATGTGCATAATTAACATTTATTGTTTAATTAATCTAAATTAATCAATTTGAATTATTCATGTCAAATTAAATCTAATAATATAACATAATGGAATAAACAATATTGTAACATGTGATTATTATTATTTACATTTAGCTAAATTAAAATCACCCTAATTATCCTAATCTATTAATAATAAATACCAAAAAAACAAATAAATTAATAAATAAGTAATTAATAGAATAAATAAAGATAAAGTAAAAAGAATAAATATATATATATATATATTATATATATATATATATTATATATAATGTTAAAAGGATACATTCACATCGTAAAAGTTGTAATGTTTGATAATTCATAATCGGAAGGAAGGCTTACACGATAAGTACAAAGAAGCAGACAATTCCAGTAGTTGCTGCTTGCTGGTCACTATCTCTCTATCCATCCTATTTCACTTATTCAAGGAAAATAATAGTAGCATATATTTATTTATTCCTCCTGTCAACTAATTTTTCGGTTTCCTAGACTGCCCCCATAGTTCATCAGATCAATGCCCTGAGATCCATTACTACTATCGTAATTAAGAGAAACCTGAAGGTTTCATACATAATAATTAATTATTCTTCAGATAAAAAAATGAGACGTCTTCGTCCGTCGCCCATTATTAGGAAAAACGACTAGTGAGTCACCATCTCTTTCTGACGCCTTCTTTCTTTCTTTAGAATCAATCAATCGTAATAGCAAGTCCGGAGCTGTTCGTCCCGGGTAATCGCCATCGACCAGAACCCTCCGCGGAGGAATTAGGCAATTCATCTGCCCTGCGATATCAATCTTCTCCTGGACCTCCGTCTGCATTCAGCTGATTGTAAGTACTCGCTTGCAAAACCCTAGATGCAATATTAGGACCGATTTAATTACCTGCTTTCTTGTCGCTGTAGGCATATGGAGCGAAGATGCTGGTGGCCGAGGATGATTATCCTCACTTGGTTCCTCGTTGCCTGTGGAGCGAGAGGTCAGCTTCTTCTTGGATTTTTATCTTAGCCATAGTATGGTTTTCCAATTTGGTGAATCGTATGAATTTTATCCATGCCTATGCCAATATAATGACAGCATCTTAATGTCTGTGGTTTATGCTTGTTTGAAGTGACGCAACTTTAATTGTTGAGCACTTTCTGCAAGAGTCTGTCAATTATTCAGCTCCTGGTAGATTAGGTGATTTTGTGTTCCAACCTACGCTATGAATGAATCCACCTAGTCTAAGGAAAAATGGAAATGGTCCCTAAATATTTTAAAAGGTTGCTGGTGGTTTTAGGTGCTTGTGGCCTTTTTAATCATTTTCTTAAATGTCCATAACTTGCTCTGCCTTAATTTTGTGTTTGATTTAGACTTTATGCAACAAATGTTATACCATATCAACGAACCACTTATGCCTGTTGCGTTTCTCTCTGGCTACATCTATTCATGGCATTTCAATATCTGAATCTAAGGTTTTATTTTAATGTAGAACTTAAGATCAGACATGTGGATCATACAGCTTACAATCATACCCTTGCGAAAATACTGGTGGAGTATGCTTCTGCGGTATGTTGTAGTTGTACAAATTACATACCTGATGTCTTAATTGTGCTATTAGTGATGCTTCATATTTCGTGCCACATGTAATCATTCCATTTTTTTTATTGATGGTGTTACTCCATAATAATTAATACAAGGAGTCCTTATCAGCCTCCCTCACTCAAATTTAAAAGAGAGAGGGAGAAGTCCTTGGTTGTTACCCCTTTATTTTCTGAAAAGATAATTATTACCAAGACTCTGCTGCTCAATCTATAAAATGCCCCTCCTATTTTCTTCCACGCCCTATTATGATTGTTAGGGAACTATTTAGTAGATTTTTAAAATTTTGTAATGATTCATAATGTCTGGAAGTGATATTTTTATGTTGCACCTGCAGGTTTACATTGCGGACTTGTCAGAACTTTTTACATGGACATGCCCAAGATGTAATGATATGACCAAGGTACAAGGCTGTAGCCGCTGTACTTAATATATATATGCTCACAAATGTAGCTTCAACAAACAACATTGGCCTCTCAGATATTTAGTGTTCTATATTGTTGGCCTAGCTTGAGCGCTTCTGTATATGTTTTTTTTTTTGTTTTTTTTCTCTCTTTTAAAAAAATTGCATAGCAATTTGATTATATTCAATTTGTATGTCCATTATTTTAACTTCTTCAATAATGCTGTTGGATTGGTGACTTATGTTGGTTGGGTGTTTGTGCAGGGGTTTGAAATTATAGAGCTGATAGTTGATGTACAAAACTGTTTACAGGTAAGGATTGACGTTCTTCCCTATTGATGAGCGTTATTGTTTATATTCTTTGTCTGAAATCAATTATCTTCTCTAATTTGATTCTGATACGAATAAGCACTGCAGGCGTATGTTGGGGTGGCTGATGATCTTAATTCTGTTGTAATAGCATTTAGAGGAACACAAGAGCATAGGTAACATGTCTAGAAGTATTTTCTTCTTTAGTTACTCTTGATTTATTTAATCCAAACTTCCAAAGTAATATCTGGATCGCAGAAGGTGTCAGAGTCGTCATTTCAAAGTTGAACAATTAAGAGTGTTAGAAACTTTTTGGTCTTGATTGGTTAATCTTTTTCTTTCTATTTTTATTAAGTCCATGCAAAACCTGTTTTCTGGACTAAGCTATTCTTGAAAGATTGAATGTGTTTCTCAACCACTATTTGATTATTCTTTACCATGAAGTAGTTAAACTACCAGTTTTTCTGTAATGGGATTGCAGAAATTGACTGCTTATGACATTATAGTGATGAGTGTCCGCTCAACCCAAACGGTACTTAGCTAACCTACCCAATGTATTCCATCAACCTGAACTCCCCTGGATCAGTTAGCTCTAGAGCTTTGAGCCTTTGAGTGATATCGGTATTACCCTTGAAAGATACTTAAACTGAAACATTTTTTTATCAGATCCAGACATGGATGACAACCATATAAGCCTTATTCCAAATAGATAGATATTAGATAATGTTGAAATTTAATATAATATCCAATCTTTGTCTTGTCATGCATAGGTTTAACTTTTGAAATCTTGACTTTGTTTTCAGCATACAGAATTGGATTGAAGACTTGTACTGGAAACAGCTTGACATAAGTTACCCTGGAATGCCTGATGCTATGGTTAGTCAGGATACACCTCTCCTTGTTTGTGGTTACTTTTGTTGTTGGATACTGAAGTTCAGTTCTCTACCTTCCTGTTTCCCAGGTTCATCATGGATTTTATTCTGCTTATCACAACACCACTATAAGACCAGGAGTTCTTAGTGCAGTTAAAAGAGCAAAGGAGTTATATGGTGAAATGAACATCATGGTCACAGGGCATTCAATGGGAGGAGCCATGGCATCCTTTTGTGGTCTAGATCTTACGGTGAAGAGTTATTCTGATGCTTTTTCGTCATCTTAATGCACAGATGAAGGGTTGCGTAAACAATAACGAGTGAAAGCTAGAAGTTGAAATTATCATGTTCTTTTGACTGTTGACGGTTGGCTATTTCAACCATCTCAGGGGAAAAAAAAGAAGAAGATAAATATGAAAGAAGGGATTTTAATAAGTTTTAGTTTGTGCAGTTTTCATTTATATCATTTTAATATAATCATTATGGTAGATTGATCATGTTGTTGAAGGTTCTTTTTTCTGTTAACGTGGAAGTGTCTTTGAGTTTGAGTGGTTGTTGGCTTACATAAATTAGTAAGTGAGTTTTTTGTTTAGGGTAGATAGTTTTTTTTAAAGCTTATTAGGGTTTTATCACATCATGAATATGCTTCTTTGGTTATGACAGGAATTTGAATCTATCTTTTGAGTCCGTGTTGAGCTAATCAGTTCGTATATCTGCAGGTAAATCATGAAGCAAAAAGTGTGCAGGTTATGACATTTGGGCAGCCTCGCATTGGCAATGCAGTCTTTGCATCTTACTACAGCGAACTTGTCCCAAATACAATTCGAGTTACTAATAGTCATGACATTGTGCCACATTTGCCTCCATACTACACTTATTTCCCTCAGAAGACATATCATCATTTTCCAAGGGAGGTACGCTTCGGTTATCAGTCTAGGAATTGAGATAATGCTTTTGTTAGTCAATCTATTGGAAATGCCACTAATTACAAATTTAGGTGGAGCATATGTATGACTAGAATCTTGGTGCTTGAGATTCATATCCTGACACGTTGAGTTTGACTTTTGGAGTTTTTGTACAAATCACTTTCGTTTAGCTTCCTAATTGGTGACTCTTCTTTACATTACTGTGTTGTATGTCCTAGTTTGGATGGAGTAGATGGAATATAGGAAATTATTAGAGAAGCCTGACCTATTTTTTTGAAGGGGTTTCATATGGTGATTCAACTCTTTTTCGCCATGATTGCTGCTGCAAGTTAAGACTAGGGCTGTGGAAAAGGACCTGTTTTTAGTATTGTTTAAGGTTGCAGTTTATCTTGATAGCAGTTCTGAATGTAAAAGTAGAAGTCGAAATAAAATTGCATTTGGATCTTATTTTATAACTTATATTAATACTAGCTGCTGAAAAGGTATCAGGTGAAGCTGCCTTAGGATTACATATTAAAGGTGTTTCTCTCTGTGATTTTCCAACTTCTATGTGGTTGATGGAAGCATCATTTTTGCAGGTGTGGCTGTATAATGTTGGATTGGGTAGCTTGATATATCAGGTTGAGAAAGTGTGTGATATCTCAGGAGAAGATGCTTCATGCAGTCGGTAATATGCATTTCTGCTCTAGCATATTTAGTGACCTCTTCCTTATCTAGGAACGGTTAGGCATGCAGACATTTAGTTATGTCTTTATTCAGTCTAAGTATGCTGTGCCTTTCTCAAATTTGAATTTATTTCACTCATATTACGTACCATAGCGGTGATAGTATTCACAGTTAATATATCTGGTTTTTAGTCTTAGTGGAGCAATTCGAATGGGTGCTTCTAGAATTGGTTGTGCCCGGAATTTGCGCTCCTAAATTGAGCTGGCTTCTGATGACTGCGCATCAAGAGAACGACTGTGTGGACAGATACGGGTCATATATGTGAAAGCACCATGCAATTAAAATCAACTCGAAGATTGATTGATGTGTGTATGAATGATTGTATTATTACCCTCAAATCTATTTTTAATATGTACTATATTGTACCTGCCATGCAGTTCGGTGTCAGGAAACAGCGTTACAGACCACTTGTCGTACTACGGTGTTGCTTTAATGGCGGAGACATGGGGATCATGCAAAATTGTGATGGACCCACATCTAACCAAGTATGGTAGCAAGGATTCGAGAGGCAACATCATATTATCCAAGAGCACTGCTGCTTCGTCTGTCTTGTTGAAGAAGGGTCAGCCAGATTCAGACAATGGTTACAGCTTGATGTAGCGGATGGATCATCTTCCATGGTAAAAGCACAGCTGCACAGTGTTGTTTGGGTTTAAGAAACTGCAATTATTGTAATCTCCTGTAATCCATCTCTGAACGATCTATTATGTACAGTTAATTGTTGGTCTCGTTGTATATACAAACTGTGAAAAGTAAATATAAATATATATTATTGATTCATGTAATAACACTGTTCTTGCAACGTTAACTCGGTTAGTTTCTCATGGCGATCATTATTTGCCTAGTGGAACCATGCTCGGATGATGATTGTGCTTTGGAGACGTTCATTGCTATTGATTCCCAATAATGGCTCTTCCTCTGCTGTGTGATGTTGTTTTGATTATTCCGGGTCTTGTTCATGGTCTTGTTCTTTCGTCTATTTGGTTTGCATTGTTGAGGCTGAAGATGTTGCAGCTCGGCACAAGAGTAGCTCCCTCCAGCAGCTTGAACTAGAGCTCAAATTTGAGGTCGGTCTTTTCGGGACCTTTTCCCTTATTTGGCTGCTGGTGTTTCCATCGGCTACAACGTTTAACTTCGACACCCCATGTTGAGAATCTTGTTTTTTTTTTTTTTTTTTTTTTTTTTTCTATATTATATATAAATATATTTGGTGCAAGTGGAATGAATCACTTTTGCTGTCTGTGTTGAGTATATATGGGCAATGACAGTTCCTATATTTCGACTTCCATTGTTTGAGTTTATGCGGTCGATGTTTGGATTCGTCAGTTATTCAGTTTTATGATTTTATCCTTCAGTTTTAACCATCTCGATTCATAACGAACCCAAATTGAAAAATGTCCACTAAAACTCCCATAAATAATACCTACAGCAGCGCAGCCTTTTTCTGCTGCAACATCAGCTTTCCAAAAGCTATGCTGCCGCAACCAATTTTTTTTTTTTAATGAAAATAAAAAAAAGTTTTAATTAAATCATATATGTAAGTGTAACTTTCGTGACAAGATTTTATTTTTATTTTTTAATAATAAATTATTGGACTACGCTAATGAATTAGTCGTGTTAACGGTTCTAAACGTTGATCTAACAAAATAGAGTTTTAGAAATTTAAATTATAAAACTCTATTGTATAGGCTACGCGGTTTGACCGGGTTAACCCTATATGATCAAACTATTTAAAAATTATGCCGGTTTTTTTAAACAGTAATATATTTTAGAGTTAATTCGGTCAAACTGTTTATCTCATACAATAAAGCTTTAGAAATAATAATCGGTAGTAAAACTTTGCGTGTGATAAAACTCTATTTTTTTAGAAGAACGTTTAGAACCGTTGACACGACTAATCATTAACGTAGTCCAATAGCCTATTATATATAAAAAAAAAAATTTGTCACGAAAGTTACTTTTATAATTTAATCAATTAAAACCTTTTTAATATATATATATATATATATATATAAAACGATTTCTTTTTTGCTGCAGCACAACAGCCTTGTTCTGTCCCATAGTTATTATCTACGGATTTACTTGTCCAATAGATAATACCTACGGGATGTAGTATTTTCATAAATGCTCTTTTTTGGAGGGCATTTTTCAAATTGAGTGCAAATCGATAAAAAAAATTCTCGTATATCATCGTAGTTTTTTTTTTAAAAAAATAATATATATACTATTCATATTTTACTTGGGATTCTATTCCTATGAAAAACTTATAATATCATTGACTTGCGAACTTATTTTTTAATTAATATATTAAAAAAAATATTCATCTTATTATTATTATTTTATTACACTGGTGTTCATAAATTAGAAATATATATTATCATATGTCATTTAGAATGTTTTTATCTATCGACATGACATAATCAAAATACTAGTTTATATTTGGGTTTTCGAATAAATTGGAGTTTTTTTTTTTTTACACTTTATGTCTCAAGTATTACACGTGCACTAATTGGTAGCACGACAACACATGATGAATAAAAACACAACAAATCTCTAGTTGGTATTTGGACACTCGAATAAATTACTAATTAATGTTCTAGCAGTCAAACAAATTGATAGTTATTTCATTCATGCCCAACACATGAGTAATTCTATCTATAAAATATGGAAACCCTAACCGAGGTAGAAATTAGTACACATGAAAAAAGTTAAGCTAGGAAAATGTTAAAAAATCACAGATAGTAATTTATAATTTTTTTTAACCTAAATAATGATTTGTGATAACCAAATACGAAAATATCAAGTTTGTACATCCGTTGACCAAAATAACTAAGTACGCGACTCCCATTTGCGTACTGGGCTCAACGTGACTATTATTCGCGTCATGTACTTTGTATATGAGTAATTAACGTAATTGGAAAAAAAAAATCATTGATTTAGGTAGTTTGGTTTTTTATTCCTAGAAACATATTGAGTTGGGTGAACAATTTGATCGGTTTAACGAAATTTAATTTAAATAGTTTTATCATTTAGGGTTAATTCGGTCATAACGTACACACAATTTTCCCTCTAAGATTTAACCATTAATGACTAATAGGTTTTTGGAAAAAAATATTTTTTTTCTTCTAAAAACTAACCGGGTTTTTGAACAGTTTAGCTTGGTGAACCAAATTTGATTTGATTTGATTTGATTTTTTTTTTTTTTTTTCTAAAAACCTATCGGCTTTTGTGAAAAGTTTGAACGAGTTACCTAAATGATAAAACTATTTAAATTAATTTGTCTCAACTAAAGAGTTCATCCCGAACAAACCATTTACCCATCTCAATAATAGGTTTTTAGAGAAAAATCAGTAATACTATGTAAACTCTAAAACTACCTAAAATTAACGAAAAGTTAATAAAACATGTAAAAAAAATCTACAATCTAAGAATTTTTTCTCTTTAATTTAAGTTAATTACTCATAAACCGAGTAAGATGCGAATAGTAATTGAGTTGAGCGCAGTACACTACGCCAATGAAAGTGGTACAGTTAGTTATTTTAATCAACAACATATTAACATATTTAGTGAAAATTTTAATTTAAATTGGCTAACAATTTAATAATTAACCCTAATTTTTATATGTGTTGTTTTGAAATAACTTAAGAAATCAAAATGAAAAAACGACTTGACTCCACAGTTAATTGGTATGCCCTGCTGCACAGGATTCCTCTGGCCCATTCCCTTCCGTCTTTCTCAAAACCCTGACGGTAGTGAACCTCCAAAACCTCGCCGGCCACATATCAAGCAAGCACTAGCACAGTTGCATTCAGTCTAGTTCAGTAAACTTAGCTCAGTATTGTGTCTGGCCCCACTGTCGCCATGCAAGCCATCTCGAAAGCTCGGCGGTTCCATAGTCTCCTCGGGTCGTCGATGCATCTAAACACATCTCGATCTCTCTGTGCTGGTGATTACGATATCATAGAATCTTCTTTTCAGCAATGCAGAAATTACAGTTCCGCCTCTGCTTTTCAGTTGTTCAAGCTCTCAGGTGATTCGTCCTTTCTTCTCAATTTCTGTAGTGGTTGCTCCTACGTTTCTGCCTATAAGAGCCATGATGGCAAAGTGATATTTTTGTTGGAATCTGAGTTGGTTTTAGTTACTTAGAGCCATAGAATTTATCAAAGTTAAGCTGATGGAAACCTTAGCTTATCAACATTGAGATGAGACCTGATCTTTCAATGAAGCATAAAAGAAAATTTTCTGGATTATGCAATCTTTATATTACTCGTGATTGTGTAGCTGTAAAATGGGAATCGATATGGCTAGAATTATTTTGGATGGGGAGATGGAATAGATGGAAATAGAGAGAACATAGAAAAGAGAGGGAGCAGGATGAACTTTGATAAAGTTCAGAATTCAGCTTGTTTTGGTAAAACGTTCACACAGTTAGCATTCCTGATGATCCTTGTATATGAATTTGCAATAATTTACATTTTTAGATTCTGGAGGGGATTATTGTTGGTCTTATCTTATCTGTAATTTTCTTTATCATTGAGGGAGACAATGTTTTAGGACAAGGCTGTTGAAGAAAATGCATTTGTAGATGTAATTGGGTAAAGGTTTTAGGTCATCTAGATTGGTCAGATCTAGCCAGTTGGGAACCAGCAGTTGAATGAGAAGAAAGGCTAACATTGTTGAAGTATAATTTCTGTAAACATTTTAACATAATGCTCTTAGTATATAAGTAATAATTTAACCGATTTGGAATTCTCTAGGTGAATCAGATCTAGGTTCATGAGATGTATGTTGTGGAATGAGGACATACAGTTTCATGTGTGTAATGGTGTTTCCTCTGCTTCATGGGTGCTGCTTACTCTTCATTTGGCATGTCGATACTCGTACATGTTTTAGACGTTTCCCTTAATCTTGTTATCCTTGAAGAATTGTTTAAATTTCTCATGAGTTGACATGTTTTTCACACTATCAAACCTCATAGGTCGAAGTACTTGTTCTACATGTCACGCAGTGTCTGGGACTCTGGATAATATGTTATGTGTACAGTGTACTTCAATATTTTTTTTTTTGGAAAACAAATATGTAACAGCTACATCATTTTTGTTGTTGGTTGAATTCAAGTCTCTTGTAGCTCTTTTCTCTCATTGCAGATAACCCTCTGGTTTTGAATAATTTGCTCCTGCTTAGAAATTAGAATGTAGACACACTTTGTTATGCACTCACTAAGTATTAATTACCTTTTTCATATTAATAGGGCTTGTTCATAAAGCTGGTCCGTCAGGAATGTGCGGTTCATTGATGTCAAGTGTTCAATATTCTTCAGAAGCAAATACAGATACAGATGGTCCAACAGGTTTTTGGCAAACAATTTTTTCATTCTACATCTAAGTTAATTATTTCTGGTTTGTCTAAGTTAAGTTCTTATTCTGGTTTCATATTTTCATGTAGACACTGTAAAAGAGCTTTATGATAAAATCATTGAATCCGTGTGTTCCAAGAGAACCATGGCGCCAAATTCTTGGACTTGGGCCATGATCGGAAACTGTAAAAATCACGAAGATATTAAGCTTCTATTTGACGCGCTGCATAATCTTCGGATGTTCGTAAGTTGATTCATTTTCTAGACTCTTGAATTGTGGTTGGATGTTGGGCTTTGTTAACTATCTCTACCATTTTTATTTTGCAGAGACTATCTAATCTTCGTATTCATGATAATTTCAATTGCCATTTATGCCAAGAAGTTGCAAAAGCCTGTGCTCATGTAGGGGCTCTTGACTTTGGTATGTTTTTAAATTAGATTCTGCTGTTTCTTTCTCACTTTCAATTTCTGTTGTTCTGCACTACCTTGCCGCTTGGTTCCTTGTTTGATACCCAAACCCGACTTCTTTTGTTAGTCTAAGCTGTTAAAATCATCAGGCAGAGATTGACTGGTTGTATAAATTCTCTTCATTGTATACCCAAGTTTTTCTTCCTCTACTTTTCCAGCGTAACACTTTTAGCCTTGAATTTGGGTGGTTGTACCTTGTACGGATGCTTAGCACATATGTGTATCGTTGTAATAAGCTAATCTATAGAAACTTAAGCGCTTGAAACCTGTATTAATTCTCTTACTCTTTCGGATTTGTTAACTGCCAAATCCTAGTGCTGATATATGATGCTTAACTTTCTTACCTAGGTTACTCAACACTATAAATTGTAGACTAACTCTGAAGTTAGGTTGCCCAGACCAGAAGAAATGTATCATAGCAACTTAGTTATGTTTCAAAACAAAATGCAATAGCTTGTAAGGTTTGTGTGCAAGTTTCACGGTAATTGGATCTTAAATTTAATTGAACAACCAAACCAGAAATATTTTGCCTGCTTTGTTTGTGTATTAACAAGAATCAAGTCATTTACTGTAGGAAAATGAAGTTAAGCAGGTACACCTCTTCTTTCCCAATGTTATAGAAGTCATTAGTTTGATTTGTTTTAGTGGTAGATATCCTTTATTAGGTAATGTAAGTCCACTCTCTAGTTTGGACCTGTGAATTACAGAGAGGTACAGCTTCACCATTTTTAAAACTTACGTGCCAAAAAAGTTGGATTAGCTTTAGCCTGCTGAACCATAACATTTACCTTCATTCCGTTTCATCTTTTTTTGACTTAGACCCATCCATTATTGTCTAGATATTGCAGCGTATGCAATTCGTTAATGGTACCCTGCACGTCCATGTCTTCCTGGTTCCATATGTTCACATATATGCAAGGATTGTAAGGGTCATTACATGTGCAGGAAAGAAGACACTGTGCAAGCACAATGTTTATGGACTGACACCTACTGTCACATCAGCTCACTACTTACTGGTAATGACTTTTGGTTTCTTCTCACATTGAGTGTTCTTATAACTTGGGCAGATATATCCATTTAAGCTCGTTTTCTTCTAAAATTGATTAATCTCATTACCTGTAACATCTACATGTAGCTACATGCTAAAGAACACAAGGACACCCAGCTTATGGTGGATGTGATGAAACTTTTAAAAAGGAATGGCTTGCCCCTGCAGCCTGGAACAGCTGATATTGTTTTCCGGTAAGATAAATACTAATTTTGATAGCTTAAACGTTGCTTGGAGAACTATGGGAAAACTTTTGATTGATCCACACCATACTCTGCTACCGTAAGAATGACACGGACTAGCTAACAATCTGACCACAATTTTTGCGGATTGCAAAATTGGCTGCTGTATCAGACATAACAACGTACTTCAAATAGGTGGATGTTGCACTTAGTTGTTCGTGGTGTTTATTTATGATTGCTTGTTCTTGTTATCTAAGTATTACTTATTTGGAACCATATGCAGCATATGTTATGATGTAGATAAATGGGGCCTGCTATGTAAATATGCAAAAGCATTTATAAAGGCTGGGGTGAAGTTCCGCAGAACTACTTTTGACACCTGGATGGAGTTTGCTGCAAAAATAGGTTAGTCTCTGACTGGCACTCTAAACTGACTTTTCAAGTTGCTTCAGCATTCCATTTCGGAAGATTCTGGTGTCTGAGTCTCATAACTGGTCCTTTCAAATTAAATGTGTGGATTTCATATTTTGCAGGGAACGCGGAGTCTATATGGGAAACTGAGAAATTAAGGTCCGAGTGCATGAAGCAACACACTCTTATTAGTGCAATTTCATGTGCCAAGGTAATTTTTAGATTATCGATTATGTAATATAACCTGTTCATCTTACAAGTTAGTCAGTATCTCTGCAGTTAATAAAGGTTTAAGACATGTCTGGTTTTTTATAAATTAGCGAGACTATACAATAGGGAAAAATTATGGTAAACTTTTTTAAAAGGAGGCATTTATGTACATGAGAGATGATATTTCTTGGAAAATAAAGGGGTTGTTGAACATATTATTTCTAAGTTAGGATAATAACAACAAAATTGAAATTAATGGTGTTAGGTATTGTGCTGTGCAGGGTTTCCTACTTGAAGGCAAACCTGAGGAAGCAGCTGCAGTCGTCAATGTCTTAAAAAATGTAAGTTCTTGCTTTATATATAGTACTCCTGATGCAGAGGTGGAGTCCCTCCTACATAAAAGTTCTAGAACAGTCTTTTTTTGGGGGGTGGGTTATGTTGTGGGTTTTCCCAGTTATCAGTGGAAAGTGATTTTGCAATTTTAGTGAGACTTTCTGCATTGAGGGTTTGCAGTACGTAGTAGATGTTGCTTTCTCAGAAGTTGGTGTAGTTCCTATTTCTCCACAAATGATTCATGTCAGTCATATGGTGGATATAATATTATTAGTCATATTGGGTTGTTTATATCAGATTCTGCCTGATGAAAAGAAGTCCAGTATAGCAGTTGAAGTTGAAAAGCTTGTGAGCGAGTGGCCTTTTGAGGTGATCAAGCGTCAAAAACCTGAGGAACGAAAGGTATGGTTGGTATATACAGGTGTACTGCCTCCCAATTGTTTTTTCAAGAAGTTTAAAATGTGGTATAGATAGAAGATAGATTAATTATGGTTGTTTCCATGGTTCAGGCTATAGAAGAATGAGAATTGTATTATTGTTTTGTTTTAGAGTTGAGTACATATACCTATATATATATGGTACAAGACTAAATCTGAATCAATATAACAAGGAAAACATAATATGATAATATACTAAAAATATATCTATTTCTAATCTAGATTTATCTGAATATATCTATAATATATTTTATTCCCTTATACAGACATTGGCTGCTGGTTTGCAATTGGGTATCCCAGCCATGGTGAATAGCCTGTCGCGGTCAGGCTTATCTGTGGCCGTCAGTGTTGGTGACTTGAGCAAGGAATAGTGACTGAATTCATTGATACAGCGTTTGTAGCTCTCTTCTCAAGTTAGAAATCTTCACAAGCTTGGTTTTGTGAGATGAGACGTTTTTGTTTTCATCACTAGAACCTTTTAAATTAAATAAGAGGGGGCAGTCGAAAGATAAGGATTGGGAGATGTTAGTTGGCATTTCTTGTTGGTGAATCATGTTTTGGATTGGGTTTTAGAAGAAGTGTATGTTTGGTTTGAATATTACACAATCTTAAGCTTATCCATCCAATCAATAACCTTTCTTCCCGTGAGTCTTGGAATTTTTCTACAAAATAACACTATTTGATTTTGAATAGCAAATTTTGCACAAATGTAGAGAAAAATAGCCTAAACCGGAGATGCCAGTACTGACACAACACAAACTTGTGCTTTGTCGGGGATGCATTAGCGGCACAACACATACTTGTGTAGTGTTGTGCAACACGACACTATATGTATATATATACATACATACAAGATCTTCGCGTTCACATCTTTGCAAGTGTAGATTGGTAACCAATTATACATAAAGGTGAGGGAATTATATCCCATCTCCATCAAATCATTACCCAAATCAATTTAGTCTAATATGTAAAAGAAAAGCCACTATTTAAGAACCACTGATCGTTCTCATTTTTTTTTTTTTTTTGATAAACAAAGATACTAATCAAAAGGGGTAGGATTACAACCTAGCTGCATTCAGAATCCACAAATGGATATCCAAACCAAACCAACTACCCGAAATGTTACGCCTAGCTGCCTTACGAACAACATTGTGGGCATACAGACAAAATTCCGGCGAACAAAACGAAAACGGACACCATTACAAGTACTCAGCTTATCGTCTTTTTTGTCGGATGGCCAATGAATCTTGGACTCATTTTATGTTGAATTGCCAATTTTCTCAAATGGTGTGGTTTGCTTCTGGACTCGGTACTTCCCCCGATAGTTCTTCATTCCGAGACGTGCAATAATGGCTTCTTGATTGTACTAGTTCAGTGGTTTTTACAAATATTTTCATTTATAAGTGCATTGTGGTGGGGACTATGGTTAGACCGTAATAATGTTATCTTTAACCATAAGTTACTCAATGATGTTTCTATAATGATGTTTATTAGACTTGCTTGTAATGATAACCATGTGGCATCACTGTACTTGGCAGAAAGGGCCTTTGCCCGATCGGGCCCCTCAGGGCATTCCACCGTCGGAGGATACCACTCGACCCCATCCATTGGGACAGCAGGAGTCTTCTGCGACGGCACAGTTCATACCTTGACTCAAATGGTATTTGGAGGGCGATACTCCTGGATGAAGATGGCCATCTTAGTGCGGTTTCAGTCCTATCCTTTCCTGGTGAAGATCCTATTTTTGCTGAAGGCGTGGCTTGTAAAGCTGGAATACTACTTGCGAAGTCATTTGTCCGCAACCTAGTGTTGTCTACACAGATTTTCTTACTTTGCAACAACTTGTTATGTGTTCTTCCTTTATTTGCAATCCTTCTCATTCTTTCAACTAAAATTGTTAACCCACTTAAAGAAAGAGTGAACGTCATAAAAATTGTAAATTTCTCATATACATACGTATAAATTTATTGGCTGCACTGAACGTTCATGACATCTGCAACCAACAGATTCAACTTGCAGCACATGGCTACAACGCCAAGGTGCTGCACACCCAACCCTCCATATCTTACATCAACTCTAATCTCCTAAGTTATTGAATAGATCACAATCACGAAATTATATATGTATACTTGTGCAATATTGAGACTATTTCATTTACCATATCAATTTAAGCAGCTTCTTCTGAAATTTATTCTCCCTCTCACTTGTGGTCGAATTCAATCACAATAATCTATTCAAACAGTCTGATAAACTCCTTAACCGAAGGGTTAAGAACCTATAAACTGTCTGAAGTTTGCTCCATGTGAGTTTTGGTGTCTGAAGTTTAAATGTTGAAATGGACAGTCTTAAGTTTCATTTTAGTTGAAATTTGGTGTCTTCGCGCGTCTTTTCCTCTCCTTTCAAACATTTTCATCGACCATTTCACCCACACATAATCCATCACTCTTTCCTTTTTAGAAAATCGCCAAATTTCTTCCAAAACTTGAACATCCGAAAGAAAAAGTTTTCAGCAGAGTAGTGTGGAGTGATTTTCAGCGACAATAGAGCGATATTTACTTGTGCGGATGTGGCCACCTTCTTAGGTGACGGTCCCGGTAAGGTGACGAGAATGGAGCGTGCATGGGAGCTCCTATTTGAATACCGGTTTCGTCGGGATTGACTTCTCTAAAGTAATCATACCGAGACATCAAATTTCAACAAAAATGAAACCTGAGACTGTCTATTTTAACATTTTAAACTTCAGACACCAAAATCTCACATGGAGCAAACTTCAGACAGTTTATAGGTTCTTAACCCTTAACCGAATTATCGATGTTCTCCCTTCTCGAGCCCCTCTACAACGTTTGGATCGTCACACACCTCTCTTTTGAAATACATTTGAAATTGGGTAAATCTAAGACACTACATAGATTATTAACATTTTTTTAATCATATACCACTTTATTCCACCCATGTATTCGCGGTTTCATTTTTGGTAACTTAGTCAAATGCAAAATTATATTTTGATTTGTTACCCAATGCATCACATATATTGTCAAATACACTAGTATGTTGTTAAATGTTGCTAGATACACCATTTTGTTATTTATCGGTAAATTTTATATTAAAAATGTTTGTAATGTATGTATTGCTCATTGTGAACTTGTCAACTAAGCTATAACAATATTGCATGAAAGTGAAAATATTAAAAATACAACTATAACAAAATAATGGAAAAGAGCAAAAACAACCACAAAAAATATTAAGAAAAGAAAAAGAAAACTGTTAAAAATCTTGAAATATATTTTAATATGATAATACTTAAAAAAAATTACAAAATGAATATATTTCACTATAGAATCATGTACAACGTCATCATTTTTAATATCGAATTTAACTGTAGACTAATATAGTAGTATATGTAACACGTTTCAAAATATAGTAGTACATTTGGCAACACGAAAAAAAGGATATAATGCATCCAATAACATGGTCAAAACATAACGGTGTATTTAGCTAATTAACACTTCATTTTTAATATCCAACGAAAAATACTTTTAAAAATTTGAACAATAAAATTCATGTTATAAACTATTTTATCATTCACAAAACCTTTGTTCAGTTCAATGTATAAGTTAATACGTGTATTAGCTAACCATTAGACATCAACTAAGAAAGATATTATAATCGATACTTAGCTAATATAATATTTGAATAGTATATACTAATACAATATTTAGATGCTGCTTATATAAGTATATATGTATACTTATAAAGTGACTAAAGAACTAAATATTTTTAGTAATATATATAAACCATTTTTTCAATTATTATTATTATCAAAGTTTTTTTCTTTTACCAGAAAAATGGGGCATTTGTTGTCCAGCTGCTATTAGCTGGCTGGACGTGCTATTATTATCAAAGTTTGGTTGGTTATTCCTAACACTAATTGTGTTTTTGGTCATTATCCACTAGATATTAAATTATACCATAGTCTATGTTATGTTTAGCTAATATATGATTTCTTGTTAGGATATATCCTAAGAAGTCGAGTCAAACAATTCCTAAGAACATCCACACTGATTTTGCATAAATTTTATTCTATAAAGTAATACGTAAAATTAAGATACATATATACAATATTTGTTATCTGATAGTTTTACTTAACTACATTACTTAAATATATTTTATTATTAAATATTTAATCTCCAATAAGATATTATCATTAATTATAAAATGAATTAATTTATAATTAAAAATTTGTTATGTAATACATAGTGTATTCCTTAAGTTTAAGGAATATGTTATATAAAAATAGGTGTGTATCAATTTTAAGGAATGTTAGGTAAAACTATTATAACACTTTTTTATACACTTTACATAAAAAAAAAATGTTAAACCCACATTTAAATAATACTATGCAATACCATTGTGGATGCTTTTGCAAAAAATCGCCAATTTTACTAGGATAATTTCGCCATCTTTTTACAAGCTAAAAAAACAAAAAAAACCCCAGAAAATTATAGTCTTCCAGTAGCAAGTCTTACCTTCAATATTTGTTCATCAGAGGCTCCAATACATACAGCACTGAAAAGATAAGAGAAGTGAAACAAAGATGCTCCTTCAAATCTCAATGCTCATATACTCCAAGGAACTCAGAGAAGCTAGGGTATCTTGGCTTCCATTCGATTTCTTCACGGGTTTTTGAGTTGTTTAGTTTCTTACCCAGAGGACCATCACTACCTACTCCAACATAATTGCCATTCATTTATCAAACTCATACCTTTGCTTTCTTAAAAATTAATAATTGGCAGCTCGAAGATACCTGTGAATCCTTCGAAATGCTGTTCAAACTTCCCACTTTTTGTGACCACGTCCATTAATTCCTGCCTGAATTAACAGAAAAAGGATGCGTTTTTACACAATGATCGACATACCCATTTAATGTAGATGGAAGAAAACATGATGCCTCTAACATGGCTTTCTAGATTCCATACAATATCATCAAGGTATTCTATACAATACAAGGGAGGAGAATCGGACCTCGTAACTGGATGATTATCACAGCCCAAGAACACCCTGCCACGAAGTTTCTTTTTCAATATTGCAACTGACAGTGAAGCAGCATCCTGCAACAAAATTGTTCAGTTGTATAAGACCTGAGAAACCCACATAATGCTGGATAATAGTAGATCTACAAAAGCAGAAGAAAAGCATCTATCATCCATGAATATTGTAATACTAAATTTACCTCGTAGTGTATAAGATTGAGGAAATGATCTGGGCGGGACTCAACAACTCCTTTCCTTAACCAGAAAGTATGTGCACCTCTGTCTAGCTTGTAAGAACAGTTAAGTCAGACTTATTATGGGGAAGGAATGACTTCTTTGAACCATAAATTCACACCATGCTTAGAAACCAAAGGAAAGGATATATAGAGTCCGGCCAATCTAAGAACACAACCACCATGATCAAGTACAGCTTGTTCTGCTTTTAGAAGAACATCTGTTTTGGGGCTTCTGCCCAGTGGAACAGTTGTCGAATCCTAAAAGAAAAACAAGAATAAGGTGAGTGCTTACATTATATGAGTAAACATCCATGAAAAGATGGTGGTGTATCAGGAGGGAGCACAATAAATGATGATATTGCTAGTAGATATGTACTGTCACGTTACAATTGCATTGGAAATGAATAGTTGGAACATCGATGCAAACAGCGTGGAGTCACTAAAAGTAAAAAGGAATTGTAAAATCATCAATGCAACAAACTTACAATATATAATATAAAAAGTGAAGGATAAAGGAACAAATGATGACACTGCAATAGATAGAGGTTAGTTTAAATTTGGGACTTAATGTGTTGCTATAAGCTACCGTAGTCCATAGGCTGTGAAAAAGAAGCCCTTGCTCTTTATACGTCTACAATAATTCGACTAATCCGATCTGTAGAAATCTCTAAATGCACAAGTTGTTGGATCTACTGAAATTTTCCTTGGGGTATCCTTTAATAGATCAGCAGTCCCTAGAGCACTAAAAGTTAAGAATACATAAGACAAGTGAATGCGGAAGACGATATATATATATATATATATATAAAGAAGTTATCACCAAACGAATAATTTAGATGTAACACCTCATCATATTGTCCATTGTCACCACCTTCGTATAGAGCGGAGCTTGATGTAAACAAAAAACCACCTTCTTGATTCCAGTTAAGTGCTGCTTCTCTGTTTGATTGGCCATAAAAACCATAAACACAATCCATGAGTTACATAATTCTTTAGGCCATTTTTCTCCTACATCTTTTAGTGCTACTTGAAACCATGAAGAAGAAGAAGGTAGTGTTGCATGCTAACCGTATTGTATGAGCAGTTACAAAATAAGGGGTGTGGACCCAACTAACGCACTTATTATGTAACAATTAAACATGACACTTTAGATGTCTAAACACTTATTAACCGGAAAAGGGTCTAATCTTCAGCTCTGATTACGACCCCAAAATGATAAACAGTCTCAACATCTATGCAGCTAGAAACCATATTACCCAAATATTACCTCAAATCACCGGGATAGTCTAAAGATCGGGAAGGTGGAGCACAGAAAATAACATTTGGAAACTGATGTTCTACTCTGCTTCCCTTCAAAGATGGGTTAATCCCCATTTTAACTAGTTCATCATGGTGGTCTGTTGTTGCTGTATGCCCATAGATTTTGGAGCTTGGATATTCCTGCTTAAAACTTATATCTATTAATGGTTATCCTCGCGATAAAATGAAATATATGCATCCTTATAAGAGCCATGGTATACTATTACTATCCCCTGAAATGCTCCAAAATTAACTAAACAAGTGTCATGGTTTAATATCCCACATCGGTTGGGCAACCAACATATGTGGTGTATATAAGCCAAATGGGTCCTCCCACCTAATAGACTAGTTTATTGGGTTGGGCTCTTTCATTTGGTTTGTAACAACAAGATCACAGAAACTCTTCAATTAGAAGCAAAGGAATAAATAATTCCAACACAGAACCATTTTCAGCAGATGGGATACTAATACAAAATTGGTTTGCAAAAGAGAAACAAGACTACGCGTTTAGATTGGCAAAAGTGGTACCTTTCGCCATCTTTCAGCAACTAAGCGGCCAAGAACACCTGGTCCGGCAATCAAAAGATCATTTTCTCCAACATTTCCTGAAGAAGAAGCATCCTTCTCTTCAGTTGTTACACCTTCAAAACCATTATGTATCAGTTCAAAGAGCAACAAAGGAATCTTCCTTTTATACGTTACACCAATGGTTTACATAAGGTAAACAAAATGTCCGAACTCCGACCATAAAACAGCTCAAATTCATCAGAAATTTAAGTAAAAGCTGAGCACTTTCGACGCGAATTTAGCAGGAATCACCAAATCTGGTACAGGTAGCAGTAATTGCAAACCAGCCAGCAGCTCAAACTAGAGAATGAGACCTGTAGTGTAGGAGCCTCGAACGCGAAGCAACATTGACTTGGATGGAAACGGTTTGGCATTGCGGTTAGGTTTCTTGGATTTTGTTTGGAACATGTTAGGAGGTCTGAGGCTAAACTGTATGGAGGATGAAACAGTGTTCTTGGAGAAATCAGAGGCGATACCATGGTGATTAGTTGTGGTGAGGTGGGGGGCGATACGCATTCTCGAAGCGATCCCTTCCATCGCAAGCTTCTCAGTGAACAAGCAAGCGTCCGTAGACCCGTGCCACCGCAGACGAGCAATGGCTGATTGCACTGAAAGATGAAGCGGATAGAGAAAGACAATACCCGTGGGTGAGCCTGAAATTGAACAGAGTGGTCAAAACTCAAAACTCTAGGATTTTTTTATTTTTTATTTTTTTATAAAAAAATTACCCTAAAAAAACCAATTCGAAAAACATACCTTCGATTTTTTTTATGTTAATTAATAATAATAACTTATATTATGATTTTGACCTAATCCGAAAATGCAATTTCCTGCACGGTGCACGGGTACTGTGCTGAAATTGCATTTTCGGCCCAGTCTACCAACCGAGTTTTTAACCGATATAAGCCTTCATGGACAACCAAATACAAATATAGACTGCATGAAAAAATAATTACAAATCTGAGGCAAACCGAGATTTCACATCTCGGTTTGGATTTTTTCATCCAAACCGAGATGTGAAATCTCGGTTAGGATTTTTTTTTTAAGGGTTTAGGGTTTTTTTTAAGGGTTTAGGGCACTAAAAAACCCTAAACCCTAAAAAAAAAAAAAAAAAAAAAAAAATCCTAAACGAGATTTCACATCTCGGTTTGGATTTTTTCATCCAAACCGAGATGTGAAATCTCGGTTTGCCTCAAATTTGTAATTATTTTTTCATGCAGTCTATATTTGTATTTGGTTGTCCATGAAGGCTTATATCGGTCAAAAACTCCTACCAACCAGCCATTTCTCCCGAATTGTGCAGAACTGGTAGCACTGCAGCATTTTTTTTTTTGTTTTTGTATTTATAAAAGAAAAGGTTTTAAGTTTTATTTAAATACTTTATATAGTCTTAGTGTTTTCTTAAATTAAGCTATATTTGTGTTGTGTAGACAGAGTTTGACAGAGTTAGCCATGCTTAACATATGGAGATTGGGCGTCGTAATTAGGAGCTCATTAATATGTATACGTTACTTAAGAAATTGGGCAAATGTCACATTAGGGTAATTGGGTTTGACTAAAATCTCAATTAACACATGAGGCCCAAATATTGTGCCTCCTTTATACATGGCCGACAAAAACTTGATGGTAGGGGCAAAGTGGACTTTTGTCCACTTTGCTCCTCCTATAAATAAAGCGTGTTAGATTTTTCTTAAGGGTAATTCATAATGCCTCCTAAGTAAAACGCAAGCACCAAGGGTGTGCCAATTTGCTTAGAGCAAAACACTCCGAATATCCGTCCCTGCCAAGAATCGATAAAAGACTTTGCTGTGGAGCTAATACCGCGTAGGACTTCCTTAACAAGAACTCCTACGGGTTCCGTTTGGTGGATCGCGAACTCCCTCAACATGATCATTGGGACTACGGAAAGGTTTTAAGGTATGTGCACATCTTCCGCTGCGTAATTCTGATTACAAGCATGTGCCTTATATATGTTTCCGTAGTAGTCAACCCCGTAATTCAACAGTGGTATTAGAGCATGTGTTAGAAGTTCTTGATTTTGATAAATTGGTGTTCTTGATTTTTAAAAGTGATGGCCGAAATTTTAAATAATGAAAATTTAAAATTTCCGATTTTTACAATTGTTAGGGCCGAAATTTTTCATGATGTTCTTAGTAAAATTTGATGTTCATGATCTTCAAGAATAAGTGGATTTTTATTAAAATCAAACATTGAATTGTAGATCTTATTAAAATTTGATCTTAAAATTTGACCACTTGTTTCAGTTTTGGCGTTTTTCAGCCGAACCCTAATGTGATTTACAAGGTAAATTTTTTTTAATTTCTTAGAGCATCCACAATGGTTTTACCTAAACTGTATTCTTTAAAGTTGCCACGTAGACATTTATGTACACTTTAAGTAATACGTAAATTTAAGACACACGTAAAAAATATTTTCTCTGCAATCGTATTACTTAAACATATTCCTTAAATATATTTTATTATTAAATTTTCCAACAACCACCAATAAGATATTAGCATTAATTATTAAATGAATTAATTTATAATAAAAAATTGGTTACGTAATACATAGTGCATTACTTAAATTTAAGGAATGCTTTATGTAAAAACATAAATTTACGTGTGGGTCCCATCTTTAAGGAATGCTATGTAAAACCACTGTAGATAGTTTTTGTTGCTTTACTTAAATAAACATGTAGGACCCACGTTTACGTATTCTTTACGTAATACCACTGTGGATGCTCTTAGGCACCAAATTACAAGTTTCGGCCGAAATTCCTTAGTATTATTGTTTACCATATTTTAATTTTTATTAAAGGTAACAATATATCTATAATTGGAAATATATGGATAGGTTCACATTAAATTATAGAAATATATAACTATCAATATATCTAGCTAAATTATAGGGATTAAAGATATTATTGATAGATTTAGTTACCTAAAAGATTAAGAAAATATATTGTCAGTATATTTGTTTCCCTGTTAAAGATACTGACAATAAATATATATATATATTGTTGATTGATTTTGTCTTATAGATAGAATCTTGGCAATAAATATATATATGTTCATATGTGCCGATTTATATATATATATATATATATATATATGCAATACTGGAAATTATTTTATATAGTAAATAATTCTTGGAGGCTAAGTTAAGTTTTTAGTGGACTTTAAAACTCTATTTAGCCCACAAGATTATTTCGGCCCAACCCTTGTGTGATTAATGGGTCGGTCCAATTTGCTAAATCAGATAGGAATAAAACCAAATCGGATTTTCTTAATCTGTTCGACCTAGCCGGGTTGGGTCGAACCAGGGTAACTAAGTGAACCTAACCAAACCGGTTTTGAGTGATTGAACCGAACCCTATTTTATTGGACCGGCTCGGACCAAACCAGTTTTTGAAAATAAAACCGGACCGAAATGAACTAGATTTACTGGACCAAACCGAATCGGACCGAAATTGACTGAACCGAACCAGATTTTCATAATCGAATTAAGTCAATTAATAAAATAGGATGGTCAAGTTTTAAAATCCAAATGTTTTTGAACTTTAATTAGTCTACACAGTGCTCGAAGGTTTAAAACTTTCATGTTTTTTTATTAAACATTAATGCCTAGTTTCGATTATGGGGATGGATCTCGGAAATGCATGATTTAGGGATTGGATTAATTAGAGGGTTGAATTGCAATTGTTTACTTTTCGTCACATATATTTATTAGAACTCTTGCCTTGACTAAGTCAAGCTAGCTGGATGTTGGGGGCAGAGCCCTGGTTAAATATATGGTATGCGCTCTAGGACAGACATGCTGTGATGGTTGTGATTGCCTAGGATTCATATCTAGAAACACGCATGATTAATTGTAAGCATGAATTGCAAGTCAGCCCCTAATATTTAAAATGTTTTAAAAACAAAATTCAGTCGCCAAATATGCATGTTTGATGTGGAAGTGTTCATATATGACACGTATGCTTGAATGTTGAGGATGTAGCAACATGTGATAGTTTACTTGAAAAGTAGAATTATGAATATGCAAGCATGAGTTCATCGGAACATTAAACGCATGAGGCATATGCATGATATGTGGTTTGGTTGATGATTTTTTGGCTTGCTATGATAATTTACTTGTGAAGTAGAATTATATAGGCATGAGTAAGTTCATCGGAACATTTTTAAATACAAAAGGGCGTTGGAAAAGCCAAGATCGGGTATGCTTATTTCAAAATTCCTGTTCCGGTAATGTGCGAATAAAAACTGTTTTTAAGATACTGATCTATTGGATTGAAGACGACGGTAATGTGAACTCTTTCACGAACTCCCTTCCCTCGGTTTAAAGGCGGTCGGTTGGTTTAGATGGCTGAGGAATCATTATTTGTCGTATTCCATCTTAATAGATATCTAATGTATTCAATTCTTTCTCAAAATGTTATTCTCTCCCTGATTATGCATGATTATCAATGTGTGTTAGTATCAATGGATGTGATCAGCAATGTCATCTCCCAAATAAATACGGGGGTTAGACTGAATAACAATAAATAAAATCATAAGCTCCACATTCACTCTATTATTATTTTCCTTCAGAATTTATAATATATATACATTACCATACTAGATTGAATTTGTATAGATTGTTCACATATTTTACTAACGATGTCCTCATCACTTCATCATTGACAAATTAGGACCAAGAATATACAAGTACCAACATATTTTAACAAGTAATTTGATGCATCCAACTTTTAATCTTTCATTAAGTGATAACATTATTAATATATTATATATAAGTAGCAAATATGTATCACACATATATAAAGTATAATATATTTTTTCAAACAAAGTTTCTCCTTTATGTAATAAAAAAAGAAAAAAAAAAGGTTGAAAAAAAATTTAAATTTTAAAAATTATCATAATTTAGAAAATATAAATAAATTTCTAAAATTTGTAGGACGGTTTATCTTTATACCAATATAAAATGTGAGAGTTGTCCTCACCCCCAATAGGTACCTTTTGAACATTTTTTATTTTTATTATTAATATTATATATAATATTTATTTCCTATATTTTTATAAAATTGATGATTTATTCATTATTATCTTTGAGACCCATCTATTAATCTTTACTAAAACAATCATTTAGTTAAATTTTGTTATTTTTATTTTTAATTTCGCTTAATTGGCAGGTCACTGTATTTATTATTAACTTCGCAATTCAATATACTTATCAATTAGAGTCAGCCTTAACATATGATATGCATTCAATATGTGCACATGTTGGGGCATGCATTTTTTCATTCACCATATCACAGATTTAGGGGTATTCCGTCTGTTGACATTTTTGTATTATATAAATCAGTCACTTGCCAACTCATAGAACATATCAAAATATGGATCAAATGTGGTTCTTTAAGTTTGACTTTATATATAACATGTTACTCAATGTTCAATATTTATTGACACGAACTATTGATTTAGTTCTTGTGTTTGTAAATTTAATCATATTAGGTATATCCTAATTAGTAGTAGAATAATTAGTTAAGGTGATTTCAAGTATAATCTTCAGACATTAGTGATTTAAAAAATTGATGATTTAGTCCCTACTATATTTGGGTATTGCTAAAAAATCATTAGTTAAATTACATTAATTTTTTTACTAAGGTCGCTTAACTTACATGTTACATTAATTATCACTAACTTCTTAATGAAATATATACCTATAAATTTGAGTCGCCCATGATGGATATACGCCCAATTTGAACCCGTTGACTTCCAAACCGTTGTATTTTTATCGTCCCATTTATGATTTCCAATCGAAACTTCAACCCGGACACTTCGCGAGAACATCAACGGCTCGGACGGGGCCGAAGCGCCCGTCCGACGGAGGCGAACTCACCTAGGTGAGGTTGGGTGGCCACACCCGACCTCCCCTAGGGGAGATCGGGTCAGCCGACCCGATCTCCCCTAGGGGAGATCGGGTTGGCCAACCCGATCTCTCCTAGGAGAGATCGGGTCGGCCAACCCGATCCCTCCTAGGAGGGATGGGGTTGGCCAACCCCACCCTCCCTAGGAAGGGTTGGGTGCCCTCACCCAACCCCTACCCTCGGGGGTCGGATTCCTCCCCCCCAAGGGTCCCGACACCACTCTCAGACGCCCATGCTCGGTCCACTCCGCCTACCTCCTCCGAATCCTAAGGTCTTAATTATATACTTAAAGGTTAATTAATTGTGTTTAGAGGTTAACGATGTCATTAAGCCACCTTAATGACATCGTTGCCTATAAATACCCCACATTCACAACTCATTTGAACATCTTGGCTATTTGGACAATTTAGCTCTGACATCTCTCTAGCTTTATCTCTCTAGAAGTATAGTTCTGACTTAGGCATCGGAGAGGGTTCACCAGGCACCACCCCCCCTCCTCCGTGTCTGGTATTGCCCCTTTTGCAGGGCAAAGGGAGAGAAGAAGAGAAGGAACCAAGGGAAGAAGGAACGGAAGAAGGACAAAGGAAAAGACAAGGCGGCTTGAGAAGACCGGATCACACACACCCCCCTATAAGGAGTGGGATTAAAGCCGACACCCCGTTGACTGAGATCCCATAACTTAACACTTGGCGCCGTCTGTAGGCTTCGGACAGAAAGCCTGGCTATTACACGAGCTATGACGAACAGTAGGGTGTCCAGGCCCCAACACCCACCCGGGGGCAATGGGCGGAGAAGAGAACCCATACCTCCAGGGAGGCGGCCTGACCCTGGGAAGCAGCCAATGCATCCAGAGCCCCAAGAAATACCACAACCTCCTCAGCAACAGAACAACCAGGAGGGAGGACCTTCACGCCCAGCTGGGGCTGAGTCCTCCACAGCCTCCACCCCCCGGGCAAGAAGGCCACAGAGAGCAAGAGGACAACAGGGAGTGCCTTCCCACAACACGGCACCCCCTGAGGGATACTATTATGAAGAGCAACCCCAAGGGTACCCGTATGGGATGCCAGCACAGAGAGGTGGCAACCGCGCCCACACAGCATATGCAAGGCAGGCATACACCCAAGGGACTTATACTGAAGCTCATGAGGAGGAGCAGATCCCGGCAGAAGAGCACTACCCGCACCCTCAAGCAGGGCAGCAAGAGGAGCAAAGAAGATATTACCAGGAGCCACCCCCTGAGGGAAGGCAACAATTCGTGCCTCCTAGGCAACAGCAGAACAACAGGGCTTACACCCCGTTTGGGGAGGAGAGACAAGCAAGACCTCCAAGAAGACAGGACTTCTATGAAGCACCCCAGCAGGCGTATCAAGAGTACACCTACAGTCCATACCAGCAGGGACAAGGGAACCCAGTAAGCCCAGTCTACAACTACAATGGATATCAGAGGGATTATACTCCGGCGCAGGTAGTGATCACCCCGGAGGAGATAGAAGCCATGATAACCCGGAAATTGAATGAGTCAAAGAAACCCAGCTTGCATTGTCTAAGTGACAAGACGAACCACCCTTTCACAAAGGAACTAGAGATGAACAGGGTGCCAGACTCCCTGCACACTGTGCAAATTGCAAAGTACAACGGGAAGGGAGACCCCCTAGAGCATATCCAACAGCATGAGGCCTCTCTATTCGGGAGGACAACTGATGAAAGATACAAGGCACTCCTTTTCCCAAACACCCTATCAGGGGTGGCCTCACATTGGTTCTTCAGCCTGCCCTCTGAGAGCATCCACTCATGGGAGCAGCTAAAAGCTAAGTTTCTGCAGAGATACCTAGGGGAGAGGAAACTCCTCAAGGGAACAGGCTCTATTGATGACGTAAAACAAGAATACGATGAAACCCTGGCCAGCTACTACACTAGGTTCAACCAGAATATTGCAGACATCCAGGGAGACATTACTGAAGGGGAGATAATCCGAGCCTTTATCAGAAACTTAGGTCGCTTTGGGTCAACATTGGCTGAAAAGATGGCCAAAAAGCCAGCAAGCACCTTGGAGGAGCTTGCAGGGAGAGTTAAAACGCATATCGACCTTGAGAGGCACAGGGCAAGCAAGAAGGCCAAAATCCAGGCAGCCAAGGAGGATAATCAAAGGCCAAACAAAGGCAAACCACCCCAGGCACCACATCAAGCAAGGCAACAAGAGTGGCGTCCGCCGCAGCAGGCAAGACAACAAGAGTGGCGTCCGCCACAGCAAAGAAACCAAATGGGTGAACCCTTAAAGGCTAGAGAAATCAATGTCATTAAGTTCATCCCACTGAACGCCACTCCAGCCACCGTACTTAGAGAGATGCGGAACCAAAAGCTATGGTCACCCCCTGCAAGGTGGAGAGCCCCAATGGTAGGAAATCACAAGGATAGATGGTGTGATAACCACGAGGCTTATGGTCACGACACAAATGAATGCTTTAGCTTAAAGCTAAGCATAAACAACATCGTCCAGAGGGGAGAATTGAAGCAGTTCGTAGACCATGGGGGCAATAGTATGCAGCTGGGGCCACCACAGAAAGACAAAGGCAAGGAAAAGGTAGACTATAACCCTCCACCTAACAAAAGAGGAGTCATCAATATGATACATGGAGGAGCAGCATCAGGTGGCCCAACTGCTAATGCAAGGGAAGTCTATGCATCCAAGCTAAGCTCAGTGCCAAGGTGGAGAAAGAGACCAAGAGAAGGAGAAGAAGTGAAGATAGAGTTCTCGGAGAAGGACAAGAGCCACATCGTTTTTCCACATGACGATGCTCTAGTTATTACTTTAGATATTGATAATTTTGATGTAAAGAGAATTTTGGTGGATGGGGGCAGCTCAGCTGACCTCCTAAGCCTGAGAGTGTTGGAAGAGATAGGGAAAACCAAAGCAGACATCAATCCGGTCAACTTCCCCCTAGTTGGCTTCTCAGGGGCAACAAGCTACCCCCTGGGGATGATAACATTGCCAGTGACCATGGGCCAAGGATGGACCCAGCTGAAGGTAAATGTCAATTTCTTGGTGGTTGAAAGCCTGGGAGCCTACAATGGAATCCTAGGAAGGACAACCATAAATCCATATGAGATAGTGCCATCCACTGTTCACCAGAAGCTGAAGTACATCACAGAGAACGGAGTGGGAGAGGTCCTGGGTGATCAACGCACTGCAAGACAATGCTATGTCAATTCAATGAGACATGGATCACACAGGACAGATACAGTGGCTATGGTCATGGCAGGAGGCAACCAGGAAAGAAGAAAGAGGGGAGGAAAACAAAGGCAAGGAAGGAGGAGGAGTGGAATGACACTCCGCCTAAGCAGACAGTTTTTTCAAACAGTGCCTACAGGGAAACACAGGGGCAAGGCTGTGAAGGTGACATCCATACCTTGGCAGCCAGACACCATAATAGGGAGCAGGACAAGGGACTCCATCCTAAGAGGCTTCCGCCACATAGATGATATCAAGCAAATGCCGCAGGAGCCCATATCAAGCTATTTCCAGAGATTCTTCAATTATGGTGCCAACATGGACATCACAAGGGGAGAAGCAGTCAGAGCATTCATCAGACACATGCACCCAAGCTCATTCGAGGCCTATGGAGGGCTCTATGAGATGGTCATGACGAACACAATGAGAGAGCTCAAGGCAAAGCTGGACAGGGCATTTGAACAAGAGGCAGAACAGTTGGATGAAGTTCCAGAGAAAGGAAAAGGAACAGACACATTGGGAGGAGGTGTCAATTTCACATTCACACCCCTCACACTCAGCATAGAAGAAATTTTCCACAAGCGCCTCAGGCAAGAGCTGCCAGCATGCAGGGAGGAAGGCAAGGCCTTCCTAGGTAGAGATGCACAGGGTTGGTGTGAGTACCATGGGACCTGGGGGCATCAAATCAACAACTGTATGGTGTTGAAGGTGGAAGTGGAAGAAATGATCTACAATGGAAGCTTCAAGGAGTATGTTGCAACAGACACAGTGACCACCCCATATCCTTAGTTTCATATCTAGCATTTCGCATATTTTAGCTTTATAAGCTTTTCAAAAAACGACTCTTGAGAAGGAGAACTCACGAAGTTACTCCAACTCTACAACTATCTTCAATTTCCTACAAAGGATGTCTTGGTGCACCAAGGCATCCCGAGTGTACCAAAACATGAATGCTCCTAAGAGAGTAGTAGCTATTCAAAAGCATGTACCAGTGAATGTGATGTTACAATCACCAAGTTATCCTTACACAGATATGACTTCAAGTCAACAACCTTCGACGCCCCCAAGAGCGTATCTTGAGAGTAGTCTTCGTACTACGAACTTCGACGCCCCCAAGAGCGTATCTTGAGAGTAGTGTTCATACTACGACCTTCGACGCCCCCAAGAGCGTATCTTGAGAGTAGTTATTATACTACGACCTTCGACGCACCAAGAGCGTATCTTGAGAGTGGTTTCCAAAAACTACGAACTTCGACGCCCCCAAGAGCGTATCTTGAGAGTAGTGTTCATACTACAACCTTCGACGCCCCCAAGAGCGTATCTTGAGAGTAGTTATTACACTACGACTTCGACGCACCAAGAGCGTATCTTGAGAGTGGTTTCCAAAAACTACGAATTCGACGCCCCCAGGAGCGTATCTTGAGGTAGATTTGCAACCTACCAGATTCGACGCCCCCAAGAGCGTATCTTGAGGTAGAAAAAACACTACCAGTTCGACGCCCCCAAGAGCGTATCTTGAGGTAGATTTCAAACTACCAGTTCGACGCCCACCAAGAGCGTATCTTTGGTCTAACCTGAGCCCTCCGGGAGCCTATCCTGCGAAACGTTAAGTGCCGTCCGAGAGCCTGTCTCGTGAACAGCTTGACATCCGTCAAGAAGGTATCGGTGGTCTAACCTGAGCCCTCCGGGAGCCTATCCTGCGAAACGTTAAGTGCCGTCCGAGAGCCTGTCTCGTGAACAGCTTGACATCCGTCAAGAAGGTATCGGTGGACTAACATGTGCCCTCCGGGAGCCTATCCTGTGAAACGTTAAGTGCCGTCCGAGAGCCTGTCTCGTGAACAGCTTGACATCCGTCAAGAAGGTATCGGTGGTCTAACCTGAGCCCTCCGGGAGCCTATCCTGCGAAACGTTAAGTGCCGTCCGAGAGCCTGTCTCGTGAACAGCTTGACATCCGTCAAGAAGGTATCGGTGGACTAACATGTGCCCTCCGGGAGCCTATCCTGTGAAACGTTAAGTGCCGTCCGAGAGCCTGTCTCGTGAACAGTTTGACACCCGTCAAGAAGGTATCGGTGGACTAACCTGTGCCCTCCGGGAGCCTATCCTGTGAAACGTTAAGTGCCGTCCGAGAGCCTGTCTCGTGAAAAGATTTCGACGCCCACCAAGAGCGTATCTTTGGTCTAACAGTACAACGTATACCGTGTAAGGGGTATCAGAAGAGATAATCACACCATGTTTGAAAGGATACCATGTTTTGAAGGACACCATGGTCAGAAGGGTACCATGCTCGGAAGGGTAACATGAGAAAGAAATTTCTAAGTAAGGTAATGTGAAGAACAAGTAATGTTTTTTCTTTATGAAATGGCAGGTAAGACACGAAGGAAAACACGAAAGAAGGATAAGTAAAGGAAACACACCAAGTAAAGAGTTCATACCCAAAGAGCCATACACAAGGCATAGGGAGCCATCATGAGAAGAGATATATACAAAAGCATGAGAAGCACTAATGTAAAGGCAAACAAACCACGTAGTCAACAACATAATGCGGCAAAGGAAAGTAACAACAAACACCATCACAATCTCAAAAGACACTCAACCCGTACAAGGGGAGAAGGAGTGTAGTTATATATACAAGGATAGTATGAGATAAACAAGTCAGTCAGAACCCTCGGGGGAGTCACCCTCACCCCCTGAAGCTGAACCGCCAGCGGAAATAGATGAGGAAGAGGAATCTGAGGTACCAATCTCCACAGGTGTAGCATCCACCTGGGCAGGGGCAGGCTCGTCTGCAACGGCAGCCTGACCCATCAGAACAGTCGCGTAGCCAGTGGCATATGGCCCAAAGTCACCAAGGTCACCAAAGGGGAACTGAGGATCAATCCGGTATATGTGATCAACCAGATACTCACCGAACTGGTTCATCTCCTGGGTGAGACGCGTGCTATAGTCGGCGGTGAAGGCAGAGGAGGCCTTGTATTCAGATACCGCAACAGCCCTCTCCTCCGCCCGACACTTAGTCTCCAACCTCCGCAGCTCCTCAGAATGGACAGATGCGGCAACCTCAGCTTCCCGGCGCAAACTGCCCACAGTGGTCTCAAGCAAGGACACCTGGTCCTGGAGCTCCTGCAGTCTCAAATCAGATATACGCGCCTTCTCGGCAGCAGTGGCGACCTCCGCCTTGAGAGAAACCTGGCTGTCTTCAAGGGTCTTCCTCTCGTCAGATAACTCGAGTACGAGCGAGGACATGTTCACCATGTCAGATATGCCCTAACAATTCAAACAAGGGATGAATAACCGAAAGATAGACATTATGAAAGAAATAAGAGGAAAGCAAAGAACAACTTACAGGTGCATAACGAGAAAGTACCCCTTGAACAAAGCGCCGAGTCTCCCCAGGAGACTTGGGTGGAGCAACACGATCCCCAGGGGGAACGGCACCGCGGAGTACGCGGACACCAACCTCAGGAGTCCGCAAAGAGGAAGTGCTATCGAGGTGGAACTCCCTCAGACCAGCGAAGGGAGTCCACTCAGACCCAATAACATCTTCATCAGTGAGCCGTGCGAAATCCTTCCGACTTAAAGTCGGAGGCCCACCTACACAAGCAAAACAAGTCAAAGGAGAATATAAACATACAAGGATCAGAACAAGGTAGAGATCATACCTGAGGACCGTGCCCTCGGCTGGGGGGCAGGGGAACCACCACCAACAGGTCGCTTCCCTTTGTCAGCCAGGGAAGGCACCTCTTCGACCACCATCTCCTTATCACGAGATAGGGTCGGAGGACGAGCAGTAGGCGAAGCAGGATCCACAGCCTTCTTCCTCTTAGCAGCCGAGGCCCCGGCCTCAGAATCAGATCGCCGCGGCTTGGACTTGGAAGGTCCAGAATCTCTGCCAACGGAGACGACCCTCTCAGTCACCAAGGGGGAGTGCACTAGCAAGATAAGAAAAACAAGATAAGGAAAACATAAGTTATATCATAAAGAAGCAAATAGGAGAAAGCATACCAGAGGCCCCAGCCTTCTTCCCAGGCAGGGGGGATTTCTTCAAAGCAGAACTAGAAGGAGCCTTCCTCTTGCTCAGGTCAACAGGGGCTCCCTGCATGTTATAGGTTTTTCCATGAAACCAACCTACAAAGGAAGAGCAGAAGGTAAATAAAGATGGAAAGACCAAGTGACATACCGAACCCCCGGAGTCAGGAGTCAGACTGATCCCGGCCTCGTAAAGATCCGTCTCAGTTATTAAAGACACGGGGCAGTAAGACCGGGTCCTGTTGCTCTCGTGAATGATCTTCATAGTCTTCAAATCATCCGAAGAGAACTCTCCAAAAGCAGGCCAACCATCGGACCGATCCTCATTCAGGACCGACCAAGTGACGTATCGGTCCGTAATGAAGAAGTAGTGCTTAGCCCAGTGACTGGCCGAATTGTCAATCTGGGTCACAAAACGGAGGGAGGTATCCCACTCAACCCCACTCAACCCGAAATCAGAGAATCGGGGATCTTTGAAGGTCGGATGGCGAGTTACGAAACTCGCAAACCCCACCCTCGTCCGGTACTGGAACCGATAGAAACATCGGAATAGAACGAGAGAGTACTTCCAGGAGTACCAATGGCACAATACCCGGAAGCCCACCCAGACGCGGAGGGCACTGGGGGCAAGGTTCACAGGAGAAATCCTGAAGAACCTGCTCAACTCTATAAGCTCGTCACAGTAAGGTAGCCTCAGCCCGAATCGGATCTGAGAGGGGTACACGGCGACCTTCCCTATAGGAGGCTCCGTCGCCGTCCCGCGAGTATTCCCCAAGGAGGGGAGAAAAGGATACAGAGGCTCATCTAGGGGACTGATATCTCCTAGGGTGACATGTTCGTTGTAATCGGACCTAGTGATATGGTTCTCTGACAGAATAGCAAGACCTAAGGCAAAGATAGCAAGAAACCCCAAAGCACAAATCAAACTTCGACTAATACCCCAAGGAAGGTCACGATACTAAGCTAGCAATAGGAAAGGAAGCAACGCGACTGAAAAGGAAGAGAAAAAGGAACTCACTCATCCTTCGGAGAATACGGCGTCTCTGAAGAGTCTGCGTACGTGGACACCACCAGGAGTATAGTACCTACCACAACACGACAAATATCAAGACAAGAAAAATTTCCGAAGAACCGGAAATACTCCGACACCCGACCAACGACAACAATCAAAGATCCAAAGACACCCAGCAAAGATAGTCAACACGAGCCAAGAACACTACAACAACCAAGTCAAATAATTTTATCCAAGCCTAAGGTCGGGTTTTGGAAAAAATTACCGTTATACCCTCCAACAAAGATTAACACACCAACGGCGGCACAACATCAAATTCAAGACCGGGATAACCCAATCGGACAAGAAACCATATCCGGACGACCGGCAAACATTTTTTTCCAAAATCCACAACTACCAACGGCTATCTACGGTAATCCCACATTTAATCAAATTTCGGCAATCAAGCATCGGCAATCAAGCATCGGCAATCAAATATCAACGATTCAAAAATCAACGTTTTACGCGGTAATGAAAGGGAAAAGAGCGGACCTTCGGAAAACCCGACCCGATATGGTAAACGGGCCCGAATTTCGAATTGGAAGACGCCCGAAAATCAGTCCCTCGCCGGAATTTGAGCCTTGCCGTCGCCGGAGGTGACCTTGCTCGCCCCACCGTCGCCGTCGCCGGAGAAAAGTCCAGTCGCCCACCCGCCGTGCCCCGCCGGTGATGTCCGGCCAATGTCGTCGTCGCCAATCGACCCTCCACGCCGTCCAGTCGTCGTCGCCGTGCCTCGCCGTCGTCAGCCAAGCTCTCGCCGTCTCCACGTCGCCGTCAGCTGTCTCCCGCCTGGAGCTGCGTCGTCGCCTCCGGCCAAGCTCCCTCCCGTCGTCGATTCCGGCTAGGTGGCTGGCTGGATTTCTGCTCCTTGGTGGAAATTCCGGCCGGCCCTTACCTTGGGGGTGCTCTCCAACCTTTTCTTGCTCTCCAAGGGTAAGTGGAAAAGAAAGATGGTGGCTATGGTGACTCTTGGAGGTATTTTTCTAACTCTCTTCTTTTATGTTAAAAGGGTGATAGGGTTTTTTAAGGGGTTTTAATCACCACCATCCATCTAGCCTTAAGTAAAATCTAAGGGCCAAGGAAAGATCATCTTTTTTATCCCTTTCACCTATAGCTAAGTATATTCCCATACTTAGAAAAATTATCAAGATAGCTTTATTTTTGAGCATTTCATACTTAGGAAAATTTTTGGCCAAAATTAAAATTTCTCCTTATCTAGATGGAGTCCCGGCACGAATTTGAAGCGTAAGTTGTTTAGTTGCATTCGTGTCACACCCCTGTGCAAGTTTGTATTTTTTGAGTATACACCTGTAGCAGAGATAAGTTTATTACTCCCGCCTCAGACGGACGTATGCCTAGGCACACGTCCGTGCTACTCTGACGTTTACAATTCCTCTATCTCATTAGACAGGGGGCAGAGTCAGAGACACGCATCCATGGGTAAGCAGGCATTCAGACAAAGAAGGTAAAATCCCGGTTTCAAATTGCGCGTGTCATACCATCCTAAAATAGAGTCAATCAAGGGTTAGGCCATTGGTTGACTCGGGGGCATGTGATGGATATACGCCCAATTTGAACCCGTTGACTTCCAAACCGTTGTATTTTTATCGTCCCATTTATGATTTCCAATCGAAACTTCAACCCGGACACTTCGCGAGAACATCAACGGCTCGGACGGGGCCGAAGCGCCCGTCCGACGGAGGCGAACTCACCTAGGTGAGGTTGGGTGGCCACACCCGACCTCCCCTAGGGGAGATCGGGTCAGCCGACCCGATCTCCCCTAGGGGAGATCGGGTTGGCCAACCCGATCTCTCCTAGGAGAGATCGGGTTGGCCAACCCGATCTCTCCTAGGAGAGATCGGGTCGGCCAACCCGATCCCTCCTAGGAGGGATGGGGTTGGCCAACCCCACCCTCCCTAGGAAGGGTTGGGTGCCCTCACCCAACC
Source organism: Clarkia xantiana subsp. parviflora (assembly GCA_036873135.1). Classification (NCBI taxonomy): domain Eukaryota; kingdom Viridiplantae; phylum Streptophyta; class Magnoliopsida; order Myrtales; family Onagraceae; genus Clarkia; species Clarkia xantiana. The sequence goes on from JAPTYO010000004.1 coordinate 30,769,811, forward strand.
CCTACCCTCGGGGGTCGGATTCCTCCCCCCCAAGGGTCCCGACACCACTCTCAGACGCCCATGCTCGGTCCACTCCGCCTACCTCCTCCGAATCCTAAGGTCTTAATTATATACTTAAAGGTTAATTAATTGTGTTTAGAGGTTAACGATGTCATTAAGCCACCTTAATGACATCGTTGCCTATAAATACCCCACATTCACAACTCATTTGAACATCTTGGCTATTTGGACAATTTAGCTCTGACATCTCTCTAGCTTTATCTCTCTAGAAGTATAGTTCTGACTTAGGCATCGGAGAGGGTTCACCAGGCACCACCCCCCCCTCCTCCGTGTCTGGTATTGCCCCTTTTGCAGGGCAAAGGGAGAGAAGAAGAGAAGGAACCAAGGGAAGAAGGAACGGAAGAAGGACAAAGGAAAAGACAAGGCGGCTTGAGAAGACCGGATCACACACACCCCCCTATAAGGAGTGGGATTAAAGCCGACACCCCGTTGACTGAGATCCCATAACTTAACAGCCCACAAAGTATGATAGGTATGCAACTCGTACTAACTTCGAGTACATGTTGAGGTTTTTTGTATCACATAGATCAGCCACTTTTCAAATAATATAGTGTCAAAATATGGGTCAACCACGGTTCTTGAATTTTGACATTTTACGGATAACATGTTACTCATCGTCCAACATTCAAGGTCTCGAACTATTAATTTAGTTCTTTCGTCTGTCAAATTAATCAAATCGTGTGCAACCTAATTAGTAGTTAAATAAGTAATTGACGTAAAGTCAAGTATAAAATTTATATTTTAATAAATTGAATTTTCCTAGCTTTAAATCAACTTTTGTTGGTATTATGGTATAAAATTGCATGAAAAGTGTATAGTTATGTTTGTATAGGTCAAACTGCTCCACCGATTAGTCTAAGTGGCTACAGGTTTACATTCTTCACTGCTCAAGTTGAGGAGTTAGATACAACTTTGTTGTTATAACCTACGTCATGCACGATCCAACTAATTATTAGTTCTTACCGTAAAAATATATACATGTAAGGCTAATTTAGCACCGTAATTGAAAACGATAGTTAATTTTGTATCTAATTATCATCTTCTATTTTCTTATTTTTTTTAATTACATTGTGTCATTCTTCTCAATCACACAGAGTCGTTTCTCACAACCACTCAACTTGTCCATGTATTACCTAAATATTACCACTTTAGAAAATTTAAGATAAATTATGTATCTTGAAACTTAGACGACCGATACGCGTGCAACGCACGCGTTAATAACTAGTATTTTATAAATATGAAACATGAGAATACTTTTAAAAATTAGTGAAAAATTTAAGATTCATATAACAGTTAATATAATATAAACTGAATTTTCTCTATATTTTTTAGCAAATGTTTAGGTCTCCGTTTATCAACCTATCTCTCTAACTTTCTATTGATTGTTCCAATTATATAATCAATTATACTATTTTTCTCTTAAACATGCGAGTGATCCAAATTGATTTAGTGACACAAAATAAAAAGTCAAATGAAACCCTAGAAAAAAATGATATGAATAATAATAATCATAAAATTGTATAGTAACACTAATTCGTTAATCTGTTCACTTATGCTAATGTTCAATTTCGAGCTTGAGTTTATTAGTTTTATTGGATTTCATTCTACTATCAATTATTAGTTATCAATATTATACAATATGCAATTTTGTGAGATTGTACTACCGAATAATACTATATATATATAATAAAATAATATTTTTATCAAACATGTGGTAATAAAATACTTGTTAACCTTAAAAATATTGATAGTACAAAGTCTGATAATTTTTTTTAATAAATATACATTTAAAATTTAACATGTATATTAATTGTGCAGTGTACTATCCGGTGCGCAAGTCTTCTGAGTAATATCTCAAAATTTAAAATTAGTAGGGATTAAATACTAAATGTGTAATAATAATAATATATAAAATACAAGCGTAAACGCTTGGGACCCCGGTGTTTAGTTAAATTGAGGAACCCCAGTCGGCAAACCGCAAAGCAACCTCGTTGAGACGCTTGGGAGCGAAGAACTCGAAGATCAAGAAGGTAGGATCGACTATGTACGAAGAGCCCGATCTTCAAGTCAAGATCCGTGTGATAAATATCGCCAAGATTAGTTAGTTTACTTATCACAATCTTAGTGATTATCCATTATTTCCAGCATTAACTCCGACCTCCATAGTCATGATGACCCCAAAACTTACGAGAAATGGCGGACAACCACCTCTGGCGGCAGAGAGCTCCGATTGAGAGCTTTCCAGCCCAAGAGCTGCACTAGCATTGGCAGGGGCCAGAAGACTCCCAATCGGAGTTCTCTGACCCCAAACCGTGTCACTAGGGGCTCCGATTGGGAGCCTTCTGGCCCCAATCGGTGCCACAGGGGCTTGATTGGGAGCCTTCTAGCCCCAATCGGTGCATAGGGGATTCAACAGAGAGCTCCCAATCGAAGCTCTCTGCCCCCGGAGTTGGTTGTCACCGACTTTTCCGATCACCGGCGATCTTGCCATCAATTTTTCTCGTCGCCTGTGACTTTTTCGGCCGCCGAAAATAGTTTATTTATTTTTTTTAAATGATGTTATTTTGAACTTTTAAGGTAATTTGATGTATTTTAAACTTTTTTTATAATTAATATGATATTTTAACATTTTTATGGACTAAAATAAAAATTATACGGTGCAATGTAGATAACCGCATGTGGTCCATATTGTGTCGTGGTGTAGATACTAATGATCCATAAAATTTCGAATTTTTCTACCATGCTCCAAGAGCACCATGTTTTTTTTTTATTACTAGGGTGGACTTAATTGTAACATCTGTAAAACTTTAAAAGTATGAAAATTATGAAATATTTTAACCACACCTAATATTTGCATCATACTATTAATAATATTTGCATCATACTATTAATAATATCAATTTTCCTATAGGGTTCACCTTTAGGGCAATAGAAAAACACAAAAAAAAAAAAAGTACCAAAAATATGGTTTTCTTGAAGTATGATAGAAAAATCTATTTCATATAGATATGGAGCAGATATAGATTGTATAAAAACTATGTGTTGCGGATAAAGAATACAGGTTAAAACCGTGGATTTAAACCCATTCTTATCCCTTCGTGTATTTAGTTATTGATGATGACAAGTATCTTTAGCTCTCATTATTTTAGGGTTCATTCTTAAGTTTTAGAAAGAAAAAAAAAAAACTTCTAAAAGAATGAGATATTGTCCTAATTATACTGGTTTGGTGTTAACCCCTAATATTAAAGAAGGGTGATGAATATTGTGTCTCACCTTCTCTTATGAGATTTTTTTCGTCAAAATGCTCATATTTAAAGAGTCAAATTGAAAAATGTTCTAAATGAAATTTTAGTTTGAAAATACCTCCGAAGGTATTATTTATGGAATTATGGTTTCCGTAGATAATATCTGCAGAAGCACAATACTGCAGCAAAGTTGCTGCTCCAGCCACATACTTTTTATTTTTAAAATGTTTAACTGATAATTAAATTATAAATGTAATTTTCATAGATTTTTTATTTTTTTTCTAATAGGCTACTGGATTACGTTAACAAATTAGTTGTGTTAACGGTTTTAAACCGTTTAACTACCACAAATAGAGTTTTAGAACTTTAAATTGTAAAACCCTATTGTATTGGGTAAACAGTTTGTCCGGATTAACCTTATATTATCAAACTGTTTATAGATTATGCCGATTTTTTACAATATGATATTCTAGCATTAATTCGGTCTAATTGTTCATTCCACACAATAGGGTTTTAAAAATAATTTCAATGGTAAAACTTTGCCTGTGATTTAACCCGCAAATATCGCATATTATTTTAAAATCAGAATTCTCTATAATGTTAATATGGAATCATTCAATTAGGAAAAATGAGTCTAGATATGACATATATAGTTGATTCTCCGTATTCTTCTTCATTGTTAGACAAAGTAGAAAAGTCAATTTCTGACTTCTTTCTTCTCCTTTTGATACTTTTGTTTAATGAACCATAGAATATCTTATTGTTAAATAAATTCGCTATAATTTATAAACTATTTGATTTTTTAAAGTTAATTCGGTTAAACCGTTCAGCATATATAATAGAGTGTTAGGTGGACGGTTCTAAAATTTTGACTCTGAAAATTATATTTATAATTTAATTAAAACTTTAACATTTATAAAAAAAATTGTTTTTTATTTGGCAACAACAGCAAAAAATTGCTACAACAGTGCAGCATTTTTTTTGCCGATGCGTTGCAGAAACTTAGCTGCAATACTGTGCTTCCGTAGATAATACATACATGTGGAAGAGGGAGGGTATTTTCAAACTACAACTTTATTTTGGTCATTTGGCTCTTTCTTTAAATAGGGAGGGGCATTTTGCCGAAAAATTCAGGATAACTTTTTATTTGAATACATCTTGGTAACAACCAAGACCCATCCATAAGCACCGTACCCTACCGTGAATTAATTAATTATTCATACACAGATTTCACCTAATCTTCTTCTATCTTCCAAGAAAGAAAACTCTTACCTTAAGAAATATATGTATGTACAAAATAAAAAAGTAAAAACCCTAAACACAATGCCAAGTATAATTGTCAATAATCATAGTCATATTGCAATTTGATGATATCTCAGTTTTTATTTTATTTTTATTAATATACTGTGTATAAATTATTAGATATGTTACTTGATAATTGTGTTGTAATAATAATAAGGGTTAATTAGCCAGATGCACCACTATGTATTGCTCAATGCACCACATATGTTGTCTAATGCATCATTACGTTTTAAAATGTTGCTAGATGCACCACTCTACCAATCTACCGTTAATTTTTAATGTAAAAACTTTGACGATGCACATGTTGCTGACGTGAAACTGACAACAACATTAGGATAATGTAATATGATAATTAAAATATTAAAAAATAGATAATAAACTAAAACAAAAAATAAAAACTAAAAAGTAGCAAATAAATCACAAAAATTACAATTAAGTTAAGAAGTTCAAATTTTTTTCGAAGTATATTTATTTTGATAATATAAAAAATATATATATATATATATATATATATATATATATATATATATATATATATATATATATATATATATATATATATCATGTTAGTAGCATGAGATCTTCTTCATTTTATACATAGTTTAACGATGTGCTAACATAGTATTGCATCTGGCAACATTTCAAAACATAATGGTGCATTTAGCAACACTAGAAAACAATATGGTGCATCTAGCAACATATAGTCAAAACGTAGTTGTGCATTTGGCTAATTAACCCTAATAATAATAATAAGGCTAAGAGCTTAAAAACAATATGAAGTATAAGTTATGTTACGATCTTGAGGTTATATGAAATCGTATGGAAAAGTGAAAAACAAGAAATTTATATTTCAGACATAGACGCAGTATAATAAAAAAAGAATCAGAGACACTAAATAGCAATAGAGAAGTGTGTTTAAGTTATTAAACCCAAATAAAAAACAAAAGAAGATGCTGAAGAAGATTGTAGAGTGACAAACTCAAAGATTGCTTCTTCTCCTCCAATAATTCCAGCCTCGCTACAACTTGTTGTGCAGGAAGGAAGCAGCAGATGAATACAAATAACAAGACCTTCAAGTATCACCTAAACCAGAAATAAAGATATGGGGAAGCGCTGCTTATTTACTCTACTCGCAAGCAATCTTGGTGTCGAAGCTACTGAGACACATGGCAAATGCCTGGAATGCGGATATGGGGTAACGGTAATCCATGGTGAACAAATCTTTCCCAACCTTTCCAAACTGAAGAATAATCTTATCATGCTGTGGCCCAGCCGTGTCATTATTCTCCGGAGACGCAACCAGCTGGAAGTTTTTAACTGATGCAACCGTCACCCGACCATGGAAGTTGAGGCACCAACATTGGAGTTGTTCGTGCCACCTAGGAGACTTGTTTCGAAGAACAAGAGCCCCACCGTCCTTCACACTAGATTCCACACCGCTTGATTTGGTCCTAAAGAAGGCAAGTGATGTGGTGTCTGGTTTGTTGCTGGTTAATTGTGTTTGTGTCGGGGCACACCCTCCTGGTTCTACTGATGATGAGGGGATAGCATCAATAGTACATTGCATCCTCCTTGGACCCCTATTGTCATTTTAACTCATCTTTAAACAAACAAACAAACAAACACAAGAGTAAGTAGTAGTTCAATCAGCAGCAACATACCTGGTGCCAAGAACATTCAGTTCGTACGCAATGTGCGCCACCGAATAACACCCAGTAGGAACTCTAGGTGACACTTGTCTTAGATTCGGCAGCCTTGTGGAACGACTTTTCACCATTCTAGCTCCTCCACCATGAGGCGGTTGTCCATCAAAGATTGTGAATTTTGTTCCCAGAAAGTTTGACCTTTTAAATAATTTGAAGAACCAACTCGAGATTAATAAGTCAACATCAAACAAGTTGTAATGAGAAAAAGATTGCAGTAGCAAATGCACCTTAGTTTCCCAATATATGAGAAGCTACCCTTTGACGTGTCATCAGCGTGTAGTGAGATGATGTAATCGGTGTAAGTTGCACGCCTACACTTGCGTGCAGCAAGAAGGAACTTCCCATCATCAGCTAATGCTGAGATAAGACCATAATATAGTTCTTTTTTAGGTAAATAAAAATACAGGGTTTAGTTGCTTTGCTTTCTAAGATTAAACTGAAATAATCAAAAGAGCAACAGATAGATAGATAGATGCATACCGTTTGTTAAACCGAGGTAAAGATAATATGTTTGAGTCGACCGGTTTCTTTTGATAAAACATTGCAGTAAAACTTCCCTTGGCCCAGGCTGTAAACAGTAAATGAAAATAACATGAATCAAATACATGTAGCACGTGGCTCAATTATTTCCAAAAAAGTTGCGTCCGAACCCAACAATAAGTGGGCATCTATTATCTATCTTGGAGACGAATCGTTATTAGTTGTTATCGGACCACCATGAATGAAAAAGGAACTACATCATGAATTGATAATGGTCCAAAAAAGTAGAGAGGCCAAATAGACCTCCACTTTACCACTAATATACATACATCTTCCATAAAAGACATTCATTTAAAAATTGTCCTGCAAAGCCAAGAAGCTGCAGCTGCTCATGACAATCAGAATACAAACTTTATCCCGAGTGCTGCACTTTTGTGTTATCTTAGTAGGATTAGGATTAGCCAAAACACCTTCTTTAATCCTTGCCAAACCAAACTAACAAGGAACCACACATATGATATTAATCAATTTATACAGCAGTATCAAGCTAGGACACTATGTGACTATACAGCTAATCAATCAAGACGAACCGGTCCATTAAATGCCTCCGGATATCTGATTATTCAAATAAATAGGTCTCTGAATAACTCCTCGCCAGTACATCATAAATAAGTAGTTGAGAGTTGATTTTCACATCAACCAAGACTTTTCTCTTTCTATAATTTACAAGGCATATTTGTTGATTTCATCATCTCTAATTGCAGATTGAGTAAATTGAAGTCTTTCTCCAAATTTTGAGAAGCAGCTTAGTGGAGCGGCACATTTAAGATTGAGAAAGAAAAACGAATTTCTGAAGAGGCTGAAATATAAAACCCAGATCATAGTCGAAACCAAGAATCTAAGGAACCTGATAAATGAATAAATTAAAATGGGAAATAGAATATTTTCTCAAATCTTCGGGATTTATTTTCTAATTTACTGATAGTCTAAACTCTAAGCAGCATAATTTGAGCAAAATTGTATGGAAGTAAGGTTTATTTTAGGGAAAGTTATCCACTCAGTTACGTGTTACCCATATATGTATGGGTATTTGGAATCGAATTTGGTGCTTAATACGGCGAATCGGACGAAGGAGTCCGTATTACTACTTACTACGAATAGGGAAGCAGCACAGCGAACCAAAGATGCCGTAATAGAGGGAAATCCGAAAAAGTTGATTACCTGTTTCAATGATATGGGAAACGTTAATTTGGTGGAAGCTTCCGGAGTCTTGACGATCTCCTTCATTAGCAGCCTCCAACTCCTGCAAACTCCGGCACAGGCGACGACGCTCTTCCGCGTGGGCCACACGCTCTCCGACGCCTCGATCCTGACGAGAACCTCCCGAAGAAGCTCCGGCGGAAAGTTAGCCCAGCAGCTTTGGCTCAGCCCATCGGCATCCTCCGGCGAGCCGTCCTGCACCACGCGGCTCGACCGCGACCTCATTTCCTGGATTATGCTTCTAATGGTCATCTATGTATATGTGTGTGGTTCAATTTCTTATCCTGATATTTCGACAAATCCAAACAAGGAATTTCTGAATTACGATAATGGTGGAGATTGCTCAACTGATAAGGACGAGGGGGAGTTTCTAAGCAGAGACAGAGTTGGAGAGATGAAGGCATCGAATGACAATTAGTGTCTTAAGTTAATGAATTATATATTATTATTACTTAAAAAAATTATGAGTTTATTTAGTATTCCATTCCATAAATAGCCAAACTACGTTTAATTTAATTAGCAGCAACGCTCAACTTTGGAGACTGTCTATATAATTTGCTATTTGGATTTTTTCTTTTAACAATTTTTTTTTTTCTAAACAAATTACGAATTTTTTTTGGCCAATAACAAATTACGAATTGAATAATTATTATTAATGAAAATTATTTACCCTGAAACTATAAAGAAAAATACTTCGAATCCACTGTACATTATGTTACCCACCACAATACCACATATTATTTGTTGTTTGTTAAATTTGTAAATTATTATTAATTGAAAGTTGGTAAATTTTGAAAAGAGATTAAAGTTGCAATCCAAATTAAAAAATGTATTTAAAGTCAATACTTTACAAATCGACTTGATGTGAATCCAATTATATTAAACTCCAAATAATAACCCATAAAAAATGAAATGTGCTGATTAATTTTTTCATTGAAATTTCCGCAGTTGCATATTCAACATGCACACAATGTGCACGTGTCTTTTGTGTCATTATTTTTTTTAAAAAAATAATGGTGTGTATTGTAACTTTATATTAGTTCACTTAACAATTTATAATTAAAACACAATATTGTTTATTCGGTCTATTGTATACATTCACAAAATTAAGCTAGCAAATAGCTAATTAACTTTTATCTAAAAAAGATTTGGACTAAACTACAGACGTTTGCAATTATAGTTGGATTTTTACTATTAAAAATTGATTAAGCACATCAAGATTTATGTAACAGTTATCAAGATTTATGTAACAGTTAGATTTAATTAATAATTAACATATTTACTTATAAATATGATCCATTTTTGAGTGGCTTGCATTTAAAAAAAATGCGACCTCAGTGGAAAAGTAAATTCAGATTTAATTTGTGAGTAAACTATTATTAATGGGTAAATGAATTAGACTGAGAGATGTCTCCGTGGAAATCTAGGATTTGGATGACGTGGCTTAATCCAAGCCACTACAAGCAATTTCGAAGGAAAAGGATCTAAATCTTATCAGAATATGTCAAAAGAGTTTTTTTTTATGTCAAGAGAGTTAATTACTATTTGGCTTAGATCTCATTCAACCCTCCGGATTTTCCTAAACATAGTTTCGAAAATATTCCACTGACTTATTAAATTTTCAATAGTGAATTTTAATATGAATGAACAAGTGAAAATATCTGTTTATAATTAATGTACGCAATTCCAATGGCACCTTATCTTGGTCATTAGGTGGCACCAATTTTAGGTGATGAATGATGATTATCTTCTTTATAATTTAAGTACTCCTCCTACCACAACAATTTAGAATCTTCTACTACCTTCACCTTTATATATAAAATAAAATATGGATATATTTACTTTTAAAAATTTCAACTATCATATATATTTATATGATTTAACTTTTTGTAGCCTCCATGCACCAAGTTTTGATTTCAACATTTTTTTATTTTATTTTATCCAACTATCGACAGTTAAATACTTTGTTAATTTGGTTGTTTGACTTGTATTTTTTTATTTAACAATTTATTTTGAATCAAGCGTGTCTCTCTTTAATAATAATGGATTGATTTCATACACTAATGGATTTACCGGGTTCTTGGTGAGATTCTTAAGCTGCACCTGTTTTAGTTTTGTACGAATGATGAATTGAGTTTTAACTTGATTACTCCTTTTGATACTTAAATGAAATATAGTAACTGTTGAAATTATGGTAAAATATAAAGTTATAGGCGACGATTTCAGAAGATTAAGGAATAAGTAATTTAGAAGTTGTTTTAGGCTACGCCAAAACTACAAGACCACAAAAACGGTACAAAAAGACGATGCCACCAATAAACTCATCCTATTAAAAAATGATGAGGTATCAACCAGCTTAATACCGACTTGAAGAAAATCCATCCTCTTAAGGAATGGTGAGGTGACAACTGATTTGATCATGTGTGTCGGGTTCCTTCTTCGGGTAGACCGTTCGCACCGAGATCCTTCGTTTAGTGAATTCCTCTTTTCGTATCCAACTCCTCGCGGTTCTGCAAGAAGGGTGTGCCGGGGGTGCCCGGCGAACCCTCTCTGATGCTTAAATGAGTACGAGACCTAAATAGATAAAGTATTATGGAGAGAAGTCAGAGCTATCAATCATGAACTTAACTTGTAAATGAAAGGCATGGTGTTCTATTTATAAAGTTTGTGGTGCAATAATCCGGTTAAGGATAATGATATCCCGGGATAGTACAAAACCGCGGGTAGGACGGGTATAAGTCATGTTTGGCATCAGAGGGGCCCACTGTGTTTGGTAATATCCACATATGTTTTATACGGGCGTCAGGAACTCGATTATACGCTGTCTATATTTTGCTTGAGCAATCCTTGCACTATAAACAGATGGTATTCATATTCCGAAAATACACTCAAATTTTTTGAAATTCACTCTCAAATTTCGGCCACTTTCGGCAACATAGTGATCCAGATTTCTCACCTCTTGCGACTTCCTGTTGCTCTGGTTTTATTCTTGTTCCGAGATTTAATCTTCTTATTATTTTCTATCTGAATCTCACGTTCTCTTTTGAGTTCAGGTACTGTTTCGTTCGGTTGAACAAATTGTATGCACAATCGTGTCAACGACATTGTTTTATACTGGGAGGTGATCGTCCCTATTTAAACATCGTTGCTTAACCTGAGGGTGAGGTGGGGCGATATTGCCTTAAGGAGACCGTGATCAGCATGTGCCTCAGTTAAAAAATCGTCTTTCCCATTCGATCTACGAATCGCGAATTTCGGTTTTTCATATACATGCAGATTACTCGTTAATTGTATGTTGATTACCGAATAATAAATAATCGGACTTTAGTCCTACATATTTCAGAATTACTATTTTACCCATGTTTCGACTAACATTCTTAAGGCAATTTTTGATCAATTACAGAAAGGGTTTATTCTGAAATATTTGAGTGTTGTTGGTTTCAGGTATTATGGACAACACAGTGATGCCGCTCAAGTGACGAGTATGACAAGTGCGGGGGCTGAACAAGGAACATCGAGTGTAACTGCGCCTGTTACTATGCATGTAACTGTACCTGCAACTGCAAGGGAACTCTGGGCTATCTTGAATCAGGGATGTGAAGCTGAGGATCCCGAACAGAAGAAATATATTGTCGGCCAGTTGTTTGATAAGATGGTTAATAACAAGTCTTGTGTTCTTCAGGTGACTGCACTAACTGCGCTGATGCAGGCTATCCATGAAGCGAATATGACTCTCACAAATTCATTAAAGGTAGCCATCATAATTGAAAAGCTACCCTCGAGTTGGGACAAATTCAAAGGCTACTTGAAGCACAAGCGTAGGGAGATGACCATGGCTGAGGTGGTGCAGAGAATAACCACTCAAGAAAATTCTACATCATGGATCAATCACCTGAATTTGGTAGCTGTCGTGCTGGAGGTGAACTTGATTGACTCCAACCCGAAAGAGTGGCGGTAGGACATCGACGCGACTAAGCATGTTTGCTCGAATAAGGATCTGTTCTTTAATTTTGAGGAAGCGCAATCCAAAGAGTCCCTGTTCATGGGGAATTCGAGCTCATCATCCATCAAAGGGAAAGGCACTGTGAAGCTGAAGATGACTTCCAGGAGAGAGGTTACTCTGACCAACGTGCTGTATGTTCCGGACATCCGAAAAAATTTGGGTTAAGAACCTATGAAAGGTCTGAACTATCACCCATGTTAACGGGAGAGGTCTGAAATTTAAAAAGTTAATAACAGATGTCTGAAATTTCAATTTTGTTGATTTGAGGTTTTCCGTCCATTTTTAGGGTTAAATTTAACAGATTGTGTGAAATGACATTTTTGCCCCTTTAATATTTTGTTTTATTTAATATCTTATTTAAGGAAATGTGAAATGACAATTTTACCCCTAAAGTCAAATTAAAACCACCCAACTCCGGCCACCACCACCCGACTCCGGCGACCACCACCTCGACTCCGACGACCACCACCACCCGACTCCGGCCACCACCACCCGACTCCGGCGACCACCACCTCGACTCCGACGACCACCACCTCGGCTCCGGCGACCCGACTCCGGCCACCACCTAGGCAAAAGAGCTCCGATCGAGGCCAAAAAGCTCCGATCGGGGCCAAAAAGCTCCGATCAGGGCCAAAAAAGCTCCGATCGGAGCCAAAAAAGCTCCGATCGGAGCTTTGTGGCTCTGGTCGGAGCCACAGAGCTCCGACCGGAGCTCTCTGGCTCCGGCCGGGGCCACAGAGCTCCAGATCGGAGCTCTGTGGCTCTGGTCGGTGCCACAGAGCTCCGACCGGAGCTCTGTTGCTCTGGTCGGAGCCACAGAGCTCCGACCGGAGCTCTGTGGCTCCGACCAGAGCCACAAAGCTCCGATCGGAGCTTTTTTGGCCCCGATCGGAGTCCAATCGGGGCCGGTGGCTTCGATTTTGGCCCAATCGGAGCCTTGGTGGTGGTCGCCGGAGTACGGTGGTGGTCGCCGGAGTACGGTGGTGGTCGCCGGAGTACGATTGGTGGTCGCCGGAGTACCGTGGTGGCTTCAAGGGCATTTTGGTCTTTTCACTCCATGCATGTGAGGGGCACACTTGATAGAAGGGCATTTTTGGAATTTTATTTAATTTCCGGTCACATGCAACTTCCGTTAATTTTAACGGAAAAAACTAACGGAGACCGCTGTTATCAACAAAACAGAAATTTCAGACATCTGTTATTAACTTTTTAAATTTCAGACCTCTCCCGTTAACATGGGTGATAGTTCAGACCTTTCATAGGTTCTTAACCCAAAAAATTTAGTGTCAGGGGCCTTACTTGATAAGCATGGCTTCCGAATGTTTTTCAGTCTGATCAGTTTGCACTCTCTAAGAATAATGTCTATGTTGGAAAATGCTTGAGAGTGGGGGTATGTATAAGATGTCTGTAATGACCGTAGCGCCTAAAAATAAGATTATGAATAAGAATGCTTCTTCTGCTTATATGCTTGAATCTTCTAATTTATGGCACGGTAGACTAGGACATGTTAATTATGAATGTTTGCGAAGATTGGTTAGCATGGAACAAATCCCTAAATTCGGAACTGGCAAAACACACAAGTGTGAAATATGTGTGGAAGCTAAGCTTACAAAAAGTCGTTTCCTCCGGTTAGAAGGAACACAAAACCTCTCGATTTAATACATAGCGATGTTTGTGACTTGAAATATGTCCATACACGAAGAGGTAATAAGTACTTTATCACGTTTATGGATGATAGTACGAAATACTGCTATCTCTATCTAATGAAAAGCAAAGATGAAGCTATACAAAAATTCATGCAGTATAAAACAGAAGTTGAGAACCAACTTGACAAAAAAAAATTAAAGTACTACGCAGTGATAGAGGAGGCGAGTACGAATCACCGTTTCGTGATTTTTGCGCTGAACATGGTATTATTTATGAAGTTACGACACCTTACTCACCCCAATCAAATGAGATTGCAGAAAAGAAGAATCGAACGTTGAAGGATATAATGAATTCATTATTGATTAGTTCTGTGTTACCGCAGAACATGTGGGGCGAAACTATTTTAACTAGAAATTACCTTTTAAATAAAGTGCCCCGTAAGAAGGAAGACAAAACTCCTTTTGAGCTGTAGAAAGGAAGGAGACCTTCTTACAAACACCTTCTAATGTGGGGGTGTCTTACTAAAGTAATGATACCTCTACTGAAAAATGTGAAAATCAGTCCAAAAACTGTTGATTGCATTTTTATAGGATATGCTTAGAACATTAATGCTTATTTTTTTCTTGTGTACGAATAAAAAATATCAGATATACACAAAGATAAGATAATAGAATCAAGAAACACGCATTTCTTTGAAGATAATTTTCCGTCTAAGTCAAAAGGGGAAGAGAGCTCCTCGAGGCAAGCATATAAGACTATATATAGATGTAAATAGTCAAGACCAAGAACATGATAATGTTGAAGTTGAGACAAAATTCGAAACTGAGGTCGAGCCCAGGAGAAGTAAAAGGGCTATGATTGAAAAAGCCTATGGTGCAGATTTTCTGACCTATATGGTTGAAGCCGAATCCTAGACTTACCAAGAAGCTGTGAACTCTTCTGAGGGATCTCTATGGAAAGAGGCAATAGATAGTGAAATTGAATCTATCTTGCAAAACCATACTTGGGAGCTAGTGGATCTTCCACACAGAAGCAAACTACTAGGCTAAAAATGGATTTTTAAACGAAAGATGAAAGCAGATGGTTCTATAGATAAATATAAAGCCCGACTTGTGATTAAAGGTTATAGACAGAAGGAATGTCTTGATTACTTTGACTCATATTTACCCGTGACGAGAACCACGTCCACAAAAATAGTACCTGCAATTGCGGCCCTCCGAAATCTTGCAGTACATCAAATGGATGTGAAGACAACTTTCTTAAATGGAGTCTTAGAAGAAGAGATTTATATGGAACAACCCGAGGGTTTCTCAGGTCCAGGACAAGAAAAGAAGGTATGCAAACTCGTCAAGTCATTATATGATCTAAAGCAAGCACCAAAACAATGGTATAAATTTTTTGATAGTGTCATGATAGAGATGGGCTTTAGAATTAATGAATACGACAAGTGTTATATTACGGGGAGTAATCACTACGGAAACTTAAACATGGTATGTGCTAGTAATATCAATTACGCAGCAGAAATTTTACACATACCTCAAGAGTAACCGTAGTTCGAGATCCTTGCTCGAGGGAGTTCGCGATCCTCCGGTCGGAACCCGTAGAAGTTCTTGTGAAAGAAGCCCTACGCGGTATAAGCTCCACAGCAAAGCCTCTGATTGATTCTTGGCACAGGGACAGATCCTTGGAGAGTTTGCTCGAAAGCAATTTGGCACACCCTTGCTGAGGTACTTGGTGCGGCCAAACCTATAATGTGGGGATGAGGGTTTTTCTCTCTAAAACTCTCTTGTGAGGGAATTATGATTAACCCTAAAATTTCCCTAACACCTCTTATTTATAGGAGGAGTAAAGTGGACAAAAGTCCACTTAACCCCACCATAAACATTCGCCCGGCCTATGTATTTGGGGAGACCCAATTTTGGGCCTCCCATTTCAATTGAGATTTGGGTCTAGCCCAATTACCCTAATGTGACATTTACCCAAGTACATTAAGTAAACTATGCATATTATGGGCTATTACAGCGCCCATCACCATATGCTTACATCTCCCACTCGTCGGAATGGGAGGGTGCCTGTTAATGTATTGTTGTCCAAATCCGCATCAACATTTCTCCCCTCTGATCTGCTCCATGCTTCCGAATAGTTCATACGAGGTATGCCGTGCGACCGGCGGATAGGACAAGCATCGTGCTACTCATCTGTTAGGAGTATTGTAGTGCCCGCAGAACGTTGATTCCCTTTACTCTAATCAACCTGATATAAACAACATTCATATATTGTACCGCGCTGTATCCTAGGTCAACTGATAATTCTCCATTTGTCTAGTTTCCACAAAAGAACACTTCTCCAAGGCATCTGTACAAGTATTCACAACCTTCAACTAATATCCGACTGGTGGCCACCTAGTGAATACAAGAACCGGTGAATTACAGGTGAACTTGACCATCCCCATCGCTCATACCCTTAGTCAAACCCAACCGGTTTCCAGGACGTGGTCACTGGGCCTTTTTGTTCAGCACTACACTTATACGTCGGGAAGCGAGCATTGTGCCTGACCTTAGGTATGAGTTCTGAGTCCACGAGGATACTTCGGGTGCCTCTTCATAAGGCTCCCGGGATCAATCACACGCTCGAGGTGAAGAATTTTTCGCCCGCCAGAATCACGAGGATTCCTTCCTAGCACAACCGAGCTGTGACCCCGTGGTCGGACGTGGCACGCGTAGTATGAAGCACGCGTTGATAGCATACCTGAACCTTTTGGGTTGATGGGAAAGGGATATGTCAATCATGCTATCACAGATTCTCATCTGGCCCAGAATGTGGTTAAATGACGAACGAAGTTCATCACAGCGATATGTGAAACGAAGATCACATCTAGTTACTTCGAAACTAGATAATCGTCTCGCTTAATCAGGTTTATCCCCCTGACTCTTAGCCAGTCTTGTTTGGTGGAGGCCTCCCTCCATCACAAGATGACCGTACATGTGTGACTAGGTAATGCCCACATTTGACATAGTCTATTGCGTCCTCCTACGACTTAGTTTATAGACCGTAAATCTGATGTAATCAAAACATTATGACGTCGATTGATCATAAACTCGGTTGCAATTCTTTCGATTACAAAATGTAACTTTATAATATCATAATGTTATCATAGATACATGCCATTTCTAAACCCTACGCAATCCAAGCAGTTTTATATGCTTTTCGAATATTTCCTTGCGTAGTGGCTTAGTTAATGGGTCCACAATCATATGATCAGTGGACAAGTATTCCATAGTGATTATATTGTCTTCCACCATAGATTTGTTGGATTACGGGGACGTAATACTACGGAATTCTAAACGTGTACTAGTAAGTAATCTAATTACACAGCGGAATAATGTACACATACCTCAATAGCTTTCCTGCCCAAGAACGTTGTGGAGGGAGTTCCGATCCTCCGGTCGGAACCCGTACAAGTTCTTCGTGAGAAGAAGTCCTACGCGGTATAAACTCCACAGCAAATCCTCTGATCGATTCTTCAACGGGGACAGAACCTCGGACTGATGTGCTCCGAAAATCTCAACTAAGGGTGAGAGGGTTTCTCTCAAGTTCTTCAATGGAGGGACTTATTAATTTGATTGTGTGATAAACCCCTTAGGAGACCCCTTATATATAGCATTGGTGGAGTGGACAAAAGTCCACTCCAACCAATGTGGTACATGGTTCGGCCGAACCATGCTAATTAATGGGGAGGCCCAATGTTGGGCCTCCCATGTCAATTAGGGATTGGGTCTGGCTCAATTAACCTAATGTGACAATTACCTAATTAACTTAGGTAATTTCCTTAACATTGACGGGCTACCAATTACGGCGCCACGTCACCACATGCTAACAAGATTTAGCATAAAAATATTTCACATCAATGTGTTTGGTCCTACTATGGTACTTCAGATTCTTAACTGCCGCAATAGCTGCCTGACTGTCAGAGAACACCTTCATAGATTTACTCTCGACGTCACCATTAAGCAGCGCAGTAAGAAGCCTTTTCAGCCACACTGCTTCCTGTGCATTCTTAGAGAGAGCTACGAATTCTGATTCCATCATTGACAGCGCGACACATGTTTGCTTCTTGCTCGTCCATGAAATGGCGGCTTTAGCAAGGAGGAACACTACCCATGTGGTGGACTTACGATCATCCGGATCGCCAGCATGGTCGGCGTCACTGTAACCGGTCAGTTCTAACTTCCCGCCCTCATAGCACATAGCATAGTCGGCAGTACCTTTCAGATAACGAATTATTCGTTTTACAGCCTTTAAATATTGATAGCCAGGATCTGACTGGAAACATGCTACTAGGCCCACGATATAACAGATATCCGGACGAGTGCATTACATGGCTTACATCAAACTACCAACCATGATTAAATATTCTGCACCCTTCATCTGTTCGCGCTCTGCCAGGTTCTTGGGGCCGTCACGTTTTGACAGTGCGCACCCAAATACCACCGGCGTATCCACGGGTTTGGCATCCTGTAATTTGAACCTTTTCAACAGCTTGTTGATATAGGCTTCTTGAGACAGACACAATTTCCGGGTAGCCCGATCTCTAGAAATTTTAATGCCTAAGATATACGTGCCCTCTCCCATGTCTTTCATCTCAAATACAGATGCTAACCAGGACTTTGACTTATTCATGAAACTCATGTCGTTTGCAGCAATGAGTATGTCGTCCACGTATAAGGTTAAGATGATATACTTGGACCCGGAGGTCTTATAATACACGCACGGATCCTCGTGAAGATTCACGAATCCGTTTCCTATGATTTCCTCGTGGAATCTGCGGTACCATTGCCGAGACGACTGTTTAAGACCGTAGATGGACCTTTGGAGTTTACAAACTTTACGTTCGTTATCAGGAGTAATGAAACCCTCCGGTTACTCCATGTAGATCTCTTCCTCCAGGTTACCGTGGAGGAATGCGGTCTTAACATCCATTTGGTGCAGCTCGAGATCGAGACTTGCGACCAAGGCCAGAATGGCCCGTACTGTTCAACACTGTTGGCGAGTATGTTTCGTCAAAATCCACTCTGTGAAGTTGGGTATATCCTTTCGCAACAAGTCGAGCTTTGTATCGCTTGACCTTCCCATCAGCGGTGAGTTTCAATTTGAGAACCCTCTTGGCTCCTATGGCCCTGCGTCCATCAGGTAAATCAACTAAAGACCATACCGAATTGGCTTTCATTGACGAGATCTCCTCCTCCATTGCATTCCTCCATTCCTATGCCTGAGGTCCTTCCAACGCTTCTTGAACCGTTACAGGTTCGTCACTAGATGTTAGAGTGAAGGTTTCTCCTCTCTCGATGGGAAACTTCTTAGGAGAAATTTTATGCCTTTGGCTACGTCTAGGCTCGTTGTTCCCATCTTGATTCTGAACAATACTCCCACTTGGAAAAATGCTTCTGATCGGAGCATCACTCCAACTGGGAATAACTGCAGTGCTCAAACCTTCTGCTACAACCTTTTTTGGTCGACCCCTTGGTCTCGGGATCCTATCTCTGAGATTAATTCCTTGATCACTAGGATTTGGAACCAAGTTGGTCGGTATACTCAGTATCGGCGGTTGTGGTATTGGTTCGGTAACATGATTATAAAGTTCAACTTGATTCGTCCCTACAACAACAGTGACTGTGGTAGGGTTTATTCCTCCCACTGGATTTACTATGAAAATGTTCACATTCTCATTTATCATGTCATTCACTTGAGTTGCTGGTTCAAATCTCCCACTTGAATTAAGTAAGACCTGATCATCAATGTTATCCTGCTCTAGTTCAGTCAATACTTCATCTGTTTTAATCTCTCCAAGCGTTGGAAATTCGTCCTCAAGAAAAGTTACGTCTCTAGATTCATGTTCGACCACGCCACCATTATCTAGAGCTGACACGAATACGTAACCCTTAGAGTTTTATGAATACCTAATAATGATACTCTTTAGTCCTCTGGGTCCCAACTTTCCGGCTACCAGCCATATGTGTATAGGCACCGCAACCCCAAGGTCGCAGTCTGGTGAGATCTCTCTTGCATGCCACAGCTCATAAGGCGTTGTGTCTACCGCTTTGGTTGGTACAAGGTTTACTATATGAGTGGCAGTCAATAACGCATCACTCCAATAGGAAATAGGTAATTGTGCCTGCGACATCATGGTTCTGACCATGTCCAGGAGAGTTCGATTACGACGTTCAGCTAACCATTCTGTTGTGGTGTGTTGGGGATTGTCGTTTGACGGGATATCCCTCTTTCTTTGCACAACTTATAAAACTCATTAGAGAGATATTCTCCACCTCTATCAGTGCGTAGGCTTTTCACCTTACGTTCCTGTTGATTCTCTACGAGGTTTAGAAAGTTTTTAAAGCAATCTATTGCCTCAGATTTACGAGTAATCAAATGAGTAAACCGGGTAAAGTCGTCAATGAAAGTTACGAAGTATCGTTTTCCATTCCTAGCAGTTACACTCATTGGTCCACAGACGTCGGAGTGAATCAACTGCAATGGATACTCGGCTCGTTGAGCTTCTCCAAATGGTTTTCGGGTGGACTTTCCAGCTAGACAATCATGGCAAGTGAGTTTAGTCACTTTGCTGATACCAGGAAAAAACTCTCTTCGGTCTAATGAATGGACCCTGTCGTAGCTTATATGTCCTAGCCTTGCATGCCATCCGGTTGCGTCAGTCTCTGCTTCCCTGGTGGACAATGCATACATTCTATTCGTGTATATGCTACCATTCAGATCCATGATAAAGAGGCCATAAGAAGAATAGGCATGGCCAAATAAGAGATTGCCTTTATTAATACGAACAAAGTTCTTCTCAAATGATAAAATGTAATTATTATTCATGAGACCGGAAACAGAAACAACATTTCTACGGATTCTAGGAGCAAAAAGGACATTCTCAAGTAGTATGGTCCTGCCATTGTTCATAGACAATTTGCAGTTCCCTACTCCTATGACTTCAACTTGTGAGTTGTCGCCAATGTATATCCTCTTAGAATCCTTTGGCAATCGTCTAAACTTGGCGAACAGTCCCTTGTCATTGGCTATGTGGTCCGTCGCACCTGAGTCAAGAATCCAAGAAGGATTTGAGTCAGTTAACATGACAGTAGAGGAAACAAGAGCTTCCAATACATAACCAACGTCGCATACCTTTTCAGGATGCGATTTGTTGAACCCAGTACCTTCGTCTATTCGGCGTGGACTAGAGTGCCCGCGGACTATCTCCGATTTTAGGCGGAGATTGCCAGGTTTAGGCTTTGTCAACATTTTACCGCCGACTGCCTGTTGTTTCCTTCCTTTGTTCATCCTCTTCCTCTTCCCTTGCCCAGATTGTCCTGGTGCTGGTTTCAATCGAGCCCGTTCTATCTCGATGAATTTCAACACCGATGCAAGATCCAACACAGAACCGCTGGTAGTCAATAAAGCCATAGCTGCTCTCCAAGACTTCGGAAGGGCCCCATGATGGCTTGAATTTTATCACATTCACCCACCTGACCTTGTTCCTCCAGTGGTTTCAAAGCGCTAAGGAGATCATATACCTTTTCCAGTACACTCTTGCTGTAGCTATTAAAGCTTTCTTCCAAGGCAGGTATGAGTGGGTGCAGGAATGCTGCCATGCCGTTTCCGTATCTCAGGAAGAGGGCATCCCAAATGTACTTTGCAATCAGATTCTCATACTCATCATGGAATTCCTGAGACATCTCAGACAGCAGAAGCTCCTTTGCTCTTTTGTCATCTTGCTCCCATTTAAAATAGGCATATGCTAGGTCCTTGGTTAGACCAGCTTATGGGTAGCTCATGGATTTCTGAATGTGACCTAACAGGTCATTGTCCTCCAACAGTGCACTGACATGCTTGCTCCACGAGTCATAGTTTGTCTCAGTCAAAAGCTCATTAGCACAAGATGTTGTCATCTATGCTGTATTTCGTTACTAAACACGATGACAATCATGCACAATCAGGGAGACAATAACATTTTGAGAAAGAATTGCATACATCAAATATCTATTAAGATTGAATTCGACAAATAATGATTCCTCAGTCATCTAAACCAACCGACCACCAGTAAACCAATGGAAGATGGCTGTGAAAGAGTTCACACTATCGCCGTCTTCTGTCTAATAGATCAGTCTCTTAAAACAATTTTAATCGCAAATTACCGGAACAGAAATTTTAAAATAAGCATACCCGATCTTGGATTTCCCAAGGCCTTTTTTGTTTTGGAAAATCATTCCGATGAATTCACTTATGCATACATAATTCTACTATCCATGTAAATTATCATATGCCAGTAACATTCATCATACACACCACACACATGCTTACGCGTCATGCGTCTAATATTCCGAGGAACTCATGTTTGCATTCATAATTCTACTTACAAGTAAATTATCAAATGTAACTTCATCCCTCAACATTCTAGCATACGTGTCAAACATGTAACATTCACATCAATCATACTTATTTGGCGACTGGTTTTCGGTTTTAAAATAATTTTAAACATTAGGGTCTGATTTGCAATTCATGCTTATATAAATTACGCAACATTCTAGACATGAATCATAGCATTTACAACCATCATAGCATATCTATCCTAGTGCGCATTCCATATATTTAAACAGGGCTCCGCCCACGACATGCAATTTCCAGCTAGCTTGACTATGTCAAGACAACATTTCTAATCATGCATCAATATATATATTGAATAATAAACAATTGCAATTCAGCCCTCAAATTAATCCTGTCCCAAAAACTTGTATCTCCGAGATCCATCCCCATAATCGAAACAAGGCATAAATGTTAGCAAC
This sequence comes from Clarkia xantiana subsp. parviflora, assembly GCA_036873135.1. Lineage (NCBI taxonomy): Eukaryota > Viridiplantae > Streptophyta > Magnoliopsida > Myrtales > Onagraceae > Clarkia > Clarkia xantiana. The sequence continues at coordinate 30,792,354 of JAPTYO010000004.1, forward strand.
CCTATGAGCACTGTGTAGTCCATTTCGAGGTTCAAAAACATTTGGATTTTAAAATATGACCTCCCTATTTTAATTGACTTGAATTCAGTTTGGAAAATAATTTTCGGTTCAGTCTGTTTTTGGTCCAGTTTGGTTCAGAAGATCCGGTTCGATCCGGTCCGGAAAATCTGGTTCGGCCCGGCAAAATCCGGTTCAGTTCGGTCCGAACCGGTCCAAGAAAATATGGTTCAGTTCGGTTCGGTTCAACACTCAAAATCGGTTTGGTTAGATTCACTTAATTACCCCCGTCCGACCCGGCCCGAATAGGTCGAACCGATTGAGAAAATCCGGTTCGGTTTTATTTCGTCCCGGTTTAACATATTGGACCGGCCCAATAACTAAAATTTAAAAGGTTGGGCCGAAATGCATACTTGTGGCCCAAGTAGGGTTTTAAAGTCCACAAATATTTAACTTGACCACCAAGTAACATTAATTATATAAAATAATTTCCAATATTAAAAAAAAAATATATATATATATATATATATATATATATATATATATATATATATATATATATTTCAGATTAAACACAAACATATATATATTTATTGCTAAGATTCTATTTATAAGATTAAATCAATCAACAATATATATATATTGTCAATATCTTAAATAGGGTAACAAATTTACTGACAATATATTTTCTCAATCTTTTAGGTAACTAAATCTATCAATAATAACGTGAATCTATCCTAATGTTCCTAATTATAGATATATTTTTACCTTAATTAAAAATTAAAATATGGTAAACAATATTATTTTAATAATTTTATTTGTTTGTGCCGAAATTTCTTTACTTAGTGACCAAGAAATTTTTAAAAAAATTTACCTTGAAAATTGCTAGAATTTTCAGCACAAACACCTAATTAGGAACAAGTGGTCAAATTTTAAGATCAAATTTTAATAAGATCTACAATCCAATGTTTAATTTTGATTTCTTGAAGATCACGAACATTAAATTAACCAAGAACATGAAAATTCCGGACCCATCATAAAACACTTAAAAATTCGAAAATTTTAAATCTTTTTACTTAAAAAATTTCGGTCCAAAATTAAAAATTTCAAGAACACCAATTTATCAAAATCATGAACTCCTAACACATGCTCTGATACCACTGTTAGATTACGGGGAGTAATCACTACGGAAACTTAAACATGGTATGTGCTAGTAATATCAATTACGCAGCAGAAAGTTTACACATACCTCAAGCGTAACCGTAGTCCAAGATCCTTGCTCGAGGGAGTTCGCGATCCCCCGGTCGGAACCCGTAGAAGTCCTAGTGAAAGAAGCCCTACGCGGTATAAGCTCCACAACAAAGACTCTGATCGATTCTTGGCACAGGGACAGATCTGTGGAGAGTTTGCTCGAAACCAATTTGGCACACCCTTGGTGAGGTACTTGGTGCGGCCGAACGTATAGTGTGGGGATGAGGGTTCTTCTCTCTAAAACTCTCTTGTAAGGAAATTACGTTTAACCCTTAAATTTCCCTAACACCTCTTATTTATAGGAGTAAAGTGGACAAAAGTCCACTTTACCCCACCATAAACATTCGATCGGCCTATGTATTTAGGGAGGCCAAATTTTGGGCCTCCCATGTCAATTGGGATTTGGGTCTAGCCCAATTACCCTAATGTGACATTTACCCAAGTTCATTAGGTAAACTATACATATTATGGGCTACCAATTACGGCGCCCATCACCATATGCTTACAGCTCCCACTCGCCGGAATGGGAGGGTGCCTGCTAATGTATTTTTGTCCAAATCCGCATCAAACAATTCTCCCCTTTGATCTGCTCCATGCTTCAGAATAGTTCATACGAGGTTTGTCGTGCGACCGGCGGATACGACGGGCATCGTGCTACTCATCTTTTAGGAGTATTGTAGCGCCCGTGGAACGTTGATTCCCTTTAATCTAATCAACTTGTTATAAACAACATTTATATATTGTACCGCGTTGTATCCTAGGTTAACTGATAATTCTCCATTTGCCTAGTTTCCACATAGGAAAACTTCTCCAAGGCATCTGTACAAGTATTCACAACCTTCAGCTAACATCCGGCTGGTGGCCACCTAGTGAATACAATAATCGGTAATTTACGGGTGAACTTAACCATCCCCATCGCTCATACCCTTAGTAAAACCCAACCGGTTTCCAAGACGTGGTCACTGGGCCTTTTTTGTTCAGTACTACGCTCGTACGTCGGGAAGCGAGCATTGAGCCTGACCTTAGGTATGAGTTCTGAGTCCATGAAGATACTTCGGGTGCCTCTTCATAAGGCTCCCGGGATCAATCACACGCTCGAGGTGAAGAAGTTTGCGCCTGCCAGAATCACGAGGAGTTCTTCCTAGCACAACCGAGTTGTGACCCCGTGGTCGAACGTGGCAAGCGTAGTATGAAGCACGCGTTGATATCATACCTGAACCTTTTGGGTTGATGGGAAAGGGATATGTCAATCATGCTATCACAGATTCTCATATGGCCCAGAATGTGGTAAAATGATGAACGAAGTTCATCACGGTGATATGCGAAACGAAAATCACGTCGAGCTACTTCGAAACTAGATAATCGTCTCGCTTAATCAGGTTTAACCCCCTGACCCTTAGCCAGTCTTGTTTGGTGGAGGCCTCACTCCATCACAAGACGACCGTACTTGTGTGACTAGGTAAGGCCCACATTCGACAAAGTTTGGCAGAGGATTGCGTCCTTTTACGACTTAGTTTATGGATCGTAAATCTGATGTAATCAAAACATTATGACGTTGATTTATCATAAACTTGGTTGCAATTCTTTCGCTTAAAAATGTAACTTTCTAATATCAAAATGTTATCACAGATACATGCCATTAAATAAGCATACCCGTTCTTGACTTTCCCAAGGCCCTTATGATTTTGTAAAATTATCCAATAATTTACGCATGCATATTTATAATTATAATACATCTAGCAAATCATCATACCATGCTTACGCGTCATGCGTCTAATGTTCCTAGCATACATAATTCTACGTAAAGTAAATTATCACATACGTTCTATTGTGAACGTCCTAGTATACGCGTCAAAACATGCAATATCCGCACACATCATGCATAATTGGCGACTGGAATTTTCGGTTTATTTAAAACGCTTTGAAAATATTAGGGGCTGTTTTGCAATTCATGCTTACAATCAATCATGCGAATTTCTAGACATGGATTCTAGGCACTTTCAATCAGCATAGCATGTCTATCCTATTGCGCAAACCATATATTTAAATCCCAGAGCTCACTGCTCGCAATATAATATCCAGCTAGCTTGACTAAGTCAAGACGACAATTCTAATTATATCAAAATATAAGACGCAAAAAGTAAACAATTGCAAATCAGCCCACTAATTTAATCCAGTCACAAAAACATCAAGTCCGAGATCCATCCCCATAATCGAAACTAGGCATTAGGGTTTTGATTGAAACCGTGTATGAAAACACAAACCCTAAGAGCACTGTTTAGGCTAATTTTAAAGTTCGAAAACATTTTGGATTTAAAATTTGACATCCTATTTTATTGAACAATTTAAAATTTACGAAAATTTTAAAAAGTGGTTCGGTCCAATATTTTAAAATCTGGTTCAATGCGGTCTGATTTTAAAAATTCTGGTTTGGTCCGAAACGGTTCAATAAAATAAGATAGTGGTTCGGTTTATCACTCAAAACCGGTTAGGTTAGGTTCAATTTAGTTACTACGGTCCGACCCGACCCGACTAGGTCGACCCAATTAAGAAAACCCGGATTGGTTTTATCCGTTCCGGTTTAGCGATTGGACCGGCCCATAAACCCTAGGGTTTGGCCGAAATATGTCTTGTGGGCTAAGTAGTGTTTTAAAGTCTACTAAAAACTTAACTTAGCCACCATGAAATATTAATTATTTAAAATAATTTCCAATATTGCTAATATATATATATATATATATATATATATATATATATATATATATATATATATATATATATATATATATATATAATTCGGCTAAACACACACATATATACATATATATATATATATATATATAAATATTGTCATGATTTTATCACTAAGATGTAAATCAATTAGTAATATATATTATATTATATTATATATATATATATATATATATAATTAAATTCGGCCAAATCACTATATATATATAAATATTGTCAAAATATATTTAGGGATAAAATATATAGACAATATATCTTCTTAATCTTTTTAAGTAACTAAATTCTATCAATATATCTTTATCCCTATCTTTTAGTTATATATATTGATAGTTAATACCTTTTACAATATTATATTATAAACCTATCCATATTTCCCAACTTATAGATATATAGTTACCTATTAATAAAATTTAAAAATGGCAACATATATATTTTATATTAGTGCAGAAATTTTAAAGTCTTGGTGACCAAGAAAATTAATTTTTTACCTAAAATACCCCTAGGGTTTTCGGCACAAACACAAAAACTTGGAAAAGTTGTCAAATTTTAGGATCAAATACTACCTTGATTATTGATGGATATACGCCCAATTTGAACCCGTTGACTTCCGAATCGTTTTATTTTTATCACCCTGTTAATGATTGTAAATCGAAACTTCGACCCAAGCACCCCGCGGAAACACCAACGGTCCGGACGAGGCCAAAATACTCATCCGTACCGAGGTAAACTCACCTAGGTGAGGTCGGGTGGCCACACCCGACCTCCCCTAGGGGAGATCGGGTCAGCCAACCCGATCTCCCCTAGGGAGGGGTTGGGTGGCCACACCCAACCCCTACCCTTGGGGGTCGGATTTTCCTCCCCCCAAGGGCCCCGACACCATTTTCCGACTCCCACAATTGGATTATTCCCGCCAACCTCTCCGTGCTTTAAGGTCTTAATTACGTGATTAAGGACTAATTAATTGTGTTTAAAGATTAACGATGTCATTAAGCTACCTTAATGACACCGTTGCCTATAAATACAATCCTTCCACCATTCATTTGAACATCTTGATCATCTTGGCTAAGTATACAATTTAGCTCTGACATCTCACTAGCTTTATCTCTCTAAAAGTATTATACTGACTTAGGCATCGGAGAGGGTACATCAAGCACCACCACCCCCCCCCCCTCCGTGCTTGGTATTGCCCCTCTTGCAGGGCGAGAAGAGAAGAGAAGGCGAAGGACAGAAAGATACGGATTAAGACGATAAGACTCAAGAGCACCGAACCCGCAATTTCTCCAGTGAGGAATAAGGCTTAGGTCGACCGCCCGTTGACTTGAGACTTAGAACCTAACACTTGGCGCCGTCTGTGGGAAACGCTACGACAAGTCATGGCGTACCACTGTTATTCTAAGATCACCACTTTACAAGATTCGGGAGAGTCACGCCAAGCGCGTACACCTCCTACCAAACAAGCATATGTCGACAGTCTAAGAGGAAGAGTAACACCTCTCGTCCAGAAACTAAGTGTAATAGCAGCAGACTATCATGTCTACGTATCTCGGAGCGGCTATCATGTCCGCGCATCTCGGAGCGGCTATCATGTCCGCGTATCTAGGGGCAACTATCATGTCCACGTGACTCTAGGCGGCTATCAGGTCCGCGCCTCTCGGAGTGGCTATCATGTTCACGCGGTAATAAGCAGCTATCACGTCCGCACATCTTGGAGTGGCTGTCATGTCCACCCCTCTCTAGGCGGCTATCATGTCCGCATATTGTTCAACGATTATTGTGTTCACAGGTAATGGACTATATACAGGTTCAGGAGACGCACCAAGTAGACACTCTACCTTGGGAAAAACCAAATACGGGTCGCAAGACACACTCTACCTTGGGGAAAACCAAGTAGCGGTGCAGGAGGCACACTACCTTGAAAACGCCAGGTTGTGGCAACAACATGGATAGGCACGTCGCCTCGCCGACCTCTGACCGACGCCATGGAAGGGTATGTCGCCTCGTCCGACCTCTGGCCTTCTCCCTACCTCGGAAACTTCAAGTAGCTGTCGCGGAGTGCACCCTACCTTAGGAAAAACCAAGTAGCAGCTGTGGAATGCACCCTACTTTGGAAAACCCAAGTAGCAGTCGATACAATAGTCGCCACCTCGTGTCCGAAACGACTACGGTGCGAACATCCCGACAAGGGGGCAACTCCACACCTACGAATTTACAAGTTCACAACTACTACATAGCGAACATCCTCTATACGGGGACAACTCTATGTCAGTACGGGCCTCGTTTCAACACTTTATACAGCCTATATGGCACTACATGCGTTTGCGCTACCCAACACATGTTTATCATGAGATGTTCATCGACAACATATCAGGAGGCCTAACACCTCGCGACTAAGGGGCAAGTGCCCCTACTTGGCCACGTCACTACATATACTCTCCCTCTGGGGGCATTCACCTCAATGATCTTGGGGGCAATACTATATCAACAAGGGTCATGTCCCTCGGCATATACATTGAGAACATACTTCTATTGTAAGATGTTCATCAACGACGCGGCGGATGCATGGCACCTCGCAAGTCCAGGACCCTCGTGTCCGCGACACACTTTCCCTTATATAGGGTAAGGGTAAAGGTTTGGCTTTCCTTAACTCATCTAACTCTTTTTATGAGTCTTTAGCATATACACATGCTTACATACCTGCGCGTACATATGCATGTCTACACCCACTTCCATACTTGTGTTCCTACTTGCATGTATGCTAGTACACATTTTCACATTCATGATACATCCATGTTCACTCAAGGTAACATCCTATGGATTTATTTTTAAGTATCCCATACTTAGAGAAATTTTAGACCAAAATTAAAATTTTTCTCCACTTAGACTTATCCCGGCATGAAATTGAAGCATGGACCCGTTTAGCTGTATTCATATTACATCCCCACGCGAGCATATATTTTTCAAGTATACGCCCATGGCGGGGATAGATTTATTTCCATCTCAGACGGACACGTGCTTGGACACGTGTCCGTGCTATTCTGACGTTTGCAATTCCTCTATCTTATAAGGCAGGGGGCAGGGTCAGAGACACACATCCATGGGTAAGTAAGTATTCCGACAAAAGGTAAAATCCCGGCTTCAAAATGCGCGTGTCATACCATCCTAAAATAGAGTCAATCAAGGGCCAGGCCATTGGTTGACTCGGGGGCATGTGATGGATATACGCCCAATTTGAACCCGTTGACTTCCGAATCGTTTTATTTTTATCACCCGTTAATGATTGTAAATCGAAACTTCGACCCAAGCACCCCGCGGAAACACCAACGGTCCGGACGAGGCCAAAATACTCATCCGTACCGAGGTAAACTCACCTAGGTGAGGTCGGGTGGCCACACCCGACCTCCCCTAGGGGAGATAGGGTTGGCCAACCCTATCTCCTCTAGGGAGGGGTTGGGTGGCCACACCCAACCCCTACCCTTGGGGGTCGGATTTTCCTCCCCCCAAGGGCCCCGACACCATTTTCCGACTCCCACACTTGGATTATTCCCGCCAACCTCTCCGTGCTTTAAGGTCTTAATTACGTGATTAAGGACTAATTAATTGTGTTTAAAGATTAACGATGTCATTAAGCTACCTTAATGACACCGTTGCCTATAAATACAATCCTTCCACCATTCATTTGAACATCTTGATCATCTTGGCTAAGTATACAATTTAGCTCTGACATCTCACTAGCTTTATCTCTCTAAAAGTATTATACTGACTTAGGCATCGGAGAGGGTACATCAAGCACCACCCCCCCCCTCCGTGCTTGGTATTGCCCCTCTTGCAGGGCGAGAAGAGAAGAGAATGCGAAGGACAGAAAGATACGGATTAAGACGATAAGACTCAAGAGCACCGAACCCGCAATTTCTCCAGTGAGGAATAAGGCTTAGGTCGACCACCCGTTGACTTGAGACTTAGAACCTAACAATTATAAAATGGTGTCGAGGTCAAACATGAGTACGCCGGGAAGCGAGCATTGAGCCAGACTTTAGGTATAAGTTCTGAGTCCGTGAGGATACTTTGGATGCCTCTTCATAAGGCATCCGGGATCAATCACACGCTCAAGGTGAATAATTATGCGCTCTTTGAATCACAAGGATTCTAGCTAGAACAACCGAGCATGACCCCGTGGTCGAACGTGGCACGCGTAGTATGAAGTACGCGTCGATAGCACACCTGGTAAAGCCAGAGATGGGATATGTCAATAATGCTATCGCAGAATATCTCATCTGGCCTTGAATGTGATATATATAGTGATGGACAAAGTCCAACTCGGCGATTTACAAAATGAAGATTAAGTCATGCTGTTAAGCGTGACAATGTTATCGTTTTGTTTAATCAGGTTTATCCCCCAGATTCTTAGCCAATCTTGTTATGGTAGAGGTCCCTCTCTCCTTACAAGATGACTGTGCCTGTTTGACGAGGCAAGGTTCACATTCGACATAATTTTGGTGGAAGAATTTTACTTCTTCCTACGACTTAGTTTATAGACCGTAAAATCCGATGTTGTTAATCATTATGACGTCGATAAATCATAAACTCAAATTTCAATTCTTTTATTCAATTGAAACATAATTTCAAATCAAAATGTTATCACTTTTACAAGCCACACAGTTTAAGCCCTACGTAATCCAAGCAGTTTTACGTGCTTTTCAAAAATTTCCCTACGTAACGGCTTAGTTAAAGGGTCTGCGACCATATTGTCTGTAGGCAAGTATTCTAAAGCGATTGTGTTGTCTTCAAGAACCGACCTAGCATAATTGTATTTCACATCAATGTGTTTTGTCCTACTGTGGTACTTTGGATTCTTAACTGCCGCAATGGCCGCCTGACTGTCGGAGTACACCTTCACAGGTTTACTCTTCTTGTCGGTGCCAATTAATGCAGTAAGAAGCCTTTTCAGCCAGACCGCTTCTTGTGCGTTTTTAGAGAGGGCAACGAATTCTGATTCCATAGTGGAAAGCGCGACACAAGATTGCTTCTTGCTTACCCATGATATGACAACATTAGCAAGGAAGAAAACTCCTCCTGTGGTGGACGTACGATCATCCGGATCGCCACCGTGGTCGGCGTCACTATAAGGTCAATTCGAGCTGATCGCCCTCATAGCACAGAACGTAGTCGGCAGTACCTTTCAGATATCTGATAATTCGTTTTACGACCTTTAGATGTTGATTACTAGGATCTGATTAGAATCTTGCTACTAGGCCCACAGCGTAACAGATGTCTGGCCGAGTACAGAGCATGGCGTACATTAGACTCCCAACCATCCTCAGATACTCTGCATTCTTCATCTGTTCACACTCCTGCTGGTTTTTTTGCCATCACGCTTCGATAGCGCACACCCGAACACAACCGGCGTATCCACGGGTTTAGCATCCAGTATTCTGAATCTTTTCAACAGTTTGTTGATATATGATTCCTGAGATAGACATAATCTCTAGGTGGCACGATCTCGGGCAATTTTGATGTCTAAGATGTACGTAGCCTCTCCCATGTCTTTCATCTTGAATGTTGATGCTATCCAAGACTTTGATTTATTCATAAAATTCACGTCGTTCACAGCAATGAGTATGTCATCCACGTATAGTGTTATGATGATATACTTAGACCCGGAGGTCTTGGTGTATACGCAGGGATCCTCGTGAAGATTCACGAATCCGTTTCCAACGATTTTCTCGTGGAATCTGCGATACCATTTCCGAGACGATTGTTTAAGACCGTATATAGACCTTTGGAGTTTGCAAACTTTGCGTTCTTTGCCAGGAGTAATGAAACTCTCCAGCTGCTCCATATAGATCTCTTTCTCCAGTTTTACTTGGAGAGGTTTGGTCTTAATGTCCATTTGATGCATGCTCGAGTTCGAGACTTGCAGTCATGGGCAAGGACGGCCCTGACTATGGTGTAACGCATAGTCGCTGAGTCCGTCTTTATCAAAGTTCACTCCATGAATTTGGGTATATCCTTTCGCAATTATTCGAGTTTTGCACCACTCGAAATTTCCACCATAAGTGAATTCTAAGATTTCACTTTCTAGTTCTGTGGTTAATAGATAAATCAACTAAAGACTAAAACTGAATTAGTTCTTATTTAGGCAATTTCATCTTTCATTGTTTTCCTCCATTCCCTCGTTTTGAGGTCCTTCCTTTGTTTGCTGAACCGTTACTGTTTCAAGAACGAATACCAAGATGTGTAACACATCTTATTTGATGGGACACTTCTCGAGAGAAGTCCGTTGCCTTTGACTATGTCTAGGCACGTTAATCCCATGTTTTAGTCTGATCGTTACTCCTACTTGGAATAATGCTTCTTATCGGGGCATTACTCCCACTGGGAACAATGGTGGTGGTTGAAGTTACTTGGAATATCCTCTCGGTCTCGGGTTTTTACCTTCGAGATGTATTCATCGATCACTAGGATCTGGAACCAAGTTGGTTATTCCACTCCCACTAGGAAAAATGGGTAGTTGAAATAGTTCATTATTATGATTATCAGGTCCGACTTGATTCGCATTTTGAAATTTAGTGATGATTATGTGTGAGGGGGAGTGAGCCCTCTCACTGGATTTATTATGAAGACGTTTTCATCATCATTTACCAAATCAATCACTTATGCTATATCAATTCTCCCACTCGAAGTAAGTGGGACCTGAGAATTTCCATCAGCCATCTGTTAACTCAATCAGTACTAGCTTGTTTCGTTCTGCAAAGCGTTGGAAATTCATCCTCAAACTTTTATAATGTGTCATGTTTATTCACGAAACCATTGTTCCAAGCTAATTTAAGACTCGTATTCTTCGCGAGTAGTGCGTACTCTTAATGAATACTCGTTTTAATGCGCAAATTAATGCGTCTTTGTGATAAGGTTTTACCCGAATCATTCATTAGCTTTTATGGTAACGTGTTAACCAGTTTTGTCAGAACATAGTATTTTACATTAATGTGAGTTAAATTAATCTCATCCCGCAGAAACAATTAATGTGTAACTCTAACATTATGTAATTCTGAACTATGTTTCTTGAAGTGTTTAATGAATGCTTTTAGCCAAACTCTTCGTTCAAGGCTAATGGTGAGAGATTCGTTTTACCGACTACTTCTTTTCATTTATTTAACTCATCCATAGATTTATCTATCTTATGGACCATGTATTTAAGCTATCGCTTTTAATGCCATGGTTTATATTCTAATTAGATTGTAGTAGCTGGAAGGCTTAGATAAAATCTAAGTAGTTATCAATGAGTTATATCTGAATAATTACAAACGAAAATTCCGCATTCATAAAAATACTTGATTATTAAATTCGTATTCTAAAACGATGTGTCCCGTCTTTCGAGGTGACATGCGCCTCGCACATACCCGGTTAAAAACCGTGGTTTTGAGAATCGTTTTAGTCTCCAAATTTAAAAGCAAATCGGTTTTAACATGCATATTATTTGGGATACAAATTATAATGGAATACTTTAACAAATAAGGATGCTTGAGCAATGTGTTGAATAGCGTGAATAGGATAAAAACGAACGATGAAAAATTCAATACTCAATTCGAGTATTAGTAAATACCCCGAAAATAATGTGTTCCACCAATAAACTTATTTAAGAGTATTTTCAAACATAAATAAAAGTAGAAGTTTTAAAAAATCTAAAGATAAAGAATCTCTCACCATCTTTATTCTTCCGGGGCATCCTCGATCAGGTCATTGCTTCTGTTTCTCGGTTATGTAATTCAAAAGAAAATGAATTACTCTCGAGTGATTAGAAGCAAAAGAGAACTAATGATTTTCATCATCTTTTCTCTTTACGTACCTTAGGAGGATTAGTGCAAGCATTAGCCAGGTGTCCTTTCACGCCACACCTGAAACACGTTCGAGTTTCCTCTTTACGTGTCTGCTTTGCTTGCTTTTTCTTACCACCAGATTGTTTGCGTTTAAACTTCTTCTGGGATTTGTTCGCCACAAACTTCTCAGTTTTGTTCTGAGAGCTTTTTCTCTTTCTCTTGCGCTTCCCCTTTTGTTCGGTTGGAGCGGAGGATGCAATATACATTTCAGATCTAGACTTTTCAGACATTTATTATTAAAATAACTTAGTTGGATTTTTTCCTTAAAAAAAATCTAATTTTGGTCCGCGCACAACACGCGCGTAGTGCATTCTAAAAAGTGACATGTGACTCCTTGCATTCTAAAAAATATAAATGTTCTCAGTTTGACCCTTTAAAATTTTATAAGTGGCCCATTAGATTTTTTTATCTAGTTAAATTCTCCCCACCCCTGCCTAAAAATCATGGCTTCGTCCCTGAGTATGTTGCAAAAAAAAATCTGCTTACATTTGAATATTATCATTAAAATATAAGTACTTAATTATCACCAAAAAACCAAAAAAGTTATTTAATTACCTTCATTTTTATAGAAACTTGGCCAAATATTTTTAATAGAAACTAAAAAATTTATTTAATTAATCAAATTTTTATAGTTATGAAAATTAAATGTGATTAAAGAAATTATTACTGAAATGGAAATAAATTTATAAAGAATATATATAACTTTTTTATTATGTATATATGTTTAATGAGCAAGTAATAATATAGAAAGAATATCTAGGACTTAATTGTGTATGTATTTTTGGTAACTTATATATGATATGCTTTACCAAAAAAAGACTATTAGATACGTTTGTATTTTCCGGTCCACAGCTGTAGCAGCAACACGGAATGCCTGCCTCAAACCGTCGTCCATTTCCTCCTCACAGCGCTCCGGATCAACCCGACTCCGCCGTCTTCACGAGTCCGTCCAGCAGCCGCTTCCCGTCATCATCCGCGCTGCCAGATCCACCTCCTAGCTTGTTGTTCGTTGTCCACAGTTTTCCTTCACTGCACCGCACCCCTGATGAGGTCGTCGTCTCCTTCATGGTTCAATCTAGGTAAAACTACAGATTTTTATTTTATATTATAATAATAATAACAATAATAATATTATATATATGTAACGTGACTTTATTTAATATATAGACTTAAGTTTAATTAAGTAAATCACATGTATGTTAATCATGTTACGTTATATTTTAATTCTTAGTGCCTTATGTTTTACTATAATAAATATTTACAGTTTTGTCAACTGATGCTATGAAATTGTGTATATATATATTTAATTATTGAAAATTAGTGAACTGAGTACTAACATGACGATATTATTACCATTTTTTAATTCATACCAAAGTGTTACTCCGTTATTCTCTAGAAAATTTAGATTTTTAAATTGCCGATTAATTAATGGCGACTCGTTAAAAAATAATTTTTTTCAAAACATTTGCTATAGGTATTTTATGATGTGGCCGTGGTTTTTGGTTCTGATAAGATACTGCAGATCGTGATTTGATTATTTCTCAAGTAAGGCCGAAGCACATTGATATATCACGTGGACTTGGAGAAAGGGATCTAACACACCGCCCGGGCCAAACTGTGAACCTCGGCTATGCGAGACCAAGTGTGACAATAGTCCGAAGATTATAATATTAGTCATTTTAATATTTTAATTGTATTTATATTTATTTCAAATTATATGTAATAATATTTCTATTGCAATGATAATTTCGTCGCAATAGTTTCAAGATTACAAAAATTACAAACCTATATTGCGATGACATATCGTTGCAACACATTTTCTAACTTTATTTGTTGCAACGATATGCCAAATTTTATCGCCGCAATAAAACTACAACTCGGAGCAGTACTCTATTGCAAAAATTTTATATTATTATTGTAAAAAATAAATTACATGATCCATGCAACAAACAATATATTTTTTATGTGCCGCCACAATAATGATATTAAATACTACCAATAGGAGACTAATTGTGATGATAATCTTAAATTAGTCGTCGCAATATAATTATTTAATCCTCACAATATGTACCTGCTGGGATAATATTTTTAGGTGCATCGACGCTATAGAGTCATCAAATCCTCGCAATAGGTATTATGATTTCGACTATAACATTATATTTCTCGTCGCAATAAAATTGATGAATCCTCATAACACATGTACCTATTGCGAAAATAATTTATATTGTTCATCGCAACATAGTTATCAAATCCCCGCAATAGATAGATCAATTGCGACAACTAATCTCGCTGATGTGTTGATAATTGTCCTCGCAATATCGTACACTCTATTGCGATGACAGCTAATTTTGTCGCAATAGGGACCTATTGCTAGGGGTCTATAGTGACGAAGCTATTGTGACGATTTGTCATCGAAATATAGATATAACGACGATTTTTGGGGTTATTGTGACGATTTTGGTCGCCGCAATAATCATTAATTCTTGTAGTGTCTAGCAAATCATCATACCACGCCATAAATATCGAACACAACATGCTTACGCGTCATGCGTCTAATGTTCCTAGCATACATAATTCTACGTAAAGTAAATTATCACATGCGTTCTATTGCGAACATCCTAGCATACGCGTCAAAACATGCAATATTCGCACACATCATGCATAATTAGCGACTGGAATTTTCGGTTTTATAAAACGCTTTGAAAATATTAGGGGTTGTTTTGCAATTCATGCTTACAATCAATCGTGCGAATTTCTAGACATGGATTCTAGGCACTTTCAATCAGCATAGCATGTCTATCCTATTGCGCAAACCATGTCTATCCCAGAGCTCAATGCTCGCAATATAATATCCAGCTAGCTTGACTAAGTCAAGACGACAGTTCTAATTATATCAAAATATATGATGCCGAAAGTAAACAATTGCAAATCAGCCCACTAATTTAATCCAGTCCCAAAAACATGCAAGTCCGAGATCCATCCCCATAATCGAAACCAGGCATTAGGGTTTTGACTGAAACCGTGTATTAAAACACAAACCATATTAGCACTGTTTAGGCTAATTTTAAAGTTCGAAAACATTTAGGATTTAAAATTTGACATCCTATTTTATTGAACAATTTAAAATTTCCCAAAATTTGGAAATTTGGTTCGGTCCAATTTAAAATCCGGTTCAAGTCGGTCCGATTTTAAAAATCCGGTTTGGTCCGAATCGGTTCAATAAAATAAGATTGTGGTTCGGTTCATCACTCGAAATCGGCCTGGTTAGGTTTAATTTAATTACTATGGTCCAACCCGACCCGACTAGGTCAACCCGATTAAGAAAATCCGGATTGGTTTTACCCGCTCCGGTTTAGCAATTGGACCGGCCCAAGAAACCTAGGGTTCGGCCGAATTATTCCTTGTGGGCTAAGTAGTGTTTTAAAATCCACTAAAAACTCAACTTAACCTCCAAGAAATAATAATCATTATTAAAATAATTTCCAATATTGCTAATATATATATAATTTCGGCATAAATTTAAATATATATATATATATATATATATATATATATATATATATATATATATATATATATATATATATATATATATATAAATATTGTCAAGATTTTATCTATAAGATGTAAATCAATCAACAATATATACACATATATAAAAATTTCGGCCAATATATATATATATAATTATTGTTGTCAAATATATCTTTAGGGATTAAAATATGTAGACAATATATTTTCTTAATCTTATATAGTAATTAATTCTATCAATATATATTAACCCTATCTTTAACTATATATATTGATAGTTAATATCTTTTACAATATTATATTATAAACCTATCCATATTTTCCAACTTATAGATATATAGTTACCTATTAATAAAATTTAAAAATGGCAACATATTTATTAAAATATTTGTGCCGAAATTTTAATAACTTGGTGACCAAGAATTTTTTTTACCTAAAATACCCCTAGGGTTTTCGGCACAAACACAAAAAGTTGAAAAAGTTATCAAATTTTAGGATCAAATACTACCTTGATCAAGAATCCAAATAGTGTTCTTGATAAAACTCATGGTGTTCTTGAAGATCATGAACATCAAACTTGAATTTATCATGAAAAATTCGGTTTTGATCTAGAAAAACATGTAAATTTGAAAATTTTAAGTTTTTAAAGATCAAACACATGAAATCTACTTAAAAATTTCGGATTCTTCATGGTGTTCATGAACATCAAAAATTCGGTTTTTATGAACATCAAGAACATTAGTTTATCAAAAATTTAAGAACTCCTAACACTCGCTCTGATACAACTGTTGGATTACGGGGACGTAATACTACGTAATGCTAAACATGTACTAGCAAGAAATCTAATCTACGCAGCGGAATTAGTACACATACCATTTAGCTTTCATGCCCAAGAACGACGTGGAGGGAGTTCTGATCCTCCGGTCGGAACCACGTGCAAGTTCTTCGTTAGAAGAAGTCCCACGCGATGTAGCTCCACAACCAGACCTCTGATCGATTCTTTAACGGAGATGGAACCTCGGACTTGATGATGATGGTGCCGAAAATATAGACTAAGGGAAATAAGTGTTCTCAATGGAGATCCTTGTTATTATGAATGAGTGAGTAAATCCTTAGCAGACACCCATATATATAGTATTGGTGGAGTTGCTAAAAGGCAACTCCAACCTATGTGGTATAGGGTGGCCGGCCGACCTATGCATGTTAATGTGGAGGCCCATTTTGGGCCTCCCTTGTCAATTACTAATTGGATTTGGCCCAATTTCCCCAATATGACAATTACCCAATTTAACTTAGGTAAATCCTTAATTAACGGGCTCCTATTATGGCGCCACGTCACCATATGCTAACATTTTCCTTTTGCTGGTAGTAAACCTAATCATTTGCCCTTCTATTGTGATCAAGAGAATTATATTGATTCCAATGATGTGAGGGACCCTTTATGGAAACCTACAGAGGATAATGATGGTGGTATATCAGATGATTCTAGAATTGTATTTGATAACCAGCAACATGATGAGGGCAATACCTCTGATGCTGGTAATGATGTCTTAGTTGTTGATGGGGCAGATGATGATGTGGACATTTCCACTTCTGATGCTTTAGTTGATTCTGCTCCTCCTCCTTCCTTGAGGAGATCTACTAGAGAAAGGAGACCCAATATCAGATTGACAGATTATGTTGCTTCTTCTTCAGTTCAGTATTCCATAGACAAGTATATTGGGTATAATCTATTTCTCCTCTTTACAGATGTTATCTGACATCATTTTCTAGATTGACTGAACCAAATAGGTTTGAGGATGCCATTAAGGACCCTGGCTGGGTTAAGGCTATGCAAGATGAGGTTCAGGCCCTTGAACAAAATGGTACTTGGGAACTTATGCCTCTTCCCCAAGGAAAGAAAGCCTTCGATTGTAAATGGGTATTTAAGCTCAAATACAATTCTGATGGCACTCTTGAGAGGTATAAGGCTCGGTTGGTTGCAAAAGGATTCAAGCAGAAACAAGGTATTGATTACTTTGAAACTTTCTCTCCTGTAGTCAAGATGAATACTGTTAGGGTGATTCTGTCTTTAACTGCTATGAATGGTTGGCCTTTATTTCAAATGGATGTTTTCAACGCTTTTCTTCAACGGGATTTTTATGGAGGTCTACATGACTCTTCCTCAGGGTTTTCGTAATCAAGGGGGGGGATTTTAACTCTCAAAATGTTGTTTGTCGATTACGAAAATACCTTTATGGTTTGAAACAAGCTTCTAGACAATGGAACATTAAACTGACTGATGCTCTTGTCAGAAGGGATACACTCAATCTTTATTTGATTACCCTCTGTTTACAAAAAGGGATGGAGATCAGTTAGTTATTTTGCTTGTCTATGTTGATGATCTTTTAATCATTGGGAATTGTAAGAAGTTGATCACTGAGCTAAAATTTGTTTTAGAGTCCAATTTTAAAATGAAGGACCTTGGAGAATTACAATATTTCTTGGGCATAGAGATAGCAAGGTCTGAGAAAGGCCTTGTACTCTGTCAGATAAAATATGCACTAGATCTGATTTCTGAAACTGGGTTGGCTGCTGGAAGGGTTGCTAAAAATCCTATGGATATTAATATTAAGCTAACCAATAATAAATATGATGATCTTTTTGCTTTAAACCGATCTGATCCTTTACTCGGTGATATAACCTCTTATAGACGCTTCATTGGTAAGCTTTTATACTTGACAATTACTAGGCCTGACATCTCTTGGACTGTGCAGCATCTTAGTCAGTATTTAGAACAGTCGAAGAGATCACGTGCTCCGCACATGACCTTTTTTTTTTTAAATAAATTCAAATTCACTGGCAAATGGAAATGACGAAAATGCCCTTGTGGGATTTAATAATGAAAATGAAACATTTTCATCTTCTTCTTCCAGCCACCTTCTTCCCCAAACCTCTGCACCTCCCCTTCCCGACAATCGCTAGGGTTTCTTCCAGTTCGTCATTTTCCGAAGATTTTCGCGTTTCGTCCAGGCGAAATCGTGGTTCAGCTCGGTGGAATTCATTTGTGTTGGGCCGATCGTACTCACGAATCCATTTCGTGAAAATTACTCAAACCTTTTCTTCACAATGAGTCAGAGCAGAATGGTGTTTCAATTTTCTTTCTTATCCCTGTTAAGCTTGATGAATCGTTGTCTGAATTATGTCCAATTTCTTGATATTTGGGTGTGTTTGTCATGGTTTTGTCCGACCAAGAGAATTCTCTTAAAAATCGGTTTTTAGGGTGTACTTGTTGATTTGACTGCATGACTGGGTATGAACTGGTCTAATCGGATGCAAATTGTGTTGGAATTATTGAGGGTAAATATGCAAATTTACAAAGTCCGAGGACCAAAATGCAATATTCTAAAATTCAATGACTAAAAAGCAATTAGTCAAATTTCGGTTACTTACATGTAACTATACCAGTTAACATGCAAAATATAGGCAACACCGAAATTATACGTAAAATCGACACAAAACGGATACGTATTTTATATACTGAGGCCCGTGCTAATCACAGTCTCCTTAAGGCAATTTCGCCCCTCCCCACCCTCGGGTTATGCAAAGGGGTTTATACAAGGGGCGATCACCTCCCAGGATTCAACAGTGTCATCGAATCGTGTTATGCATGCAACACGCTCGACCGAACCGAACCCAATACCTGAACTCAAACAAAGAACAGAAATGCCAACGACAACGGCTAAAAACAACTAGAAAGGTTGAACACGACATAAGCCGAAATCAACCTAAGAAGAACTCTGCAATTCGTCAACACGAAGAACAGAGGAGGAGAAAAATAACTTGGATTCCAAAATTATGGATTCCGAAAATATTGGATACTCAACCAAAAGGAAGAGATCTCATTTTTCTTCTCCAAAAAAGTGAAGAGGAAGACTCCTTTATATAGGAGAAGAGAAGGGAGGAGGAGAGCTCATCTATTCGATGTGGTACAAAATGTTTTTCACAATTCCATTCACTCAAATTTGGGCTAAAAATAGTTAGGCTTAATTTAAAAATTGGGCTTAAACCATTAGTCCAAAAACCAGCCCAAAACCAACTTTATTAAAAAAAATAGCCAAAATCTAACAATCCCCCACATGAATGGAAATTGGAAATCTAGACACGAAATTTGAGTTCAACGGTCAATACCTGCAAAGGATAGGTAGGGGTAACCCCTTTGAACCTATCCCTTGTGAGATCATGCCTTCTCTACTGACTGGTCGGTAGACGCGATGTCCTTGAACCGACTGCCGTTGGTGTAGATGACGACATAACCCACACAGGTATCTTCCTAGTATGGTTCGGTTCACGCCCTGTGATCCCTAGGCCCTGGATCACTCGCCTGGTTCTGCAAGCGTTTCTAAGAATTGCGCCCTCAACAATTCCTTTCGAAGCGGCCCTACTTCTCACTTGCATAGGTGATTCAATGTCTCAAGAGCATCATCACGACTCTGAGTTCTCCTTACGAATCATTAAAAGCTTTGCATAAAGTGTGATTTTCAATTAAATAATTTGCAATTACTATGCTCGGTTTAACCGATGTTTGAAGATCAACACAAGCTAAAACTTAACCTTATCTCCATCACTGTATGCATAATAGGAATGGGCTCGGGGTTTGACCCCCACAGTGATCACACTCACTCTTGTGATTAGGTTGTCCCATTGAACCAAGTTCTTGGGATCTCCAGTCATCATGGTTGGGTTTTCCTTCTCAAGAGTGTTTCCTACACGGGCTTTAGCCCCATTCCCTTCGATGCTTGGCCAAATAACTCTCTGGTTAACCCTTTCGGGTAGCGGATCCGCTATTTATCTGCCGACTTTACGATATCGGACACAATAAATATATTTAGAGCAACTATCTAATGGAATTATGACGTATATGTCTAAACATTCCATTATGCAGGTTATACTGTGTTATACAGATTGATCGTCGCAACGTTGCATCAATGTTCTCAAACCAACAAAGTCCTCAGACTATCATTTCCTGCAGGAATAATTTTGTTAATCCAACATCTAAATTTAGATTGATTCTTTTGTGAACAACAGCTTCGCAAAGTGTCCCATTTCCCAACCTTTAACAAAGGTTTTCATGCCAAATGGGGGGTGCACCACTTATTTCTGCTTTAACCTTGTCTCTTAAAGAAAATCTTCAACATTTCATTAGATTGGATTTAATTTGGATTAAACCAAAACAAACCATCAATCTTTGCACTAACACAGGTTTTGGCCAATTAGTAAAATCCTCGAGAAAATGACATAGCCATTCTGCATCTTCGGCACATTTCTCCAGTACAATAACTCAGACTTGATCGTCGATCTGGCTATGACTGTTTGTTTTGAGGATTTTCTACGACACTGTTGCACCTCGTAAGGTGAATACATAACCCCTTATACTCAAGGTGATAGTGTCTAATCGGATATCCATTTTGCATCACTATAACACTCTATCACATAAGGATATCTCTTTGTGTAGACCATGATTACGAATATGTCTCAGATACCTAAGTACCCTGATTACCCCGTTCTAGTGGACAACACTAGGGTTACTCGTATATCGACTCAATACACTTACAACGTGAGCGATATCTGGTCTAGTGCATGACATTAAGTACATGACACTTCCAATAATCCGAGCGTACTCAATTTGGGAAAACCATTCTCCCTTGTTCTTTGAAATTACTTACTCGTATCTATTGGAGTACTGACCTCGTTCTTGTCATCTTTGTTGAATTTATCCAAATACTTGTCAGTATATGAGTTTGACTTAGAATGAGACCTTCTGATGATCTAATGAGTTTTAATCCAAAGATCACATCGACAAGATCCATGTCTTCCAGGTCAATACTCAAATTCAACATAGGTCCAGTGGACCGGACCACCTCATCGTTATTTCCAACGATTAGTATGTCATCAACGTAAAACGTTTTTCATACTTATTTATTTTGAAACGTTTCTCCAATAAAACGCTGTCAAATTTATAAAGCCATTGTCTAGGCATCTGCCTAAGACTATACATAGATTTGACAAGCTTACAGACTTTCTTTTCCTGCTCTCGCGCAGAGAAACCCTCAGGTTTGTTTTCACATCCATTTGATGTATTTCTAGAATTTGCAAGGCTGCAATCGCAAGCACCATCCTTATGAATGTGATTCTAGTTACTGGAGAATATGTATCAAAATAATTCCACCATTCCTTTTGTCTATAATCTTTTATGACAAGTCGGGCTTTGTAATTATCAATTGATCCATCTTCTTTCATTTTACATTTGAATATCCACTTGTAGAATAACGGTTTGTCTCCGGGCGGAAGATCCACCAGCTCCCAAGTGCGGTTCTGCAAGATGGACTCAATTTCACTATTGATTGCCTCTTTTCATAGAGGTCTCTCAGAAGAGTTTACGTCTTCGTGGTAAGTCTAAGGTTCAGCTTCAAGCATATAGGTCAAAAAACTGGACCATAGTATTTTCAATCCTCGCCCTTTTACTCATCATGGGCTCGACCTCAACATGCCCTCCATGTTCTCGGTCTTGACTATTTTTCCTCTATAGTCTCATATGCTTGCCTCTCCTCTAGACTTAGCCAAAAATACATTTTCCAAAGAAATATGCATTTATTGATTACATTAACGTATCTTTGTGTATATCCGACACTTTCGATTCATACAGAAGAAACTGATACTCATTACTGTTCTGAGCATACCCTATGAAAATGCAATCAACAGTCTAGGGTATGTATGCGCCTTTTGCGTAGAGGAATCATAACTTTAAGCAAGACACCCCCCACATTTGAAAGCACAACTCAGACAGAGTTTATCTTCCTTTTTGTGGGCTACCTTATTCAATAGGTAATTGCTAGTTAAAACAGCTACCCATATTAATCATAACTCTAAAATAAACATGGTCTCAACCATATAATTTAATTTCTTCCAGAAAATTTAACGTGTTAACACACGAGTTGGGTATAAAGTTATTACTAATTCCCAACCACATCATCATTGATCCTCGGATCATCCTTTTATCATTGTAGATCCTCAGACCATCAACACATCAACAATTTAATTTTTTTTTTAACCAATATGAGATCAAATTTGGCCATTAGACCGTTGCGTTTCTCAAACGGTATGATCCTCAGACCAATAAAAGGCCCCGACCTGTTGCACCGCAAGTGCCAAAACAACATTTTTTTTTTTAAAGGAAAACGTTGCCCGGTTGGATCGAAACCGCGACCCAACTAAATCGAGGTTTTATGCGGTGCAACGACTTCACAGATTAAATCGTGTTTAAGTCAACATTCTCTAAACAGAGAATAATTGTTGCCGCATTTCTCATTGCGAAAAAAATTAATTATTTAGTTGAAACTCAAGTTTTTATTTATAAACCATGAATTTTTTTAATTGTTTCATCTTTTCCTTCATCAAGTATACATATAAATATTTCGTACTATCATCTACGAAAGTAATGAAGTACTTATTTTCCGCCTCGCGTTTGAACATATATTAAGTCGCAAACATCGCTATGTATTTAGACCAAGAATTTCGGTAATCCTTTCGACCGAATAAGTTTCGCTTCAACGCAAACTTCATATTAAAGTTCTTGATCTATTTTGATTTTAGGAATATGAACCATGTTAGATAACCTCTGCAAGGTATCGTAATTAACATGTTAAAAATTATTGTGCCACAAATTCAGCACAAGAAGGAACATTCTTATCTCATGTTCACTATAGGCACTACGCCCAATGCAAAAACATTTTTATTCATGTTTACTTCAGGCACTACGGCCATTACACTTAAAGTAATTCAACTTCATCCAATCAAATTTGTCGTATATCTGTATTTAACGTACAGTTCTTTTGACGATTTCGAGTGCTCCCAATAGGGACGCTTCCTCCTCATTTTTTTTTTCAGAATTGTCAAAAAGAATTCCATCTTTTGACTTCAACTTTTGAAGTAAGTCTCGGCGACTTTCCCTGCATTATAGACGGCGGCCTAAACGAGTGTCCAACCTCGGTAATCAAGGCGTCGGTATATGGGATAGCATCACTCGCAAGAATAATAACATTTATAGACCACATCGAGAAGATCGTGGTCTTTCCCAATTTTAGAGTTATCCGCCAAGTGTTAGCTAAATTCTCATTGAGGAGCGTTCAAACATTAGACCTATGACCAACCCCTTGGGATAATTAATCCGTAACATCAAATTCGGATTACTAAAATTCAAATAACGATTTGAATTTCTGATTTCAGTAACTAAGTTTAATCACTTCAGTTACAGAAATCAATTTTTTTTTCTTTTCCGTTGGACAGAAAATAAACTTGGCACAGCTAATTTTGGTTTTAACAAAACCAGACCCACACGGGGCTTACTCCCGTATACAAACGTCACGAGGTACATACGTGCCAAAGTTCAGGAGTGTGAAATTGAAAACTTCCATAACAATTGTCGTACACACTCAATCGGCTTTCACCGATTTTTTTTTTTTTTTAAATCACATTTTCAACAATGGATTCAACGACCCCATAGGCCTCAACAACTAAATTGGGTCAAGTCACCAAAGCCTCCTTAGCAAACATATCAATTTCGGATGCCTTAATAGGTTTAACAACCTTGACCATCTCGATTTTTCATAGTAGTCTCAACGACTTAGCGACCTCAACGGTCCTAATAGTCTCAACGGCTTTTGACGACTTTACCAGTCTCGACGACCTAAATGGCCTTAGCGATTTTATCAGTCGCATGTGCTCTCGAGCATGTTCACATTTTCAACATCATTGTTCGACAATATTTGTGAACTTTTAGAGAATAAATAATTTTCTCCAAAAAATTGAATCTCAAAATTCAATTAAGCATCCTCTCATAAAACCAACAAATAATTGCCTTAAGATTGTTGGAATTATTGAGGGTAAATATGCAAATTTACAAAGTCCGAGGACCAAAATGCAATATTCTAAAATTCAATGACTAAAAAGCAATTAGTCAAATTTCGGTTACTTACATGTAACTATACCAGTTAACATGCAAAATATAGGCAACACCGAAATTATACGTAAAATCGACACAAAACGGATACGTATTTTATATACTGAGGCCCGTGCTAATCACAGTCTCCTTAAGGCAATTTCGCCCCTCCCCACCCTCGGGTTATGCAAAGGGGTTTATACAAGGGGCGATCACCTCCCAGGATTCAACAGTGTCATCGAATCGTGTTATGCATGCAACACGCTCGACCGAACCGAACCCAATACCTGAACTCAAACAAAGAACAGAAATGCCGACGACAACGGCTAAAAACAACTAGAAAGGTTGAACACGACATAAGTCGAAATCAACCGAAGAAGAACTCTGCAATTCGTCAACACGAAGAACAGAGGAGGAGAAAAATAACTTGGATTCCAAAATTATGGATTCCGAAAATATTGGATACTCAACCAAAAGGAAGAGATCTCATTTTTCTTCTCCAAAAAAGTGAAGAGGAAGACTCCTTTATATAGGAGAAGAGAAGGGAGGAGGAGAGCTCATCTATTCGATGTGGTACAAAATGTTTTTCACAATTCCATTCACTCAAATTTGGGCTAAAAATAGTTGGGCTTAATTTAAAAAATGGGCTTAAACCATTAGTCCAAAAACCAGCTGATGGGTTCGACTATAGCCGTCAGGCCCTTTAACGGTGAGGAAACGGCAAACAGGTCTACCAGGCCCAAAATGAAGGTCAAGATGACCTAAGGAGAAGGGTCCCGACGAAGGGAGTCCCGACGAGGCAAGGTCCCGACAGAGTCGGTCCCGACAGCTGAGCTAGAAGCTCCCGATGAGAAGCCTTTAAGTAGGCCCCGATGATGAATCCCTGAGAATGATTGGCCCTGTCACGATGACGAGGGGCCCCGAGCGGTGACACAACGAGTTAACTCTGGAGTTCCCGACGGGAGTCGGGACTCGTTATCAGAGGATAAGGCCAAGATACGCGGGGCGTGGCCGAGATACGCGGAACGTGGTTAAGATACACGGAGCGTGGCCGAGATACGCGGGGCGTGGCCGAGATACACGAGATCATGGCCTAGATAGGCGGGATCACGTCCGAGATATGCGGGATACGGGCTAACCACCCCCAACGGTTCACCAGGTAACTGAGGCATCTCTTCGCCTATATAAGGGCAAGGGGTCACCTTAGAACGAGTACGTTAAATTCAATAAACTTTGAGATTACTGCTTGCCAGTCATACGAGATACTCATTTAAGCATCGGAGAGGGATTCTGGGTCACCGCCCGGTCTATCCCCTCTTGGAGGATTGCGTGGAGCAAAGGAGCTAGGATTGCCGTCAAAGTCCGTACCGGAGTTCCACCGTGATCCAACATTGGCGCCGTCTGTGGGAAGCAAACAAAAAGCTGATATGCCTTCTACTCGATCAATGGCGGCTGGCAAGCACAGAAGACAGGGACAATCCGGTGGTTCCCGTCACCCCGCTGCAACGAATCTGGATTCAGTACCGGAACAGGAGGAAAACCAGAACCATCCCCCGGCTGAGCTCTCCCAGACAGGAGGGCATAATGGAGATCCCGAAGATGTTGCTCCTCAGCACCAAGGCAACAGGGGGCAGGAGGCCCCCCCAGCTGTAGACTTGACAAGGGCCGTGGCGGAAGCCATGCCCATGTTCCTGGCAGCCGTGGAGGCTCTCTTGGATCGGAGAGAGGCTGCAAGGAGGCAGGAGGAGATGCCCCCATTGGAGGAAGTGGCCCCACCAACAGAGGATCGGAATGCACAGGAAGCCCCGCCCCGAGGCCAGGACAGAGGTAGGGCCACCGGTCAGCCGGAGAGGTTCGTGGTTGATGGGCCAGGACCAGTACAGCACAGGACCATTCCCCTGAATGGCCCCATCACTCCCGACCAGGTGGTAAAGATCGTGAACATCTGTATGGGAGAGCAGAAGCCGCTGGTGTCGGAGCTAAGGGATCGATCCACTCATCCCTTCGTCCCCCGACTTATCGACACCCTATCCCTGCCTGGGCTAGGCATCCCCACGATAAAGGAGTATGATGGCGAAGGAGATCCAGTTCGCCATGTTCAGAAGCACCTCATGGCGTGCCTGGGAAGAGCCCCGAGCGAGGACATAGTGTGTACACTGTTTCCAAACACACTTGGAGAAAGAGCTCTGACCTGGTTCTTTAGTCTGCCCCCAGGCTGCATCACTTGCTGGGCAGACATGCACAACCGATTCATTCAGCAGTACCAAGGTCGGAGGCGTTTATTGAAGAGCGTGAGGTCCCTGACTCAGGTGGTGCAAAGGCCCGATGAATCGCTGGCTCACTATTACCAGCGGTACACAGCCAGCGTAGCAGAGATAGACGAAGAAATCTCAGAGGGCGAAACCATCCGCACCTTTATTCGGAACCTGACAGCCCCCTATGGCTCCGACCTGATGCACAGCGTGGCTGAGAAAGCTGTGTGGAATATGGAGGCATTGCAGAAAAGGGTAAAACGGCAGATCGATGTCCAGGAGTCGAAGATAGCCGCGGGAGAACTGGAGCCCCCAAAGTCGAACAAAGGAAAGCAGTCGGTTAAACCTTTCGACGATCGTAATTCAAAGGGTAAACCCGACAGTAGCAAGAATCGAGGCCGTCCGGATCGAAGGGACGATAGACGTTCTTCAAGGAAGGATAAGCGGGAGGATTTCGACATTCCTCTCAACTGCTCCATGGCGGAAGTGCTGACAGTCATGGAGCGACAAGGTATCTCCAGGTACCCCCCAAAGAAGGATGGAGAATTCTTGGGATCTCGTACGGATCGCTACTGCCGACTTCATCGCGCAAACGGTCACGACACCAATCACTGTCGGGAACTGAAGAAGGAGATTGAAAAGCTGATCCAGAAGGGGAAGCTCAAGGAATTCGTCGGGGATAAGCGGTGTCGGTCCCGCTCTCGGTCCCAATCACGGTCCCGTTCCCGATCCCGCGATCGGTCCCCAAAAAAGAAGAGAACTGATCCAGAGTCATCCGGTGCTCGCAAGGGGAGACGGGTTATCAACGTGATTCATGGAGGATTTGCCGCTGGAGGTGATACCTCATCCGCCCGAGAAGTCTATGCCTCTAGAATCCCTACGGCGGTGGTGCTAGGTAAGAGGTCCCGATCCTGGACCTTGAAAGAAGAGATGGTAATCTCCTTCTCATCGGAAGACCTCATAGGCGTGGAGACTCCGCATGACGATGCCTTGGTGGTAACCTTGGATGTGGATGAGTTTGAGATGAAGAGAATTCTAATCGATGGAGGGAGCTCCTCCGACATTCTATTCATGGACGCGCTGGAAGCTATGGGGAAAACAAAGAAAGATCTGAAGGAGGCAAACTTCCCGATGGTCGGGTTCTCTGGCTCAACCTCCTACCCGCTAGGAGTAATCACCTTACCAGTGGAGTTTGGTAGCGGGTGGAAATCAGAAAGGAGGAACGTGGAATTTGTCGTGGTTGATTCCGCGGGGACCTACAACGCGATTATCGGGAGGACCACTATTAATCCCCTGATGGCAGTCGCCTCGACAGTGCACCAAAAGATGAAGTTCCCGACCGACCACGGAGTCGGAGAAGTCAAGGGCGACCAAGTGGCTTCCCGAAAATGCTATGTTAATGCCACCCGGAGGAGGAGACGAGAGGCCATGACTGTTCTCCAGACAGACACAGATCCCAGAGAAGAGTTTGGGCGTCCCGCCCCCGTAGAAGATCTGAAAGAAGTCGAGATCGACGGACCCCAGAGGAAGGTAAAAATTGGGTCTGCCCTGACTGAAGAGACAGCCCAGAAATTAATCGAATTATTGAAGGAGTTCAAGGAGCTGTTTGCCTGGTCCCCGAGCGATATGCCAGGAATCAGCCCCGATGTGATCGTACACGAGCTGAAGATAGACCCCGCGATCAAGCCTATCACGCAGAAAAGGCGTCCGATGGGCACGGACAAGAAGATCGCGATCCAGCAGGAAGTAGGCAGGTTGCTCGATGCTGGGTTTATTAAGGAGCTCCGATTCCAGACTTGGGTTGCTAATCCAGTGCTGGTAAAGAAGACTAACGGGAAATGGCGAATGTGTGTGGACTTCCGCGACTTAAACAAGGCTTGCCCAAAGGATTGCTATCCACTCCCGAGGATCGACCAGCTGGTGGATGCCACGTCGGGACATGAGCTGTTAAGTTTCATGGATGCGTATTCAGGCTACAACCAGATCAAGATGGCCAAGGAAGACGCCCCCCATACAGCGTTCTACGCAGACAGTGACATCTATCATTACGATGTCATGCCTTTCGGGTTGATCAATGCTGGGGCCACCTACCAACGGATGGTGAACAAACTGTTTGGAGATATGCTGGGAGAAACCATGGAAGCTTATGTGGACGATATGCTGGTGAAGTCCCGACAAGCCGAGGATCATGTGCACAACCTAACCATGGCATTTGAGCGGATGAGGCTCCACCAAGTTCGCTTAAACCCGACGAACTGCGCCTTCGGAGTCCACTCAGGGAAGTTTTTGGGCTTCATGGTAAGTCAAAGAGGAATTGAAGTGAATCCTGAGATGCAGTCTCCGATAAACCATCGGGAGGTACAAGTGCTGAATGGCCGACTAGCTGCAATGAATCGCTTCTTGTCCAAAGCCAGCGACCGATCGATGCCGTTTTTCGAAGTCTTGAGAGCCAACAAAAAATTCGAATGGACCGCCAAATGTGAAGAGGCGTTCCAAGCACTCAAGCAGCACCTTCGCACACTCCCGCCATTGGCGAAACCGGTTCCAGGCGAGCCGCTCTACCTTTATTTGGCTGTTTCTGAATTTGCCATTAGCTCTGTGTTAGTAAAGATTGTCGAGGGTAATCAAGTCCCTGTCTATTATGTAAGCAAGGCATTTTCCAAATCTGAATTGAACTATCCCGCCGTTGACAAGTACCTCTTTGCGTTGATTATTACTGCTCGGAAGCTAAGGCCTTATTTCCACGCACACGAGATCACTGTGCTGACAAACCAGCCTTTGAAGCATTTTTTGAAACGACCGGATGCGTCGGGAAGATTAGTGAAATGGGCAGTAGAGCTTAGTGAGTTTCGGATACACTTTGCTCCAAGAACGGCAATTAAGGGCCAGGCGTTAGAGGATTTTATAGCAGAATCTACAGCCCCCGATCTGGAAGATGCGGGTCCTATAGAGGGGGCAACTATGGAGGTCCCGATAGAGGAACAACCAGAGAGGGCAAAGCAATCAGAACAGCCAAACAAGGAAAATACCTGGGAGATGTACACGGATGGCTCCGCGAGTTCAAACGGATCAGGAGCGGGCTTTTTGCTGATACCACCGGGTGAAGGTGAGCCACTCCGATACACCTTGGCTTTAACATTCAAGGCTACGAACAACGAAGCGGAGTATGAAGCTCTTATCACGGGCCTAAAAATTGCTAAGGGCACTGGAATCGATCACTTGAGAGTGAAGTGCGACGCAGCTTTAATCGTAAACCAAGTCCTAGGGCGATACGAAGCTAGGAGTCCGATAATGAAGAAGTATCTACGAGAGGTACAAACCTTGAAGGAGAGCTTTAAAAGCTTCGACATCGAGGCAATCCCGAGGGAGGAAAACGTAGAGGCAGACGCCTTGAGCAAATTTGCCCTGGGGGCACCCTTGGAGGAAAATCGGAAGGTGCACTTCCTAGAAAAGGTGATCTTATCGACCCGACACAGGTGTGTGCCATTGAAGTGAGATCAGAGGAGGAGCCAACTTGGATGACCCCGATAGTCGCGTACCTGACTACGGGGGCAGTCCCCGATGATAAAGTAGCAGCGGACAGGATACGTCGAATCGCGGCCAATTATGTAATGCTAGACAAACAGCTATACAAAAAGGGCTGGTTCTCGACTCCGTACTTGAAGTGTGTAGCAGAACCCGACACCAATCGGATTCTGAAGGAGGTGCACGAAGGGGTCGCGACCTGCCATGAAGGGGCCCGATCTATCATGAGGAAAGTGCTTAATTTGGGCTATTATTGGCCCACGATGAACAAAGAAGCGACGAGGATGGTCCGATCCTGCGACGCGTGCCAGAGGTACGCCCCGAGTATCGTGGCTCCGGCCGCTAATCTGACATCCATCAAGAGCGCGTGGCCCTTCGCGCAGTGGGGCATCGACTTGGTGGGACCTCTTCCACAAGCACAAGGTCAATGTAAGTATTTACTTGTAGCAATCGATTATTTTTCGAAATGGATAGAGGCGAAGGCATTGGCCAGAACAACGGGGAACCAGATCGTCAAGTTCCTCCAAACCCACATCGTGTCCAGATACGGGATTCCCAAGGTGGTGATCAGCGACAATGGTCCACCGTTTAACGGCTCTCAGGTGAGGGAGTATCTGGAGGAGTTGAACATCGAGCATCGGACAGCTTCCGTACGCCATGCTCAGACGAACGGTCAGGTGGAATCAGCCAACAAAATCGTGATGGACGGCCTCAAGAAGAGGGTCTACGCTTTGAAGGGCAAGTGGCTGAACGAGTTGGAGAACGTGCTTTGGGCCGTTAGAACGACACCCAAGCGATCAACGGGGGAGACTCCGTTTGGCCTTGTTTATGGCACGGAAGCTGTCGCCCCTGTGGAGGTGGCTGTGGCGTCCCATCGGATGAGATATTACGAGCCTATGACGAATGATGAAGTGAGACGTCTGGACTTGGACTTACTCGAAGAGAAGAGGCGGGAAGCCGATGAAGTCCAAGCTCGAATGCGTTTGGCGACGGCCAGATACTACAATCGGCGAGTGAAATCCCGACAGTTCTTCGTCGGGGAGCTGGTTTGGCGTCGCAACGAGTTCACCCTTTTGGATCGAATCAACAAGATGTCACCAAAATGGGAAGGACCTTATAA
Organism: Clarkia xantiana subsp. parviflora; assembly: GCA_036873135.1. Classification (NCBI taxonomy): domain Eukaryota; kingdom Viridiplantae; phylum Streptophyta; class Magnoliopsida; order Myrtales; family Onagraceae; genus Clarkia; species Clarkia xantiana. The sequence goes on from JAPTYO010000004.1 coordinate 30,823,632, forward strand.
GGTCGTGGGGATGCCAGCTCCAAATGCGTACAAGTTGGAAGACCTCGATGGCAGAACGTTGAAGCATTCTTTTAGTGGCGAACACTTGAAGAAACACCATGCTTAAAGAAAGCCGCCTTAAGTGGTGCCCGATAAAGTCGCCTTAAGTGGTGCCCGATAAAGTCGCCTTAAGTGGTGCCCGATGTAAAATCGCCTTAAGTGGTGTATGTTGTTTATCGTTTAATTCGATGTAAGCCAATTTTATGCCATCAATAAATAAAGAGGTTGCTTCCAAAAAGAGTTGTCCTTAGATTTATGCTAAGTGTAAAAGTCGCCTTGAGTGGTGCACGATCTTTAGGTTTATCCTAAGTATCAAAAAGTCGCATTGAGTGGTGCACGATGCTAAGTCGCCTTGAGTGGTGCACGATCTTTAGGTTTATCCTAAGTATCAAAAAGTCGCCTTGAGTGGTGCACGATGCTAAGTCGCCTTGAGTGGTGCACAATTCTTAGATTTATTCTAAGTATCAGAAAGTCGCCTTGAGTGGTGCACGATACTAAGTCGCCTTGAGTGGTGCACAATTCTTAGATTTATTCTAAGTATCAGAAAGTCGCCTTGAGTGGTGCACGATACTAAGTCGCCTTGAGTGGTGCACGATCTTTAGGTTTATCCTAAGTAATAACTAAGTCGTCTTAAGTGATGCACGGAACTAAGTCGCCTTAAGTGGGACAAGTTATTAAATTCGTCGAGAAGGACGTGCGAGAATGTCTTAAGTGTCGAGGTTTCGACCTAAGCACATATAGTAAAGTCACTTGGAGAAGTGCAACGAAAGAATCGGAACTAAAGAAGTCTGATATTGATAAGGGCTCAAGGGCCCGACGACGACAAAAGAGAAGAAGATACAAGGACTCTAAAAGTAAACATTCAAGCTTGGTCCTTGTCGGCAGCGTTGGCAGCAGCTGGGTCCGCGGAGTCGGTAACAGAGGGATCCACAGGGTTGGCTTCGGGAAGATTGGCTATCGGGGCATCCGCACTTGGAAGTTCAGAAGCGTCTTCGACAATTACCGGGGTACTCCCCCCATCACTCTCCTCGGAGAGAGCAAAATACTTCTTCGCAAAGGGAGCGAGGGAAGGAGACTTGTCGAAATTGATGGCATCCCCGTACTCCAGGTGGAGCTCCTCAACCGCGTTGAAGAGAGTGTTCTCCACCTCCGCGCCAAAGAACTTCATGGCATCGGCTTGAAAGTCCTCGGACCTCCGATAGTCCTCCCGGCCCTTTACCTCCGCTTCGGCCAGCTGCGCAGGAAATCCCGCGATTAGCTCCTCCAGAGCCTTCTTCTCGAGGACTAGTTTGTCCTCGGCATCCTTCTTCTCCTGGGTCAGCCTGTCCACAGCTGCCCCCCGCTCCTGCCGCTCTTGCCTCAAGAGCCCCTCGAAGTCCACGATCTGCTGCTGGAGGTCCCGAATCTTCTGATTGAGGACAGCCTGCTCCTTGACAAGCTTTCCCCGCGAAGACTGGGAGGCCTTGAGATCCTCCTGAAGCTGCTCGCGGACCCCTCGGTCCCGCTCCCGGGACTCATCATAGGCAATTACATACCCGATGAGGCGGTTGTAGTCCCCGAGCTCCTGCAATAAAAAGAAAAGGTGTTAATGAACAAACGACCCGATTTATCATCAAAAAGAAAGAAGCGAAGTCTTACCTCTATGCGGCGCACGGCCATATCTCTGACATCCCGCTGCATATGCGTCCGATTGAGGTAAATCGGATGCCGCATAGTAGGCAGGATCGAACCTGCCATCAGATGCAGGGCCAGCTCCCGATCCTGCTCCCCTTGTGTGAGCGGGACTCCTTGAAGCGTCTGGATAGGAGTCCAGGGGGCATTCTCTTGTGAAGAATCAAAGGGCCTGTAGAAGTTCCCATCAAGACCAAGAGGAGAAAGAGGACGATGAATGGAAGGACATGCCTCCGTCTCGGCCCGAACAGGGGAAAGAGTGAAGTCATGGATGGGCGAGAGCTGCCGCTGCTGCGGGGAAGATGAAGGAGGCGGCCCCTGAGGGGTTGGTTTCAAGGGGGATTGCCCCGACTTCCGACGCTGACGAGGGGGGTCACCCCCGTCAGTCTCCTCGGAGGAGTCCAAATTTTCCACTTGACGAAACTGTTCGCCAGTTGGAGCCTTCTCTCCAGCTGAGGAAGGCACCCCCGCTGAAGGCGGTGCGTCTGCGGAAGCTGCAGCACCCGATGGAACTCCGGAGCGACCTGCACCTGGAGGATGAGAAGCTTCAGAAAGGTAGTCAGGAAGTTCATCGGGATTCTTACACCAAATGATACGTCGGGAGACGTATTGATCCTTCCCACGATAATGATAGTAGCCTGCCTTCAAGACTCGGGGAGTTTCGCCTCGAAGGATTCTTTTGACGTCAGCGATACGGGCTTCCTTGGTCGAGGAAATCAAATCCTTCGGGACCATTCTCTTGTATGATTTAATAGCAAGTCGGAGTTTTTTACCTTCTTCAGCATTCTGGACATTAAAGAGCTGGTCCAGATCCACCCTCTTCCGCTTGGGTTGCTCCGCTGAAGGAGACCCCGACCTAGCAGCAGTCTTCTTGGCAGACTTCCTCTTCCGCGAAGGGCGGACAGCATCAGTCTCCCCCTGCTTAAGAAACAGATCGGTCAGCACAGATACCTTCTTAGCTGCAAATAGTAAACAAAGAAGAGTTAGAAGTTTACCCAAGGGACCATATTAGAAGGGCCGTCGAAAAGCTGCCCCCCAGAAACAATATCGAGGAGTCGGATCCCGACGTGCACCAGGTCCCGCTCCACGAGGGAGTTGGCGTTGAGAGGAGTGTAAGACTCCTCCCACCGATAAAGCTGGATAAGTTGGAGAGTTTCAAAATCCTCGTCGGCATAAGTGTGGAAGGCCGGTGGAGGGTCTGCTGCCACCTCCCATCGAGGCCAGGGAATTGAGGAATGACGGATGAAGAAGTAGCTCTTCTTCCAGCTACTGTTGTCGGACCCTGTATCAACCAAGAGTCCCCGACCCTTGACCACCTTCCAGGTGTCATTGGTCCAACCACATCGAGCAAGCTGCTGCTTACTCCATTTAGGCATCCGAGGGTAGAAGGCGCAAACCCCCGCCTCATTGCACTTCATCCCATAAAAGGTTCTGAAGAGCTGGAGGCTGTAGACCCACTTCTGTCGGAGGTAGAGGACTTGAAAGGCGTTCCAGAGGCGGATGGCATGGGGAGAAAAGGTAGTGGGGTGCGTTTTGTAATGATGGCACAGCTCGACCAGATTACCGCAAAAGGGGAATCTGATCCCCGCTGATACTTGTCCCGTAGAGACAAATACCTCCCCTTTCTGGGGACGAGTAACCTCAGGGTTACTCGAGGGGCGATGCCGAGGATACGGGAAACGAGGTTCCCAGGTGATGGTGATACAACCCTCTCGGAGAGCTGCATCATAAGCAGTACTGGAGATCTCATTTGGAGCATAATCAAAATTAAAGGGTTTTCTCCCCTCAGAGCTGGAACCGCTGTCTGAAAAGCAACCAGGGCAAGAAAATACAGTGGGACTCTTGGGAAAGCTATAAACAGAGAAAAGACGAACAAGCAACGAAGGGGGATCCCTTACCAGACATGATGAAGTAGAGGTTGAAGGAGATGAACGAAACGTCGCCGGAAAGATGATTGGAGAAACCCCGAAACCATTGAAATCACAGAGCTTGGAATAGCAGAGGAATCGCAGAGGAATCGCAGAGAGCTCTTGAGAATTCGAAGACGGTAAAAGTTAAACTATGGCCATGGCTAGGATTTTATAGTCGAAGAAGACGATTGAAAGGACACTTCGATCCGAGTCGTCGAAGTCGAAGGGTCTTAATCTGGACCGTTGAGATGAAACGTGCAGAAGGACAACGGACGTAATGATGAAACGGCCTGAAAAGCACTTTTCAGAAAAGGACAGGCGCGAAAAATCAGGCACGTGGGCTGAAAACGTCACCCCATTATCTACTACATTTAATGCACTAGGGAACCGAGGAGACCCCTAGAACTTAACCGTTATCTAAAAACATTGAGGAAACGTGAAGGAGAAGATTGATAATTGAGTAACTGAACCAAGGGAAAGATCCCCGATTCCAGTATCGGAAGATCGGGAGTCGGAAGACACGACGAACTAAAAGTCCCTCATGTCTTGGGGGCAAATGATGGGTTCGACTATAGCCGTCAGGCCCTTTAACGGTGAGGAAACGGCAAACAGGTCTACCAGGCCCAAAATGAAGGTCAAGATGACCTAAGGAGAAGGGTCCCGACGAGGCAATGTCCCGACAGAGTCGGTCCCGACAGAGTCGGTCCCGACAGAGTCGGTCCCGACAGCTGAGCTAGAAGCTCCCGATGAGAAGCCTTTAAGTAGGCCCCGATGATGAATCCCTGAGAATGATTGGCCCTGTCACGATGACGAGGGGCCCCGAGTGGTGACACAACGAGTTAACTCTGGAGTTCCCGACGGGAGTCGGGACTCGTTATCAGAGGATAAGGCCAAGATACGCGGGGCGTGGCCGAGATACGCGGAACGTGGTTAAGATACACGGAGCGTGGCCGAGATACGCGGGGCGTGGCCGAGATACACGAGATCATGGCCTAGATAGGCGGGATCACGTCCGAGATATGCGGGATACGGGCTAACCACCCCCAACGGTTCACCAGGTAACTGAGGCATCTCTTCGCCTATATAAGGGCAAGGGGTCACCTCAGAACGAGTACGTTAAATTCAATACACTTTGAGATTACTGCTTGCCAGTCATACGAGATACTCATTTAAGTATCGGAGAGGGATTCTGGGTCACCGCCTGGTCTATCCCCTCTTGCAGGATTGCGTGGAGCAAAGGAGCTAGGATTGCCGTCAAAGTCCGTACCGGAGTTCCACCGTGATCCAACAACAGCCCAAAACCAACTTTATTAAAAAAAAAATAGCCAAAATCTAACAAATTGAACTTTGGCTTTCATTTTTGGGTTTGATTTTCAAAGAGACGTTAATGCATGCAACAATTTGAAAATTTAGGCATGGTTGTTAGAACAAATTGTGCCAGGTACCAATTTGGCCATGAAATACAATTATTGGGTATTAATTGCCAAATTAATGTTGTTTCATATATGCAGTGCCATCATTGCAGACCCTGACCATGCTGCCACAAATGTGTTGTGTGAGCTACATCATAGTGGGTACTTTGAGAAAAGAAGACGAGCAAATTGGTATGATTAATGAGGAACGTTTCATTGGGGTATATGTCATTGTTTAAAGTGTTGCAATATGATACCTGAGTGTTTATAAATGTTTCAATTGAGTCTACGTTTTATATGTAGTTGTTGTAATCTGGTATACCCCACTCACACAGCATACCAAAAACACCAAACCTCAAACCTTACATACATAATAATAACTATAACACAGTTTGCTTACAGAACTATGACAAAGACTCACGACTGCATAACAAAATAAGGGTTTCAACTATAAACAACAATCAATTGTGTCATACTCAAAATCAACGTTTCAGTCTAGTGGTGCTTCAACTGGAGGTCGATCAGTTGCTGGTGCTTCAACTTGTGGTGCAAGTTTCGTTGGAGCTGGTTGTGGCTGTGGTGGAGCTGGCTGTAGCTGTGCATGTTCAACTGGAGTTGGCTATGGCTGTGGCTGCGGCTGTGGCTGTGCAGGTTCTGTCACACCAAGTGATGTGCCAACCACTATTCCTCCCTAGAAGCATTTCGGCAAAAAAAAAAAAAATAGCATTTGAGCAAAAAAACACCAATAAGAAGCAACATTTCAGCAAAAACAAAAATATAAAAAAAACCAGCAGCATTTCAGGAAAAAAAACACAAAAACAGCATTTCAGCAATAAAACAGCAGCATTTCAGCAAAATAAACACCAAAAAACAGCAGCTCAACATTTCAGCAGTAACAGAAAATAGCATTTAAGCAAAAAAAACAACATTTGAGCAGAAAAACACCTAAAGAACATCACTTGAGCACCAAAAAAAAGCAATTGAGCATCATTTGAGTCCATATTCACAACCCAAAGTTCAATTTTTATCAGATTAGAACAGTTTATACCCACTCATGTAGTCAAATGCACCCGAAAAATCGATTTTTAACACCAATTCGGCTTGGTTGGAAAAATCCATAACACACCCACCCAAATATCAAGCAATTGGACTTAATTCCGACAACTATTCACCAAGCTTTACAGAGATAAGCTAGAAAAATTAAACATGAACCTGCTCTGGCTCATGTGAAGAAAATGTTTGAGGAATTTTCATGAAATAGCTTCGAGAATACGATCGGCCCAATACAAATGACTTCCACTGAGCTGAGCCACGAATCCGCCGGACGAAACGCGAACATCGCCGGAAAATGACGAATTGGAAGAAACCCTAGCGATTGCCGAGAAGGGGAGGTGCATAGGTTTGGAGAAGAAGGTGGCCTGAAGAAGAAGATTAAAATGTTATATTTTCATTATTAAATCCCACGAGGGTATTTTCGTCATTTCCCCTTGCCAGCCAATTTGAGTTTAGTATATAAAAAAAAGGTCACGTGCTCCGTACGTGACCGATTCTGTCAATTTTAACCAGGATTTCTAACGGTGCAACACCCAGGTTAACTCGGGTACCAATTTGTCAATTTAGTGGAGGTACTAATGCGTTTTTGGTTGTTAACTCAGGTACCAATTTGGTTAAAATTCCTAAAATAAATGTTGATCGTAAATCAATGTGCAAATTTAAGAGAAGCGTTCTTATTCAATTGAATAAACACTTGTTGGTAAACCAAGTGAATGAAGGAGGATAAAAAAAATAGCTAGCAATGTACTTAAATAAAAACGCCAAATGAAAAACATAAGACATAGAAAAACCTATGAATCTGATTTTAAGTCTTATAAATTAGTGTTAATAACTAAAAAACTGTCCAAGATTTACACTATGTTAAAATTAGGTGTCTGAAGTTTGAAATGTTAAAATGGACTGTCCCAAGTTTCATTTTTGTTGAAATTTGGTATCTCGGTGTGATTACTTTAGAGAAGTCAATTCCGACGAAACAGTCTGTCAAATTCAAGCTCTCATACACACTCCCTTCTCGTCATCTTGGCGGGACCGTCACCTAAAAAGTTGGTCACATCCGGGCAAGTAAATATCGCTCTATTGTCCTTGGAAAATGGCTCTACACCACTCTTCTAGAAACTTTTTTTTTAATGTTCAATTTTTAGGTTAAAATTTGACGATTTTGTGAAAAGTAAAGAATGATTGATTATGAGTGGGTTGGTGGGTTGATGAAAATGATTGAATGGAGATGAAAAGACGCACAAAGACACCAAATTTCAACAAAAATGAAACTTGAGACAGTCCATTTTAACATTTCAAACTTCAGACACCTAATTTTAACATAGGGTAAACCTTGGACAGTTTTTTAGTTATTAACCCTATAAATTAAGCAGATGATAGGCTAAAACTTTTGCTTCCGCAGTCCAAGGAGCTGGATATGTATACAATAGACCAATCATTCAGCTGAAATAAAAAAAAAATCATTCCAATATTTGTCACAAAAATTGCTAACGTGTAAGTCGAAATTATATATAAAGTAAATTCCGCTGAAAATTGAAAATTAGATAAAACTCTCTTCTCGCTAGCCCCATAATTCAGAAGTAAAAACATTACTGCATCTAGGAGGAGTAATAGTTTTCATTGTTCCATACATGATGATATACTTGTCAAATTTTACTGAAAACAAAAATCTGCAATTCTTATTATTTAATAAAAAAATATTCATTTAACATGTGTGTAAAATTCTCATGTGTTTGACTTTGTTGAGAGTTGCTCCTTTTTCAATTATAGACTAATAACTTCCCTGGTAAAACATTCTTATATATCCAACACTTTCTTTATGCCTACATATGAATCTTCTAACATTTATCATTCATTCAAGAAATTGCAAAAAAATTCTTTTGAGTATTGCTTCATTTACTTACTTAATCACATTGCGGTTGCTTTGAGGTTTGAAATATCTCCACTAAACATCTTCCTTCGAGGCCTATAGTCCGGAAACCTTCTCATTAATGCAAAATGTGACCTGAAAATATGTGATTTTAGTTTGGCCTAGACCAAACTATGGAATGGCAGAACTGACTACTGATATAAGTTATTGATAAAAAAAATCTTGCCTGTAAAATGGACACAACAACAACTAATAAGGAAGCTAAAGGTCCATCAAGAAATCAAATCATTCTAAAAAAAATCTACACATTCTGATACCTCATCTTCAGTGAATCTACTAGCGGTACAGATTCTTTCAAAAAGCCCACCTCCAGCCGCGTATTCCATGACTATTTCCTGCAAAGTGGACACAACAACAACTAATAAGCTAAAAGAACATCAAGAAATTACAAAATTGACAATTCTCATCTCTAGTATATCAAATCCAATTTATCCAACTTACGATCATATAGGAGAAAGCAACAAAATGTCAAGATTTACCCGTAGCTAGGTGTCAGACCTAAAATCTGACATAAGGCGAATTACGTTTTGAAAACGTGGATTTTGAAAGAGTCGCCACTAGTTAACTATTAGGTTAACTAGAATCCTAAATTACCTATGTGAATAACAAATTAAACACCTAGGTATAAAATCGGTCTACGATTAGAGATTCAGATCGGGGGTTCTGTTACGAATTTAAAAAATGTAATTTTTAATTACGCCCTTTCGGTACACAGTTCACTTAATTTGCCAATATTATATGTTAAATCCGATTAATCTAACGATGTGCCTTTTCGGACACCGTGACCGGACGACGACGGAGGAAGATATCAGCAGCAGCTAGCGGAAGGTGGTGCTCCGGCACGGTGGCAGCAGGGACGGGAGCGGACTGGACTGTGGTGGAGGTCGAGCGAGCAGCGAGCGACCTGGGACGCGGAGCGGCGCTGGTAGGCGGAAAAGCTTCGGGCGGTAGCTGGCGAAGGTGGTCTGGCGGTGGCTCGGCGAGGGCTGCGAGAGGTGGCCTGGCGGTGCGAGGGATATCTACGGCGGGCAGAGTGAGGCGGATAGAGAGAGAAAGAAAACAGAGAGAGAGGGGGGGGGGGGGACGACGGGGCCAGGCCGGCGACGGCGAGGCGGTGGATGGAGTGGTGGCGAGGCCGGTCGAGGCGGAGCGGACGGCGACCGGATTGTCCCAGGCGGACGGCTGGAAATCTGCGCATGGGAAGTGAAAAAAAATAAATAATAATAAATAAATAAAGCACAAGAAGACAAAATTTGCACAGAGCTCGAGAAAAGTGATGTATTATTCCTTTGTGGTGTTTTTCCTGTGTGTTTTCAATGTAACCCTAGACCCCTATTTGTACTAAAAACCTAGCCTAGTTACAGATAAAATTTAAATAAAAAATTGCTAACAGATAATTATTCTAGAGAATATTCCTAAGGATATATATCTTTACAGATAATTATATTTTGAATAAAAATAATATCTTGAGATAAATATCTTACAGATAATTTTCTAAAAATAAAAAACTAATTATTATATATATATTTTTAAATATTCCGAAAATATTAAATATATTAGAAATAATTTAAAATGTATTTTATAATAATTTCCCTAATGTGCCCTTAAGCATTTTTGGAGACTTTGTGGCTTGACGCGTAGGGGTTTGTACTCCCGTAGAACGTGTTCGAAAGGGTTTGTCCAAAGACGAAGAAACACTGATTTTAACCAGAAAGTATATTCTCTTCCAATTCTTCGAAGTCTTCAAGGTGGCTCATATGCTTATTCTGGTGCGGAAATGATAAAATCTCTGTCGGCGGGACGCCTGTTGGCGGTGCCTCCATTAGCGATGCAGAAAGTAAAGCCTCCAGTGGCGGTGCGGTAAAGAAGACCCTCCAGTGGCGGTGCGGAAAAGTAAAGCCTCGGTCGGCGATGCCCCTATTGGCGGTGCCTCCGTTGGCGGTGCAGAAAGTAAAGCCTCCAGTGGCGTGCGGAAAGTAAAGCCTCCAATAGCGTGCAAAAAAGTAAAGCCTCTAGTGGCGTGCAGAAAAGTAAAAAAAACCTTGATCGACGATGCCTCCAGTGGCGTGCGACAAGGAGAAGCCTCCAGTGGCGTGCAGTAAAGTAAAAAACCTTGATCGACGATGCCTCCAGTGGCGTGCGACAAGGAAAAGCCTCCAGTGGCGGTGCAGAAAGTAGAGCCTCCTGTGGCGTGCGGAAAGTAAAGCCTCCAATGGCGTGCAGAAAAAGTAAAGCATCCAATGGCGTGCAGAAAAGTAAAGCCTCCAGTGGCGTGCAGAAAATAAAAACCTCGATCGACGATGCCTCCAGTGGCGTGCGACAAGGAAAAGCCTCCAGTGGCGTACTGTAAAGTAAAAACCTCGATCGACGATGCCTCCAGTGGTGTGTGACAAGGAAGAGCCTCAAGTGGCGTTGGTTGGATAAGAGCCTCTAGTGGCTTGACGACTTGAATGCATGTCCCTAAATTTTGCCTAACTTGCGCATGACGCGACAACTTAGCGGGGGGGTTTTTTTTTTTTTTTTAAATCTCTCATATTCTCTCCTTTTGCCACGGTCGATTGAGAAATTTCCGACCGTGCCCCTCGGTTTTTTCCTTTTGCCATGATTGCAATTTCTGAATTGTAACCATGCCTCTCATTTCCTGATTTTGCCTAGGCCTCCCTTTCGGGTGTTCAACCTAGCGGAAGCACTCTTTATTTGTAGCCGATTAAACGGTGGCTGTGACCCACACTTTATTTCCCGTCTCGATGCGAGAGTATTTGTAGCCGTTTGGAGGGTGGCTGTGACCCTTTTCTATTGTTTTCTTTATTCGACATTGCAGAAGCATCTTTTAAAGTAGTCAATTTCGGGTTGACTGTGGCCCGTTCTTCATTTCCCACTTTGGTACGGGAGTACTCTAATTTGTGGTCATTTAGAGAGTGGATGAGACCCTTTTCTCCCATCTTCGATGTGCGGGGTTTTTTCTTTTTTCTTTTATCAGTAGCCATTTAGAGGGTGGTTGTGGCCCTTTCAAAAATTCTCTCGCCCTCTCAGGGTTCGCGGGGATCGCTCTTTATATGTAGTCATTTGAAGGGTGACTGTGACCCTTTTCATCCCGCTTTTGATGTTGCAGGAGCTCTTTGTAACCGTTTTAAGGGTGGCTGTGGCCCTTTGAATTGATTTCCCAGCCTCACAAGATTCACGGGAATACTCTTTATATGTAGTCATTTGACTGTGGCCCTTTCACTCATTTCCCGCCTTCGATGTTGCGAGAGTGCTTTTGATTTGTAGTCGTTTTAGGGACGACTGTGGCCCTTACACTGATTTCTCGCCTTTGATGTTGCGAGAGTACTCTATATCTGTAGCCATTTGATGGGTGGTTGTGGCACTTTTAAATAATTTCCCGCCTTACAAGATTCACTGGAATACTCTTTTATTTGTAACCGTTTGGAGGGTGGTTGTGGCCCTTTAACTTATTTCCCGCTTTTGATGTTGCGGGAGCGGCTTTTACCTGTAGCCATTTGAAGGGTGGCTATGGCCCTTTCTTCGTAGTCGTTTTAGGGACGACTGTGGCCCTTTTTATTCGTAGTTGATTTAGGGACAATTTGTGACCCTTTTATTTCTTCACTGCTCTCACAATATTAGCACAAACACTCTCTTTATTATCATGTAGCCGATTAAAGGGCGGCTGTGACCATAAAGAAATCTGAGTTTTTTTTTTGCTCTTTTTTTTTTTTTTTGCTTTTTTTCTTTTTTCATCTCACCTTTTGCCATGACTGCCCCTGTGGGTTTTCGATCATGCCCCTCTCCATGACTTTTGCTTAGGTCGCCTTTACTGGTTTTCAACCTAGCGGGAATTCATTTTTTTCTCTTTTTTTTTTAAAGAAAATTTACCGCAAATAATTAACAACAATTATTTACATGCCCCTAGTGGCAGATTGGAGATTTCTAATTCAAAAAATATTCTAGAGAATGACTCAGTTGATTGGTCAAAATACGTCGGTCGTGTCGACGCCCTGGATGGATCCTACGATCAATGGATGACATAGACAATGACTTCTTCTCTTGGCTTCTCAAATGCCCCGACTATTGCTCGATCTCGTCTGAGGATGCCCTATGGCTAACACCTGTCGAGTTAGGCTCGTCGCATGCTGGACGAATGGCTTTATTAACGAACACACATGGATGGTATTGAGTTTGGCACAGTAGTCCGCAAATGGTAAATTTAGGCATAGATATCGTCCGAGGTATCTGGGATAAATTCGATAGCTAGCATAAGAATGGTCAGCGAGCGAAGGGTCGTACACGAGATGTGCTCTTCAGGAGTTTTGATTTCGATGATTATCCAAGCTGCACAATGAGTAAGGAAAAACTCAAATTTCGGGGATAAAAATGATCACAACTTCTCTTACCTGGGAGTTGGATTTTTCAGTGGGCAATGTGCTCGCTATGCGACTGGACCTGCTGCATGTCCTGATTCTCCTGCTCCACAACTTGTATATGTACACCAGCTGAAAAGCACATGCCCCTAGTGGCAGACTGAATATTTCAGAACTTTTTTCGGAAAAGGATTCGGTTGATCGAGTCAAGCTACATTAATCGGCACATTGAATCTTCACGGGATTCTCGATGATCTCTTGAAATATTCTCATCTCTTGACATGTCCGATCTCAATAGGAGATGCCCCATGGCTACCGCTGAATTGTTTAAACCTGGCCACATAACGGTTGTATACCTCGTCTTGGAAAGCGTATGAATTTCACACATGGTAGTTGAAATTTTTCATAGAAACTCTTCGAAGCGCTCACGTTTCACACGGTTGCGGCATTGGTTGAAGTGGTCATCCGATCTGCCAAAGAGTAGGGACACTCAAATCTCAAGGAAAAAATTAAGTACAATTTAACGCACCTCAGCGTTAGATATCTCGAGTGTGCAATGTGTTCCTTGTGCAACTGGATGACTGCATGTTCTTTTTTGTTGCCCCATTTAGCCGGCATAACTTATGTGTACATGATACATTAACCAAGGGTACCTGAAAAGAGTGAATGAAAGTGTAGAGAATATGAGAAATCATGCATGATTTTTTGAAAACTCTAATGTCATTCATTTCATAATTTTGATTATTTTTTTTTTGAAAATGAATCAAAATTTATGATCAAATGTGTTTTGCGCCATCATGGAGGTTACTGAGTTTGCTGAGTGCATTATCTGGCTCGAACGCAGGACAAATACTCAAAACAATTTTTTTTCAAAAATGTTTTATCGTCATTTGTTTAAACTCGAATAGTAGCACTCAACTGCACAGTTAAACTATTTTCTCAAAAAAGAATCAAAACTCCCATTTTTTAAATGCTCGCTCATGGGAATGTTGAAATGACGATCTTGCCAAAAAAAGTGGAATACACCTTGGATAAAAACGAATGACACTTTGAGTTTTTTTTTTAAAAAAAATGCTCATGCATGCTCGAAAGTTAAAATTCTACTGTTAAGAAAGTTACAACTTACAACATATTACCTGAATGACGCATATGAAATGCATTTTTGAAAGTTAAAATTCTATTCTACGAAATTCACAACTTACAACAGTTTACCTGAATAATGCATATGAAATGCATATTTTGAAATGAAAATTTTAGGTGGATTTTTTAAAATAATGCAATTGAGATGCATGCGTGAATTTGAAAGCTCTATAGCTAAAAAAAAACTCACAATTTACCTGGAATGTTTTTAAAAAAAATAATAATAATGCATATTGAATGCATGCTTAAAAAAAATCAGGTAAAAATGTTTTTTGAAAATGATGCATATGCAATTCATGTTTGAATTTGAAAAACTCTAAGAGCCAAAAAGGAATAAATAACAAATTTTCCTAATTTTTTAAAAAAATGATGCACATTGAATGCACTAACAAAATTTTACAACTTATATGAAAAGTTTTTTTCCAAAAAATAATGCGTATGAAACACATGCTTGAAATAAAACATTCTGGTAAGTAGTTTTGAAAACAACACATGGAATACATGTTTGAAACTAAAGGTTCTACGACTAAGAATGTGTACAGTCTATCAACATATTATTTTTCCTAAAACAATACACATGCGATGCACATGAGATGCATACTTGAGATGAAAGTTCTACAGTCAAGATAATTTACAACTTATCTGAAAAGATTTTTTTTGTTTTTTTGTTATTTTAACGAGGGAAAAGAATCAATGCATCTTGGTTGCTCAAAATTAAGAATCAGGCGAAAAGTTTTTTTTAAAAGGATGCATATGAGATGCACAAAAATAAATACAATATGCAAACTTAAAAATAAAAGTTCTACAACTGAGAAAAATTACAATTTACCTGAAAGGTTTTTTTTCGAAAATAATGCATATGATATGCACGTTTTTTGATTAAAAATTCAGATAAAATGTTTTTTTTAAACAAAGAGCCTTAAAACTAAGAGAGCTTACGGTTTATCTAAAAAGTTTTTTTTTTAAATTAATGCATATTGGATGCATTATTAAAAATAAAACAATTCATTTAAAAAGTTTTTTAAAATGATGCATATGGAATGCACGTTCGAAATTAGAAGCTCTAACAGTTAAAGCGGAATTACGAATTTTCCTAAAAAAAAATTTGTTTTTTTTTTTTGCATACGCAACGCACTAACCAAAATTACAACTTACCTAAAGAGTTTTTTTAAATAATGCGTATGAAACGCATGTTTAAAAATAAAAAATTCAGGCAATAGGTTTTTTTAAATGGTGCATACATAATGCACGTTTGAAATTAGAAACTCTAATAGCTTAAGAGGAATTATAATTTTTCCTAAAATGTTTTGTTTAAAAGTAATGCATACGTAACGCACTAACCAAAATTACAACTTACCTGAAGAGTTTTTTTTTTTAAATAATGCGCCTGAAACGCATATTTAGAATAAAATTTAGGTAAGAGGTTTTTTTTTTTTAAAGAATGCATCTGAAACACATGTTTAAAAACAAAAATCTACAAATAAGGGATTAACTACTTAGCTAAAAATGTTTTTGTTTTTGTTTTTTTTTTAATAATGTATACAAAATGCATTTTTGAAATTAGAAACTCTAATATGCAAAGGATGCGTTAATTATGAATTACAACTTACCTGATTTTTCCAATAATGCATGAAATGCATATTTAGAACAAAAATTTAGGTAAGAGATTTTTTTGAAAACCATGCATAAGGAACATACGTTTGAAAATGGAAATTCTACCTAAGTGACCTAATGCAAATATGATTTTTTTTTGTTTTTTTTTTTTTTAAAAAAAAAATGCAATTTGATGCATGCTTAAAAATAAATGTTATACAAAAAACTTATAATTAACCTAATGACCTTTTTACAACAAATAACATGGAGAAAACACGACATGTTAGGGGGGTAAAAATGTGTGTGGTTTTGCTCTACAAGGTAGGTTCCACTTATAGGTTCCCGACAAGGTGGTTTCCTCTTCCCATCATAGGGATCACAGGACCTTCACAAGCGAGTGGAGTTTTTCGGAGTCGTACCGGCGGCCCGGCCGCGCGGTCGTACCGTACTAAACCTCCGAGGTTCCTAGGCGCCCTAGGTTTTAGGCGTTTTGGATATTACACTAAAGTGAGTGTGTGCGAGTTTATACAGTATAAAATACAACAAAGAAGAATAGTCAGTTATAATAAAAAAATATTTTCACACCTGAAATCACCAAAAAACAACCAAGTTAGAACAACAAAGTTGAATATAAAAAAAAAAAAAAAAAAAACTAAAACATGGCAAACAAGCAAATATAAAGAGCCCGAACCCTCAAATTTCCCCGGCAGAGTCGCCAAATTGTCAAACCTAAAATCTGACCTAAGGCGAATTACGTTTTGAAAACGTGGATTTTGAAAGAGTCGTTTGGCCCTTTATCTGTAACTAGGCTAGGTTTTTAGTATAAATAGGGGTCTAGGTCTACATTGTAAAGGGCCACAACCACCCTCCAAACGGCTACAGATAAAAGAGTGACCCCGCGAATCTTGTAAGGGCGGCAAAATAAAAAAGGGCCACAGTCGTACCTAATACGACTACAAAATAAAGGGCCACAACAACCCTTCAAACGGTTACAGATATAGAGCACTCTCGCAACATTGAAGGCGGGAAATGAGTGAAAGGGCCACAGCTACCCCTAAAATGGTTACCTACAAAGAGTGTTCCTCGAATCCTGAGAGGATGGGAGATTGTTGAAAGGGCCATAGCCACCCTCAAAATGGCTACATATAAAGAGTATTCTCGTGAATCTTGTGAGGCCAGGAAATCATTTGAAAGGGCCACAACCACCCTTAAAACGGCTACAAATCGAAAGAGCGCTTCCGGAACATCGACGATGAAAATAAATAAAAGGGCCACAGCCACCCTCCAAATGGCTACAAATCAAAAGAGCTCTCGCGACATTGAAGACGGTGAGGAAAGGGTCACAGCCACCCTCCAAATGGCTACAAATACTCTCGCATCGAGACGGGAAATAAAGTACGGGTCACAGCCACCGTTTAATCGGCTACAAAAAAAAAAAAAGAGTGCTTCTGTTAGGTTGAAAACCCGAAAGGGCAACCTAGGCAAAATTAGGAAATGAGGGGTGTGATATCAGATTCAGAAATTGCAATCATGGAAAAAGGAGAGAAAATAAAATCCCGATGGAATGAAAACCCCAAGGGGCAATCCATGCAAAAATTAGGAAAACCGAGGGGCACAGTCTAAAATTTTGACCGTGGCAAAAGGAGAGAATATGAGAGATTAAAAAAAAAATCCCGCTAAGTTGTCGCGTCATGTGCAATTTAGGCAAAAATTAGGGACATGCATTCAATTCGTCAAACCACTAGAGGCCCTTATCCAACCAACGCCACTAGAAGCTCTTCTCCAACGGACGCCACTGAAGCCTCTACTTTCTGCACCGCCACTGGAGGCTTTTCCTTGTCGCACGCCACTGGAGGCATCGTCGATCGAGGTTTTTTACTTTACTGCACGCCACTGGAGGCTTTTCCTTGTCGCACGCCACTGGAGGCATCGTCGATCGAGGTTTTTACTTTTCTGCACGCCACTAGAGGCTTTACTTTTCTGCACGCCATTGGAGGCTCTACTTTTTATGCACTCCATTGGAGGCTTTACTTTCCGCACGCCACTGGAGGCTTTACTTTCTGCACCACCAACGGAGGCACCGCCAACAGGGGCACCGCCGACCGAGGCTTTACTTTTCCGCACCGCCACTGGAGGCTCTTCTTTACCGCACCACCACTGGAGGCTTTACTTTCTGCATCGCTAACGGAGGCACCGCCAACAAGCGTCCCGCCAACAGAGGTTTTATCGTTTCCGCACCAGAATAAGAATATGAGCCACCATGAAGACTTCGAAGAATTGGAAGAGAATATACTTTCTGGTCAAAATCAGTATTTCTTCGTCTTTGGACAAACCCCTCTGAACACGTTCTACGGGAGTCCGTGGTAAACTGTAAACACTCGATTTTGACCAAGACGTAACGACGTTACACATGATACGTCAAATTCCGGACGCGTCAAGCCACAAAGTATCCAAAAATGCTTAAGGGCACATTAGGGAAATTATTATAAAATATATTTTAAATTATTTCGAATATATTTAATATTTTCGGAATATTTAAAAATATATATATAATAATTAGTTTTTTTATTTTTAGAAAATTATCTGTAAGATATTTATCTCCAGATATTATTTTTTATTCAAAAAGTAATTATCTGTAAAGATATATATCCTTAGGAATATTCTCTAGAATAATTATCTGTTAGCAATTTTTTATTTAAATTTTATCTGTAACTAGGCTAGGTTTTTAGTATAAATAAGGGTCTAGGCCTACATTGTAAACACACAGAAAAACACCACAAAAAAATAATAAAACGTCTCATCGACAATCGTGCAAAAAAAAAAATTATTTTTTTTTATCTCCTCTCTCTCTCCTCCTTCTTCCTTTTTTTTTTTTTCGGTGACCTCAGTTCGCTGCAGCCTTCCCTCCAGACACCACCCACGCCGTTGACCTTCACTGTCGCTGCTCGGCCTCGCTCCGCCCCTCTCGCCGTCCTCGTTGCTCGCCGGAGCCATTACCTGTCCCGATTGAACCAGAGTTCTGCCCTACGAAGCACCTTCCATGGTTTCTCCGCATCTCCCGCCATGAACCCGTGACCACCGGACCAGCGCCAGCCACGACCACAGTGGAGCTCCGTCCTCGTGCCTCCGGCCACTTCTGTCGCACCGCCCATCGCCACCATCCCTTTGCTGCACCGAACTCGAGCTCGAGCTCATCGTCCCCTTACTTCGCCCGGTCCGGCACTCCACACGTCGCCATCACAGCTTGACGGAACCACCGCGCCCGCCATCGTCGACCCAACCCTCATCTGCTGCTCGTCATCCAATTGCTGGTGTCGTCTCCGTCGTCCACCCACTGACCCCGTTGCTGTCTTAGTCGGCGTCCCTGGAACCTAGAGCCCTTGTCCAGCACGCTCCGGCAGCAGTCACGACCGGTGACCACGCAGCCCGCCAGCAAGCTCGCCCAGGCCACCGCCAACCTCCTCGCCTTGCTTTGCTCCACCTCGTCGCACCCTGCCGTGACCACGTCGTCCATCTCGGTTGTTCTCGTTAGGACTGGCTGCTGCTCCGCCTTTCTCACCAGAGGTCGTCGCCTTCCTCGTCGACCGGCCACCCCCCGACAGCTGCTGTCCAGTACCGTGTCGCCTCGGTGTCTCCTCCCGACTCCTGCAGGTAATCCCGTGATCTTCTTCTCTTTTTCTTTGTTTTTTTCATATTATATTATATTATTATATAATTTATCTATTTATTTATTCAATATCTGTTATTTGTTATTATATTATTATATTATAATTAATTAGGTATTTTAAAAATGTAATTGGTTAAATTTTGAATAGGTAAATCATGTATGTATGTTAAATTTATGTTGGGTTTTGTATAAATTTGAGAATGTTTAATAATGTTGATTTTTTTTAGGATCTCGTTTTAATTAAGAGTTATGAATTACAATTAGTCCTAGACCATGTCGATATTTGATAAAAAAAAATTGTATATGATAAAAATTTAACCTTGGCATAGTTAAAATTAATTTGATATAACGTATATTTAGATAATTGAATTGGCAACTTAAGTGAATTTGAGTACCGAAAGGGCGTGATTAAAAATTATATTTTTAATTCGTAATAGGACCCCCGAATCCAAAATCTTTGATCGTAGATCAATTTTAGACCTAGGTTTAACTCACGTTTCACTTAGGCAATTTAGGATTCTAGTTAGCCTTAATTAACTAGTTGCGACTCTATTCAAAATCCGCGTTTTTAAAACGTAATTCGCCGTAGGTTAGATTTAGGTATGACAATTTGGCGACTCTGCTAGGGATCCTCCAAACGGCTACAGATAAAGGGCCACAAAATCCACGTTTTCAAAATAAAGGGCCACAGCCACAATGTAGACCTAGACCCCTATTTATACTACGCCATTTCGGTACTCAATTCACTTAATTTGCCAATATTATATGTTATATCTGATTAATCTAACGATGTCAATTTTAAATTAAATTTATCATATAAAAATACTGTCAGTCATTAACCTAAGTCTAAAAACTAATTATATTCTATAACTCCTAATTAAGACGAAATTTAGAACCCTAAAATTATCTAACATGCTTAAATATGTACATAACCCGATATACATTTAGTATACATAAAACTTGAGCAATTAAATATGCTACCTAACTAAATGTAATCAACTACATTTAAACTACAAATTAAATCTAACCAACTACCCCTAAAACATTCAATTTAGATATAATATATAATAAATATAACAGAAAAACATAATAATAATAATAATAATAATAAAAGTTAAAACAAAGGAAGATCTGCACAGCAACAAGACCTGCACAGTTACGACGATAGCAGCTCATGCGGACACCGTGACCGGACGACGGCGGAGGAAGATATCAGCAGCAGCTAGCGGAAGGTGGTGCTCCGGCACGGTGGCAGCAGGGATGGGAGCGGACTGGACTGTGGTGGAGGTCGAGCGAGCAGCGAGCGACCTGGGACGCGGAGCGGCGCCGGTAGGCGGAAGAGCTTCGGGCGGTAGCTGGCAAAGGTGGTCTGGCGGTGGCTCGGCGAGGGCTGGGAGCGGTGGCCTGGCGGTGCGAGGGATATCTCCGGCGGGCAGAGTGAGGCGGAGAGAGAGAGAGAAAGTAAATAGAGAGAGATAGAGAAAGATAACAGAGAGAGGGGGGGGGGGAGGCGGGGCCAAGCCGGTGCAGCGAGGCGGTGGATGGAGTGGTGGCGAGGCCGGTCGAGGCGGAGCGGACGGCCACCGGAGGGTCCCAGGCGGACGGGTGAAAATCTGCGCAGGGGAAGTGAAAAAAAAATAATAAATAAATAAATAAAGCACAAGAAGACAAAATTTGCGCAGAGCTCGAGAAAAGTGATGTATTATTCATTTGTGCTGTTTTTCTGTGTGTTTTTAGTATAACCTTAGACCCCTATTTATACTAAAAACCTAGCTTAGTTACAGATAAAATTTAAATAAAAAATTGCTAACAGATAATTATTCTAGAGAATATTCCTAAGGATATATATCTTTACAGATAATTATTTTTTGAATAAAAATAATATCTTGAGATAAATATCTTACAGATAATTTTCTAAAAATAAAAAACTAATTATTATATATATATTTTTAAATATTCCGAAAATATTAAATATATTCGAAATAATTTAAAATATATTTTATAATAATAATTTCTCTAATATGCCCTTAAGCATTTTTGGAGACTTTGTGGTTTGACACGTCCGGAATTTGACGTATCATGTGTGACGTCGTTACGTCCGGGTCAAAATCGAGTGTTTACACTAGAGAAGAGATTGCGTACCGAAGAATAAGAGAGAACATAATCAGTAATCTATCATAGAAATCCTCGAGATCGGGGGTTTTGCTAAACCCACTAACCAATTCTAATCAGCTCCGGTTGTTCTCGTAGGAGCAATCGCATCGTTATTAATTAAACAGTAGAATCTTTCCGGAAGCATAGGCATTAACCGAGAAGCATCTGAAGATAATGTGCTTGCATGATCAAGAAAGATTAACCCAAAAGAATATCAAATTGAGGAGGAAAAAAAGCCAGTTTTGTTAACTTTGCAAACACAATTGTTGTAGACAACAAATTTGAGTCCTCAAGCATGGATTTAATGTTACTACTTATGAATTATCATAAGATGCACAGAAAAATCACTATCCAATAATAATTTAGTGTTTTGGATCAAGTTGAATACGCAAATAATCAATTAACAGACCAACCTCTAAATCCACAATATATTTAGGAGAAGTATAAGTTTCTTCTTCGTGATGACTTGAAATAAATTCACTAACCTAGAATTGAAAGAACCAAAATTTATTGACTCCACTTCTCCTCGATTCGAAATCAACATGACCCAAATGGAAAAAAAAAAATTGAAATAAAATAGTCAGATCGAATCAATATGATGAATTGAAATAAATTCATTAACCTGGAATTGGAAGAACCAAATCAATGAATTTAGACTATTCTTCATAAATTCATCATTGCCATCACTCTCATAGGAATTTCTCCAAACAGTTAGAATGCATTATTATCAATCAACAGAACTTAAAAATTAAGAAATTTCACTGATTTAAACCAAATCACAGGAATGAAATATAATAGTCAGGTCGAATGAAATAGAGTAGTCAGACCATTGCAATTGGAAAATGTTGAGATTATTCAAAGTTTCTAAGTGATGTCTAGATGTACACGTAAGAAAAGGAAAGATGTTGAATCAAGCACAAAGCAATACAAATGACTCAAACCTTCATTTTGTTCACTCTTCGGAAACTCTTTCTCGAGAGTGCGATCAATCAGGTCGGCAAAGCTGTCATTGGCCTTGGCAAGAGTAACATTCGGCTCCCCCGAGTAATTGGAAGTTAACAAACAACCTAAAACAATTAACATGAGGATAACTGATTTGTATTGAGACATGTATTGAATTCTCTGCTGATCTGTTATCAAAATTCTGAAACAACAACAAAAAATATAAAATTGATAACAACCCAGAATTCTAAGCGTGTAGTGATTAGGATTCATAAATCCACTGTCTTCATTTTAACCTATAAACCAACTGCATTTAATCTAAAAACTTACCACCCTTTGGATATGCTGACCTTCATGTTCTGTTCCAGAAACAATTGATTTCCAAACGGAGTGGTCCAATTTGTCTCACGATTGATCAACTTTTCACACATCAATAGATTTATATTAAACAGTTTAGTATATCTAGTTAGACCGTAAGTTCTTTACATTAGAGTGCATAAGTTCAATTCTTACATCTATTAATTTTTTTGTGTTTTTGAAGAATTTAATTTTTACTAACCAACTTATATTTCTAATTTTTTTTCCGAAGAATTTAATTTTTACTAACCAACTTATATTTCACAAATCTAAGAGTTTGCTTATGTTGTTTCGAGACAATAGCTTGAAATATTCCTGACAAATCCATTTATATATATAATAAATTATGAATATGGAGCTCGTAATTTTGTTTTTTACGTTAATCGATGTATTTATGACAATTGAGTTAAGAGTTTTGTAGTCATTAACTCTATAACATTGATTGCACTAGGGAGCTGAGGGTTTTTAAGTTGCAATTAATCGCAATTAAATAATTTCGCTGATTTCGAACCGTTCAAGATTCATTTTATATAATTAATCACAATTAAAATTTCGGACCGTTCAAGATTCAATGAATGTAATTAATCGCAATTAAAATTTCCATGATTTCGAATCGTTCAAGATTCAATGTATGCAATTAATTGCAATTAAAATTTCGGAACGTTCAAGATTCAATGTATGTAATTAATCGAAATTAAAATTTCTCTGATTTTTAACAGACGCTTGACGCGGAGCCGGCGAACGAAACCAGGCGATACAGGCGGCTGACAATCTCAGTGTCATAACCATCTCTATCTCCGGCGAGATATCGTCGGTGGTCATCGAAACCATATCTGTTGAAGAACAGACGCTTGACACGGATCCGACGACCAAAGGTAGCATGCGGTACGGGCATCTAAAATTTATTTGTGAACTTGCGCAATGGTATTTTATGGTTCAAAATTTTCAGTCTTTCGTTTATTTTTTCAAATTTTAGACTAATATTTTATTTAAAATTTTCAAGATATTATAAATAATCAGTATAAATTTCATCGAAAATTAGTTTGTTAATTATACATATTTATTTGATAAGTAACCGCGCGATACGCGGGAAATACACCTATTTCTCTTTTACAAATAGCTGCACTTGCAATGTGTATGCCAAATTCTTGCAATGTGTATGCCAAATTCACTAATAAGCTAAAAATATATAACTTCTAGGGAGATAATGACAATTCCAAAACTCAAGAATGACATTTTTTTTCCTTGTTCTATTTCTCTTTAATGTGGATGCATAGAAAATATGCTCATATGTGAAGAAATGTATTTTATTATCAACGTGGATGTTTAATAAAATCATATAGAATAATATATACGAGCTCTTTTCTATAGTTTCCTATTTTGGTTCCTAGTACTTACTTAGATGGTATAAATTATAACGAAACGTACTAATAAATTGAAATAGTTTTTTAAGATGCAATTAGGATTTTTGAAGTAATTTGAGTGTGTCATTATATACAAAAATATAATGTTATATTAATAAATGTAATATAATCGAGTAAAAAAAAATCAATTTTCTTTACTTAGGAAAAGTTAATTTTTCCTCAATCTATATACGATTTATATATGTATTCTATATACGATTTATCTTTAATAAAAGGGTTAATACATTTTTTAGTTACCTATGTTTGCACAATGTGATCAAATGGTTACTTTTGTTTTTTGACGTGATAGTTTGGTTACTTACGTTTCAATGCGTGATTAAATGGTTCAAACGTGTTACATTTAGTCACTTATGTTTGACCCAACGTGATTAAATGATTATATAAAGACGTTTTTACCCTTCAATTAATTTTTTTCAAGAGAATTTCACATCTTGAAGCTCTAAGATTGATCAAAACTCTTTAGTATAAAAATTGAAGATTGATCAGAACTTTTAGTATGACAATTCAAAGATGGGTATGTATACGTGTACGTATGTGACTATACACATACAAAACCCAGCAATCAAATTCCCCAACTTCGAGATTGGAAAACTTCGATTTTTTTTTTCATTTGTTAAAATTGAAAACTAGATTCGAATCTGGCGTTCAGTTTTGAAAAAAAAAATATGAAAAATATGAAAAACTTAATAAAATTGACGAAGAAGTCTAATAACATGGAGAATATTATAAAGATTGAATATAGAAAGGGTATTATGGACATTTCATCAAAATGCAACGAAACTGTCACATTTACAAACGTAGGTAACTAAAAAGTACACGTCTGAACCAAACGATCACATTGTCAAACGTAACTAACCAAACGATGTATTAAGCCTTAATAAAATATGAAGTTGATGTTGACTGCATATTATATTACCCTTTTTAACTTTGGCTAATTTCTCATAGATTTTCGTTTGACTCAATCATATGTGCTCCTCCTTATTAACCGAGGAAGCTATATTGGGTGAAGATTTACCAAGTTACGTTGCCCATCTAGATTCACGTCGCTATTCTCTCCAAATAACGAGGAGCACGTGGCCAAATTTACCTGGTAGGATTAGTTGTTGAACACATCAACGAATGAGGAACAAGAAGAGAGCAAAACTTTCACTTCTTCTGCTTTCCCTGTACTATTTTGACATCTAAACATTCTGCCACTTCTTGCCTGGTCTGTCTGGACTGGATTCAATTTTGCCCATCTTTATTTTCTCCACCCTCGCCATTAATTATTATTAATTACCAAAATTCCAAAAAAACACAGCAGCATTCAGATATTTCTGATCTCCAAATTTTCAATCAACAGTCAACCTTAGTCTCAGAGGCGCTTCAGTGTTCTTCCTTGGCCTTTCTCTCTCTAGATTGGATCAACCTTTTGCAGCAGCTGGGTAAGTTTCTACTTGTGTTTACTTCAACAAAAACATCTCTTTTGGACATGGGTCTTTCGATTTTGAACAGCACGATGCTTGATATCTGAGTTGAATCTGCAATAACATAAGTCCGAGGTTGTCGGGATCCGGGATTTGCAGGTGTCCGCAGTCGCGTGGGTTTGGTGAAGATTGCATCGATGGACGACATATCTATATTGGGGACGGTGTCCACCTCGGACTACAGCTCAGTGGTGTCTATGAACCTATTCGTGGCGCTTCTCTGCGCTTGTATCATCATCGGCCATTTACTGGAGGAGAATCGATGGATGAACGAGTCCATTACTGCTCTAGCAATAGTAAGTGGATTCAGACATAAATTAATCATCTCGTTTGCTTAGCTTAACTTGATATGATTGATAATTTGATGAGATTCGATTGGTTGCAGGGTTTATGCACCGGATTTGTTATATTGCTTACTACTAAAGGGACAAATTCCCACCTTTTAGAATTCAGTGAAGATCTATTCTTCATCTATCTTCTCCCACCTATCATATTTAATGCTGGGTCAGTCTTTTAATTTCTCATTAATTTCCTTTAGCTAAAGCTTTTCTTATAACACCATAGAAATTGAATTTTGATGTTCCATTGCTATTAAAATAAAACCTCCAAATTCTCCTGAAGATATCATCATCTATCTGCTTCTGAAATATCCAATTTCCTCCTTCTTCAGGTTCCAAGTGAAGAAAAAGCAATTCTTTCGCAATTTCATGACGATCATGTTGTTCGGTGCAGTCGGGACCTTGATATCCTTCTTCATCATTTCACTGGGTACACCCATTTTCGTAACTAATAATCGCTTGATAAGGAAATGCATTCATCTAGCCTTTCCTGTATAAATCTTGCTTATAATGTTTTCTTCTCTCTTGGCCAGGTGCAATGTACATTTTTGAGAAAATTGGTATCCCTTTGCCTGAAATGGGGTTAGCAGATTATCTAGGTATCTTCTCCTTCCTTTTTCGGGTGTTCAGTTCCATTCATCTAAACTGCAGCATTCTCCTTTCCTTTTATTGAACTCATTGCATTCATTGCAGCCATCGGAGCGATATTTTCCGCAACAGACTCTGTTTGTACCTTACAAGTATGGAACTCGTCTTTCTCTCTTCTGTAAATCATCGCAGCAAAATTAAAAAATCGGAAATTTTCTTTGTATATTCAGGTCCTTAATCAGGACGAGACTCCGCTACTATATAGTCTTGTGTTTGGAGAAGGTGTGGTGAACGATGCCACATCGGTGGTTCTTTTCAATGCGATTCAGAGCTTCGATCTAACGCATATCAACTCCAGAACTGCATTTCAGTTCATGGGCAGTTTCCTCTACTTGTTCATCTCAAGTACATTCCTGGGTGTTTTGGTAATTACCCCTCTTTCTCACCCTGAAACAGTCTTCCTACATTTTAATTTTACTAATCTAATTGTATCTCCCACAGGCTGGATTATTCAGTGCTTTCATTATTAAAAAACTCTACTTTGGAAGGTAAAACTTATTCACCTTTCTTTCTTCACATGGATTTTTAAGATTTTTCGTTTAGTTCTTCTTATGTGTGTCTTCTTCTTCTTAACTCTAATTGTAGGCACTCAACTGATCGAGAAGTTGCTATCATGATTCTGATGGCATATCTATCATATATGTTGGCTGAAGTAAGTCTTTTGAGATCATAGAATTTGCATACCTCTTTTTTTGTTTTTTGGCTGAAGAATTTGCATAGCTCTAATATGGATTTTTCTGATATTGGACGGCCAGCTTTGCAATCTAAGTGCAATTCTGACCGTGTTCTTTTGCGGAATTGTCATGTCTCACTATACATGGCATAACGTCACAGAGAGTTCAAGGGTGACAACTAAGTAAGTCATAGGCCCACCTTACTTTTAGTCTCTTCACCCCCAACCAAGCTAACACTTTTGTTTTGTTGAACAAGGCACACTTTTGCGACTCTATCATTCGTAGCTGAGATTTTCATCTTTCTTTACGTTGGCATGGACGCATTGGATATCGACAGATGGGGGCTCGTTAGTGACAGGTGAGCTTAAGTCTATCGCCTTTTGTGGTTGGTCTTAGAGAAATGATGATTTGACTTTCCCAGCCAATCACTGTTGTTTGTAGAGAGGACATAATAACACCATTATGTGTCTTCTGCATAAATTGCTGACAAATGTTGCACTGCTTCATTTCTCAGTCCAGGAAGATCGGTTGAGCTTAGCTCGGTATTGTTGGGACTGGTCCTCATTGGACGAGCGGCCTTCGTTTTTCCTTTATCCTTTCTCTCAAACTTAACTAAGAAGTCTAGCTTTGATAAAATCAGCTTGAAGCAGCAGGTACCATTACTATCCACAGATTGATATCACTGTCAGCCGCTCTATTCTGACAAGAAATTTGAAAATGGCAGATTACAATATGGTGGGCGGGTCTTATGCGTGGCGCTGTTTCCATGGCACTTGCTTACAATCAGGTGACTGCTAATTGTTAGGTGAACTTGGTGTTTACACCAAGCCAATCTATCTATGTATATATGACTAGTTTATGTAATTTGTGGTTTTTTTTTTACCGGAACTGATTTATCTGATGTGGTGGTATTTCTTGATATTTGCACACCTTGCTCTGTTTTGACAGTTTACCCGATCTGAGACAAAATTGCGGAAAAGCGCATTCATGATAACAAGCACCATCACGGTCGTCCTCTTCAGCACTGTGGTAACAGATTGATCTCAACTCTCTTTTTATCGAACTAACATTACCGAAACAGTAGGTATTTGAAAAGATTTATTGTGTAAAATGTAGGTTTTTGGGATAATGACGAAACCTCTGGTGCGGTACTTGCTGCCTTCGCCTAAACACTTGACGAGCATGACATCTTCAGAGGCCTCTTCTCCAAAGTTCATACTGGAGCCTCTGTTGATACACCAAAACTCAGAGCTCAATGGCAGCAGCCACAACGTTCCCCGGCCAACAAGTCTAAGGATGATAATGAGTAGGAGCGTACACTACTACTGGCGCAAGTTTGATGATTCCTTTATGAGACCCGTGTTTGGAGGACGTGGCTTTGTCCCCTTTGTCCCTGGATCTCCAACAGAACACAACAACAACAACAACAATGTTCCGTGGCAGTAACCATCCTCCACTTCTTGTTCGCTCGCTTATTACGGATAATAATGTCCGAAAACATCGATTTTGGGAGTAGTGACTACTAGATAATTAGCTACTTGTGTTTGTGCTAGTTATATATGGAGGCTGTATTTAGTCTATAATGGCTTGTGTATTATATATGTGTTCTTATTTGAAAAACTTCTTCATCTGTGACGAATTCTTGATTGTTATAAACACAGACTTGTTTCTGCAATTTTCTGCAGAAATGTTGTGTGATTCATCTCAAATCTGTGCTATCTTTATATTGCATACATCAAATTAACTGCAGAATTTGTTATGAAGCAGAGGTTCTTTACAGCATTCAAACAAACTAGAGACGAACAACACGAACAAATTTTGAAATCCTTAAACAGACAAAAAAAAAACCCCCATCTTATGCTCTAGGAGCGAGCTAGGTACCCGACTGTGAAGCTAATGAGAGCAACCATGCACACAAAGAGGAAAGGATAACCCACTTGCACTTTCCTTGCAACATTTTTCTTCAACACTTCCTGCAAACAGAAACCGTTAAAAAGTTGAAAGGTTAATGGCAGAAACTAACAAATTTAACTAGACGTACAAGATCATTGTAGAGTTGTTCTTTTTTGATTCTTGTGAGTTTCCTTTCCTCTGTCAACTTCTCAATGATGAGTTCAGCCTGAAAATTTCGTCGAAAGAATTTAGTCTGTCTTTTTTTTTTTTTTTTCCATAAAGAAGCTAAATTTTAGATATGCTTACCTCTTTCAGTTTTGATTCCATTAGTGCCATGTTAGACTTCAAATCCTCGATTTCACAGACCGAGTCCAATTTCTGCATATCTTTTGGTAGCTTAAATTCACTGACATCTTGAAGAAGATGTGTTAAATACACATCTTTCTTTGGTGCCTCAATATGCTCAACACCCTGTGTGGGAAAAAAAAACATTTATGATGGTGAAAGTCATGAAATTACATAAATTTTCCAGTTATCTCTTGTAATCCTTGGAACATTACCGAATTTGTGATAAGTTGTCTTACTATTTGAGGTGGAGGGATGTTTTCAACTCCACAATGTGCTCTACTATCTTTGGGTGCCAACTGCTGGTCTTGATTGAAGTCTCCGTTAATGGGCAACAGAACTGGGAGGGATTGCAAGGGACGGACAAGCACGACTCTTACCTTCTTCTCTTCAACGTAGTTACCACTATCCTTTGCAAACTGAAAGAAAGAAAGAAAGAAAGAAAGAAAGAAAGAAAGAAAGAAAGAAAGAAAGAAAGAAAGAAAGAAAGAAAGAAAGAAAGAAAGAAAGAAAGAAAGAAGAAACATAATTAATTGTCAAGTGATTAAGTTGAAGCTGGTTTTCCATGAAGAAAATGGATATGGAAAACTAGGAACTCACTCACCATATGTGAGGTTATGTTGTTGGCACTTGTTCCAGAGGGGACAATAGTGGTCTGTATCAAAAACTTGTCCTTGCATTGCATATTGGGTGGAGCTACTTGCTGAGCTTGCATAGTCACTGCAAAAACCATTTTTACGCAATGTACAAGAAGAAAATGAAAAAGAGTTGGGTTATCAGGTAACTTGCCTGTGAAGTTAAATGTGGAGTTTGGATTTATAATACCAACATTGGGTCGGACAGAGTACTTCTTGGGGGATGTTGTCTTGATCTGGGAATTTATTTCAAGAATGAGAATATAATTGGGGGGACAACAGCAGATATTCAAATGGTTTAGTTTTTTTTTTTTTTTTTTTTTGCTAAAGATTGAAATGGTAAGTTAGTAGGTAGAAAGACGATTAATAATACCTTGAAAGCAAGGAATTGGTCAGAGTTATTGCTTAGCAGAATGGAACATGAGCTTGGTTTCCTCAACTCAACTGCAATTTTTATGTGGGAGTTTAAAAAATAGGAAAGCATCATTATTTAAGGAGGTAAAGTTAACTTTCATGTAGTATTTACATGCATGCATTCTAAAGAAGCGAAATGAACTGGTATGTATGTATAGATAGGCACGTACATGTAAATTTGAGTTCCTGGGGTTTAATCTCCAAAAGTAGTGTAGTCATACCCTTATATATATCTTGGATCAAGAAAATCTGCAGGAAACTGAATCGATTTGTAAGTCAAATTCCATATACGGTTAATGATAAATAACCCACTCGATTCCTAGACCCAACCGACCTGTCTTTTGTTCATTTTGGTATGTGGTTAAGACATCTATATAGGAAACACAAATTCACGACAATGTAATGAAAAGAAACCCACTCAGTGAAAAGCAATTTGTTAAAAGGAAAAAAGAAGAAAAAAGGTGGTCTCTAAAGTAGGATTGATTGATTCCACAGCATTCAACCTTATCATGCAATTGCAACATCAGTACGGCAATCCAGTAAATTCCTCCCTCATTCATCAATAATTTTTAAACCTAATTTAAAATCTGAGAATTTTCATAATATTGCAGTGAATGATGTTTTATATATTTGGCACACATTTGGCCAACAAAAAAAATATTTGACACACAAAAAAACAATGTATTGTGTATTGTTAGAATCCAAATTGGGCCGAGCCAAGCCCAACGGGCCAGCAGAGAGCAGTCATATATGAAAGTGGGGTTCCATCCTAAAACCAATTGGTGATAGGAGGAGTTGGTCCACTTGCTTATATACTACTCGATTATACATATACCAACCGGTGTGGTACTCCAGACTCACGGTGGAGTGTCTGTTGAAATCAGAGAGCCCTCACGTTGAGGGGGAATGTTGAAATAGACACTCCACCGTGAGTTTGGAATACCACACTGGTTGGTATATGTATAATCGAGTGACAGCAGTTGGCGTCAGACAGAGCGGCCGCCGGGCAATCAGCTATGCTGCGTGCATGACAGAATCAGTTGAAAGCAAAGGTAAATTGAGCTAACCAGACTCTGATACCATGAAAGTCAGTATATTCTATGAATGATATTATATGAATATATAACGAGTACAATGGCTAGATATGGAAAAAACTAAACTAGGAAAATAATAATTACAAAATATACAAAGATTATGATAACATGTATGATTTTCGATCTCTTCATAACTTGTTTGTTACGACAGATTAAGTGTGTTAATAGTACAACCAACCAGTGTTGTGGCAAAATGATGGGATTTACTTACAAGTATTTATTGGTTGAAATCCAGAAATTAAATAGCTAAGCTAGCTAGAGAGTGAGAATAAATAATGTAGAAGAGTTTGTTTCTTCCATCCCAACACCACAGATAGATCATCCCCAAAAGTGCGTAACAAGTATATATGATATGAACAATGAAGAGATTTCAGTGGAGAAAACTTACTTACTTATGAAGAAAGATCTAGATGAATGAAGAGATTTAATGTGTTCCACAAGAAAGAAAGAACATATTGTGATAAGTTTGATATATATATATATATATACTAGTTATTTCTGCACGTGCTTTGCACATGCATGTTTCTAAGAATGTTATTTATATAAGTTTTTAATGTATAACTATGATAATTATATTAAATATAAGTATTAATAACTAATAAACTGTCTGAGATTTGACTGTGTTGAAATTAGGTGTCTGAATTTTAAAGTGTTAAAATGGTCTATATGAAGTATGGAGTATGAACTTTGTTGAAATTTGGTTTTCCGTCCAAAATAGCTTTTAATTGTGACAGAATGTTACGAAAAGTCAGAATTGCCATTTCTACCAAATATGAAGTGACAAAATTACCCCTAGATTCAAAACAACCACCACCCAACTCCGGCCACCACCACTCAACTCCGGCGGCCACCACCCAACTCCGGCCGGCCACCATCCAACTCCTGTCGGCCACCATCCTACTCCCGCCGGCCACCACCCAAAAACCCTATAGTTGTTGATTTAGTTAGAAGGGGTAATTTCGTAAATTCGCTAGGTAATAGAAGGTCAGTTTTTTTATGGAGGGTCATTTTTGGAATATCCATTTTATTGAGCTCACGTGACGGTCACGTGATACACTTCTGTTCGATTTAACTCAAAAATAGAAGGAGACACCAAATTTCAACAAACACCAAACCTGAGACAGTCAATTTCAACGACGGACACCATATTTCAACATGGGCCAAACCTCAGACAGTTTATTATTAACCCTAAATATAATAAGTTTATTTCTTTCTAGTAACATGTGTAGAATTTGGTGATCGTTATGGGGAAAATTTTGAGATTTTTGCATGATTGTCCTTTAATAGTTGGGACATCATATGTAATGGAACATAAAACGGGCAGCTTTATAAAGCGTATTGTTCAAATTATGAACCATATACATACAAATAAATTTGTGACCCTAAATACGTTGAATCGTTGATACATCACATATCATCATATATAAATAAGAGTTGAGAGAACAAAAAATTTACGGATTTCTTCGGCTTATTGGTGTTTAATAGTGCCAGTTTGGTTCTATATTCTAAGTCCCTACTTTTTTTATATAGATTGTGACGGTTTTGTAAGATTTCGGTCAAATCCGGTTTTATAAATAAAAAATAATCCAAACCTGCCAAAATAGTATGGTTTAAACTTTAGAAGGTTTTGATATTTAAAAAAAAAAAAAAAAAAACTTTAGAAGGTATTTGACTTTTTTGGAAGCTATGTATGGAACCAAGGTAGGTGACTTTTGGGGGTGAGGACCCAACACAAATTATATATTGGTATATAGATATATATATGTTGGAAGAAGGTAAGGTAAGGTAAGGTAGATAAAATATATATAGTGGAGTATGGTGGAAGAATAAAGGGTTGGTGATCCAAAGGAGGGACCTTTTAGAGAAAGAGAGAGAGAAGTGTAAGTGAAGAGAGAAAGTAAACAATAACCTCAGAAGCTGAAGAAAAGTTAATTCAATTGCAAGCTATCATACTTCCGCCACTCCAATATTAATTGAATGTTTAATAATTAAATAGCTACCCGGATTTTAGTTTTTTAAAATGTGCTATTTAAATTTTCAAATAAATTGCTATATCCAATATAATATCTGTTAAATTGAACAAAGACGAAGCAAATGTTGGTTATGTGAGGTCTATTACTATGTATGTATTCATTCGCTTAAAAATTAAAACATTGCAACAAAATGTTTTTAATTAGACGCGAAATGAAAGACATCGTTTGAACTAGGTGGACCTCAATTGAAGAAATTTCACTGCAATCATTTCAATTTATTATCGAATCCATCTTTATACACATCAAAAGACCATATGCGGCTGGAACATGTTCTTTTATGTTCAATTTAACGGAAATTGTAACGGGTGTGTCAATTTGCATTGAAATTGAAAGTTGGGATAGCCAATTAAAAAAATTAAAATTCAAGTAACAATTTATAATTGGTTCAAATTGCAGGTAGCGACTTGGTTATTAACCCATTTTATTTAACATTCTAATTTCTTAAATTTCACATGTATATACAAATGGCTAACATTTTCATCTAATTTAGGTGGAACCTTTGTTTTCAACATGTAATGAACAAAAATGTATCAGTTTGATAATTGATGTTTGGTAGTCGAATATATTGCTAATTTATGGTTGTGCAGTTGAAAATATTGCGAACTAACTGTTTGTTCAAATGTCTAAACATTAACTAATTAACAATTTGATGTCTTAAACAAAAAGGCATACTTTACTTACTAACCGCGAGTAGTTGTTGTACCCGCTCAATCTTTTTCCGTTTAACTGCTTCAACATTTCTTTGATGATATTTATCTATTCTCTACCCAAAAAAAATATTGATTATTCTTGAGAGTGGTTTGCCCAAAAAATGTCGCAGAGTGGTGGTTTACTACTGTATGAATTATTCAGCAAAACACAATATGTAAAGATAAAAACTTTTAGGACCCTTTAGATGTAATAATTCAAGAGGTTTGCCTTTTTTTAACATTTTTTTCTAGGGCGCGACTATAATAGGACCACAGCTGTTGATTTAAAAGTTCATTGGTGGCAATCGGATCGTGTCGTGTCTATTCGTGTCGTGTTGCTAATGACACACGTGTTAACAGATCTCTCGTGTCAAAACAGATCATCCTAAATGTGTTGTAAGTTTTCCAAACACGGGAGTTGACATGGCAGATCCCGTGTCACACGAGACACGACACGAAACACGGAATTTTCCTGTCATAAACAGATCTCGTGTTGACGCGGAATCTGATGAAAATGAAAAATTTAATTTTTTTTTTGAAAAAAACACGAACTTTACTCCTCAATAATCAACATGCTTTCACTTTCCGGCTCAGCGAAATCTCACACCACCCCCAACATTATAATTTATACCCTCAGCAGCCTGTGACCGTGCATCCTCTCGAGAATTACAACTTCTTAAGGCACTCATTCTCCACTTACACTTTTTAGACCAAAATTTGTACAAATGCTAAGTTTTGTAAATATACAATTACTGATCTTTATAAATAATAAATATTAAGTTTCAAATAAGCTGTTTCGATGCGTGTCTATCGTGGACCTACATATCAGATCTACACGGACATGCCTAAAAACATGTCTTGTCGTGTCACGGATCTATCTGACACGGTCAGATTTTTGTGTAGATCAAGACACGAAAAAAGCAGGTCCGTGTCAGATCGTGTTGTCGTGTCGTGTCGTGTCAGCAATTGCCACCCCTACTTAGTACCGACCAGCCCAATTTAAGACTGACCCGACTTTTTCAGGAGAAATTATACTATACATCGGATCCAACACGTGGATCCGAAATAGTGCACCATCAGCCAGCCAATTCATGACATATGTTAAAATTGACCTGACACGTGGTCAGGTGTCAAATTCTGATTGGTTGATGGGCCACCACATCGGATCCACATGTTAGATATATAGAAGAATTTCTCACTTTTCAGCTAGGTGTGACAGCAGCTAGATGGCAATGGCAAGGATGTGTGCAGAGGTATACACGGTACAACTTGAGGAATTCTCTGGTGGCACCGAGGTAAAGCTACAGTTTACCCATTCCACTCACAAATGGTGTGGGGTCCATACAGTGTGGGTCCCCCCTTTGTGTGACATAAAGGGGTATATTGTAGCTTTACATCGGTTGTAGCACATTCATACAACTTACAGCTGAGATGGCATCACAATTCTTGCTAAATCCACCAAAAATGGATCATCATCATTATTTGGGCCTATGGTGAAGCCCAAAAAACTACTCATCTTAAGAATTCTAAAAGCCGATATTGCAGTAATGAATATACATGACAAATTAAATTACTTACAAATTAAAAAAAAAAATTACAGGAAGGATTTAGGGTTTAAAAAAAAATTACTTACACTCCTTCTATTTTTTGAAAAAAAAAAAAGAAATCTAAAGAAATATAATATCACTTAATTATTTATAGGGTTAAAGGTCCTTTTGGTACCACATGTTTGCAAAAATTACACTGTTCATACCACTAGTATTTTTTCGTACCGAATTGGTACCATATGTTTCCAAACCTTACTGTTTTGGTACCTCCGCTAGGGTTCTGTCAAAAACAGCCGTTAAATGGCATGTGTCATGCACGTGACCAGCCCCAAACTTTCAATTTTGTTACAATTTAGTCCATCTAATACATCCCTAACTTTTATTTTGTTCAATTTAGTCCTAAAACTTCAAAATCAAACCATTTCCCTAAATTGACCTAGTCGGACCTAGCCATGGGCTAGGTCCGACCCTGGGTCGGGGTCACCGGACCCAGGGGTCCCTGACCCAGGGTCGGACCTAGCCCTAAGCTAGGTCCGGCTAGGTCAATTGGACCTAGCCCCAATTTAACTCAATTGGGGCTAGGTCCCAATTGACCTAGCCGGACCTAGCCTAGGGCTAGGTCCGACCCTGGGTCGGGGTCGCCTGGGTCCGGCGACCATGACCCAGGGTCGGACCTAGCCCTAGGCTAAGTCCGGCTAGGTCAATTTGGGAAAATGGTTTGGTTTTGAAGTTTTAGGACTAAATTGAACAAAATAAAAGTTAGGGATGTATTAGATGGACTAAATTGTAACAAAATTGAAAGTTTTGGGCTGGTCACGTGCATGGCACATGCCATTTAACGGCTGTTTTTGACAGAACCCTAACGGAGGTACCAAAACAGTAAGGTTTGGAAACATATGGTACCAATTCGGTACGAAAAAATACTAGTGGTATGAACAGTGTAATTTTTGCAAACATGTGGTACCAAAAGGACCTTTAACCCTTATTTATATATATTATAAATTCTGAAGGAAAGATAATAACAGGGTGAATGTAGAGCTGATAATTTTGTTTATTACGTTAATCGATGCATTTATAATAGTTAAGCTAATGGTTTTGTAGTCATTAACTCCATAGCATTGATTGCACTAGGGTGCTGAGGGTTTTTAAGTTGCAATTAATTGTAATTAAAATTTCTCTGATTTCGAATTGTTCAAGATTTAATGTATACAACTAATCGCATTTAAAATTTCTGACCGTTCAAGATTCAATGTATGCAATTAATCGCTATTAAAATTTCACTGATTTCGAACCATTCAAGATTCAATGTATGCAATTAGTTGCAATTAAAATTTCGAACTGTTCAGGATTCAATTTACGTAATTAATCAAAATTAAAATTTCGCTGACGCGGAGCCGGCGAATGAAGATACCAGGCGGTACGGGCGACTGACGGTCTCAGTGGCAGACAGTGGCGGACCCAAGACCCGGGGTCAGGGGGTGCAATCAGTAGCGAAGTTAGATTTGTGATGAATTGTGCAACCCAAAGTAAAATGTACTTACTACTAAGAGTACGACCGGATGTCGAATTATTATCCATTTGGTAAATGTAAAATATTTTGTTTATTAAATAATACCATGTTCTATAACATATTTAGATAATTATTAATTTATTCCATAAACGAGTATTCATTAATAATACATATATATTAAGTATTACCACCAAATATATATTAAGGCTGAAAATGTGAAAATAACTAAGATCGCATGCTGACTATTAAGCAATCATAATTTCGAAATTTATGTATAGATGTGATGACTGAACTTTAGTCTTTTGGGAAAAAGACATGTCTTTTTCCCAAAAGACACGTCTTTTTTCCTAAGACATAACACGGTTAAATATGTTGCACAAATTTGCATGTCATTCACATGCTTGAATCGGTTGATTAAGCATTTCTAAAAAATTCGTTGATCAAACTATCTCTCGTTAAACTAAACTAAGGATAAAAAAATATTGCAGACTATTTTGGTAATAATTTTGTATTTATTTATTTAAATAAAGGTAAAATTATTATTTAGAATCTTAGATATACACTTAAGTGAGAGGTGCAACAAGCATTTTTCATACTTAAATGAGAGGGTGCGAAATTTACATATACACTACTATATCTACTGTATCTATACAAACTAGCGTCCTCTCCGCGCGCAATGCGCGTGGTGATGTGTTAAACAACAATATTTAATAAGATAAAATTAGTCAAAATTATAAAGATAAATTTATTATTTATTATAGGGTGTTATATACTAACATTCTATAAATTTACAACTATGTTTATTTACGGAACATATTATATATCTTACAACTCTAAATAAACATTTTTTTTTTTACTTTTCTATTTTTCATAAAACAATTACCTAAAATAAGATCTAATATATACATCTTATTTTTATTTAAGGATGTACATTAGAGTTACATGGTATTATTATTATTATTATTATTATTATTATTATTATTATTATTATTATTATGGATATTAAAATACTACATAATTTTGAGCAAATAAATAGACACGTGTATTAAAATACTAATATAATATTATTTAAGAAGGTAATTTTGTTAGTGTGTTTAAAATTTTAAGCTACTGCTTATATCAGTGTTTAATACTCAAAATTGTATATCTCACATCATATTATT
Organism: Clarkia xantiana subsp. parviflora; assembly: GCA_036873135.1. Lineage (NCBI taxonomy): Eukaryota > Viridiplantae > Streptophyta > Magnoliopsida > Myrtales > Onagraceae > Clarkia > Clarkia xantiana. Next base: position 30,861,728 of record JAPTYO010000004.1, read on the forward strand.
ATTTAACTTAATTAATCTGAATTATATCTATTTAAATTAAATTTGTTGTGTCCTGGATGAATTGGGTCGTGGGGACGCGTATGTTCGTATGGTTGAGCAGGTTTTCGGGCTGTAACCCTTCGCCTGAAAGAGGTTCCGTGCCACTGACGAATGTTCGGTTGGGTCCCGGAAAGGTCTGTGTCTCAAGGCGCGGTTGTGTCTCAAGGGGATGTCCGAATCTCGGAAGGCGGCGGTCTGTGCACAAATCCGGATGTCTGGACGACGATTCTTGCACAAAGGACCGGTGCTAGCACGGAGAGGGGGGGGGGGGGGGTGCTAGCGGAGCCCTCTCCGAAGCTTAAGTCACTATAGGGGTAAAAAAGTAATTTCTAGAGAGAGAATATTTCTAGAGAGAAGTCAGAGCTCAAAATACCAAAGTTGGGCAAATGAGAGGATGTGTGAAAATGGGTGGCCAAGGCCTCCTATTTATAGGCTTCCTTGGGACCGGACCCGGTTTTAAAGCGGTCTGATGACGGTTCAAGAAAACAAGCGGTAACCGTCACCCATATTGGCAATGCGCGAACTTGACTTCTCTACATGTAACGGTAATCGCGGAAACGGTAATCGCACGATACCCGCAATGCAATCCGGACCTCGTCGAATTTGGGCAATTCGGCGAGGTCCGGATTGCTAGCAACCCGGAGGTCCGGGTTGCAATGCAATCCGGACCTCCGGTCCGAACGCGCGTAACGCACTTCCGGACCGTTTTGACCCTTTGGGAGACGTTTTCAAACCGAGATGTAATTTTAATGTGTTTACGAGGCCCGGAATATAAATACGAACCCGAATTGGACATATATCCATCACTTGCCCCCGAGTCAAGTAACGGTTTAGAACCTTTCTTGACTCTATTTTTAAGTTAGGATACGTGTCCAATTTGAGTTTGACGCTAACCTTTCGGTTTTGATCGTTAGTCGGACGTAGACATCTTGATTTCGTCCGTCCTTTGATTTTTCGACCGAATGACTTTGTCTTCTGTCATCATGGTTAGTGCAATAGGGAATGCGCATACATAGCGTGCAAGTATGGACGTCGTTAGGGATATGAACAATAAGTAATACATCATGCGAACATGCTTTCATCAACATGCAAACACAAGTAACGGTCATGGCAAGATCGTAATTATGCAATGCAAGGAATATAAACCGTACGCTTCTAAAACAACTTAGCGATTATCAAAACATGCATCATGCGATATGGAAACATACGCGTAGAATGACGGATTTGATACGCAATATCAAAATAATCATGTATGTAGAGATAAATACTTAGAAGAGGGCGGAGTATACCGTAAGTACTTGTAGGTGCATTACTCCTTTGATCCTTATATTCAAGGAGTCTCTTGGAAGTAGTCGTTTGTTGTTTAGAGAAATATTTCCTTAAGTGTTGTCGTATTTGCTCTTCACGGTTCGTCATATTAGTTGCATCGCTTGCATGATAGCTTTTTGAGATGTTGGTCCTTTTTACCGCACGTACCAACTTTGCTATGTGCGTTGACTTTTGCTATGCGCGTTGACTTTTGCTACGCGCGTTGACTTTTGCTATGCGCGTTGACTTTTGCTATGCGCGTTGACTTTTGCTATGCGCATTGACTTTTGCTACGCGCGTTGGCGCTAATGGTTGAGCGTCAGGTATAGACTGTCGGGCATTGCCTGCAAGTATGCTAAAACAGTTAGGAAATATTTCAGCGATATCTAATACTCGTTACCATAGATGTCGTCGTAGGTGTGTTTAGGAGGCATAGCTACTCGCTGTATGCAATCCATCTTTGTCGACATGTATGTACGTACATGGAAACACTTAGAAAATATTTTTCTCCTTGTCGACATGTATGTACGTACATGGAAATACTTAGAAAATATTTTTCTCCTTGTCGATATGCGTCCTTGTCGACATGTATGTACGTACATGGAAACACTTAGAAAATATTTTTCTCCTTGTCGACATGCATCCTTGGACATGTATGTACGTACATGGAAATACTTAGAAAATATTTTTCTCCTTGTCGACATGCATCCTTGTCGACATGTATGTACGTACATGGAAATACTTAGAAAATATTTTTCTCCTTGTCGACATGCATCCTTGTCGACATGTATGTACGTATATTGTGTGTGCGTATTTGCCCCCGCACTTAGAATCTTTTCACCATTTCCGGCTATGTATGCTGTATCCGTACGCTTGATGCGAACATAGGTTATATGCCAACTCCTGATAATATGCTGACACGTGGTTGTATGCCGACAGCTTGCGATATGCTGACTATCATCCTGAGCAAAGTACTTAGAAAATATTCCACCATTGTAATCTTGTATGCTACGAGTATGAGCTCGGTGTTGTCATGCAAGCTTAATGTGTTGAAGAGGTTGCCCCCCTTGCGTGATGCTTGTTACTTGTTGCACGAAGACTAATAAGTCTTGTACGTACGTGGTTGTCTCACATGGAGCGTTTGTTGCATAAGTGCTTAAATAAGTGTTGGTGCGTGTTTGCACACTGACTGGATTGTTGATAGCATTTTCCAGGATATCAGATCTTGCTGTCCTCTTGTCAGAATTAGTCTTCCCACGATTGTTACCATGAGTAAGTCCACTATCTCCATCTTGATGAGAAAAAGCTTGTCTTTGCGGATAGCTGATGTGTTATAGAAATCCATTTGTTGAGAGGAATGTTCATACAAGTGCCCCCGCTACTCTGGAGTCTTTGGACACGGTGGTGGTAAAGAGCTTGTGAGTAAGACGTCTCATTGTTTTTTCTTTGAACTTGTTAATTTTTCAAGTTATCGCTGACTGCAGTTTCTGTTTTTAGCATAATTCTCGAAAGATCCGACGCAGGGGCGCGTTCCTCGAGCGATTCTTAGTTCTTTATGCCGAGCATGACCGTGCTAATTCCTTCTTGAGATAAAGGAAATAGAGTTGAAGGTTGTGCAGTGGTGTCTTCTGCCCCCCGGTCGAGGGACCGGCCCAAGGAGGAGCATTACTCCTACTGAGGTAAGTATTTGTTGATTGCTGATTGTCGCCCTTATGTTGAAGAGCTATGTTGCGCTGAATGTTGAAACAATCATTCTTGTCGTGTCTTCTATGTGGATGACGACATTGCATTTGATGTTGACAGTATAAACTTTTGCCATAAGTCCTTAGAGATGATGTTGACTCTTGGTTGCTGTTGGGCTATCTGCTTCCAGCATGTTGAACCCTTTGTGAATGGGTTGATGTTGATAATTCTTTGTTCATGCTTTTGCTTGCATGATATTTCGTCACCTGGACCTGTTTTCAATAGTAATTATGTGATAACTTGTTAGTAATATTTCATACCTTGAGTTATCTATGTTGTCCTTTGGACTTGAAAGATAAGATATATATCCCTAGATGATGAACATGATGTCCGTAGTTGCGACTGTACGTCGCACATTGTTAAGTGTTGTGATCGCCCCTCTTGGCTAGACTCCAAGGCATGGCGAGATGGGTAGAGCATAGGATGTTGCGACTTGCACACTGTAGGTTTTGTTTGGAGAAGACGGTGGCAACTTCTGCTTGTTCCGCCCAGTCCTGTCAGAGATGATGGCATTCTTTAATCTGTGCCATCTTTTGGATATGTTGAACTCGTTTCTGAGTCTGTTTGCCCCCCCGGCTTCTATGTTTGGAGACTTGTTGTAGTTGTTCCTTAGCTGTTGCTTATGACTTGTTTGCTTTGGACTACGTCGTTTGAACCTGCTTTATACATAGTAGTTTGCATGATAACTTGTTAGTAATATTTCATACCGTTATCACTTACTGTGTTTATTGAATGTGGATGACTAGTAACGTAGACAGAGTCCCTGAAGTCGTGACCGATAGCCACTTCCTGATTGATAAGTTGAGATGCTCTCCCGATTGTTTGCATGATGCATTATGTATATTGCCCTTCTTTCCTGAATAGCTTGCCGCTATATGTGTTGCAACCTGCCAAGTATTTTTGCGTATAGCAATATTTCTCAACAAGTAGTGTATTTGAAAGGTGTTATCTTGGCTAAGCAAGATACAAGTTTATACCGTCTCTTAGTTCCACTCTAAGGCGACGTTGTACGAGACTCGACTTGTAAATTTTATGAGTTTTAAACAGGGTGCGCACCTGCCAGCGTGTATCAACCCGCGTTGGGGAAGCATACGTAAAAACATTTTAGTTTTTGAAGAAGCATTTTGTGAACCTTAAAAAGCTTGTTGATAAAATATTTGAAAAAATATTTAGACATTGAATGTGATACACCCAAAAAACCGTGTTGATAAATTTTTTGGAAAGGTGTTTAATACATAAAATATTTGATAAAATATTTGACAAAATATTTTGTAAAATAATTGTGATACATGATTCCTGCGTCCAGGGACCATGTAACACTTTTTGAGAGTATGAATTGTGATGCATGTTTTCTGCGTCCAGGAACCATGCAACACGGTTTTAAAATCTGTAGTACGGAATTGTCATCTAACAAGAGGATCTTTGCCGTAGAGAGTGAACCCTTACCAGGAATTCGAAGTATGGGATTGTCGTCTAAACAGAGGACATTCGCAATGAAGAGTGAACCCTTACCAGGAATTCGTAATATGGGAGTGTCGTCTAAACAGAGGACATTCGCAATGAAGAGTGAACCCTTACAAGGAATTCGTAAAATGGGAGTGTCGTCTAAACAGAGGAAATTCGCAATGAAGAGTGAACCCTTACCAGGAATTCGTAAAATGGGAGTGTCGTCTAAACAGAGGACATTCGTCACTTAAGGGGTGATCAGCCCCATATGCCCATCCTGTTCTGAATCCAGGGAATGGCTATGAACATGAGGATTTGCATCTAACCAGAGATGTCACAACATGTCATTTTTTAGAAGTATGAATAGTAAGCCTTGGTATTAATCCGAGATATTGTTTGTAGCTGACGTCTCTGAATAGTCGTCGTTTTGATAGATAATCCGCAAGTTGTTATTGCGGTATATAAGTTGGTTGTGCACATAGCTTGATGGCTTTGTGTTGCCGGCATCTTCTTGAGATAGATGCCTATGTTATGAATGGAGAAATAAACTCCTTGTTGGTGTAGATAATAGATATGTTGGTGTTGTATACCATAAATCCCTCCTTGAACACAATGCTTAGCTTGTATTGTTGAAGTAGATTTTTGTGCATAGGTTACTACTTGGCGTAATTCCTGAGTAGTAATCGCAGTGTAGCATGTACCTACGAGCAGAGTTACTTTTGTCAGATAATCGCAATTTTTATAAGTTTGCAAAAGTATGAAGTCATGAAATTTTCTTTTTAGTTATGCATATAATAATTAAAGTAAAGGAATCTGATACAAGGATTCCTTGTTTGTGTAGGAAACTTCCCTGAGTGCGGATACGATAGGTGTAGATCATGATAGGCATGTATATATGTTAGGTAGAATTGCCGAGCACTTGTCAGCTTGGTGCCCCCCAAGTCGCTTGGCAGTTGTATCGCTGTTTCCTGATTGTTTATATTGTTTCATCTTCTAATAGTGCGTGATCTGTCCTTGTGTAATGCCCCGCCTTGTTTATTATTGCGACACGATTTTTAGTCTTGCGCGTATAAAATGCTTGGAACTTTGTGTTGTTGACGCGAGTAATATGTGCGTAGTTGTTACTTGGCGTTATTCCAAGGTAATATGCGTCATAATAATGTACCTACGAAAGTAGATTTAACCTTTATTAGATATTTAGAGTTCGCACAACGGATTACAAGAAAGCGTCTAGTGATCACTTCTTTTGAAAATTACTGAGGCTGATAAGCATGAGTTGTACTTAATCTTTAAAAGATTTAACATAGATATGCGAAAAATGAGATAAGGAAGATAAAGGGATTGGTGATGTGTTTGACGTCCTCATAGGTGATTTGCTGGCTAGTTGATTCTGCCACGTGCCACATAGTTTCTCAATGCATCTAGTGTCTTGAGCTCTTCAATCTCCCCTTTTGGGGATGGACAAAAGTTGATGTCATGCCCCCAAGTTTTACTTTGCTTGTGTTGTTCTTCAACATCTTTGCCAAGGAAGGCAGTCGTTGGCTCGAGTGGACGGTGAAGTTTGTTTTCCGGGAGTTTGAGATTTGCTTCTTCCGCCTTCATACTCCAAAGATTGTACAGGTTGTCACAATTGGTTCCATAAGTGACGTTGTTTTTCTGGCGTTTGGCGATAGGTGGATTATCATCCGCCTTTTCTTTGCCTTTTTCTGAAGATTTCACACAAGGCTTCCTTTGATGTTTATTGCCTTGGTCGATATACTTCATCATTTTTCCTTCTAAGATCAAGTTGTTTATGTGAAACCTTAGTCCAACACAGCTTTCGGTTTCGTGGCCGTATACTTCATGATTTTCACACCATTTGCTTTCATCTTCTCCTAATGGTCCCTTGTGGAATTTGGAGGGTTTTTTCCACAACTTGGTTTCTTTTATTTCCTTCAGGATGACAGATAACGGTGTGTTTAAAGGAACACATTTGGCGAGATTGGACTCTTTGATCCTTTGGGCAATTGACTGGAATGGCCTTTTTTGTTGCGGTTGTCTCTTTTCCCAGGAAACGTGTATCTCTTTTTAGATTATTGCCTTCAAGGTTCTTGTTGTCAATCCCGTGATTGGGACGTCGTCGTCACTAGCAGGTTTTTTCCGTCCCTTCTTGTGACAGATGTCAGCATCGTCTTGGCTTGTTCTTGTGGAAGGACCTTCTTTGTGTATTTTGGATGACTCTGCTTGAGTCTTCTTTGAAGGGTTGTCGCCTTGATTGGTGAATTGCTTTAATTTGCCTTTGAGGACGAAGCTGTTAATGCGGAAACGTAGGCTGGCACAACTGTTCGTCTTGTGGCCGAAGACCTCGTGGTATTCGCACCACTTGTCTTTGTCTTTCCCCAACGGGCCTTTTCTGAAATTTCTCGGCGCTTTCCATATTTTCGCATTTTTTATCTCTCTCAATATTACGGACGGCGGTGCTTTCAAAGGAATGCAGTCAGTGAATTTTACTCCTTTTGTCTTCTGGGAATCTCCTTGAAGATGTCTTTTTGGCTGAGGCTGCCAATTTCTTCCTTGCTGACCGCTTGAGGGCGGTTTTGCTTGATTCTGCTTTGGGGGGCTGTTTCCATGCCTCTTTTTGGTGTTGTGCTATCACGTACAGGTTGCATGAGCGTGCAGCTTCGTGCCTTGGCTGTTGGTGCTGGAAGGTATCTTCCGTGCATTGCCCCTCTATTCTTTGGTGTAGTGTGTCTTGATGACTTGTGACTCGAGACTTTATCCCTATCGTCTCAACTTGTTCGTTAATTGGAGGCAAAGGAGGTGACGGGTTGACACCTTTGTATTGGAAGCCTCTTTGGTCGCATTGTGCGGAGGATGCATTTCTTGTTGGAGTGAAGAAGGTATTGGATGTGGCAACAGGGATGTAGAGGGATCCAAGTTGTCTTCTTATCGGCTTCTGCGAGGTTATGGGCAAGGCGTTGTGGTATGCAACGTGCGTCTTGTCTTTTGATGAGAAATCAATGACATCTTCAAAAGCGGCATCCTTTATGTTAACGTACTCCAAGTTGGTGTTATCGGTCTCGTGCATTGTCTTTGCTGTATGGTAGCTTTTTGTTCGAATCACGTAGACGGCGCCAATGTTGCGTCCTGGATGAATTGGGTCGTGGGGACGCGTATGTTCGTATGGTTGAGCGGGTTTTCGGGCTGTAACCCTTCGCCTGAAAGAGGTTCCGTGCCACTGACGAATGTTCGGTTGGGTCCCGGAAAGGTCTGTGTCTCAAGGCGCGGTTGTGTCTCAAGGCGCGGTTGTGTCTCAAGGGGATGTCCGAGTCTCGGAAGGCGGCGGTCTGTGCATAAATCCGGATGTCTGGACGACGATTCCTGCACAAAGGACCGGTGCTAGCACGGAGAAGGGGGGTGGTGCTAGCGGAGCCCTCTCCGAAGCTTAAGTCACTATAGGGGTAAAAAAATAATTTCTAGAGAGAGAATATTTCTAGAGAGAAGTCAGAGCTCAAAATACCAAAGTTGGGCAAATGAGAGGATGTGTGAAAATGGGTGGCCAAGGCCACCTATTTATAGGCTTCCTTGGGACCGGACCCGGTTTTAAAGCGGTTTGATGACGGTTCAAGAAAACAAGCGGTAACCGTCACCCATATTGGCAATGCGCGAACTTGACTTCTCTACATGTAACGGTAATCGCGGAAACGGTAATCGCACGATACCCGCAATGCAATCTGGACCTCGTCGAATTTGGGCAATTCGGCGAGGTCCGGATTGCAAGCAATCCGGAGGTCCGGTCCGGACGCGCGTAACGCACTTCCGGACCGTTTTGACCCTTTGGGAGACGTTTTCAAACCGAGATGTAATTTTAATGTGTTTACGAGGCCCGGAATATAAATATGAACCCGAATTGGACATATATCCATCAAAATTAGTAAGCAATATTTTTATCAGTGAAAAAAAATGATCATATCTTGGTTTTGAAATTGCAAAAATAACAGTTATCACTATTCATTCATACCATATTAAACAGAGTTTCTATAAATAAAAAAAAATTAATAAGATTATTCCACATTTGGTTGCTTGTCTTTCGTGGACCATTTGTTCATTCTTTTACACATTTGTGTCATGGCCCATAAAACCAAACCATTATGAATCAATAGAAAAAAAATCAACAAAAGAAACATAAATAAATTAACAAAAGAAACATGTGTCTCAGCCCAAGCCAATTACTTAAGTTCTTTAACCGTACACCTCAATTCATTCTCCTTACGCAGTCTTCTTCAGTCCTCCTCCAGTTCTCCTGCGCCGTGGATTCTGCCTCGCCGTGATTCCCCGCAAGCCGCTCCGCCACCGTCCCGACCCGCCGCAGTCGTAGATGGAAAACGAGCCTTCTTATCTCAACCGCCGGCTAAATGCTGTGTGACCGATATCTGGGTTCGAACCCCCTGGTTTGGGTTAGAAATTATCAAATCTGGGTTTGAAGCGAACCCAGATATAATGGTTTCGAATCCAGATCACAGTCTAGCACATCACACCACCACCTCAGCTTCTGCATGGCCGTCGCCAACGCCACAAACGATTTCTTCGGCGCATAAATATTCTGCTATGCCCTTAGATTAACTCAAGCTGCATGTCGACGAACCCAAACTCCTAATCGTCATCTCAGCAACCATGATCGACACCGTGTTCAATCGCCTCGGGTTCGATGCATGCATGCGGCCTCCAGCTACTGTCGAATGGAGATTCAGGGGTCGCTCTATGATTGTCAGAGCATTGTTTGTTAGTCTTTTATTCATTTAATTCGTGCACTTATATGGAAGGAACTTCTCTGATTCAAATTGAAAATGTGAGCACTGAGCATAATGGAATATCAATTTATAGTGGAAATCAAAATCAAATGAAATTTGGGGGAACGAAGCATCAGCTCTAGGAAATTGCATTAAATTGAATGATGTGTTGTGAATTGAACAATATTCAGTAAGAATCATTGAATCTGCCAATATATAGAAACTATGTCTCTTCGTTTACTGTTGCTGCTATCTTCCTTTCACATTGCATTTGCTACCAGTTTTTTTTCTTGATTTTATCTGCTGAATTAAATTGTGCATTGTTTATGAATTTTCGGAATTAATATGGCAGATGACCAATTCAAGACTTTTCATCCAGGTGCAATAACTTCATTCTTCCTTCCCAGGTGCAATAACTTCGTTTTCCTTCTCCTTCCTTCCCCAGGTGCAATAAATTCGTTATTCCTTCTCCCGCAGCTGGAAATTCACAGTTGAACACAGGTCAGGTGAAATTGAAGGCAGAGCTGAAAGTGAACGCAATCTGAAATTTAATGTCATCGGTAACACAATTTTGGCAAAACCTCAGCTCCACATTGCATCAAACTCCTTCTTTCTACCTAAATTTATATATATATATATATAGATTATATAAGTTGAGGAGGTGCGACTACACCCCCTCAACTACATGTAGGTCCGCCCCTGGTGGCAGAGCCATATATGTTGAAGAACAGACGCTTGACACGGATCCGACGACCAAATGTAGCATGCGGTACGGGCATCTAAAATTTATTTGTGAATTTGCGCAATAGTATTTTATGGTTCAAAATTTTCAATCTTTCGTTTACTTTTTCAAATTTTAGACTGATATTTTATTTAAAAACAGTGTTTCAACATATTACAAATAGTCAATATAAATTTCACAGAATATTAGTTTGTTAGTTATACATAATTGGTAAGTCACCCGGAAAATGCAACTAGTATAATATAATGACAAGTGACAAATCAGCAATTTTAAGGTTTAAAATTTATTCAGAGTTTTATTCTAAATGTGTATGTGCCAAGTGGCACAATCATTTATTCTTTTAACTATTAACTATAAACTAAAATGTCTGTGTCATTCATTAATATCATATAAGCCTAATGTATATAAAACATTATCTATTATCGAATATCTTAATCAAAGATAGATAATTTCTTCTACGCTACTTTGATTTTACGAACATTTTTTTAACATGGAATTATATGTGAATGCATTTAATATGGTATATAATATCATATATTTTAAAATTACATACACCACTAGACAAATTTATCAAATAAAGTACGAACTAGTAATATTATAACATAAATTTGCGTTTATTGTATTTTAGAACAAGGCGCGAATTAATAACTATACTAGGTTAAATTACAACTTTTTTTTCTAAAATTACAACTTTTGAGTAATATATGAAAAAATTCGTTTTCCAAAATTAATATCAAACTTAATGTAACTAATCTTACGAACATATAATTTAATAGTTCATACCACTATCGTTATTATTTAAATATTGTGTTACATAGGATTAGATTAAATTTTAATTTCTTTACAGTAGTTCTATTTAAATTAATATCCTAAGAGCATATCAATTTTAATCCCACTTAAATTGTTATAATAATATGCTTATATTATAAATATATATATATATATATATATATATATATATATATAATGACATAGTATTATAAAATTCTTGATAATAATGTATCACAACAAATTTGTTTTGTTATCATATATATTATTCATTTACCATATTGTTTTATGAAATTTTACTTGGGAATTAATGTTATAATATGAACTCATGCATTGCACAAAAAATATTTTTTTAAATAATATATTAATAAAGCATATACATAAGTTATAAATATATAATATAATATAATATTTTTGTCAATATTTTTCATATATTTCCGCGTAGAAACTCATTTGTGAATCAGAGTACCGCATAAAATAAATTATATTTACAAACCAAAACAACATGCTTACGCGTCATGCGTCTAATGTTCCTTAGCATACATAATTCTACTTAAAGTAAATTACCACATACTTTCATTCATGAACATTCTAGCATACGTGTCAAAACATGCAACTTCCGCATACATCATGCATAATTGGCGTCTGGTATTTTTCAGTTTTAAAAACGTTTTGAAAATATTAGGGGCTGACTTGCAATTCATGCTTATAATCAATCATTTGAAATTTCTAGACATGGATTCTAGGCAATTTCAATAAGCATAACATGTCTATCCTATTGCGCATACCATATATTTAAATCCCAGAGCTCAATGCTCGCAATTTATTATCCAGCTAGCTTGACTAAGTCAAGACGACAGTTCTAATATATGTTGCAGAAAGTAAACAATTGCAATTCAGCTCACTAATTTAATCCAGTCCCAAAAACATGCATATTCGAGATCCATCCCCATAATCGTAACCAGGTATTAGGGTTTTATCCGAAAACGTGTTAAAACGTAAACCCTAAGAGCACTGTTTAGGTTAAATTTTAAAGTTTGAAAAACATTTTGGATTTAAAATTTGACATCCTATTTTATTGAACATTTAAAATTTCCGAAATTTTTTAAAATTTGGTTCGGTCCAATTTAAAATCCGGTCTAAGTCGGTCCGATTTTAAAAATCCGGTTTGGTCCGAAATGGTTCAATAAAATAAGATTGTGGTTCGGTTCATCACTTAAAACCGGTTCGGTTTAGATTCACTTAGTTACTTGGTCCGACCCGACCCGATTAGGTCGACCTGATTAAGAAAAACCCAGATTGGTTTAACCCGTTCCGGTTTTGCAAATTGGACCGGCCCAATAAACCCATAGGGTTTGGCCGAAATATATCTTGTGGGCTAAGTAGGGTTTTAAAATCCACTAAAAACTTAACTTAGCCACCAAGAAATATTAATTATTTAAAATAATTTCCAATATTGCATATATATATATATATATATATATATATATATATATATATATATATATATATATATATATATATATGTATATATATATATATATCGGCACAATAATTAAATAACATATATATAAATATTGTCAAGATTATATATATATATATATTATTGTCAAATATATCTTTAGGGATTAAAATATATGTTGACAATATTTTTCTTAATCCTTTTAAGTAACTAAATCCTATCAATATATCTTTATCCCTATATTTTAGCTAAATATATTGATAGTTTATATATTTTAATATATAATGTGAATCTTTCCTTATCTTTCCAATTTATAAATATATTGTCTCCTTTTAATAAAATTAAAATATGGTAACAAATATATCCATATGTTAGGGCCGGTCGAATTTTACTTACTTGCACCCCAAGAAATTAAAATTTTTACCTAATAATTCACCTAGGGTTTCGGCCATAACACCAAAATTGGAAAATTTGTCAAATTTTAAGATCAAACACTACTATGATCATGAATCCAAATATTGTTCTTTATAAAATTTATCGTGTTCTTGAAGATCATGAACATCAAACTCAAATTTAAACATGAATTTTCGGTTTTGATCTATAAAAACATGTAAATTCCGAAACTTTTAAGTTTTTAAAGATCAACATATGAAATTTGTTTAAAAATTTTGGATTACTCATGGTGTTCATCATAAAAATTTCAATTTTTATAAAATTTTAAGAACATCAGTTTATCAAAATTTCAAGAACTCCTAACACAAGCTCTGATACCACTGTTGGATTACGGGGACGTAATACTACGGAATGCTAAACATGTACTTGTAAGTAATCTAATCACGCAGCGGAATAATGTACACATACCAATAGCTTTCCTGCCCAAGAACGATGTGGAGGGAGTTCTGATCTTCCGGTCAGAACCTGTACAAGTTCTTCGTGAGAAGAAGTCCTACGCGGTATAAGCTCCAAAGCAAATCCTCTGATCGATTCTTCAACGGGGACAAAATCTCAGACTGAATGCTCGGAAGCAATTTGGCACACCAATAGTGGTGTTTATGGGGCCGGCTGAACTCACTATAAAGAGAAATGGATTTCTCTCAAATCACAACTTAGGAGGAGTTGTGATCAATGTGTGTTTTGGAGGTGACCCCAAGACCTCCTTATATAGTGGGGGAAGAGAAAATCCTCCCCCTTCCCTTCTAAGGTTTCGGCCGACTTATGTGGTGGGGGAGGCCTGATTTTGGGCCTCCCATGTCACATGGGAATTAGGTCTGGCCCAATTGGCCCTAATGTGACATTTACCTAATTATCTTAGGTAACCACATATATTAACGAGCTACCAATTACGGCGTCACGTCACCATATGCTAACAGTTTCACCAATTCTCCATCAGACGGTGTCTTGAACAGCTCCTTGCCTTGCTGCCAGCGGACATCATCATATGACTTGCCGGCGACCAAGCAATTAATGGCTTCAACCCAGCTGCAATTTCCACTACATTCTGTAGTGGAATAATAAACTCATGCAATCCAAACAGAGAACAACATTAACTTCAATACTCATATCAATTTATTTAGGGTTAACAGGTCTTTTGGTCCATGATGTTTGACAACTTTTGGGTTTTGGTCAATGATGTTTTTTTACCTAGTTTTGGTACCATATGTTTGCAGATTTTTTCTAGTTTTGGTCTAACCGTTACATTCCGTCTATTTTTGACATGTACAAGTCAATGTGATCCACCCTAAACTTACAATTTTGTTCAATTTAGTCCCTCTAATACTTTCCTAACCTTTTTTTGGTTCAATTTAGTCTCGAAGTTTCAAAAATTCAATTGGACCTATTGTCCAATTGGGGTCAATTTTGAAACTTCGGGACTAAATTGAACAAAAAAAAAAGTTAAGAAAGTCTTAGAGGGACTAAATTTAAAGTTTAGAGTGGATCACGTGACTTGAACATGTCAAAAAATGGACGGAATGTAACGGTTAGACCAAAACTAGAAAAAATCTGCAAACATATGGTACCAAAACTACGTAAAAAAAAACATCATTGACCAAAACCCAAAAGTTGTTAAACATCATGGACCAAAAGAACTATTAACCCATTTATTTATCATTCCAATTTTAGGAATAATTGAAGAAAACTTGCAGAAGAAGAATTTGGGGGGGGGGGGGGGGGGGGGAGAGACAGATGAGAGATAGATGAAGAATGAGAGAGAAAGGAAAATACATAAGACTTAATAATCTCCACACATGGATTCTAAATCCTTTTATTATCATATTCCTAGCAACTATCCACTATTCTTTGTCTTCTTCTCCAACAATATTGGACCCCGCCTCATAATCAGCCAACTTACACGGAGGAGCTCCTGTGCAAGTGCTTCTTCTTACAGTAATATTCTTCTCACGTGCCGTGGCCATCTCAACATTCACAACATTACCCTCCTCCTTAGAAAGAACCTTGTCCTCAAGGTTTCAAGTTGGATTGTCTTCCCAACTTGCTGCATCGACAGATAATCCTTCCCAGCGAACCAATATTTGTTCCACGAAATGGCCTGAACGGTTCAACACACGCCTCCCAAATAACTCAGCAAGTTGCAGCATCAAAGTGGTATCATGATTGACTAAGTTTAATGGAGTGACTTGCTGCTCTGGTGTGCCAATACACTTTCGAAGCATAGAGACATGGAAGACCGAGTGAATTCGTGCGGCCTCCGGTAGTTCCAGCTTATAAGCGACTTCTCCAACCTTTTGCAAGACACGGAAAGGTCCGAAATAGTGGCGTCCCAACTTGTGATGATGTTGTAATTGAACATAATTTTGACGATAGGGCTTTAGCTTCACATAAACCCAATCATCAACTTCAAAAGACGCAACCCTTCTTCTTTTATCATCGAGATTCTTCATACGAGTCTGAGCTTTGCCCAGATTTTTCTTTAGAGTAGCCAGAAACTCGTCACGTTGCAAGAGGTGTTGCTCTACCAGTCTATTTTCTGTACTTCTCTGAATGTAGCGAGCGTTAGTCGGAGGTGATCGACCGTATAGCACCTGAAATGGTGTTATGCCCGCAGAGGTCTGAAAGGAAGTATTATACCAATACTCACCCCATGGTAATGCAATGGTGTATTGCTGAGATGTATCTGCAACAAAGCAACGTAAATACATCTCTAAACACTTGTTCAAAGCTTCTGTTTGTCCATCTGTTTGAGGGTGGTACGTGGTACTAGTGGCCAATGTTGTTCCTTGTAATCGATGCACTTCTTGCCAAAAGTTATGCATAAATTTTGGGTCTCGATCACTCACAATCGAGCTCGGAATGCCATGTAATCGGATAATGTCAGAAACAAAAACTGATGCAACATACTCACTTGTAATTTTATGGGGAAGATCAACAAAGTGACCATATTTTGATAAACGATCCACCACCACCATGATAACTGTTTTTCCTTTTGAAGCGGGCAGCCCTGAAATAAAATCCATGGAAATGTCCTCAAATACGAGTTATGGAATAGGCAATGGTTGCAACAACCCTGCAGGGTTCAATGATGACTCTTTCATTTGTTGGCACGTTTGACATTCTGAAACGAACTTTTTAACATCTCGTCGTATGTTCTTCCAAAAGAAATTAGAATACAAGCGATGAAAATTCATCGCGATACCAACATGGCCTCTAACTGGGGAATAGTTGAACTCCTTCAAAAGTTGCAAAGATAAAGGAGAGTCTGATGGAATCACTAATCGCCTCTTGAAAAATAACAACCCTTCTTTGAATTCAAAACCAGGAATAGAGGCTGAATCGGTCACTATACGTTGTTGGTATGCTAATAACTCTGGGTGTTTTGCATTCGCTTCGCGTAAGTCCTTAATAAAAGAAAATCCAGATTCGAAATTGCCATCAAGCTTGCAGTCGGGACCCTGGAAAGTGCATCAACAACTGGGTTGTGCTTTCCTGGATGATAGATAATCTCAAAATCGTAGCCGACTAACTTAGCTAACCACTTTTGCTGGTTAGGAGTTTGTATGACTTGTTCAGTCATATTTTTCAAGGGTTGCTGATCTGTAATGATCGTAAACCTCTGCCCTAGTAAATATTGTCGCCACTTTGCCACTTCTTGAGTAATTACTAATTACAAACATCTCTCTTTGATATGTAGACGTTTGCTGCATCCTTGGAGATAATTTTTGACTCATATAGGCTATGACATGACCCTTTTGAGAAAGAAATGCACCAATACCTATACCTGATGCTTCTGTTTCCACTGTGAATGCTTCTGAAAAATTTGGTAATTGCAGAATGGGAGTGGAGCTAAGTTGTCGCTTCAATGTGTCAAAAGCGGTTTGGGTGGCTGATCTCCAACAGTAGGCGTCCTTCTTAAGAAAATCAGTGAGTGACCCGGAAATCTTAGCGTATTGTTTAATAAATCGACGATAGTAACCCGCCAATCCCAGAAAGCCCCTAATATCTTTAACCTTTCGAGGTGTAGGCCATTGTTGAATCGCTACAATCTTTTCTGGATCCACAGATAAGCCTTCTCTAGAAATGAAATGCCCCAAGTAGCTAACCTTCAATTTGTCAAGGACACACTAGACTTCTTTGCTACCAAGTGATGTTCCCTTAGCAGCTGAAATACCAAACGTAAATGCTCCAAATGTGCCTCCCAAATAGGGCTATAGATCAAAATATCATAAAAAAAATACCAGAACAAACTTGCGGAGGTAGAGTTTGAAAATATCATTCATAATCGCTTGAAATGTAGATGGCGCATTAGTCAAACCGAACGACATTACTAAAAACTCATAATGCCCCGTGTGTGTTCGAAACACAGTCTTTTCAACATCTGCAGACTGAACCCGGTTTTGGTGAAACCCAGCAAGTAGGTCTAATTTTGAATAGAAGGCAGCTCCATCTGATTCATCGAATAACTCATCAATGGTTGGAATAGAAAAATGATCTCGAACTGCGACAGCATTAAGAGCTCGATAATTATCACAAAAACGCCAAGTCCCATTTTTTTACGCACCAACAGGATCGAAGAATAGAAGGACTAGTACTTGGGCGAATAATGCAATCACGGAGCATTTCAGCAACTAACCGCTCCATTTCTTGCTTCTGAAAATGCGGATAACGGTAAGGTCTAACATTCACAGGAGCCAAACCCGGAAAGAGCTGAATAGCATGATCTTGGTCATGATTGGGAGGTAACCTACGGGGGTTCGAAAAGATGTCAGAATATTCCTCAACGATTGATGATAGCTCCAGTGGTTGGTCGGGATTGACTGGTTCCACAAGCGGCAATAGTTCTAACCTGTAAAATTATGTACATGATTGAGTGGATACCATTCTCCTTAGGCAATGAAGTTGAACCTCTTGGGCTGAAGGTGCTTGCTCCCCTTCCAGCAAATAGACTTCTCATTCTGTTTAAATTCAAACTCTCAAATAGATTTAGATAGATTATTTGCCTCACTTGCTTACGTTGTCGAACTTGACAGCGGATGTGATGAGATGATGTTCGAGTTAGGAGAAATGATTATGTCTGAAGTTCGCGCCATAGCCCCCTCATTCCCTCTAGAGAAACTATCTGACATCCGCCCTTTTGGTTGAGTGCTCTTTGATCCGTCAACTTAAACAGAGGTTGTTCAACTTAGTAATGACGAGTCTGATTCTCTTTTCGATTGATTTAGGCACTAATGAGGGGGCGGTTGTATTGTTTCTTCCTTTCATTTGCTGTATCATTTCCTTCATTGTCTCCTTTTAGATATCTCCACCTTATTGTAAAAGATCATTGTGGATGTTGTATGTGATATAATATATGTTTCTTGTAGCAGTTTTTCCTCATGTATTACTCATTACCGAGGTACCTGGGGCGAGCTCTTTTATGACTCGATTCTGAAGATCCCAATGTTGTCCTAAGTGTAGTATTTTCTTATGCGGATATCTTCTACTTGATGTGAGAAACCCACCCTTCATGATAGGTGCATCCTTATGGGGATTATTTTAAGGTTAACAGGTCTTTTGCTCCATGATGTTTGACCACTTTTGGGTTTTGGTCCATGATGTTTTTTTTGCCTAGTTTTGGTACCATATGTTTGCAGATTTTTCTAGTTTTGGTCCGACCGTTACATTCCGTCCATTTTTTCCGTTAAGTGACATGTGCAAGTCACGTGATCCACCCTAAACTTTCAATTTTGTTCAAATTTGGGGGAATTGACCCATTAAACTAGGTTTAGGGTGTCAATTCCCCCAAATTTGACCCATTAAACCTAGTTCAATTCGCCCAAATTGAACTAGGTTTAGGGTGTCAATTCCCCCAAATTTGAACAAAATTGAAAGTTTAGGGATCACGTGACTTGCACATGTCACTTAACGAAAAAAAATGGACAGAATGTAACGGTCGGACCAAACTAGAAAAATCTGCAAACATATGATACCAAAACTAGGCAAAAAAAAAAAAACATCATGGACCAAAACCTAAAAGTGGTCAAACATCATAGACCAAAAGACCTGTTAACAGTTGTTTTAATCCTCTACTTGGGGGGGGGGGGGTGTAGGGGTAACCTGTTGTAGGGAAGTTCATCACATGGAAGGGATTCCAAGTTTGCATTTTGATCCTCTACTTAGGGGGTGACCTGTCGTAGGGATGCTCATCACTTGGTAGGGGTACCAAATTTTCGTTTTAATCCTCTACTTGGGGGGGTGACCCGTTGTAGGGATGTTCATCACTTGGTAGGGGTACCAAGTTTTCGTTTTAATCCTCTAGTTGGGGGTGACCCGTTGTATGGCTGTTCATCACTTGGAAGGGGTACCAATTTTTCGTTTTAATCCTCTACTTAGGGGGGGGAGAGGGTGATCCGTTGTAGGGATGTTCATCACTTGGTAGGGGTACCAAGTTTTCGTTTTAATCCTCTACTTGGGGGGTGACCCATTCTAGGTATGTTCATCACTTGGTAGGGGTACCAAGTCTTCGTTTTAATCCTCTACTTGGGGGGGGGGGGGGGGGTGACCCGTTGTAGGAAAGTTCATCACTTGGTAGGGGTACCAAGTTTTGGTTTTAATCTTCTATGGGGGATGACCCGTCGTAGGGATGTTCATCACTTGGTAGGGGTACCAAGTTTTCGTTTTAATCCTCTACTTGGGGTGGTGACCCGTTGTAGGGATGTTCATCACTTGGTAGGGGTACCAAGTTTTCGTTTTAATCCTCTAGTTGGAGGTGGCCCGTTGTATGGCTGTTCATCACTTGGAAGGGGTACCAATTTTTCGTTTTAATCCTCTACTTGGGGGGGGGGGGGGGGGGGGGAGGGTGATCCGTTGTAGGGATGTTCATCACTTGGTAGGGGTACCGAGTTTTCGTTTTAATCCTCTACTTGGGGGGTGACCCATTCTAGGTATGTTCATCACTTGGTAGGGGTACCAAGTCTTCGTTTTAATCCTCTACTTGGGGGGGTGACCCGTTGTAGGGAAGTTCATCACTTGGTAGGGGTACCAAGTTTTGGTTTTAATCCTCTATGGGGGATGACCCGTTGTAGGGATGTTCATCACTTGGTAGGGGTACCAAGTTTTTGTTTTGTTCGAGCAACCCATCAAGACACATATTCATAAGCTTTCCATTCTCATTTAAACATGCGGTGACTACATGATTCATTATATATGAACTATATAAATTTTGCTGGATTACCTGGACATACTATTATTCATGGTTATAGCTAAATGTATGGGGTGTCGTTCATCCCCTTATTTATTCATGCATGGAATTTCTTCAAGTGCCCTTCGTTGAAGGTGTTCACCGATATGTTTCCCTCTTGATCTTCTAGGCGGTAGGCGTTGATTGTTGGTATGACCGCAATCTTGTAGGGTGTCTCCCATTTGGGGGATAGCTTGTGTTAGGTCTGCTTCCACTTGGGTAGCTTCGGGCTTCTTTTCCACGAATGGACTCAGGATGTGTGTACAGGAACGGGTACGCCGCGATCCTTGAAACACGATCCTCGAACTTAGTCTTCAACTTCCTGGCTTTGATCTCTCGAAATTCGGATCCTGCACAAGGGGCAGTAACCAACGTGGGAGAGGGGGGGAATGCTGGCTGGGCCCTCTCCGACGCTCAAGTCAAAATCTTCTAGAGAGATAAAGACTTTAGAGAGAATTCAGAGCACGCAATGCCAGAAAATGAGGGAGTTGTCCTAAAATGAGAGACCTAGGCCCCTATTTATAGGGAACCTAAGGATCATGTCCAGTTTTGAACGGTTTGATGTCGGTATGAAGGAAAACGTATACCGTCATCAAGGTGGACTATACACGCACCGACTTCTCGTACTTGGCAAAATAACCGGGATAAGCGCGCGGAGAACGTCGGTAATCCGGACTTACCCGGATTGTTTAGCAATTCGGACCGGGTCCGGATTGCCTTGTGGCAATTCGGAAGTCCTCCGGTCCGGGTACTGCGCGTATTCCGGACCATTTTGGACTTGGGTGTCCGCAGAAAAGTTCTTTTACGGGTTTGGCGTATTTTGCGAGGTCCGAAATGTAAACATGAACCCGAATTGGACAGATATCTAACACTTGCCCCCGAGTCAAGTAGTGGTTCAAAACCCATGCTTGACTCTTTTTAAGATAAGATATTCGTCCAATTTAGGTTCGGTTCTGACCTCAGGGGTGGCCTGTTTGTCAATTCGAGTGTTGGGATCATAAATTTGACCAACTTCAATTTTCCGCCGTATGTACGTAATCTGTTTATAGGGTTAGCGTAACGGACAATATGCGTACAACAACATGCAATTATATTCGTAATATCATGTAATGAATGAAATACTTGTAATAATAAAAAATTATGCAACGTGATAATATCATGGTACACGATGTAAGCATATAACGCGTTGTCAACATGTAGATGACGACATAGTAAACGGATGACGTAATCATGCAGTAAGCAAAAAAACTTAGAATAATATGAAATTGGAGAACATGCTTGTCAACATGAAGCATTATGTAAACATAGTAAATGATGCAAGCATGTAGTATGGTGCAAACATTCAATTCATACTTAGATTCTAAAAATAATCACATAACAACCATGAGTTAGCATCATGCACATATAAGAATAATAAAATGCGTAATGATCTACGAAGCGCGTCATGCAACACTAGGGAGCATGTTTGTAAAACAAACATAGAAGAGATGTAAGTATGCTTATACATGATACTAAGGACTTGTGCGAAAATAGATATTAGTTTAGTCCTTAGCACATGGTGTAGACACTATTAATGAGAATTAGGAGAGAGAATACTCATTATCTTACATCCTTTATAGGTAAATCCCCAAGATGCTCTCCATTCTTGATGAAAAGGGAATTCATGGAGGTGTGAATTTGGAGTAGTCACATCATATTTGACATCGATCAAGATCGAATCCGGGCAAGGAGGAGACCAAGGCGGTGCGTGAGGAAAGAGGGACGGCGCGTGAGGTTGCCGTGGCGGCGCGTGAGGTTGCAGCGGCAGCGCGTGGGTTTTCCGGTGAAAGCGAGTAGCAATTCGAACTTGCTTCGTGTCGGTGAGTCCAATTTCGTTTGTGGCTGGATTTTTCGGGAATTCATTTGGCCTTGATTTAGTCTTGAAATCATCATGTACCTAGTTATCTTACCATGCATACAAGGTGTTTGATAAAATGCATTAGAATACTTAGCCCCAAATCGACCAGTGCTGAAATTTTTTAGAAAAGTGCAAATGAATCGTTATACTTCCCTTATGCATAGTGTTCATTGCCGACATGTTGTTCCATGCCTTAGCCGTTGTTTTAGTATGCTCGATATTGATGATCGGTAGTTGTACGTACATGGTCGTCAATAGTTGTATGTTGGTAATGATAGCTTAGGCAACGTACGTTGAGCATCATGTATAGACTGTCGGTCATTGTCTGCAAACATGCTAAAACACTTAGAAAATATTTTAACAATATCTAATGCTTGTTACCGTAGATGTCGTCGTATGAGCTTTGTCGATAAGCGTCGTAGGAATGCTTAGGAGGTATTGTGTAGACGTTGATAATAGCTACTTGATGCACGCAATCCATCATTGTCGACATGTATGTACGTACATGGGGACACTTAGAAAATATTCTCCCTTTGTTGACATGTATGTACGTACATGGAAACACTTAGAAAATATTCACCCCTTGTCGACATGTATGTACGTACATGGAAACACTTAGAAAATATTATTCACTTGTCGACATGCATCCTTGTCGACATGTATGTACGTACATGGAAACACTTAGAAAATAATATTCACTTGTCGACATGCATCCTTGTCGACATGTATGTACGTACATGGAAATACTTAGAAAATATTCTTCACTTGTCGACATGCATCCTTGTCGACATGTATGTACATACATGGAAACACTTAGAAAATACATTTCACTTGTCGACATGCATCCTTGTCGACATGTATGTATGTGCGCACTTGCCCCCACACTTAGAATTTTTTTCTTTATCCCTGGCTATGTACGCTGTATCCATATGCTTGATGTAAACGCAGGTTGTATGCCAACACCTTGCTGTATGCTAACACTTGGAAATATGCTGACACATAGTAGCATGCTGTCCGCTTGCAATATGCTGACTGTCATCTTGAGCAAAACACTTAGAAAATATTTCGCCCTTGTAATCATGTATCCATGTCGACATGTGTGTACATACATAGTGCTCGCACACTGATTGATTTGTTGTTTGTAATTTTCAGGATTCCAAGTTACGCAGTCTCCTTTTCAGAGTTAGTCTTCTTGCCGCGGTTACTATGAGTAAGTCTTCTATCCCCGTTCCGCGAGTGACATTATGTTCAGATGTTGGTGACGAGCCGGGTATCAACACAGTTGAGTCTCTTAAGGATACAACGAGGAATGTGAGTTACTTATTCAACTATATTGATGAAGATATGTTTGAGTTGTACGCGACTTGTTGTGGACTTGATCCTGCTTTGGAGGGTGTTCTTCCTTATGACGTGCTGCCCGACTCCGAAAAGGGGCAAGTTACTGTTCCTCCTAGTGACCTGTCCGCAGTTTATACCTCTCAGATTAAGGAAGGCCTGCGTTTTCCCTATTGTCCTGACCTGGTGGACCTTTGTCGCTATTACTGGATATCACCCTTAAGTCTATCTCCTGTTGGCCTCCGTGTATGGAGCTGCTTTCGAGTTTTGTTTCACAGGAAATCTTGGCACTATTCTACCACCATTTTCCGATGCTTCTATCAACTGATGTGTCCAGACGCGACGGGGTTATGTGGAATGAAGATGCGTTGGCCAAACTTGCAAGATAAGGGTTTCAAGAAGCTTGGTCTTGGAGATGCCGAGTGGGATCACAAACAACGTCTAGCCGCCCCGGCTGATCGTTCTGGTTCTCATTGGCGACATCATTACTTCTTCGTATGCGATGTCTGGACTGTTTGGGATGTTGAGAGTGTGGAGAAAGCTGATCCTGCTCCTATTTTCTCTGATCTTTCCTTGGATGATAGGGAGGCGGTGAAGAGTATTTTCCGATGTCAGCAAGAGCACCTCTATCGTTGTCTATTACGTGCTTCAGATCAGGATTTGATTGATGCCGGGATTCATTTACTTCCTTCTGAATATTTGGTATGTTGATAACTTTTATAACCTGTACTATGTTGCAATGTAGGTCGTATTGATGGAAAAAGCTCGTCTTTGTAGACAGCTAATGATCGTGATAACCCGTCAGTTGGGCGTCGTGTTTGTAATACTGCCCCCATTATTCCTGAAGGCTTCAGACATGAACGTGGTAAAGGACCTAGAAGTGAGGCATCTTCTTGTATCTCCTCTTGACTTGATGATTTTCCGGGCTTTGTTATATTCATGTTGTCTTTGTTCCTTTAGGTAACTCCGTGCATGTGACTGAGCGCGTTGTTGCAGTACCTGCCACTAGTGTTCTTCCCAAGAGATCTGCCGCAGGGGCGTGTCCCTCGAGTGATCCGAAGTGCTCTAAGCCAAGTGATGCTATTCCAGCTCCTTCTTGCGATAAAAGGGAAGAAGTTGAGAGTCGCACGATAGCGCCTTCTGCCCCCCGGTCGAGGGACCGGCCCGAGGAGGAGCGTTCTTCCCGCCGAGGTATGTATTGTTCTATTTGACATACTTCTTATACTTAGTATATTTTGCTGATGTTTTCTTCGTTTTATGCTGTCCTTACTGTAGCGTTGCCACGCATTAAGCGTGATGACTTGATCCTGTCTGACGGGATTGATGTTTACGGAGAAAACTGGTCGCCTTTCTCCACTTGTAGTCTTCATTTTCCGAAGGACTCCAAACTTAGCACACCAGGAGTTGGTGTGCGGGTGCTTCAAAGATGTGTTCCTCCTGGCGATCATGATGTCAAACCATCTACTGATGAGGAGGCGCAAACATATGTTGAGAGCGGCTTAGCTTAATTTGCACCGGTAGATTTTGTTCTAACTGTTTTGCCTTCTTGCTGTAAGCGTATGCTTTGTTGTTGTTGTTGATCATGATCGTCTTGTTTGTTGTACTTAGGTTATTTCAAGGATGATGAACATGTCTTCCTTTGTGTTGGAGCTTGTGAGTGAGAGGAGGGCTGCTATCAAGAAGAGCAGTACAGTTTCTCGCGAGCTTGCACAGTCCGAGGAGGAAGTGCAGAATTTGAACTCCAAGGTTGCTGATATTGATACGCGCATTGCTACTCGTCGCGTCCATGTTGAACAACTTGAGGCCGAGATTGCTGCCATCAAGCAGCAAATTGCGGAGAACAACAGTGTTCATGATGTCGCACTTGCTTCTGTTCGTGATGAGGCACATAGACCGGGTGTTGAGAAGGGACTCGCTGAATATCCTATTACCCCTGCCTATTCTGCTGCCGTCCTTGCTGCTGCTAAAGTGGATCTTGCACCTTTGGTTGATGAGTTTGCCAAAGATTATATTGGGAGAGTACACGCACTTGCCCCCGGATTTCCGTTCGACAAGTTAGGTCCTTATTCTTCTTTTGCTGTTATCCATGTTGCGGATTTGCAACGTAAGGCAGCTGAAGCGGCTTCTATTGCTTTGACCTTTGTATATGATAATGCTGATGTTGAACTTGGTGTTGATTTCCTGGACATGCTGTCATAGTCCTTTGGAGATGATGATATGTTTGAGGCTTTTTTCCAAACCTTTATTTGTGTGTTTGCTTTGTATGGTATTTCGTCATTTGGACCTGTTTTTCAATAATAATAATCATGTGATAACTTGTTGGTAATATTTCATACCTTGAGTTATATACGCTGTCCGTATGCTTTGGACTTGGAAGATAGGATAGATATCCTTAGATGATGAACATGATGTCTGTAGTTGTGACTGTATGTCGCGCATTGTTGAGTGTTATGAGCGCCCCTCTTGGTTAGATTCCAAGGCATGGCAAGATGTGTACACTAGGTACTTGTAGCGTTGTAAGTAGTAATGTACTCGGCGCGGGCACTTGGCACTTGGCACTTGGCACTCGGCATTGGCACTTGACATGTAGCAGTGTCGTCTTGACGAAGCAAGACTTAAGTTTATACCGTCTCTTAGTTCCACTCTAAGGCGACGTTGTTGCAAGATACTTCTTGCTTATTTTGCTATTTTTGCGTTAAATGCTAAAGAGCAAGATAACGTTATACAAGACTCGACTTGTAAGTTTGATGAGTTTTGTACAAGGTTTGCTTTTAAAAGCGTATAACATGAAGCTATCCCTTTTCGTGCCTAAGTCTTCATGGTGTATGAACCGTTAAGAGAGTATACATACTTTTAGTGTGTGGGGTTGTCGTCTATTAAGAGGATTTCCGCCACGGTGGGGTGATCAGTCCCATCATTGTATTTGCCGCATCCTGTTTTTATTCAGGGAATGCCTATGAACATGAGGATTTGCCCGGAGGATTTCATAACATGTCATTTTTTAGAAGTAAACATGGGGTTTGCCCTTTTGAAAAGGTTGTCGCAACATGTTACGTTTGACAGATGTGAACATGGGTATTATCCTTACGAGGAGGATATTGCACCATGTCACTTTTTAGAATAGGTTTTGGTTTTCTTCAAGGCATTGCATGTTGTTTTGTTTCTTGATGTTAATCCATAGTAGAATGCATAATGTAGAGATGTACCTACGAAAGTAGATTAACCATCATTAGATACTTGTTGTGTTTACAATAGTTTTGCAGGAAGGCGTCTATTAACTGCTTCTTCCGAAATACTTCTAATTACAAAAGCATGATCTGCACTTATATTCCTAAAGGTGCACTGAAAAAGATAGATTAGAAGTGGAAAGTCTATCTCCCTCAAATATATCTTGGCGGCTGACGGGCACTGTTGTTTGCGACATAGCTTCCCAAAGCTCCATGTGCAATGAATTCTTCGATCTCCATCCTCAAAGTCAAACAGCCATTGGTATTGTGCCCCCAAGTTTGGTGATATCGGCACCAATATTCAATATCCCTGCCTAAAAAGGCGGTTTCCGGCTCAAGTGGTCTTGGAAGCTTGTTTTCCAAAAGCTTGACGTATATCTCTTCCACCTCCGTGTTTAAGGGAGTGAAGATGTTAGCGTACTCCATACTTGAGCCTTCTGATTTCCTTGAAGTTTGAGCTTTCATACTTGCGTTGAGAGGTGTGCCCCATCTCAATTCATGTTCACAAGAGATCGCAGTCTCCATCTTGTCTTTTAGGCATGCCATCGTCTTAGTTGTACGCCATCCAAATACCCTTCCGAATAGCAAAAATGTTGGCGCGTTCATGTTTACGTAAAATGCGTTGATGGCGTCCTTCTTGATTGCTCTTAGTGCAGTTGCATTTTGAACGAACCTCCGGAAGTAGGTCATGATGGATTCTTCTTCTCCTTGTCTGACATCAAGCACACTCCGCTTAGGCGAACAAAGCATCCTGTCAAGTTCAGACCATGGCGATAACTTTTCCTTCTTCCTTTTATCATCATCGTTTGAGGCAAACAACTTTCTCTTTGCACCAACTCCTACCATGGCAATTGGCACTTGTTTCATTTTCCTCAGGGCATTGACGTAGCACTTTCGTGCGGCTGTCTGATCACCTAGCACCTCTCCGATCCCATGAGGAGTTAGGAACTTCATTTTCTGATGAGCTGTAGATGGCACAATGTCATGTGGGTTGATTGTTGTTCTTCCTAGGATGCCGTTATATGCCCCCAGATTATTTACCACTACAAATGTGACGTCTATATGCAGTGCCTTCCATCCTTCTCCAAGGATCACTGGAAGTGTGATCATGCCCAATGGGTAGGTTGCCGCTCCTGCGAAACTAACCAGCGGAAATGTGCTTGGCGAGAGATCGGCTTCCGTTTTTCTCATCTTCTTGAGCACTTCTATATGCACTAAATCCGCAGCACTCCCACCATCTACCAGAATCCTTTGCACGTCATATCCAATGATGTCCATTGTTATGATCAAAGCATCATCGTGGGGATACACTATGTGTTTCTTGTCGGCATTTGAGAACGGGATGACTACGTCTTCCTTCTCTGGTTAACGCCTCTTCCCGTACTTGGGTAGAGCTTGTAGCTGCGAGGCATAAACATCTCGTGCATTAGAAATGCTACCTCATGCCGCTGGCCCACCATGGATTACGTTGATGACACCACGCTTTGGCGGTGGTGGGTTCTCATTCACTTTCTCCTTTCTCTTGTTCCCCTTTCCGGATGGCTCTACATGGTTCTTCTTTTGGCGCTTGTCGCCTTGATCCACATATTGCTTGAGCTCTCCTTTAAGGATGAAGTTGTTTATACGAAATCGTAAGCTGACACAGGTGTTCGTTTCATGGCCGTAGACTTCATGGTTTTCACACCATTTATCTTCCTGCTTTCCCAGTGGCCCCTTTCGGAAGTTTGCTGGCTCCCTCCACATGTTATCTTCCTTCATCTTCTTCAGGATTACGGAAAGTGGTGCATTCAAAGGAATGCATTCTGCCAAGTTCACTTCTTTTGGTCTTTGGAATTCTGGCTGATATGGCCTCTTATGGGGCTGGAATTGTCTTGCTTGTTGCGGGCCTTGTTGGGGTTTTGCTTGCTTCTCCTTAGCGCGAGCTGCACTAACTTTCGCCTTATGCTGTTCTCTGAATCTGTCCAGATCCACGAATTCTTTTACCCTTGCCGCCAATTCTTAAAGTGTCTCAGCTGGGCGCTTTGACATCTTTTCAGCCAGGGCATATCCTCTTCGGCCTAAATTTGCAATGAAGGCGCGCACGATTTCTCCTTCGGTGATGTTTCCCTGAATGTCTGAGATGTTTTGGTTGAAACGGATATAATAATCTGCTAACGACTCGTCGTTTTGCTGTGTCACCTCATTCAACGCATTTGGCCCTTTAAGGAGTGTGCGCTCTCTCATGTATCTTTGAATGAACTTTGCCTTCAGGTATGCCCATGACGTAACGCTTCCACATGGTAGCGTAAAGAACCAGTGCGCGACAGTTCCAATAAGGGTATTAGCAAATGTCATGGCAACATGATGCGGGTTGTCAGTTCGTCCCAGCAAAGAAGCTTCATGTTGTTGTACAAGCTTGATTGGATCTCCTTTTCCTCTATATTTCTCTCCACCGATTTTGTACAAGGCATCTGGAACGTGACTGTGTACTAGTTCATCAGAGAATGGATGTGATGCATTCTCTTCAAGGGCATGCATTCCCTTCATCTTTGACTGCATCATCTTTCTCTCAATCATTTCTTCTAAGGCCTTAGCCGTAAGTCCCGTGATTGGGATGTCACTGTCGTATGCGGGCTTCCTCCACCCATCATTGCATGTGTCAGCATGGCTTGCTGTCTTGAAGCTATCTTCCTTGTGTAGGCGTTGTGAATTGCTCACATGAGATTGCTTCCATCTTACTCCTTGTTGTTGCTTCACGCCAACACTTGGGGTGCATGAACGTGCTGGCTCCTGCCTGGCCTGTCGGAAGGTACCTTCAGAGTCTCCCACTCCTTCTGGATGCTGCTGCTTTTGATGGTTGACATCATGCGACGCCTCCCTAGTTGGTGTAGCTTGTTCGTTAGCATGCGGGGGTGGTGGCGGAGGTGCGGCATATCCTTGACTCCTTAGAATCTCCCTGAGAGCAAGGAGTTCTTCAAGTGCAGCCATCATCGGTGTGTCTGGAGGCATGTTGGTTGCATTCCTTGATTGTTGATGTGCTTCCTCAGCTGGCATCCTAGATGGGAATTCCTAATTCATCCTCGTCCTTTGCTCTTGCGCAGGTGCATTGTTTTGATCTTCCGGCCCGTATTGTGCAGGAGGGGCATTTGTGGACGGCATGGATGAAGCCGTAGATTCCGCATCCGGAATATGAGAAGGTCCTGGTTGGCTTCTCGTTGGTTTCACCTTGCTTGCACCCGCCTTGTTTGGTCGTCTTCCTGTCATGGCATGTGGTACGGCACGACTTTTTTGTTCGGATCACGCTGACGGCGCCAAATGTTAGGTCTGCTTCCACTTGGTAGCTTCGGGCTCCTTTTCCACGAATGAGCTCAGGATGTGTGTACAGAAACGGGTACGCCGCGATCCTTGAAGCACGATCCTCGAACTTAGTCTTCAACTTCATGGCTTTGATCTCTCGAAATCCGGATCCTGCACAAGGGGCTGTAACCAGCGTGGGAGAGGGGGGAATGCTGGTTGGGCCTTCTCCGACGCTCAAGTCAAAATCTTCTAGAGAGAGAAAGCCTTTAGAGAGAAGTCAGAGCACGCAATGCCAGAAAATGAGGGAGTTGTCCTAAAATGAGAGACCTAGGCCCCTATTTATAGGGAACCTAAGGTATATGCCCAGTTTTGAACGGTTTGATTTCGGTATGAAGGAAAACGTATACCGTCATCAAGGTGGACTATATGCGCACCGACTTCTCGTACTTGGCAAAATAACCGGGATAAGCGCGCGGAGAACGCCGGTAATCCGGACCTACTCGGATTGCCTTAGGGCAATCCGGAAGTCCTCCGGTCCGGGTACTGCGCGTATTCCGGACCGTTTTGGACTTGGGTGTCCGCGAAAAAGTTATTTTACGGGTTTTGGCGTATTTTGCGAGGTCCGAAATGTAAACACGAACCCGAATTGGACAGATATCTAACAGCTTGTTTAGTTGGTCCAAATGTGAGAACTCATTTCTTCTCCATACCATTTCTCCCACGAAAAACTGCATGGCTTTAACTTGTCGGTTGTAGTATCGAGTTGTTGCCAGACGCATTCTTGCCTGTGCGCTTTCTGAGTTCCATCTCCTTTCATTTGCCATGTCCAGCTCGATACGCCTCGCGTCGTCATTGCCTTGTTCCTTGAAGTGGGTGATTCTGTGAGAAGCCACTACTAATTCTAAAGGAGCCACTGCTTCGGTGCCATACACCAAGCTGAAAGGTGTCTCCCTCGTTGTCTTATTAGGTGTCGTACTAACCGCGTCGAATCATTTCTTCAGCCCATCCAGTATTATATTGTTGCCTGACTCCACTTGGCCATTGGTTTGCGCGTGTTTCACCGACGTGAACCCGTGTTGGATTTTGAGTTGCTCACAGTACCATGCCAGCTCTTTACCTTTAAACTGAGGGTCGTTATCGCTTATCAATACCTTGGGTATCCCATATCTCGAAATGATACGCGATTTAAGGAACTTGAGTATGTGGAATTCCGTTGTTTTGGCTAGTGTTTTAGCTCCTATCCACTTCGAGAAGTAATCTATCGCTACCAGAATGAATTTTTTTTGTCCTTTGTTTTGGGTAGAGGTCCTATCAAGTCGATTCCCCATTCTGCGAACGGCCATGCGCTGGGGATCAGTGTGAGGTTCGCCGCTGGTGCAGTGATGTTTCGCGAGTATTTCTGGCAAGACTCGCATACCTTCACCATATGTTCAGCTTCTCTACCCATGGTTGGCCAATAATATCCTTGATTCAACACCTTCCAGATTATTTATTTTGCCCCCTCATGGCAGTCGACGTATCCCTCGTGGAGTTCTCTCAGTACTATTTCTGTTTTTGGGTGTGCGATGCATCTTAAGTAGGGTGTGGAGTATCCTTTTTTGTAGAGTAGTCCCTCAATGATTGTATAGTTTATTGCTAGTCTTTGGAGTTTGGTGGCCTCTGTCGGGTCTTGCGGTAGTTTTTCCTCTAACATGTAATCTAAGATTGGAGTCATCCATGTTGGTATCGATTCTATCGTCATTATCTCTTTCTTTGATATCGATGAGAATAACCTTTGCTCTATGAAGTGGACCTCTTTGTCTCGAGCTGATCCTAGTACGAACTTGCTTAGGGAGTCGGCCTCTCTGTTTTGATCTCTTAGGATCGATGTTATGTCAAAACTGCCGAAGCCTACGACTAATGTCTTCACCTCTTGGAGGTATTTTTGCATTTTTCCGCCTTTGTTGCGTATTACCCCCTCACTTGATTTACCACTGGCTGGGAGTCGCATTTTTCCCTTAGGTGTTTCACCCCCGTGCCTCTCGTTATTCTTAAGCCCGTGATTAATGCTTCATATTCTGCTTCATTGTTTGTGGCTCTGAATGTTAGGGCTAGGGCATAACGCAATGTCGTGGTTTTTTCTGGTGGGGATAGTACCAGGCCTGCGCCGCATCCCTCCAAATTGGATAGCCCATCTGTGTGTAATTCTCAGGTTTCCGTTGGGTCTCCTACTGCTTCTTCATTTTTAATCATCGACTCCCTTCAATTCTTCCTCTAAGCAAGGTCTTGAGCCTGTGAATTCTGCTACGAAATCTGTCAGGGCTTGTCCCTTGATGGCAGTTCCTGGGGCGAAGAGTATGCAGAATTCTCTAAGCTCTATTGCCCATTTAATTAACCTTCTAGATGCCTCCGGTCTTTGGAGGAGGTGCTTTAAAGGCTAGTTTGTGAGGACGGTTATCTCGTGTGAGTAAAAGTATGGTCTCAACTTTCTTACCGCCACCACTAAAGCATGGAGATACTTTTCTATTGACATGTAGTTAAGATAATACTTTTCCAGTGTCTCACTGACAAAATATATTGGTATTTGTAGTTCCCTTCATGATTTATCAACATGGAGCTTACTGCGGTATCACTGACCAAGATAAATCCTCTCCTGGAGAAGGTTTGGCTAGTGGGGTTAGTGTTTGCAGGTGTTGCTTTAATTGTTGGAACGACTCTTTGCATTTTGGTGTCCATTCAAATTTTCTGTTGGCACGGAGTATCTCAAAGAAAGGTAACGCCTTGTCTCCTATCTTGGAAAGAAATCGGTGAAGTGCTGCTAAGCGCCCATTCAGCTGTTATACTTCCTTGTGTTTGGTTGGGGATTCATCTCTTCAATTGCCTGTAGCTTTTCTGGGTTCATCTCTATTCCTCTTTGGCTTACCATAAAGCCGATGAATTTTACTGATTGTACTCCAAAGGCACATTTCATTAGGTTGAGGTGAATTTGGAATTGCCTCATCCTTATGAAGACTTTGCGCAGATCCTCTACATGGTTTCTTTTCTTCTTTGATTTCACAATCTTGTCATCCGAATATTCCTTCATTGTTTCACTTATCATGTCTTCAAAGACCTTGTTAACCATTCTTTGATAGGTGGTATCCGCGTTGGTTAACCCAAAAGGCATCACCATGTAGTGGTAGACGTCACTGTCTGCATAAAAAGTAGTATGGGGAGCATCCTCTTTTGACATCTTGATTTGATTATATCCAGAGTATGCGTCCATGAAAGTCGTTAATTTATGTCCGGATGTTGTTTCTACCAATTGGTCTATCCTTGGAAGTGGGTACGCGTCTTTTGGGCATGCATTTTTAGGTCCCTATAGTCTACGCACATCCTCTATCTCCCATTTGATTTCCTGACTAGAACTGGGTTTGCTATCCAAGTCTGGAACCTGATTTCTTTTATGAATCATGTTTCTATTAATCTTCCCACTTCATCTCGAATGAATATATTTTTGTCATCACCTATTGGCCTTCTTTTCTGCACGATTGGCCGTTTTAACAGGTCGATGTTCAGTTTATGGGATATCACTTCCTCACTTATGCCTAGCATGTCGCTTGACGACCATGCAAACAGGTCCTTGAATTCCTTCAATAAAGATGTCATTGCACAAACTTCTTCTCCTGAAAGTGAGGCTCCTATCTTCACATTTCGGCTGGTTCGTCTATTTGAATCTCTTTCAGCTTCTCTTGGATCTGTATCTATTGACAATATGTCTTTATGTGGCTCTATGTTTTTAATGGATAGGGCATTGTAGTAACACTCTCTTGCCTTGTTCTGATCTCCTATGACTTCCCCCACCCCGTTATTAGCCAAAATTTTCATTATTATCTGATTCGAAGTTGATGGGATGATTCCATGCTTGTTGATTGTGGTGCGGCCCAGTATCCCATTATATACCTTCAGCTTAAGGTAATGGTCATGTGTAGTTGTGTATGTTCTTCCCCCAAGATTGCTGGCAACTTGATTGTCCCCTTGGGATATAGTGCGTCACCCCTGAAGTCTATCAAGGGTAGGTGAAAGGGTGTCAGGTCTTTACTCGTTTTTCCTAGTTTCCCCAACACTTCCATGGACATGATGTTTGTCGAGCTTCCTTCGTCTACTAGGATTTTTTCCTCATAGGAAGTACCTATTTGCATTGTGATAACCAGTGCGTCTTCTTGTGGACCGGTCAGGCATTCATTATCCTTTTGTGAGAATTCTATTACTCCCCATTTTCTTTATTGGTGCTGCACTTTTGACACTTTGGTTATCCTTATTTGATTTGCATACACCTCTCTTGCAATGGATCTCTCTCATCCTGCCGTGAAACCCGCATTTATTGTATTAATTGCAGCCATTTGACTCCGAAGGTAGGTTATGACTTCTAATTCGTATCTCACGAGACGAAGCCAATGTTGGATCTTCTGCTCTTGTGAGGTGAGTTTGGTTGCACGTGTCCACTTCTCGTTATGCTCTTCTCCTTGATCACCTGCAAAGAAGGCTAAACCGGGGGGTGTCCCGGTGAACCCTCTACGATGCCTAAGTAAGTTTCGCTTGTAAAGAGATAAAATAAGAGCGTAATTTTAAAGAGAGAGAGAGAGAGAGAGAGAGAGAGAGAGAGAGAGAGAGAGAGAGAGAGAGAGAGAGAGAGAGAGAGAGAGAGAGAGAGAGAGAGAGAGAGAGAGAGAGAGAGAGCTTAAACCTGTAAATGAGGATAATGAGCAGTATTTATAGAGATTCATACAAAATCTTGGTCGGGATAAGATTATCCCGACTTAATCTCGAATAAGCTAAAATTGTCCTTGTTTGGCAGCAGAGTGTCAGGGTGCCTCTATGGGCGTCGACTGGTCGACTCGTTCGGGACTAGTGTACCAGTCGACTTGTTTTGGACAAGTCGACCAAGTTCGGGTTTAAAACGAGCAGGAATGTATCATCTGGTAATCGTTCGGGATTTCAAAACCGTATGTGATTTGTTCTCCGAAGGGGGTTATCGTCCAAATTAGGGGGTATCCATCATTGCCTATGGACCCTGATTAATAATTGTTAATTATCTTTCTACTATGCTTGTGGAGCATTACACTTGTGCTTAGGTTCACCTTTAGGATAATAAAAAAAAAAAAATTACCAAAAACATGGTACTTTTCTTGAAGCACGATGGAAGGATCTGGTTCGTCCGAAATGTTTCCACTTTTCATGTTCTCTTCTCTCCCACTTAAACCAAATCACTTTCTGTGGGTGGGTCCCACGTTTCTGAGTTTAATTTTCGATTTGGTTCGTATTCCCGCTCAGCGTCCATTGCTCTCAGTCACTCTCCATATCCAGAACCAGAAGCCACTCGTCGGAGTCTCCCCAAGCACCGAGATTCCTTCATCCTTCTCTTTGAGAAGCTTGCCCGCCAGATCGCAGCCTGTAGGTTTGGCTCGGCGCTAGGGCAGTTCCAATGGACAAGTTTCACATGTACGGCGCCATTGGTCGCGGCAAATACTCGGTAAGAATGATCTCTACTCTGGCCTTCTATTTTCTTCCTCCTCACTGAAATTTCCGCCTATTCTGACTGCGGGTTCTCTCTCTAGACCGTATACAAGGGGAGGATGAAGAAGTCGATCGAGTATTTCGCGATTAAGAGCGTGGACAAGTCGCAGAAGACCAAGATTCTTCGAGAAGTGAGTATGAGTTGCTCAATTCGCTGATTTCTTTGACCTTTAGCTGGTTTAAACCGGTAATTAGAGGATGATGTGTGGTATTCTTCAATAGTCAACATGGCATGTGGTTTGCTATTGACATAAACACTTTACCCAAATGAGATCGTATATTGCCTGTTCATTGAAGTCCAGTTGCTGTCATCACCTTTCAGAATTGTATTATATTTATTTGATCTTAAGTTCCAGTTTTTGAAGTGTTTTGAGTGTTTGAAATGCTTGTACTTTACTTTTTTTAGCAGCTATCATGCTTCATGTATCCAATCACTAATTTTTGCAATTTATTGATGAACTTTTATGATTTAAAGCATTTAATGCCACAACATTTTAGAATATTTTCTTATGATAGCTGTTTATTTTCTGGCTCTACATCAGAGTACTTATCCATTAACCTAGCCTTAACTACCTAAAACCAATGTTTGGAGTTAGTTAGTTCCATGACACTCTAGACCTTAGCATTTTACTATTATATAGCACTTGCCTGGGCCACCTATGAGAAGACACAAGACAGTTGCGGTGTTTGGCACCTATATGCAAGTTATTCAGATCTCAATTTGCTCTCTCTTTTTGCAGGTTAGGATTCTTCATTCCCTCAATAATCCAAATATCTTAAAGTTTCATGAGTGGTAAGTTTATCTTATGAGTAAAAGCCTAGACTCCAAAAATAATGACATAAGTACTTGAGTTGACGTAGTTCCTCAGAAAGTTGCATCACATGGTATATATACAGATAATATGCATTAATTAGGTCAGTAATCTATCTACTAAGTTCTGTTAATGCTATTTGAAGTTATGAACTGCAATTCAATTTGTCCTTTACAGGTATGAAACATCTGCCCATGTGTGGTTGATCTTGGAATATTGCGTTGGAGGGGATATGATGAATTTGTTACGGCAGGTAACTTGTCTAAAGATTATACACAGTAACATCTAAGCTTATTTTACAAATGTTATTTTTCTTCTCGTAAAGTGTCAAACATTGTACAAGAAAAACGAGTTAGTCAAACTGATGCTTTTGTTTGAGAAGGTACATTATACATGCATTTTGCTGACATATGAGAAAACAATAGACTGGTCCATGGACTATATACGTCTCCTAGATTTAAACTTAAATCTTTTTCTTTGCCCAACAAATTTTAATTGTTTGGTTTTGGATGCTAAACTATCTAATGACCTCTTCCTTTTGGTGCGTGTAGCATTTTCTTGCACACAGATAGAGGATGTATCTAAGTTTACAAATATGTAAGCCTACGCATAATCCAACCAAGTCAGGATTAGTCAAGGAAGTAAAATTTCTTAAACACGGATAATAAATGCACTAAGAAAATTCCATTTCATTTGTTAAAGGAAGTGCTATTTGTTGTAGTACTGCATTTTCTTCGTATATTGTGATCTGCACTTCTCTTAAGCTGGATTTATACTAAAGTATTTGCCTATTTGCGCTTCTCTTACAAACGTATGAGTTTAAGATATAGCAAGAACTAAAGATGTCTTATATTCTAACACTAATATGACCTATAATTAATGATTTCAAGGATGGCAAGCTGCCTGAAGATTCAGTTCATGACATTGCCTGTGATCTTGTCAGAGCCTTGCAGTAAGATATTCTTGGTTGAACATCTTATTGTATTCGTTTTTTAAATGTGTCAATTGAGTCTATTTTATGTAATTTTGGATTTATGATTGATATTATTGCAATTTTGATCAGGTATATACATTCTCAAGGCATAATTTACTGTGACCTAAAGCCATCAAATATCCTGTTTGATGAAAGTGGGCGTGCTAAGGTAAGACCAAATCTTTTAATGTACTGTTTTCTGGCTGATCTTCTGTTTACAGTTTAAAATATGTCTTTGCAGCTCTGTGATTTTGGTTTAGCAAGGACTTTGACTGGCATATCAGAAGCAACTTCCATGGTACGTTTCCATTATTTTTACTTACATAAATATATATTTATGCACTCAACTTCAGCTGACTGACTAGAGATTTATTTTCTAAGGTTCCCCAATCAAGACGTGGAACACCCAGCTACATGGCTCCCGAGTTGTTTGAGGAGGGAGGAGTTCACTCCTACGCTTCTGATTTCTGGGCCCTTGGTTGTGTACTTTATGAATGTTATACAGGAAGGCCTCCCTTCCTGGCTAAAGAATTCACTCAACTAGTCAAGTCAATCCTTTCGGATCCAACACCGCAGCTCCCAGGAAATCCAAGCCGTTCTTTAGTGAACTTACTCAACTCTCTCTTGATAAAAGACCCTTTTGAAAGAATAAAGTGGTCAGAAATCTGCGGGCATACTTTCTGGAGAACAAAATTGAGTTCTGTACCTTTGCCACCTCAGCCTGCCTTTGACATTATGGTAGAACTCCATGCTAGACCATGCCTGTCAGATTGTAATGAAGAAAGACTTACAAGAAACAAAACCCCTCCTAAGCACAGTGCACACGATACTAGAGGGCCTGCTAGAAATGATGAGAATTCCAACGTGGGGAGCAGAGGTTATACTACACCTACAAAGCAGGCATTAAGTGCCAGAAAAACCCAAACCAAGACTTCTGCTAAGGTAGTCGGCGAGAAACAGAAAGATTCTTCTAGACCAGCTAGGGGTGTGAATCTTCTAAGGCTCTCAAGGATTGCAAAATCTAACTTACAGAGGGAGAATGACAAGGAGAATTACCGTAGACCTTTGCCTTCTGGCCCTGAGAATGATGCTGAGGTCAAAATTGAGAACACTGACATGGAACTTGATTTTAATGAGAATGATGAAGATGAGGTCCAAGAAGAACAAGATGGGTCTGATACTCAGTCCACTGTGCCGACAGACAAGTCCCAAAATGATAATCAAGAACAAGGAAAGGTGGAAGAGATGGATGTGGACATGCAAGTTGACTCTCCTGCTCATAACTTGCCCATTTTAGATGAACAAAATGCAGTCAATCAGGAAGCTACTTCTGATGACAGTGAAGTGCCTACTCTTATACCTAGTGCTAGTCCTCAGCTCAAAGCTCCTGAATCAAAAGAATGTGAAATCTCTGGTCATGGTAGTGAGTCTTCCAACTCACCAGGCAATCTTGCTGATGTTCTTTGGCATCCAACTG
The DNA here is from genome assembly GCA_036873135.1 of Clarkia xantiana subsp. parviflora. Lineage (NCBI taxonomy): Eukaryota > Viridiplantae > Streptophyta > Magnoliopsida > Myrtales > Onagraceae > Clarkia > Clarkia xantiana. The sequence continues at coordinate 30,900,209 of JAPTYO010000004.1, forward strand.
ATCTCTCAATAAGACCGGTAATGCCAACCAGAAAAGCTGATAGAACAGAGAATATTCCCATGGTGTCGTTTGAGGTGCCACAGGTCTCTGATTTTGTGAAATTAACCAAGGCCCATCTTGATACACTCAGCAATAAAATTATTGCAATTTTCTCAGGGAACACTAACACTGGGGAGAAGCAGAACATTCTTAGATATCTTGAAGCATTGAGCACTAATGCTGATGCTGCAAATATTTTGACCAACGGGCCAATCATGCTCATGCTTGTTAAAATGCTCCGTCAGTCTAAGATTCATATTCTTCGTGTTCAACTTGCTTCGCTTGTTGGCTTGCTGATTCGGCACTCTACATATATAGATGATGATCTAGCCAACTCAGGAATCATAGGTTCTCTAACAAATGGTCTCAGGGATGGTCAGGAAAAGGTTAGGAGGTTCTGTATGGCTGCATTGGGCGAGTTGCTTTTCTACATATCCACCCAAAGTGAACAAAACAGAGAGAATCTTCCGGAATGTCCTTCCAAGGATAGCCGAATTGCTTCTGGCTGGCAGGTTATAACTCTTCTATCATCCTCATTCCTTCTCTAAAGCAATTTTGCCATTTCGTTTTCTGCATTTTGTGGAATGTACTCTTGAGGCGTTATTTATAAGAAGCTCACTGTTAGTTTGCTTATGACCTCCTGAACAACAGTTCTTTATCTTGGAGATTAACTTGTATCTGAAATTTAATGTTGAATAAGGATGATGGTAGCCCTTTGTTGGATTGCAGTATTTTTTATTAATCGTGGTAATTCTTGAAATTTGTTAACTCGTTTTCCTTGAATATCTCCATCATGAAAATGTATTTGGTGCAGGTACCAAACTCATTGATATCACTAGTATCATCAGTTCTGCGGAAAGGAGAGGATGATATGACCCAGCTTTATGCACTAAGGACAATTGAGAATGTTTCTAGTCAGGGAGCACATTGGGCAACTCGGTTCACCAGCCAGGACGTGATTGGGAACCTCTGTTATATTTACAGAGCATCGGGGAAGCAGGAGAGCATAAGGCTCACCGCAGGATCTTGTTTGGTTCGACTTGTCCGTTTTAGTCTTCCAAGCATACAGTGGGTAATAGAGAAACTTTCATTCAAGGAAATTACAGCCGCACTTGTGAAGGGAAGTCCACGTGAGCAGCAAATCAGTTTAAATCTTCTGAACTTGGCCATGCTTGCAAGTCAGACTTTCTCAAACATGGGGCGTCATCTAGTGCAACTTTTGGAGGATAGAAACCTCGTGCCTTGTCTCATCTCTCTTATTGAACAGGGGACTGAAGTTCTTAGGGGAAAGGCACTTGTCCTTGTGGCCCTTCTCTGTAAGAATGGCAAGAGGTGGTTGTCACATTTCTTTTACAGTACCAGGTTGATTTCTGCATTGGATAGACTTGCGAAAGAGAAGGACGATTTCATTAAGCAATGTCTAACTTCATCTGCTCATGTTGTGGCCTCCATAGTGCCAACTGTGCTTGAGAATATTGTTGGAGATATCCAGCAACTGTTGGGTGGAAAGCGCTATGGAATGTCCCCCCTCAGTAGTCGGAATACAGCAAAGACTAATACTCAGTTGTTCGTTGTTGTTCTCAATCTTCTTCACAGCCCAACTTTAAAGCACAGAGTGGCCACTCTTCAAGTCCGACTGCAGCTAGCGAAGACTCTAAAACTAGTGGAAAATCCATTTCAGGTATAGCTTCCGAAATGGCTCAACATTTTAAGTGTCCATACTATTACATTACGGTTCATGCTCCAGCAATTTACTGAAATGCGTTCATCAGCTTTCTTGTAAAATGCGAAAGGGTTGGCCTAAAATTAGGAAGAGTTTTTTATAGGAAAATTCTACAAAGTGTAAAAGTTCGGGTGGAAAAATGTTGCATTTTCAGGAAAAAGAAAAAGAAGAGTAATTGGATGAGATAGTTAACAGTCAATGAGCAGGAAAAAAAAGATACATTACTATTTTCATAAATCGAATGGATTCCACTTTCACACTAAATTTCATGTTTTGTAGAATTCCTCTTTTTTTTTTTTTTTTTTTTTCATGGAGTGCTTAAATTTTATATATTCAATTTTGGTTGGACCTTTGGGTTGGTCCTCTAAAAATATAATGGCTCAAACACACAACCAAATATACGACCTTATTTTAGCCAACCAACAGTGACACTTTCAAAAGACTCCATCTATACTATTGATTGATAGAAGAATTTTGGATTATAGAAGGTTGGCTTGATGTAGTGAAGTTGCTTGCTTTGTGGATTTGCAGGGAAGAGATGATATCCAGCTCCCTCTTTTAAGAGTCGTTGAGTCCATCACCGAGGAATCTTCCTGGATTCTTGAAAGCACCGACATCTTCATCCACAGCATTCTCCCAAGTTTAGCTAACCTTTACAAAGGCAACAAAGACGGGGATGCTCGATTTCTATGCCTCAAGATACTGTTTGACGTGATGCTTGTTTTATTGAACGAATGCCCTGAGTTAGAGCAGAAGTTAGAGGACTTGAAGTCCATCTCCAACAGGAACTTCCTTCCTTTATACCCAACTTTGGTCGATGACGAGGACCCGATCCCCATGTATGCGCAGAAGCTGCTTCTCATGCTCATCGAGTTCAACTGCATCACCATTCCTGACATTCTGCACCTGAAGATGGTCTCTAAATGCTTTGACTTCCTCCTTGGTGATCTCTCAAAATCAAATGTGAACGATGTCAAGCTGTGCTTGGCACTAGCATCTGCTCCTGAGATGGACTCTAAATTACTCTCTCAACTAAAAGTGGTTAGAAGGATTGGTAGCCTTCTTGAGTTTGTGCATGTGAAGGACATGGAAGATTTTCTGGAACCGACTCTTGAGCTTTGCAAGGCTTTCCTTGAGCGATCGGTTGGGTCTAGTAAAAGTGGAGACATTCTTCTCTCAGAGACGAGCAGCAGCAGAACAGAGGGAGTTAGAGATGTGGGGGACTTCTCTGGACACATGGGTGTCTTACTGGACCTAAGTCGGGTCTGTGAAGGAAACATTGCTGACATGGCATCGGAGTGCGTGGTGATGTTACTGAAGGCAGCTCCAAGAGAAGGAACAGCAGGGTTTTTGACTAACCTTAGCAAGGTTAGCACAGTTCTGGATGTTTGGAACAGAAGTATGTCTGTGTCTCAGCTTCTGGTGCTGAGGATTATACAAGGGCTTGCATACTCATGCAGACAGTACTCAATGCATGCGATGATACTGTCGGTATCAGTGTCGGAGGTATCGAAAATAGACGGCATTCTTTCAGATGTAAAGAATTCGAACATTCCTGCTTTGGCTACTGTTGCTAAGAATGCTGCCTTGGAATTGCAACGTCTTCCTCGGAGCTAAGTTTTGGATGGGGTACGACCCCTTAAAAAACCGTCATTTTTATTATAGTCTTGCAACGTTTTTATTATTTTGATGATTGTGTTTTGAAGGTTATGTGTTTATATGGTGGGTTCCAGTCCAGACCAGAGGGACATGAAAGATGGTGAAGTGGGAAACTGGGTGGCATCTATCTCCCTGTGCTAAGTAAAAGGTTATACTTCTTTGCAAAGCTTGTAATGCAGAAGCCACTACTGTTTAGCCATTGTATATCTGTGTTGAGTGGAGATTTTGTTAATTTTCCTGCTTAAATTTCCACTAATTGTTCATTTTGTGTTAAAAATAAAAATGATTGGGGATATAGGTCATTCTGAAGGAGCGCGAGTAATTGGATGGGCACTGATTGATAGCTCCTCCAATATCCAACATTTTTTTCTTCAATTCATCTGAAAAATAGAGAAGATATCAATTAAGTGAAGGCATAAAGTTCAGAAACCTATAGTGAGTGAATATTCCCTTCTACTTCATCTTCTGTCCCTTCTACTTCATCATTATCAAACTGACTGCAATCTTTTTCCTCACGTAATTCTTCTGAATTGCGAATAGTATTCAAGATCCTCTGTTTTCGATTATGATGATACAAATACAACTTGAACAAACTCCTTCAAGTTGGGAGACGACGGTCGATTAGTGTCCTCCTTAGTAGTAAAGTAAAAAAACACAAGCATGATGGTGTTTTTAAAGCATATAAGAGACATTTATTTATATATGGGTAAAAAAGATTATGAGATTATTTTTATCTTCCGATGGATCCATGTCTTTTCTTTTAGGGCTAATTTGCTAGCAGACTTTTAGGTATTTTAGTTGAACTAAGACCGGTCTAATTTGATGTTAAATAATTATGGAAACATGGTGGCCTTTCGGCAAATCAAAACATACTATTAAAATGGCCACAATAGTAGGGTCTAGGAAATTACCTACGCACATTCAATTTTGATTACCCAAATGGCTGGGTCAATTGAGTCGCGGTTGAAAAACTTATGGACTAAATTGTAAAAATAAAAAGCTACGACAATAAATTAGAGGGCTAAACTGAACAAACTAAAATTTGAGGGTAATCACGTGCAAGTCACGTGACTATTTAACGGTCAACATTGTTAGTCAACTAACAAATGCACCAAAAGTGTACAAGTTACAAACGTTGCACCAAATTATACCAAAAAAAAATGTTACACCAAAAGCCAAAAGTGGTCAAACATGTTGTACCAATAAACCCCTATTAACCCTAAACCAATTCCGACTTATATCTTAAGATTTCTATATTAAGTGTTAAAAAGAAGAGTGCTCATACTTTGTCAAACTATACGTGAGCTACTTGAGAGCGACTTAATCTATATTTGATCTCGACTCGCTAAATTTCAAATTGAGACGAGATTTTTCTAGTTTCGAGTCGAATACGAGTTTATTTATATTCGACTCAAGAGACTCACGAGTCTAATCGAGTTTTTTGTTGCCAAAATCCTATTTGATCTGAGTTCAAGTTGGAGCTCGAGAGCCTTACATAGTATTATATATATTCAAGGGATAAATGTACTTTTCATACCACATGTTTGGCCGAATGTGGCTTTTAGTACCGGATGTTTGGTTTTGTATACTTTTGGTACCAAACGTTTGAAAAAATGTGGCTTTTGGTACATCTGTTAGTTGGCCGTTAGTTTTTTCCGTTAAGTGACATGTGCAAGTCACGTGATCGACCCTAAACTTTCGATTTTGTTCAATTTAGTCCCTCAAATATATTCATAACTTTTAATTTGTTTAATTTAGTCTCAAAACTTCAAAATCAATTCCAATTGAATCATGAACCCAATTGACCTAGCCGGACCTAGCCTAGGGCTAGGTCCGAACCTGGGTTGGGGTCGCCAGACCCAGCCGACCTTGACCCAAGGTCAGACCTAGCCCTAGGCTAGGTCCGGCTAGGTCAATTGGGACCTAGCCCAAATTCGACCCAAATTAGGCTAGGCCCCAATTGACCTAGCCGGACCTAGCCTAGGGCTAGGTCCGACCCTGGGTCAGGGTTGGCTGGGTCCAGCGACCCCGAACTAGGGTCGGACCTAGCCCTAGACTAGGTCCGGCTAGGTCAATTGGGTTCAATGGTTAAATTGGAATTGATTTTGAAGTTTTGAGACTAAATTAAACAAATTAAAAGTTAGAAATATATTTTAGGGACTAAATTGAATAAAATCAAAAGTTTAGGGTCGGTCACGTAACTTGCACATGTCATTTAACGGAAAAAACTAACGGCCAACTAACGGATGTACCAAAAACCACATTTTTTCAAACGTTTGGTACCAAAAGTATACAAAACCAAACATCTGGTACTAAAAGCCACATTCGGCCAAACATGTGATATGAAAAGTACCTTTAACTCTATATTCAATTGAGTTCAAGCTCGAGCTAAGGTGTATGTATCATTTATGATTTAGTTGAACAATTTCAATCATGGCAGTCGAGTCAAACCGAGTTCGAACTTATCGAGTATAGCAACGAGTCTAGCTCAAGATTGAAAAATTTAAGCTCGATCGAGTTCGAGCTCAAATAAAATGTGTCGAGTCGATCCAGATCCTCGACTTGACTTGACTCGATTACCCCCATAGTCGCAACCGTTCAAGATGCAACAAACATAATCGTAACCCTTATTAAGAATGTGGAACATATATATCACTAAATAAATAAATATTAATATCTCATTCAATTTTTGTGTTATTGTTGTTTGGTACCTTGATTAATGTTGTTCAGCACCTTATTTTTAATAAAAATATTTGGTATGCACATATTTGAAGTGTTAATTATCAGTCTTATAACTTATCATTCAATTTGGGGGGGGGGGGGGGGGGGGGGGGGGGGTTGGGGGGTCCAACACGAACTAGGGCCAAATCGCGGCAAGTTGAGTCATGATCAATAAGTTTTAAAACTTTCAATTGATTGACCCTGGTTCAAATTCGTGTTTGATACGGTCTCCCAAATAAAGAAATTAGATTGATACAAGTTCAAGCCAAAGAGAATCAAGCTATGGGCTACTCATTATAAACAATTTTAGATAGACAAGTAGTCATAATAGATGTCTCGTATAATTAAAATATTAACTATCAACAAAAAATAATAAAAAATACCAGATAACAACATTACCAATAATTGATATGTTCATTTAGTTTCTTAACCCTAGTTTTTAACTAACGTTTAATTGTTTATTTAACCATGTTTATTATATAAATAATAATTTATATGGTTGAGTTGATGACTATATTGAAGGTTCTAACTTATATATGGATGAATTTATATAGTTATTATTAATTATTATAACGACTAGATTATAAAGTTGGAAAACCAAATTAGGCACATATATGAAAATAAAATTGTGGACTAATCATTGTATATCTAGTCTAATAATAATAATATAGATATATGATAATAGTATACCTTTCTAAAAACAGGAAATCTGCCGAAACCAAACCAAAAAGGACGTCATTTTTTATTTGGTTGTATAGTTGGTTATTGATGAAAATTTTCTGCCTTACTTCCTTGTTTCATTAGATAAAACTTTTACAATAACAAATAAAAAAGATTGTATACAATATAACATAAGTGTAACTAATTTTGTGAATTTTTTTTTTTTTTAAATCCTATTATGATTAGTGAACGTGGGTATGGTGAACCCTAGAGAACTAAAATGAATCAGTTTGCCCTCTAGGGTTCATCCCGTCCAGCCATACACTGTATCCAATAGGTTTTTAGAAGAAAAAAACTACAAAACTAGTAACACTTTTATTATAATATATACTGTATTAAAAAATTATTTATTATCGTGAAAGTTTTATGTAATAGGACAGACAGTAGGGAGGAGATGTTCATCCATTGGATATTAAGCAGCCTTGCTTTTCTGAATGAGGGTTTCGATCATGTCTGCTGCATCCTGAACGGTTGCGATGCTCTGAGCACTCTCCTCTTCTACACTTATCCCGAATTCCTCCTCCAATCCCATCACAATCTCCACCTTTATATATATAAATAAATGTGATTTCCAAGCATCAACAATTTTATTAACTAATAAAAAAACAGATTTATTAAATGATATTATTACTTTACTTACAGTGTCAAGCGAATCAGCTCCAAGGGCGGTGAACTTTGACTCCCCAGAAACAACAGAGCCATCAGGCAGTGCCAGTTGCTTCCTTACAATTTCACACACCTTCTCTAATGTCCCTGTTTTTTCCTATATATTCATTCATCCATTCATTCATTCATAGTAAGTAGTAAGCAGTAGAAAGATGCACTCAACTGACGCAGACTTGTGATGCACCCAACCATATCTTCATTAATACTAAATAAAAGTACGCAACACTAGAAGAATATGAAAAACTGAAATGGAAATGTTGATTAGATTGATATTACTTTGTTCGTAAGCTCACACTTATTCCTGATTTAGATTGTAATACACAGTAAAGATGCATATCATACTCTTGGAACAAATTGCATCCACAGTGAGTGAGTGAGTGAGTACACATACCGCACAAGAGATATGAGAATGTCGAGAGTTAAGAGCTGGAAATCTTCTCCCTTTAACAGGAAATACTGCAATTGATGATCTTGAACCGAAGATCTTGCTTTGAGGAACCTGCCCATCAACAACACTAAACCTTTTGTCCAGGAAAAATACTCGTGTAAAGAGAAAAATGTATAGGTCAAAATTCAATAACTAATTTCAGGTACTCATCTTGATCTACCATTCATTGAATTTGTCAAATCTCTTTTTCAATATAAACTAGCAATATATTTCTTGTTTGTGTTCAATTTATTTTAGTCAGCTACCATCTACTTTTGAAGTCATAATCTGTTTTAAACAACTATGTTCATAGTGTAAATAACTTCAATATCGCCATGGATGTATATTACAAGACATTTCTTTAAAATAAAATTTCACTAGGTAGATCCTTCAGATAAAATTTAGATTTTACTACTTAGAGTTGAGAATCACTTTTGGTAAAGATTCAAAGAGAAGTTACTGACTTTGATGAATGTAAGCATCGGTTTTGGAATTTTGATTATGGGCGAGATTTATAAGGGAAGACTAAAGTATTTTGGGTGAATATAAAGAAGTCTTAATCATGAAAATTATACTTGGAACAAATTCTTCAAAACCTGAATGTAATGGAGCAAATTATCCATCTATAACAATTAACAAATCCATTCAAAAATAATATTCATGAAATGTTTCAAATCTCCATCATTTTCTTCCGATATTCAGACATGTGGGTGAAAATTATTCTAATTCTGATTCCAATAAAGGAATGGGAAATATTTTTTTATTCATAATTTGCAATTGACGAAGCCATGCAGATTTGAAATCTCAGGGATCACGACGATTGAATCAATAAAATAAGACAGTAAGAAACAAAGAACGAAGATCAGAATCAGGAGGATCGTAAAGCATGGAATCGGTGAGGAAAACGAACGCAATGATGAAATAAGAAAAAAATCTTAAAATAGAGAAAGACGTCACCTGAGTCAGTTTCAGATTGCATGAGACGGAGCTGATGCATGTAGTGGATGCAGTGAAAGAAGCCATATTTAATTAGGTAGTGGTTGAGTTTGAATATATTGAGAGAATTAGAAAGATTGAAGTTCTGAGAGAGACACCAAGATAGAGTGAGGAGAGCGAGAAAAATAAGGGAAGAACATGAAATGCGTGAAGAATGGCGACGGTATGAAATTGTTTTTTTTTTACCAAATACCTATATTTAGTAACTCAAATACACATATAAAGAATGGTGAGTTTAGTGGACCAAAATACCGGGTTGCGTAAATGGGAATAGCGCAACGTAGTATTGCACTACTCCGAGATGAGCAACATTACCTTATTTTTTTTTTGTTAAATGGCTAATCCGAATTTTTGCATTAATTACATAATTAATGAGTTATGCTAATGGGAGTAGCGCACACTGTAACTGTCACATTTATAACTGTTACAGTTGTGTCTTGACAGTTGTGTTATCAGACACGACATTAACGCTGTTGCGCTACTCTCATTAGCGCAAAGTGTGTTGCGCTGTTGAGAATAGCGTAACGTATGTTCTACGTAAACAGATTTGCGAAAAAAAAAATACATTGCTCTATCATTCCACACCATTTTGCAAATACATCAGCTCATGCACACCTGATTCAGCCGAAAATATAATTTCCACTAATGTAATGTATCTAAATTTCTAGATCATATTTATAATATATATGTACATAAGTTTCGAATGTTAGTAGAATTGTGCATAAATTAGGATGCGTAAATACGCTCCAATGCTAGAAAGTATAATATGTAAATTTTGCAAAATCAATTTAGATGCATATAGTTATGAAATGTTTACATAACATAGAATGATAAATTTAGGATGCGTGAATAAATTAGAATATTAGAAAGTATAATGTGTAAATTTTGTAAAATAAATATATAATTACAATTAATAATTTAGTTACATACAATTATTTAATTATAGTTTAGAATTTGCATAGACGTGTTAATTTATTTTATACAATGCTAATTCATTTTTTACGAATTATTTAAGAAAATGATCACCATATGGTTTCGATACAATGGAACTTTCAGTGTGCACTCATGGGATGTTAGGTATGAATGTGGTAAATCAATATTCCTACAAACTCATAAAAGGATTACCTTAGAGGAGGTTGAAATGGCGGCGAAGAACATGTGTTGGTGCCAAGCCCCACTTTGGAATTAATTTGGAGGTTCAATAAAGACATTTATCCAGTCACCGATCAAAACTATTGGGAGCAGATTATGGAGATATGTGATGCAGAAGTTGAACTGATTCTCGTGCCAAGATGGGATGAGGTGACTAAGGATGATGACGAAGAGGACTATGAATAAGAAGAACCTCAAGTTTTTTTTTTTTACTATTTCATTGCATAAATCTTCGTAAATAAAGTTGGAAAATCACTAGAAAATAATTATAGGATATTAAAACATTTATATAATAAGAATAGTGGTTGATTTTTGTTTGTTTTTTTTTTTTTTTAAATATGGGTATCCGTAGTTAATCTGACTAATCTCGTATAGGCACGCTCCAACATCCTCTAAATATGCATGCATTCTTGCTTTAGAGTAGCATGTTGAGATCGAGCATAATAATCACACATCTGACGAAAATCAACCTAAACTAATGTATAATTTATTAAAAAAATTTATGTTTGGTAATATTTTTCTTAATTAATATTTGGTTAAATTATTTTTCACCACTAATATTTTTACTTCACAAATTTCCATATGGTTTTATTTTCATTATTTATAAGAGATGACTTTTATTTACTTTTTCTTACCTAGTTTGTATTTTGGTTTCACAAGAAATAATGACACAATAAATCCTATATACTAGAAGAAAAAAAGATAAAAAAAAAATATGACAGATAAATTTTTTAATAGGTTATATATAAAACGTACTTAAAAAGGTGGACTGAATCAATGATTGTAAATTTGGAAACTAATGAAAAAACTATGTGTTTTTTAAAGTAAAGAAATGGCAAGTGGGGCCATGACATTTATTGTCAACTTCCAGTCCAATTTTTACTTAATATGTCATAGTTTTTAGCAACACCCATATATAATATGTCAAAGAAAGGGTAAAATGGGAGAGAGAGAGAGATTGGTAAAGAGAAGTACTGGGTTCAAGTTCAACCATTATAGACATATACATAAAGTTAGCAGAGAAGGGGGACATAATGTCTCCCTTTTCGTGGATGGATCCGCTCATGGCAATGCCCAAGCTGAAGGTGAATGCTACAACGTTGAGCCGCAATGGGACTGTAGCGACGTAAGACTACCAGTTGAAGGAGAGAGGAACGAGTTGTATTCATCAGACTCTGAAGCAGAGCCTTTTAACGAGTTGGAGAACAAGGAGAACCGGGAATGATACTATCAGTTCCCAAAAAATTGGATATCATGTGACTGGCAAGAAGGCATTGAGTGCAATGATTAGGATATCCATGTTGGCTCGTCATCAAATACGACGTCTTACTTTCAAAAGGGAAAACATTTGACGATAAAAATGCAGTACATAAGTGTGTGAAAGAATGGCACGTCGAGAATGCCCACGAATGTCACACCCCAAGATCCAGCAAATCAGAAGTTGTCTTCAAATGCAAGGATAGTGAATGTTCGTGTTCGCTTCGCGCAACAAAATGAATGTTCGGATCAAGGACGATCACAAGGGTTGGCCCTCCACATTGTTGTGTGACTCTTGAACCAATCAAGAATCATAGAAAACTTAATTGTAAGTTGATACAGGACTTGATTTACCCTTTTGTGAAAGACAAAATCGACGTGAAGATTTCAACAGTGCAAATAGCCGTGCAGAAGTCCAAATACAAAGTTGCCAACTTATCGTAAGGTGTGGTATGCCAAATGTAATTTCATTGAGTCAATGTACGGTACTCACGAATCTGCATTTGGGAGACTTCAATAATCCTTAGTGGCTATTGTGCACTACAATCCTGGGACAGTATTCGATTTCGCTTTCAAGAACCCAATGATTGGGCAGATGGTCATGTTCGATAAATGTTTTTGGCATTGCTTCTTCAACTCACAGGTTTCGATATTATCGACCGTTGATCAACATCGACAGCACACATCTCTATGGCAAGTACATAGAAAAAATTCTTGTTGCATTTGCATACGTTGCTGAGAATCAAATCATGTCGTTTGCATTTGCATTGTGTGATAAGGAGAGCACGGAGACTTGGACATGGTTTTTACAACGTCTACGTGATCATGTGAAAAAGGGCGAGCGTCCGTTTTGCATCCTCCGAATGTCCACAAGTATTGTGCCCGCCATCTAGCAAGCAAATTCAACACTCATTTAAAGAATAAAAAGATGAAGACAAAAAAATTCCAGTATATGATTTATACGTCAAACAAGGATAAATTTATTTTTGATGTTACAAAGTGCAGATGAGTAGATGGAGGCAAGTACATGCGTTTAATAGACCTGTGCGGCGACTTCAGTATTTGGTCATTAACCTTCGACGGAGGTTGGAGATATGGTGTAATGACAACAAATCATTCAGAGGTCTTCAACAAAATACTAAAAGATGCTCGCCAATTACCGGTGACCTCATTACTTGAAGAAAAATTCTCGAAGATGACTATTTATTGAGTTGATCGTAAGAAGAAGGCAGGAGATGCGTCATCCGACGGGCATGTGTTTCTTGGTAAAATTATCGAAAAACTGTTGACGGCTATTGATGAATCGAAGGCATGTACAGCTAAAACGTATGATAGATGCGTACATAACGGTGTTGTGGCTCTTGGTCATACAGAAGTGACGAATATGCTGGTTCACCCATATCCTCCATGGAAATTTAATTTTGGATGAGAGAAAGAGTTCTGATTTCACCAGAACTGAATCCTAATTCGCGGCGGGAATATATATCGTCGCTGCGCTATTGCGAGTAGCGCAACACATGTTGTGCTAATGGGAGTAGCGCAAGAATGTTGATGCCGTGTCTGACAACACGACTGTCAAGACACGGCTGTAACGGTCATAAATGTGATTGTTACAGTGTTGCGCTATTCCCATTAGCACAACTCAATGTAATTAATGCAAAATTCGGATTAGCCGTTTAACCAAAAAAAACAAGGTAATGTTACACATCTCGGAATAGTGAAATACTACGTTGTGTTATTCTCATTTGCGCAACCCGGTATTTTGGTCTACCAAACTCACAATTTTGACGTGGACACTTCGACAATTTTGAATTGAAATTTGAATTCAAATTCTTTACCATCAACTAACAGTGCGATGCACGGGGAAAATCCTTAATAAGATAATATGAATTAGAGTATATACATTAACGATTATACATGAAAAATAATATGTAATATTTACAAAACATTATCTACATGATAATACATAACATAAACGCAAACAAATATTACAGAAAATAACGAATCCCGCGCAATGCGCGGAAAAATACCTAGTACTAATACTAATTCTGATTGTGAGAGAATAAGAAGGTAAACCTCAAGCCGACATGTCAGTTGTATCGATCAATGAGACTGAGCCACGTAAGTCATTGGTATTCAAAAATAATCAAAATCACAATAAAATAAAAATGCATTCATATTCTGAAACATACTAATTTATATCTTATAGTATATAAACCGCTAATATTTCATCGTAGTTATTCAAAACACAATAATATCCAAATATATTTTTTTTTTTTAAAAAAAAAAAAACTCTATGAAAACATCATGTCAAGCACACTCTCCATGACAAAAGCATTCTCATAATTTTAGAGGCGGATAAAGGTGACGAGGTGAAGACATAAATCGAGTCCATCAGAAGTCTGCGGAGACGTATCAAAGGTCGAATCGACATAAGAAATGTGAATTATTGAATCGACTTACGGTTTGAGGCGTATAATTTTAAAGTAAATATCTTAATAATTTAAATTATTACATTAATATTTCATTTTTTAAGTAAAATCTCGTCAAAACACTGTTACTCCAAACATCTCACAAGTCACAACTACATTAAAATGCATTAAGAATATTAGACGTATAAATCTCCACACCAATTTTATCTTACTTTTCAATCCCCAGTTTTTCTTACAAAATAACACAATCGGATTCTCGAATTTTCAAACCATTATAGAAACTGAATCACGTTGTATATATCTCATCAATCGTTAAACTGTATTAACGAAAGCTGAGAGAATAAATTATATTAATCATTATTTTAACCTAATACAATTATTTAATAAAAGAATTGTTTAACTGTGACATTATATTATATGATTAACATCTACTTATTCTTCGAATCAGTTGCGGATGTAGAGTGTAACAAGCGGATTCCTGAGACACCATTTGGCTCGATTTTTTTATTTTATTAATATCGGTATATTTTCAGTAAATATTATTAAGGAACCCGGTTACATAATATTAAGGAAACCACTTGAAACAAATATTTGTGCAGCCGAGCTGGTATTGCACCTAAAATCTTATTTATAGATCTAGATCAATGGTTTGATCCCGCTGTATTGCTATTTTAGTTAAATTTTTTCTTAAGGCCTCTTTTTTTTTTTTCTTTCTTTCTTTCTTTCAGCTTTTAGTTTTTTTTCATGCATTTAGCTTTTAGTTAAAAAAATGTCTTTAATCAAACTTTTTTTTTCCAGATGTATTTTTTTCTTTTCTTTGAGGCTTTTATTTACTTCTTTTTCTTCTCTTTTAGTCAATTGCTTTTTCTTGAAGCTTCTTTTTTTCATTTGTTTTGAGTTTTTATTTGAGCTTTTAGTTAAAAAAAATTACTTAATTTTTTATGTGGCTTCTTTTTTTCTACAACTTTTAGTCAATTTTGTTGTGAGTCTTTGTGACATTTTTCCGAGACTTCTTCGTGAGTTATAATTATACAAAAAATAGAAACCATCGATTATATAGGATAGCGAGTAGAGTTTTGTATAAATATAGTGATAAAATGTAAAATTTCATTGAAAAAATTAATAAAAGTAATATGGAAAATATGGAAAATAAGAAAAAATTAACTTTTTTTAAAATTGCTAAAGCTACATGAGAAAAACACATTACAAAAACATCATTATGTCACTCTATCAATTTAAAAAAAAAAAAAAACCTATAAATATTTAAATTCCAACCCGTATTAATACCGATTTGGATTTTTTCCCCTTAAAACTGTACTAGAACCCACTTTAGCAGGGTTCCTAGATCCGCCACTATTTCGAATCAAGGTATGAGCTCTTAAACCAGTTTAGATTGACGAAATTGGTCCGGTTTTTAAAATGGTAAACCACTATTATAGCCGATGGATATACCTATTTGGTCAGGCGAATCGAATTAAGTCGTCAGTCCGACTGGTTTCGAAACTATTTTTTCTTTTATAATTAATAGGGTTAACAGGTCTTTTGGTCCATGATGTTTGACCACTTTTGGTCCATAATGTTTTTTTTCTTAGTTTTGGTACCATATGTTTGCAGATTTTTCTAGTTTTGGTCCGACCGTTACATTCCGTCCATTTTTTCCGTTAAGTGTCATGTGCAAGTCACGTAATCCACCGTATACTTTCAATTTTGTTCAAATTTGGAGGAATTGACACCCTAAATCTAGTTCAATTTGGCAAACTGAACTAGGTTTAATAGGTCAAATTTGATGAAATTGACACCCTAAACCTAGTTCAATGAGGGCGAATTGAACTAGATTTAATGGGTCAAATTTGGGGGAGCTGACACCCTAAACCTATTTCAATTAGTCAATTCCCCTAAATTTGAACAAAATTGAAAGTTTATGGTGGAATACGTGACTTGCACATGTCACTTTAACGGAAAAAATTGACGGAATGTAACGGTCAGACTAAAACTAGAAAAATCTGTAAACATATGGTACTAAAACTAGACAAAAAAAACACTATGGACCAAAACCCTAAAGTAGTCAAACATCATGGACCAAAAGACCTATTAACCATAATTAAAAGAGCCGGCCCGTGCGTTCTTTTCCAACTTTGATCCCACATATTTCATCTGAAGGCTAAGACAGTTCTGTGGGAGATGTCCTTCCAAAATTGTCGACGTTGCCCTAAATCTAATGCTGCTCTCCCTTACCATATTTAAAATATGCAAATGTTCAAAGTCCAACATCAGTACAACTCTTTAACTAAAATAAAAACAACCCCTCACTGCAAATTGCAATCCATCACATCTAGAAGAAGGCGATATACAGTAAGTAGATCCTCACAATTACGTCTTAGCATAAAGAAGACGAAAACAGCATGCATACATAAAATGAACACAACTCCTCCTCCCTCCAAAACACCAAATTCATTTGTAATCAAAACATCCATCTATCTCTGCTTTTCAGTTTTTCCTCCTCTTACTACTGCTGCTCCTGCTACGCTTGCTGCTGCTACGTTTTCTTTTCCGCTCACTCTCATCCGAGCTTGACTCTGATTCTGATTCCGATCCCGATTCCGATGAAGAACTTTCAGATCCATCCTCTGATTCTTGTTCCGAGTCAGATGGTGCTTGTTGCTGCTGCTGCATGATAAGGCGTGGCATATTCTTCAGGTACTCACGCAAGTTCTCTGTTATGCCTCCAAGCCCAATAGACGTAAAGAAGTTGATGGAGAATCTTGTGTTCTTCGGATTGTCCTTTGGAAATATAGATTCAAACGAGTCCTGCATTGATGGGTCATTGAGCTTTTCGTTCAGCAACCGAATCCCCAGATGCTCTGACAGTTCCTGCAACAAATGAAACCCTAAATCAATGAGTTCCAACAATTACAATCCAAACTTAAATATCATAGTCAAATAAAGCATCTTTCTAGTACTGTGCTGCTTGTTCTAACTCTATTTTAGACAAACCTACTTGTATGATGCCAACCAACATTTTGTAGCTATAACAAGCATGCTGAGCCTACAACTGAAGATTTTTCTAAAATTTCTTCTCTTTTTGTTGTTATAGCCGACAAATAACAAGTATAGCACATAAGTGATGTACCTGAAAGAGAATCTTGATAAAGATACGTGATGAGGAGGTTGTATCCTCTTCTGTAAGACGGATGTAAGCTAGAACATGCCATGGAAGGGCATCGGTTCCAAGCAAATGAGCAAAGAATTTGGCCACATTCCTTAGCTTGTTTGTCTCAAGGCGATGAATCATGGAGTACTGCTGGACAAAGCATTTCTCAAAATTTTCCTGGTGGACTTTGTTGATCATGCAGAACCGCTGTCCAAGGAGACCGTAGTACCGGAGGTAAGTTCTCTCTTGACTACAACACTCTAGGAGCATTATGCACAACTCCATCTGCATGGCCAAAATGAAATATATCTAGTTAAGCTAAAATCTAATAAAATAAGTTAGTGCAAAGGCCAGGAGTAAGATCAAGATAGTTTAGCTGCAAGTATAATATTAAACAATACAACATATCGACAATATAGACAACATGGGTAAGTTAACTATGAAGACTGAAAGCACATTGATAAAAGTGCATGCGTGTCTGCAACATTATATACCAAACAAACTACATAATTAACCCGGTTTAAATTGTATGTATCCCATGATTCTCCAAACACTATTGATTTGGCAATACTAATACCAGCTGAACACAAAAATATGACACCTACTCCCTATGCCTTCCATGGAGTTGGGCATAGACAGCTCTTCGTTTGTTTTCTTTATTAACAGTGGAACGTTTTATTTAGAACAATCCTACTCAATAATTTCAGGCTTTGCAAGCATAGAAATGCAATTACAAACAATAATACCCACAGGATGCCAATAAAAAAAATATTAATTATATATATAGAACAAAATAGAGAGAAGTCTGACCTCTTGGCCTGGCTCTAACTTAATTTTCAGCAGCTTATGCCCAGCTTCCTCAAAGTCCACACTAGACATTATCGTCAAATAGATTGTCCGCCGGAGATTTATAAGATTTGTTTCTGTCTCATCCTTAATTTGCATCTGCTCTTCATTTTCTTCATCGTCAGACTCCTCATCAGATGAATCCTCCGAGTCTCCTTCATCAGACCCTTCTTCCTCCTCAGACTCCTCACCCAGTATAGTCTTCTTCAAGTCCTCATAACGCTTTTCATTTTCCGCAAACTGAGGATCAGGCTTGAATATATCTGGTCCCATATAAAATCATCAGTCACATTCAACAATTTTTATAAGAGAAAAGAATGCAGCTAACCAAGCAGAAACTGCAACTCATGTAAAACGCACCAAGAGTTATCTCTGAATCTATCTCATCCTGTAGTGATATCTCATGTGTAAGTTGTTCTTCTTGCTCCACAAGGTCCAGCTCTGGACGAACAGCCGGATGGCCCTATTACCCACATAGTTAAAGCTGCTTAGTGCTTTTTTTTCCGAATATAAATATTATTCAAAGGTTAAAATGAATATATTTAGAGTAGTTTAAATTAAATGTATTCACTGCCTGTAAGTATAGTATCAGCAGAATGATATGGTCAGACCCGGATACGGGAAAAGAAACATAAATTATGCAATGTCCACCAAGAAACAGCATATCATACCTGGAATTTAGCCTTCCTTATTGCAAATAGTCCTTCAATCAAAAACTGCACCCTCTTATCTATTTCTCCTTCATGGAGGATTCCACGAAATCGTTCAAATATGCCTGCAATATTTACAGTAATATCAACTTACGAACAGGACCAGCTATAAGTAATGGTACTATGAAGTTCATGGAGAGTTGGACTCTGAAAATCTAATGGATAGTAAGAAACATAGCAGTGCTAACTACTGGTTCCTAGTAGCTTACTAGCAATATTTCAGTCTAAGGAACTTAAACAGGACCAACAACACCAAAGAAGACAAGCCAAATTATATAAGAATATACAACTGGTTTATTAAAAGAAAAGGAATACCCACCATGCAGGCCTTTGGGAGAAAGGTCTTGAAGTATGGAACCACATTCAGTTACAAACTCGACAGCTACCTCCACACTGTCATCCGTGGGATTCTCAAGCAATACTGTTAGCAGCTCTAAAGCGATGATCTCATGAGCCACTTGCTGATTAACCAAATGAGCTATGAACTTAACAGCAGCAAGTAATTGAGGCTGTCAGAGAATAATGAATATTATTAAGACCCAAGATATATATGAACAGACACAGAAACTTCCAAAAAACATAACTGTTAACATATAAAAAGAACGGGAAAGAAAATGGTACCTTGTCATTCCTCTTATATGCCCTCTTAAGTTGCAAAACAATCCTTTTCAGAAGAAGCTCCCCAACCTCAGGAAATTTTGTGTTTACAACAGCAACCAATGCAGAAAAGACATCTGTAAATCCTGGAGATGCCATTTGAGACTTCATACATGATCGACAAAACAAACCCCTCCCTCGGATTAAATTCTCCGCAAACAGCTCCTGAATAATATTCTTCATATTGTTTGCATTGACCTTGTTAACAAGACCATTTATACTTTTCCGAAGTGCATCCCAGGTAATCCTTTGGTACTCTAGACTGCTTTTATCTTGAATGTCTTTCATCATTCTTGCCAACTTAAATGGGGGAATATAAACACCACCACTTCGGCCAAATGTTGAACCGTCAGTATTGTCTCCTGGCAGTGAAGATCCTTTAGGTGGTTTAGAATCTTCAACCTCTTTACTACCTCCATCTCTCACCTCCTTAGGAGCACTAGTCCCATGTGGTTCCTTTTCCATTCGATCTCTATTGTGTTTTACATCTCCATCATCATTTCTATGTCGATCATATCTACCATGAGTACTCCTACCTTGACCTGTTCTTCCACGTGCATCCCTCTCATCCTCTTCATCGCGTTTTCTTCGTGAGTGCCTTTCGTGATCCCTTTCTCTATCCCGTCGATCCTGCCCATTCTCACGATGCTGATGCCTTCTGTCCCGTCTATCTTCCTCTTCTAACTGGCCTTCCTCTTCGGAAGATGTATCAGATTTTCTAGTCCTTCGCCTAATTCCACTATCTTCATCCCGGTTACTTCTATCACCACGTTGATCACGTCGCCTACTTTTTTCCCTTGTATCCGAATCTGATGAATCGCTCTCATTTCTGCGAGAATCTCGTCGGTGACGGTGACTGCTGACCCTATTATTTTCAGTCACTACTTTTTCATCTCCCGATTCACTGGTATACCTTCTTTCCATATCTATATAGACTTAACCAAACCCTGAAAAAGCAAAAGCCAAGAATTAACTAATATCCAGCAGAACATGTTTTTGAAGATCGCAGTGCGACTAGAATTAACAGAAGTGAAAGGGTACTACGGACTACTAATATTCCTCAAATTACTTGACTGATTTTTCACCTCAAGTACAGTATAAATCATGTTAAAGGTCAGGCTAATTAGGTACTTATCTGGACCTAAATTGTAACTCATCAGAAACTTTGAGTTTTTGAGACGCAGAAACCCCCATTGATGTTAGTCTAGGAACTGTGTCCTAATGAAATAACAAATTCCAACTCCATACATATAGCTGTGTAACTAAATCCACAACGAACAGTATATCTATCACAGTTAATTAACAGAACGTAGTAGTCCAAAGATAATGGATAAGTGTTGAGGTAGATATAAAAAAAATCCACAAAGAAAATAAGTGGACCTTAATGTTTCCGAAAGGCAGCAGAGAAGAGCTACGGAGTCACAATCCAAATGAGTAAAAGAAACAGAAGCAGAGATCTCTCTTCTCAATTGTAACGACACTAAGATCTAATATAATAAAAAATCCCCTGTGTACAAACCCATCTGATCTACTGAGAGATAACGAATCAATATACAGCAAACAAAATCTTTCACTTGCACTAATAATCCATAAAGGAAAACCGAGTATATAAACGAGCTCCACAATATGAAGAAATACAGGCAAATTCAAACTAAGACTCACCTAGCCCTGGTATGTAACAGAGAAATCCGAACAATGACGAGGAGAGTTGGGGTGGACGGATTGAGATGGAGAACCGAGCCTCAGGTTGTGTCGATGCCAACGAAGGAGCGGTGATCAACAGCTAGACCCAATCAGAGAGAGAGGGAGAGAGAAAGAGTAGATTTAGGGTTTCGGGGCAATGCTGCTGTTAGGTTTTCGTCCTCAAACTTTTATTATTTGTTTGTAATAGTCCTCAAACTTGGACGGCGCCTCAGTTCAGTGCTTGGTGGAGGTAGGCTCTAGTCTCCAGTTCTTCTGAATCAGGCCAGGAAGGAACGGTGTGCGTGAGAGAGAGAGACAGGATATACAAACTCAAAAGCGGTATAATATAATATGTCCCTGATTCCGTCAGCCGCCGTGGAGACCTAGCTGCTACAATCTTGATGGCAGGAGCTACAAGTCCAAATTTAAAAGGTCTCAATCTTAAGATACAGGGATTTAAACCAAATTGGTAACTGGATTAACAGCCCAAAACAAATTAGTATCTCTACTAAATTTTATGATAAATTGGTACCCGAGTTAACCGGGGTGTTGCACCGTTAAAATTTCTAGTTAAATCTAACGGAATCCCATTTTTGGCGCATGAAAAGACCATAATACCCTTATTGCAGAATAGCTACATAATAGCAACTCAAAACTTTGGAACCCAATATCTCACTCATTTCTTCATCTTTTAAGACGATTTTTTTTTTTTTAAACCACATAATTTTTCGAGATCTATGCAACCCAAATAGCCGTAAAGTGATTTTTCTAGTTTTTTTTTCCAATAAATATCGTTTTCCATGTTAATTCATTCTTTTTTGTATCAAACTCCACCGCTTTCTAACACTTATCACCCTTGATCACCCACTTTTTTTACTAATTGGATTTCAATACTACAATCAAACCGTTGCTTTTGGATTCCAACACTTCTGTTTAAAAATCAAATTGATGTTATACCTTTCATCCAAAAGAAAACCAAAAATTAAAGTTTGTCGAATTAATTGTTATGCAATCTATAACTTACTGGAATTTTTATTGATGTCTCCAATAAACTATATTGGTGTGTCTCTAAATCAATAAACGTCACTGCAAGAGAACATATGGATCTTAGATAGATAAATATGTTTCATACTTGAAATAGAACAATATGAGTAAGGGTATTGGAAGAACTTTTAGAATGGACACAAAGAAGAAATAGTTTATTTTCTCATTTAATCTACATGTGGAAATTGATACTCTCAGTATCCTGAGGGATGACCGTAATGTGAGAAAATAAGATGAACTTGCATTAAAAGAACCACACAAATAATTTTACCACTATGTGGCTAGAGACAAACAATAAATTTTCTTTCGAGATATTGCCAAAACTGTTCCATTTGTAATTTTATGTTGGACCATGTCAAGCTTTTAAAATCGAAGACCTGCAGAACTGGTCAATTTTTCAGCATGTCCACAAAATATATAAACAAAAAAATTGGTAGCTTATCATGCTAAGATCCATATATTCTCTTGTAGTGACGTTTATTGATTTAGAGACACACCAATATAGTTTACTGGAGACATCAAGAAAAATTCTAGTAAGTTATAGATTGCATAATAATTAATTCGACAGACTTTCGCCTTTTGTTTTCTTTTGGATGAAAGGTATAATATCAATTTGGTTCTTAAACAGAAGTGTTGGAATCCAAGAGCAACAGTTTGATTGTAGTATTGGAATCCAATTAGTAAAAAAATTTGGTGATCAAAGTTGATAAGTGTTAGAATGCGGTGGAGCTTTAAAAAGAATGAATTAACATGGAAACCGGTGTTTATTGAAAAAAAACTGGTCAAATCACTTTAAGGCTATTTGGCTTGCATAGATCTCGAAAAGTTATACGGTTTCAAAAAAAAATTGTCCAAAAAGATGAAGAAATGAGTGAGATATTGGGTTCCAAAGTTTTGAATTGCTATTACGTAACTATTCTGCAATAAGGGTATTTTTTCATGCGCCAAAAATGAGATTCTGTTAGTTTTAACCAGAAATTCTAACGGTGCAACACCCAGGTTAACTCGGGTACCAATTTGTCACAAAATTTAGTGGAGGTACCAATTCGTTTTGGGCTGTTAACCCAGGTACCAATTTGATTTAAATCCCTAAGATATATTATTGAAAAAGTAGGTGCAATTTATCAAATATGTATAATTAACAAACTAATATTCGATGAAATTTATACTGACTATTTGTAATATGTTGAAACACTATTTTTAAATAAAATATCAGTCTAAAATTTTAAAAAAGTAAAGACTGAAAATTTTGAACCATAAAATACCATTGCGCAAGTTCACAAATAAATTTTAGATGCCCGTACGGCATGCTACCTTTGGTCGTCCGATCCGTGTCAAACGTCTATTCTTCAACATATATGACTTCGATGACCACCGGAGATAGAGATGGTTCTGCCACTGAGATTGTCAGCCGCCCGTATCGTCTGGTATCTTCGTTCGCTGGCTCCGCATCAAGCGTCTGTTAAAAATCAGCGAAATTTTAATTTCGATTAATTACATACATTGAATCATGAACGATCCGGAATTTTAATTTCATACATTGAATCTTGAACGATCCGGAATTTAAATTTCATACAATGAATCTTGAACGATTCGAAATCAGAGAAATTTTTATTGCGATTAATTGCATACATTGAATCTTAAACGGTTCGAAATTTTGCGATTAATTGTATACATTGAATCTTGAACGGTTTGAAATCGGCGAAATTTTAATTACGCTTAATTGCAACTTAAAAACCCTCGGTTCCCTAGTGTAATCAATGCTATGAAGTTAATGAATACAAAACTCTTAGCTCGATTAACGTAAAAAACAAAAACCCCAGCTCCACGTTCACTCTGTTATTATCTTTCCTTTAGAATTTATAATATATATAGATATATATATTTTACAATCAATATTTCTGAATATTATTATTACTAGAAAATTTACCCGCGTTTTGCGCGGAGGATCAAATAATTCATTCAAATTACATATTTACTGTTATTTATATAATAAAAATAGACAACACATACATAAAAGACCATAAATGTATAAATATCATTTTATATTTGTCATGGTATAAATATATTTTTAATCAGGCCTATTATGTAGGTAAGAAAGTAATTTAACTTATTTATAAAATGTTGCAATATATGAATTTAAATATATTTATTTTTATAGTTTATGTAAAAGAAAATATTTATAAGTTAATTTGATTGCCAAAAAGATATATTTATAATATTTTTATTTTAGTTTTATTCTCTTAATTATTAGTTAATACTATTTCATCAAATAAATTATGATTTCCCAAATTATATGCATTTTAAAAAATTGTGTTTGGTTCTCTTATTATTTTTTATTATACATGTATTAAACTTAATAAGTAATTTTTTTATAAAAAATATAAAATTATTAATTTACATATTGTCTTAGTTTAAAATATGTTAATCATATATGCATACAAAAATATATATATGTATCGTATCATATCGAATATATATTATTTTTTGGTTTGGGTAACCTATAAAAAAATTATTTTAGATTATATTTCATGAGTATCTTCTCAAATATATTTATTTTTCATAAAAAGTATTAGTATAAATTTTTATACATAAAATAGTATTTATTTAGAAAGAAAAAAACATGTGCAAATTTTATGATAGTAAAATTTTGAATTTAATTAAAATAATTTTTACATTCAATCATAAGATATGTATAATATACTAATTGTTATCTAAAATCAAACTTGATAATTTTAAATTAAGAGAATAAAATATTGGAGTAGAATAAACAATTTCTTTAATATTTATTTATAGTTATAATAATTAATAAATGGTATTGTTTGAGGGAAAAAACGGACAACAAAAGCGAAAATGATTCTATCACTTAATGAGAGTTTTTGGAGGAGTTTAAAGTGCTTATATTTATGTACATGTAATTGACGCATGATAATAAAAGAGTTACATATTGATGTGGATCAATAAAATGTCACAATTTTAACATAATATATCTACTATATCATATCATATATATTTAACTTTTGGTGTGAGTAACCTATAAAGAAATATATTAGATTATACTTGATAAATATTTTCTCAAATTATTTTTCATAAAATATTAATATAAATGTTTTACATAAAATAGTATATATTTAGAAAAAAGCATGTGCAAATTTTATGATGGTGAAATATATAATTTAATTAAAATAATTAGTATATTTAACAATAAAATATGTATAATATACTTATCTAAAATCAAACTTGATATTAAATTTATAATTTTAATATTATTAAATTAAGAGCATAAAATATTATAGTAGAAGTAACAATTTCTTTAGTATTTAAAGTTATAATAATTTATAAATTGTAATTTTAGGGAGAAAAATGGACAATAGAAATGAAACGGCTTCTATCACTCAATGAGAGTATTTGGAGGATTTTAAAGTGTTTAGAATTAAGAAGAGCTATATATTGATGTGTACCAATAAAATGTAATAATTTTTACACGTAACATACTTATTTTATTACTTGTCAAAATTGTGGAGGATTTAACCAAATTATATTATATATAGATATTTATATTCTTATTATAAATCATTTATATTTTATAATGTAGTTAATATTATAATTTAGATAGATTATAAATAGTTTTCATTAATATATTCTTATATGTTTTATCTACCTATAGCATTACATTTTATTGTAAATAAAATATATATTTTTATATATCTTTGTATGAATATAGTATATATATATATATTAAGGGTATTTTTTTCATTTAATTTTATATATTTTAGAGACATTGTTCTTGTTTTTAAGTTAAGTCATTATTTATCATTTATCGACATTTGCCGCATCAAGTGGTATCAAAAGTAGCTTGGAATCCTACGAGGAGGAATATAAAGTTGTTGTGATGGAGAAACAATGTAGAGATGTCAGTCATCACGCCAACAATGATCAATAGGTGCTCTCAGGCTTGGGCAAGATCGTGCAATAAACGTTTCCAGAGCGGTTGTTGGAGACCTTAATGAGTAACTGGATGACATGGCAATGAAGTTTGGGCATAAGTTCAAAGAGTACTATGTCTTTTCCGTTGGCAATTTCTCACACAACACGAATACGCACGGAAAAAAATCTTGTTTGTGCAAGCATATGATATAAAGATAACACGATTAGCATGATATAATATGTCTGTCGTGTTCGTGTTTACGTATTACAACACGAAACACACGATAAAGTTGTGTTAGTAAGTCTAACACTTAAGGAATTGTTTGGAAAAAAAAAATCTTATTTAATAGTATTTAAAACTACAATATGGTTTAACTTATAGAGTTTGTCCATCCTAGATTACAAACTTATGAATACTGACATATTAATTCAAAGTTTTTTTTTTATAGGAAGTTAATTATTTTGATTTTTGCTTAAAGATCTCGTATAGACATATACAATTTAACAACACCTATATGTGGTGTAATATGGTTAGAGCATTAGGTGCTTCAATTTAAAATAACTATGACTTCAAACATCATAATGTATCATACTTCTTCCCTTGATCGATAGTTATTCTTCGGCAACCCTCTTTACAACTTACAACAAATATAACAGTTAATCTATAGATTTGTATCTCAATATACTTAAAGGTAAATATAACTAAAAAAAGTTGTACAATTTATTTTTTTATTTCCGTCAGATGAATTTATATTTCTTAAGTTCTATGTCGTTTTAAATTTTCAATATTATACACACATGTTAAATTTTTAAAATTTATTAAGTAGTCATGCGCGTAACGCAAGGTCAGCACCTAGTTTTTATTAAAATAGTTATTCAGCACAACCCAATTGTATTCCTAACCCTAACTACTGTCTCTACCCATTTCATAACCCCTTCCTCTCACACGGTTGCATGACTGTATTTCTCAAATATCCACTGTGTCTCTCTTAGGCTGTCGTCGACCACCGATATGACTAGGGCTGGGCATGGTTCGGTTCTTGGCCGAACCGGTTCAGAACCGAACCGGAACCAGATTTTAGGTTCAGTTGGTTTTCTGTACCAGGTAAGAACCGAACCGGATTTTAGGTCCTAGAACCGAACCATAAAAGAACCGGTTTTGAACCGGTTCGAACTGGTTTTGAACTTTTTTTTTTTTTTTTTATTACTAAAATTCAAAATATACACCTTTTTTTTTTTACTAAAATTCAAAATATACGGCCAACATAGAACTATTCCTAAGTTAATTTTCGAGTTCAAAACTAAACTCAATTGACTGTAGAACTGATATGAGCTAACATAATATATAATAACTATATATAAGTAAACAAATCTGCTACGACCACCTATATATCCAATATGAACCAAACCCAAATAGTGAAGGATCTACCCTATGGGTGTAAACGATTTAAGCTACTCGTGAGCTTCTCGAGATCGGTTTGGTCGATATTCAAATTCGACTCGCTAAATTTCGAGTCGAGTTGAACTTTTTTTGATACCGAGTCGAGTTCGAGTTCACTTGTACTCGACTCGAGAGGCTCGCGAGCCTAATCGAGCTTTTTTGTTTTGCATATTCGAGTCGAGTTCGAGTTCGAGTTTGAGTTTTTCGAGTTTTACGTAATAATATTATATATGTATATATTGAGTCGAGGAAGAGTTCGACCTCGAGCTAAGATGCACCATTTATTATTTAATTGAATTTTTAACCTTATCGAGTTGAACTCGAACATGTCAAGTATGGCACCCAGTCGAGCTCGAGCTTGAAAAATTAAGGCTCGGTCGAGTTCGAGCTCGAGTAAACTGAGTCGAGTCGAGCTTGCCAGATACTCGGCTTGTTTATAACCCTTTAATCTACCCAAAAAAAAGATGCAAGAGTGTGTTACTATTTAACAATTTAGGCTTTATGTAATAAAAGTGGTTCTGAAAAACTGGTTCAAAACCGGTTTGGAACCTGTTTTGAACCAGTTGAAAACCGCTCCATATATTCCTTATCAAAACCGAACCATTTAAGAACTGGTTCAGTCAGAACCGGTTTGTATTGGTTCGGTTCCGGTTTGGTTCCGGTTCGGTTCGCCCGAACCGGTTTTTATGCCCAACCCTAGATATGACCTCCTCTTCGTCCAAAACTCGTATTGTGCTGTCTGTTTCTCTCTGTCGCTACGGCCGCCACTCACTACCGCTTCGTCGCCAGCCACTGCTCCGCCCTTAATTCCTTAAGTTGTAATTCGATGCGACTAGTAAATTGAATTGATCCTCTGTATGATCCAGAAGAATGATCTCTTAGCAAGAGAGGCAAAGACGTCAAATTTGAATTACATACTTGATCTTTCATCAATAGATACAGAGTTTTGCAGAGACAGAACTCAGGAGGGCACCGCAACAAATTTAAAATAGTAGATGGTACTCTTTTAAATTATTGTAATATGTAATAATAATTTTTGGTAAAAAAAAAATCTTTGTTTCTGGTGTGTGCGTTCGTAGTTCAACATCAGGTTGGACATACATATAGATCTCCAGACTCGCATCTTGCAAATGTAACAGAAAGATTAGACGCTTAATCTCCTTAGTAACTTTTATTTATGAATTAATTGTATATTGTCTAATTAATGGATATATTGTCTATTTGATGGATTCTTCGCCTGGATTTATTTCAAAGATAGACGTTATACTGTTGTTTATTGCTGTTGAGCTAGGATGATTGATTGATGCCATAACATAACGCCATGCAATTGATTTTACCTACCTATGAAGGTCATAAAACAGCGTTATGTTTATCTGAAAATTATCCAAACGCGTTTGTCAGCTAATATTTAATTTTTTTTTTTAAGTTGAGGTTTTAAGATTATATTTCAAAGTTGACGTGTCACTTTTTTATTGGTTCAAAATGATGTGGCAACCTAAGAGACGTCTGTTTATTCTCTCTCATCTCGCTTTATTATAGATATAGATTGACAGAAATTTTAACGTAGCAATTTGGTCTATAATTGAAAGTTTAGGTAGGAGATTAAAAAAAATGAGAGTTAGAGTAGCGATTTATAACTCGGTTAAAATTTAAGTATGGATGCACCCAATTTACAAGGAATCGTCTCGTTTAAAGACCCGAAGAACAAGAGAGAGAACATTAGGGAAAAAGAATTTACAGTGGAAAGCTAGAAAGCCTCTCTGCTCCCTCTCTGTGGCGCGCCTCTTCGTAATCTCTCTCCATTTCCTTGTTTCTGGTAATCCAAGTAAGCTCCTTGCTTTTTTCTCAATTTCGTTCTCCCTTAATCCAAATGCGTAGAGTATTTGGTCCGGAGTACCACCGGAGATCGATTCGTGCTCCTTTCTAGGGTTTAGTTCCCTAACGAATGCTTGTTTGGTCAGCACCCGACTTTGTTATTTTGCATTTCAGAAATTAGAATCATAATCCTTCTGCTTCAAATGAAGTGTTGCTAATGCTGTGTTTAACGGGTTCGACGTAGTCGCAATAACATGCTGCTTTTCTGTATTTCACCAAAACTTCTTTTTTTTGCTTAAGGTGTACAATATACACTTGTAGGGTCCATAGGCTCTTCCTCTCTAATTTAGAGGATAGTTAATCAATGATAAGTAGTAAACGGCAGTCTGTATTTGTTCCGTATATCTTTTTTCCTGCAAATTCCGTTCAATATTTTTGACGTTGCTGGGGCTACTTCTTGTTTTCGAGTTGATTGTTGGAGATGGACTAGTTTTGTTTTGTTTTTTTTTCCTGTGTTAGTAAATAGGATTTCTGCTGCTGATAGCCATCGAAGGAAGTATTGAATGGTCAGTTGCCATTTAAATTTTCTACAATGGTTGTTCATAATATAAAGTGGAAGCTATTCTTTCAGTGGTAGAACTGATTTAATGGGCCATTCACGTAGTGAAAGTAGTTTTTTTCCCCCCAAAAGGTCTACACTCTACACTACAAAGAGTCTTTTGATCCATTATTTCAATCTTTTTTCATGTAGTACATTCAGTACTTTTTTTTTTTCAAAGCCTCTTAGGATGATTTTTTACTTTAATTTACAAATATTTTGCTAAATCTTGTATTATGCATGATTGCATGTATACTTCCACTAAAAACATACCCTTGTCCCTCGGGCTTCGTCGATTTCCTTGCTTATTCAAAAGAAATACTGTCATCATTCTAGTACATCAATTGAATTGTTTATATCATTCTAATATTGGAAGTTCGTAACTGGATATGCCTTATTTTGCAGGTTATTATATTTCAGAACAGAATGAAGTATATCCGAGTACCAGAATAGTCCATAGCTGTTTTCTGTGATGGACTGTAACAAAGAGGAAGCTTTAAGGGCGAAAGCCCTTGCTGAGAAGAAGTTGCAGGCAAAGGATTTCCAAGGGGCTCGTAAGATTGCACAGAAAGCTCAACAGCTTTACGCTGATGTTGAGAATATTTCCCAAATGATTATGGTTTGTGATGTGCACTGTTCTGCCGAGAAGAAACTGTTTGGCAATGAGACTGACTGGTATGGCATCCTCCAAGTTGAACAGAAAGCTGATGAGGCTACCATTAAGAAACAGTTTAGGAAATTTGCTCTTCAACTTCATCCCGATAAGAACAAATTCGCAGGTGCTGAGGCTGCTTTTAAGCTTGTTGGAGAAGCTCAAAGGATCCTTCTGGACAGAGAAAAACGGATTGCTCATGACAAGAAGCGAAATCCCTCCACTAGAGTATCAGCTCCGTATAGGCCACCAGCTAGGGCAAATGTCTATCCTAAAAATGATGTCTATAACAATTTATGGAATGGTAATGCCCCGTATCAACCACCAACCCAGCCTGCTCGAACTGGATCTGGTAATGGTGGATCTTCTTTCTGGACAATGTGCCCTTATTGTTCTGTGAAATATCAGTACCTCCGAGAATTTGTCAATAGAAATCTATCTTGTCAAACTTGCTGCAAGAACTTTGTTGCATATGACTTGAAACTGCCAGGCGTATCTTCAGTGTTTCCTCGGCAGGGTTCATCCTCAAAAGCAGGATTCAGTAAAGTGGAAATAGGACCCAAGCAAGCTGCTGCTGCTGCCTCTTCTGCTGCTGCAGCTGCTGAGAATGTTCGTAGCTTTAGTACAGGAGCTGGAGCAAGCAGGGTAAACACTAAGAAGAGAGGGAGGCCGGCAGGGGATGAATCCAGTGAAAGTATTGACTCCGATAGCAGCACTGAATCTGATGAAGATTTGGAAATGGGTGAGGATGGCCATGAGTCGCGACAACGGGATTCTGAGAATCTTCGGAGGTCCACTCGGCAGAAGAGGAATATATCCTATAAGGAGAATAATATCAGTGATGAGGAGAAGGATTATGCGACACCTTCGAAGTGCAGCAAGAGTAGTGACCCACCGTCTACTCATGTAGAGGAATCAAGAGGAGGTGTGTTGCATGAAGAAGCAGCTGAGTCTAATAAACATGATGGTGTAGGTGCAAGCATGAAAAAAGACGAGGAAGGGCTGAAACCAAATAGCAAAGAAGTTAGATTGGATGATGATGATTCTGAATCAGATTCGCCTTCCAAAAAAGAAGCTGAGGCTGAAGTTTATGAATATCCCGATCCAGATTTTAATGACTTTGGTAAGGACAGGCAAGCCGGATGTTTCAGAGCCGGACAGGTATGGGCTGCATATGATGTGCTGGATGGCATGCCGAGATTTTACGCCCGAATAAGGAAAATCGTCTCTGGCAGCTTCAAATTGCAAATAACATGGTTAGAAGCTGATCCGGATGATGGAGATGAGATGAAGTGGGTCGCTGCTGGGCTGCCTGTTTCTTGTGGCAAGCTCAGACATGGAGAGAAGGATGTTAAAGAATGTGCGATGTTCTCTCACATTGTCTCGTGGGAGAAAGGTCGGGACAAGGATACGTACAGAATATATCCATGCGTTGGTGAAACATGGGCCATATTCAAGAATTGGGATATTGGATGGCATTCTGACCCAGAAAACCATAAGAAGTTTGAGTACGAGTTTGTTGAGATCTTATCGGAGTATAGCAAAGAGGACGGAGTTAGTGTGGCTTACCTTGGGAAATTGAAAGGCTTTGTCTGTGTGTTTGCTCGAACAAGAGCTTCCCCATTTTACATTACTCCATCGGAGTTGTATAAATTTGGGCATAAAGTCCCATCTTTCAGGTTGGACGACAAGGAAGGGCTAGGAATTCCAAAGGGGTCCTTTGAGCTCGATCCGGCTTCTGTACCTCTGAACATTGAAGCTGTAGAGGGTGAAGAACTGAAGGGTGAAGAGGAGGGGGGAAGTTGTTGCAAGGATGATGCGGTCGAGAATATCAATAAAATTGCACAAGAGTACGTGGGTTTTGCAAAGGGAGGAGGAGGTGGTGATGGAGGTTCAACAACATCATCATCATCATCAGTTTCAGAGGATGAAATTGTTGGGTGTGTCGCTGCTGAAGAAATACAGGTTCCTGATGCGGATTTCCATGATTTTGATGGAGAGAAGAGGTTCAAAACGGGTCAAGTATGGGCAGTTTATGCTGATGAGGATAGCCTCCCGAAATACTACGCCCAAATCACAAAGGTAAAGCCTGGCCCTGAATTCGAACTTGAGTTGAGATGGCTCTCTTGTTTGAGGCTCCCTAGTAATGTGATCCCATGGGAAGACAAAGATATGTTGGTGTCTTGTGGTATCTTCAAGGTCAAGAAAACAGGTCAGCCCCAAGTTTACACCAACCCGGGCAGCTTCTCCCATGTAGTGAAAGCAGAGGGTGTGAATGGAAAGTCGTCGTCGTCGTCGTCGTCGGGGATGTACTCCATTTTTCCAAAGAAAGGGGAGGTGTGGGCGATGTACAAGAAGTGGAGCCCCCAGATGAGTAGCTGCGATCTCGTGGGATGTGAGTATGAGATTGTGGAGGTGGTTGAACAATCAACAACGGATGAGGAGGAGGAGGAGTCGTCGGCGTGTTTGATAAAAGTGTGGGTGCTAGAACGGGTGGAGGGCTTCACCTCGGTTTTCAAGCCTCGGGTTCGGGAAGGGGTTAAGGTGACGTTAGAGGTGCCAATGGCTGAGCTTCTTAGATTCTCCCATCAAGTAGCTGCTCACAGGTTGACGGAAGAAAGAAACGGCATCTTTCGAGGAGGAGGTTTCTTGGATCTCGATACAGCAGCCTTGCCGCTTTACTTGTTTGCTTCCAAGTGAAGAAGCTTTTGCTTTGCTTTGCTTGCTTGTTAGTTTGTGGATTTAGTTCAAATAGACCAGCCAGGTGCTGCAATGCAATGCAATGCTAGTCTCCTCATATAATAACTACCCTCTACTTTGTTCAAGCTTGCTTTTATTATTAGTTATTATTATTATTAGGATGAAACATGGTACATACTACTACTACTTTTGTTTGCACATCAACACTCTTCTGGGTAGTTTACCAAACTATTATGATTATTGGGTTAATTAATGCATCCATAGTTTGGTTATTTACGTTTGTTAATTGTCCCATTTTGGTTCAAATATGTGCTTTTAAATTATTTACGTTTTTTTTTGGGTTAATAGGTGTTTTGGTCAATGATATTTGACGACTTTTGGGTTTTGGTTCATAATGTTTATTTTTGCCTAGTTTTGGTCTCATATGTTTGCATATTTTTTCTAGTTTTAGTCTTTCCGTTAATATTTTCCGTTAAGTGACATGTGTAAGTTACGTGATCCACCTTAAACTTTTGATTTTGTTCAATTTAGTCCCTCTAATACTTTCCTACCTTTTTTTTTGTTCAATTTAGTCCTAAAGTCTCAAAATTGACTTCTCCAATTTGCGTCAATTTTGAGACTTTAGAACTAAATTGAACAAAAAAAAGAGTTAGGAAAGTATTATATGGACTAAATTGAACAAAATCAAAAGTTTAAGGTGGATCACGTGACTTACACATGTCACTTAACGGAAAATATTAACGGAATGCAACGGAAAGACCAAAATTAGAAAAAATATGCAAACATGTGAGACCAAAACTAGGAAAAAATAAACATCATAGATCAAAACCCAAAAGTTGTCAAACATCATAGATCAAAACACTATTAACCCTTTTTTTTATTACATTTTAATGAAATGTCCAAAGCTATATTCATTATTCTTCATCAAGAATAACAAGGGTTAAGAACCTATAAACTGTCAAATGTTTGACCCTTATGAGATTTTGGTTTCTGGAGTTTTACTTGTTGATATGAGGTGTCTGAACTTCCAACTTTGTTGAAATTTGGTTTTCATCAATTTTTCAGGTTAAATTTAATTGATTTGTGTGAAATGACAGTTTTGCCATTTTAATTTTTTTTTATTTACTACCTTATTTGAAAAAAAATGTGAAATGACGAAATTACCCATGAAGTCAAACAATGAGGATGAGATTGATTTTTTTTTTTGAGGGGTATTTTTGACTTTTGATTCGAGCATGTGACTATTAAACAATGACATTTTTGGAATATTTTGTTCATGTCACGTGGTTATCACATGACCAGTTTATGTTTGACTTAACGGCAAAAAAAAAACGGAGACACTGAATTTCAACAAAACTGAAACCTCATACATTTAGTTCATATCAACATTTGAAACTCCAGACACCAAAATCTCACAATGACCAAACTTTGGACAGTTTATAGGTTCTTAATTTTTTTTTTTTTTTTAATATTTCTAAATCGAATCTACTAGAAATACGTACTTGATATAATCTAGTGATCAATCAATGAGATTGCGAACAAGGAAGGGCTAGGGCGTTGAGATCAGAGTATGCAGTAGAAGGAAGGAATAATATAATATGATGGATGATGTTGTGAGCTCAAAGATCCCCTTCCTTCTTTGTCAGCAATAATAATGCATGAAATGTTCCTCAAAATCCAGAAAGAATTGTTGAATTTATGGATATTAATAATTGAAGCAGCTGATTGCTTTAAGCGTACAAACGTTCACTCTCTTGTTCTGAAATCAATAACCATGCTGCTAATTCATTCAAGGGAATATACAAAGTTGCAGTATAAATGGCAAGGGACAACTAAGGTGGGTGCTTATAATGGACGATCAGTTGCTGAAACAGAAGCTAAATCTACTTGTTCAAATCCATCTCAGCCGAGATGTTCGAGTTGTTTTTTAAAAAAAATGAAAATTTTGAAAGTTTTTATTTTTTATTTTTTATATAAACTTGATGAAACAGTGGACAATACTAACTAACACTTGAATAAATTGTAGTTAAAATTAAAATCGTTATTTTATAACCATTTAAGCATATTGAGTCAAATATAAGTTATTAAATGAAATAAGCTTAAACCATTTAATCACATTCTGAAATATAGTTAATTAAAGGGATTAAGTACCTTTTCATACCACTTCTTTGCACAGAATCCACTTTTGGTACCACTTCTATTTTTTTGTATACTTTTGGTACCAATGTTTTCAACTTTGTATCCTTTTGGTACCACCGTTAACTTTCCGTCCAAATTGGCCGTTAAGTGGCATGTGCCATGCACGTGACCGCCCTAAACTTTTGAATTTGTTTCAATTTAGTCCATCTAATGCATCCCTAACTTTTAATTTGTTCAATTTAGCTCTAAAATTTCCAAATCGAACCCTTGACCCAAATTGACCTAGCCGGACCTAGCCTAGGGCTAGGTCCGGCTGGGTCAATTGGGGCTAGGTCCAATTGACCCAGCCGGACCTAGCCTAGGGCTAGGTCCGACCCTGGGTCGGGGTCGCCTGACCCGGGCGAACCCGACCCAGGGTCGGACCTAGCCCTAGGCTAGGTCCGGCTGGGTCAATTGGACCTAGCCCCAATTGGGTCAATTGGGGCTAGGTCCAATTGACCCAGCAGGACCTAGCCTAGGGCTAGGTCCGACCCTGGGTCGGGGTCGCCTGACCCGGGCGAACCCGACCCAGGGTCGGACTTAGCCCTAGGCTAGGTCCGGCTAGGTCAATTGGACCTAGCCCCAATTGACCCTAAACCCTAAACCCAATTGGGGCTAGGTCCAATTGACCCAGCCGGACCTAGCCTAGGGCTAGGTCCGACCCTGGGTCGGGTTCGCCCGGGTCAGGCGACCCCGACCCAGGGTCGGACCTAGCCCTAGGCTAGGTCCGGCTGGGTCAATTGGACCTAGCCCCAATTGACCCAATTGGGGCTAGGTCCAATTGACCTAGCCGGACCTAGCCTAGGGCTAGGTCCGACCCAGGCGAACCCGACCCAGCGTCGGACCTAGCCCTAGACTAGGTCCGGCTAGGTCAATTTGGGTCAAGGGTTCGATTTGGAAATTTTAGGGCTAAATTGAACAAATTAAAAGTTAGGGATGCATTAGATGGACTAAATTGAAACAAATTCAAAAGTTTAGGGCGGTCACGTGCATGGCACATGCCACTTAACGGCCAATTTGGACGGAAAGTTAACGGTGGTACCAAAAGGATACAAAGTTGAAAACATTGGTACCAAAAGTATACAAAAAAATAGAAGTGGTACCAAAAGTGGATTCTGTGCAAAGAAGTGGTATGAAAAGGTACTTAATCCCTTAATTAAACTATCATATAAAATAAAAGTAACCATTTAATCACATTATGCAAAAATAATAAGTAATAAAAAATGTATTAACCCATTATGATTACTGTAAGCTTGGGCCGATTTCATTTTCAACAGATGGATAGCTTCACTATGTAGTTGGAAACGAGTTTTTAGGTAGAGTTGAGTCATAAAGAATGTAGAATGCTAAAAATAATTTTAGTAATAAAATGTATAAATGTATATATATTTAATTGTGAAAAAAAATAATAAATATATTTAATCAGGGACGAAGCTAGAAAATAATTCCAGTGGGGCAAAAAATTTAGAGGTCCTATTTTTGTAGATCAATAATTATTTTATACATACACAAATTGTAAATTTTACCAATTTATCATTTAACTTTAATTATTATTATTCTAAGAAATAACAAAAAAATAAAATAAATTTTAAAAATGGAAACTGAATTTCAAAATAAATTTTATGCAAAAAAACTATGATATATATATATTTAATAAATTGAAATTATTTTTTTTCTAAAATAAAACCTCGAAGATTATATTTTTCTATTACAAAAAATATATTTTGCAGTATATTTTTGTCACATTTATATTAATTCAATTGTTGTTATATGATATTTTTGAATAAAATTATGAATTATTTTGCTAGTTTTAAAAATAAAATGAACAATATAACTTGAGGGTAAATTTTGAATAATAATAAGTTGTAATCTATAGAAAGGAAATGATGGGTACAAAAGAACTTCCCAAAAAAATATTGTAATAAAAACATTATGCAATCTTAAATGATGAATTAGTGAAAATGGTTAGTAATTACCAATTTGTTAATTATTTGACAATCTTCTTTTTTTTGGGCCAAATTTGACATTCTTTTTTGGCGAAAAATATTTAACCATTTTATGTTAACAAATGAGGAAAGAATTATGTTCCACTTTTCCAATGATGAAAAGAAAATTGTGACAAATAAAGAAAAAGAAAAGACTTAATGCTAGTAAAAGAAAAGTGGTAAATAAATATTTAGAATAAAAAAAATTAAAGTTAAGCCTTTTCTCTCTCTCTCTCTCCCCTTCCTTCTTCCCAAATAACACCCATAAACTACAGAAATAAATCAAATAATAATACAGAGCCGTAAAGTTCATTTTTTTCTCTTCAAACTCACAAATAAAACAAGAAATCAAACGTGTGAATGGAACTTCAGATCAAGAATTTAGGGAACATTCATCTTAGAAGGAATAAATAGCCAAAATCATTTATGATATACACCTAAAGAAATTGTTGAAACTCAGTGGGGGCAAGTGCCATCTTCACAGCTTCGTCCTCGTACTTAATAACAACTTATAATATGTTTTTAATAAAATATATCGATCCACTAATAGGCACCACAGTTATCGCGGTAAGTAACTATTGTAGAGTCATGACAATAATAAATAAGTTAAATGAATTGAAAATTTGAGATTTTAGCAATTGAGAAATGCAAAACAGAAGAGATGTTTACGAGTCTAAGACTCTAGAGTATTTTAAAATAATTCATGAATGTTAAACTTGAATGGAACAAGACTAAGTTTAGTGGATTTGACATAATTTATTAAAATTGGTTAATTTAAATCTAGAAACGCATTTCTATCGTTTTTAGTAGTTTACACGTGTTTCTAACCGTTTCTACTCGAAAAACGACTACGATTAAGTTGGCCAACCCTATCTCCCCTAGGGAAGGGTTGGGTGGCCACACCCAACCCCTACCCATGGGGGGTCGGATTTTCTCCCCACCCCCAAGGGCCCCGGTACCATTTTCCGACTCCCACACTCAGATTATTTCCGCCGACCCCTCCGTGCTTTAAGGTTTTAATTATATGATCAAGGGCTAATTAATTGAGTTTAAAGGTTAACGATGTCATTAAGCCACCTTAATGACACCGTTGCCTATAAATACAACATTTCCACCATTCATTTGATCATCTTGGCTAATTGTACAACTTTGGCTCTGACTTCTCTCTAGACTTTAGACTTTATCTCTCTAAAAGAAGACGTACTGACTTAGGCATCGGAGAGGGTTCATCAAGCACCACCCCCTCTGTTAGGTTCCAAAGTCTTGGGTCAACGGGCAGTCGACAGAAGCCTTGTCCCTCACTGGAGATGTTGCGGGTTTGGTGCTCTCGGGTTGTGTTGTCCTAGCTTGTGTCCTTCCTTCCTTAGCTTCTCTTCTCCTCTCGCTCTGCAAAAGGGGCAGTACCAGGCACAGAGGGGGGTGGTGCCTGATGAACCCTCTCCGATGCCTAAGTCAGTACGGTTTTAGAGAGATAAAGCTAGAGAGATGTCAGAGCAAAATTATGCAACTTGCCAAGATGTCTAAATGAATAGTGGAGGTGTTGTATTTATAGGAAACGATGTCATTAAGGTGGCTTAATGACATCGTTAACCTTTAAACACAATTAATTATCCTTTAAACACGTAATTAAGACCTTAGGGTACGGAGAAGGTTGGCGGAAATAAACCGAGTATGGGAGTCCAAGAATGGTGTCGGGGCCCTTGGGGGGAAGGAAAATCCGACCCCCAAGGGTAGGGATTGGGTGAGGCCACCCAACCCCTCCTAGGGGAGATCGGGTTGGCCGACCCGATCTCCCCTAGGGGAGATCGGGTTGGCTGACCCGATCTCCCCTAGGGGAGGTCGGGTGTGGCCACCCGACCTCACCTAGGTGAGTCTAACTTGGCCGGACGAGCGCTTCGGCCTCGTCCGGACCGTTGGTGTTTTCGCGAAGTGTTCGGGTTGAAGTTTCGATTTACAATCATTAACGGGATGAACAAAATAAAACGATTCGGGAGTCAACGGGTTCAAATTGGGCGTATATCCATCACATGCCCCCGAGTCAACCAATGGCCTAACCCTTGATTGACTCTATTTTAGGATGGTATGACACGCGCAATTTGAAACCGGGATTTTACCTTCTTGTCTGAATGCTTACTTACCCATGGATGTGTGCCTCTGACTCTGCCCCCTGCCTTATAAGATAGAGGAATTGTAAATGTCAGAATAGCACGAACACGTGTCCAGGCACGCGTCCGTCTGAGGTGGAAATAATAAATCTATCCTTGCTATGGGTGTATACTCGAAAAATACACGCTCGCATAGGGATGCAATACGAATACAGCTAAGCGATTCATACTTCAATTTCATGCCGGGATTTGTCTAAGTGGAGAAAAATTTAGTTTTGGTCTAAAATTTTTCTAAGTATGGGATGCTTAAAAATATACCCATAGAATATTAACTGTGGTAGGTGTGAGTTTAACCACGGTTAATGGGAACTAGGGGTATCAGTTTTTTAAATCTGACCCTTGAATTTTTCCTTTCTAAAAATCAACGGTGTCGATTTGGCGGCTTTGGAAAAAACCCTAATCCTTTGTACTATAAAAGGCTAAGTGATTACCTCATTCTCGTTGTCCTTTTCTCTTCTTTTCTTTTTGACGGTGGGATTCTTGGTCGGACTTGCTTCTCGGGACGCGTGTCGCATTGAGGTACGTGTCTTTTCTTTTGTGTAAGCATTGCTTTTGGGAGACGTAATCCCGCCTCTCCCTCGATAGTTTCTCTACTTACCGATTGTTTCTTTACTTGTCTCATCTTTGATTTGCGGATCTTCATTGTGATATAGTCCTGTTTGGTTCATCCTTTTTTCATCTTTTTGTCCCCGTGTTTCTGCTTGCTGGCGTGTGGGGTCTTCTATACTGAGATTATGATTATCTCCCTTTACCCCCTGCCTCTGCTTGTTGGTTAGTGGGGTCTCTCTATGCTGGGGGTTATAACTATCTCCCCTTGCCCCCTGCCCCTGCTTGTTGGCCAGTGGGGTCTCTCTATGCTGGGGGTTATAACTATCTCCCCTTGCCCCCTGCCCCTGCTTGTTGGCCAGTGGGGTCTCTCTATGCTGGGGGTTATAACTATCTCCCCTTGCCCCTGCCCCTGCTTGTTGGCCTGTGGGGTCTTCCATGTCGTCTTTCTATTCTTACCTTTTGGCTTTGTATTCGTCGTTTTAGGAAAATGAGTTTATATCTTATGTCCACTGTCCGCTTTCTGTTTTCCTTGGGCTAAGCTTGTGTTTTTTCGATCAGCAGAACTCCCCGGTGATTGATGAGGAGTAAGAGGCCAGTACGGGTGGGAGTAGTTAACTCTGGGACCGGACCTTCGATTGCAAAAAGATCGGTTTTTTATGGTGCGAGGAGGTGTCCTCTAATTGGAGGTAAGGGCGGTGGTGATGTTAGGGTACCATCTTCTTTCTATATTGATGCCCCCCAATCGAGGGTCCGGGAGCCATCTTTTCCTTCTTCCTTGTTTGGTGAGTCCTCGAATATCTGAGTTTCCTTAGTGTATATTGGTATTTACTCTGTACCTTGTTGTAGGTAGACTTCGTCTTCCGCGTCTGAGTCGGAAAGAGCTGTCTCGTCCTCCTGTTGATGGAATTGTTGGGTCTGAGTGGGCGCCTTATTATGGGCGTGGGGCTCGTTTTGACAATCAATCTTCTTTGCAAACTCCTGAGGTTGGAGTTCGTGTTCTGCAGTCTGCTGTTCCTCCTGCCGATCGTGTGCCCCCGTCTAAAGGGTCGGAGGCAACTTATGAATTGGCTCGTGATGTGTTGGCTCGCTATGCTTCTGTAATTTTGTTAACCGTGTTATCCTTCAGGACATTTCTTTTTCGTGCGTTATCTGTCTCACCCTTTGTTTTTGTTGCAGGGTATTGCCGACTTTGTTAATTTGTCCACCCTTGTTATTGACCTTGCTGAGGAGAGAAAGGTGCACGAGGACACTTGTGTCTCCCTTAACTCCAAGCTTATTAGTTGTTTGGAGCATAGTAGTATCACAGATTTGCGGTTCCGAGATTTGGAGGGTCGTATTGCTCTTCTCAAGGAAGAGGTTGAGGCCTTGAGACAAAGGTCTTATCGCGATGAAGTACTTCGGGCTGCTGAGTTGGTGTCCCTTGAGGAGATGTTTCGTGTGGAGGCGAAAGGGTGTGCTATCACTGAGTATAAGGCTTCTTCCTCTTATCAGGCTGCTATTGATGTACGCTGCTCTGTGGCTAAGCGTATTTCTTTAAAGGCGATTCTCGAGCGTATGTACATGATTGCTCCTGACTTTCCTTTTTCTCAGCTTGGTGATTTGTCTGACTTCGCTGTTAGGCATATTGCTAAGATGAGGAAGTAATACACCTATCTCTTGTGGTGGTCTCGCGAATTTGTGGATTGAGGTTCTTCTTAGAGTTTGAAACTCCACCTTTCCTAGTTTTGCCATCTTTGTTTGATACACTTGTCTTTACTCATGGTATATATGGCAGGGTGATTATCTTTCTTCTCATGATATCTCCTTGTGCCTTAGTGTGTAGTTCTTTGGTTATGGACTCTTCTCTTGGTGTGTTTCCTTTACTTATCCTTCTTTTGTGTTTCCCTTCATGCCATACCTGCTATTTTATCAAGAAAAAACATTATGTGTTCTTCATATCACTTTACTTTGAAATTACTTTTTCATGGGATCCTTCTTAGTATGGTGTAATGATCTCTTCTGATACCCTTTGAATGGTATGTATGGTATTGCTGGACCAAAGATACGCTCTTTGTGGGCGGTTAATATTGTTCACGAGATACGCTCCCGGAGGGCACCAGTAGTTAGACCAAAGATACGCTCTTGGTGGGCGTCGAAACTGTTCACGAGATACGCTCCCGGAGGGCACCAGTAGTTAGACCAAAGATACGCTCTTGGTGGGCGTCGAAACTGTTCACGAGATACGCTCCCGGAGGGCGTCGAAACTGTTCACGAGATACGCTCCCGGAGGGCACCAGTAGTTAGACCAAAGATACGCTCTAGGTGGGCGTTGAAACTGTTCACGAGATACGCTCCCGGAGGGCGTCGAAACTGTTCACGAGATACGCTCTCGGAGGGCACCAGTAGTTAGACCAAAGATACGCTCTAGGTGGGCGTTGAAACTGTTCACGAGATACGCTCCCGGAGGGCGTCGAAACTGTTCACGAGATACGCTCCCGGAGGGCACCAGTAGTTAGACCAAAGATACGCTCTAGGTGGGCGTTGAAACTGTTCACGAGATACGCTCCCGGAGGGCGTCGAAACTGTTCACGAGATACGCTATCGGAGGGCACCAGTAGTTAGACCAAAGATA
Source organism: Clarkia xantiana subsp. parviflora (assembly GCA_036873135.1). Lineage (NCBI taxonomy): Eukaryota > Viridiplantae > Streptophyta > Magnoliopsida > Myrtales > Onagraceae > Clarkia > Clarkia xantiana. The sequence continues at coordinate 30,942,713 of JAPTYO010000004.1, forward strand.
CGCTCTAGGTGGGCGTTGAAACTGTTCACGAGATACGCTCCTGGAGGGCGTCGAAACTGTTCACGAGATACGCTCCCGGAGGGCACCAGTAGTTAGACCAAAGATACGCTCTTGGTGGGCGTCGAAGCTGGTAGTTTGAAATCTACCTCAAGATACGCTCTTGGGGGCGTCGAATCTGGTAGTGTTTTTTCTACCTCAAGATACGCTCTTGGGGGCGTCGAATCTGGTAGGTTGCAAATCTACCTCAAGATACGCTCCTGGGGGCGTCGAAGGTCGTAGTTTTTAGAAACTACTCTCAAGATACGCTCTTGGGGGCGTCGAAATTCGTAGTTTTTGGAAACCACTCTCAAGATACGCTCTTGGTGCGTCGAAGGTCGTAGTATGAATACTACTCTCAAGATACGCTCTTGGGGGCGTCGAAATTCGTAGTTTTTGGAAACCACTCTCAAGATACGCTCTTGGTGCGTCGAAGGTCGTAGTATGAATACTACTCTCAAGATACGCTCTTGGGGGTGTCGAAGGTCGTAGTATAAAAACTACTCTCAAGATACGCTCTTGGGGGCATCGAGGGTCGTAGTATAAAAACTACTCTCAAGATACGCTCTTGGGGGCGTCGAAGGACGTAGTATAAAAACTACTCTCAAGATACGCTCTTGGGGGCGTCGAATCTGTTCGCGGGATAGGCTCCCGGAGAGCACAAGGTTCGTAGTTTTTGGAACTACGCTCAAGATACGCTCTTGGTGGCGTTGAAGGTGTTGTTGACTTGACGTCATATCTGTGTAAGGATAACTCAATGATTATATCATGTCCTTCTTTAAAAAATACTTTTGAGTAACTTCTACTTCATTAGGAGTGTTTAAAGCTTTATGTACACATGGGATGCCTTGGGTGGATCAAGGCACCCTTTGGAGGAAATCAAAGATAGTTGTAGAGTTGGAGTAACTTCGTGAGTTCTCCTTCTCAAAAGTTGTTTTTGAAAACTTAAACAATTATATGTAATGACTTGAAAAAACTTCAAGGATATGATCTTTTGCTTGTGCCGCCTTCCTAGACGTAGTACTTCTTTAGGTGTTCCCCACTGAAGGTATTTGTGGTGATATACCCATCCCCATCTTCTAGGCGGTAAGCATTTGCGTATGGAACTGATGCTATCTTATACGGCCCTTCCCATTTTGGAGATAATTTTCTGACTTGGTCTAAGTGTGAGAACTCGTTCTTTCTGAGTACTAGTTCTCCTATGTGGAATTGCCTCTCCTTGACTTGGCGGTTGTAATATCTTGCGGATACAAGGCGCATTCGAGCCTGTGCTTCTTCTGAATTCCATCTTTTATCCTCCACCATGTCTAAGTCTAAGAGCCTTGCTTTGTTGTTCTCATGCTCTTCAAAGTACGTGGTTCTTAGTGATGATACCGCCATTTCTGCTGGTGCCACCGCTTCGGTCCCGTATACTAGGCCAAATGGTGTTTCTCCTGTGGCTATCTTCGGTGTTGTCCGCACTGCCCATAGAACATTTTCCAGCTCATCTACCCAACTTCCCTTGGTAGCATGGAGTCGTTTCTTTAGGCCGTCTAGCACTATTTTATTTGCTGACTCTACTTGCCCGTTTGTCTGAGGGTTCTTTACTGATGCAAAGCGGTGCTCTATATTCAGCCTTTCGCAATACCATTGCAATTTCTTGCTCTTGAATTGTGGGCCATTATCACTTATTATTGCCTTTGGGACTCCGTACCTCGAGACAATGTGAGATTGAATGAAGTTAACGACTTGCTCGTCTGTTGTCTTTCCCATTGCCTTTGCCTCTATCCACTTGGAGAAGTAGTCTATTGCTACTATTATGCAGGTTTTCTGCCCTTTTGTTCTTGGTAGGGGGCCTATCAGATCGATCCCCCACTGTGCGAATGGCCAAGCTCCCGAGATGGAACTTAGCTTTGCTGCTGGGGCTGTTATATTTCTGGAGTACCTTTGGCAGTGATCACATTTTTGCACCAAGTCTGCTGCTTCTTTGCTCATTGATGGCCAATAGTATCCTAGGTTGTAGACCTTCCGGATTATTGATCGTGCTCCTTCATGGCACCCCGCCTCTCCTTCATGGAGTTCTGCAAGTACTCTCTCTCTTTCTGGGTATGTTATGCATTTGAGGAAGGGTGTGGAGTATCCTTTCTTGTAGAGTTCATTATCCATCACTGCATAATTTCTAGCCATCCTTTCGATCTTGACTGCCTCTACTTTATCCTTTGGGAGTTTTCCTTCCATGATGTATTGGCGCATTGGGGTCATCCAGGCTTCTGCTTCGTCTATTACTAGAACCTCCACTTGTTCTATCATTGACTGCATTCTTTGCTCTACAAAGTGAACCTCTTTGCCTGCTTCTACCCCTAGGGCTAGTTTGCTTAAGGCGTCCGCCTCTTGGTTTTGTTCTCTTGGGACTGACTCAATGTCAAAGCTTTGGAAGCTCTTTATTAGGTCCCTGGCTTGTTGTAAGTACTTCTGCATGTTTTCAGACTTTGCAGTGTAGATTCCTTTCACTTGATTGACAACTAGTTGAGAATCACACTTAGCTCTTAGGTGCTTTACCCCTACTCCTTTGGCTATTCTCAAGCCTGTTATCAGCGCTTCGTATTCGGCCTCATTGTTCGTTGCCTTAAAGGTAAGTGCCATGGCATAGCGCAGAGGTGTATCGCTATTTGGTGGGTATAGTAGGAGGCCTGCACCTGAACCTCCCCCGTTGGACGACCCATCAGTATGCATCTTCCATAACTCTTCTGGTTGTTTCTCCTGACTACTGCTCGCCTCCCTTGTATTTTTGATTTCTCCCAAGTCTTCATCTGGATTAATTCCGGTGAATTCGGCAATAAAATCTGCTAGAGCCTGCCCTTTTATAGCTGTTCTGGGGGCAAAGTGAATACGAAACTCACTTAATTCAATTGCCCACTTGGTCAGTCTCCCCGATGTGTCTGGTCTTTGGAGGAGGTGTTTCAATGGTTCGTCTGTGAGGACTGTTACTTCGTGCCCGTGAAAATACGGTCTCAACTTTCTTGCTGATATAATCAGCGCATAGAGGTACTTTTCTATTGGCAAGTAGTTGATCTCATACTTTGCCAATGTTTTGCTTACGAAGTATACCGGCAATTGTGCAGCGTTTTCTTCTTTTATTAGCACTGATCTTACTGCCACATTGCTCACGGAGATGTAGAGGTAGAGGGGCTCCCCTGGTGTAGGCTTTGCTAGGGGTGGTAGTGTCTTTAGATGTTGTTTGAGCTGTTGAAAGGCTTCTTCACATCTTGGTGTCCATTCGAATTTCTTGTTTGCCCTTAGTACCTCAAAGAAAGGTAATGCCTTGTCTCCTATTTTGGATAGGAATCTGTTAAGAGCTGCAAACCTCCCGTTCAGTCGTTGAACCTCTTTGTGCTTGGTAGGTGACTGCATTTCTTCAATTGCCTGTAGCTTTTCGGGGTTTACCTCTATGGCCCGCTGACTTACCATGAAGTCTAAGAACTTCCCTGATTGTACCCCAAATGCACATTTTTTCGGGTTAGGCGGACTTGGTATTGCCTCATTCTCTCAAACGTTGAGCGAAGGTTCTCCACATGGTCTTTCTTCTCTTTGGATTTGACGATCATGTCGTCCACGTATGCCTCCATTGTCTTTCCTATCATGTCCCCGAAGATTTTGTTGACCATTCTTTGGTATGTCGCTCCAGCATTTATGAGTCCGAAAGGCATCACCGTGTAATGGTATATCTCGCTATCAGCGTAAAATGCTGTGTGAGGGGCGTCCTCAGGGGCCATTTTTATTTGGTTATATCCTGAGTATGCATCCATGAAGCTCATTAGTTGGTGACCTGATGTTGCATCCACTAACTGATCTATTCTTGGTAGTGGATTTGAGTCCTTAGGGCATGCTTTGTTTAGGTCGCGATAATCGATGCACATTCTCCAACTTCCCCCAGCCTTCTTTACCAGTACTGGGTTTGCCACCCATGTTTGGAATCTAATCTCCTTGATGAAATTTGCCTTCAATAGCTTTTCCACTTCTTCCTGGATAGCTATCTTTTTGCTTCCTCCCATTGACCTTACCTTTTGTGTTATTGGTCGCGTTGCCGCGTCTATATTGAGCTTGTGGGAGATTACTTCTTCTGATATTCCTGGCATATCGCTTGGTGACCAGGCGAACAGATCCTTGTATTCCCTTAGTAAAGCTACTAAGTGGTTTTCCTCTTCTTGAGATAAGGCGGTCCCGATTTTTGCCTTCCTATCGGTCTCTTCTATGAGTATTTCCTTTAATTCCTCCATGGGGGCTGGTCTCCCGTGATCTTCTCTTGGGTCCTCATCTATTAGTAGGACCTCTCTTGTTTTCTTCTTCTTGCTTAGTGCGATCCTTGCACACTTCCTTGCTACCTTCTGGTTACCTTTTACTTCTCCTATTCCTTGGCTTGTGGGGAATTTCATTTTCTGATATAGTGTTGATGGCACCATGCCCCATTTGTTGATTGTAGTGGTACCCAGGACTCCATTGTATTCCTCCATTTCTTCTGTGATGAAGAAGGGGACATCAATCTTTAACTGCCTCTGGCCTATGCCCAATGTCACAGGTAGTGTGATTGCCCCCAGTGGGTATGTTGGCTCTCCTGAAAATCCCACCAAGGGGGAGTGAACCTGTTTTATGCTACTTGGCCTTACTCCCAGTATGTTGAGGACTTTCTTGCTAATGATGTTGGGTGAGCTTCCACTGTCTATCAGGATTCTTCCAATGTCCATATCAGTGATCTTCATTGTTATGACTAGGGCATCCTTGTTGTCTGGTAATACATGCTCCATGTCTCTTCTTGAAAATTGTATTATATCTTCTCTCTTTCCTTCTGCTTGTTCTTCCTTTGGTTTGTGGTCCTCTAACTGTGCCATAGACGCTTCTCTAGCATTCGCTGACTCTCCTCCAGCTCCATAACGTCCATGAATGACATATACGCTTGCCATCTGGCTGGTGATAATTAGGCTTTCTATTCGAAACCCACGGACGGCGCCAAGTGTTAGGTTCCAAAGTCTTGGGTCAACGGGCAGTCGACCGAAGCCTTGTCCCTCACTGGAGATGTTGCGGGTTTGGTGCTCTCGGGTTGTGTTGTCCTAGCTTGTGTCCTTCCTTCCTTAGCTTCTCTTCTCCTCTCGCCCTGCAAAAGGGGCAGTACCAGGCACAGAGGGGGGGGGGGGGTGGTGCCTGATGAACCCTCTCCGATGCCTAAGTCAGTACGGTTTTAGAGAGATAAAGCTAGAGAGATGTCAGAGCAAAATTATGCAACTTGCCAAGATGTCTAAATGAATAGTGGAGGTGTTGTATTTATAGGCAACGATGTCATTAAGGTGGCTTAATGACATCGTTAACCTTTAAACACAATTAATTATCCTTTAAACACGTAATTAAGACCTTAGGGTACGGAGAAGGTTGGCGGAAATAAACCGAGTATGGGAGTCCAAGAATGGTGTCGGGGCCCTTGGGGGGAAGGAAAATCCGACCCCCAAGGGTAGGGGTTGGGCTCACCCAACCCCTCCTAGGGGAGATAGGGTTGGCCAACCCTATCTCCCCTAGGGGAGATCGGGTTGGCCAACCCTATCTCCCCTAGGGGAGATCGGGTTGGTCCACCCGATCTCCTCTAGGGGAGATCGGGTTGGTCCACCCGATCTCCTCTAGGGGAGATCGGGTTGGCCCAACCGATCTCCCCTAGGAGAGGTCGGGTGTGGCCACCCGACCTCACCTAGGTGAGTCTAACTTGGCCGGACGAGCGCTTCGGCCTCGTCCGGACCGTTGGTGTTTTCGCGAAGTGTTCGGGTTGAAGTTTCGATTTACAATCATTAACGGGATGAACAAAATAAAACGATTCGGGAGTCAACGGGTTCAAATTGGGCGTATATCCATCACCCTCCGTGCTTGATATTGCCCCTCTTGCAGGGCGAAGGGAGAAGAAGGAAAGGAGCAGAACGACAGAACCCAGGAAGCACAGGATCCGCTAGTTCACCAGTGAGGAGTAGGATTTAGGCCGACGACCCGTTGACCTGAAACCTATAACCTAACAGAAAGAACCTGTTGGGGTGCCTTAAGTGAACACAATAAAGTTTGCAGAATTAGTCTTGATTTGTTGAATCAAGAGCAAAACATTGAGACCAGCTTGCATAAGCAGGATGCTCAAAGTCGGAAGGTTTACCTCGTTTGACGCCATCGGTTGACTGTGCTAGATTTCTCTTGTGTCAATGATTACCTTTTCAGGGATCATGATGAATTGGAAACTCCAACAATCAAGGTCATTTTCTGAAACTCCACAAGTTTATAGCTCGACAGAACAAATAGGTAGCTATGCACATTTTGAAGAATGCCCCTGGGAGTCATCATTTATATACTCCTAAGATTCAAAAAGACATTGTTAGTACTACTGCAACAGAGGCAACACTAACAATAATTAAAGAGTTTGAGAGTGAATGTTTCTCCAATATTGTTGATGAAGTTTGTGATGTTTCTAAAAAGGAACAAATGACAGTTGCTTTGCGATTTGTTAATGCAAATGGACGTTTCATGGATCGGTTTTTTGTTGTAATACATTTTGAAGACACTTGTTCTTTAACTCTAAAAGCATCAATTCATCTATACTTTCTAAGAATGGTTGAGTCTCAAAGATCCGTGAGCAAGGATGACGATGCTAGCAACCTGCGAGGTGAACTTAATGGTCTTAAAAGTTTAATTTTGTTGGAGAATCCTTCCGTTTTTTATATGCATTGCTTTTCTCATCAACTTCAACCTACATTGTTGTTATTGATACATAAAAATATCAAGTTCTATCCTTTTTTTATAACGTTCGTCAATTGGTAAATGTTGTGGATAGTCATGCAAGCGTGTCGACAGGTTTTACGAGTTGCAACTTAAGAAATTTCGTGCATCATTGGCTAATGGGGAAATTCAAAGTGGTCAATATTTAAATCACGAGACCAAGTCCACCTACAAGCCCAAGCAGTCAAATTGTTTAACAAACACAATAGGGTTTTAGAATTTAGGGTTTTAAATAAAACCATATAAACCTTTTAAATAACTAAAAAAAAGCGGAAGAAAAAAAGGCGGCGATATTATATAGATCAGCGACACCGTTCCACAAAAAAAGTTGGGAACAACAACGTGTATTGTTTTCATAATAACGTTATTTTTCTTTGCATTTTGTATTTGGACTTTATTATGTTATTATTTTGGACAAGAATTCATCAGATTAAAATTGATAGTCTCTTTAAAATTTATATTTTATAATATAACTTTAATTTATTTCAAAATTTTCACTAATTCACTGCAAAGATTTGGCTATACATATATGTAGCCAGCCTAGCCGGCTCTCTTAGGTTCCTCATCTGGGATCCCTAGGGAAGAGGATTAAGTTGGGCCTTACGGACAACCTTTCAAGTTCAACCCTTGAAAACAATCAGTTTGTTAAAATATTTCTACATTTGTCTTGTTTAGTTTTACTTTGTTTAGTTATTTTCTTTTAAAACCACTAATTAGTCACTTTATTGGTTTCACTTGATAACCAAGTTTGCCCTGGCTGCTGATCTATCTGTATTAAGTTCTATTCGACCAAGTTGATGAGGATACATACATCTCAAGTGACCAACTTTAGAAGAAACTCATTGAGTAGTTTATGACATGTGACGAGCCATATTCCTTCCAGATATATATATATTTTGGGAGGTTAGAGTTGTGCAGATTTTGTGTAGAAAAGAAAAGAAAAGATGTACTTTGAAATTCCAAGGGGCTTTATAAGTTGGTGAGTCAGTCCACTTTCTCGAGAGCTTTTCAACATAGACGACAGAAAAGTAGAATGGTGGCTGGTCTTACAACCGCAAGCTGCCTGATAATTTAGAAATTTATTCTTCAACACCGACCATACAAATACAAAACAGAAGAAACTAACACCCGAGTGATGATGTCCGATTCCATCCATATCCTGTTATTATAAAGCTAAAATGACAATTAAAAGAAGAAAAACAAGTTTTAACACTACCTCAACTCAACTCAACAGTCCAGTCCATCTTGTCCTCTACGATGCCCATCTGTAAATTGGTTAGTGCCGAGTACAGCTTCTGGGCGACCACTCCGAAACCTCCCTCTACGTAGCCCACCCTGTCATTCATAATTAACCACACTTTTATTAATCCCCCCTACATACATTCTAACCAATACCAATTGAATACATTCAATTTTACCTTTTACCCTGGTAAGTGATGCTACCCACTGGAGATACAACCACCGCAGTTCCTGTGCAGAAAACTTCATCTGCTTCAACCAACTCATCCACAGTTACCAACCGCTCCTCCACCTGCATCCATTTACACCACTTTATTTTACAACTACTTCTATGTCTTTAAATTAACCAAACTTCCTTTCTATACCAAAACTCACCATTAAATGAGACAAAGTTATACCTATTTAGGTTTTTTAAAACAATTTCACAAACTAGTCTATTATTATTAGAATAAGCCCCACTTTCTATTTACCATGGCTACCAAACTTGGTGATCAGTACCTCAAAACCTTGGTTACGAGCAACATCGATTATGCTCTTCCTTGTAATCCCGGGTAGAATTGTCCCCTTTATTGCTGGAGTGCAGATTACATTTCCCTATAAGTGGAAAACAACAATTCGTGAGCTCATGTTTATAACGATATTGATATACAAACCCATGATCAATTGACGCCATCAGCAGTTTATTAGAGACCCATATAGCATCTATTACATCTAACTACTCATTTCTTTCTGACAAAAACATTATCAGAATTTGACGGACAATCTAAACATTATAAACTTGATTTTGTCACTTCATAAGCTGCAACAAATTTAGGCCAACTTTGAACCAGCTAGTTCTTTGAAACTGGACTGAAAGCTTGAATAAACCTAACATTGTAATCAACCACTACCCATTTCTCATACAGTAACCTATCCCCCCCCCTTCTTTTGGCCAAACCTTTTTCCCCCTTAATAAAACACTTTTTCTTGGTAACTACAACCCCTAAAATAGTATAGTTTATGTTTTCAACACATATCATACAAAATAATTCCTGGCAAAAATGGTAGTTAACTTGAAAAGACAAACATCAAAAGAGAGAATTCATGAGGTACCTTCACCACAAAGATATTGCAAGAAGACACCTCTTCAAGATACTTTTTGTTAACACAATCAAGGTAGAGAACATCTGAGTAGCCTTTGGCTTTTGCTTCAGATTGAGCCTTCAGAACCTACAAGAAGAAACCTACATTTGAACACCACACTTCTGTGTATAGATAAGATTGCTGATAGGATCTATGTAATTGGTGGATGAGGAGAAGACACTCAAAAACTACCAAAGGGTTAGGACAACTCACAGCAGCATAGTTTCCAATTGTTTTGACTCCTCCCGTACCACCAGGAGTTGCTCGATGTAGTTCATGCTCCACCACTAAACTTATAGGAGCTACACCTTCCTGCAATAGATCATCAATAACCGAGTATTAGAAGTAAGCATATTAACACTGTCCTTACTTGTCCAATATTTTCCAATATTTTTTATTCCCTAGCTACTCTTTCTAATAAAGTTTACATTGCACTTGAAGTCTAAAAAAGAAAAAAGTATAAATTACAACCTTAAAATAGTTCCCAACTGGTGAGACATAAATAAGGAAGGTGTACTCTGGAGCAGGTGCAAGACCAAGAACAGCCCCAGTTCCCATTAGTAAGGGCCTTATGTATAAGGAACCCTTACCTGTTGGAGGAATCTGTAACAGAATAACCATGACCATGAGCATGATGCCAAATGAAAGGTTTCATATTTTTCTTTTATGTGTTACCCATCGCTTGTTTGCTAAAACTGTTTCCTTTACAGCTTTCACAAACTGCTCCACTGTTGGTGCGGGCATGCACATGCGCTCTGCCCCATTCCTCATACGCAATGCATTCTCTTCTGGACGGAACAAAAGGATACTACCATCATGTTTCCTGTATGCTTTTAGACCTTCAAATAATCCCTGGGTATAAGTGGATAGATCATGAGGCTACAACAAAGTGCTTGTATAAATCATATTGTAACCAAAAATGGTTGAAGCATATGAATTCTCAACCACAAATGGATGATTTTAGATTTTGACTTTCAAAGTCTTTTTCAGAAATTTTAAGTGAATATGCAAATGTTGACAAATAAGGTCTAACCTCAGCAAATACCTCACAAAACTCACAGATTAGCAAATGACATGCCTAAGCACAAGTGGGTCGCCAACATGGAATTTTTTCTTTCTCGGAGCATCAAGCTTATACTTCATGCACAGCTCTCATTCTCATAAAAAGCTCAATCACCTATGCCTCTGGAGCAACCAACAAACTATTTTTTTTTCTCATACGACAGCCTTTAAAAAAATAAACAAGTTGTCACGACGAGACTTGATTGATAAATAAATTGTATGGCTACTAACAGAGCTTAGCTACACTAGCTTTTAGGAGTATGGCTACAAACAGCGTGAATATCAGAAACTGCCTAGTCAAAACTGGTCACTGTATGTCCCCTGGCCTGAATGAACCAGCAAATTACTATAGATACTGATCATATAGGAGCAAACTAGTCCTGTGGTTTCTATCAGAAACCTAAGCTTCACTACCACCCTTTTATCCAAGATATCTAAAGTCTAAACGTACACTAAGGTTGAATAGAAACTGAAACCATCAGGATTCTCCATTGCCCAAGCAACTAGCAACCACCAGTAAGTCAGTAAATAGACAGAAGATAAATGCTTTAGAGGAAAGTCATACTGGGATAATCTTAAATTGTCCATGCCCAACTCGGAGATAAAAACTACCTTAAAGAACAGTCATCAATCTTTATTATTCTTCAACAAGGATCTCCAAGTTTTAAGAACTTCACAAAATTACTCTTAGAAAAATGACCATAACAATAGGCATTTTCACGAATCTGGAAGTATTGTAGGTGAAAAGTTCTTGAGCAAACCAATATTAATGAGGAACACTGTATTAGATGCTCAAATTTATGATTACAATAGTAGAAAGTCTCTATATATATTATATAGAGACTCCTAGAGTGTTACTCAAGTAACTAAACAACAAGGGCTAATAGGACTTAGAAACTTATATATTCTTTCATTCCCTATGCTTCTTCCTCATTTTTGAATCTGTCCTAAAGTCTTCAGTTGCTTAGTTCAGTCCATAGCTCCATTGTCTTCAAATCAGCCCCTCAAGACTGATTTCTTGTCATCCACGCTATTGCTGTTGCTGTTACTGCTGCTTTGTTTGCTTGCTGCTGCACTTCTACTTGTTGCTGTTGCTGCTGCTTTGTTTGCTTGCTGCTGCACTGCTACTTGTTGCTGTTGGCTGCTCCTTAACTATTCAAGTCGGTGTACTAAAATGATCCCCAACAATCCAGAAATTGATGAAGATAATGATAATCACCAAAAAAACTCTAACAAGCAAACCAGTAAATTTGATAGCTTCATCAAACCAGTGAAAGTACTGCTACAACTGCATGAAGTTCATTATGTTAACTCAGAAAATTCAGCCTCCAAACCCATACTTTGATGAAGATCATCAACAACCATGATCTCCAGATGTGTTCTTGTTTGAACAATTGCTCAAAATCAACTAATAGGAGGCTCTGCTGCAATCAAACGCACAAATCCTTGCTAAATTTCAATCTAAAAGATCTCCATGACACCAGAATGTTGTTCATAGCAGTAAAAGAATAACAAAACCAATGCAGCCGTGCAAACTTGGCATCTGCCACTGCTTTAACAAAGGAAAACAAAAGGGAGTCCAATCATAGCATCGAAACCACTTTAATCCTTCAGATCAATCACCAACAGAGCTTTGTAATACGTAATAATTGACAGCAGAAATCCCATACTCCTGGCCATAATCATCCCAGAAAATTTGAACAACAGCAGTAAGGACTAAACCTGGGCTTAATCGAACCAAATTGCAGCTACAATCCCAATCACAGCTTCTAATCCATAGATAATCATCAATTGAAAACTTAATCAAACAAAGCAGCATATAATCGAGATTCCAACTCCAGTAGTCATTAAATATAATCGAGATTCCAGCTCAAGTATCAATATGAAGACAAAACTTATGAATAATGGCAGCAGCATGAGGTGGAAATCAACAATTCACATTGCATCATGAGGTGGCAGATGCAGTGTGAATATAACAGATAGATTTCACAAGCCAGATCAGAGAGGACCTAAAGTAGAATCGGTGCTCTGACAGCGGAGCTGCTCGGAGAAGAACGGATCGGAGCTGCTAGGAGAAGAACAGAGAAGAGGCACGGCATGCTGAAGCATCACGTCCATGACCAGAAAAGAAGAAGAGGCACAGATCGGATATGCTGATGGAAAACCGTGATCCTGATGGAGAAGAAGCAAATGCTAATGGAAGAAGGAGCCTCACAGATCCGAGATGCTGATGGAGAAGAAGCAGATGTCGATTGAAGTAGAAGGCTCACAGATCCGAGATGCTGATGGAGAAGAAGTAGATGCCAATTGAGACAGCAGATCGGCTGGGACTGAATAGCAATCTTGAAATTCAGATTCACGGATCACAAGATGAAGATAGGAATGAAGTGATATATCTCTCACGGATCAAATAAAATAGCTACTGAAATTGCTACGAGATGAAGAAACAGAAATCACGCAGTGATCGCCTAGCTCTGCTACCATGAAAGTATTGTGAAAAGTTCTTGAGCAAACCAATACTAATGTGGAACATTGTATTAGATGCTCAAAGTTGAGATTAGTAGAGAGTCTCTATATATAGAGACTCCTAAAGTGTTACTCAAGTAACTAAACAACAAGGATTAATACGAATCTATTAGAAGCTTATATACTCTATCAGAATCAACTTTTTAAATCATTAATGGACACATTGCAGCTAGTTAGCAGTTTCAACTCAAGGAGAAAGAGCAAGGATACATTTCTGTTAAGCAACATATATTATGAGAAAGGAAATCATAAGTCTACGGAATGCAAGAAAGGAACCTATTCAAAAAACAAAAACCAAAGTTTATGCAGAGGATCCAAGAAGGGCACAACGTTGAGAAACATGACTGGACTGCAGCAACGTCTGAAGACTAACCTGTCCGTAGTTTAGAACACCAGCTGAAGGGTTCAATTCAATATTTCCAAAACGCTGGAGTTCACCGTTGGAAAAGTCACCGCCACGGTCACATTTCATAGAATACATATAATCAGTTGGTTGAAATCCAAAACCAAGATTATCCCAGTCTAAGTCGGCTAATTCAGGAGTTGCAACACTGCGTTGACCAAATAATCATCAATTAGAAAGGAAATTTAAATTTAAGTGAGGAAACATCCACCAATTTGCAATCGACAATCTGCAGTTGAGGGAAGTTAATAGACCTGTAAGTCCCAGATAAGCTGGAATGGCGCCGAAATGCAGAGGCCTGCTGTTGCACGGCATTGCAGAAAGGAAGTTGGTTTGGGGGCTGGGACAGTAGGCAGGCACTAGTTAGTTTATATGTCAGAAACTACACTTCATCACTACTACCCTAATATGAAGGAGAGAGAGAGATAGAGCAATACCTTGAGAGAGACACCACAGTTGGAGGCCGTCGTCAAAGAGGAGTATGAAGGGAGACGGATAGAAAAAGCTTGACGGGAAGGATAGATGGGATAATTGGGATGAAGGCTACCCAGTAACGCACTGCTCTCCATATTCTCACGCCTGCTGCTGCTGCTGCTCCTGGCTGCGCTTCCTCGTCTTCTCTCTCGCCGTCAATCCCTGTAGTTGCACATTCACTTTTATAAATATATATATCTTTCCATCCATTTCCATTTAAATATAAGGCAGGCAGTGGGGAAAAAAATTAAATGACTTACTTGTTTATGTTATTGTTATTTGTTAGGACTTGGGTCCCTCCCATAAGGAGTAGTTGTCTATAGGGGTAAGCGGTTCCGGGTAACCAGTACTTTTAGTGTATCCCAGAACCAGATCAATACTAAACGGTTCCTAACTTTATTACCCAGAACCGTACCAGAACATTTAGGAACCGGAACCGTACCAGAACCGTTAAGAGTCAATCGGTTCCGGGTACCCGTTAAGGAACCAGTTACAAATTTTCAAACTAAATAATATAATTTTAGGTACTAGTTGGAACCGGGTACTGGATACCCAGTTGGAACTGGGTTCTCGGTAGCCAAATGAAACTGAAATTTATGTTATACCAAGTGAATCATAAAAATAATTATAACATTTTCCACAAACCAATTTTAAATTTGTTAAATGTTTAGTGTTTTTTTAATTTATATATATATAACGGTTCCGGTTCCGAGTATTTGGGTACCCGAAAACTTATCCCGGAACCGGAACCGAAAATACCGGTTCTTGAAATTTAATCCCAGAACCGTACCAGAACCATTTACATCTACCCGGAACCTACCAAATGACCGGTTCCGGTCCGGTTCCGGTTCCAACTGGGTAATTTGCTCACCCCTAGTTGTCTATATCATATTTTTAAACATTTTTGTTGTTAATTAAAATATTAAAGTGCTGGACTAGTACACATTTTAAATCGTTCACAATATTTTTTATACTAAAACATTCAAAGACAATCTTAGAAAAATAGCTCTAAAATGGTCGATTTTGTTATAAATAACTGTTTATTTCTCAAATACTATAATTATACTTTTTCATTGGAAAAAGAAGTTTACGATCCATAGGTCTTCTACTTCCACACAACATTGATCCATCAGACTTTCTTCTATTCCCGAAAATTTCCTACTGCTGACACTTATATGAGTTTTTTTGTCACGTCTCAATCCAGTGTGGACGATCATCATCTTGGACCAGCTACTAATTAACGCCTTGGCATGCTATGTCTCACCAACTAGTTAATTAAAATCAAATAATTATACATTTTTTTAAGGAAACACATTATAAAGATTAAGTATATAGCTGCTGTCTAAAAGGTACAAATTTAAAATATTATTAGATATTGTTTGAAAATTATATTAAAATTGGAATATTATAAATTTTAAAATATAAAAATATCTTTTAAAAAATAAAAACCAAATTACTTTAACCCTAATTTCATTTTCAATTGATGATATAGTTATTCTATTTAACATTTCTTGAAACATAATTAATCTTAAATAAGATTTTACTAATTTTAATTAAAAAAAATAACTTGAAACAACAGTCACTAGGATTCTAAAAATTATTCTCTTACAACCTTTGATTCTTATCTTTCTCTTAAGCTTTGAATAGCCAATTCATATTTTATAATGAACGTATTAAAATTTATGAATATATATATTTCTCAATGAACAATGAAATTTTGATAATAAAAATGCTGAAATAATAGAACATGTTTATATTTAATTTGTACATGATTTTTTCAAGTCGAAAAGATCGATTGATTGGTCGATGTACTCCACCAATCGTACTACTTTATTCGAACTGATTTGAAGTCGTTTTGAAAGAATAATTTTAATCAGAAATTTATCACAGGTCTTAGAAGAAGAATTCAAAGTAAGATTTGTATATTGTTTTATTAGAATGAACTAGCAATTTGTAAGAAATGAAAATATAATGTAAAAATAACGAAGTTAATATTAGAATGTAATTAGTAGATAAAAAGTAGGTTTAGTTAGATAAATTTGACATTTTTTAAAGTAACATTAATAACTAAAAAAATTAAAATTAAAATAATGTAACTTTGGAATCGTAAGTAGATATAAAGTATGTTTATTACCATAAATATGACATAAGTATTTAAATACAATTAAATTTAATTAGATAGTTGATTAACTGTAGAATAAAGTTAGGGTTGATTATCATTTAATACGGAAGGATAATTATGGCGTGACATATAATTTATTATATTTAGATTTAATCAGGTAGTTGATTTGTAGAATACTTATGATGATGTAAAACTAATTTAATGTTGATTATCTTTAATTCAGAAAGATAATTATGCAAAAGCATGTTGGCCAAAAAAAATTATGGCAAATGCATAGAATGCTTGAAATTAATTTCACTGCACGGAATAACTATATAATACAGTGTGATTCAATGCTTCATCCGTTAACTATGAGAATGATAATATTCATAATCAACACTTTTTGGAACAAGTTTATAGATTAAAAAAATGTAGAACTGTTAAACGCATTACACTAAAATTATTAAAAAAAAAAAGTTTATTGCAAAAAAAAAAAAACAATTATTAATCAACCGTGTTCCAAAAAAACCTATTAACCTTACCCGCAATCCACGTATTATCCTCACCGGCCACGCAAGATTTGTGTTGGACCGCATTCCTCCGTTTGATCTTCAATAAAATAGGAACACCCCACCCAGACAGGTCACATTTCCGCGTTATATCTATAGTCTATACATACTACTCTTCCCCACAAAGGAAAGAGACCTACTAATAATATTAATGATGATTTGTTTACCTATTTCTTAAATATATTCTTAAGTAATTACCAAAATATTATTCTTAACTGTAGATTTATCTTCTTATATATAAGTAGCGTAAAAACTTTTTATAATGTTATAATTCTTAGTTTTTTTTTTTTTTTTTTTTTTTTTTTATAATAAGACGCAGTATTTATTTCTGAAGTGCATTTTTATAAAAATGTAAGTAGTGCATTATTATCAAAAAGGCTTTATCTTTTATTAGTGTATATATATAATATAACATATACATATATATATATATATATATATATATATATATATATATCAATAATAAAATATTTATTTTATAAGTAAAATCATTAAATAGAAAAATATTATTAACAATTTTAATATTACTTAATGTATAAATAAATAATTTATGTATATATAATATTATGTAGGATGCTTAAGAAATTCAAATTAAATATAAGTATTTTGGAATGTATAATATAGGGCTGAAAGTAAAATCCGGCGAGACCGAAAAACCGCAAAAAACCGAACCGGACCGGTTCGAAAAAACCGGACCGTATATAGACCGTTTGTTATGTGGTCGGATTTTTTTGGTATCATTCGGTTCGGTTCGGTCCTCATGTCTTAAAAACCGTGGAGACCGGACTAGACCGAAGTTATTCAATGATATAATATAATATGATATATATTATATATCATATTAAGATAACTTAAAATTTTTCTTAAGGAAATCAAATATCTTTTCTTTTTATTAATTTTGGAACTTTTAGTATATTCTATAAGTATTAGTTGTATGAAATTTTGTATAGTAGTTTACATAATTTTTGTTTAGTATTCTAAAATTGGAGAAATTTTAAATATTGATTATTACGTTCGGATTTTCGGTTAAAACCGAAAACCGAACCGAGAAAACCGTACTAAACATGGACGGATTATTTTTTTCCATATGGATTTTTGGTCGGATTTTTTTGTTGAAAAAATCCGGTCCGAATAAATCGGACTCCGACCGAAATAGCTAAAAAACCGGTCCGATCGAACCGGTTTCACCCCTAGTATAATATACATATATTGTAATAAAATGGATAGCACGCGTGAGATTTAAAGTGCCGATTAGGCTCTAAACGAGCCGAGTCAAGCCGACTATATGACAAACTCGACTCGATTCAGTTTACTCGAGCTCGAACTCGACCGAGCCTTAATTTTTCAAGTTCGAGCTCGACTCGATTCAATATTCGGCGAGTTCGAGCTCAGCTCGATAATTTTTAAAAAAATTCAATTAAATTATAAAAGGTGCACCTTAGGTTGAGCTCGAACTCGACTCGATTAGGCCTTTGACTCGAACTCGAGCTCGAACTCGACTTGAACTCAATATATACATATATAATATTATTATGTAAAGCTTGAAATCGAACTCGAACTCGACTCGAATAGGCAAAACAAAAATGCTCGATTAGGCTCGCGAGTCTCTCGAGTCGAGTACCAGTGAACTCGAACTCAACTCGGTATTAGAAAAAGCTCTACTCGAGCTAGACTCGAAATTTAGCGAGTCGAATTCAAATATCAACCGAGCCGATCTAGAGTAGCTCACGAGTAGCTTAACTCGTTTACCCTCCTAGTGCCGATGCCACATGCGCGCTTCTCTTTGATAAGGCATCTCCTACGCTCCAAACCAAACCCTGTGTCACATTTGGTGCTTGCTCCCGTTTCATCCACCACGGTTTGAGCAAACTATTAAACGGGGCAGTAGAATGTGACCGGATTGATTCATTTCATCCGCAGCTGCCATGGACCGGGAGCAGCCATGTTGAAGTAGCGAGAATTGACGTGGATTTCCGTAACAATCCTTTCCTTTTCTTCCCCTCTCCATTTGCACTTCATTCTCATCCATTCCGCTCACAAGTCACATCACAGGTATGTGTAATGTAAGTATGTAACTGATCAAGATCTACACACACGTGACAGTTGACACGATACCATCATCCTTTTTTTTTTTCACGAAAATGCAGAAATTAATAATTTCTTTATTCTTCCCCAATCTAGGTCGCTGCTTGTCAGTGGCAGCTCCGGGGAACATTTAAAAAAAATTGTATAAAAATAAATGTTAGAAAAAATGATTGAAAATTTATAAAATTCTAATATATATATATATATATATATATATATATATATATATATATATGAAATTGTAATACATTATACAGCTTGACAATAAATGAAATGATTGTTCATCACCAAATTGTAAGCTCACATTTAAGTACTAAATTAATAATTAAAGTTTTATTGGATGTTTCTCAATTTAGGTTCACTTCTTGGACAAATTGTTAATTTATTCTTTTGAGTTTTGATAATAATTTCAAAATTAAGATTCCACCAAGCTTCGGACCAGAGACGGTGGCATATCAGGAAATTACCATCAACTTCAAGTCATTTTTCAACATAGGCACAGTCGGAACTTGTAGGATTGTTTTAGTTGGACTTTAAATCATTTCTTCTATTCTTTTTTTTAACAATTTGCTAACTCTAGTTTCGTTTTTTTGGACAATTTACTTATTTAGATTCCCTTTTATGGATAATTTTCTAGTTTAGGTTTTCCCTAGTGGACAATTTGCTAATTAACAAATTGTCGATAATTTGAATCCCGAGCTAGCAAATTGTCCAAAAAAATATACAGTTAACAAATTTTCCACGAAGTGAAACTTAAGCAATCAATTTTAAAAAAAAACTTCAGCTAACAAGTTGTCTGAATGTTTAAATGTGAGCTAGCAATTTACGAAATCATTTAATAAAAAATAATTTAATTTTTTCCTTAACTTGGTAAAATTGATAACTATTTTATTGTAAATATATGAGAAATGATTCACCCTATGAATCAAGTTGTGAAAAATCCACCGATTCTCTTATATATTGTGATTGCCACCACACTTTAAAAAAATTCAAGCACTATCCTATTAATGTGGTTTTGCAAGATTTTTCAAAAAAGTTTCATCATCATGTATAACATATATATATATATAATTTATAAGTATTTTATTAATTTTTTTTTAAAAAAAGAACATAAATAAATGGGACAGTTTGTCCCCTATTTAATTAGTGAGTAATGATAGGGGTTCCGATCTCGTAATCCTATCATATTTCCAAAGTATACCATCTTATGACAAATGTCAGTTCAAAACTAAAGTTTTCTCTTTCTATTGGAAAGACTATACTGCCCTACGTAAATAAAAAAAAAAATTTCTTCTTTTATTCTCTCTCTTCTTCCTCTCAGCTGTTTAAAAAAAAAAACTTCTTTTATTCTCTATCTTCTCATATCTTTTTTTTTGGTAACGATCTATCTTCTCATATCATTTTCATAATTAAATATTATTTTTTTTTATAAAATAAGCATAATAATATACTGATGGGTAGGCTTCAGTTCGTTGATCCAACATGTCCCCTTTGCGGTGCTGTCGACGAAACTTGGATCATGTTATGTTGAATTGTGCTTTTACACGGCGTGTTTGGTTTGCTTCTAGTTTAGGGGTTGCTCCAAATAATAGTTCGATCTCTTCGGTTCGTTGTTGTCTAGAAATTTCTCTAGGTTTGGTGTCATCTGGTCAGGATTGGTTTGTTTATAAATGTTTAGTCATGTGGACTATCTGGCTTGAACGAAATAATGTTGTTTTTCGCACTAGCATACCTTCAGCGTCGTCTGTAATGTCTTTTATTTCTACTGTTTGTAATGATAACATGGTTGCTCGTGTTCTTATTCCAGAGCCCTCATGGGTCCACTGCGGAGTCCCGAAGCTAGTTCGACGAACTTCGATCCCCCCTAATTATTGGTTAGTGCTTGTGGATGGAGCGGTTCGTGGGGGGGGGGGGGGGGGGGGGGGGTATCAAGGGTTTATGGAGCCGCAGTTCTTTTAAGTCCGGACAAGGTCGTAGTTGCTGTTTCGATTTCGTTAGCTTTTGGAGATGACCCACTTTTTGCCGAAGGTTTAGCTTGCAGGACTGGCTTACTTTTAGCGCAACGATCCAATCAGGATGTTCGTTTCTTACTTTCTGATTCATCGCTATTGCTAGAAAGTGTGTTATCCTCTTCTCTAGTTTGTCCGCCTTCCTTATTTGGGGTTCTCTCGGATATTCGTACTTTATTAGCTAGTTTACCTTTCTTAGTACCTTGTAATGTTAGCCGTTCTGTTGTTTCCATTTCGTATACCGTAGCAGCTTTGGCAGCCGATATTGATGTGGTTGGAACTTGGTTTTATCCAAGTATCCCCGGTTGGCTTGTATCCTAGCTTTTGTGTGTTTGTTGTTTGATGGTACTTTTAATATATATATGAATCGTTTCCAAAAAAAAAAAAAAAAAAAACTAAAGGGAAGCGATTTGACTTGGCACTACCGCTAAAGTTAGGGGGGTATCTGATTTGTTGGCTAAAAAAAATGGGTGTTTCTGTCATGCTCCAGAAGCATGCTGCTTGTGGAAGATTTCAGGGTCTAATTTGTATCATTAAAAAGTGAAAGGATTAATTAATATCTCTATTAATCGGGTCGATTCAGACAATTCGGTTTAACGGTTAGTATAACAGTGTTAGACTTGCAGTTTTCGTTTTCTAATTTCATCGTAGAGGAGGGGAGACGAGGTTGTTTCTGTCTGAATAGAATCTCTGAGAGAAGAGGAGGCTGTCGTGGTCAATTGAAGGATGGAAAAGCAGAGGCTTTCAAGTCGGACAGTCAGGGAGCGGAGGTTTTCGCAGCCAGTGCACAACCACCACTATCGGTCGTTACCGCTTTAAACAAGGAGGGAAGAGTAGAGCTTTTCAAATTCCTTAAAAGATTATGGTTGAATCCGAACAGTAGGACGGCGGGGTGCATACGTTGAAGATCAACCAAGTGAAGATCTTCCGAGCCATGGAGGTAGTCCACATGGAAACATGGACTCTACTGCCATAGCCAAGAGCTTCACATCTTTCTTCCCTTCATTCCGCGTAGCTCTCTCTGAGGTTATTCCATGATCAATTAGCTTAGACTATGCTGAAAATTGTCCAATTTCTTGTTGTTCTATTTGGTAACAAGAAAATACTGGAAAATTGAAAAGGGCGGAAATTTCCTTGTAGATTAACATCAAATATATAGAAAGTGTACATAAAACTAATATATTAATGAAATCCATATCTAAAACTGATAGATGGTTGGTTTGGTTCAAGGTCTGAATTTAGAGTTGTGATATGATGAGCAAAAATGTCTACTTTTTACATTCTAAGTAACAAGTTGCTCCATCGACCATGCGGAAGTCTTCGATGATGTTGCTGGTCGCCTTCAAGAATCAGGTATTCTATGAATCCTAGAATGTAGTATGGAGTTCTAGATGTTAACTATTTGTTCTACAGAAGAAATCTATAATTTTCGTGTTCTTCTAGATGTTAAAGTTCCCATTGCCTCGTGAAAAGTTTTTGTCTTCATCATTCTATGGCAAGGCAGTGGCTGCGTAGATTGGCCACAGACTATCAAAAGTTAAATTGAGAAACTTCGATCGTTCCGCCAGTTGTGTTTTATCGGAGAGACAATCTCTTAATTCTGGCAAAATTCATGCTTGGTTCAATATTTCCAGACGTAGTCGGTCACTCGGTTAGTTGAAGGAAAATCAAAAAATAAATAAGAGCAAGGTTAATCAAAGAATTACTGTTCCATATTTCTTTTATTGATTCCTGCTAATATCTTCGGGTTGTTGGAGGATGAGTCGAGTTGACTTTTGAGCTGAATTTTTGTTTGTGAGGGGGGATCTATGATCCAGTTCCTGCTAAATCAAGTATTCTCTATGATTTCCTTTTGTTGGGCGGAGGAATAGTGAAATGGGTCTTCAGTGAAAGATAGGTATTCATGGATCCACTTTCAAATTTGTTTTGTTGATGTTGCATATTATGCGCTTCTTTGCTCTCTTCACATTTGTTGCTATAATATAACTGGGATCCCATAATCTTGATGTTGCATATTACTGCTTTGTTCTTCTTTATATTTGTTATTCTTTATAAAAACCTCCATGTAATATGGATGTGTGAAGACTATATAAGGTAACCTTTGTTGATTTTTTTCTTCATGCTGCATATTACAGCTTTGTTCTTCTTTACGATTATTGCTGTAATATAACTGGAGACATCCGTTTTCTACACGTAGTTTGTACCAACTACCCATATCTTAAAGATAGTTTATAATTTATAAAGTCAATTTAGAGATGTTATTTATCTTTACTTAAGCAAAAGCAAAAGTGCTGAAAGGAGAATATAGAAGCTGGTATTTTCTTTTTCCATGCAGACTCTATAAGGTAATTGATCCATATTCTTTATACTGCATATTACTGCTTTGTTCTTTATGTTTGTTGCTGTAATTTTACTGGGGACCTCTATAAGGTAATTGATCCATACTGATTTTTTTGTTTATAATGCACTCTGATGGGTCGGTGTCTATACAGGGTGTCCTATGATGAGGGTGGTTTGCAGGAAGTGGACTGGCTGGAATGAGGCAGTGGTATGTTGATCAATGGAATTTGAAGAGGGACATTTGATTGTCTAAACAGTGCCAACCAAACGGCAGAGTAGAGTGGTGGTGCAACGAGACCTCCCTCTAGGAATGACAGCCTCGTCGTGGCCCCCTAACTATGTCATCGACTAATAATCCATGATACATTTTTACGATTTTTCTGGTATTCTTAATTTGTATTGTCTGTACTGGAAATGAAAGATATGTTCTTAATTCTTGCTACCTTAAACAAACAAGAATGAGAGATAGCCCCTATTGCAATGAAATTTAATATCATTCACATTCATTTTTGGGTTATGGATTGGGAAGTGCAGACCATGAGATTTATTTGCCAATCCACAGATTACTGAAAAAAAATGAGTTTGAATGTCATTTTTTATTTGCTAAGCAAGACAAACTTGTGATATCGTAGGCATTATTTGTCTAACGTTGTTGACCCTGCCTCTAAAGGAGTTGGTGTTTTCATCTGATCAACAACATGCATTGTTCTGAAGCTCCCCCACATTGCTTTGTAAATTATCATCTGTTGATTCACTCAAATTGTTCCTCGAAACACGAAGCCACATAATGCTATAGTTGAAAATTAGACAATGTGTCAAAAGACAGTAACACTGAGCCAGGTAAAAGCATGTCTGAAGTAGCAAGAAACTACATCAATGTTCACAAATGCTTAATCTATGCATCTAACTAAGGCAAGTTATCAAAGACAAACTCATATATCAAGATAGATAATGTCAATTGCTTATGCCAACTTTAAGAAACAATAAAAAAATATCATCATCCACCAGACTGCAAATCATAAATCAGCATAAATTAGTAGTCCATCTGCTAATCAGAGATGGTGGCCATCCCTATATGCGTCCTTCACAGTAACTGATTCAACATTCAACTGCTCTGTATTCTATTATTCCATTAAATTTAGGTCAGCTGATAGAAAGATGATGATGTAATAACAATACACTAATACATGACAATGAGCTTGATTGGCAACAATTTTGTTCCGGTAGTACAAACTAAATATCCTGAAATCAGTTCTGGAATTACTAGATCATCCTATGTGATCTTATTACATTACTAACATGGACTACATAAAAATGGGAACATATGCATCTTCATACTTCAAATTAGCAGGCAAGAAATATGCCTAGAAATATTTAAGTACCGTGAAAAACTAAGAGAGACTGACACAAGCAGGAAACATATGGATTTAGCTTTACAAATATTCTCCAAATCCAAGATCACGGTGAACTCACTATCATCTATTTTTTCTTGTCGCTTCCAAAGTACATCGTCTTCAACTAGTACTCTGTATATAATATGTATATGTATCTTAAGCCAGTGGGTTTGTATATAATATGTATATGTATCTTAAGTCAGTGTGTCATCCCTTCTTTCATAAGGAAACCCAAAACTCTTTGGAGAAAACCAATCCATGCAATAATAAGTACTCTCATCCCTCTGTCGACTGTAAATTGAGGTTTGATTTGAATACCTGAACCATTAAATTTGAGAAATTTGAATTGAAATCTGTTGAATCCCACTATCGATCCACTTTAAAATCCTTGTGACTGCGAGCGAGCCGATGACTGTGAAGAGACTGAAGACGCAGAGATGACGATAGAGGAGATTTACTTGAGATGGAGAGGCAAATGCAGAAGCACAGTCGTAGAAGCAGTAGCAGGCTAGCAGCAACGATGAAGAACAGCAACCCTCAGAAGAAAACATCAAGACGGCAAGATTAACACCGTTATAATAACTATTAAACCGAGTCGTTTGAATTTAAAACCGAACCGAATATATTGATAAATATTAGTTAGTCCTTTCAATTTTTAAATATGTTAATCACATCCTTAAAGGCAGCAGAAGCATCCTGCTTCTGGAGCATGCCAGAAAATTCCAAAAAAATACCAAGATTTTGTGTGTTTGTTGTTTTCTCCTGTCAGGTCTGCACTACCGCTGCTTCTTCTCCCATCTAACTTTATTGGTGCTACTTTGCACTCCTTCTCTTTCGCGGTCTGAATCCTCAACTAGGCACAACTTCTCTATTGTTAAGTTGGCTTGTTCGTAAAGTTAATTATATTCAGTGTTTCATAGTTGAGCAGATGGTTTCCATGCTTCTAGTTTGAGTGAAGGCTGTTATTTTGATGTTGGAATGACTCAGTTTCTTTATTTCAACGAGTTATCTAATCTATTCAGTGATTGTCTGTCAAGTTGACAGAACGGTTTCTTGATTTTACTTCTTTTGATTTATAGTTGTTAAAATTTGGTTGCACCAATGGCGGAAAATGAGGGGTTTCTTACTGAGGAGCAGAGGGAAAAGCTTAAATTAGCAACATAGAATGTAGAGATCTTGTCATTCTAAGTATGTGAGGAAGAACCATGGAGAGAATGTAGAGAGCAAACCAATAGTAATGGAAAACATATTGATTGCTCAAAGTTGTTATTACAAGAGTAGAGAGTCTCTATATATAGTAGACTTCTAGGGTGTTACTCAAGTAACTAAACTACAAGGACTAATATAACTCTATTAGAAACTAATGACTCTAACATATACTCTATCATTCCTATGCTTCTCACATCTTCTAAATTCATCTTGAAGTTTAATTTCATTAATTCCAGCCCCTTGAGAATCAACTTTATTAAATCAGTCCCAAAAACTTGAAATGATTCTTGAAGGCTTGCTGTTGTTCTCCGTGGCTACTGCTGCTGCAAAGTTTGGGGAACTTTCTGAAGCTGAAATCGTTAAGAGCTTGCTGCTGTAACTGAGAGAAGAGGAAGAGAAAGCACGACCCGCGCACGAGAAGAGGCACAACGCAGTCAAGAAGAAAGACTGCAGCATGCACCGGAGGAAGCACGGGCCGTGATCAAGAGGAAGGTGCTGAAGTTGTGAACCAGAAAACTCAATTCTCAACTTCAAATTTCCGCACAAACGTCGGTGAAATCCAATTCGCTTGAAACATGATGACTCCAGTTTCTTTCCATGACAAAAATCTAACAAAAAATCATCTAAGAATGGCAGCCGTGTCTTCGCATATGTCACTGCTCAAAAATAAAATCAGAGTCCATTTGTGCACCAAAGTCACTTGAATCATTCAAACTGAAGCTCATCGCAATTCACAGCACCAATCTGAAGTAGATGAATCAATTTCTAGGACAAAACCAGCTCAGAATTCGCAGGAGATGCCAACAAGAACCAGGAGATAGCAACAAGAATCATGAGATGGCAGCAAGAAGAACTATGCCAACAAAAATCAGGAGATGGCAGCAAGAAGGAGGTGCCAGCAAGAGCAGATGAAGCAGCAAGTTCAATGGCATAAGGAAGAACAGCAGCAATACCAGAGGAAGAGTAACGCATCAATAATAACAGTAAGACAAGACTTAAGCTACCTCACAGAGGAATTCCGTCGAACAGGTAGAGTGCAACAACTTAAGCCTCCATCAGTGCCAGGCAGACCAAACTAAAGCAAATCAGAATATAGCAGCAAAATCCAGATTGTAATCATATTTCAGCTCGAGGTGGAGATCAACAATTCATATAGCAGCATGAGGTGGCAGATGTAGTGTGAACATAACAGATGGATCAGTACATCAACGAGTCATATAGCAGCATAAAGTGGTAGATATAGTGTAAACATAACAAATAGATCAGTACATAGGCATTAAATCTTCACAAGCCAGATTAGAGAGGAGACCTGACGAGGATACATCGACGAGGCGTACAGTTCCGATTGGACGACATATATGAAGAAGAGTCGATGCTTCTTAAGCATCGCGTCCATGACCAGACAAGGAGACACCGGAGATGAAACAGAGAATAGGCGCGACGCTCTTGATGCTGATGAAAGAAGGAGAATCACATATTGGAGATGCTGATGGAAGGAGAAGACACACTAATTGGATGAATCGGTGTTGTGCTCTGATGAGAAGAAGCATGGAGAAGAAGCAATGATGTGTTAGTCCATCCGTGACGCATGAATCGTAATTCTGTAGAGTCTGATGTTGATGCAAAGCAATCTGATGCTGATGAATATTCTTCAAGTCGATGAATTCTGACTGAAGGAAGCTGAAATCAATATGAGCTTGAACAAGCTGAATCAAAGCTGGAAATCCAGAAATTGAGGTAGAATGAAGCTGTTAATCGAGGAGAAGAATCTGGAATGTAGAGAATATGTTGAATCTGATCTGAAAAATAAAGAACTGAAATGAAATCTGCAGCGGAATTGATCAGTGGCTCTGATACCATCTAAGTATGTGAGTAAAAACCTTGAGAGAATATAGACAGCAAACCAATAGTAATGGAAAACATATTGATTGCTCAAAGTTGTTAATTGTTATTACAAGACTAGAGTCTCTATATATAGTTCTAGGGTGTTACTCAAATAACTAAACTACAATTACTAATATAACTCTATTAGAAACTAATGACTCTAACATATGCTCTATTAGTCATCGTCTCCAAAATCTCCTAAAATTCTACTTTCTGAGTATCAGCTAAATGTTCCTGCCACTGGTAAGGCACCATCAACTGGAATTGCAGTCAGACATGTACGTCGGACACACTCTGGAAAGTACGGTTGAGTTAAGAAGGGTGAGTAAACTCGGTTTTGGGAGAAGTTACTCAATACCTCAGAGCTAACACGTGGCTCTGAGGTGGTGCAACATCAGCCAATCAATGTGTGACATGTGTGCATGGTGTCAGTTAATTTTGCCACGTGTCACACATTGATTGGCTGATGTTGCACCACCTCAGAGCCACGTGTTAGCTCTGAGGTATTGAATAATTTCTCTGGTTTTGGATGTTTTCAACTAGAAAATTTTCTCTAATAATGCTAATTAAATTGTTTTTCATAGTCTGTGGTCATATCAGTTCTTGATGTATGGGAATGATATTTTTCTCTAAAAGTTTTTCCTTGAAAGCTCTATTTTCTTGACAGGGGTGAGAAAAGGACTGGTATTTTACTTTTGCAATGTTGCTACTAGTTTGTTAGGCTCACCTTTTCAGTCTTGCTTCAGTCAAGTTTTACGTTTATTGCTTCTATTGTCGATAGTTCGCAATTATTTTGAAATGATTGTAATTTTTTAAACATCTTAAAGTGTACTATAGAATACAAAATCTGATGAAGTGGAATGAAACTTAATTCATTGGGTCATTTCTATAGAAGAAGCGGGAATTGTCACCCCAATTGTTTGGTGGTTCTGGGGTGATTTTGTAAGTTGTCTTTTGATTAGATTCTTTAAAAGAGTTTGTACTGTGTGGTATTATAAATGTTTAAAATTTAAATGTTGGGGTTCAAAATCTTACTTTATCGTTCCTAGGAACACAGAAAGAAAGGCTTGCTTTAGTCGTCGTTGCATTTTTACCTTTGAAAATCCTCATATTTGGAGTGTTTTCTCTCTCGTTATTGCACAAATTCATGATACTGCAAATACCATTGCGATTTCACTTCATGCTCTCTTTTTGGATGCCACTGATACTTGAACATTTCTCTGCGTGATGGAATCACCTCTAATTTTTCTGAATGCCATCCTCCGTTTCCATTGTTTTTTTGTTGGGTTAATAGGTCTTTTGTACAACATGTTTGACGATTTTTTACTTTTGGTGCAACATTTTTTTTTTTTTGTATACTTTTGGTGCAATACGTTTGCAATTTGTACCACTTTTGGTGCATCTGTTAGTTGACCGTTAGTTTGACCGTTAAATAGTCATGTGACTTGCACATGCCTAGCCCCAGATTTCTATTTTTCCAGTTTAGTCCTCAAATTTATTGTCCTAAGTTTTTTTTTTGCAATTTAGCCCCTAAACATTTCCAACCGCACCCTAGGGCTAAATTGACCTAGCCATGGTCCGACCCATGGCTTGGTCAAACCATGGCTAGGGTCACCGGACCTGGTTAACCATGGTCCGACCTATCCATGGGTCGGACCATGGCTAGGTCAATTTAGGCTTAGGTCCAATTGGGTCAATTTTACCATAGGGCTAAATTGACCTAGCCATGTTTCGACCCATGGCTAGACCGGACCATGACTTGGGTCACCGGGCCTTGGTGACCCTAGCCATGGTTCGACTAGCCATGGGTCGGACCATGGCTAGGTCAATTTAGCCTTAGGGTGTAGTTGTAAATGTTTAGGGCTAAATTGTAAAAACTAAAAGTTAGGACAATAAATTTGAGGACTAAACTGAAAAAAATAGAAATTTGGGGCTAGGCATGTGCAAATCACGTGACTATTTAACGATCAAACTAATGGATACACCAAAAGTGGTACAAATTGCAAACATATTGCATAAAAAATATACAAAATAAAAGATGTTGCACCAAAAGTAAAAAATCGTCAAACATGTTGTACCAAAAGATATATTAACCCTTTTTGTTTTAATATAGATAAAGGTGGCGGCTGCGGCAAGGGTACATGGGGAAAAATGCTGGACACTGATTGTGAAACCCACATTGACTGCAACGACATACCCCAATTATGATAGCGGTGAGGTAATTGCTTTTTCGCTTTATTTGGTCTTTTACATTATCCACTGAATCTTTGCCTTTTGTATGGTTTCTTATTAAGGAACTAACAGATGTGATATATGTTTCTCATACAGGAGCCTTACCAACTTGTTGGAATGACTGTTTCTGAACCGTTGGATGAATACAAGAAAGTTGTTTATCCCATCGTAGAAGAATACTTTAGTACTGGTGATGTGGATGTTGCAGTGTCAGATATAAAGGAATTGGGTTCGAGTAAATACCACCCCTACTTCATTAAGCGACTTGTTTCCATGTCCATAGACCGAAATGACAAGGAGAAAGAAATGGCCTCTGTCCTTCTCCCAACATTATATGCTGACATCATCAGTCCAGCTTAAATCAGAGATGGATTTGTGTTGCTTCTCGAGTATGCTGATGACCTAGCTGTCGATATATTAGATGTTGTTGATATCCTTGCATTGTTTGTTGCTCGAGCTGTAGTTGACGAAATCCTGGCCCTTGATTTCTTGACAAGGGCCAAGAGGACCATACCGGAAGGGTTTCCAGGTTCTTCAGACTGCTGAGAAGAGCTATCTCTCTGCCCCAAACCATACTGAGCTATTTGAGAGGAGATGGGGTGGTAGCACTCATGTCACAGTGGAGGAAGTGAAGAAAAAGATAGACGGTGTGTTTAGGGAATATGTGGAGACTAGAGATGCCTTTGAAGCATGCAGGTGGATCAGAGACTTGGGGGTAGCATTCTGAAGCTGATGAAGAACAGAGCTGCAGAAGCATCGATACTGAAAGAGCAGAAGAAGGGGTGATCAGTTGGAGTCAGATGCTGAAAGGGTTCTCTAGATTGGACGAAAGCCTATTTCAGAAGGGTGTTTGGATGCCTCCTCGTTGTTCATGAAGTCATCTTCCTCCTCCGCTGTAGATGGAGAAGTTGAAGTTGGAGAGCTACAAGAAGGAAATAGTTTCAATAATTCATGAATATTTCCACTCGGTGACATACCTGAACTCATAAGGAGCCTTGAGGATCTTGGATCCCTTGAACTAAACCCAGTTTTCTTGTAGAAACTCATCGCGCTAGCCATGGAGATGAAGAAGAGAGAGAAGGAGATGGCATATTCCTTGTGTCTGCGCTACACATCGAGATCTTCTCGACCGATGACATTGCGAATGGATTTGTTTTTATTCTTGAATCTGAAGAGGACACGGATCTGGAAATACTGAATGCTTCTAATGAGCTCGCCCTTTACCTTGCAAGAGTTGTTATCGACGATGTATTGGTACCCCTAAATCTGGAGGAGATTGGGAGCAGACTCAGTGGTAGTGAAACCGTGTATGCACGCCACACAGGGGAGAGGATCCGGAGGTGCTAGGGAAGAGGGTGTTGGAAAATTAAGTAAACTTGTTTAGGTTCAATGTATTAGTGAGTTCATGTATTTAGAGTTACATGCATTTGATATAACCTAGATTCATGCATTTAGAGATACAAAACATCTAAGGTCTTCCAAATGTATTGTATATATGTGATCAAATGAAGGAGAAATCAACAAGTTGAGTTGACAAGAACAAGTCTCTCATTCCCTCTCCACATCTCTCACACACATTCATACACCAACAAGTGGTATCAGAGCCAAGTCCAAAGATCGTGATGGCATCGACAAACATGCAAGTGTCAAGTTTAACGAAGGATAACTACGATAGATGGTGTATCCAAATGAAGGCCCTTTTGGGATCGCTTGACGTGTGGGAGCTCGTGGAAACCGAGTTCGAGGAACCTGAAACGACGGCAGAGATGACAAAAGAGGAGAATGATGAATTGAGGGAGCAAAGGAAGAAGGAGAAGAAGGTCTTGTTCACAATATATGAAGGTCTTGATGAAGCCACGTTCGAGATAGTCGCTCCGGCTGAGACATCATACGAAGCATGGAGGATACTCCAAAAGGCGTTCGGTGGCGTCAAAAAGGTAAAGAAAATTCGCCTACAAGCTCTTCGTGCTCAATTCGAGTCCCTCCACCAAGAAAGCTCTGAATCTATCTCCGACTATTTCACGAGGGTCATTTCAATCACGCATCAAATGCGGAGAAATGGAGAAAATTTGGAAGATGTTCGAGTTATAGAGAAGATCTTGAGATCCATCGATCCTAAGTTCGACCTTGTGGCCGTGGCGATCGAAGAGTCCAAAGACTTAGAAGAGATGTCCGTTGAGCAACTCATGGGTTCTCTACAAGCCCATGAACAACGACTTATGAAGCGAGGAGAAGGAAAGTCCTTGGAGCAAGCTTTACAAGCGAAGTTGACGTTGAAGAATGACATATCACGAGGCGGCTTCCAAAGAGGAAGATTCACACCACGAGGAGGAAGAAGTAGATCAACCACCAACGAAGCCTACGATGATGGAGAGTTGATTCAAGAAGGAGATCGAGGAAGAGGTCGCGGTCGCGGACGCGGACGCGGACGAGGTCGTGGTGGATGGAACAAATCGGGAGTTCAATGCTACGTGTGCAAAAAAAAAAAGACCATTATGCAGCGGAGTGTTGGTATAACACCGACTTTGAGGAAGAGAATGCGAACTTCGTGGAGAAGATTGACAACGATGGAGTTCTGTTGATGGCATACAATCAAGTGGAGAAGACGGAGTCCAACACATGGTTCGTCGACACGGGAGCTTCCAACCACATGTGCGGAAGAAAAGAGTTCTTCGCGGAGCTCGATGAAAGACACGGTGGGTACATCTCCTTTGGCGATCTTTCCCAACACCCAATAAGGAAAATGTAAAGTTCTATTTGAACTCGAGAACGGACGAAAATTTTATATCACCAATATCTATTTTGTTCCCGACATGAAGAACAATATTTTAAGTGTCGGAAAATTGCTCGAGAAGGGATACGACATTTGGATGAAGGAGAATACACTCACTATCCGTGATAATAACAATAATGTTATCACGAATGTAGCCATGGCGAAGAATCGAATGTTCCCGTTGGAGTTAAAGATCAATGAGCAGAATTGTTTGAAGGTGACAGTCATAGATAACTCGACTCTTTGGCATCTACGGTATGGCCATCTGAATTTCGCGACGCTGAAATTATTGGAGAAGAAAAACATGGTCAGAGGCTTGTCGAAGATCGATCGTCCCAATGGCGTATGCGAAAATTGTGTCGTCGGAAAGCAAGAAAGAAGATCATTCAAGAAATATCCATCGAGGAGAGCAACCGGCCGTCTCGACTTAGTCCATTCCGATGTGTGCGGACCTATCAAGCCCATGTCCATTGGCGGAAATAGGTATTTCTTGACCTTTACCGATGATTATATTGGCAAGACTTGGATTTATATTATGAAACAGAAGAGCGAAGTCTTGACTAAGTTCAAAGAGTTCAAGAACATGGTCGAAAAGCAAAGCGGCCGTCATCTGAAGTGCTTGCGGACCGACGGAGGAGGTAAGTACACTTCGGGCGAGTTTGAAAAGTTTTACAAAGAGAACGGGATCGTGCATCAACTATCCATGCTGCAAACCCCACAACAAAATGGAGTAGCCGAGAGGAAGAACCAGACTATCTTGAATTTAGTTCGGTGCATGTTGAAGGAGAGAGATATCCCGAAAGAATTTTGTGGAGACGCTGTTGCTACTGCAGTTTATTTGCTAAATAGGTTTCCGGCCAAGCGAATTGGAGACATGACACCGGAGGAGGCATGGAGCAAGAAGAAGCCGTGCATCGATCATCTTCGAGTTTTCGGGTGTGTGGCATATGCAAAATTGCAAGGAAGCCAGAAGTGTGTCATGCTCGGATATGACAAGAATTCAAGCGGCTACAAGTTATACAAACCCGTCACAAAGAGGGTTGTGATCTCAAGAGATGTCGAGTTCGACGAAGGACAAGCATGGAGTTGGGAGGTGAATAATGACCAACCAAAGCAGGTTATGGAACTAGAAGAGTCGCAAAGAAAAGAAGCCCGACGTGTTGAGGTTCAAGAACCAGTATCACCCCCGCATGTTGCTACTCATCAAGAAGAAGGCGACTCGAGTGAATCACCGGTGCTGAGGACAAGGCAGATCCGAGACGTATACAATTCCGCGCAAGTCGTTGATGTGAATGATGATGAAGAGTTGTATGGTAATCTATGTCTCTCTGCTAGATGTGAAGTCAAAGAGACGATGTGGAGAAAGAAAAAGACGACATCGCATGGAAGATTCAAGGATCGTAGAGTGCGAAGACAGAGATGGAGTACGAGTTGTCGACAAAGATAAACTCGAAAAGACCACCAAGGATTCTCGAGTGGTTATGACAAAGATAAGCACAAGACCAGACAAGTTGCAATGAGGAGTCATGAACATCGTGCGGAAGACAACGGAAGAAACAAGTTTAAGGGGGATGTTGGAAAATTAAGTAAACTTGTTTAGGTTCAATGTATTAGTGAGTTCATGTATTTAGAGATACAAAGCATCTAAGGTCTTCCATATGTACTATATATATGTGATCAAATGAAGGAGAAATCAACAAGTTGAGTTGACAACAACAAGTCTTTCATTCCCTCTCCACATCTCTTACACACATTCATACATTAACAGAGGGACCATCGTCCACCGGATGGGTTGTGGAGGATGGAAAGGAAAAAATTATGAAGCTTCTAGAAAAATACGAGAGTAGGGGAGTGATGTCTGAAGCTACACAGTGTATTAGGGATGCCTTTCTTCAACCACTAGGTGGTGAAGAAAGCGTTGGTGATGGCGATGGAGAAGAAGATGAAGGACATGTGCAGGAGTGCTATAATGAACGACTGATCACCAGCAACCATATGACAAAAGGGTTCACGCAGATAAGGGATGGACTTGATGACCTGGCTCTTGATATACTAATGCAAAACACAAGTTAAGCTCTATGCAAAACATGCTCAAGGTAAGGGGTGGCTTCTTACTTCTGGCCTAG
The DNA here is from genome assembly GCA_036873135.1 of Clarkia xantiana subsp. parviflora. NCBI lineage: Eukaryota > Viridiplantae > Streptophyta > Magnoliopsida > Myrtales > Onagraceae > Clarkia > Clarkia xantiana. Next base: position 30,977,071 of record JAPTYO010000004.1, read on the forward strand.
CCTAGCCTAGCCCTACTTGAGAAGAGAAAGAGAAGACTGGAATTGTTTTTTTACTACTAACTATTCATTCTCAAGTCGTGTTATGTTTATCTTCTTATTTGTCTGTAATGTGTACTGGCTGGGGTGGCTCAGTGGGAGTGAGTCTGCTTATAACATTTTATTTCTTCTTCTTTAAATATTTTATTGTTTGTAGTTAAGAAAAATGATCCATCAATACCATCTACTCATGGTCTGGTGATCCATCCAGTTGAACGATGTATAAACTTCTTTCTTTCTTTCTTTCTTTCTTTCTTTCTTTCTTCTCTTCTCTTCTCTTCTCCCGTCCCCTCTGCTGGATTTGATACCTGACTCCAGCCAGCAGGTTGTTTTCGAAAATGGGTGTATCTCACTAAATTAACTAAGATCACTTCCAATGGTGAGTTCCTAGTTCCTCCATCTCACTCGCCATGTCACTGCCAACTCATCAAAGCGGGAACTGCTACAGTAAAATATGAACTCTCTCCGGTGGTGGAGACCTAGTTCCACTTCCAAATTGGGACCCACATAATTCTATACTCACAATATAACTTTTTTTACAAAAAAAACTCTATATATAAATTAAATATTTATATTTTGGTATTTAAATAATTATTATATAAAAAGTTACGAACATAATATATAAATAAGCCCGCAATTTTGTTAAATGTGATTATCATAATTTAAAAATCATATTACAGAAAAATACAAATAATATGTTAAATTTGTCAACTAAAAAATGAGCATATTATATATATATATTTGAGACAACATAGAATAAGCACATGCAAATTAAAATCCAATAGATGTTCGACCAAATATTTTTAAGCATTAAATATAAATTAAATATTCATATTTTTAAAAATACAGACATGAAAAAACTAATGAATGAGATTCAAGTGTTAGGCAGAATTAATTAAAATAAACTTGAAAAAATATGTACAAAATCATAAAAATGTAATTGATTGTTTAACGAAATTTCACATTTTTTTATGAATTCGTCAAAGTTTCAATTTTAGATCAAATATTTGGGTTCCAACTTTGACCGACGTGTGTTGTTAATTATCTCAAAATTTGAAAGTCGGTGTCGTTAGGTTCAATTATTTACGTAATATACATTTAAAAGTAATTACGATTCTTTTGGTATTTAAAAATTGTATAAAAACAACTATAATATATAAATGAGCACATAAGTTTTTAAAAATAATGATTGCAATAATTTAAAAATTACATTACAAATATATATATATATATATATATATATAAACAGTACATTAAATTTGCCAATTAAAATAAAAATTAATATATATATATATATATGAGACTACATAGAATTGTCACACACATTACTAAATTGCCAATGATGTTCGACCAAATCGTTTTGAATCTTTTTTTGCGAGTTTGATTTGATAATTCACTATGGAAGAATCAAATATATAACTTTAGAAGTGTTGAATCTTTTCAATAATTAACACTACTTTACTATGGTAATATTACTAATAGGTGCAATCTTTACTCAGCGGGCATGATGATTGATAAATATAATTATTGATATAATAATAGTGTTTAATTAAATTAAGTGTATCAATATTATTTCATCATATCGGTGTATATCTGTTATTCATCGATTGACATGTCTTGATTCATCGTCGTTAGCAGAATCACGTTTATGCACTTTAAATTAAATACATATTAGTAAAACGGTTAAAGGTGAAGCCCTCATGTGTTTTTACTAATGATTTTTAATATATATATAAAACAAAAATATATTGTATATCATCCTAAAAATGTTATTTTTATATAATGTATCATAATAAAAAATATATTCCTTTTATAGAATAATAATATAATAAGTAGATTATATATAAATATATATGCATTAAAATAATATAATATTTTTTAATAAAATAATTGTTTCACGTTTAATAATATGTAATTCTATACTATTTTTCAAAATTTAGAATTGGCGGTTGTGTTACATGTTAAAATATAAACAAATTGAGTCTGGAAACTCTGAAATTGATTCGAAGTTAAAAAGTAGTAATTTTGGTTCATGTCATTATTTAACTTATTTAATATTAAAAACAACCTATTACGACTCGTGTAATTGACCGACTTAACGTAGCATAATTATATATATATAATAAAAAAAAAGCAAAATAATTGAATAAAGTAATATTAAAGAGTAGGAACCAACATGAACAGTAACGTGGGAGTTCCTACTAGTAGGAACTTCCTACTTCACTATTCACTTGGTAATATTCGTAATTCTAGTCACGTCTAGTGGCACCTAGTCAGCGTCCAGTGGCAAATCTAGGAACTAGGAACTCCCATTTTTGAACTAGGAACTCCCATTGGAATGCAAAGTTCCTATTTGATCATTACAAGCAGGAACCAACAGTAAGTGGAACTAGGAACTCCCTACTATGACAAATTTACAACATGGAACTAGGAACTACCATTGGAAGTGCTCTAAAGGACCGACCGACTGAATGCATGGTTATTGAATAGCTTGTTGGTGTTTGAATATGTATATGTGTATGAGGGAGGTGGAGATGATATGAGAGACTTGTTTTGTCTACTCAATTTGTTGCATTCTCATTCATCTCATCAAGTATTTATAGGTACATGTAGATGCTTCTAGTTATTTGTTCTTCTAGTGACTTCATACTCTAGTTACTTCATACTCTAGAGACTTCATGAGTCTCCTACCTAGAGAGACTTCTACACACTTAGACTATTCTACACACTCTCATAATTAGTTAGACTCCTCTAGACTCTCATAGAGATTTCTAGATACTAATCAAGTTTAATTATTTCCAACAATTTCCCCCTTAAACTTGATTATTCTGATGTCATATGTACGATGTTCACGATCACTTCTCCTTGTGACTCATCTTTCCTTATGCTTCTTTGTATAACCACCCGAATATACTTGGTCGTATTTCATCGGTTGTCTTTGCCGATGAATTGTCCTCTTCATATGTCCTCGCACTATGTGATTCTTGTATTCTCGTTCTGCCTTCGTCTTTTTCTTTCGCCATTTTGTCTTTTCGATGACTTCTTTATATGTTGTTGGATCACATCCTGCAGATAAACATAAATTACCGTATAATTCATCATCGTCATTCGCTTCAACGACTTGCGCGGAGTTGTATACTGTAGATTACGGGGAGTAATCACTACGGACATTAAAACGTAGTACATGCTAGTAATCGAAATTACGTAGCGGAAGATTCGCACATACCTCAAACAATGTCTGTAGCCCCAAGATCCTTCTGCAATGAGTTCACGATCCTCCGGTCGGCACCCGTAGAGGTTCTGGTTAAGGAAGCCCTACGTAATATATCTCCACAGCAAAGCCTCTGATCGATTCTTGGCAAGGAGACAGATCTCTGGACTGTTTGCTCGAAAGCAAATTGGCACACCCTTTGGTGGATGTGATGTGGTTCTGCTGAACTATGTGTGTTATGAGGATATGGTTTTCTCTAAATCACCACAAGGGAGGAATTATGATTAACCCTAATAAAACCCCTAACACCCCATATATAGGAGGAGTAAAGTGGACAAAAGTCCACTTTAACCCCTCCTATGGTTTCGGCCGGCCACATGCATAGGGAGGCCCAATGTTGGGCCTCTCATGTCAATTGGGATTTGGGTCTAGCCCATTTACCCTAATGTGACATGTACCTAATTTCCTTAGGTAAAATATACATATTATGGGCTAACAATTACGACGCCCATCACCATATGCTTACAGCATTCACTCGCCGGAATGGGAGGGTGCTTGTTAATGTATTGTTGTCCAAATCTGCATCAACATTTCACTCCTTCGATCTGGTCCTTGCTTCCGAACAGTTCATACGAGGTTTGCCGTGCGACCGGCGGATACGACGGGCATCGTACTACTCATCTGTTAGGAGTATTGTAGCGCCCGCGGAACGTTGATTCCCTTTTCTCTAATCAACCTGTTATAAACAACATTTATGTAGTACCGCGTTGTATCCTAGGTCAACTGATAATTCTCATTCTGCCTAGTTTCCACATAGGAACACTTCTCTAAGGCATCCGTACAAGTATTCACAACCTTCAACTAATATCCGGTTGGTGGCCACCTAGTGAATACAAGAGTTGGTGAATTATAGGTGAACTTGACCATCCCCATCGCTCATAACCTTAGTCAAACCCAACCGGTTTCCAAAGACGTGGTCATTGGGCTTTTTTTTAACACTACGCTCGTACGCTGGGAAGCGAGCATTGAGCCTGACCTTAGATATGAGTTCTGAGTCCTTGAGGATACTTTAGGTGCCTTTTCATAAGGCTCCTGGGATCAATCACACGCTCGAGGTGAAGAAGTTTGCGCCCCCCAGAATCACGAGGATTCCTTCCTAGCATAACCGAGCAGTGACACCGTGGTTGAACGTGGCACGCGTAGTATGAAGCACGCATTGATAGCATACCTGTGTTGGATTACGGGGACGTAATACTACGAAATGCTAAACGTGTACATGCAAGTAAACTAATTACGCAGCGGAATAATGTACACATACCTCAATAGCTTTCCTGCCCAAGAACGATGTGGAGGGAGTTCTGATCCTCTGGTCGGAACCCGTACAAGTTCTTCGTGAGAAGAAGTCCTACGCGGTATAAGCTCCACAGCAAATCCTCTGATCGATTCTTCAACGGGGACAGAACCTCGGACTGATTATGATGGTGCCGAAATATTCAACTAAGGGTGAGAGGGTTTCTCTCAAGTTCCTTAATGGAGGGACTTATGAATTACTTGATGTGTAAAACCCCTTAGGAGACTCCCCTATATATAGGATTGGTGGATCGGACAAAAGTCCACTCCAACCAATGTGGTACATAGGGTTCGGCCGAACCATATGTTAAGGAAGGGAAGCCCAATTTTGGGCCTCCCATGTCAGTTAGGAATTGGGTCGAGCCCAATTAACCTAATGTGACATTTACCCAATTGTCTTAGGTAATATCCTTAATATTAACGGGCTACCATTTACGGCGCCACGTCACCATATGCTAACAACTCCCACTCGCCGGAATGGGAGGGTGCCTGTTAATATATTGTTATCCAATAACATCAACATTTCAGTCTTTAGTTATTGCCTCCGTCTCCGAATAGTTCATACGAGGTTTGTCGTGCGACCAGCGGATACGACGGGCATTATGCTACTCATCTGTTAGGAGTATTGTAGCGCCCGCAGAAAGTTGATTCCCTGTCGTAAACCAATTCTGTTAAAAATAAAATATGTACCGCACTGTATCCTTGGTCAACTGATAATTCTCCAATAATTGCCTAGTTTTCCACATAGGAATACTTCTCCAGGGCATCCGTACAAGTGTTTACAACCTTCAACTAATATCCGGTTGGTGGCCAGCTAGTGAACACAAGAGTCGGTGAATTATAGGAGAACATGACCATCCCATCGCTTATACCCTTAGTCTAACTCAACCGGTTTCCAAGACGTGGTCACTTGGCCTTTTTCTTTGGCTCTACGCTCGTACGCCGGGAAGCGAACATTGAGCCAGACCTTAGGTATAAGTTATGAGTCCGAGAGGATACTTTAGATGCCTCTTCATAAGACACTCGGGATCAATCACACGCTCAAGGTGAAGAAGTATGCGCCATTTGAATCACAAGGATTCTAGCTAGCACAACCGAGCATGACCCCGTGGTCGAACATGGCACGCGCAGTATGAAGCACGCGTCGATAGCACACCTGGATAAGCCAGGGATGCGATATGTCAATCATGCTATCGCAGAATCTTTCATCTGGCCCTGAATATGATTTTAATGATGGACAAAGTTCAATACGGCGATTTACAAAACGAAGATCAAGTAATTGCAAAAGGTTACATGTTAGGTGTAGAAGAATGGTAAGTATTATATCCTTCTTCACATGATTGGGTTTGTGAGAATTTGATCATGGTTTCCGTAATTTTACATGCACTGTTTGTTTTGATGTAATTAGCGGGTAAGACTGATTGCGGAGCCAGGAGATCATAAGGAATTAGCTACTACTAAAGGTAAGAAATCTTTAGTAAACATGATTGTAACTTTGAAATGCTATATACGATTACTGGTTTTTGTTTATGAGAAATTGGTAATTTTGAATCGCACTTCTGAATGACACATAAGGTGAAATATTTGGTTTTGATTCTTCGAATGTTTTTGTTAATTTTTTGAAATCTGACATAATTCCGCTGCTGCAGATATATAGAGTTGGGAAGATATGCTTGACTGTGCATTTCAACCGCTTTGGGCCAAAAATTGGTAATTTCGAATATCTCTCACTTCTGATATTGAAATTCTAGATTTTTGGTTGATAGTTTTTACTTGGTAAGTGACATTGTACCTTTTGGTATCGAAGTCTGAACATAGTTTCATTTAATGTTGTAACTTTCATCTCTACTTACATTTAGTTGTCTATTAGTAACTTTTTTTTTTGGGAACGCATGTTTATAGTGGAGGCTCTAGATGAACTGATTTGTGGCCTCAATCCTACAGAATTAAAGGGTTTTTTTTTCTCATACAATTTTCTTAATGTGTTTTGAAATTGACAGATATGCTAAGGGTTTTTCTGTGTCTTGCAATATTAAGAGGAAGCTACACACAACATATTCATGGGATTTCATGAGTCTAGGTGGAGAAGAAACCACGGAAATCCCAGGGTATTCCACAAAGAACCAAGTGAAATTACAGGTAAAATAGAAGTCTCTTTGTACTTCTCTAAAGTTTTTAAAGAGCTGCTCAATCGGTTCAACCAATATGCATCACTCCTCTACTTTAGTTAATTGAACATGCATGTATCGGTTTAAGTGTCCAAGTCCCATGATTTGTTTCTGTTGGACTTGTATAAATGTTACTGGAGTTTCCTCATAACTACTACACACATGAATTGTTCAAATGTGTGCATCGTGTGATTATTCGTAGAGCAGTATTCCTTCCATGTATCTTTTAAAGAGCTGCTCAATTGTAGATACTAGAGGTCACACCAGCCATCGAAGACGAGATCATATGGGAAGAAGAAGGAAATGCCATATGGACTTTTGATGATGATGCTATTAGTTTAAATAGTAGTAAAAGTATTTAAAATATCACAGGTGACTCTTATAGATTTTTACATGGGGTCATCTGATTTTTATAAAAACTTTGTATTTATACAATTTATATTTTTTACCTCCAAATGACATTCATGCTTATACTCTCAATATGATTTGTTACTTTTAGTATTAATATACATGTTAAAGTTTAGAAAGTCGCCCCGCGCGTAGCGCAGGGTCAGCACCTAGTATACATATAATAAATGGAGTTGGAAGTGAATGTTATGGGGGATTAGTCCTCGTGATTTTCATATAAAGATGAATGCCTTCTAAGTATTAATTTGAACTTGTTTGAAACTAATAGACTATATAATTTGTGTTTTGCATGTATAATAATGTCCATACGAGCGGCACGACATGGTGGAATTTGGATGACGAAGTTTAGGAGCTAAGCCACCATCGTCGAAGAGAGGACAATAATAGGGAAAGTCATTCGAGATGATCAAGACATGCAATAAAGATCGTTAATGACCAATGTTAATGAATGACGGTCTGAGGAACGGTCTGAGGAACGGTCTGAGGAACATAACGGTTTAATGGCCAATACTCATGTCGTGATGGTTTGAGAACCAATATTGACATGACAGTCTAATGACTAATGTTGACGTAATAATGATCTGATGATCAATGTTGACAGAATAATGATCTGATGATCAATGTTGATGTTGTGGTAATTGAGAGTTCGTAAGGACTTAAACCCAACTAGTGTTGAGACACGTTAAACTTCTGAATAATGTGGTTGATACCATATTTGTTTTGGAGTTACGATTAATGTGGGGGTAGCTTTGAAGAGCATTTCCTTTGTTTAGGTACCCCAAATAATGTTAGAGAACTCTTCCTAAAATTGTGCAAGGTAGTGAAACATTTGTGTTTATAATTGAAAATGGAAGTGTCTCATAAAACATGTTGAAGTTGAGACCGATGTCGAAACTGAGGTTTAGCCCAGGAGAAATAAAAGGGCTAGGATTGAAAAATCCTATGGTGCAGTTTTTCTGACACATATACCTGAAGCTGGAAAAGGCAATCAATAATAAAATTGAATCTGACATGCATATAATTCTTGGTAGCTAGCGGTTCTTTATCATGGAAGCAAACCACTAGACTATAAGTGGATTTTCACACAGAAGATGAAAGCAGATTGTTCAACTGATAAATGTAAAGTCTGATTGTAATCAAGGATTACTTTGACATTTATTTTATAGTGACGAGATTTGCGTTCATCAGAATGGTACTTGCAATTGCGGCCCTCGAGTACATCATATGGATGTGAAAACAAGTTTCTTAAATGGAGACTTGGAAAAAGAAATCTACATGGAACATCCTGAGGGTTTCTCTGCGCGAGAACAGGAAAAGAAAGTCTGTAAGCTTGTCAAATCTCTGTATGGTCTAAAACAGATGCCTAAACAATGGCTTTATAAATTTGACAACGTTTTATTGGAGAAATGTTTCAAAATAAATAAGCATGACAATCATTTTATGTTGATGACATGCTAATCGTTGGAAATAACGATGAGGTGGTCCGGTCCACTGAACATATGTTGAATTTGAGTATTGACATGAAAGACATGGATCTTGCCGATGTGATCTTTGGATTAAAACTCATTAGATCATCGGAAGGCCCCATTCTAAGTCAAACTCATTATATTGACAAGATTTTGGATAAATTCAACAAAGATGACAAGAATGAGGTCAATACTCCGATAGATACGAATAAGCATATTTCAAAGAACAATGGAGAATGTTTTATCCAAATTGAGTACGCTCGGATTATTGGAAGTGTTATGTACTTAATATCATGCATTAGACCAGATATCGCTCACGATGTAAGTGTATTGAGTCGATATACGAGTAACCCTAGTGTTGACCATTGTAACGGGGTAATCAGGTTACTTAGGTATCTGAGACATATTCGTAATCATGGTCTACACAACGAAATATCCTTATGTGATAGAAGGTTATAGTGATGCAAACTGGATATCTGATTCAAGAACAATTGAGAATATTTTCTCAAAAATAGACACTACTACATTGAGTATGAGTGGTTACGTTTTTCACCTTACGAGGTGTAACAATGTCGTAGAAAATCCACAAAACAAACAGTCATAGCCAGATCGACTATCAAGTCTAAGTTATGGCACTGGAGAAATGTGCCGAAGAGACAGAATGACTAAGCCATTTTCTCAAGGACATTGCTAATTGGCAAAAACCTGTGTTAGTGCAAAGATTGATGAATTTGATTTTGGTTTAATCCAAATTAAATCCAGTCTACTGAAAGGTTAGATTTTGTTTAAGAGACTAGGTTAAAGCGGAAATAAGTGGTGCACCCCCCATTTGGCCTGAAAACCTTTGTTAAAGGCCGGGAAATGGGACACTCTGCGAACCTGTTTGTCCACACAAGAATCAGCCTAAATTTAGTTGTTGGATAGACAAAAAATTATTCCTGCGGGAAAAGATAGTCTGAGGACTATGATGATTTGAGAACATTGATGCAGCGTTGTGATAATCAATCTGTATAACAGAGTATAACAGAGTATAACCTGTATAATGGAATGTTTAGACATATACGTCATAGACGTTATAATTCCATTAGACAGTTGCTCGCAAATATATTTATTGTGCCCGATATAGTAAAGTCGGTAGATAAATAGCGGATCCGCTACCCGAAAGGGTTAAACAGAGAGCTATTTGGGCAAGCGTCGAAGGGAATGGGGCTAAAGCCCGTATAGGAAACACTCTCGAAAAGGAAAACCCAACCATGATGACTGGAGATTCCAAAAACTTGGTTCAATGGGAACCTAATCACAAGAGTGAGTGTGGTCATTGTGGGGGTTAAACCCCGAGCCCATTCCTATGATGCAAACAGTGATGGAGATGAGGTTAAGCTTTTGCCTGTGTTGGTCTTCAAGCATTGGTTAAACCGAGCATAGTAATGCAATTACCTAATCAAGATCACATATTAAGCAAAGTTTTTAATGATTCGTAAGGAGAACTCAGAGTCGTGATGTAGCTCTTGAGACATAGAATCACCTATGCGAGTGAGAAGTGGGGCCGCTTCGAAAGAAATTGTTGAAGGCGCAATTCTTAGAAACACTTGTAGAACCAGGCGAGTGATCCAGGGTCTAGGGATCACAGGGCGTGAACAGAACTATATTAGGAAGGTACATGTGTGTGTTATGTCGTCATTTACACCAACGACAGTCGGTTCAAGGACATCGCGTCTACCGACTAGTCAGTAGAGAAGGCATGATCTCACAAGGGATAAGTTCAAAGGGGTTACCTCTACCTATCCTTTGCAGGTATTGACCGTTGAACTCAAACTTCGTGTCTAGAACTTCCATTAGGTTTCCAAACACCATTCATGTGGGAGAATGTTGGACAATTGGGCTTGACAGTGACCCAATAGTCGTAGTGAATGACATTTGGGTCATCACATAATTGTGAATAGTAACTGAAGTACTAAATGCAGGTCCGGTTGCTAAATGGGAAATTAATTGTTGCCAAAATTATATTTGAAAATTTAATCTTCTCTAATTAGGAAACCAAAAATTACATATTTTAATTGTGTCCAGATACATTGCACTTTGTGATTTCTGTAAGTGTATATTTTAATATATGCATAATATATTTGATGTATTTATGGACATATAATCCTAACATATTAATGATTGTTATATTATATTTTTTATATATATATATTTTCACATTCATGTAGCCATTCCTCCACTATCCTCTTTTAGTTCAATATCCTTCATTCATCAAGAATCCTAAGTCAACGCTTATTGGAAAAATCGTTAGTGCTTGTATTCACCGACTTCATCAAGCAAGGGCCCCACGAATGAAGTGAACCACCACGCTCCACGCTCGTTCCGTTCATGCCCTGGAGCTACTCGACAGCCATGAAAGAGCTATAACTTTCCAATATACAGGTTTTATTTAAAATTTCGTAGCGTTTTTATTCGATTATTTTTCGAATCTAATATTTACGTTTGAGTTCAGGTATTGTTCGGTTGGGTTGAACGAATTGTATGCACGATTCGTGTCAATGGCACTGTTGTATCCTGGGAGGTGATCGTCCTTGTATAAACCTCGTTGTATAACCTGAGGGTGAGGTGGGGCGAAATTGCCTTAAGGAGAGCGTGATCCGCATGTGTCTCAGTTAAAAATCCGTATTTTCAATTCGATCTTGGATCGCAATTTCGATATTCATACACATACAAATTACTTGTTAATTGTATGTTAATTATCGAATAATAATTAATTGAACGTTAGTCCTAAATATTTCAGAATTACTGTTTTACCCATGTATCAACTAATATAAGCTTCCTCAATTTCAATTTCTTCATCCGACCAGATCAACCACTATTGTCGATTCGAGTGTGTCGTCCATCCTCTGATTCACAATAATCATGACAAGTTGTCGTCCGATCACTGTATTGTTTTTCTTGATTTTGCTAAACCTTCATGTTGAAGAGCTGCACCAGGTATATCCCTCATTTTCTTCTTGCTTATTGTAGTTTTAACTCTAACTTAGTTTATGCTGCTTAATTTTCCGAATTCTGAAGCTCCTTCCTTTATTTACAATATTTCAAGACTAATTAGTGGAGTAGATTGCTACTTGGGGTGGCAACGAGTCACATGTACCCGTCAACCCGCGTGTTCTTGCCTCTGTTTCGCCCAGCGGATTCGCGCCCCGTGAGACGGGTCCGGGTTCGGGTTCGGGTTCGCTGAGCCGCCGACCCGCCCCGACCCGGGCATGTATTAAACATATATATATATATTATATAAATGGTTAAATGTACTTTTGGTGCCACATGTTTAACCAGTGTAGGTTTTTGGTACCATATGTTTAATTTTGTAGGCTTTTGATGTCATATGTTTGAAATGTTGTATGCTTTTGGTGCTTCCGTTAGTCAATAGTTAGTTACCGTTAAATACTTTTATTATGTTCATTTTAGTCCTCAAATTTATATTTTTAAAATTTAATATTTACAATTCAGTCCATATTGTTTGCTCAAGTCACCGCCCAAGGCCGCCGGCCACCACCTCCACCACCTCCAAAGCCGCCGACCACCACAAAAATGGCCTGTTTCGACCTAGCCCGCACAAGATAACGGGTCGTCGAATACGTGTGTGAATCGCTCCTCGGGGTGTCGGAACCCGCACTATCCTCTGCGCGCGTTCCTCATGCACCTGCACACGGGGCAATATCGAGACCACGGAGAGGGGGTGGTACTCAATCAACCCTCTACGATGCTTCAATGAGAGCAATTCTAGATAGATAAAAACTAGAGAGAAAAGTCAGAGTTCCTAAGCCAATATCAAAGTAATTTAAATGAAATGGGTGGCCAATACTCCAATATATAGGAACTCTTGAAACAGAACCCGGTTTTGCGCGGTTCGATCCCAGTTTAGTAGAAAAACGTAAACCGGAATCGGGTTTAATCAATGTTGGCTATTGGAAAGCTCGAATGTAGTATAAGAACACGTAAAAGGGTTACGCGCATCAATGGTCGACAGTCCGGACCACGTTGGATTTGGGACAATCCGACGTGTTTAGGACAATCCGGACGTGTCCGGTCCGGACGCGTGTGTTGCCTGTCCGCACCGTTCTAACTCGCAGGTTAGCGTTTTTAGGCCGTTTTCGTGGGTTTGACGTATTTACAACATCTGACATATAAATATGAACCCGAATTGGGTAGATATCCATTAGGGCCGGCCACCACCACTTGGGGCTGAAAATCACCCCAATTGGTTGTGGCCGGCCCAATTGGTGGTGGCCACCCCAATTGGGGCCTGTCACCACCAATTGGAGGTGGCCGACCCCGATTAGGGCTGCAGTCACCACCAATTGTATTTACAACAAGGCACTCACGTATTTAGTATTTACCTTCGAGTTGTTGCATATTTACAGAAGCAAACTGGCATATTCTACATAGCTGCATCAATACTGACGCTGAAGCTACTCCCTGTTTTCTATCTTATGGTGTATTTAAGCCAAAAGGTAAACGCTTTTTCCTACTACTTTCTTGCAATTCGTAGAGTTGTAATTTATAAAAATCCTTAGCTGTCCACATGCTTGGCGGTGATCTTGCAGAGAGTTGAGAGGGAAACAAGACCTTAGATGGATAAAGAAGAGTGTCCAAAAAACAAAGCCATTATTAGACGGCAGTTATCTTCATCGGTGACTTACTTGATCTCTTCTTGCTCTGTTCCTAACCTGAACTTTATCATGTAGTGAGTGATGAATTTGTTGTATCTTTGTGCAGTATTTATACACTATCAAACTTGTGGCATTGTTTATGAGCATGTAAACTTACACATGAATGAATGTTCCTCAAGTCTCTTCTACTCCATTCAAGAATACATATAAATCCCAACAGAGGTGCTTTCATTTGTGCCTCCACTATGGAGCAATGGCCCCAAAAGCAAGGGATATCAATTCATTTGACAAAAGAAACCCCTCTGGATCACTAAGCCTGATGAAACCTAGTCTCTTCCTCATTTCATCATCAATCACCAACAACTCATCTCCAGTGATAGGCTGCTTATCTCCATCCATGAAAATTACATGCCCACTTACCACATACGCTACATAAACCCGACACAGTGACACCCACATAGAGTCCCCAAATGCTTCCCTGAAACATTGCATATCCAAACCTTTTGCTGTCCTCAGTGACAGCATCACAACATCTGTTGCTAACTCTCTAACATCAACATCATCATAAGATGCACATCTTTCCCCTTCTTCTTCCTCAAGTCTTTCCACATATTCTGCGTACTCTTTCATCTTTCTCGGCCTTGAAAATCTCACTCCATTGGTATAACTAGCAGATCCAAGCCCAAACGCGTAGAAAGGCAAGTTCTTCCAGTAAGTAAGGTTGTGCTTACACTCGAACCCATCTAGCCCATAACTGCTAATCTCGTAGTGGTTGTATCCTGCACTTGAAAGCATCGCTGAAGCGGTCTTGTAGTAGTCTGCACTCTGCGTATCTGAAGGCAATGGGAACTCCCCAGGCGTATACCTGCAATAAACATTTCAATTCATTAGCTGACAAAAACTAACAACTTTTCTGGTGGGGCAATATATATATATATATGTCCCGTTCTTGCCGCTGTAGTAGTGAGTTGGACTTACAACGTATTGAATTTGGTGCCTTGTTCGACTTGCAAGTCATATACCGAGACATGAGTGGGTCGGGCCTCGGTTGCTCGGCGAAGACTCTCTTCCCACATTTCATGTGTTTGGTGAGGGAGAGAGGAGATGAGGTCCATACTCCAATTCCCAACACCACATGACTTGACAATCTCAATTGCCTCATCAATCTCCTTAACACCATGTGCTCTTCCACAAGCTCTCAGCAACTGCTCCTGAAACGCCTGAACACCCAAGGACACTCTGTTCACACCCAACTCCATCAATTCTTCCATCTTCTTCGCATCAAAAGTACCTGGGTCCATCTCCATAGATATCTCAGCATCACAACTTACACCGAATTTCTCCTTCAACAACTTTAGGACAGAAAGGACAAGCCTTGGAGGCACTAAAGACGGTGTGCCACCTCCAAAGAAGACAGTATCTAGAGGAGGAGTCTCGGATTCAGTTTTCGTGGCAACGATTTCACGGGACAGCAGATTGATGTAGTTTACTATACGCGGGTCGTCTTCGGGTTGATTTGTGGAGCCAAGAGCAACGATGGGGAAGTCACAGTAGTGGCAGCGCTTCCGACAGAAGGGGAGGTGAACGTACGCTGATCTTGGAGGTTCAAGGATCGTAGATGCAAGTTTGAGTGGCGCATTTCGTCGAACATCTGGTGGGAACTCCGTGGGTACCCCTGCAATAAGCCGAAAAGAAGCTCGTTTAAACCTTGGATTGGGTGGAAAATGAGAAAAGATTGGAGCGATGGTTGACTTGAGCATTGATTTGGCTTAAATCGTTTCAAATTGGAAATTGCCAGATGAAGAAGAAGAGCTGCAGACAGCCACTAATCAGAGCAGAGGTGCGCTTATATATAGGGATCGCAACGGGTCGGGTTGCTGTGGGTTTCCGCAGCCCAAGACCCACCCCGCGGGTCGGTTTGGCTGACTCGGACAAGTGTACCTCCTGAGGGGGTCAGTTGGGAAAAAAAATCTCGCGGGTCGACTCCGGGTCCTGACCTGCCCCGCCGCGTGAACAATTTATTTATTATTATATTTGTTTTTCACTTCTCAATATTACAGATATTTTTTTTTTTATAAAATATTACCTTAAGTATAAATTCAAACAACAAATCTAACATCAATCAAATACAAATCTAAATCCAAACACCAAATCCAAATTAACAAATCTTAATAATTTAAATATAAATCTATTTATAATTTGGTCCTTGTTATTGTAAGCATATGGTGATGTGCGCCGTAAATGGAAGCCCATTGTATGTATATGTTACCTAAGTTAATTGGGTACATGTCACATTAGGACATTGGGTCAGACTCAAATCTCAATTGACATGAAATGCCCAAACTTGGGTATCCCTATGCATAGTGGCCGGCCGAATTTCTTAAGTGGGTAAAGTGGACTTTTGTGCACTTTACTCCATATATGGGGTGTTAAGGGTTTTATTAGAATTAATCATAATTCCTCTCTAGTGGTGATTTGAGAGAAAACTCTTCCCCTATAACCACCATAGTTCGGCCGAAACTTCACATACACTAAGGGTGTGCCAATTTGTCTTCGAGTAAACACTCCGGAGATCCGTCACTTGCCAAGAATTGATCTGAGGCTTTGCTGTGGAGAATATACCGCGTAGGTCTTCCTTCACAAGAACCTATACGGGTGCCGACCGGAGGATCGTGAATTCTCTTATGCAAGGATCTTGGGACTACGGACTACGATTGAGATAAGTGCAAATCTTCCGTTGCGTAAGCATATAACATGTTTATAGTATCTATAGTGATTACTCCCTGTAATCTAACAGTGGTATCAGAGCCTGTGTTAGGAGTTCATGATTTTGATAAATTGGTGTTCTTGAAATTTTTTAAGTTTGGACCGAAAATTTTAAGTGAAAAGCTTTTAAGATTTTCGAATTTTGAACATGGTAAAGGTCCAAAATTTCATGATGTTCTTAGGAAATTTGATGTTCATGATCTTCAATAAAAAGCTGATATTTATCAAAATCGAACATTCGATTATAGATCTTATTAAAATTAGATCTTAAAATTTGACCACTTGTTTCCAATATGGTGTTTGTGCCAAAACCCTAGGTAAATTTTTAAAATTTCTTAGGCACCAAGTAATGTATTTCGGCCGAACCTATCAAATATATTGTTTACCATATTTTAATTTTTATTATAGGTAACAATATATCTATAATTGGAAACATTATGATAGATTCACATTAATGTATAGAAATATATATAACTATCAATATATCTAAATATTTCATAGGGTTAAATAGATAGTTGATAGATTTAGTTGCCTAAAAGATTGAGAAAATATATTGTCAGTATATTTGTTACCCTATTTAAGATATTGACAATAAATAAACTATATATTTATATATGTGTGTGCCGAATTTTTCATATATATATATATATATTGTTGATTGATTTAGTCTTAAAGATAGAATCTTGACAATAAATATATATGTTTAGTAGGTGCTGAAATTATATATATATATATATATATATATATATATATATATATATATATATATATATATTTAATATTAGAAATTATTTTATATAGTTAATGTTACTTGGTGGCTAAGTTAAATATTTTAATGGATTTCAAAACCCTACTTAGACCACAAGTAAACATTTCGGCCAAACCTTTATGTTTTTAATTATTGGGCCGGTCCAATATGTCAAACCGAGGCGAATTAAAATCGAACCGGGTTTTTTCTCAATATGTTCGACCTAGTCGGGCCGGGTCGGACTAGGGTAACTAAGTGGATCTAACCGAACCGGTTTTGTGTGTTGAAACGAACCCTATTTTATTGGACTGGTTCAAACCGAACCAGATTTTGAAATTAAAACCGGACCGAACCGGATTTTATATCAGACCGGCCCCAACCGAAATTTCTGGACCGAAATTGACTGAACCGAACTGAATTTTCAAAACCGAATTCAAGTCAATTAAAATAGGGAGGTCAAGTTTTAAAATCAAAATGTTTTGAACCTCAAAATAGTCTACACAGTGCTCAATGATAACCTTTATGCCTTGTTTCGATTATGGGGATGGATCTCGGAGATACATGTTTTTTGGGACTGGATTAATTAGTGGGCTGAATTGCAATTGTTTATTATTCAATATATATTTATGCATGATTAGAACTGTTGTCTTGACTAAGTCAAGCTAGCTGGATATTGCATGTTGGGGGCGGAGCCCTGGTTAAATATATGGAATGCGCACTAGGATATACATGTTGTGATGGATGGAAATGCCTAGGATTCATGTCTAGAATGTTGCGTAATTGAAAATAAGCATGAATTGCAAATCAGCCCCTAATGTTTAAAATTATTTTAAAATAAAAAATCAGTCGCAAAATGTGTCTGATGGATGTGAATGTTGCATGTTTGACACATATGCTAGAATGTTAGGATGTGGCCGTATTTGATAATTTACTTGGAAGTAGAATTATATATGGAAGCATGAGTTCCTCGGAACATTAGACGCGTGACGCGTAAGCTTGAGTGTGGTTTGTATGATGAATGTTACTGGCGTGTGATAACTTACGTGGATAGTAGAATTATATATGCTGAGTGAAATCATCAGAATATTTTTCTAAAATAAAAAGGGCCTTTGGAAAGCCAAGATCAGGTATGCTTGTTTTCAAATTCCTGTTCCGGTAATTTGCGATTAAAACCGTTTTAAAAGATTGATCTATTGGATAGAAGACAACAATAATGTGAACTCTTTCACAACCATCTTCCATTGGTTTACTGGTGGTCGGTTGGTTTAGATGACTGAGGAGTTGTTATTTGTCGGATTCCTTAATAGATATTTGATGTATGCAATTCTTTCTCAAAATGTTGTTGTCTCCCTGATTTTGCGTGATTATCAAAGTGTTAGTTTTCATGGCTGGGTCGGTTCGCTTCTACGAGCCTCGCAATCTGGATGGCATTGACTATGATGCATAGAGTGAATATGTAAGAGAACTCCTTTTCGATGAAAGTATACACAAGTGTATTGATGTGAATAAGGGCAGAACCTTGGTGAATGAGCAAGGCGTCCTTACATACCCTAATAAGTTGAGGAGCCTTGACGATCACAAGGAGATACTGACAGCCTTGGACAAAGAGGTTGCAGAGGAGTTCAAACTCAACTTCAGCGCTCTTCAACTTTGGTGTGCCATTAGACTCCGCTTCGGTGGAGGAAGGGCAGACGAAGCCATAAGAGTGTTGTTTGAGTATGTTGCCCTTATTTCCCAAGATGCAGGCGTAAAACCCACATCAGTTCTTACGAACGAGAGATCAAATTGGAGAAAGATACTCAGTATTGCACATAGGTACCCTCTATCATGGTTGGCCGACGAAAACGGACTGGGTTACTTGATTGAATCAATTAAGTTTATCACGTTCCAGTTTGTTGAAAGCAAACCAAAGGGACCAGAAGGTTTTTCTGTGCTTCACCGCAAGAGATCAATGGAAGATGGAGAGGAAACGGGATCATCATTTTGGTTCAAACGAGAATCCGGTGTGATGAACACCATCGATAAAATTAAATTAAATGTCTCGTTTAGTACTCCAAATGCTCTACCTTTATCTCTTAAAACTTCATGGATGATCTGGAATTCATGCCATTGTGGTTATTTTTCTTATTGTTCAAATTTTGTTTGAATTTTGGTTATTATTGTTTCGGATTCATTGAATAAAGTAGTTACCATTCGATTCGAAATGAGTTCTACTTATCAAGATTAATCGACTCGTCTAGAAACGAGATCGATCCGAAATTTAAGTAAACCGAAGTCTATTGAAAATAGCTGAATCAAACAACTCCACGCATTTTCTCCTACATCCAATTCTTTGAGTAAAATCATAATGCCATTAAAATCCATTGATTGCGTAATTCTAGAATAAACTGGTTATAAATCTTACTTTATTATTAGTACTCCATTAAATAAAATAATTAGTAATAATAATCACGTGCGAAACCGATTGGATTAAATTATATTAAACTCAGAAATGAAACGATTTAACCAAAGTTTAAAACTTCGGTAAATAGCGCAATGCGCGAGTGGACCTCGAAAGACGGAACACATCATTTCAAAATACGAGTTTAATAATGAAGTGTTTAAATGATTAAGTGCTGAATTTTCGTTTGCAGTCCTTCGAAAATAACTTACTGATAACGTTTACATTGGTAAGAAGTATGCTTCATAAGCTACAACGACCTTGTAAAAGTGTCAGCTGACGCATAGGGTGAAAACCCAAGATGGTCAGTTCGAAAATGGGATGAAATCCCTAAGATAAGTTTGCAAACAAAGAAGGATGAAGTCGGTTAAACGATTTTCCTTACATACGCCTTGAACGATAAGTCAGGCTAGGCATTCAAATCAAGTAAAACACACTTCAAGAAGCACAGTCCAAGAACATAATGTTGTAAATATATGGTAATGGGCGCCGTAATTGGTAGCCCATAATATGTATAGTTTACTTAATGATCTTTGGTAAATGTCACATAAGGGTAATTTGGCTAGACCCAATTCCCAATTGACATGGGAGGCCCAAAATTGGGCCTCCCCAAATACATAGGCCGGCCGAAACCCTAGGTGGGGTAAAGTGAACTTTTGTCCACTTTACTCCTCCTATAAATAAGAGGTGTTAGGAGATTTTTAGGGTTAATCACAATTCCCTCACAAGAGTGTTTTAGAGAGAAAAAACCTCAACCCCACACCCTGATAGTTCGGCCGAACCATATCACTCACCAAGGGTGTGCCAAATTGCCTTCGAGCAAACTCTCCAGAGATCTGTCCCCGTGCCAAGAATCGATCAGAGGCTTTACTGTGGAGCTTGCACCACGTAGGGTTTCTCTAACAAGAACCTCTACGGGTCCCGACAGGAGGATCGTGAACTCCCTCCTGAGAAGATCTTGGTCTACGGATCACCTTAAAGGTATGTGTGAAACTTCCGCTATGTGATTTCAATTACTAGCATGTACCTTGTTTAAGTATCCGTAGTGATTACTCCCCGTAATCTAACAGTGGTATCAGAGCCTGTGTTAGGAGTTCATGATTTTGATAAATTGATGTTCTTGGAAATTTTAAATTTTCGGACCGAAATTTTAAAGGAAGGATTTTAAATTTTTCGAATTATTATGTATAGGGTGGTCCGAAATTTTCATGATGTTCTTGGTTAATTTGATGTTCATGATCCTCTAGAAAAATGTGATATTTATCAAAATCGAACATTGGATTGTAGATCTTATTAAAATTTGATCTTAAAATTTGACCACTTGTTCCCAAATATGTGTTTGAGCCGAAAATTTTAGGTAAATTACAAGATAAAATTTTCAATTCCTTGGTCTCCAAGCATAAAATTTCGGCACACTATTTTAAATTTTATTGTTTACCACATTTTAATTTTTAATTAAGGTAACAATATATCTATAATTGGGAACATTACGATAGATTCACATTAATATATATATATATAGAAATATATATAACTATCAATATATCTAAATATTTAATAGGGTTAAAGATATTATTGATAGATTTTATTACCTAAAAGATTGAGAGAATATATATATATATATATATATATATATATATATATATATATATATATAATATATTGTGCCGTTTTTTACATATATATATATATATATATATAATATTGGAAATTATTTTTAAATAATTAATGTTACTTGGTGGCTAAGTTAGATATTTTTGGACTTTAAAACCCTACTTGGGCCACAAGTAAACATTTCGGCCCAGCCTTTGAAATTTTAATTATGGGCCGGTCCAATATATTAAACCGGGACAGATTTAAATCAAACCGGGTTTTCTCAATCGGTTCGACCTAATCGAGTCGAACCGGGGTAATTAAGTGGATCTAACCGAACCGGTTTTGTGTGTTGAACCGAACCAAACCCTATTTTAATGGACTGGTTCAGACCGAACCAGATTTGAAAATTTAAAACCGAACCGAACCGGATTTACCGAGCCGAACCGGATTTGCTGGACCGAGCCGAACCAGATTTTCTGAATCGGACCGAACCGGACCAAACCGAACCGACATTGACTGAACCGAAATGTTTTTCAAAACCGAATTCAAATCAATTAAATAAAATAGGGTGGTCAAGTTTTAAAATCCAAATGTTTTTGAACATCTAAATGGACTACACAATGCTCATAGTGTTGCTAACATTTATGCCTTGTTTCGATTATGGGGATGGATCTCGATACATGTTTTTGGGACAAGATTAATTAGAGGGCTGAACTGCAATTGTTTATTATTCAATATATACTAATGCATGATTAGAAATGTTGTCTTGACATAGTCAAGCTAGCTGGACATTGCATGTTGTGGGCGGAGCCCTGGATAAATATATGGAATGCGCACTAGGATAGACATGCTGTGATTGTTGTAAATGCCTAGGATTCATGTCTAGAATGTTGCGTAATTGAATATAAGCATGAATTGCAAATCAGCCCCTAATGTTTAAAATTATTTTAAAATCGAAAACTAGTCGCCAAATATGTATGATGGATATGAATGATTCAGGTTTGACACGTATGCTAGAATGTTGAGGATGTAGTTGCATTTGATAATTTACATGGAAGTAGAATTATGTATGCAAGCATGAGTTCCTCGGAACATTAGACGCATGACGCGTAAGCATGAATGTGGTTTGTATGATTAATGTTACAAGCATGTGATAATTTGCATGGATAGTATAATTATATATGCATCAGTGGATTTTTCGGAATATTTTTCCAAAATAAAAAGGCCATTGGGAAAGCCAAGATCGGGTATGGTTGTTTTAAAATTCCCGTTCCGGTAATTTGCGATTAAAACCGTTTTAAAAGACTGATCTATTAGATTGAAAACGACGGTAATGTGAAATCTTTCACAGCCATCTTCCATTGGTTTACTGGTGGTCGGTTGGTTTAGATGACTGAGGAATCATTATTTGTTAGATTCAATCTTAATAGATATCTGATGTATGCAATTCTTTCTCAAAATATTATTGTCTACCTAATTTTGCATAATCATCGATGTTTTAGTATGAATTGGATGAATTAGTGCGATTCGATATTCCACGCAATCTTGATGGTATGAATCATGATGAATAAAAGGAGTACGTGTTGAACTCTCTACGATTCCGAAAAGTGGAGAGGACAACTACAAATGAATATGGTAGTATGTATGATTTTGACAATGTGAAACTAATGTAAAAATTTGTTTCACCAAGAATAGGAGTAGGTTCTTTGATGATCTCAACGTGTATGTGGTGATACACTCAACCCTAGTAAAGGGGGTTGAAGAAGACTTCAATTACAACCAGGCAATGTTGCAGCTTAATATCCCTTTGCATCCGCCTTGGTGGAAGCAAGGATGCAAAAGCTAAACGTTTCGGTTAAACGTGATGGTCTTCTCTCTTTTCATGGATGTTGGCGTAAAACCCGCATCAGATCTTCAGAATGAAATGTCAACATGGAAAAGATGTCTATGGTTGTCTGATATTGACAGGACTTAATGACCTTGAGCCTAATCAAGTACAGTAACCAAAGCAGTAAAAGGGAAACCTTCTCTGCTCACCACGCTGGGTTCGAAAGAAATCAACCATGATCCGCATATTATAGAGATAACTGGACCATAAAGGTCTTATACGATAATCCGTTGGGTTAAACCATGTTGATAAAGTGTGTCTCTAGTACGCCTCGTAGGTCATGTGTATGAAGCGGTAAAAATATTTTATACAGACACAAATCATTTGATGTAATTCACTCGTGAATTACTCAGATGTGATGTTCAACATGACTTAAAGTTCTCGACTATCCGCGACAATCATGGATCGAATACGCGATCTTCAGATCAAGAACCCTACCATTGTCATTTATCGTTCGTTTGAGTTACTAAAATTTTGGTTATTTCGAGATTCAGATTTATTGAATAAATTAGTTTCCGTTCGATTCGAAATGTGATCTACTTGTCAAAATTAATCGACCCGGTTAAGAGGGATCGATCCGAAACGAATTTTCGGCCAGGTAAAAGTGGTCGAATAAAACGAAACGATTCACGTACTCCGTCATCTCAGTCGGGAAACTGAACTGAACATACACATCAATTGCGTAGCTAGATTGAAAGATTTAACATTTCTTATTTGTTAGTACTCCATTGAATGAAATAATATGTAATGATGATCATGTGCGAAACCGATTGGATTAAATTAAATTAAATTAAATTCAGAAATGAAACGATTTAACCAAGGGTTAAAACTTCGGTGAAAAGCGCTACGCGCAAGTGGACCTCGATAGACGGAACACATCGTTTCAAAATACAAATTTAATGATGAAGTGTCTGAATGATGATGCGCTGAATTTTCGTTTGCATTCCCTTAGAAACAACTTATTGATACCATTACATCGATAAGAAGTAGGCTTCGAAAGCTACTACGACTTTGTAAAAGTATCAACTGATGCATAAGGTGAAAACCTGAAATGCTCAGTTCGGAGAAGGGATAAAATCTCTGAATTAAGTTAGCAAACGAAGAAGGATGAAGTCGGTTAAACGATTTTCCTTCCGTACTCCTTGAACGGTAAGTCAGGCTAAGCATTCAAATCAAATGACACACTTCTTTTTACATGGTATCTAGGGTTTATTAATAGGTAAACTAGTATCTAAAAATTAGGAAAACAATATTGCTTCAATATACACCCCTATAATTCCGAAATTATACGTATATATTTATGAATATTACCATAAATTATATATTTTCTGAATATTACATATTATTAAATGCATATATACTATCCTAATTTAAACTAAGCCTATTATTAGCAACCCCGTGACATTCCATATTCAGATATTTCCCTTTTTAAACGCGTTACACATAACATTTTTAACGTGTTATATACGTTTCGCGCGTATCAAAATTAGGTGTTTACATTTGCAGCACATGGAACTTGTTTTATGTGAGCTTAGGAAAGAAAAGCTTTTTGCTAATTTGAAGAAGTGCACCTTTTAAACGTATGAGCTTGTGTTTCTTGATTTTGTTGTGAGTGCAAAATGAATACACTTTGATGAAGAAAATATTCGCGCTATACAAGAATGGTCAAGTCCAACCAATGTAAGTTAAGTGTGAAGTTCCACCGACTTGCGAGTTTCTATCGTAGATTTGTGAGGATATTTTCTTCTCTTGGTTCTTTGAGAACTTTCGAACTTATCAGATTTCTTTGTGGCGTTCGACTCCGACTTATCAATCAAGTTGTCCATCCTTGATTGTGGCGTCATCACCGTACCAATGTTCTTGCTTCCCCAAGCAACGATTCAAGGTCATCCACCCATACCTAAAGTAGAAACGGTCTGGCGACATCAACTTGTTCGGGTTTTCATCTCACGTCGGCGAGAATCATATCAACGAGTTCAATGGTACTCGATTCGAGAGGCTCGCGAACCTATTCGAGCATTTCTTTTTTCCTATTCGAGTTCGAAAACCAATTTATTCGAGGTTTACATCATTTATATATATATATAGGGTTAACAGGTCTTTTGGTCCATGATGTTTGACAACTTTTGAGTTTTGGTCAATGATGTTTTTTTTACCTAGTTTTGGTACCATATGTTTGCAGATTTTTTCTAGTTTTGGTCTAACCGTTACATTCCGTCCAGTTTTTGACATGTTCAAGTCACGTGATCCACTCTAAACTTTAAATTTAGTCCCTATAATACTTTCTTAACCTTTTTTTTTGTTCAATTTAGTTCCGAAGTTTCAAAATTGACCCCAATTGGACAATAGGTCCAATTGAATTTTTGAAACTTCGGGACTAAATTGAACAAAAAAAAGTTAGGAAAGTATTAGAGGGACTAAATTGAACAAAATTGAAAGTTTAGGGTGGATCACGTGACTTGTACATGTCAAAAAATGGACGGAATGTAACGGTTAGACCAAAACTAGAAAAAAATCTGCAAACATATGGTACCAAAACTAGGTAAAAAAAAATATCATTGACCAAAACCCAAAAGTTGTCAAACATCATGGACCAAAAGACCTGTTAACCCATATATATATATATATATTCAATTCAAGTCGATTTCAAGCTCGAGATCGAACTTGAGCCAAAAACCTAATCGAGTCGAGTTCGAACTTGAGCTAAGATATACCATTTATGATTTAATTAAACAAATTTAAACTTAGCGTGTCGAATCGAATCGAGCTTGAATATAAAATATTTAAACTCGATGGAATTCAAATTCAAGTAAAATGAGTCCAATCGACCTTATTAGATACTCAAATCGATTACAATCATCGTGATTTGTGCTCAGTCCAGTAAGTCATAGGATTTTCAGTCTCTTCTGTTACTAAAATAGATCACGGATCCCCCCAAAGTAAATAAAATAACAAAAATGATACACGTTCCTGCTATTCCGAGGAAGTCCGACTCTAGTCGCTGTGGCACATACAGTAATATTTGTCAACTCTGATAGCATATTCACCACACTCAGAACTCAGATGTCGGATTGTGTCAGAATACAATCATCGAACCGTCTATCATTATTCATAAAATAAATAAACCAATTAAGCATTCCTTGCTCTTCCTTTCTGCTAGGGATTTGCTTTGTGCAAAATATTCACTGGCAGCAGAGAAAAGAAGATGATCGACTACAGTAGGGTACAAAAGGAGCTTCAGGAATGCATCAGAGACATCGAATCGTCGGGCATTACAGTTAACCCCAAGGGCGATAACCTCACTCGTTTGGTTGGTACCATTCCTGGTCCTATGGGCACTCCCATAGGAGGCACTTTCAAAATTGATATCACTCTTCCTGGTAATCTTACTTGTCTATCTCCCTGAATTCCAATGCGAATTGAGTGTCTGATTAGAGTTTAGCACAGACTACTGAAGCAGGAGGTTTTCGCACTGAGAGGAAAAAGCTTTTAACTTTATGAATTAACAGAAGATTAGTTGATTTTGGTGTTGATCGCTATTATTATATTTTTCATTGTTGACTCCTCACTTGGAAGTTTCTGTGCATGTATGTATTATTCTGCTTAGTATTAACTAGTTCACTAGACTAATTAAATTAGTCCGTCAACAAATATGCTACAGGTAGGGTAGTGATAATAAGAATTTGATCTGTTCTCTACTTAAAAATTCAAAGCCCTTACCGATTTTTAAAGATGAGATATCTCTTTGAAATCAATAAATTTTGACATATGATGTTTGTGAAAGGAGTAGTAGGGGATAATTAACTAGTGATGTTTATTGATTTTCCCCCCAGAGAGGGAGAGCCTTAGTTTTTCACTTATACTAAAGGTGTTCCATTCCAGATTCCTATCCATTCCTGCCTCCAAAAATACAGTTTGCAACCAAAGTATGGTAAGTAGCCTTGTTTTCTCTTCTTTCTTAATGCTATTTTTTTTTTCTGGTGTAGCTATAGTATATCTTGCTAGTACAAGTAGATATAATAATGAAGGAAAAGAGGTTCATGGAACGTAGATAATTGAATACACAAATGAAGTACCTTATGTTGCCCTAGTTTCTAAATCGTTAAGGTTAACCGGACTTACATTCATGAAAAATCTCCTGTTGGTAGTTTAATTTGTCTTGTTCTTATTTTACACTGTGTTTTTTGTTTAGTTTTGTTTTGGGTCAATTGTCATAGGCACCCCAATATCAGCAGCCAAAGTGGTGCAATATGCTTGGACATCTTGAAGGACCAGTGGAGCCCGGCCCTCACCTTGAAAACGGCGCTTGTTTCTGTCCAAGCATTACTATCAGCGCCTGAACCAGATGATCCACAGGATGCGGTGGTAGCTCAGCAGGTGTTGTTTGTTGCAAATTTCCACGTAATTTGACGTTTGTTTAACACAGTAATAGTGAATATATAAGAGTTTTGCAGTATCTTAGAGACTACCAGACTTTCGTTGGCACAACTCGATATTGGACTGAAGCTTTTGCCAAGACATCTTCAGTTGGCGTTGAAGAAAAGGTAAACACAAACAATGTTGTCATGTTAAATGCATGAATGATATTAGTATAAAATTGATCCATTATGTTCCATGTAGCAACTGTTGAGAGGTTCAAAATTGTTTTTGAGACTGGCATCTATAGATAGGTGTAGGTGAAGCATGCATACTTAAAGTTTGGGTCTTATATTGATTGAAAGCTGGTGTATGCAAATAAAAAATTACATACAGGTTCAAAGACTAGTGGAGATGGGGTTTCCAGATTGTTTAGTGAGGAGTACCCTGGAGGCTGCTGGTGGCGATGAGAATTTGGCCCTTGAAAAACTCTGCTCAAGTTAGTGCGGCCTCACTTCACCAAACAAAATTGGTTTGCCTTTTGATTTATGAATTAATCAATTAATTATAGTGCTTAGATTTTAAGAGTTGAGAGAGAATTCTCTGAATGCTATTGCACTCTTATTATTTTTACTAAAAGCTGTATAATACACTCCGATTTGAATACGTCTTAGGTGTTCAATTTGGATTATGTTTTTTTTACACAATAACATCCACAAGTAGGTGGCATTCTGCAAGCTTACCGTTGTTTGGGTATTAATGAAAGCAGGCAATATTCAAAACCAAAGAGAAATTTTCAAGTGGGGTGCGGCAGAAGGAGGATCTATCTGGTCCCTTTAATTTCTGGCTATATTTGCAATAACGGAAAGGGATGATGGTAGGCCAAACGGAATCTTGTTTAGCAAGCAATATTATTTAGGGTTAATAACTAAAAAACTGTCCTATGTTAAAATTAGGTGTCTGAAGTTTTAAATGTTAAACTGTAGTGTCTAAGATTTCATTTTTGTTAAAATGTGGTGTCTCGGCGTGATTACTTTAGAAGTCAATTCCGACGAAACCGTCTGTCAAATTCGAGCTCCCATACACACTCCCTTCTCGTCATCTTGCCGGGACCGTCACCTAAGAAGTTGGCTACATCCGCGCAAACAAATCTCATTCTATTGTCCTTGAAAATTGGCTCCACACCACTTTTCTAAAAACTTTTTTTTTAATGTTTAATTTTTGGGTGAAATTTGACCATTTTGTAAAAAGTAAAGAGTGACGGATTATGACTGGGTGGGTGAGTTGATGAAAATGATTGAACAGAGATGCAAAGACGCGTAGAGACACCAAATCCTAATTTTAATATAGAGTAAATTTTGGACAATTTTTTAGTTATTAACCATATTATTATTTATCAGGGAAGGAAAAGTTCAAGTGGTTGCATTGCAGCCAAAGGATCTGATCCCTCCCCGACTTTGTTTGGCTATTTTGTTTCAATAAAGAAAGGAAGTTGAAAAATGAATTAGAATTTATTTTTTGGTCTCGTATATGTTTTGACTGTTTTTTGTTTTTAGTATCATATGTTTTTTTTTTTGTATACTTTTAGTACTAAGGAGGTGTTTGGATGGATCTAATGTGTGATGTAATCTCACATTACGTTCCACATTGCATCAACATTACACTGTTTGACAAACCAAACAATGTAATGTGAGCTCTGTAATGTAATGCGCAATGTAATCTGAGATTACGACAGTTGGTCAAAACCCGTTGACTTGTCCTCTCAACGTAATGTGAGATACGTCCGATTTTGGATGTAATGTGAGATTACGTCCAACATTACGTAGTGTTTATTATTTTATTAATATTTACTAAATTAATTATTCTCTCTCACCTTTTTATTTCTTTATTATTTATTTATCTCCATTTATTTTTTTTAGTAAAGTCTTTTTTTTAGTCAATTTTACTATCGTTTAAAGTACAAGTTGTAGATACTAATAACAATTACACGCCAAACAAAGATAACCCTCATCCATAATAATGCAAAGTCTTCATTCTAATATTTTATTCGGTTATAATAACAATTACCCCGTCTGAAACTAACAGAGATACAAGTATGTTTGTGCTTTACAAATTTTGCAAAGTCATGTTTCTTATTTGCTAAAAAAAATAGTTAAGTTTATTTTTTTGCAAAAGAACCAAACTTGGGTTTGTTTTTTAGTAATTAACCATAAAAAGAAATTTTTTCGCGTAATTTTTTTTTTTAATAACATAGCAAGTAAGAATGAAAATTTAGCTCTAATATTTTCAAATTTGATGTTTAAATATTAAATATAAAGTTAAGGAACCAAGTTACTTTTTCCAAAATATACATATTTAAATTTGTTATATATATAATATATTTTTAAATAGATTAATATTACAATAATAAGTAAATCACATTACAGTGTACATTACAAACCAAATCAAACACTGTAATCTGACATTACGCTCCACGTTACAGCACAACCAAACACTGTAATCTGACATTACACTCCACATTACATCATTGATTACGAACCAACCTTTTGGGTCAGAAAATTACAAGTAATCTCACATTACGTCCATCCAAACGCCCCCTAAATGTTTGAACTTTGTATACTTTTGGTACTAAATGTTAGAACTTTGTATACTTTTGGTCCATCTGTTAGTTGCCTGTTAGTTTTTTTCGTTATGTGCAAGACACGTGACTTACCCTAACCTTTTAATTTTGTTCAATTCAGTCCCTTTAATACATCCCTAACTTTTATTGTGTTCAATATAATTTTAAAATTTCAAAATCGAACTCTTGATCATAGAATACCTAGCTAGATCTAGCCATGGGCTAGGTCCGGTTGAGTCAGTTGGGACCTAGCCTCAATTGAGTTTCAAGACCTAGTCTAGGGCTAGGTTCGACTAGGTCTTCTTGGGTTAATGGTTCGATTTTGAATTTTAGAACTAAATTGAACAAAATAAAAGTTAATGATTTATTAGAGAGACTAAATTGAATAAAATTAACAGTTTAAGGTAGGTCACGTAATTGCACATACTATTTAACAGCCAACTATCAAATGGACTAAAATTATATAAAGTTCAAAATTTTGGGACCAAAATATATAAAACAAATATATAGTATTAAAAGTAATTAACGGACAAAACATATAAGATCAAAAAGTACATTTAACCAAATATATTAATTATTTTTAGGTCGATATAACAAACAATGAGTGTTCAATTAATGATGTGGTGAAATTTGGGAGCTCTTTACAATTTTGTCTCCTAGGTGTTGTGGGGTCCACACACTTATGGGAGATGAAGGGGCATACTGTGCATAATCAACTGAGGTATGTTATAATTTTTCTTACCCAACAACATGTACCTATCTGGCATGTTAGTGTCTTTTTCCAACTCTTTTTCATGGGGTTTAATATCCTCTAATTCTATCTTATACGTTACTTTTTATTTAGGATTAAAAAAAAGAAAATTTCGAACACATACCTACTCATTACTCATTAGTAGAGATAAGTTGGACGCTACTTAGCCGTAATGGCTCAGTAGTATCTTTTAATCTATTTGAGTTGATTTATTTATTCAATAATAATAATATGATGGCGGTGAGTAAGTCATCCCCAGCAAAATCGAGAAGCCGAAAATCCTTCTTGGAGGTGTTGCAGGTTTTATCGAGGGAGTTGCCATCACTTTAGGTTCAGTCTTCAGTGTGGACGATGCATTTCAGCAATACAATATGCGGTTGTAATACTCCATAAGTTTGTACCACATCGATTAGAATAAGAAGATTTGAAGCCTTAATGAGCAAGAGTTGTACTACTCAAATCCAACATGAATTCCTCCTTTTCTAGGCCCAAGTGAGGACAACGAGTTTAGTTAGGCTGGGTTGGACTTAGTGGAGACAGTCGCTCGGGCTTAGAGGCGTGACAGAATGGTATCAGAGCCGACCCGGGACAGTGATTGGGCTCGCGGACCAAGGGCTGTTGACCCCCGGAGTTCCGATCACCTACCGGGGGCAAACGATTCTGGGCCGCGACGAGGACGTCGCGAGCATTAAGGGGGGTAGATTGTAATACCCCATAAGTTTGTACCACATCGGTTAGAATAAGAAGATTTGAAGCCTTAATAAGCAAGAGTTTTACTACTCAAGTCCAACAGGAATTGAGCTTAGTGGGGACAGTTGCAGGTTTTATCGAGAGAGTTGCCATCACTTTGGGTTCAGTCTTCAGTGTGGACGATGCGTTTCAGCAAAACAGTCTGCAGTGCTCTACGGGGTTCCCTTAGAATTACCTACATATTCATCTGCTTTGGAGTGAGTATGTATGACTCATACTCAATGTTATCAGAACCAGATCGAACCGGCGGTCCGATATGAAACCGAATAGATATAAAGATCGAGATGTAAATGAACTTGGTATAATTAGTCGGTTTTAACGAACCGTTCAATTTTTGGAGAACCGTCTGGTCTACCGGATTACCGACTCAATATTCAAAAATGGAGAAAAACGGGAAAAAAAATCCTAAATCGGTAAATTCAGCTAGCCAGTCTCCAGATTCTAAGACTATTCATCATCCATTGCTTCTTATGAGCCTCCTTAATCATCAACGATCAAAACGACGACTAAACCACCATTTTCACAAACTCTCTATTCTTGATTGTAAGAACTCAGTACTTCTTCTTCCGCAATTAACCCCCGTATGGGTCTGTGTTATGTAGGACTTTGACTAGATTGCAGCGATTAGAGAGATAGATGTCGCATGTGAGATTGCGAAAACTTTAGAGACACCTTATTTTTCCACACATGATTGTTACGATTCAAATCGATCGTAACTATAATTCAAACAAAAAGATAGAAAATTATAGGGAGAAGTTGATCAGATTTAAAGGGAGGTGATTTCAGAGGAACATCAAGCAGAAGAGAAGATAGGGGAAGAGCAAGAAGAAAAGCCGCAGCCAAAGATTGAATTCAATTCATTATCCTTCTTCTTTATGTCGCAATACAAACTCACATATAAACCTAAATAGCTGATATAAATTTAACCCGCAACTATTCATTAATTCAACTTTAACTTCAAACTACTAAACTCATTAATTAAAACATATATTATATTAATATCGTAACATTGCCTACCCCTTAAAACACACATTTTCTCAAGGTATCGAGGACCATTAAACCCATCATAAACCATTAAACCCATCATAATCCTGAATAAGAGCAAAAAAAAGGTAAAATGTAGCTTAAAAGTTTCTCGGATCGTTGAAACCGTAGTAGCTCTTCGTAAGTGTCCATCCAAGCATTCTTCTTCTCTTGATAGAAGTTTTACAAAATATTAGAGAATGTAGCTCATAATCTTTGGAGAGATGAATCGATGTCAGTAGAAGCTTGAGGAGCATAAGTCGCATCTGAACCGGAATGCCCAGGGTAAGCATTGCATTCCAATACAGGTCTTCATATGCAGAATTGATGTATGACATGTGTACATCACAAATGTTGAATTCCGCAGTTGTCCTTAAGGTCCATTAGAGCCATCAATTTGGATTGAAGTGGGCTTTAAGGGAGGAAACTCGGACTCATCAGAACTTATACCAAACTCTATATCTGAGCTGAAACAGGTACATGCATCCTCATTTCTCTGAATGACATGGCGAGGAAGTAATTCATCAAAATCAGATAATACATTAGAGACAGGATCCCAATTCGTTCCTCCATTTTCCTTAACACTATACTGTTGGAATTAAAGGATAATCACTACAGATACAAAAATGAGGTACATGCTATGCAACTAATTACACATCGGATAGGGTGCACATACCTACAATGCTTTCCGTAGCCCCAGGAACGTGAAAGGGAGTTCGCGGTCCAACGGACCGCTCCCGCAGGAACTCTGATCAAGGAGTTACATGCGAGGAATGATCTCTACAGCAAAGCCTCTTTTTAATTCTTCACTAGGATGAATCTCCAGGTTAATTGCTCGAAGCAATTTGGCACCTCCTTCTTTATAGGGTTCGTTGTATCTAGGGAGGAGAGATTTATTTTGTCTCAACACTAAGGAGGAAGAGTGATTAACCCTGAATAATTATCTGACATCCTCTATTTATAAGTGGAGGTGGGCAAAACTCTCATAGGATGCCCACCTCAAGTTTCGGGCGGCCAAGCATTATTGGAGGCCCAATTTTTGGCATCTCATGTCAATTGAGATTTTAGGCTTAGCCC
Source organism: Clarkia xantiana subsp. parviflora (assembly GCA_036873135.1). NCBI lineage: Eukaryota > Viridiplantae > Streptophyta > Magnoliopsida > Myrtales > Onagraceae > Clarkia > Clarkia xantiana. Next base: position 31,010,383 of record JAPTYO010000004.1, read on the forward strand.
TAAATCCCTAATGTAACATTACCCAATTACATAGGTGTTGGGCTTATATTAAATGGCTCCTATTACGGCGGCCCATTCACCTAATGCCAACAGCTCTCACACGCCGGAATGGGAGGGTGCCTGTTAATATGTTGTCGACCAACACATCAACATTTATTCTTCGATCCAGTCCAGCTTCTGAATTGTTCATACGTGGTTCGCTGTGCGACCGGCAGACACAATGAACATCGTGCTACTCATCGGTTAAGAGTTTTGTACCGTTCGCGGAAGTTGATTCCCAACCCGTTATAGACATGTTACTTCTCTGTGCCGCGCTATATGCCGCGCTATATCCCAGGTCAACTGTTATTCTCCAATTGCCTAGTTTCCACATATGAACACTTCTCCATGGCATCTGTACAAGTATTCACAACCTTCAACTAATATTCGGTTGGTGGCCACCTAATGAATACGAGAGTCGGGGAATTACAAGTGTACATGACCATCCTCATTGCTCATATCCTTAGTCAAACTCAACTGATTTCCAGTATGTGGTCACTGGGCCTTTTTGTTCGGGGCACTGTGTTCGTACGCCTGGAGACGAACATTGAGCCCAACCTTAGATATGATTTTTTAGTAGTAAGGATACTTCGGGTGCTCCTTCATTAAGCACCCGGGATCAGCCACACGCTCAAGGTGAAGAAGTTTGCGCCCATCAGAATCTCGGAAGATTCCACCTAGCACATCCGAGCCTGACCCCGTGTTCGAACGTGGCACCCGCAGTATGAAGTGCGTGTCGATAGCATTACATGAAATTACATATTGTCAGGAGTGGGGAATTTCATACGCTATCGGTTATTTTCATCTAGCCCATAATGTGGTTACTGACGAACAGAGTTCATCACGGCGATCCGCAAAACAATAATCATGTCGTGTTACCCCGAAACCAAATGATCGTTTTGCTTAACTAGGTTTATCTTTTGAAACACCGTGGTTCTTAGCTGGTCTTGACATGGTAGAGGTTCCCCCTCCATCAAGAAGACCGTGCCAGTGTGACAAGGCAATGCCCACATTCGACGTATTTTATTGGGAGGTCTTACACTCCAACGACTAGTGTATAAAGCGTAAATCCGATGTAATTCAGCCATTATGACGTCGTAATATAATAAACTCAAATTGAAATTCTTTTATTCATATATTATTGGGTTAACAGGTCTTTTGGTCCATGATGTTTGACAACTTTTGGGTTTTGGTCATTTTTAACCTAGTTTTGGTACCATATGTTTGCAGATTTTTTCTAGTTTTGGTCTAACCGTTATATTCCGTCCATTTTTTGACATGTACAAGTCACGTGATCCACCCTAAACTTTCAATTTTGTTCAATTTAGTCCCTCTAATACTTTCCTAACTTTTTTTTTCAATTTAGTCCCGAAGTTTCACAAATTCAATTGGACCTATTGTCCAATTGGGGACAATTTTGAAACTTCGGGACTAAATTGAACAAAAAAAAGGTTAAGAATGTATTAGAGGGACTAAATTTAAAGTTTAGAGTGGATCACGTGACTTGTACATGTCAAAAAATGGACGGAATGTAACGGTTAGACCAAAACTAGAAAAAAATCTGCAAACATATGGTACCAAAACTAGGTAAAAAAAACATCATTGACCAAAACCCAAAAGTTGTCAAACATCATGGAGCAAAAGACCTGTTAACCCTATATTATTTAAAAGCTCAAAATTTGCTGACACAATACATGCCTCCTAAACCCTACGCGCTCCAAGCGTTTTGACATGCTTTTCGAAAACTTCCTTGTATAAAGGTTTTGTCAATGAGTCTGCCACCATATTCTCAAATGAAAAATATTCGAATGTGATTAGTTTTTCTTCTACCATACTTTCGCATAATTATATTTAACATTAATGTATTTCGTCCAACTTTGGTACTTTGGATTCTTAACTGCGCTATCGCTGCTTAACCCGTCCTTGACGTCAAGCAGAGCATTCAATAGTCTCTGTAGCCAAACAACCTCCATTGCATTCTTAGAGAGGGCTACAAATTCGGATTCCATCGTAGATAGCGCGACACATGATTGCTTCTTGCCCATCCATGAAATGACGACTTTAGCAAGGAGAAATACTCCTACTGAGGTGGACTTACGATCATCCGGATCGCCACCATGGTCGGCGTCATTAAACCCAGTCAATTCAAGCTTGCTACCCTCATAGCACAGTCTGTAGTCGGTAATAAATTTCAGATATCGAATAATGCGTTTCATGGCTTGTAAATATTGATATCTAGGGTCTGACTGAAAACGTGCTACTAAGCCCGCAACGTAGCAGATATCCGAAAGAGTGCATTTCATGGAGTTCATCAGACTACCAATCATACTGAGGTACTCCACACTTTTCATCTGTTCACGCTCTGCCTGGTCTTTTGGGCCCTCACGCTTCGACAGCGCGCACCCAAACACTATCGGCGTATCCACAGGTTTGGCATCTTGGAGACTGAACCTTCTCAACAAGTTGTTGATATAGGCTTCTTGAGAAAGACATAGTTTACGAGCAGCCTGGTCCCTCGCAATCTTAATCCCTAGGATGTACGTGGCTTCTCCCATGTCTTTCATCTCGAATACATATCCCAGTCAGGACTTTGATTCATTAAAATAACTCATGTCGTTCGCGGCAATGAGTATGTCATCGACGCAAATAATAGAGACAATCGGCCTTATCTGGTCGCTCCGAGTAGGGTCATCTCTGACGAAATCGATGTTGCTGCAGCTGCTGGTTCGCTCATCTGCCACATCCTCAACGGGGAAGAAGCCCAACGGGCAGCTCTGATGGATCTGCTGTATTGCTACTCCACAACCTATAAAATTAGTCTTGGTTTCACCAAATTTTTCATATTCAACTATAGTAACAACTAAATTCGAGATGGACCATGATTCCAAAATTGAAATTGTAGGTTACTACCTCAGGAACAAAAATCTATAGGATTTCCTTGAATGAGATTGCAACTGATGGGATCAAAATGACGTGGCTTGAAATTCTGGTAATGGACTTCGAGATCTCGCCTAGGGTTGGCTCCTTTAGGTGTCCGTGTCGACCTTGGGGTGACTTAGTTTCCTTTAGGTGCTTTGTGAAAGGCGAGGACCTGAAAAGGGGTGGGGATGACCCCTGATTCCACTCCGAAACTTAAGTCAGTAATGAAATTAATGAGAGTACTTTAAGAAGTCTTTGAAATGTAAGTATATAAATAACGAAAGTGTTTCCCTATTTATAGGGGAAATGTACCGACTTTAAATGGCGGCTACCCTCTTGGGAGGGTTTCTGTCCAGAGTCGGTGTCAGCATGTGACAAGTAGGTCGCCACCTCACCTTTCCTTAGTTAGGAAGGTTTCCTTGTGGCGGTTGAAGTAGGTCGCCACCTGTCCCTTCCTTAAGAGGAAGGGTTTCCTCTAAGGCGGCAAGTCAGGTCGCCAGTTGTCCTTTCCTTAAGAGGAAGGTTTCTTCAATAATACTTGGTTGTCAACTCGACTCTTGCCTTAAGAGAGTGAGTTTGGAGAATGACCGGTCACTGGTCTTTGGTGAGCTTGAATTTCGACCTTCCCAATATTTGGTGTTGACCATCTTTCTTGGTTTGGACATTCTGAGCATGACTAGTCGTCGACCTTTTTTGGGGATCTCGACTTATATGCTCTTGACTTGTACATACTAGTCCATTCTGAAGATCGTAACCTAACACTTGCCCCCGAGACTTGAGTCGTCGGCTTATCATGAAGAAGAGGTCTTAAGTCGAGTATTGATCCAGTAGTTCCCTTTGTTGGACAATATCTCTGGTTGATTTGCCGTCTTTAGACTTTATCGGTGTCTTGAGTCGAGGTTTAGATCCTCAGGCGAGATTAGGATCCTTCCAAATGAATCAGTGATTTGTATTTTTGATTTTCTGACCATTGGAGAGTTTTTGAGAAGTTCAGCAGTCCTCTCGGGATTCTCAATAATAATGAATGCCTTTACTGCGCCAATGAGAGGTCTCCATAGGTAACTTCCTTGATAATATAATCCTGGGTTTTCCCTTAGTATAAATACTGAGGTTTTACCGCAGCCATTCTTATCTTTCCTGGTAGCCTATATTCTCTGTGTATCTTTGTTTTCTAAAGTCTTCGCTTCATTTTTCGTTGGTTAAAGAAGCATGACGACTAGTCCTCATTCAGGTATTCCGAGCTTATTTCTCGCATCCTAGCTTTTGGTGACCCTTGTAATGAATTTCTTCTTTTTTTCTAGCTTTTATCCAGATGCTTCTTCGGAACCAATGGAGTCCTATCCTTCTCATGTCAAGAAGGATGACGATGCCTCTCATGCAAAGGAGGATGGAGATGGGGCGTCTATCAAGACCCCTATTGATGTTGAAGCCATTCCTCCTGTTGAAGAATTGCCCGTGGAGTCTTCACGAGGCAAAGGCAAGGTCGAGCTTCCAACTCATCGCTATCCTACTCGGAGTGGGAACCTCGGTTTTTACAGCTCTTGGTTGAAGATAAAAAGATGTGAAGATTCCTCCTCGTCTTCATCGATTCCAGTGTCTCCTCCCAAGATTTCTTCAAATGTTCCTTTAGATTAAAAAAGGACCGCCCTTTAATTGGGATATGTTACGGAATGCCGCTGTCGAATGCTCAAAAGGCTGGGATCCTTTGAGTCGTATGGGGGGATACCCTCTCAAAGAGGGACATTCCATTGTTGTTCCTGACTTGGCGCTTCATTTATTGAATGCTTCAATCCCACCTTGTGACCGTCTTCGCCTGGAGACGGGAACAGGTGATGTAGATAGAGCTGTGCATCAGCTTCTTTTAAATCAAGTGGAAGTATGTGCCTTTTTCCCCTTTGTCAACCTTCATACTTTTCCCTCCCATTTTAAGTCATTTTCCTCCTTTTCTTTTGTAGGCTTCTCGGGATTCTCTTCAATTTTACCAATTGATGCTCGATCTTCTAAATGAGCTGAGGTTGACTCGGGAAGAACTTCAAGCTTTATCTTCCAAGGATGATGTGGAAGAGATTCAACGTCTCCAAGAGGAAAATGCTAAGTTGAAGGGAGATGTCGCCTGAATGGTTGAGATTTCTGCCAGTCTGGAACGAGATTCTTTAAAGCGTGGTGAGGCTCCTAAGGCTTCTGCTTCTTTAGTTGAAGAATTTCGCGCCTTGTCGGAGAAGATGAGTAAGGAGAATAAAACTCTCTTAGCCGAAAGAACTATTCTTCAGAGGAAAGTCGAGACTTTGGTGATGGAAGTAGAAAGCTTAAAGGCTGTTGCTATTAAATTCATTGGTGACTATAAGGCGAGCCCTGATTTTGAGGCCGACACTACTTTGGCTGCTTCTGATTTGCCCTTTATCTCTTTAAAGGAGATTGTGAGGAATCTGAAAGCTTATCAGCCCGACTTTCCCTTCTCTCGAGTTCCTCTTCTTCAACAATACCTTGATATTCCTTCAGAGAAGAGCGAAGATCCTAAGGTTTTATCGCTATCTTGGGCACATGTTGATAACATTTGAGGTGTTGGTGTTCGAGCCGCTTGTCGAGTTGTCAAGACATTTGAGACTTTATCCTCATTTTAGATATGTTTCCTTGGGCGACTTGTCGATTTAAAGGCGTCGTTCTTCTATTGATTTGTCGACGCGCTTAGGCTTTATTGTCATCTTGTGCACATAATGTCGACAATCGATTTGTAGACGCCATTCTTCTGTCGAGTTGTCGACGCGCCTAGGATTTATTGCCATCTTGGGCACATAATGTCGACAATCGATTTATAGATGTCATTCTTCTATTGAGTTGTCGACGCGCCTAGGCTTTATTGCCATCTTAGGCACATAATGTTTACAATCGATTTATGGGCTTGATTCTTCATCGAGTTGTCAACGCACCTAGGCTTTATTGCCATCTTAGGCACATAATGTCGACAATCGATTTGTAGATGCCATTCTTTTATCGATTTGTCGACGCGCCTAGGCTTTATTGCCATCTTGGGCACATAATGTCGACAATCGATTTATGGGCTTGATTCTTCTATCGAGTTGTCGACGCACCTAGGCTTTATTGTCATCTTGGGCACATAATGTCGACAATCGATTTGTAGATTCCATTCTTCTATCGAGTTGTCAACGCGCCTAGGCTTTATTGCCATCTTGAGCACATAATGTCGACAATCAATTTTATGGGCTTGATTCTTCTATCGAGTTGTCGACGCACCTAGGCTTTATTGCCATCTTGGGCACATAATGTCGACAATCGATTCGTAGACGCAATTCTTCTATATTTTATTGATAGTAATTCTTTAGGAAAAAGGAGCCTCAAAGGGCTATATTCATTCACTATTTCATGAATATTACGTCAAAAAGAAACTTCGAGATATTGGTCATAAATATAAAAGAGTATTCCTTAGAAATTTTATGACCTCTCTGGGGGTCGTGTCGTCGTGTAATAACAATGGCGTGCCATAGTCTGGTCACCCCTAACCTCTCACATCCCCCGAGGTGTCAGAAATCTCATGATTTGATGGGAATTCGAAGGTATAATTCGGTGTGGTTGAGGGTGGTTCTTCCAATGATGGCGTTGTAGGCGGAAGAGGCGTCGACACTACGAATGACACGTCGATCATTAAGGTTTTATCCTCTTCTCCCAAGATTATTGGTAAACGAATAGCGCCCATAGGGTAGACGGTTTCTCCTGTGAACCCTGTTAGGGGGAAGCTGACTCTCTTTAAATCTTTTTTTGGTGAAACCCAATTATAAGAAGGCTTCATAAAAAAAGAATATCAGTTGAGCTTCCACTGTCGATAAGGACCCTTTTGACTTCATAGGCTGATATGATGTGGGTGATCACCAGGGCATCTTGATGAGGTTGATCTATCATTAAAAGATCGTCTGTCGTGAAACCGATAGTTTCTGAGTCAGGATCTTGGGGTCTTTTTACCATTATGGCTGCCGTGGATAACTGGGCAGCATACACCTCTCGAGTCGAATTTTTCTCGCCACAAGATGCAAATCCTCCCGCAATGACATTCACTACTCCTCTTTGGATAGGAGCGGTGTGATTATGAGGTGGTGAGCTAGAACCTTCTATAGGGCTTCTATTCCATTTTTTGGGGGTGCTAGTCGATTTCTCTACGAATTTTAGCAACTTTCCTCTTTGAATAAGGGCTTCAATATCTTGCCTTAGAATAGTGCATCCATTCGTATCATGCCCCCGAGTGTGATGATATCGACAATAGTCGTTGTAAGCATATGGTGATGGGCGTCGTAATTGGTAGCCCATAAGATGTATAGTTTACCTAAGCAAATTAGGTACATGTCACATTAAGGTAATTGGGCTAGACCCAAATCGCAATTGACATGAGAGGCCCAAAATTGGGCCTCCCTATGCATGGTGGCCAGCCGAAATATTGGAGTGGGCAAAGTGGACTTTTGTCCACTTTGCACCTCATATAAATACATGGTGTTAGGGGATTTTCTGGGTTAATCACTATTTTCCTCATTAGAGTGTTTTAGAGAGAAAAAACCTCTACCTCACACAAGGGTTTCGGCTGAACCTATCCACCACCAAAGGGTGTGCCAGTTTGCTTTCTAGCAAACACTCCAGAGATCTGTCCCCTGCCAAGAATCGATCAGAGACTTTGCTGTGGAGAACATACCACGTAGGGATTCCTTAACCTGAACCTCTACGGGTGCCGACCGGAGGATCGTGAACTCCCCGCAAGAAGGATCTTGAGACTACAGAAAACGTTTGAGGTATGTGAGAATCTTTCGCTGCGTAATTTCGATTACTAGCATGTACTATGATTTAGTATCTGTAGTGATTACTCCCCGTAATCTAACAGTGGTATTAGAGCTTGTATTAGGAGTTCGTGATTTTGATAAATTGATGTTCTTGAAAATTTAAAATTTTCGGACCGAAATTTTTAAAAGAAATTTAAAAATTTCGAATTTTTATGTTTATGGTGGTCCGAAATTTTCATGATGTTCTTGGTTAATTTGATGTTCATGATCTTCAAGAAAAATGTGATATTTATCAAAATCAAATATTGGGTTTTAGATCTTATTAAATTTTGATCTTGAAATTTGACCACTTGTTCCCAATTTAGTGTTTATTTGCCGAAACCCTAGTGATTTACAAGGTAAAATTTTTAATTTCTTAGACACTAAGGGATAAATTTCGGCACAAAAATTAAAATTATATTGTTTACCATATTTTAATTTTTATTCTAGGTAACAATATATCTATAATTGGGAACATTATGATAGATTCACATTAATATACAGAAATATATATAACTATCAATATATCTAAATATTTACATAGGTTAAATATATTACTGATAGATTTTAGTTACCTAAAAGATTGAGAAAATATATTGTTAATATATGTTTCCCTATTTAAGATATTGACAATAAATAATATATACATATTTATATATAGGTGCCAATTTTTACATATACATATATATATATATATATTGTTGATTGATTTAATCTTAAAGATAGAATCTTGGAAATAAATTTATATATGTTTTAATTAAGGTCCGGAATTTATATATATAAATAACCTATGAAAGGTCTGAATTTTGACCCATGTTAACCGAAGAGGTCTGAATTTTTAAAAGTTAATTTGGAATGTCTGAATTTTCAACTTTGTTGAACTTTGGTTTTCCGTCCATTTTTAAGGTCAAATTTAACAGAATTGCGTGAAATGACACTTTTATCCCTTTTAATATTTTTTTAATTTAATACCTTATTTGAGAAACTGTGAAATGACAAAATTACCCCTGGAGTCAAATTAAGAAAATGATTTTTTTTGCTTTAAAAGGGCATTTTCGTCTTTTCAGGTCAAGCATGTGAGGGGCACACTTTGGTCGGAGGGAATTTTCAGGATTTAAGTTTATTTCCTGTCACATGTCAAGCATGTGACCGAATTCCGTTAGTTTTAACGGCAAATATTGACGGAGACCTCTTATATCAACAAATTTGAAAATTCAGACCTTCCAAATTACCTTTTAAAAATTAAGACCTCTCCGGTTAACATGGGTCAAAATTTAGACCTTTCATAGGTTATTAACCCTTATTAATATTGTAAATTATTTTATATAATTAATATTGCTTGGTGGCTAAGTTAAATATTTTAATGGACTTTAAAACCATACTTGGGCCACAAGTAAACATTTCGGCCCAACCTTTCATATTTTAATTATTGGGCCGGTCCAATGTGTCAAACCAGGACGAATTAAAAACGAACCGGATTTTCTCAATCGGTTCGACCTATTCGGATCGGACCGGGGTAACTAAGTGGATCTAACCGAATCGATTTTGTGTGTTGAACCAAACAAGACCCTATTTTTAATTGGACCGGTTCGGACCGAACTAGATTTTAAAATTAAAACCGGACCGAACCGAACCGGATTTTAAACCGGACCAAACCGGATTTTAATGGACCGAACCAAACCGGACCAAACCGGACCGAAATTGACTGAACCGAAATGATTTTCAAGTCAATTAAATAGAATAGGATGGTCAAGTTTTAAAATCCAAATGTTTTGAACCTAAAATGGCCTACACGGTGCTGAAGGGTTTATTGTTATTTACATAACGATAAAACCTTTATGCCTTGTTTCGATTATGGGGATGGATCTCAGAGATACATGTTTTTGGGACAGGATTAATTAGAGGGCTGAATTGTAATTTTTTATTATTCAATAATATATATTTATGCATGATTAGAAATGTTGTCTTGACTAAGTTAAGCTAGCTGGATATTGCATGTTATGGGCAGAGCCTTGGTTAAATATATGGTATGTCCACTAGGATAGACATGCTGTGATGGTTGAGAAAGCCTAGGATTCATGTCTAGGATGTTGCGTGATTGAATATAAGCATGAATTGCAAATCAGCCCCTAATGTTTAAAATTATTTTAAAATCGAAAACCAGTCGCCAAATATGTATGATTGTTGTGGAATTTTCATGTTTGACACGTATGCTAGGATGTTGAGGATGTAGTTGCATTTGATAATTTACTTGGAAGTAGAATTATGTATGCAAGCATCTGTTCCTCGGAACATTAGACGCATGACACGTAAGCATGATTGTGGTTTGTATAACAATGTTACTTGCGTATGATAATTTACATGGATAGTAGAATTATATATGCACGAGTGAATTCATCAGAATGTTTTTCCAAAATAAAAAAAGGGCCTTGGGAAAGCCAAGATCGAGTATGCTTGTTTTAAAACTTCCGTTCCGGCAATTTATGATTAAAACCGTTTTAAAAGACTGACTATTGGATTGAAAACGACGCTAATGTGAACTCTTTCACAACCATCTTCCATTGGTTTACTGGTGGTCGGTTGGTTTAGATGACTGAGGAATCACTATTTGTCGGATTCAATCTTAATAGATATCTGGTGTATGCAATTTTTTCTCGCAATTCTTTCTCAAAATGTTATTGTCTCCCTGATTTTGCTTGATTATCAGTGTGTTAGTTTTCATGGCTAAACCGATACAGTTCTACGAACCTCGCAACCTGGACGGCATGGATTATGATGCTCGAAGAGACAATGTTATGGATCTCCTGATCGCTGCGGATCTTGACGATCAAGTCAATCCGACGGCGAAAAGGATAAGCCTGGACGAATATGGAAACCTCCATGAGAGCAACAACAAGAAAAGGTTGAGGAAGGATCGTAATGCACATGAGTTGATCATCTTGCAGCTGACAACATAAGTAGAAGGAGAGTTTATACAACTCGGCGCATTGCATCTTTGGTGTGCCATATACCTTCGCTTCGGTAAGGGTAAGGCCGCTGAAGCTAGAGCCTTAATGACAGAATACTACAGTGTGCGGTGACGGTGTAATAGCCTATCATGATCCCGCTGATGAGTTAATGTAAGGACAAGGGCTCGGAAAGTAATGAGGATGTTTCCTCTTTCATGGTTTGTTGACGAAAAAAGGGCTCACGCGTCTGATCAAATTGATTAAGACGACAATAAACCTATTCGAAGCATATGATAAAGAAGGCAAGTTTCCGATAGAACCAGAAGCATTCGATGAAAGATTCATTGATATGCTAAAATGCTTGGCAACCCCCGGCAACAAAAGGTCTAAACGTTGAACTGTACCTTCACGGTACAACTCGGTTAAGACGACCTGTCCATCATTCTTCTTCGTGACTGCTTCAAGTTTGAGATCTGAGACCCCAGTATTGTTTATGTTGGTTTTTATTTCCTATTATTCATTTTGTTTGAATTCTGGTTGTTATTGTTTCAGAATTATTGAATAAAGTAGTTACCATTCGATTTGAAATGAGTTCTACTTATCAAGATTAATTTACTCGTCTAGAAACGAGATCGATCCGAAAAGTTAGTAAACCGAAGCAATAAGGCTATTAGAAATAGCTGAATCAAACAACTCCATACATTCTCTCAAACATCTAATTCTTTGAGTAAAATCAAAATTCCATTAAAATCCATTGATTGCGTAGTTCTATGAACGAACCGGTTGTAAATCTTTATTTATTGTTAAGTACTCCATTGAATGAAATAAACTATAATGGTAATCATGTTTGAAACTGATTGGATTAAATTGAATTAAATTCATAAATGAAACAATTTAAGCAAGAGTTAAAACTTTGGTAAAATTGCGTTACGCGCCAGTGGACCTCGAAAAGGGAACACATCGTTTCAAAGTATGAGTTTAATAATGAAGTGTTTAAATAATGATGTGCTGAATTTTCGTCTACATTCCTTCGGAAATAACTTATTGATAATCTTTACATCGGTAAGAAGAAGGCTTCAGAAGCTACCACGACCTTGTAAAAGTATCGAATGACGCATAAGGTGAAAACCGGAAATGCTCAGTTCGGAGATGGGATAAAATCTATGAGATAAGTTTGCAAACGAAGAAGGATGAAGTCGGTTAAACGATTTTCCTTCAGTACGCCTTGAACGAAAAGTCAAGCTAGGCATTCAAATCAAATCAAACACTTTTGGAAGCATAGTCTATAACCATAATGTTGGAGTCACTTGATCAGCTGTTCCCCAAAGGATGATGATAAGTGATTCACATTCATGTAAGACTGTGTTCACTAAAATCGGTAAGAAACACCGCCATAAAAAGGCTGAAGAATGATAATGAATTAAATCATATCACCGTGTGATATTAATTTGCGTATTAAACACGTATTTAGGACAAGAGTATGTAGACTACTCTTTGAAAGTACACGTTTACAACTTAAAAACATGGTACCGTTGTCGAACATGTGACATTACATACTTGAGGACGAATTTTCTGATGCATTGACAATTCTAGAATAATGAGTCTTGATCAAATCAGGAGCAAGATATTACGATATCAGGTCCCACTTAATTCGAGTGGGAGAGATTTGAACCAACAACTTGAGTGAATGACATGGTAAATGGTAAATGATAATGGGAACATTTTCATAATAAATCCAGTGGGAGGGATAAACACCTACCACATGTAATCACTGTTGCTGTTTGGACGAATCAAGTTGAACCTGATTATCGTAATGCTGAACCAGGATTGCCACAACTACCTATACTACCCATTGTTCCCAGTGGGACTGATCCGACTAACTTGGTTCCAGATCCTAGTGATCAAGGAATTCATATTGGAAGTAAAACTCCGAGACCGAGAAGTCGTTCAAGGAAAGTTAATGGTTATGGTTCAAGCACTGCTCTTGTGCCCAATAAAATTAGTGCTCCGATAAGAAGTGTTATTTCGAGTGGGAGAATTGATCCCAATTGGAAGAAATGCTCCGATAACAATAAGAGGCATTATTCCGAGTGGGAGAGATGTTAAGACTCAAAGACGGGATAAACAAGCCTAGAAAAAAGTCAAAGGCATCGAACTTCTCCATAGAAGTATCCCATCTAGAAGAGTGATGACCTCACTCTAACAACTGTTGGCCTGCATTGGAAAGACCTCAAGTGGAGAAATGGAGGAAAATAATAAATGAGAGAGATCGCCTAAATGAAAGTCATTATAGTCTATAGTTGATTTACCTGCTAAGCACAGAGGCATAAGGATACTGTGAGTCCTAAAGAAGGCTCACCATAGATGGAAAAGGTCGAGCGATACAAAGCTCGAACTATTGCGAAAAGCTGTACCCAAATTCACGGAGTGGACTTTGACGAAACAAACTCACCAATTTTGCGTAAGACCACGGTATGGGCCATTCATGGTCATGGTCGCATGTATCGATTTCGAACCTCACCAAATGAGTATTAAGACCGAATTCCTCCTCGGAAACCTGGAGGAAGAGATCTACATGGAGCAACCAGAGGGTTTCATGACTCCTGGTAACGAACGTAAAGTTTGTAAACTCCAAAGGTCCATTTATGCTCTTAAACAGTCGTCTCGGCAATAGTACCGCAGATTCCACGAGGAAATCGTAGGAAACGGATTTGTGAATCTTCACGAGGATCCGTGCGTGTATTATAAGACCTCCGGTTCAAGTATGTCATCTTAACCTTATACGTAGACGACATACTCATTGCCGCAAACGACGTGAGTTTTATGAACAAGTCAACGTCCTGGTCGACATCTGCATTTTAGATGAAAGACATGGGAGAGGCCACGTATATCTTAGGCATTAAAATTGCTAGAGATCGAGCTACCGGAAATTGTTTCTATCTCAAGAAGCTTATATCAACAAACTGTTGAAAATATTCAGATTACAGGATGCCAAACCCGTGGATACGCCGGTAGTGTTTGGGTGCGCACTGTCAAAACGTGACGGCCCCAAGAACCTGGTAAGCGTGAACAGATGAAGGGCGCGGAGTATTTAAGCATGGTCGGTAGTTTGATGTACTCCATGCAATGCACCCGTCCGAATATCTGTTACGCCGTGGGCCTAGTAGCACGTTTCCAGTCAGATCCTGGCTATCAACATTTAAAGGCTGTAAAACGAATAATTTGTAATCTGAAAGGTACTGCCGACTACGCACTGTGCTTTGAGAGCAAGAAGTTAGAATTGACCTATTACAGTGACGCCGACCATGGTGGCGATCCGGATGATCGTAATTCCACTACAGGGGGAGTGTTCCTCATTGCTAATGCCGCCATTTCATGGACGAGCAAGAAGCAAACATGTGTCGCGTTGTCCACGATGGAATCATAATTCGTAGCTCTCTCTAAGAAAGCACAAGAAGTCGTCTGGCTCAAAAGGCTTCTAACTGCACTGCTTGGTGGCGATGTCGAGAATAAACCTGTGAAAGTCTTCTATGACAGTCAAGCAGCCATTGCGGCAGTTAAGAATCTAAAGTACCATAGTAGGACCAAACACATTGATGTGAAATATTTCTATGCTAAATATATGGTAGAAGACAGTATAATCACTATGGAATACTTGTCCACTGATAATATGATTGCGGACCCATTAACTAAACCACTACGCAGGGAGATATTCGAAAAGCACGTAAAACTGCTTGGATTGCGTAGAGTTTAGAAATGGCATGTATCTGTGATAACATTTTGATATTAGAAAGTTACATTTTGTAAGTGAAAGAATTGCAACTGAGTTTATAATCAATCGACGTCATAATATTTTGATTACATCATATTTACGGTCTATAAACTAAGTTGTAGGAGGACGCAATCCTCTGCCAAACTATGTCGAATGTGGGACTTACCTCGTCACACAGGTACGGTCGTCTTACGGTGGAGGGATGCCTCTATAGGCAAGACCGGCTAAGAATCAGGGGGATAAACTTGATTAAGCAAGACGATTATCTAGTTTCGAAGTAATTCGACAGGATCTTCGTTTTGCATATCGCCGTGATGAGCTTCATTCGTCATTAAACCACATTCTGGGCCAGATGAGAATCTGTGATAGCATGATTGACATATCCATTTCCTGTCAACCCAAAAGGTTTAGGTATGCTATCAACGCGTGCTTCATACTACGTGTTTCGTCCTGCTCTCCGTTCGACGTCGGGCAGTCGAATCTTCGGGTTATATCTCTTGTCGGGTTGGATCGCCTGGACTGCGCTCTAAACCACACTTGTTCTTCCGACCTGCACAAAGGGCGGTAACCAGCACAGAGAAGGGGGTGGTGCTGGTTGAGCCCTCTCCAACGCTCAAGTCAAAATCCGGGTTTTTAAAGAGAGAAAGTTCTAGAGAGAAGTCAGAGCATTCCCCAGCCAATTTCGATTAACCTTGTAAAATGAGTGGCCTAAGCTCCTATTTATAGAGAACTTTAAAACCGACCCCGGTTTTCAGAGCGGTCCGACGACGGTTTAAAGGAAAATGTGAACCATCAGTCGGTTTGATCAAGGCTGGCTTTGGAAAACTCGGACTAAGTGTTTTAGACGTATCGGGGATACACGCGTGCCGCCCATAGCGATTCGGACCACGTCGAGTTGGCAATCCGGACCACGTCGGGTATCCCAACTCGACGTGGTCCAAGTACGGCGAAGCCAAGTACGGCGAAGCCACCCCAAGGCAATCAATAAGGTAGGCAATGGCAGCCTCAACAAAAGAGACCTTTCCCAATAGACTTCCAGAAAGCCAGGGAGATCAACCTTGCGGAATGCGTTCCCTTGAACGCACCTTTGTCTGTCATCCTGAAAGTGATGAAGGAAAACAAGATGTGGAGGGAGCCATTCAACTATCGTAAAGGTCCATTGGGAAAGGAGGAAGGCAAGTGGTGTGAAAACCACGAAGTTTTTGGGCACGAAACAAATGATTGTGTCAGCTTAAGGCTACGCATAAACAACTTCGTCTTGAAGGGTGAGATGAAAATTATGTAGATCAAGGGGGAAACCGCCCCAAGAAGGCCCAGGCACAGTCCTCATCCAAAAACAAAGGAAAACAGAAAGTGAATGACAACCCACCTCCGGCAAAGCGTGGCGTGATAAACGTCATCCATGGAGGGCCAGCAGCAGGAGGTAGCATATCTAACGCTAGGGATGTCTACACATCTCAATTGCAGATTTTGCCTATGTTCGGAAAGAGGCGTCAACATGAAAAAGACGATGTCGTCATCGAGTTCTCGAATGCGGACAAGAAGCACATAGTCTATCCTCATGACGACGCGCTTGTCATTTCAATGGACATCAACATGTAAGACGTACGACGTATCCTAGTAGACGGAGGAAGCGCTGCCCACATCCTACATGTCAAAGTGCTCGAACAATTGGGGAAGACGGTGGCTGATCTCTCTCCTGGAACATTCCTATTGGTAAGTTTTGCAGGCGCTGCAACTTACCCCCTCGGGATGCTCACGCTTCCTGTAATCTTGGGCGAAGGATGGAAGGCGCTGTATATCGACGTCACTTTTGTGGTCGTAAAGGCCTTAGGAGCGTACAACGGGATCTTGGGAAGAACAACCATCAACCCATATGAGATCGTACCATCTACCGTTCATCAAAAAATGAAGTTCCCGACGCCACATGGGATCGGCGAGGTGCTCAAAGATCAATCAGCCGCACGCAAGTGCTATGTCAATGCTTTGAGAAGAATGCAACAAGTTTCCATAGCCATGGTTGATGTTGGCAAGAAGAGAAGGATGTCCACCCAGAGTGGTGACGATGAAGGAAGGGAGCAAGAGACAACCCCGGCTTCTCTGTTCGATAAGATGCTTTTCCCAACACTGCAAAGTTTTTGGGATGTCAGGCAGAATCAAGGAGAGCCACTAATGGCTTACTTCAGGAGGTTCACCCATAATGACGCTATGCTCAGGGCACCAAAGAAAGAAGTGATCAACGCATTCTTCGTGAACATGAATGCCCCATCGTTTCTACTGTTCGGAAGAACATATGGGTGGCGAACAACCGTTACGATGGCAGACCTGAAAGATAAGCTCGAGACAGCAATCGCGATCAAGTAGGAGCTACGATGGGAGGAACAAGCTCCCAACCAGCAAAGAAGAAGCAGAAACTTAGACTATGACCATGTCTTTACGCCTCTGAACGTAGTCGTTGAAGAGATATTCGTCAAGCTCCTAGAGAACAAGTTTCCCCATCCGCTCAAGACAAAGACTGCTTTCTTAGGGAAGGATATTGAAGATTGGTGCAAGTACCACAAGACGTGGGGACATAGCACGAACAATTGCCTCTCCTTGAGGATGGAGACCGAGGAGCTAATTCCGCTTGGCGCATTAAGAAGTTATGTTGCGCATGACAACACTGACGCATCAATAAGTCGACCTTGAAGGCGATAAACCCGACATCTATCTTCTTTTCTACTTATGATTATCTACTTCCAATGTTTATAGATTAGGCTACAGTTGTACTCTAAGTGTAGCTTCTAGTAGCACTACATCTAGGAAGGAATGATCAGTTGACGCCTTCCCCCAAAAACCCATTGTACATAAATCAATTATCTAATGAAGTCAATGTGTCTTCGTAGGTACATTTCTATATCGCACAACCTATTTTGGAATAACGCCAAGTAAAGGAACATGCGCATATTACTCAACAACAATACAAGCTAACATGCTATGTACAACAAAAGACTTATATTAAACAACGCCGACATGCCAATTATCGACATCAACAAGGAACTTATAAATGTTCTCCGTCCATATTGGTGTCTACTTCAAACAAGCGTCGACAACGCACTATATCTTGAATTTAAAACAATATTTTCTATAAGTGTCATGCTGCTACCCTCGTCAGGGCAACCACGTGTTCACAACAGCTATTACTCAGCATGCTGCGAGACCCTCTTGTTAGAGCGGAATCCTCATGTTCATAAGTCACTCCCTATACTTTGACAAGGACACGACAAACTCGGCATGCTGCGAGATCCTCTCTTTAGAGCGAAATCCTCATGTTCATAGCCATTCCCTGGTTTTAAAAAAGGATGTGGCAACAGGTGGGACTGATCACCCCATCGTGGCGGAAGTCCTCTTATTAGACGACAACCCCACACATCTACAAAATATGTACATACCTCTTAAGGGTCCATACGCCATGAAGATACATTCATTGATAGGATAACTTCATGTACACTCAAAGTATGTACATCCCTCTTAAGGGTCCATACTCCATGAAGATACATCCCTTTATTTGGGTAGCTTCATATATATACGCTAGCAGGAGCGCACCCTGTTCGGAAAACTCACCAAACCGACAAGTCGAGTCTTGTACAACGCTCTCTTGCCCGTGAGAAAATAACGGAATAAAATACACCAAATTCAGCAAGTAGTGTCTTGCCACAACGTCGCCTTGGAGTGGACCAAGAGACGGGAAAAACTGCAAGTCGCTCTAACGCGGTCTTGTACAGCCCTCCTGGACTAACCATGGAGAGGTGCAGTAGTATCGCAAGGGGAAGTACGGGGCTAGCCATGGAAAGCCTTGCAACAACGTCGCGCGAGGTGTGCTCAACCGACGGATGGAAAAACGCATAGCATAGAGCAAGTAGCGTCTTGCCACAACGTCGCCTTGAAAAGGTTCAAGAGACGGTAAAAACTACAAGGCGTATTCATACGACCTCTGTCCTAACCAAGTTGAGGCGTAGTAGCATCGCATGGAAAGTACGGGGCTAGCCATGGAAAGCATGCAACAACGTCACGCGGGGAGTGCCCAATTGACGGATGGAAAAACGCACCAAATACAACAAGTAGCGTCTTGTCACAACGTCGCCTTAGAGTGGAACTAAGAGACGGTATAAACTAAAGTCTTGCTTAGCCAAGACGACACTACTACATT
This sequence comes from Clarkia xantiana subsp. parviflora, assembly GCA_036873135.1. Lineage (NCBI taxonomy): Eukaryota > Viridiplantae > Streptophyta > Magnoliopsida > Myrtales > Onagraceae > Clarkia > Clarkia xantiana. The sequence goes on from JAPTYO010000004.1 coordinate 31,029,067, forward strand.
CCAAAGGACAATGCCAAGCGCATTACTACTCTGCGTCCTTAGGTGATATCACCTATACACAACATATGTTCGATCTACTTACTATGCCATGCCTTGAAGTTAAGTCAAGAGGGGCACTCGATTCACTCATTACGCCATTCTTTGGAGTTATACCAAGTCTGCGCATACGACACATAGCGACGTTCGTCCTATTGTCGCAACTACGGATGTTATATCCACTACAACAAGGAATTAACATCCTATCATGCAAGTCCAATTTACACGGACAACTACGATAACGCAATGTATGAAATATTACTAACAAGTTATCATGCATCTCTACTATCATAATATCAGTTCTAAACGACAAGTTCCAAGCAAGCAAAATTTAAAGGTTCAAAGGATAAACACCTGGAGAAACCTCAACCCAAACATGGGGAGCAAAACCTATGTACAAGAGTTCGATATATGCATAACACTCAACCAGATGCCACATGTGACGGATCAACACATGCGGCAGGCACGGGGGAAACCACCATGGTCTCAGGACTCGTAACAACAACGTCGACCTCACCATCATCACCGAACAACATCTCGTAGTTCGGCAAATCATCTCCCAGTATGCGTAAAGCCTCAACATGTCCGACTACAAAATCAACATACGGGCTCAACTCTCCAAAGAGGAAATCAGGGGCGAGTATACTCACCGTGCGAATGTAGTCTTCCGCAAAGCTCTGCGTCGTCAAGTTAGCCTTCTCGGTAACCAAGGCATCAAAAGCTGGGGTAGAAGGATACTCAGCAAGACCTTCAAGCCTACCCGCCTGACGTCCCTCGTTACGAGCGGCAAGCAGTGCCAACTCGTGGGCATTCAGATCCTCAGTAATCTTCTTCTCCAGTGCAACAACCTCAGCTTCAAGCTCAGTGAGGTGAATCTGGCTAGAAGAATGACGAGCCACAAAATCTGCTGCCTTTGCTCTAAACACGCGCACCTTCTCCTTGGACTGAGTAAGCTCACGACAAACAGTCTCACACTTCTCCTCAGCAGCACGCTTCTCGTCCATGAGCTCCATCACAAAGGAGGACATGTTCACATAGTGAGAGACAACATGTAAAGGAACAAATCAAGCAACAAGGAAGGAATCATAACAAGCGCTACGTACGTATCTACAAAAATTCATGAAAGTAAAAACAAACACTTATAGGAGCAAATGTTGCAAGCGCACCCTCGACGTACGTATGCGCTTCCTCATTGTTCGAAGGTCGGATTTTCCTATCGCTAGAGGAACACACCTGTGAAGAACATGAACCCCTACCTCAGGCATGCTAAGCTTGGATCCCTTAGCAAACCAAGGTCCATCAGCCGTTAAAGGAGTCCAATCATCTCCATTGATGTTGCCCGCAAGGGGACGAATCAGGTCAACGCGCCCAAGCGCGGGAAGAGCTGCAAAAGCATACAACAACAAGGCGTTAACAACAAGCAAAATTATCTAAGTATAGCATAAGGAAGGAAGGTGTAAGATACACACCTCGACGAGGAGCGCTCTCCTCCGTAGGTCGGTCCCTCGACCGGGGGGCAGAAGGCACCGCTGTCCGACCTTTAACTCCTTTCCCTTTGTCATGGCTCTCGACGCCCTTCCCTTTATCGCGAGAAGGAGTCTACGAGGTCGTCCCAGCTTTGGAGCACTTAGGATCACTTGAGGGACGTGCCCCAGCGTCAGACCTCTTGGAAGACGGAGGAGTAGGCAAGTTTGTGACACGCGCAACACGTTCGGTCACGAGTGAGGAGCGACCTGCAAACAAGACAAGAGCAATATAAGAACAAATTATACAAGTGGTACTTAAAGAAAAAGGAAGTACCAAGAAAATAACTTACTCATCAACCCCTTGCCTCGTCCAGGCGCGGACGCTCCAGGAGTAGCGGGGGCAGGAGTGCACGTCACCCTTCCAGCTGAAGAGGCACTGTTCGCAAGTCGCGACTGTAAAGACGAGCGTTTTCCTTCAAGCCAACCTACATCAAAACATGATAAAGAGTTATAAAGATCTATGGCATACCAAAGGATCTTCAGGGGAAGGCACATGAATCCCTGGGTCAGTCAACTCCTGATCAGACGCGCGCATCAAAGCTCGATAAGTACGCACCTTGTGACACTTGTATATACGTTGCATGGTCTTCTTATCTTCCGAAGAAAACTCTGTGAAAGTGGGAGCAGGATCAGCCTCCGAAACATACGCCGTCTCCCAAGTAGTGCCGATGTCATACACAAAGAAGTACTGATGTCGCCAATGTGGGCCATAACGGTCGGCAGCCGCGACAAACCGAGCATCACGATCCCATTGCACGGCCCCTAACCCAAGTTTGGCAAAATACTTCCCTTTCAAAGCAGGCCATTGCATCGTGACGCTGCATAACCATGTCGTATCCGGACAAATAAGCTGACAGAAACAGAGAAAGAGAAGCGTGTAGTAGTGTCATGACTGCGGATGACATTGTACTCTGAAACATGTCCACGCGCGAATCCCCGCGGGCGTGAGCTCTAAGGGCAAAATCTGATAATACTGGCAAAGTTCCACCAAGTCCGATCAATAAGGGAATCGCAGGCCTTCCCGAATCTGAATCAAGTAGACAACCTCCAAGTCCTCCGGAGGGACAGTCGATTGCCCCTGCTTGGCCTTTGGGAGTACATCAAAAGGAAACGAAGCTTCCAAGAATGGATTAAGTCCTGACTACTCCACTCCAAGCTGATACCGAGCTCGATCTATCTGATTGGCCAGATAGTACCGAGATATCACCTCCTTCCCTGGGCCAACCTCAGACCCAACAAGATGATCGGAGCCGACCTCCAACTCATAATCAGAAACAGTCACGGAATCCTCCTCTACCTCAGTACTTGTATCCGAACGGAAAGTAACATGCGGAGTAGGGATCGAAGACTTATTCATAACTGCAGACAGAGAATAAGTCGAAATGAAGAATCCAAGAACAAGACCTCGTATCACCCTAACCTGCAAACGCAAACAAGACTCGCTCAACACGCGTATGTTCAACCATCACCCAAGTATACGACAAACAATGAGCACTCTCCTTATGGAGACAACTACATGTTTACAAGACTTGTTAGTCTTCACTTTGCATACCAAACATACCCCGTGGGGGGCAGCTCTATGTCGACACGGACCTTGTCCCGACACATATGCGATTTACTTAGTCTACGTGACTACCTACGCGCCTATGTGGTCTCACGCGCGCCTACATGACACTACGCCTTTATCCAAGGTAATAAAAGCGAATGTGATTATGGCACTAACATTTATGTTTGCATATGTTTCTAAATCAATGTAGGACTATGTTACGCACATCAACATACTTGGGAAAAATCTAAGTGTTCTAAGGTCTACGCGTCGGACACGTCGCGCGTCAAACACGTACGCGTCGGACACATCACGCGTCGAACACATCACGCGTCAGACATGTCGCGCTTCGAACACGTACGCGTCGGACACTTCACGCGTCGAACACATACGCGTCGAACGCGTCGCACGCGTCGCACGTCGAACACATATGTGGTAGTCACGCGTACACGACATCATCATGTTACTATCTTAGGCAAGGAAATATTTTCTAAGTATTTAAACATGGTGGGAGCAACCATTACAATCATCAAGCATGCCTATGTACACTACCTACATCATGGAGTAACATGCCAACAACAACCACTACACATGAGGGGAGTATCACTACTTTTTATCATGTTCAATAATTTTCAGCACTTAGTCAAATTTTGGCCTATTTTGCTAAACTAACTTGGTGTAGAAATTTTATCAAACACTTGGTGGGCATGCTAATTAAGGAAATTTCAAGAATCTAATCAAGCATGAATTGGATCAAATCAAGATGTCAAAAGGATTAGACAAACCCGGAATTGGGCTCACCGACACGTGCCCGTCGAAACCCCGCCAAAATCAGTCCCGACCTCCGCCGTGGAATCCATGCGCCGCCACCCTCAGTGGTGCTGCTCCGCCTAATTTGATGTGGCTCGTCCCGCCACGATCGTGACGAATTATGGTGATCGATGTCCTCCTTTTTGGCCCTAGAAATCACTATCATAAGTTGTCTTCTTCTCCAAGAAATTAAAGGAGAGCTTAGAGAGACTAAATGAGGGGACTAAACACTCTCCATCATTTTCAAAATGGTATTTATACCTATGGGTAATCCTTGACCTCTCCCTATTTTTTCTAACTCTTTTAGCACATGACTAAGCATTTTCCATACATATGTCGTCATCATACAATGCGCACATCCATGATTTACCTATCACACTTACATGGTTTAATTATCATCATATCATCTATTCATGTCATGATTTATATTTTTATCATCACATGATCAATTATATGATTTTATTATCAATTGCATGTCATCACGTCATACGCATCCACGCTAGACGCGTTTATGTTTGACACATCTTAGTACGCGTCGACATCCATGTTACAATTATACATGTATGATGCATTACATAAATTTATCATATGCATGTGCCTGCTACACTAACCTTGTAAGCAGATTTCAAACACTCGCCGGGAAAATTAAAGATAGGCGAAATCAAGGCCCTCGCCCCCGATTGTCAAACAAGCCACCCCTGAGGTCTGAGCCGAACCTAAATTGGGCAAGTATCCTATCTTAAAATAGAGTCAAGTATGGTCTAAACCGTTACTTGACTCGGGGGCAAGTGATGGATATCTGCCCAATACGGGTTCGTATTTATATTTCGGACTTCGCAAACACGTCAAACCCACGAAATGGTATTCGAAAAAAAACCCACAGGTCAAAACGATCCGGGCGCACCCGACGTACACGCCCGAACAGGACTCGTCCAGACTGCCTTGGCAATCCGGAGGCGTCCGGATCGCCCGGCGATCCTGACTACGTCGGGTATCCCAAATCGACGTGGTCCGGATCGCTATGGGTGGCACGCGTGTATCCCCGATACGTCTAAAACACTTAGTCCGAGTTTTCCAAAGCCAACCTTGATCAAACCGACTGACGGTTCACATTTTCCTTTAAACCGTCGTCGGACCGCTCTGAAAACCGGGGTCGGTTCTAAAGTTCCCTATAAATAGGAGCTTAGGACACTCATTTTACAAGTTGAATGGAAATTGGCTGGGGAATGCTCTGACTTCTCTCTAGAACTTTCTCTCTCTAAAAACTCGGATTTTGACTTGAGCATCGGAGAGGGCTCAACCAGCACCACCCCCCCTCTTCGTGCTGGTTACCGCCCTTTTTGCAGGTCGGAAGATCATGCCTGGTGAAGAGCGCAGTCCAGACGATCCAACCCGACAAGAGATATAACCCGAAGATTCGACTGCCCGACGTCTAACAGAGAGCAGGATGAAACACTACGCGTGCCACGTTCGACCACGGAGTCACAGCTCGGTTGTGCTAGGAAGGAATCCTCGTGATTCTGGCAGGCGCAAAATTCTTCACCTCGAGTGTGTGATTGATCCCAGGAGCCTTATGAAGAGGCACCTAAAGGTATCCTCACATACTCAGAACTCATATCTAAGGTCAGGCTCAATGCTCGCTTACCGGCGTACGAGCGTAGTGCTAAAAAAAATCCTAGTGACCACGTCTTTGGAAACCAGTTGGGTTTGACTAAGGATATGAGCGATGGGGATGGTCAAGTTCACTTTTAATTCACCAACTCTTGTATTCACTAGGTGGCCACCAACCGGATATTAGTTGAAGGTTGTGAATACTTGTAGAAGTGTTCCTATGTGGAAACTAGGCAGAAGGAGAATTATCAGTTGACCTAGGATACAGCGCGACACTATAAAAATGTTGTTTATAACATGTTGATTAGAGATAAGGGAATCGACGTTCCGCGGGCGCTACAATACTCCTAACAGATGAGTAGCACGATACCCGTCGTATCCGTCGGTCGCACTGAAAACCTCGTATGAATTGTTCGGAAGCAAGGACCAGATTAAAGGAGTGAAATGTTGATGCAGATTTGGACGAAAATATATTAACAGGCACCATCCCATTCCGGCGAGTGGGAGCAGTAATCATATGGTGATGGGCGCCGTAATTGGTAGCCCATAATATGTATAGTTTACCTAAGGAAATTAGGTACAGGTCACATTAGGGTAATTGGGCTAGACCCAAATCCCAATTGACATGAGATGCCCGAAATTGGGCCTTCCTATGCATAGTGGCCGGCCGAAATATTGGAGTGGGCAAAGTGGACTTTTGTCCACTTTGCTCCTCCTATAAATACATGGTGTTTGGGAATTTTCAAGGTTAATCACTATTTTCCTCATTAGAGTGTTTTAGAGAGAAAAAACCTCCACCCCACACAAGGGTTTCGGCCGAACCTATCCACCACCAAAGGGTGTGCCAATTTGCTTTCTAGCAAACACTCTAGAGATCTGTCCCCTGCCAAGAATCGATCAGAGGCTTTGCTGTTGAGAACATACCACGTAGGGCTTCCTTAACCAAAACCTCTACGGGTGCTGACCGCAGGATCGTGAACTCCCTGCAGGAAGAATCTTGGGACTATGGACAACGTTTGAGGTATGTGCGAATCTTCCGCTGCGTAATTTCGATTCATAGCATATACCATGATTTAGTATCCGTAGTGATTTCTCCTTGTAATCTAACAATCGTTTATCTGGTGATCCATCACATTCTTCCTTATTGGAGGAGGGTCATCTAATTTGAGTTTCTCCATTTCTTGGAGTACTACTTAGATGCTGTGTGTGAGGGGAGTATACCTTGCTGGATGGGGATTAATATCCCTTTTCTGGCTCTGGCGATTTCCTTTTTGGAAGTTCCTGCCTATTTTTTCTTCTCTTTTTGTAGGTCGAGAAGCAGATGCCTCCTCTATTTTGGCGGGAATAGCTTGTTTCTTGCTCTGCAGGTGACTTCTCGTGTGACCTCTCCAAGTCGATATACATCTTGACTCTAACAACGAGAGCGTCAATCTTTCTCACGAGTTTCGTCACCATACTATCTTTTAGAGCTTGACTTTGGCTCCTCAGACCTCTCCAGAAAGTCCTTATCAGCTCGCCGTGGGTTGCCTCTTCACTCAATTGTTGGAGTATTTTGTGAAATCTGGTATAATAATTGGCCAAGGTCTCGTCGGGACCTTGTTCAATTTTATCCAGAAAGTCCATGCTTTTGAGGCGTTGCCTCTGGCCAATATGCCCCTCGATGAAATTAATCTTTAATTCTTCCCATGATCTATGGAATGATGGATATACGCCCAATTTGAACCCGTTGACTCCCGAATCGTTTCATTTTGATCACCCCGTTAATGATTGTAAATCGAAACTTCAACCCGAACACTTCACGAAAACACCAACGGTACGGACGAGGCCGGAGCGCTCGTCCGGCCAAGTTAGACTCACCTAGGTGAGGTCGGGTGGCCACACCCGACCTCCCCTAAGGGAGATCGGGTCAGCCAACCCGATCTCCCCTAGGAGGGGTTGGGTGGCCTCACCCAACCCCTACCCTTGGGGGTCGGATTTTCCTTTCCCCCAAGGGCCCCGGCACCATTCTTGGACTCCCATACTTGGTTTATTTCCGCCAACCTTCTCCGTACCCTAAGGTCTTAATTACGTGTTTAAAGGATAATTAATTGTGTTTAAAGGTTAACGATGTCATTAAGCCACCTTAATGACACTGTTGCCTATAAATACAACACCTCCACTATTCATTTGAACATCTTGGCAAGTTGGATAATTTTGCTCTGACATCTCTCTAGCTTTATCTCTCTAAAACCGTACTGACTTAGGCATCGGAGAGGGTTCATCAGGCACCCCCCCCCTCTGTGCCTGGTATTGCCCCTTCTGCAGGGCGAGAGGAGAAGAGAAGCTAAGGAAAGAAGGACACAAGCTAGGACAACACAACCCGAGAGCACGAAACCCGCAACATCTCCAGTGAGGGACAAGCCTTAGGTCGACCGCCCGTTGACCCAAGACTTTGGAACCTAACACTTGGCGCCGTCCGTGGGCTTCGAACAGAAAGCCTGGCAACCACGAGAGCGATGACGAACAACTTAGTGTCTAGAGATAATCGCCCACCTGGGGGCAATAGGCAAGAAAGACAGCCTATACCTCCAGCAAGGCAGCCTAACCCAGAGAAACAGCCTGCACACCCAGAGCCTCAGGTAACCCCACAGGCACCCCAGCCTAACAAGCAGGGAGGAGAACCTTCACGCCCAGCTGGCTAGGAGGCTTGCACAGCTTCAACTCCATTGACTAGGAAGCCACATGGACAGGGGGGGCAACAAGGAGTGCCATCCCAATACACGGCACCTCCACAGGGATACCACTATGAGACACAACCTCAAGGGTATCCATATGGAATACTGACCCAAAGGAATGACAACCGCGCCCACACAACATACACACAGGGAGCACATACAGTGACTCCAGGGCTGATGAGCGCCTCAGACAAGCTACTAGCTTACAGAGAGACCTTAAGGAATAGGCAGGAAAGGCAACACCGACAGGAAGGAGAAGAAGCTCATGAAGAGGAGCAAATCCCAACGGAAGAACGCCACTCGCACCCTCGAACAGGGCAGCGAGGAGAACAAAGGAGAGACAACCAAAGGCCACACCCAGGGGGAAGGCAGCAATCTGTGCCTCCAAGGCAGCAACAGACACAACAGGATGCCAGGGCATACACCCCTCTGGGGGCAGATAGACAGGCAAGACCTCCAAGGAGGCATGAATTCAACCAAGTACCCCAACAGGGACATACACCGCACTAAGGGAGGACATACATGCCAGACCAACAAGGATATAGGAGTTCCAACATCTACCCTGGCAATGTACACATACAGTCCGTATCACCACAAACATGACCGAGGGACATTACCAAGGAAAGCTCAAAGGGAGGGACATAGTCCCAACAACACAACAAGGCAACCACCTACCCATGATACAGCACGACAGGTCCAAACCCCTCATGCATTACAACCCTTGGCACACATCCCCCTAGGACAGGGGAGCAGTCGAAAAGACAAGAATTTGAACAGGGGACTCATAGAGTACCACACCATGTTAGTACATAGCTACTACAATGGGAAGTCTCATGGAGAGACATAGTGAAGTGAGATCACACATAGCATACATGAAGGATACACCTCCACCTAGTCCGCCTTGCAAGGATGCGACCTTATATTCCTCAAGTGGAAGGAATACACACAGACTACTGGAGGAAGACAGCTACATTACCAAGGAAGCAAGGGGTATCAACACCCCACACTCATATCCTTCCCATATCCTCTTATTTAATTTAACTGCATAACAAGTCAACTCCCTAAAAGGGGTATATTTTGATACTTGATATCAACATGTTTTCCAAGAAAGACCATACCGGACGCCTTCGGGCTCCGTGGTATATATATACACAGGTGGACCACTAGAAGAATCCGTAAAAGGCCGTCGCCAATCAAGGGATGCACAAGAAACAGATATCTCAATCTCAAAGGGCACCTATAAGGTCAAGTTTCTGAGAAAGATCACAAGATGGAAGGCTCACTTACAAAAATAAGTTGAGCACTCCCAACATCCTATAGAGGAACTACCATGAAGGTCCCCTCATGCATTACAACCCTTGGCACACATCCCCCTAGGACAGGGGAGCAGTCGAAAAGACAAGAATTTGAACAGGGGACTCATAGAGTACCACACCATGTCAGTACATAGCTACTACAATGGGAAGTCTCATGGAGAGACATAGTGAAGTGAGATCACACATAGCATACATGAAGGATACACCTCCACCTAGTCCGCCTTGCAAGGATGCGACCTTATATTCCTCAAGTGGAAGGAATACACACAGACTACTGGAGGAAGACATCTACATTACCAAGGAAGCAAGGGGTATCAACACCCCACACTCATATCCTTCCCATATCCTCTTATTTAATTTAACTGCATAACAAGTCAACTCCCTAAAACGGGTATATTTTGATACTTGATATCAACATGTTTTCCAAGAAAGACCATACCGGACGCCTTCGGGCTCCGTGGTATATATATACACAGGTGGACCACTAGAAGAATCCGTAAAAGGCCGTCGCCAATCAAGGGATGCACAAGAAACAGATATCTCAATCTCAAAGGGCACCTATAAGGTCAAGTTTCTGAGAAAGATCACAAGATGGAAGGCTCACTTACAAAAATAAGTTGAGCACTCCCAACATCCTATAGAGGAACTACCATGAAGGTCCCCTCGTGCATTACAACCCTTGGCACACATCCCCCTAGGACAGGGGAGCAGACGAAAAGGCAAGAATTTGAACAGGGGACTCATAGAGTACCACACCATGTTAGTACATAGCTACTACAATGGGAAGTCTCATGGAGAGACATAGTGAAGTGAGATCACACATAGCATACATGAAGGATACACCTCCACCTAGTCCGCCTTGCAAGGATGCGACCTTATATTCCTCAAGTGGAAGGAATACACACAGACTACTGGAGGAAGACAGCTACATTACTAAGGAAGCAAGGGGTATCAACACCCCACACTCATATCCTTCCCATATCCTCTTATTTAATTTAACTGCATAACAAGTCAACTCCCTAAAAGGGGTATATTTTGATACTTGATATCAACATGTTTTCCAAGAAAGGCCATACCGGACGCCTTCGGGCTCCGTGGTATATATATACACAGGTGGACCACTAGAAGAATCCGTAAAAGGCCGTCGCCAATCAAGGGATGCACAAGAAACAGATATCTCAATCTCAAAGGGCACATATAAGGTCAAGTTTCTGAGAAAGATCACAAGATGGAAGGCTCACTTACAAAAATAAGTTGAGCACTCCCAACATCCTATAGAGGAACTACCATGAAGTCACAAAGGATTACCCCTACTATAACCTTCCACTAAACATCCTAGGGCCAAGTCCGTCAAAGGATCCCATCTGGCATTGGTATGCAAGGGGGGCACCAGTCACAACATGCCCTCCCCACAAACGCCCGTTAGAATAAGAGGGGGTAGCCGCGAACTCACCCCTCCAAAAATGGAGGAAACCATATCACATGGGCAACGCCCACCATTAGAGGCAAACACCTCCAGCGGATATTTATGATTTCACAAAATAGCCAGGAGATACAACTACACCTAGTAAGCTCATCCCAGGTAATGGAATACACTTCCATCAAAAACTCTCAAGGACACCAAGCTTAGCAAAGGAAGAATGGCGACACCATCATCAAGCTTTTAAAAGGGGATATGGAAAACATAGTATTTCCACACAATGATATATTAGTCATAAGAGAGGGAATCACCAACTCTGACATGAAGAGAACCATAGTGCATGAAGGGAGTCCGCCAGACATTTCCCATGACCAACCATTGATGATACTAGAGAAGAGTCAGGCATACCTAATACCAAAAGACCCCCTACTAGTAAAGGTGGTCAGAACATCAACACACCCATTAGGGACACGGCGCTGCAAATGAACCAGGAATAAGGATGGAACACATATCCTTACAAGTATCCTTACAAGTATCCTTGCATTTATCCTTGCAAAAATAAACTCCGTAGATAAAGAGGTTATCTAATAGATGACTATGTCTCTGTTCTCAAAATATGATCCTAACCTGGAGATCCTTGGACTCCGTATTATATATGCAATGAATAACATGTTCATCAAAGATAGGTACACGAAGATTCAAGACAGCGCCATAAAGATTAGGCGCATACCTCTACCAAGTACGACACATTGGAGTGTTCATAAACACTCCTTCGCCATCTCACAAGAAAGGAAGGCAACCAAGGATAGAAGTCCTAAGAGAATAAACATCGGTAGAAAATCCTGTCATTGAAGTCATGCACCAAGAGAGAAACTCTAAAGATGCAAGATTAGCAAAAGAGATAGTGCAACAACTAAAGTATGAAAAAGGAGATACATCTCCTATCAAGAGCCTTAGGGCAGGATAATAGTTCTACAAGATCAACCACAAAAGAGCTCAAAAGCTTGGGGAGTAAGGTTTCAAGATCGACCCTCACACTAGACGCACATCCCGATCAACCACCTTTCCTGCAAATGATAAGACATTTGACTCTGGCATCCCATCAAGAGGAGAACCCCGATAAAAGGGGCACTAGAAAAATATCCCGCCTTTAAGGCCATACCCCGAATACATGATGAATGAAGGTTATGACAAAACAAAAAAGGAGGGACTTGTCAGCTCAACACACCTCAAACACGTATACATACGCCATACAAATACAGCCTCTAATGAAGTTATCCAACAAGGAATAGCCAATACGGGGGCAAACCCATGGAAAATCATGGAGCATCACCTGCAAACCTAAAGGAAAACGCCCTTTTTAGATTCAATCCCTAATTCAAAGGAAGTCTATAATCAACATTCAAGGTGGGAGGAGCATGACCAATGTGACACCCCCTAAAGGCATTGAAGAATACTCCAATGTGAAGGAAAAGGCACAGCACACTAAGTGCCACAACACTGCAAGAAGATTATCACAGCCCGGTCAGACCCCCCCCCCCCCCATGCACGAGCAAAGAGCATGGATTAGATTGACTAGTCTGAAACACACCTACGAGATTAACAACTCAAGACACCATTCTATGAGAGAGCTTTTCAACCTAAAACACAAAGAAGGGGGGAAAGAATTTACAAGCACCCCTAGGATACAAACACAGCCGCATCCTGGTTATCAAGAGAATGAAAATCACCCCCACCCACCCAAAGCAAAAGCTCTCCACCCAACCTCTAAAGATACATCCGACAAAGGCATTATCCAAACCATGCCTATGACTGAAACAAGCGAGCATGAGAAAGAGTAAATCCTACAAGGGACACTCATCGCATACAACCAAGCAGACAAGGGAGCCCCGAGCATAAGGGGTACCCAACCAAGAAAATGAACGGGGGGGGCCTTCAACGGCCAAATAAGAAAGACGGTATGACCACCAAGCAACTTGGGGGGCACCAAATGAATAAGTGCTTGGTAGTCCACCTAAGTGCAAAAGAAGAGATTAGAGGCAGAGGATCACAAGAACATGCAATACCACTTCTCCTAGAAGAGGTCACATAAGAGGAAAACATCCGCAACTCCCTATACGGACTCGTCCTAAGTTGGCAACACACAAACATCGCCCTCGAAAGGTGATCCCCCACATTGAAGAAAACGCGTGGTAACAGGCAATAGCATGGAAAGAAAACTCAAGTAAAGATCTAAAAGGCGTATCAAAAACGCACCCTACATGAGAAGGAACACAAGGTAAAGTAATATTCTGAGCCCTCCGGGAGCCAATCCCGCGAACACATTCGACGCCCCCAAGAGCGTATCTTGAGAGTAGTTCTAAAACTACGAACCCTGTGCCCTCCGGGAGCCTATCCCGCGAACAGATTCGACGCCCCCAATAGCGTATCTTGAGAGTAGTTTTTATACTACGAATATCGACGCCCCCAAGAGCGTATCTTGAGAGTAGTGTTCAAACTACGAATTTCGACGCCCCCAAGAGCGTATCTTGAGAGTAGTTTCTAAAACTACGACCTTCGACGCCCCCAAGAGCGTATCTTGAGAGTAGTGTTCATACTACGACCTTCGACGCCCCCAAGAGCGTATCTTGAGAGTAGTGTTCATACTACGACCTTCGACGCCCCCAAGAGAGTATCTTGAGAGTAGTTTCTATACTACGACCTTCGACGCACCAAGAGCGTATCTTGAGAGTGGTTTCCAAAAACTACGAATTTCGACGCCCCCAAGAGCGTATCTTGAGAGTAGTTTCTAAAACTACGACCTTCGACGCCCCCAGGAGCGTATCTTGAGGTAGATTTGCAACCTACCAGATTCGACGCCCCCAAGAGCGTATCTTGAGGTAGAAAAAACACTACCAGATTCGACGCCCCCAAGAGCGTATCTTGAGGTAGATTTCAAACTACCAGTTCGACGCCCACCTAGAGCGTATCTTTGGTCTAACTACTGGTGCCCTCCGGGAGCGTATCTCGTGAACAGTTTCGACGCCCTCCGGGAGCGTATCTCGCGAACAGTTTCAACGCCCACCTAGAGCGTATCTTTGGTCTAACTACTGGTGCCCTCCGGGAGCGTATCTCGCGAACAGTTTCAACGCCCACCAAGAGCGTATCTTTGGTCTAACTACTGGTGCCCTCCGGGAGCGTATCTCGCGAACAGTTTCAACGCCCACCTAGAGCGTATCTTTGGTCTAACTACTGGTGCCCTCCGGGAGCGTATCTCGTGAACAGTTTTCGACGCCAACCAGGAGCGTATCTTTGGTCTAACTTGTGCCCTCCGGGAGCCTATCCTGTGAAACGTTAAGTGCCCTCCGAGAGCCAGTCTCGTGAACAGTTTTCGACGCCAACCAGGAGCGTATCTTTGGTCTAACTTGTGCCGTCCGGGAGCCTATCTTGTGAAACGTTAAGTGCCCTCCGAGAGCCTGTCTCGTGAACAGATTCGACGCCCACCAAGAGCGTATCTTTGGTCTAACAGTACCATATATACCATTTAAAGGGCATCAGAAGAGATCATCGCACCATACTGAGAAGGATTCCATGAGAAAATAATTGCAAAGCAAAGTTGTATGAAGAACACATGATATTTTTTCTTGATGAGATAGCAGGTATGATGTGAAGGAAAACACAAAAGAAAGGTAAGGAAAGGAAAGCATATACAAAGAAAAAGTCCATGACCAAAGGATCATATACAGAAGCACAAGAGGTTATCATGAAAAGTAACGAGTTATCCTACCATCCATATCACAAGTCAAGAGAAGTATCTCAAAGGAACCCAACACCACCAAGAAGGATAACAAAGACATGAAATCCAAAGTTCAAGGCTCTCAAAATAAACTCGACCCATCAAGAAGAGAATTGCCTTACAAGTCGCACAAATCAACCTCCGACAAACGTTATTGTCTTGCATGTCGCCCTCACGCGACCTATGCTCGTATCAGACTTGAACATCGTCAAGCACAACTCATGAAGGAGACATCTAAAGAGCATAAAGGATACAACATCCGACAAGACGAGACATCGGGACCTAACCCAACAAACATAGCCTAAGCAAAAGGCAACTACAGCAATGAAGGCTCTCCAATGAGAAAGGAATACTAAAGCACAACTCCATACATCATGATGTGGCTATCATCTCCACATACCCTGAAGTGGCTATCGTGTCCACATACCCTGAAGTGGCTATCATGTCCACATATCTTGAAGTGGCTATCATGTCCACGTACCATGAAGTGGCTATCATGTCCACACACTACAAAAGGGCTATCACTCCCACACATCATGAAGTGGCTATCATGTCCACATACCTCGAAGTGATTATCATGGCAGCACATCATAAAACATCTGTCAAAGACATGCATTGTAAAAACACCATCCCGACCACGAACATCAAAAGGCTACGCCTAGCCCTAGGAGGAGGTTCAAGAAAAAGGAAAAACAACACCCTTCATACGCTCATCAAAGGTAGGCACTTATATTTCAATCCACTGGATGAGACATCCTCATCATGAAGACAACCTCCATATCTCATGAAATCAACCATAAAGCAAAGAATCACGACAAGCACTATTGGGGGCATATAACAAAACGATCCCCACAACGATCACAACTACGATACTAATAGAGACTAACTCAAGAGCAATCTCCACCAAACTCCCAAGCAAGAATTTGCTATCTTAATCAAAGTCATGGCAAGAGAAAGGAACCTCAATGAAAGGCGATGATCACACCCATCACCAAAAGAAAAATCTTCAACGCAAGGGTTAATAACATAACCCATAGGAAAGCCAAAGACACCTTCAAAAGTCGTCAAATCTACATGAAGATGAAATAAACCTGAGACTCGGCCCCTCGGCTGGGGGGCAGAGGATAGAGAGGAGACATCAAGACCTATGATCACCCCATCACAAGCCACAGGTTGTTTCCCTTTGTCAAGCAAAGAGGGCGCCTCTTCAACCACTACCTCCTCATCATGAGAGGGAGTCAGCAAGGGGGCACTTGAAGGAGAGCCCCTCGCGGTTTCCTTCTCCTTGGCAGCCGAGGGCCCGACCTCAGAGTCAGGTTCCCACGCCTCGGATTTAGATTGACTTGAATTCTTGCCCACCGCAAGAACCCATTCGGTAACCAGGGGCGAACGTTCTAACAACAAGAAGGAAGCAACATGAGAACAATCATAAGTATATCACAAAAAAAAGAGAATGGAATGAGAACACTGGAAGCATTAGCAGCCTTCCCTGACTTAGAAAATTTCTGGGCCTGATAAGCAGAACTAGAGGGTTCTTCCCTCTCATCCGATTCAACGATACGTTCGGAACGCTCTACCTACACCTTATATTTTTCTCCATGAAGTCAACCTACAAGGGGTCATACGAGTCCCCGCCTCATACGAGTCCACCGCGGACACCCAAGACACAGGACAGTCAGATTTGGTCTGACTACCTTGGAAAACGATCTTCAAGGTCTCCCTGTCTGAAGAAGAAAGCTTCCCAAAAGTGAGTCATCTATACGAACAACCAATGCAAAGATCGACCCTTACTCATGGAGGGGCGAGTTACGCCTACTACGGGGGCAACCTTAACACCAAGGGAAGAGGGCGAACTTTTAGTTTCCCCAAATGGAGCAACGCTCCAACACATCCGAAGGAAGGGTCAACCCTTAACACATGTCAATAGACCCCTTCGCTCGCGGCGGTAAGAAGAAAGCGGGTAAGCATTTTCACCCTCACTTTTATGGGGAACAAATTGCAGGGCAAAGGTCAAGAGCTATACACACGCTCCAACGAATGAAGGAAAAATGTTACACATGCCGAAGGTCGAGGTTAATGGACAATGCCCACGCTAGTACGAGGGAGGCGGAACGTCGTGTCCCATTGAGTGGCAGAGTTCCCACCCTCAGGTAAAGGAGAGGTCTATACTCTCACCTTTGCACTTATGCTCATATTCATGATTAACATCTACAGGTACATCAATGTCATCACTCATGCTTATACTCACAACCCGTCCATACATACATACATGTTCATGCTTGCACTCATATGCATGCCCACGTACACACTCCCATGTGTTCAAACATTTAGACGTCCATGCACATGTCCGCCATATATTTATGCATACATTCATGACTACAATCACAGCGTGTCTACACTCACTCCCATCCTTATGTTCCTACTTGCATGTAGGCTAGTACACATCCTCATGTTCATGATATGTCCATGTTCACTCCTAGTTAACATCCTATAGGCATATTTTCTAGTATCCCATACTTAGAAAAATTTCGGACCAAAATTGAAAATTTTCTCCACTTAGACAAATCCCGGCATGAAATTGAAGCATGAATCGCCTAGCCGCATTCGTATCGCATCCCTACGCAAGCGTGTATTTTTCGAGTATACGCCCGTAACAAAGATAGATTTATTATTTCCACCACAGACGGACGGGTGCTTAGACACGTGTCCGTGCTATTCTGACGTTTACAATTCCCCTATCTTATAAGGCAGGGGGCAGAGTCAGAGGCACACATTCATGAGTAAGTAAACATTCAGACAAGAAGGTAAAATCTCGGTTTCAAATTGCGCGTGTCATACCATCCTAAAATAGAGTCAATCAAGGGTCAGGCCATTGGTTGACTCGGGGGCATGTGATGGATATACGCCCAATTTGAACCCGTTGACTCCCGAATCGTTTCATTTTGATCACCCCGTTAATGATTGTAAATCGAAACTTCAACCCGAACACTTCGCGAAAACACCAACGGTCCGGACGAGGCCGGAGCGCTCGTCCGGCTAAGTTAGACTCACCTAGGTGAGGTCGGGTGGCCACACCCGACCTCCCCTAGGGGAGATAGGGTTGGCCAACCCTATCTCCCCTAGGAGGGGTTGGGTGGCCTCACCCAACCCCTACCCTTGGGGGTCGGATTTTCCTTCCCCCCAAGGGCCCCGGCACCATTCTTGGACTCCCATACTTGGTTTATTTTCGCCAACCTTCTCCGTACCCTAAGGTCTTAATTACGTGTTTAAAGGATAATTAATTGTGTTTAAAGGTTAACGATGTCATTAAGCCACCTTAATGACACCGTTGCCTATAAATACAACACCTCCACTATTCATTTGAGCATCTTGGCAAGTTGGATAATTTTGCTATGACATCTCTCTAGCTTTATCTCTCTAAAACCGTACTGACTTAGGCATCGGAGAGGGTTCATCAGGCACCCCCCCCCCTATGTGCCTGGTATTGCCCCTTCTGCAGGGCGAGAGGAGAAGAGAAGCTAAGGAAAGAAGGACACAAGCTAGGACAACACAACCCGAGAGCACGAAACCCGCAACATCTCCAGTGAGGGACAAGCCTTAGGTCGACCGCCCGTTGACCCAAGACTTTGGAACCTAACATGGAACTGTCCGGGAGGCCATAGAACCATGTAGAGGCTTCCTCTTTGAGAGTTGTCGGGAAGAGAGCCGCATAATGATCCGGCGTTGCCCCTCTTCATAAAAGAGAAGAGTTATGAGCGTTGATGTGGCGGACAGCGTCTCCTTCGCCAGTATAGTCGTCGATGTTCTTCGTGAAGACTTGCGGGGGAACTCGAGTGTCAAAGAGTCTTTTGGAGAAGGGGTGAGAAGTATGATCTCAAACAGTTAGCATATCGCTTATCCCCCTTCTCTTCTTTTCAAGCAATTCTTCTACCTGTCTTATGGTGAATAAGACAGGCTCTTTGGTAGCTTTGTCAGAATTGGAAGACTTATGGACTTCATTCTCCGGGAGATTGATCTCGTCGATCTTCTCGCTAGAGGCCACACCTTCCTTCCCGGAGACTTCTCGAGCTGGCTCTTTGTTGCCTAGGATAGCCCCTGCTTGAGTTTGGTTCCAAAAGGCCATGAACGCAGCCATCATTTCTTGGGGAACAATAGTAGGTGTCGCCCTACTCCCACTTCTGGATCCACTGTATCAAGAGGTGGATCAGAGTGGGGAGTTTCTTCTTCTTGGTGAATACCATTGTTTGGAGGAGGGTCTTCCTCATTTGTTGGCCTTGAAGTTGTGGGATCTGTCTGAGATTTGGCCACCTGTCCAACCAATATTGCCGTTTTCTTTGTATTCTTGTTGGGAGCCATGACTTTTTGATCACCGGTTCCCACAGACAGCGCCAAATGTTAGGATCAAAATGACGTGGCTTGAACTTCTGGTAATGGACTTCGAGATCTCGCCTAGGGTTGGCTCCTTTAGGTGTCTGTGTCGACCTCGGGGTGACTTAGTTTCCTTTAGGTGCTTTGTGAAAGGCGAGGACCTGAAAAGGGGTGGGGATGGCCCCTGATTCCAGTCTGAAGCTTAAGTCAGTAATGGAATATATGAGAGTACTTTAAGAAGTCTCTGAAACGTAAGTATATAAATAACGAAAGTGTTTCCCTGTTTATAGGGGAAATGTACCGACTTTAAATGGCGGCTACCCTCTTGGGAGGGTTTCTGTCCAGAGTCGGTGTCAGCAGGTGACAAGCAGGTCGGCACCTCACCTTTCCTTAGCTAGGAAGGTTTCCTTGTGGCGGTTGAAGCAGGTCGCCACCTGTTCCTTCCTTAAGATGAAGGGTTTCCTCTAAGGCGGCAAGTCAGGTCACCAGTTGTCCTTTCCTTAAGAGGAAGGTTTCATCAATAATACTTGGCTGTCAACTCGACTCTTGCCTTAAGATGGTGATTTTGGAGATTGACTGGTCGCTGGTCTTTGGTGACCTTGAATGTCGACCTTCCCTGTATTTGGTGTCGACCATATTTCTTAGTTTGGACATTCTGAGCATGACTAGTCCTCGACCTTTTTTGGGGATCTCGACTTATATGCTCTCGACTTGTACATACTAGTCCATTCTGAAGATCGTAACCCAACAACAACCATTCTAAAAAATCATTAATCAAATATCTAACTTGAAAATACACTCGCCTAAAGAACCAAAAGAAATGAAAGATCTTAAAATTTGAACCAAACACAACGACTGAGCCGAGATTATAATACGTTGCAAGTTTTTGTAACTACGAATTAGGAAGAGAAGGGATCTGCTAACCGAACAGGGCTGAGAAAATATGACTTGAAACAGTAGCTTGAATCAATATTACTTGCAGCAAAAAAGAACCCTAGTTTCAACTGCAGTAACCTACACCAGAAATTAAAGGACGTCTAAAATTAACCCAAAAAAATCAAAGCAGGAGGAAGAAACTAATAACAACCAAGCTAAAGCCCTAATTGCAGACGAGGAGAGTCATTTACCAAGTAATGCTTTGGGTATGGCGGCCCTAATATCTGCCAATTTGTACGTCAGTCGCACACTAGGAACGAACTCCTCGTCTGCCACCGGTCTGTCATCCTCGCGGTGCACCGGGGTTGAAGTTTTCGTCTGCCGCCGCAGCTGGCCTGTCATCCTCGTAGACAAACGGGACTGTCAATGGAGCTCTAAATCGGAGCTGCAAGCTCTTGCCGGTAATGATCCAGATGGAATTTTGAAGGTCACATCTCTGGAATCCTTTATAGGTTATGGAGAATCAATATGTCAGATGTTTGAATGCATTAGGAGATGAAGAGTTGGAGATACATGATGAAAGGAGAGGAAGAGTTGGAATTTAATTGATTATGGAAGACGAAGTGAAACAACGATGAGAAGAAGCGAATTGAAGAACAGGCTAGGCGCGTAACTTTGAAACGCGTGTGGATCTAGGCGATGACGTGTCAATACAGAAGACTTCCCAGATGCTGATGTGGCGAGCGCAGAAGACAACATTTTCTCTCTCATTTTGCTTTATTAGATATATAGATCTATTATATAATGACTGTAGTCATTCCTGTAACTGTCATTTTAGAATTATCTCACTCACTTAATAACAACAAAATTAAATTACAGAAAGACCCTCAAAAAGTTTAATAACATTAATATCTTTAGGGTTCATTTCGTCATTGCCTTCTCTCTCTGAAAAATCACGCCATTCTCCGGAAACAGCTTCAGCATCTATTCAATTTCTTCTCCAGTGGCAGGAAAAAAAAAAAAAACTTATTCTCCCCCAAATTAATTTAGGTAGGCATTTCAAATTGGCAATTTTAACAAAATAATAAATAAAGAAATAAATTATATATTATTGACAATTTGTGAGTAAATCTAAATTATTAAAGTGTATAGAACCATGGCTCTCCTCAAGTTGTCCCCCCTACGTTTAGTCGATAAGATTCTTCTCACTATCACCAACATCACGTTGGGAAACACCGACCAAGTCGGCCTCCGCCCCCTAAACCGGTCCCCTCGAGCTAAAAAATATCACTGAGAAAAACCACTGCTTGGTGTTAGAGCCCTTTCACAAATACGGACCGGCAATATTAAGGTATTCATTATACTAATTAACTATTATATTTTCACTCTAATTTTTAACTTCTTTTTTTTAGAAATGCTTAATCAACCGATTCAAGCATGGGAATGACATATGAATCTGTCTTGCAACATAATTAACATCATTATGTATTTAGGAAAAAAAGACATGTCTTTAGGGAAAAACATGTTTAACAGCATTATGTCTTTCGGGAAAAAAAAACGTGCCTTTAACGAAAAAATACGTGCATTTAGAAAAAAAATACGTGTCTTTTTCAGTTAATATTAAATGTCATTTATCTCACCTAAAAACTATGATATTATCATTGCTTGATAGTTAGCACGTGATTTCAGTTATTTTCACATTTTCATATGTAGTATATATTTGGTGGTATATACTCATTTATGGAGTAATTAATAATTAGCTAAATATGCTTTAGAACATGGTATTATTTATTAGATAGAGTGAACAAAAAAAATATTTTTTACATTTACCAAATAGATAATAACTCTAGCGAGCTCTGGTTGTACTCTGATTAAAAGTATATTTTACTTTGAGTGGCACCATTTTACTTTGGATTGCACCATTGACCCTCGATCCTAACTCCGCCCCTGGTTCCACCCCTGGCAACGGGTCTTGGGTCAGCCATTAAGTTTAAGTTCTCTAGGTTTGGTTTTATTAGGTTATGGAAGGTGTGAGGGAGATTAGAGTGTACCTAAATTCATGTATAGACAAGTAAAGGAACTCGATGCCAAACTATTTAGGGACGAGATATAAGAGCAATGTCACTTCATAGCTTAAGGTAGACTAAACTAAACATATGCAATCCCCTATATTCTCTTTTTATAAATTGATAATACTGCATTAGTTGAGATGTTTTTTTATCTACTTTATTTAAAGGGTTAAGGGTCATTTTGGTACCACATGTTTGCAAAAAATACACTGTTCATACCATTAGTATTTTTTTGTACCAAATTGGTACCACATGTTTCCATTTTGTACCGTTTGCATACCACCGTTAGTGTTCCGTAAAAAATGGTCGTTAAATGGCATGTGCCATGCACGTGAGCAGCCCAAAACTTTCAATTTTGTTACAATTTAGTCCCTCTAATACATCCCTAACTTTTATTTTGTTCAATTTAGTCCTAAAATTTCAAAACCAAACCATTTTTCCAAATTGACCTAGCCGGACCTAGCCTAGGGCTAGGTCCGACCCTGGGTCGAGGTCACCGGACCCAGGCGACCCTGACCCAGGGTCGGACCTAGCCCTAGGCTAGGTCCGGCTAGGTCAATTGGGAAATTGGGGCTATGTCCCAATTGACCTAGCCGGACCTAGCCTAGGGCTAGGTCCGACCCTGGGTCAGGGTCGCTTGGGTCGGGTGACCCCGACCTAGGGTCAGACCTAGTCCATGGCTAGGTCCGGCTAGGTCAATTTGGAAAAATGGTTTGGTTTTGAAATTTTAGGACTAAATTGAACAAAATAAAAGTTAGGGATGTATTAGAGGGACTAAATTGTAACAAAATTGAAATTTTTGGGTTGCTCACGTGCATGGCATATGCCATTTAACGGCCATTTTTTACGGAACACTAACGGCAGTATGCAAACGGTACAAAATGGAAACATGTGGTACCAATTTGGTACAAAAAAATACTAATTGTATGAACAGTGTATTTTTTGCAAACATTTGGTACCAAAAAGATCCTTAACCCTTATTTAAATTTCAAAAAGCATTATATTTAAATGTCACGACATGATAAGCCAATATCTATAATTTTTATATGTAAAAAATGGTATGAACAAAGTAATAGTATAATGACATGCAATTGAGCTATTATATATATATAATGGCTACAACCATTCCTGTAACTATCATTTTAGAATTATGTCACTCATTTAATAACAACAAATTAAATTACAAAAAGACCCTCGAAAATTTTAATAACATTAATTTCGTTAGGGTTCATTTCGTCATTGCTTTCTCTCTTTGGAAAATCGCACCCTTCTTCGGTAACAACTTCAGCCTCTATTCAATTTCTTCTCTAGTGGCAGGAAAAAAAACTTAATCTCCCCCAAATTAATTTAGATAAGCATTTCAAATTGACAATTTTAACAAAATAAAAAAAATTATATATTACTGACAATTTGTGAGTAAACCTAAATAATTAAATTGTATATAACCATGGCTCATCTCAAGTTGTCCCCCTATGTTTAGTCGATAAGATTCTTCTCACTATCACCAACTTCACGTTGGGAAACACCGACCAAGTCGGCCTCCGCTGCCCTAAGACGGTCCCCTCGAGCTAAAAAACATCACCGAGAAACATTAGTGCTTGATGTTGGAGCCCTTTCACTAATACAGACCGACAAAATTAAGGTATTCGTTATACTAATTTAACTATTATATTTTCACTCTAATTTTTAACTTTTTTTAGAAATGCTTAATCAACTGATTCAAGCATGGGAATGACATACGAATATGTCCTGCAACATATTAACATCATTATGTCTTTAGGAAAAAAAGACATGTATTTAGGGAAAAACATGTTTAACCTCATTATGTCTTTCGGCAAAACAAAAAACGTGCCTTTAGCGGAAAAAAGACGTGCATTTAGGAAAAAAAATACGTTTCTTTTTCAGTTAATATCAAATGTCACCTATAAATTATGAAATTATCATTTCTTGATATGTAGTATTTAGGGGATTAATGTTACAGAAACAAATCAAGATACGTGCGTGGTAACTAATACGCAACGAAATAAGGTGCACATACCTACAATGTTTCCACGTAGTCCAAAACCGTTGAGGGGAGTTCTCGATCCGTCGAACGGTTCCCTGTAGAGGTTCCTGTTAGAGAAGCCCTACGCGGATTATGCCTCACAGCAAAACCTCAGTCTCTTCGCGGGATGGATCTCCTGGAGCAAATTGCTTGCCACAATTTTGGCACCTCCTTTCTCAGGTGTGGCCGAATATTAGGTATTTTAAGGAGGAGGGTTTTCTTTTAATCTCACCACTAAGGAAGAGAGAATTAGCATTCTAAAACCCTCATAGGACTCCCTATTTATAAGAGGAGTAAAGTGGACAAAAGTCCACTTTACCCCTATTATAATATTCGGCCGGCCATGTGTATTAGGGAGGCCCAATTTTGAGCCTCCCATGTAAATTAGGATTTTAGGCCTAGTCTAAAATCCCTAATGTGACATTACCTAATTTCTTAGGTACATGACCTTAATTAATGGGCTCCCAATTACGGCGGCCCATTGTCCAAATGCTAACAGCTCCCACTCGCCGGAATGGAAGGGTGCCTATTAATATGTTGTCCTCCAACACATCAACATTTGATCTTCGAACCAATCCCTGCTCTAAATAGTTCATACGAAGTTTACCGTGCGACCGGCGGACACGACGGGCATCATGGTACTCATCTGTTAGGAGTGTTGTAGCGCCCGCGGAACGTTGATTCCCCATGTCTAATCAACCTGTGAAAATAAAGTGTCGCGATGTATCATAGATTCCACATAGGAATACTCCTTCAGGGCATCCACACAAGTATTCACAACCTTTCAACTAATGTCAGGCTGGTGGCCACCTAGTGAATACAAGTGTCGGATAATTTCAAGTGTACTTGACCATCCCCATCGCTCATACCCTTAGTCAAACCCAATCGGTTTCCAAAGACATGGTCACTTGGCCTTTTTGTTCAGCACTACGCTCGTACGCCGTGAAGCAAACATTGAGCCTGACCTTAGGTATGAGTTATGAGTCCTTAAGGATACTTTGTATGCTCTTCAAATAGCATCTGGGATCAGCCAAACGCTCAAGGTGAAGAAGTTTGTGCCCATCCGAATCTCGTGGATTCCATCTAGCACAACCGAGCCCAACCTAGTGATCGAACATGGCACGCGCAGTATGAAGCACGCGTCGATAGAATTACCTGAGTTTAGTCAGGAAATGGGTTCATATGCTATCGAAGATTCGTCATCTGGCCCTGAATGTGGTTTTATTACCAACGAAGTTCGTAACGGCGATTTGCAGAACTTAGATCATATCGTGTTACTCTGAAAACCAAATGTTCCTTCTGCTTAACAAGGTTTGCCACCATGGTTCTTAACCAGTCTTGATCTAATAGAGATCCTCCTCTCCGTCAAGACGGCCGAGCCTGTGTGACGAGGCTTGGCCCACATTCGACATTATTTTATTTTAGAGGTCAACCCTCCTACGACTATTTTACAGACTGTAAAAATCCGATAAAAATTTAAAAATTATGACGTCGTAAGAATCATAAACTCAAATTGAAATTTTTTCCAGTAAAGTTTCAAAAAGTTGTTATCACGATAAAAGCTACTTAAACCCTACGCAGTCCCAGCATACTAGCAGGCTTTTTGAAAACATCCCTGCGTAAAGGTTTAGTTAATGGATCCCGCATCATACTTTCAGTAGACAAGTATTCTAATGTGATTAATTTTTCTTCAACCCTACTCTTAGCATAATTATATTTTATATCAATGTGTTTCGTCCTGCTATGGTACTTAGGGTTCTTAACCGCCGCAATTGCTGCTTGACTGTCAGAGCCTATTAAGCCAGACTGCTTCTTGTGCATTCTTACGGAGGGCCATGAATTCGGTTTGCATCGTTGACAGCGCGACACATGATTGCTTCTTGCTCATCCAAGATATGACGACGTTAGCAAGGAGAAACACTCCTCCTGAGGTGGACTTACGATCATCCGGATCGCCACCATGGTCAGCGTCACTAAACCCAGTCAATTCTAATTTTCCACCATCATAGCACAGTGTGTAGTCGGCAGTACCTTTCAGGTATCGAATTATTCGTTTCACGGTCTTTAAATGTAGAATGCCAGGATCCGATTGGAATCGTGCTACTAGGCCTACAGCATAACAGATGTATGGACGAGTGCATTGCATGGCATACATTAAGCTGTCAACCATACTTAAGTATTCTGCACTTTTCATATATTCACGCTCAGCCAGGTTTTTCGGGCCCTCACGCTTCGTTAACGCACACTCGAACACAACCGGTGTATCCACGGGTTTGGCATCCTGTAGTCTGAACCTTTTCAACAACTTGTTGATATGGGATTCTTGAGAGAGACATAGTTTTCTAGCAACACGATCCCTAGCAATCTTAATGCCTAGGATGTACGTGGCTTCTCCCGTGTCCTTCATCTCAAATACAGATGCCATGCAGGACTTTGATCCATTCATGTAACTCACATCATTTGCGGCAATCAATATGTCATCTACATATAATGTCAAGATGAAGTATTTAGACTCGGAAGTCTTCGTGTACATGCATGGATCCTCGTGAAGATTCACAGATCCATTTCCAACGATTTCCTCGTGGAATCTGCGGTACTTTTGCCGTGATGATTGTTTAAGACCGTAGATAGATCTTTGGAGTTTACAAACTTTATGTTCATTGCTAGGAGTAATGAAACCCTCTGGCTGCTCTATATAGTTCTCTTTCTCCAGGTTACCATGGAGGAATGCAGTCTTAACATCCATTTGGTGCAGCTCCAGATCGAGGCTCGCAACCAAAGCCAATATGGCCCGTACTGTGGTATAACGCACAGTAGGTGAGTATGTCTCATCAAAGTCCACTCCGTGGAGTTGGGTATATCCTTTCGCAACGAGTCGAGCTTTGTTTCGCTCGACAGCTCCATCAGCTGTGAATTTTAGTTTTAGAACCCACTTGGCACCTATTGCTCTGCGGTTAGCAGGGAAATCGACCAAAGACTATACCGAATTAGCTTTCATAGAGGCGATCTCATCCTTCATTGCTTTCCTCCATTCTTTCGCTTGAGATCCATCCATAGTTTTTTGAACCGTTACCGGTTCATCAACCGAAGTGAGGGTGAACAATTCACATCTTTCGATGATATACTTCTTAATAGAGTTTCGGTGCCTTAGACTACGTCTAGGCTCATTAATCCCATCCTGAACTGAACTACGCTCACACTAGGAATAATGCTCATTATCGGTGCAATACTCCCACTGGGAACAACAGCGCTACTTGAACATTCACCAATAACTTTTCTTGGACGACCTCTCGGTCTCGGATTTCCACCTCCGAGATTAATTCCACGGTTACGATGACCGGGAACCGAGTTGGTCGTAGCACTCCCACTTGGTGCAATAGGTAGTTGAGGTAAAATTGGATTTTCATCCATCGGTTCAGTAACATGATCATCAGGCCCGACTTGATTCGCACCTGCAACAACAGTGATCTGGGTGGTTGGATTGACTCCTCCCACTGGATTTATTATGAAAATGTCCCCATCTCCATTTACCATATCGTTCACTTGTGTTGCTGCCTAAAATCTCCCACTCAAAGCGAGTGAGACCTGATTACCATCATGCTCTAGTTCAATCAAGACTTCGTTCGTTGATGTTTACAAAGCTATGGAATTTCAGCCTCAAGTAACGTAACGTCTCATGTTCGACCATGTCACCAATCTCCCAAGCTACTACACACATGTATGTTATAGAGATACTTTTTAGTATTCCATTTGGTACTATGTTTGTTTTATTTGCAACATGAATGTCGCAATTTTGGTAAGATCCCTCTCATTACCAATAGCTCACATGGTGTTGGTAACCGATTTATACATTAACTAGGTTCACCACACATAACTCACCTGTGAAAGGGAGGTTATAAGTTGAACTTGTGATATCATGGTACTGACCTTATTTATGAAGTGTGTGTCATTTTAATGCTTCACCAAGCTTTAATCGTTAAAGGGCGAATAGTGGGAGACGTCGTTTAACGAACGTTCATTTTCATTGCTCATTCATACCCCAATGTTTAATCCACCATGGATCATGCATTAGGTGTTCACCTTATGCTCGTTGAAATTCTCTACGAGAATTTAGTATGAGTAAAACCCTCGAATGGGTATTCATGCAAATGAAAATTTACTTCAAGCATTAAATCAGGAACACACTTTATATTGAATTTTTTTACTTTGAATCGATGTGTTCCATCTCTCGAGGAACACGCGTGCAGTGTGCGCGCATCACGAGGTTTTACCTGTGGTGAAATCGTTTCGTTTTCAAAAATTCAGTTTAATCGGTTTTGTACATGTTCATCATTACGATTTTAAATATTTCATGGAGTACTAACAAATAAGGAATTTAAATCGGTTCGTATTCTAACACTACAATCGATGGGTTTATTTAGTTCGGTCGACCAACACGAACGACAAATTGTTTCGTTTTATTCGACCATTTGTCCTAGCCGAAATTTTGGTTCCTAAACCGTAGGTTCTGCTTTTCATTTCGGATCATTCCCTTTGTATGTGTATCGAATCGAACAACAATTACTTTATTCAATGATTCTGAATCTTAAATGACCCAAATTCAAACGAACAACGAAAGACAAATGATAATGATATGATTCTTTATATGAATGTCGCGTGTTCGATCCATGCTCATTGCACAGAAAATCGAGAACTTCTGAGTCATGTTGACAACCATATATGAACAAACTCATGAGTGAATCACATCAGATGATCTATGTCAGAATAAAACCCTTTTACAGCTATATATACATGACATACGAGGCGCACTTAAGACGCACTTTTATCGACAATGTTTGACCCACCGGATATCGTATGAGTCTATTGCGGTCCAGTTCTCTTCACGACATGCGGAAATCATGAATGACTTCCCTCGATGTTCTGTGGTGATTTGTGAAGTTGGTTTCCCTTTCGTCCTGGTTACTTCACTTGAATAGACTCATGGTAAGTGATGGATAAACGCTCAATTTATACCCGTTTTCATTCGGATTGTATTATTTTAATTACCCCACGAATGATTGTAAATCGAAACTTTGACCCGAACACGTCACCCGCAGCAAAAGGGCCCGAACGAGTGAAAAACGCCTGTCCGGACACTTCGCCGGGTCCGACCTCAAACCTCCGGGGTCAGACTTCTCGTCCGACCCCGAAGGTCCCGATATCCCTCCGACACACGATATTCCCGCCCAAGGGGTGTGTGCGACGTCCGGAGCACTGTCTTTCAAACCATCCCTCGTGACGATCCGACCATCACTTTGCACGTCCGACACTTAGAAAATATCACAAACCTTCTCCATGCTTATTAAGGGCTTAATCCCTCTGTTACTTGCTAACTGAGCTCGTTTAGGAGTTAACGGTGTTAATCTCCTTTGAGCCTATAAATAGAACCTCACCACTATTCATTTACGAAGTTGATGTAACTTGAAATATTTATTCTCTACCTTCTCTTTACTTTATCTCTCTAGAACGATGTACTGATTTAGGCATTGGAGAGGGTTCATCGAGTACCACCCCATCCTCGGTGGTCTCGATGTTTCCCCTTTTGCAGGTGTTAGGAGGACTGCATAGGAGTGATGTCCCGGTGCTTGGAAGTCTCAACGATCCTCGATTCAACGATCTGACATACGAACGATGGGATGTATGAACAACTACATATACGGACATCCAGACACTTAGCCATTTTAAGGTCTTGCAGACCTCCGACAGTCCGACACTCCGACAATCCAACAGTCCGACAGTCCGAAAATCCGATAGTCCGACGCTCCGGCAGTCCGACAGTCCGACACTTTGACATACGACAACCCGAAGTACAGACTACCTGATATTACGAAGGATCCGACGTCAGTAATCGAACCCAATGAGCATTACGAAGGAATCAGATCACGAAGGAAAGAATTTCACCCGTAAGATTGTTATTCGGATCGACACCCCGTCAACCCCATACACGTGTCTTAACACTTGGCGCCGTCTGTGGGCTTCGAACAAGAATCCATGACAAGAAAACCATGAGCACTAACAACAATACTTCACCACCCCATGCCAACTCTCACATCAAGAGGGGGAGGCAAAGAAACGCAAGAACCAACATCCTACCTAAATGTTGAAAGAAGCTAAAGCAAGAGTTGATACCCGTCAAGAAGGCATAACCAAGGAAGAAAACTTGAAGACACATGAAATATGAAGAACGAAAATCGCTCCCACCCAAAAGCAAAAGCTTCCCTCCCATCTCCAAGAGATACATCCGACAAGGGTATGGCTCAAACCATGGCTATGATTGAAGAAAACATAATGTAAACAGGCATATTCAAGAAAACACAAGAGTAGGGAGCCCCAAGCATGAAGGGTACTAAATCAAGGAAATAAACAAGGGGTCTTCAACGGCAAAACATGAAAGACGGTGTGACCACCAAGCAACTTGGGGGGAACCAAATGAACAAGTGCTTGGTACTCCACATAAATATAGAAGTGGAGATTGATGGATATACGCTCAATTTGAACCCGTTGACTTCTGAACCGTTGTATTTTTATCATCCCGTTAATAATTGTAAATCGAAACTTCAACCCAAACACTTCGCGAGAACATCAACGGCTCGGACGAGGCCGAAGCGCTCGTCCGGCCAAGGTAAACTCACCTAGGTGAGGTTGGGTGGCCACACCCGACCTCCCCTAAGGGAGATCGGGTCAGCCAACCCGATCTCCCCTAGGGGAGATCGGGTGGACCAACCCGATCTCTCCTAGGAGAGATCGGGTCGGCCAACCCGATCTCTCCTAGGAGGGATGGGGTTGGGTGCCCTCACCCAACCCCTACCCTTGGGGGTCGGATTTCTCTTCCCCCCAAAGGCCCCGGCACCACCTTTGGACTCCCATACTCGGTTCACTCCGCCTACCTTCTCCGTATCCTAAAGTCTTAATTATGTGTTTAAAGGTTAATTAACTGTGTTTAAAGGTTAACGATGTCATTAAGTCGCCTTAATGACACCGTTGCCTATAAATACCCCTCCTTCATAATTCATTGGATCATCTTGGCAATTTGGATTATTTTGCTCTGACATCTCTCTAGCTTTATCTCTCTAAAAACGATACTGACTTAGGCATCGGAGAGGGTTCATCAGGCACCACCCCCCCCCCCCCCCCCTCTGTGCCTGGTACTGCCCCTTCTGCAGGGCGCAAGGAGAAGAGAAGCGACGGAAGGAAGGACGCAAGCTAAGACAGGGCAACCTAAGAATATCAGATCATCCACATCTCCAGTGAGGAACGAGATTCGAGCCGACTACCCGTTGACCCTAATCTCGGAACCTAACACTTGGCGCCGTCAGTGGGCTTCGGACAGAAAGCCTGGCTATAACACGAGCAATGACGAACAGTAGGGTGTCTAGGCACCACCGCCCACCTGGGGGCAACGGACGAAGGAGAGAACCTATACCCCCAGGAAGGCAGCCTAACCCTGGAAAGCAGTCAATGCAACCAGAACCACAAGGAATCCCACAGCCTCCTCAACAGAACAACCAGGAGGGAGGACCCTCACGCCCAGCTGGGGCTGAGTCCTCCACAGCCTCAACCCCCCTGGCAAGAAGGCCACAGAGAGAAAGAGAACAACAGGGAATGCCATCCCAGCACACGGCAAGCGTATATGTCATCCATGGAGGTTATGGAGCTGGAGGAGAGTCAGCGAATGCCAGAGAAGCATATATGGCAGAGTTAGGGGACCCTAAGCCAAAGGAAGAACAAGCAGAAGGAAAGAGAGAAGACATAATAGAATTTTCAAGAAGAGACATGGAGCATGTGTTACCAGACAACAAGGATGCCCTGGTCATAACAATGAAGATCACTGATATGGACATTGGAAGAATCCTAGTAGATAGTGGAAGCTCACCCAACATCATTAGCAAGAAAGTCCTCAACATACTAGGAGTAAGGCCAAGTAGCATAAAACAGGTTCACTCCCCCTTGGTGGGATTTTCAGGAAAGCCAACATACCCACTGGGGGCAGTCACACTACCTGTGACACTGGGTACAGGCCAGAGGCAGCTAAAGATTGATGTCCCTTTCTTCATCACAGAAGAAATGGAGGAATACAATGGAGTCCTGGGTACCACTACAATCAACAAGTGGGGTATGGTACCATCAACCCTACATCAGAAAATGAAATTCCCCACAGGCCAAGGAATAGGGGAAGTAAAAGGTAACCAGAAGGTAGCAAGGAAATGTGCAAGGATAGCACTAGGCAAGAGGAAGAAAACAAGAGAGGTCCTACTAATAGATGAGGACCCAAGAGAAGATCATGGAAGACCAGCCCCCATGGAGGAACTAAAAGAGATACTCATAGAAGAACCCGATAGGAAGGCCAAAATCGGGACTGCCTTATCTCAGGAAGAGGAAAACCACTTAGTAGCTTTACTAAGGGAATACAAAGATCTGTTCGCCTGGTCACCAAGCGATATGCCAGGAATATCAGAAGAAGTAATATCACACAAGCTCAATATAGACGCGGCAACGCGACCAACAACACAGAAGGTGAGACCAATGGGAGGAAGCAAAAAGATAGCTATCCAAGAAGAAGTAGAAAAGCTACTAAAGGCAAAGTTCATCAAGGAAATCAGATTCCAGACATGGGTGGCAAACCCAGTACTGGTAAAGAAGCCGGGGGGAAGTTGGAGAATGTGTATCGACTATCGTGACCTAAACAAAGCATGCCCTAAGGACTCATATCCGCTACCAAGAATAGATCAGTTAGTGGATGCAACATCAGGTCACCAACTAATGAGCTTCATGGATGCATACTCAGGATATAACCAGATAAAAATGGCCCCTGAGGACGCCCCTCACACAGCATTCTATGCTGATAGCGAGATATACCATTACACGGTGATGCCTTTCGGACTCATAAATGCTGGAGCAACATACCAAAGAATGGTCAACAAAATCTTCGGGGACATGATAGGAAAGACAATGGAGGCATATGTGGACGACATGATCGTCAAATCCAAAGAGAAGAAAGACCATGTGGAGAATCTTCGCTCAACGTTTGAGAGGATGAGGCAATACCAAGTCCGCCTAAACCCGAAAAAATGCGCATTTGGGGTGCAATCAGGGAAATTTTTAGGCTTCATGGTAAGCTAGCGAGGCATAGAGGTAAACCCCGAAAAACTCCAGGCAATCGAAGAAATGCAGTCACCTACGAAACACAAAGAGGTTCAACGACTGAATGGGAGGTTGGCAGCCCTTAACAGATTCCTATCCAAAATAGGAGACAAGGCATTACCCTTCTTTGAGGTACTAAGGGCAAACAAGAAATTCGAATGGACACCAAGATGTAAGGAGGCCTTCCAGCAACTCAAACAACATCTAAAGACACTACCACCCTTAGCAAAGCCTACACCAGGGGAGCCCCTCTACCTCTATATCTCCGTGAGCAACGTGGCAGTAAGCTCAGTGCTAATTAAAGAAGAAAACGCGGCACAATTGCCGGTATACTTCGTAAGCAAAACATTGGCAAAGTACGAGATCAACTACTTGCCAATAGAAAAGTACCTCTATGCACTGATTATATCAGCAAGAAAGTTGAGACCGTATTTTCATGGGCATGAAGTAACAGTCCTCACAGACCAACCATTGAAACACCTCCTCCAGAGACCAGACACATCGGGAAGACTGACCAAATGGGCAATTGAGCTAAGTGAGTTTCGTATTCATTTTGCCCCAAGAACAGCCATAAAGGGACAGGCTCTAGCAGATTTTATTGCCGAATTCACCGGAATCAATCCAGACGAAGACTTGGGAGAAGTCAGAACTACAAGCGAGGCAAGTAGTAGTCAGGAGAAACAACCAGAAGAATTATGGGAGATGCATACCGATGGGTCATCCAACGGAGGAGGTTCAGGGGCAGGCCTCTTACTATACCCACCAAACAGCGATACACCTATGCACTATGCCATGGCGCTCACCTTTAAGGCAACAAACAATGAGGCTGAGTACGAAGCACTGATAACTGGCCTGAGAATAGCCAAAGGAGTAGGGGCAAAGCATCTAAGAGTCAAGTGCGATTCTCAACTAGTTGTCAATCAACTGAAAGGAATATACACTGCAAAGTCCGAAAACATGCAGAAATACTTGCAGCAGGCCAGAGACCTAATAAAGAGCTTCCAAAGCTTCGACATTGAGTCAGTCCCAAGAGAACAAAACCAAGAGGCAGACGCCTTAAGTAAACTAGCTCTAGGGGTAGAAGCAGGCAAAGAGGTTCACTTTGTAGAACAAAGAATGCAATCAGTGATAGAACAAATGGAGGTTCTAGTAATAGATGAAGCAGAAGCCTGGATGACCCCAATGCGTCAATACATCATGGAAGGAAAGCTCCCAAAGGATAAGGTGGAGGCAGTCAAGATTGAAAGGATGGCTAGGAATTACGCAGTGATGGACAATGAACTCTACAAGAAAGGGTACTCCACGCCTTTCCTCAAATGCATAACATACCCAGAAACAGAGAGAGTGCTTGCAGAACTCCATGAGGGAGATGCGGGGTGCCATGAGGGAGCACGATCTATAAGCCGAAAGGTCTACAACCTAGGATACTATTGGCCATCAATGAGTAAAGAAGTAGCAGACTTGGTACAAAAATGTGATCACTGCCAAAGATACTCTAGGAATATAACAGCCCCAGCAGCAAAGCTAAGCTCCATCTCAGGAGCCTGGCCATTCGCACAATGGGGGATAGATCTGATAGGCCCCCTACCGAGAACAAAAGGTCA
Source organism: Clarkia xantiana subsp. parviflora (assembly GCA_036873135.1). Lineage (NCBI taxonomy): Eukaryota > Viridiplantae > Streptophyta > Magnoliopsida > Myrtales > Onagraceae > Clarkia > Clarkia xantiana. Next base: position 31,063,962 of record JAPTYO010000004.1, read on the forward strand.
GAAGACTTGCATAATTGTAGCAATAGACTACTTCTCCAAGTGGATAGAAGCAAAGGCAATGGGGAAGACAACAGACGACCAAGTCGTCAATTTCATCCAATCTCACATTGTCTCAAGGTACGGAGTGCCAAAAGCAATAATAAGTGACAATGGCCCACAGTTCAAGAGCAAGAAACTGCAGTGGTATTGCGAAAGACTGAATATAGACCACCGTTTCGCATCAGTAAAGCACCCTCAGACAAACGGACAGGTAGAGTCGGCAAACAAAATAGTGCTAGATGGCCTAAAGAAACGACTCCACGCTACCAAGGGAAGTTGGGTAGATGAGCTGGAAAATGTTCTATGGGCAGTGCGGACAACACCAAAGATATCCACAGGAGAAACGCCATTTGGCCTAGTGTACGGGACTGAAGCGGTAGCGCCAGCAGAAATGGCAGTATCATCCCTAAGGACCACGTACTTTGAAGAGCATGAGAACAACAAAGCAAGGCTTTTAGACTTAGACATGGTGGAGGATAAGAGATGGAATTCAGAAGAGGCACAGGCACGAATGCGCCTTGTATCAGCAAGATACTACAACCGCCAAGTCAAGGAAAGGCAATTCCACGTAGGGGAACTTGTGCTCAGAAAGAACGAATTCTCACACTTAGACCAAGTCAGAAAATTATCTCCAAAATGGGAAGGACCATACAAGATAGCGTCGGTTCCCTACGCAAATGCTTACCGCCTCGAGGATGGGGAGGGGTATATCTCCACAAACACCTTCAGTGGGGAGCACCTAAAGAAGTACTATGTCTAAGAAGAAAGCACAGGCAAAAGACCATATCCTTAGTTTCATATTTAGCACTTCGCATGTTCAAGCTTTCCAAGTTTCTCAAAAACAACTTCTGAGAAGGAGAACTCAAGAAGTTACTCCAACTCTACGACTATCTTTGATTTCCTCCAAAGGGTGTCTTGACCCATCCAAGGCACCCCATCTATACAAAAAACATGAATGCTCTTAAGAGAGTAGAATTTCCTTCAAAGGTATTTTACAATGAATGTGATGATATAATCATGAAGTTACCTTACACAGATATGACGTCAAGTCAACGACACTCGACGCCCCCAAGAGCGTATCTTGAGAGTAGTTTTTATACTACGACACTCGACGCCCCCAAGAGCGTATCTTGAGAGTAGTATTCATACTACGACCCTCGACGCCCCCAAGAGCGTATCTTGAGAGTGGTTTCCAAAAACTACGAATTTCGACGCCCCCAGGAGCGTATCTTGAGAGTAGTGTTCATACTACGACCTTCGACGCCCCCAAGAGCGTATCTTGAGAGTAGTTATTACACTACGACCTTCGACGCACCAAGAGCGTATCTTGAGAGTGGTTTCCAAAAACTACGAATTTCGACGCCCCCAGGAGCGTATCTTGAGGTAGATTTGCAACCTACCAGATTCGACGCCACCAAGAGCGTATCTTGAGGTAGAAAAAACACTACCAGATTCGATGCCCCCAAGAGCGTATCTTGAGGTAGATTTCAAACTACCAGCTTCGACGCCCACCAGGAGCGTATCTTTGGTCTAACCTGTGCCCTCCAGGAGCCTATCCTGTGAAACGTTAAGCGCCCTCCGAGAGCCTGTCTCGTGAACAGTTTTCGACGCCAACCAAGAGCGTATCTTTGGTCTAACCTGTGCCCTCCAGGAGCCTATCCTGTGAAACGTTAAGCGCCCTCCGAGAGCCTGTCTCGTGAACAGTTTTCGACGCCAACCAGGAGCGTATCTTTGGTCTAACATGTGCCCTCCAGGAGCCTATCCTGTGAAACGTTAAGCGCCCTCCGAGAGCCTGTCTCGTGAACAGTTTTCAACGCCAACCAAGAGCGTATCTTTGGTCTAATCTGTGCCCTCCGGGAGCCTATCCTGTGAAACGTTAAGTGCCCTCCGAGAGCCTGTCTCGTGATCAGATTCGACGCCCACCAAGAGCGTATCTTTGGTCTAACAGTATCACATATACCATTTAAAGGGTATCAGAAGAGAACATTACACCATTATTGAGAAGGATCCCATGAGAAAGTGATTTCAAAGTAAAGTCATATGAAGAACACATAATGTTTTTTCTTGATGAAATAGCAGGTATGATATGATGGAAAATCCAAAAGAAGGATAAGTAAAGGAGACACATCAAAGGAAGGGTCCATAACCAAAGAGCCACAGACAAGGCACAGGGAGACATCACGAGAAGAGATATAATCACACTGCCATGTATACAACGAGTAAAGATAAGTGTATCAAACAAAGATGGCAACACTAAGAAAGGTGGAGTTTCAAACTCTAAAGACAACCACAACTCACAAACAAAAACAATAGTAAGAAGACACCAGGAGAAGAACCTCAAGTCACAAACTCACGAGACTACCACAAGAGATAGGGGTACTATTTCTTCATCTCCGCAATATGCTTAACAGCAAAATCTGACAAATCACCAAGTCGAGAAAAAGGAAAGTCAGGAGCAATCATGTAAATACGCTCGAGAATCTCCTTCAAAGAAATACGTTTAGCCACAGAGCAACGAACGTCAATAGCAGCCTGATAAGAGGAAGAGGCCTTATACTCAGCGACGGCACACTCTTTCGCCTCAACACGAAGCATCTCCTCCAGAGAGACCAACTCAGCAGCCCGGAGTGCCTCATCACGATAAAACCTTTGTCTCAAGGCCTCAACCTCTTCCTTGAGAAGAGCAATGCGACCCTCCAAGTCTCGGCAACGCAAATCTGTGATGCGACTATGCTCCAAACAACTAATAAGCCTGGAGTTAAGGGAGACACAAATGTCCTCGTACACCTTTCTCTCCTCAGCAAGGTCAATAGCAAGGGTGGACAAATTAACAAGGTCGGCCATACCCTGCAACAAAAACAAAGGATGAGACAGATAACGCACGGAAAAGAAATATGCTAAAGGATAACACGGTTAACAAAAATTACAGGAGCATAGCGAGCCAACACATCACGAGCCAATTCATAAGTTGCCTCCGACCCTTTAGACGGGGACACACGATCGGCAGGAGGAACAGCAGACTGCAGAACACGAACTCCAACCTCAGGAGTTTGCAAAGAAGATTGATTGTCAAAACGAGCCCCACGCCCATAATAAGGCGCCCACTCAGACCCAACAATTCCATCAACAGGTGGACGAGACAGCTCCTTCCGACTCAGACGCGGAAGGCGAAGTCTACCTATAACAAAGCACAGAGTAAATACCAATATACACTAAGGAAACTCAGATGTTCAAGGACTCACCAAACAAGGAAGAAGGAAAAGATGGCTCCCGGACCTTCGATTGGGGGGCATCAATATAGAAAGAAGACGGCACCCTAACATCACCACCCTTACCTCCAATTAGAGGACACTTCCCCGCACCATAGAAAACCGATCTCTTTGCAATCGAAGGTCCGGTCCCAGAATTAACTACCCCCACACATACTGGCCTCTTACTCCTCATCAGTCGCCGGGGAGTTCTGCTGATCGAAAAAACACAAGTTTAGCCCAAGGAAAACAGGAAGCGAACAATGGACAAAAGATACAAATTCATTTCCCTAAAATGATAGGTACAAAGCCAAAAGACAAGAATAGAAAGACGACAAGAGAAACCCCACCGGCCAAAAGGCAGAGACAGGGGGCAAGGGGGAGATAGTTATAACTCCCAGCATAAAGAAACCCCACCAGCCAACAGGCAGGGGCAGGGGGGCAGGGGGAGATAGTCATAACCCCCAGCATAGGGAGACCCCACCAGCCAACAGGCAGGGGCAGGGGGCAGGGGGAGATAGTCATAACCCCCAGCATAGAGAGACCCCACCAGCCAACAGGCAGAGGCAGGGGGGCAGGGCGAGATAGTTATAACCCCCAGCATAAGGAGACCCCACCAGCCAACAGGCAGAGGCAGGGAGGCAGGGGGAGATAGTCATAACCCCCAGCATAGAGAGACCCCACTGGACAACAGGCAGAGGCAGGGGGCAAAAGGAGATAATTATAATCCCAATATAGAAGACTTCGCCCGCCAGTAAGCGGAAACATGAGGGCAAAAAGATGGAAAAAGGACGAATCAAACAGGACTATATTACCATGAAGACATACAAATCAAGAACGAAACAAGTAAGGAAACGATTGAAGGAGAAGCGGGATTAAGTCCCTCAAGAGCAATGCTTACACAAAAAGAAAAAATACGTACCTCAATGCGACGCGCGCCCCGAGAAGTAAGCCTGACCAGAAATCCCACCGTCAAAAAGAAAAGAAGAGAAAAGGACAACGAGAATGAGGTAATCACTTACCCTTTTATAGTACAAAGGATTAGGGTTTTTCCAAAGTCGCCAAATCGACACCGTTGATTTTTAGAAAGGAAAATTTCAAGGGACAGATTCAAAAACTAGTTCCCATTAACCACGGTTAAACTCACACTCACCATAGTTAACATCCCATAGGTTTATTTTCTAGTATCCCATACTTAGAAAAATTTTGGACCAAAATTGAAATTTTTTCTCCACTTAGGCAAATCCCGTCACGAAATTGAAGCATGGGTCGCTTAGGTGTATTCGTATTGTATTCCTATGCGGACGTGTATTTTTTGAGTATACACCTATAGCAAAGATAGATTTATTACTCCCACCTCAGACGGACGCGTGCTTAGGCACACGTCCGCGCTACTCTAACGTTTACAACTCCTCTATCTCATAAGGCAGGGAGCAGAGCCAGAGACACGCATCCATGGGTAAGCAAGCATCCAGACGAGAAGGTAAAACCCCGGTTTCAAATTGCGCGTGTCATACCATCCTAAAATAGAGTCAATCAAGGGTTAGGCCATTGGTTGACTCGGGGGCATGTGATGGATATACGCTCAATTTGAACCCGTTGACTTCTGAACCGTTGTATTTTTATCATCCCGTTAATAATTGTAAATCGAAACTTCAACCCAAACACTTCGCGAGACACGGCTCGGACGAGGCCGAAGCGCTCGTCCGGCCAAGGTAAACTCACCTAGGTGAGGTTGGGTGGCCACACCCGACCTCCCCTAAGGGAGATCGGGTCAGCCAACCCGATCTCCCCTAGGGGAGATCGGGTGGACCAACCCGATCTCTCCTAGGAGGGGTTGGGTGCCCTCACCCAACCCCTACCCTTGGGGGTCGGATTTCTCTTCCCCCCAAAGGCCCCGGCACCACCTTTGGACTCCCATACTCGGTTCACTCCGCCTACCTTCTCCGTATCCTAAAGTCTTAATTATGTGTTTAAAGGTTAATTAACTGTGTTTAAAGGTTAACGATGTCATTAAGTCGCCTTAATGACACCGTTGCCTATAAATACCCCTCCTTCATAATTCATTGGATTATCTTGGCAATTTGGATTATTTTGCTCTGACATCTCTCTAGCTTTATCTCTCTAAAAACGATACTGACTTAGGCATCGGAGAGGGTTCATCAGGCACCACCCCCCCCCCCCCCCCCCCTCTGTGCCTGGTACTGCCCCTTCTGCAGGGCGCAAGGAGAAGAGAAGCGACGGAAGGAAGGACGCAAGCTAAGACAGGGCAACCTAAGAATATCAGATCATCCACATCTCCAGTGAGGAACGAGATTCGAGCCGACTACCCGTTGACCCTAATCTCGGAACCTAACAGAGATTAGAAGCAAAAGGTAACAAGAACACGCGATACTACTCCTAGAAAAGTCAAAGAAGAATGAAACAACCTCAACCCCCTGTAAGGACTCGCCCTAAGTCGACAACATACAACCATTGCCCTCGAAAGGCAACCTCTCACGCTTAGGAAAGGCTTGGGTAACAGGCAATATTGAGGAAAGAAAACCCAAGTAAGGATTTAGAAGGCGTATCAAACCCTACCAAAAAAATAACATCAGGTAAAAGTTACATTATGTGCCTTTCAGGAGCCAATCCTGCGAACAGTTTTCGACGCCCCCAAGAGCGTATCTTGAGAGCATTTTTAAACTGCGACCACATTCTGTGCCCTCCAGGATCCAATCCTGCGAACAGTTTGCGACGCCCCCAAGAGCGTATCTTGAGAGTAGTTTTATACTGCGACCACATTCTGTGCCCTCCAGGAGCCAATCCTGCGAACAGTTTTCGACTCCCCCAATGGCGTATCTTGAAAGCAACTCATACACTGCAAATACACCCTGTGCCTTCCAGGAGCCTATCCTGCGATCTGTGCCTTCCAGGAGCCTATCCTGCGATCTGTGCCTTCCAGGAGCCTATCTTGCGAACAATTGTCGACGCCCACAAGAGCGTATCTTGAAAGCAATTCATACATTGCGATCACATTCTGTGCCATCCAGGAGCCTATCTTGCTAACAACTTTTAACGCCCCCAAGAGCGTATCTTGAGAGCAGTTCTTAACTGCAACAACACTCTATGCCATCCGGGAGCCAATCCCGCGAACATTTTTTGACATCCCCAAGAACGTATCCTAAGAAAACCTTCTTTTATACAAGTAAGGTTACATGAAAAATGCAAGTATGATTATAATGACAATGCAGGCATGACAAAAATCAAGTGGAGTAATGAAATGACACTCCAACAAAAGAGAAGAAACATGATAATAGGCAAGCAAATCACAAGTCATGCAAAACGACCTACGAAGATGAAGTGCCTTACAAATCGCCCAATGCGACCTCTGACAAACTTTACTATCTTGCATGTCGCCCTTACACGACCTCTGCCTGCATTCTTTCCTACATGTCGTCCTCGCATGAACTCTGCTTGCATCTAACTTGAACATCGTCAAGCACGACTTTCGACACGCATCACCTTTGCACATTGCAAAGCACAACTCATGAAGGGGACATCCCAAAAGCATAAAGGGTACAACGTCCGACAAGACGAGACACGGGGACAAAACACAACTGACATAGATTAAACAAAAGGCAACTATAGCAACGAAGGTATGAAATACTACTAATGATATAAGAACATAATGTTAAACATTCATGACAGCTTCGCCAATGAGTACGGAGTGCAAAAATACAACTCCATACATCGCAAAGTGGCTATCATGTCAACACATCGCGAAGTGGCTATCACGTCCACACACTACGAAGTGGCTATCATGTCCACACATCGCAAAGTGGCTATCATGTCCACACATTGCGAAGTGGCTATCATGTCCACACACTACGAAGTGGCTATCATGTCCACACACCAAGAAGTGGACATCATATCAACACATCACGAAACGTCTATCAAGTACATACATTACGAAGACGCTAAAGAGCCTACATCTAACCTACATCCAAGACAAATGGAAAATTAATACCCTTCATATACTCATCAAATGTCTGCACTTATATTTCAACATTCTTGGATGATACAAGGTAGGAGACGTCTTCATTATGAAGAAAACCTCTCTATCTTAATGGGAGCCATGACAAAATAAAGGAACCTCAATGAAAGGCGATGATTACACCCATCACAAAAAGCAAGTACTTCAACACAAGGGTTAATCACATTACCCCATAGATATGCCAAAGACACCTTCAAAGTCGTTAAACCTACATGAAGATGAAACAGACGAAATATATGAGGAGACCAGCAAACAATAATAGACAGTAAGATCAACAACAAATCATTACAACCTCCAAGCCAACTCGGGTACACCTGCTCCGAAAACGAGGAGAGAAGATCAAAATATCGACATAAGAATATGGTCGAACGCAAGAAAGCATAATGACACGACACAAAAGCGAAAAAGTGTCTCATAAGAATGAAGATAGACTCTGGAAAGAGATTGATCCCTAGAGGGGAGAACCCCTGAGGATAATCAACACAACAAGGAATCAATCTCATTCCCCGTGACCTAGAAAGGAACGACAAACGACTCAAGATCACAAACAAATAACAAGGCACCTCAACTCACTCAAAATCAAAAGAGTTGGAGTCACGTGAAGAAAACCCACCTAAGACCCTTCTCTAAAAAGGATGGGGCGACCTGAGTAAGAAACGTGATCACATACTCTTTTGCATGGATCGACGTTCAACCAAAACGTACACCTGACCAAAGGGTGATATCAGTGAACATCGGGACTCACATCAGGTTAAACAAACGCTTTCCAAACTGAGCCACCACGAAGGGTACTTTTTTCTGATCGGAAGAAATCATGCTCCTTTCAAGAAGTGGACACACACTTATGTTCATCCCCTTACGTAAGTCAATCCAGAGACATACGCAAGGCATACTTCCCGTCTGACCCTGAAGGTCCCGACATCCCTCTGAAAAGCGATATTCCCGCCCAATGGGTGTGCGCGACGTCCGGAACAGTGTCTTTCAAACCGTCCCTCGTGACGATCCGACCATCACTTTGCACGTCCGACACTTAGAAAATATCATGAACCTTATTCATGCTTATTAAGGGCTTAATCCCTCTGTTACTTGCTAACTGAGCTCGTTTAGGAGTTAACGGTGTCATTAACCGTCTAAATCTCCTTTGAGCCTATAAATAGAACCTCACCACTATTCATTTACGAAGTTGATGTAACTTGAAATATTTATGGTCTACCTTCTCTCTACTTTATCTCTCTAGAACGATGTACTGATTTAGGCATCAGAGAGGGTTCATCGAGTACCGCCCCCCTCCTCGGTGGTCTCGATGTTGCCCCTTTTGCAGGTGTTAGGAGGAGCGCGCGCGGACTGCATAGGAGTGATGTCCCAACGCTTGGAAGTCCCAACGATCCTCGAGTAACCGATCTGACATACGAACGATGGGATGTATGAACAACTACATATACGGACATCCAGACACTTAGCCATTTTAAGGGCTTGCAGACCTCCGACACTCCGACAGTCCGACAATCCGATAGTCAAACGCTCTGGCAGTCCGACACTTTGACATACGACAACTCGAAGTACAAACTACCCGATATTACGAAGGATCCGACGTCATTAATCGAACCCAACGAGCATTTCAAAGGAATCATATCGCTAAGGAAAGAATTTCACCCGTAAGATTGTTATTCGGATCGACACCACGTCAACCCGATACACATGTCTTAACAGTTAGTGAGCCCCATCAACATCAGTCAACCACTAAAGAGGATACCTCTTCTCTATGATAAATATTCTTCTCCATGTTGACCTTTCTTTCGAAGTTCTCGAGCGGCTTTTACACCGGCATCCATGGAAAGAAGACCATCATATTCAATCGAAACATTTCTAGCTTCAGCGACCTTGTTTCCTCCGAAGCGGATGCAGAGGGGTCACCAAAGCTGTAATGTTGTCAAGTTCTTCAACCCATTTGTCCAAGGTTGAGAATATCACCACAAACACATTCAGATTACCAAAGAATCTACTCCCACTATTGGGAAACAGATTACCACATTCATCTATCATCATCAAAGTCATACGGACAACTAGATTCATCCGTAGTTATCCTCTCCGATTTCAGAATCGCAACAGAGAGGAGTCTAATACATACTCCATTCATACACACCATCAAGATTGTGAGGAATGACGAATCGCACTCATTCAGCCAACTCAAGCCAATACATTGATAATTATGCGAAATCAGAGAGACAAAAACATTTTGAAAAGAATTTCGTCCATCGGATATCTATGAGATAGAAGGTGACTAATAATGATTCCTCAGACATCTAACCCAACCGACCGACAGTAAACCGAGGGAAAGGGGGTCGTGAAAGAGTTCACATTACCGTTGTGTTCTTTCTAATAGATCATTCTTTTAAAACAGTTTAATTGCAATCACCGGAACGGAAGGTTTTAAAACACCCGATCTTGGCTTTCCCAAGGCCTTTTTTAAAACTTTTTCTAGGATTTCAAGTTTGCACACACAGTTCTACTACACAAGTAAATCATCGTGCGCAGATCACATCCAAGAAACAAACCACACCTCATGCATACGCGTCATGCGTCTAATGTTCCGAGGAAATCATACTTAGCATATATAATTCTACTGCTTAAGTAAATTATCACATGCCAATTCATCATCAACATTCATGCATACGCATCATGCTTGATCACACCATTCAAACATGCATATTTGGCGACTGGTTTCTGTAAACACCTAATTTTGGTCCGCGCGTAGCACGTTAAAAATGTTATGTGTAACGCGTTTTAAAAAAAGGAAGTATCTGGATATAAAAGGTCACGAGGTTGCTAAAAGTAGGTTTAGCTCAAATTAGGATAATATATATGCACTAAATATTATGTAAAATTCAGAAAATATATAATATATATTTATGACAATGTTCATAAATATATATTATGTAATTTTCAGATTTATTGTGTATATTGGAGCAAATATATTGTTTTCCTAATATTAGAGTCTAGGTTAGCTATAAAAGGACCCCTTGTCAATGTAAAAAAAACACCATCAATAATATTACTATTAGATCTCGAAATTCGTGTAAATTTGTCCTGTAGGGTAAAGGTTTTTTTTTTTGCCAGAACAAGCACCCTACCCGCCGGTGCCTGGCCCAGCTCCAGTGGCCGGACGACCAACCGACACGCCACTCCCTCCACGCCGCCGCTTCGCCCGCCGGTGACCGCCCCGGATCCGCCTAGCGTCTCCGGTGCCTGCCCCTCTCTCACCTCTCTCTTCTGCACCTTCCTATCGCAAGCGATCTGCCCTCCGGAAGTCCAAGCTCCGCCGCCGCTGCTGTTTGCTGGTGTTCCTCCTGGCCCTCGCCTTGCCAGGGCTTCGCTTGTATCGACCGTCCTCTACCCGCCCAGCACGACCGTCTGGGCCGCCGCGATCTGCCCTAACCACGATCCCGCTGCTGGATCTCGTTATCCACGTGCATTCATCTAATTGTATAACTTTTATTCCACGTGCTCATCTAATTGCATTTTAAAAAATATATATTTTTTCAGCTAAGTAATTAGTCATTTATTTGGCCAAAAAAATTAGTCATTTAGTTATACAATTTTGATTTTCAAACATGCATTTCATGTGCATTGATTTAAAAAAAAAAAAAACTCTTACCTGAATTTTTTATTTCAAACGTACGTTTCATACGCATTATTTTTTAAAAAAAAAAAAACTCTTCAGGTGAGTTGTAATTTTGGTTGCGTGTCGCATATGCAAAAAAGAAAAAAACATTTTTTAAGGAAAAATTGTAACTCAGCTTTAGCTATTAGAGCTTCTAATTTCGAACGTGCATTCCATATGCATCATTTTAAAAAAAAAAATTCACTGAATTGTTTTATTTTTATTAATGCATCCAATATGCATTAATTAAAAAAACTTTTTAGATAAATCGTAAGCTCTCTTAGTTTTAAGGATCTTTGTTTAAAAAAATATTTTACCTGATTTTTTTATCAAAAGACGTGCATCTCATATGCATTATTTTCGAAAAATCTTTCAGGTAAACTGTAATTTTTCTCAGTTGTAGAACTTTCATTGTATTTATATTTGTGCATCTCATATGCATCATTTAGAAAGAAAAAAAAACATTTCACCTGATTTTGTAATTTTGAGCAACTAAGATGCATTGATTTTTTTTTCCTAGTTAAAAAATTTAAAAAACAAAAAAACATTTTCAGATAACTTGTAAATTTTCTTAACTGTAGAACTTTCATTTCAAGTATGCATCTCATGTGCATCGCATGTGCATTGTTTTAGGAATAATAATTTGTTGATAGACTGTACACATTCTTAGTCGTAGAACTTTTAAACATGCATCACATTTCATTATTTAAAAAAAACTTTACCTGGATTTTTCATTTTGTACATACATTCCATATGTATCATTCAGGTAAAACTGGTTGTAAGTTTCTTAACGGTAGAACTTTAACTTTCAAGCATGCATGAGCATTTTTAAAAAACTCAAAATGTCATTCGTTTTTATCTAAGGTGTATTGCACTTTTTCGGCAAGATCGTCATTTCAACATTCACATGAGCAAGCATTTAAAAAATGAGAGTTTTGATTCTAATTTTTGAAAATATCGTTTAATCGCTCAGTTGAGTGCGACTTTTCGAGTTTAAGCGGACGAGAAAACCTTTTTGAAAAAAAATTGTTTTGAGCATCTGTCATGCGTTCGAGCCATAACTCAGTAAACTCCATGATGGTGCAGATCACCTAAGATCATAAATTTTGATTCATTTTTAAAAAAAATGTGATCAAAATTATGAAATGAATGACATTAGAGTTTTTCAAAAAAATCATGCATGATTTCTCATATTCTTTACACTGATTTTCCATTCCCTATTTTCAGGTACCATTGTTTAAGTAACCTGCACATACGAGCTGTGTCGGCTAGATGGGGCAACAAAAAAGAACGTGCAGCGATCCAGTTGCACGAAGCACAAACTGCGCACTCGGGATATCCAACACTCAGGTACGATGAATTGTACTTGATTTTTCCTTGAGATTTGAGTGTCCCTACTCTTTTTGCAGATCAGACGACCACTTCGATGAGGTCGCATCCACGTGAAACGTGACTACTTCAAAGAACTTCTATGCCAAAATTTCACCTACCATGTGTGGAATTCATCGTGTCCCCGAACCAAGTCGTACATCTGTTTTACGGCGAGGTCTAAACCAGTCGGCGGTAACCAAGGGGCATCTCCCATTGAGATAGGGATTGTTCGAATATGGAAAATATCAAGAGATCATCGAGGGTCCCCATAAGATTCAATGTGCCGATCAATGATCATTTGAGATGTCAAGCAAATGAAGCATTATTGTTGGTGCCTTCCGTCAGAGGTCCAGGGGTATGTACTTTCCGGCCGGTATTCATATAGAAGTTGTGTTTTTTAGATGGAGCAGGAAAATCAGGACATGCAGAAGGGCTAGTCGCATAACGAGCACATTGCCCACTATAAAAAAATCCAACACCCAGGTAAGAAGTTGTGATCGTTTTTATCCCCGAAATTTGAACTTTTTCTTACTCATTGTGCAGCTTGGATAATCATCCAAATCAAAGCCCCTGAAGAGGACGTCTCGTGCACGACCCTTTGATCGCCGCCAGCTGTCGAATTTATCCCAGATACCTCGGGTGATATCTATGCCCAACTTACCATTTGCGGACTACCGTGCCAAACTCAACACCATTCATGTGTGTTCATCAACCAGGTCATTCATCCAGCATGCGACGAGCCTAACCCGATAGGTGCTGGCTATGGGACATCCCCAACTAAGATTGAGCAATGGCCAGGGCACTTGAGAAGCCAAGAGAAGAATACATTATTGTCTATGTCATCCATTTGTCGCAGGGTCCATTCAGGGCGTCGACACGACCGAGATATTTTGACTCAATCAGCTGAGTCTGTTTTGAATTAAAAATTTCCAATTTGCCACTAGGGGCATGTACATAATTGTTGTTGATAGTTTCGTTAAATTTTCTTTTTCAAAAAAAAAAAAGAGCCAAAAAAGAAAGAAAAAAAAACTCATTTTTCTTTAGGGTCACAACCGCCCTTTAATCGGCTACAGAAAAATAAAGAGAGTGCTCATGCAAATTTTGTGAGAGCAGTGAAGAAATAAAAGGGTCACAGTTGTCCCTAAATCAACTACAAATAAAAAAGGGTCACAGTCGTCCCTAAAACGACTATAAAGAAAGGGCCACAGCCACCCTTCAAATGGGTACAAATAAAAGAGTGACCCCGCGAACCCTTTGAGGGCGGGAGAATAAAAAGGGCCACAGCCACCCTCCAAAAGGCTACAAATAAAAGAGTGACCCCGCGAACCCTGTGAGGGCGGGAGAATAAAAAGGGTCACAACCACCCTCCAAATGGCTACAAATAAAAGAGTGACCCCGCGAACCCTGTGAGGGAGGGAGAATAAAAAGGGCCACAGCCACCCTTAAAATGGCTACACAAAAAGACTCATCCCGCGAACCCGGTGAGGACGGGAAAATAAAAGAAAGGGTCACAGTCGTCCCTCTAAACGGCTACAATCAAAAGAGCGCTCCCGGAACATCGATGGCGGGTATTAAGTGAAAAGGCCACAAAATGGTTACATACAGAGAGTGTTTCCCGGATCAGAGACGAGGAATGAAGGGCCACGGCCACCCTCCAAATGGCTACAATCAAAAGAGCTTCCGCAACATTGAAGACGGTGAGAAAGGGTCACAGTCACCCTCCAAATGGCTACAAATACTTCCGCATCGAGGCGGAAAATAAAGTACGAGTCACAGCCACCGTTTAATCGGCTACCATATAAAGAGTGCTTCCGCTAGGTTGAAAACCCGAAAGGGCGACCTAGGCAAAATCAGGAAATGAGAGGTATGGTTGCAAGTTCAGGAATTGCAATCATGACAAAAGGAAAGAAAATAAAAAAAACCGAGGGGCACAGTCGGAAATCTCTCAATCGGCCGTGGCAAAAGGAGAGAAAAAAGAGAAATTCTCAACAAAAAAAAAAGAAGAAGAAAAAAAAAAGAAAAAAGAAAAAGATCCCGCTAAGTTGTCGCACCATGCGCAATTTAGGCAAAAATTAGGGACAAACATTCGTGCGCCTGGGTATTATCTACGGTACAACGTTTTCCAAGTCAACTTCACGGCAAGCGGGACGGTCATAGTCTGCTCTCGCGAGTCACCATTCAAGGATGAGTAGGACTGTTACAGTTTGTTCCTACGAGTCAACTTCATGGCAAGCGGGACGGTTACAGCCTGTTCTCGCGGGTCACCATTCCAAGGATGAGTAGGACTGTTACAGTCTGTTCCTACGAGTCAACTTCACGGCAAGCGGGACGGTTACAGTCTGCTCTCGGGAGTCACCATTCAAGGATGAGTAGGACTGTTACAGTCTGTTCCTACGAGTTAGCTTCACGGCAAGCGGGACGGTTACAATCTGCTTTAGCAAGTCACCATTCAAGGATGAGTAGGACTGTTATAGTCTGTTCCTACGAGTCTCATGACAAACGGGACGGTTACAATCTGCTCTCGCAAGTCAGCATTCAAGGATGAGTAGGACTGTTACAGTCTGTTCCTACAAGTCTCATGACAAACGGGACGATTACAGTCTGCTCTCGCGAGTCACCATTCAATGATGAGTAGAATTGTCACAGTCTGTTCCTACAAGTCACAGCCGACAATCAGGATCTGAAGTTTTCCAACTTTCTAAGAGTCACCCCCGACAAACGAAGTCGTAGTATTCAGCCTTCGCAAGTCACGCCACTAGAGGCTTTTCTTTTCTACATGCCATTGGAGGCTTTTCGTTACTGCACGCCACTGGAGGCTTTACTTTTATGAACCGCCAACGGAAGCACCGTCAACAGAGGCACCGCCGACCGAGGCTTTTCGTTACTGCACGCCACTGGAGGCTATACTTTTCCGCACCGCCACTGGAGGCCCTTATTTTCCGCACTGCCGTTGGAGGCTCTACATTCCGCACTACCAATAAGGTTTTCTTTAGTGATGTCCTTCAATAAAGCCAAAGGCCACCTTGGAAACTTGAAGACCCGGAAGAGGATATGCTTCCTAGCCAAAATTAGTGTTTACTCGTCTTTGGACAAACCCCCTCGATTGCATTCTAGGGAGTCCGTCCAAAGAGGGGCAAGCTGTAAACACCTAATTTTGGTCCGCGCGTAGCACGTTAAAAATGTTATGTGTAACGCGTTTTAAAAAAAGGAAGTATCTGGATATAGAAGGTCACGAGGTTGCTAAAAATAGGTTTAGCTCAAATTAGGATAATATATATTGCATGTTGAGAGTCGTTAAAACTTTTTGTCCGTTTTTTTTTGTCTTAGTTCAATTAATACTAACTTGAACAATCCACCTTAAATTTAAAGGAAATTATTACTTTTTTATATAATCATGTTAATATTATACTAAGATTATAAACTTTATTGTTAGGTAAAAATTTGTGTTTGTGTATATATATAGATATTATTTGTGTGTTTGTGTGTGTATATATATATATTAATACTGAATGTAATAATCTAATTTTAACTTTTACGATTTTTCAATTCTAACGGCCATCAAATGTGTACAATTTATAAGTCTATTAAGTAAAAATTGATGAATAATAAGTAACTGTTCACATGTTAAATTTATTACATATAAATTTTAGTAATTTAAAATATTAAAATGGGGTTGATAGTATTCATATATTGCATACGAATTTCATGAAAAATTAATTAAATTGTCTAATATACCAATTTATAATTGTAAAAGGTGGAAAAAGTACAATTCATTTTACATCTAAAAAAATGTGATAAAAAAATCTATATAGATAATAATAATAATAGATTATCTAAAGAAAATTTGATATTATTGTATGGTACAATATACATATATATGTTATTATATAGATACGATCAATATTAATATTCTTGGTAGCATTCTCATTTCAGCTTGAGAACTAATTTTTTATTAAATATTTTCTGTTAATACAATTTTTAAGAATAGCAATCCATCCAATATTTTTTAAAAAATTATTATTTTTTTCAATTTTAAATTTAGAAATAGAGGTATTTAAAAGTTGCATAATTATAATTAGAAAATTATTACAAATTGTTTATAAGTCATTTATTTAAAAATTCTATATTTTATTCTTATTGATTCATAAAATTCTAAATTCATATTAAATATAAATTTATATAAACCATTACAAATAAACTATTTAACTCTGCGCAAAGCGCGAGTTAATTACCTAGTTTAATAGATAGAGTGAATAAACAAATTATTTTTACATTTGCCAAATAGATAATAACTCTAGAGCACTCCGGTTGTACTCTGATTAATAAGTATATTTTACTTCGAGTGACACCATTTTACTTTGGATTGCACCATTGACCATCGATCCTAACTCCCCGCCCCTAATTGCACCCCTGGCAACGGGTCATGGGTCAGCCACTGGGTCTAAGTTTTCTAGGTTTGGTTTTATTAGGTTATGGAAGGTGTGAAGGAGATTAGAGTAGCTAAATTGGATAGACAAGAAAAGGAGCTCGATGCCATACTATTTAACGACGAGATATAAGAGTAATGTCACTTCATAGCTTGAGGTAGACTAAACTAAACATATGCAGTCCCTTGTACTCTTTTTTTTTTTTTTTATTTATCAAATTTATAATACTGTATTAGTTGGTATGTTTCTTTCTACTTTATTTAAATTTAAAAAGGCATTATACCTAAATTTCACGACGTGATAAGCCAATATCTATTTAATTTAATATTAAAAAAATGGTTTGTACAAAGTACATATTATGATGAAATGCAATTGAGCTATTATATATATATATATATATATATATATATATATATATATTTATGATGATTAGGTTATATCAAATATTATGTAATTGCAATTTTAGAAATATTTTTTAACTTCTAATTTAACATCTACAAAAATAAATACATATAAAGTAATAGTTTATATTTAAAATATTATTCTATACAGTTCAACGGTTTAGATATTCTAAAATCGCCACGTTATCACTATATATATTATATAAAAAAAACATAGAAAATTAAACAAATCGACATAAATATTAATTGCTAACTCTGCGCACCACGAGAGTAAAAATATCGAAATAAATATATATATATATATATAAAGTAAAAGACTTAATTTATCGTATTTATTAATTTAAATATATCAACAAATATTTTTTAAAGTTAAAATATTTTAGGTAATTATCTAAGTATCATTTATTCCCGGGCCAGATGAAAGTCTGAGATAGCATCATTGACTTCATACTACGCATGCCAAGTTCGACCACGGGGTCATGCTCAGTTGTGCTAGATAGAATCCTCCTCATTCAGACGGGCGCAAACTTCTTCACCTCGAGCATGTGATGGATCCCGAGAGCCTTATGAAGAGGCACCCGAAGTATCCTCATGGACTCAGAACTCATACCTAAGGTCAGGCTCAATGTTTGCTTCTCGGCGTATGAGCGCAGTGTTGAAGAAAAATGCCAAGTTACCACGTCTTTGGAAACCAGTTGGGTTTGACTAAGGGTATGAGCAATGGGGATGGTCAAGTTCACCTGTAATTCACCGACTTTTGTATTCACTAGGTGGCCACCAACCGGATATTAGTTGAAGGTTGTGAATACTTGTGAAGATGCCCTGGAGAAGTATTCCTATCTGGAAACTGGGCAATTGGAGAATTAACAGTTGACCAAGGATACAGAGCGATACAGATTGCTGTTTTTAACAGGTTGATTTGAGATAGGGAATCAACGTTCCGCGGGTGCTACAACATTCCTAACAGATGAGTAGCACGATGCCCGTCGTATCAGCCGGTCGCACGGCAAACTTCGTATGAACTATTCGGAAGCAGGGGCAGGATCAGAAGAGTGGAATGTTGATGCGATTTGGACAACAATACATTAACAGACACCCTCCCATTCCGGCGAGTGGGAGCTGTTAGATATGGAGATTGGGCGCCGTAATTAGGAGCCCATTAATATGTATACGTTACATGAGAAATTGGGTAAATGTCATATTAGGGTAATTGGCCTTGACCTAAATCCCAATTGACATGAGAGGCCCAAATATTGGGCCTCCCTTATACATGGCCGGCCGAAACTATGTGATAGGTTTAAAGTGGACTTTTGTCCACTTTGCTCCTCCTATAAATAATGGGTGTTAGGGTTTTCTTAAGGGTAATTCTCAATTCCCCTAAATGGTGATTTGAGAGAAAAATCCTCCTCCCTAATACTAGTTTCGGCCGAATCATATTCCTACACCAATGGTGTGCCAATTTGCTTGGAGCAAATCACTCCGGAGATTCGTCCCTGCCAAGAATCGATCAGAGGCTTTGCTGTGGAGACTATACCGCGTAGGACTTTCTTAACAAGAACTTCTACGGGTTCCGTCCGGTGGGTCGTGAACTCCCTCAACAGGATCCTTGGGAACTACATAAATGGTTTAAGGTATGTGCACATCTTCCGCTGCGTAATTCTGATTACTGGCATGTACCTGTGTTTAAGCTTCCGTAGTAATCTGCCCCGTAATCCAACATCAATGTCCTGTGGTGATTCATGAATTTGGTTTCCCTTTTGCCTTGGTTACTGCACTTGAATAGACTCATGGTAAGTGAGCTCCATCATCGCCAGACAACCATGAAAGGTGACACCTCTTCAATATGAGAAATGTTCTCCTCCATGTTGAACTTTCATTCTGAAGGTCTCGAGCGGCTTTTACACCAGCATCCATGGAGAGAGAAGACCATCTTCTCAACCATAAACATTTCTAGCTTCAACGATCTTGCTTCCATCGAAGCGAATGCAAAGGAAACACCAAAGTTGTAGTGTTGTGTGGTTGCAATCAGAGTCTCGTTCAACACCTTTGTCCAATGTTGAAAATATCACCACTAACACTTTTAGATCATCAAAGAATCTACTCCCATGATTTGGGAAACAGATTACCACATTCATCTGTCATCATCAAAGTAGTACGGACTACCACAGTCATTCGTAAGTTTTCTCTCCGCTT
The DNA here is from genome assembly GCA_036873135.1 of Clarkia xantiana subsp. parviflora. Taxonomy (NCBI): domain Eukaryota; kingdom Viridiplantae; phylum Streptophyta; class Magnoliopsida; order Myrtales; family Onagraceae; genus Clarkia; species Clarkia xantiana. The sequence goes on from JAPTYO010000004.1 coordinate 31,083,338, forward strand.
TCGGAATCGCAGCAGAGATGAGTTTAACTCATACCCATTATATTCATCATATCATCATCATCAAGATTGCGAGAAATTTAGAGATACAATCTATCAGCCATATTCACACATTGATAATCATGCGACAATCAGGGAGACAACAACATTTTTTGAAAAATGAATTGCATACATCATATATCTATGAGATAGAAGGCGACAAGTAATGATTCCGCAGACATCTAACCAAACCGAGGGAAGGGGATCGTGAAATAGTTCACATTACCGACGTCTTCTTTCTAATAGACCAGTCTTTTAAAATGGTTTAATCGCTTTCACCGGAACGAGGAGTTTTTACATACACACGATCTTGGCTTTCCCAAGGACCTTTTAAAACGTTTCGAGGATTTCATGCATGCATATATAATTATACTACACAAGCAAATCATCATACGCATGCCACGTCCAAGAAACTAACCAATCTAATGTTCCGTGGAACTCATGCTAGCATATATAATTCTACTACTTAAGTGAATTATCACATACGGCTACAGCCTTAACATTCATGCATACGCATCATCCGTAATTACACCACATCAAACCTGCATACTGATTTTCGGTTTTTAAAACATTTGAGGCTGACTTGTAATTCATGCTAGCAAACAAACATGCGTACTTCTAGACATGAATCCTAGGCATTGGCAAACATCACAGCATGTCTATCCTAGTGTGCAAACCATTAATTGAATCCAGGGCTCTGCCCCCAACATGCAATATTCAGCTAGCTTGACATAGTCAAGACGACAGTTCTAATCATGCAATAATATCAATTAAATAGCAATTGCAATTCAACCCACTAAATGACCCAGTCCCAAAATCATGCATTTCTGAGATCCATCCCCATAATCAAAACTAGGCATCGTGTTTAATTAAAACATGAAAATATTAAACCAATGAGCACTGTGTAAGTAATTTAAAGTTCGAAAATATTTGGATTTTAAAATTGGCCATCCTATTTTCAGTTGACTCGGGTCGGTCCGATTTAAAGGTCCGGCTCAGTCAAATCTGGTCCGGTTCGGTACAGTCCGGTTAAAACGGTTCAGAAGATCCGGTTCGGTGTAAAATGGTTCGGCCAGATCGGTTCGGTTCTTCACGCAAACCGGATCGGTTTGCTTCGACCCATTTAGTTGTCGGTCCGACCCAGATGAGTCGGACCAATTGAGAAAATCCGGTTTGGTTGACCCGGCCCGTTTGGACCCGTGGAACCCGACTCGGTTTGGTTGGGTTGACCCGGTTTGGTCCCGTTCGGGTTCCCTAGGTCTTCCGGGTCAGTCGACCCGACCAGATGTGCAAAATTGGACAGGCCCGTTAAGCATATAGGGTTCGGCCGAAATGTTTCTTGTGGGCTATGTAGGGTTTTAAAATCCACTAAAAGCTTAACATAGCCTCCAAGATAGAATAATTATAAATATAATTTCCAATATTTATATATTTTATTTATTGTCAAGATTCTATATTAGGATAAAATCTATCTACATATATATTTTCTCAATCTTAGGCAACTAAAATCTATCAATAATATTCAAGATTCCTAAAATCATGCTAGAATATATCGATAATAATTATCACAATTATCATGTGAATCTAACCCTAATTATGGCAAAATACATTTAACATGTTGGCCGAAAATTACAACTAATTTTACATCAAAATTTCGGCCGAAATTTCCAATTACTTGGGGCCTAAGAAATAAAAATTTTACTTTGTAATTTCATGTTTAGGGTTCGGCCGAAACTTCTAAAATTAGGGTTAGTGGTCAAATTTCAAGATCAAATTTTACTAAGATCAATAATCCAATGTTCAATTTTGATAAATGTCACGTTTTTCTTTAAAAAAATCATGAACATCAGTTTTAACAAAAACACTCAATTTCACGAATATCAGTTTTACTAAAACTATCCGTTTTACTAAAATCTCAAGAACACCAATTTATCAAAATTATGAACTCCCTAACACATGCTCTGATACCACTGAAGGATTATAGGGGATAAATACTACGGTAACAAAACAAGGTACATGCTATGTAAACAAATTACGCAGCAGAATTAGGGGCACACACCTATAATGTTTTCCGTAGACCCAAGATCTTCAAGGGAAGTTCTCGATCCGCCGGACGGTTCTCGTAAGGATTCTTGTTAAGGAATACCTACGCGGATTGGTCTCCACAACAAAGTCTCTTGTCGATTCTTCTGCATGGATGGATCTCCGAAGTAATTGATTGAAGCAATTTGGCACCTCATAGGGCTTGTGAATGGTTCGGCCGAAACACTAGTAATAGGGAGAAGAGATTTCTTTTTGTCTCACCACAAAGGAAGAAAGTGATTAACCTTAATTAGTTCCTTAACACTCCCTATTTATAAGGAGAGGTGGGTAAAACCCACCTCACCACTTTATTAATTTCGGTCGGCCTGTAATGAGAAAGGGAGGCCCAATTTTGAGTCTCTCATGTCCATTGGGATTTTAGGCCTAGCCCAAAATCCCTAATGTGACATTATCCAATTGACTTAGGTAAAAGTCTCATATTAATGAACTCCTATTTACGGCAGCCCAATCTCCAAATGCCAACAGAAGCTTCGATTACTAATCCGATTCCGAAGCTCGAACAGCTGAAACCTAGAATTGCCTTCAGATCTTGGTAGGTGGCGTTGCCCTAGTCGTAGATATGAGTGAGGGAGATAGCAGAGAGAATAGTATAATCCAGGTATAAGATAGAATGCTGCTAATGGTGGATTCTCCAAATGAGGCGGCAGAATACTTGATGGTGAGGACAAACGGAAATTGGTGAAGAACTTGAAAACTTTAGTTATGTTGGAAACGGTGGTCTAGCAGATTTGATTGAGTTTTTTTTTACCGATTTAGATTTGATTTAGTCCGATCCGACCGAATTCCTCTCGAAATTGTGCCCGTTCTGCCCCAAACCAAGCTCACCTAGGCCCACCCAGATTCTAATTTCTGAGCTCCTTTCCCCTTACTTCTTCCTCGAATCAAATACCTTCAAGGCGGGAAATGCCTAACCTAACCAGTGAGTGAATCGGTCTAGAACTCCCTGTAGCTCTTCTGCTTCTCCAGTAGCAATGGAGCGTATACACGTGAGCGTCAGACCTCGGCCCCTCTCGCCGGAAGATGCCAAGTCCAGTTCCTGGAGAATCTCCGGAAACTGCATCTTTATCCCCAATAACAACTCATCCACATTCGAGTTTGGTAATAACTCTTTTTCTTCTACTTCTTCTTTTCCACTGCGTTCCTTCAACAACATATCTAATATTCTGCAACGCAGACCGAATTTTCGGAGAGAATTGCCCCACTCTCGAGGTCTATCAAACTCGCACCAAAGACATTGTTGCTGCTGCTGTTCGAGGGTTCAATGGTGCAAATATCTTCGCAACTCCTTTTCAATTTAGGTTACTTGGGAAATCAAACTTTAATATAATGTCTGATTCTGGATCTATTATAGGCACTGTTTTTGCATATGGTCAAACAAATAGCGGGAAGACACACACCATGAGGGGGTCGCCAAACGAGCGAGGGGTCATTCCTCTTTCTGTTCACGACTTATTTGACACGGTACACAAGGTATATGAAGCATACACTATGCAAACTCAGGAAATTTTGCTTGTGCACATGCCATTTTGGACCTTCCCTGCAATTTTTGCATTTCTTGCGAGGTGACTCCAACATTGGGTTTCTTTAGCATTTTTCTTTTCCTGAAAAATCTCTACATTTTCAATACCTTTAGGAAGTTGACCGAGAATTTCTTCTGAGAATGTCATATATGGAGATTTACAATGAGGAGATAAACGATCTTTTGGCCCCTGAGCATCGGAAATTGCAAATACATGAAAATCTAGAGGTATGCCAAAAGATGTACTTATCAGTTACTATACGACTTTTGTTTCTTCTATCTTAAGAACCACTTTAAACATGTCAATGAGCAGCGTGGCATTTATGTTGCTGGTCTTCGAGAAGAGATAGTTGCTACCCCTGAGCAAGTCCTTGAATTCATGGAGTTCGGAGAGTGTAAGTGTTCACATATTGTATTTAAGATTTTTATTGTTCTTGTTCGCAACACAACTTTATTTCTAGTCAACACCTCAACAGTGGCATTGTAGAAAATATAATTGGGAAATTACCGACATTAATCTAGTTCTCTCTTCCCTTAGGCTGTTAGGCATTTGAAGTTGATGCTTATAATTCCATATTCTAACCCAAGCAGATGGTTCTGGATTTTATACGCAAATTTGAAAAGTGAACTTCCCCTATCAACAAGTTTTAGATATCAAATATACTGTTGCGGCTGTTTGTTAAATGATAATGCATATATGGTTTCCAGATTTCTTGCTGGTTTGTTCGTGTAGCTATTTTTATTCTTCTCTCTGCATCTCAAATTGCAGCTCATCGGCATATTGGGGAGACAAATATGAACATTTATAGCAGTCGGTCCCATACCATATTCCGAATGGTAAAGCTACTGTTCCATGTTTGCTTAGATATAAATAATTTCTTGAATTATAGTGGTCCAATTGTTTGATAATTGTTCATTCTCATTCTCAATTTAAACAGATAATAGAAAGCCGTGATAAAAGTGAAGATCAAGATACTGGCAGTGCTTGTGATGCTGTTCGTGTATCAGTTTTGGTAATGATTCTGCAGATTTATGATTGTCAACTCTTATCATAACATTATGTAGGTCTGTTTGTGGTTAATATTCTTCTCTGGTTTGTTCTTTTGTATTTTCTAGAACCTAGTAGATCTTGCTGGCTCAGAACGAGCTGCGAAAACTGGTGCAGAAGGTGTCCGACTTAAAGAGGGTTCCCACATCAATAAAAGCTTGATGACTCTGGGAACTGTAATAAAAAAGCTGAGTGAAGGTGCCGAGAGTCATGGGTGAGATCCTTAACTTTAGAAGTGTGATCTTTCTGTTTTGAGTTGCCCATTCACTAATTCGTTAAATTTTGATTTCCAGAGGTCATGTCCCATATCGGGATAGCAAGCTGACCCGTATTCTACAACCTGCACTAGGTGGGAATTCTAATACGGCTATTATATGCAACATCACCCTTGCTCAGGTTATTAGTTTAAGCTATTAGGCTTGTATTTCGTATATCATTAAATTTGATTTCATCCTACCTGGGAAAACCCTCGTAGTTTTACTGCAAATTCAGTATTGATTTGTTTGTATTTTGTTATAGATTCATGCAGACGAGACTAAAAGTAGTCTCCAATTTGCAAGTAGAGCATTGCGCATCACTAACTGTGCTCGTGTCAATGAGGTTACACCCTAACCATTATTTCTTGATTAATCAGATAATTACTCAGTCATATGTTCCTCATGAATAGAAGACCTTTACTTTCCTTTCTGGTACAGGTATTAACGGATGCTGCTCTATTGAAGCGTCAGAAAAAAGAAATTGAAGAGCTACGAGCTAAGTTGCAGGTAATTTCTATTGAAAGAATGCATATTGCCTGGTGAGCTTCTTTCCACAGTAACTATGTAGATTTATATCCTAATTGTCTATGGTTCACGTGTTAGGGTTCTCATTCAGAACATTTGGGAGAGGAGATTCTGAATCTACGGAACATTCTGCTGCAGGTTTGATATTTTGAAGTGCTGTTAGATTGTGTTTATGATAAATTAGGCACTGTGGAACTTGTTATGCTTGTTATAGACTGAACTGGAGCGGGAACGAATAGCACTAGAGTTGGAGGAGGAAAAGAAAGCTCAAGCTGAACGAGAGAGAAGGTTACAAGAGCAAGCTAAGAAAATTGAGAACTTGAGCTCAATGGTTTTGCATTCGACTAGGGATGAATATCGAGATAACATCAAGAAAGTAAGTTTTGAGTTGCTTATCCTCTGCAATTTTTTTCCAGCTTCTCTTTCGAACACTAAATATAATTTGCTCGGCATAATTTCTACTTGTTATATTGGTATCTATACAATATTGCATCTGCTAGTTTGTTGTCGCATAATAGGCACCGGGCTTTTGTCAGAGGACACACATATAATTTCTGTTGGCAAATAGTCCTTTGTTTAGTTTATTGAGGCATTTCTCTCTTATATATGTATATATTAGAATTGGTGAAATTCATCTGAGTAGAGATTAGTTACGAAGTATAGGATAGATACATGGGTGACACTTCTAACTCGTAATAAGGGCGTGTTTGTTTTTATGATCCTTCACAGGAGAAGAGGCGAGTTACATGGTGCCCTGGTAAACTTCCACCGGAGATAGTCAGCGAGGTAGTCCTTTTCATTGCTCTAATAAATTTGGTACAATAGTGTACCACGTTATCCAGGGAATTCAATGAATTTATCCTTGCCCCTCTGTATTTGTTGTCCTACACTATGAAAGCAAGGTTGTTAGGGAGTTGGATTTAAACTATATATGATCGCTGTGTCGTGAATCATGATAAATTGGTTCAGTCCTACATACTTGAGTTATCAATGATGTCTATTACTTTCTACCATTTGTATTATTATTATTTTCTTTTCCTGTTGCAAAAGATGTAGTGATTGGTTCAAAGAAATTACATTCTCTGGCAATGGCGTAAGCGACTAAGCAAGTTACTGGGCGTTACAAAAAATCAAGGAAATCCTTACAGTTTCATGCGTGTTGTAAAGTTCCTTTTGGTTAATTTCAGCTTATTGGATTTACCTAGGAAACCATTGGCACTAAATATCATTCTAGTATAATGCCCATTGTTCTACATGTTCAATTTTAGGCATGTTCCGCTTCTTCTATGGAAACTGAGAGATCTAAGCGTGAGATGGGACCGCTTTTTCCTTTTGATGAGTTGGTCAAGAATGCTGAACTTGACATGGACAGTTCTTGCAAGACTGAGGAAAATCTTGGATGTAACAAGATCGAAGCCTTGAAAATTCCTGATCCACGTGCTCTGTTACATGTGACAAGCAGAAGAAAAACATCAGCAAGGAGTAAAACTCTCTCAGAGGTTTGGATAATGCTTTAGTGCTTCAGACTAGGCTTTAAGAGTTTTAACCTCAACCACTTGCTTGAATGCAGGAAAACACTGATACCAAAGAACTCCAAGCAGAGTATGAGGATTTGCTAGTGAAATTTGAAACACAGGTTTTTATTTTTTTCATTGTGATTTATCTCTATCTTATGTGAATATCGGTTAACTTATTTCTACATTTTGTCTCGTGAAGAGGATTGCTAGTGAATTAAAGATAAACTCTTTAGAGACAAAGCTGGCTGCTTGCAGACAACAAAAGGATAGTATTATAAGTCTAAGTGAGTCGGAAGCTCTTCTAGTGATCAAGCAGCTTGAAGAACAGGTTTACTCCTCAACTATTTCACCTATTTGTTGGCAATCTCAGCACTGTGTCCTATAAATCTACCATGTTATTTCTAGATTAAGGTTTTAGAGTTGGAGAAATCATCGAGTCAGCAGAATCTGGATAGCCTTGTGGAATTGGCCACGGAACAGAATACATCTACCAGGAAAAAGATTGAGGAGGTATGTGCTACTTAAGTATGCAACGGTAATAACTCCATGTTATTACCCTATTAATTGGCATGCAAGATGATAGATGTGGTTAAGTATATAAAACTCCCACCGTGAGTGATGTACCACACTGCTTGGTGTTAATTAATTAGAGCACCATATAAGTAAGTGTGCTACCTCCTCCTATCACCAATTAGTTTAGGATGGAACCCCATTTGTATAAATGGTTGCCCTCTGCTGGCCTGTTGGGTTTGGTTGGGCCCAATGTGGAACTAAGTGATTTTCAGTAACTATTTCCTACTAAACAAGAGTTTAAGATGATGGAGGAATGTACTCTTTACACAGACATACATCTACATCACTTGATGTATAGTATCATTTGATAATGAATCCTTATTCCGTATAATTTTTTTTCTCAAAATTCATTGGCTTTGTTTAGTCCTTTAATGGTAGTGGTCTTGTGTTTTTTCATTTCATAGCTTCAAGAAGAACTTCTCAATGCAAAGGAGGCGGCAAATATTGCTTGTGAAAGACATGCTTCCACAGAGCCTTCTGATGTATGACTATCATTAGTGTTACTCAATCAATGCCGAATAAAGATGGTCTTTTGTTTTCATTTGGGTATTAATTTCTTTTAGGAGTTACTTGAACTAATATTGGCATAAATATGTCCAGGAGGGAGATATTGACTCAATGAGCGAGCTCTCAATTGACATTGAGGGGATAACCGTGGAAATTCAAAGTTTGAAAAACTTTGTGGACAGCATCTTTTGTCTTGTGGATGATGCTTTTCGAAGTCTTTCTTCCATCTCTGGCAACTTTCTCGTGAGTATTATTTCTCCTTTTGTTTGGATTTTGGAAACCATTTAATATAAGTGATAGAAATGCATTTCTGTAGTGATCTAAAAGCTTAATATTCTCGATGGAAACAGGACCTTAAGAAATTTGCAGATCAGACTATTCTGCAACAGAACTTCATCATTACTAACCAAGAAAAATCGCAACATTGCATGGAACAAAAGATCTGTGCACTTGAAGATGAGAAGGTATGTCTGTAAACAAGGCAAGAGGACCTTCACTGCAATTGTATCTATAAAGAGTGTATTGTTTTTTATACGAAATGCAGCTTTTGTTACTCAGACGTTCTGATGATTTGCAAAAACAAATAGAAGACATGAAACATGATTCAGGGATGACTTTGATGGTAAGTTGATATCTTCAACTATCAATTATCATGATCATAATGTCATTTATAGTTTATTAGTTTATATGAGAGTACAAATTATTTCACTGAAGGCGCTCCAGGAACAGCATGAGTTGGAAAGTTTAGATTATCTGAAGCAAATACAGTATCTTCAGAAAGAAATATCATGTTCTTCATCTTCAATGTTGGCAAAAGAACGTGAAAATTTGAGGAAAGATTTAGACAAAACAAAAGTGAAGCTAAAAGAGACTGAGTCCAAGCTTAGAAATGTTATTCAAGAGAAGACTAAATTGGAGGTTTGGTTTGACAATTTTTCTTCTCTCAATTGTGATCAATTTATGCAAAGCATTCAAGTTTTATGATTACATTTGGTTCTTTTAGGGTGAAAAAGCATCAGCCGAACGAGAGATAAAGAAACTGCAAAGCCAAAAAGTTCTTCTTGAGCGTGATATCAACAAGCGCGAATCAGTTGCTGGTAGACGACGTGATTCAATTATGGTTGATACAAAGAAGTTGAAGGATCAACAGATGGCTGATCACTTAATGCAGGTACCCTTCTGTGAAACCATTTTTTTTCTGAGCTCATGAAGTTTCCATTGAAATTGTTGTGAACTATAATAATTAATATATTTAAGCATTCCAATTTGTTGACGACGGTTTTGTATAGTTACTATAGTAATGCTTTCTCTTTTCAAATCTAGGTTATAATAATTAAAGTCTTAAATCTGTGCAAGTAAGATCTTGGGTTTCTGCACCAAAAAAAAAAAAAAAGAGATCTTTGGTTTCTTTGTTTTTTCTAGGAACATTTTTCTGGAATTTGAAACTTTGAAATGCCTCTCATTCTCATGATATAATATATACTGAAATCAGCAAATTGTACGTGTAAAGTAAATTCGAGACTCGAGAGAGTCGGAACAAATTACAATACGCAACATGCTTAAACTAGTGATAGATAGAAATTTTAATTTACAGATATGCGATAATATTTTTTTAAAAGGAAATATTAGTATTTATAGATGAATGATATGTCAACGAAATCTCAATAAGCTTGACATAAATTTCACTAGCTTGCTTGGCGGAATCTCCTACAGATACAAGCTCGGAATTAAAAACTGACGCTAAACTTTCTTTAATTTCCTCTCTCAAATTCGAAGGAAGACTATAAAAACCTTGAAGTTCTTGCATTTGAGGCGGAAGCAACTATTGTTTCACTAGAGGAAGATTTAGCAGCTGCACATATGGAGAAGGAAGAGCTTATATCCAAAAATGGAAGTTTGGCACTGGAATTGGAATCCCAAACAGAAAATGTTACTTGTTTAACTTTGGAGCTCAGTAAATTGCAGAAAGAAGTATCAGAGCTTGTAAGAATGCTTCACCTTTTTCCTCAGCTTACTTCTTTTGTCCATTGGTTGAAACTCCAACGATTTAATGGTATCTATCATATTGTTTCTCATATGCACCATCTTCTTTTAAATTCTTGAGGTTCTGAAGCTAGAAGAATCTAGATCGTGCCAGGAGGCTGTTGAAGCTTCTTTGACTAAATTGGTTGAAGAAAAGGAAGAGTTAGCTATGGTAGACAACCTTCAGTTGAAAGAACTGATCATCTCTCGTGTCACTTTCATTTTTCTTTTGATAAATTTGCTTCACCATTATACCGTATATCTACACTGCAGCAACTCAGTGAATCCCTATTGGAGATAGAGGAGGAGAAAGCAATATGGGCCAGTAAGGAGAAAGACTCTATTGAAGCCATAGAAGAAAAGGCTAAATTCTACAATATCGAGGTCACATCCTTGTCAAAAGAAATGTTAGAGGTATGCACATTAGCATGTCACTAACACGCTGTAGCTTGTCCTTTGTGTAAATGTACAAGTGTAATTGCATATCACTCCTAAATTGCACAGCCTCAACTATAGGATATCACTATTATGCAGAGTTCTTTGTCAGCATTTTGCGTTATCGCTGCCATTCATAGCATAGTAAAAACAATTAGATCTTGTGTCATGAATCTGCAGCAACGCAGCAATGTTTATCAATTTCTTCAACTATTTATTGATAAAAATACATTATGGATCTAAAAAAGTGGAAGGACATAAGGTTTATTTGTGTCCCGAATAGAAGAAGCTTGCCCTTTTCCTGGCCGTTCCAAGAACATTTCTGTCTTAAATTGTTCAGGTTAAAAATGACCTGGAGTCCTATAGAGGAACATGCAGGGCCCTTGAGGAGAAACTGCAATGTGCAGAGGAAAATGCTGAACAAGAGAAAGGATGCAGGTTTTTCCTATTAGCTTTTGTCTTTCTTTTTCTCTCTCTCTCTCATTTAGCTAAATGCCAAATATATGAACTCTTTGCTCTGAGTATCTTGGATGTTACGGTACGGATGTATTGCGTAATATATATAAAATAGGTAATATATTATAAACAATCTACAATCGATAGGATATATCTATTAAGGTTAAATGTATTTTCCGAATGAGACTTTTGGTACTAGAAATTAGGTGTCTGAAGTTTGAAATGTTAAAATGGACTGTCCCAAGTTTCATTTTTGTTGAAATTTGGTGTCTCGATGTGATTACTTTAGAGAAGTCAATTCCGACGAAACCGTCTGTCAAATTTGAGCTCTCATACACACTCCATTCTCGTCATCTTGCCGGGACCGTCACCTAAAAAGTTGGTCACATCCGGGCAAGTAAATCTCGCTCTATTGTCCTTGGAAAATGGCTCTACACCACTCTTCTAGAAACTTTTTTTTTAATGTTCAATTTTTAGGTGAAATTTGACGATTTTGTGAAAAGTAAAGAGTGATGGATTATGAGTGGGTTGGTGGGTTGATGAAAATGATGGAATGAAGATGAAAAGACGCACAAAGACACCAAATTTCAACAAAAATGAAACTTGAGACAGTCCATTTTAACATTTCAAACTTCAGACACCTAATTTTAACATAGGGTAAACCTTGGACAGTTTTTTAGTTATTAACCCTTTGTTTTTTGTACTTTTGAACTTTGTTGGTTTTTGGTCAATTCGTTAGTTGACCGTTAGTTTTGGCCGTTGAATGACATGTGCAAATCACGCGACTCACTCTAAACTTTTGATTTTGTACAATTTAGTCCCTCAAATACATACCTAACTTTAATTTTGTTTAAAGTCCTAAAATTTCAAAATCGAACCCTATTGACCTAGCCAGACCTAGCTCATGATTAGGTTCGACCCTGGATCAGGGTCACCAGACCTAGCCGTCCTTGACCTAAGGTCGGATCTAGCCAATTGGGTTCGATCCAATTGGCTAGATCCCAATTGACCTAGGCGGACCTAGCCCTGGACCAAATTGGGGCTAGGTCCCAATTGACCTAATCGGATCTAGCCTAGGCTAGATTAATTGGGTTCGATTTTAAAATTTTAGGACTAAATTAAACAAAATAAAAGTTATGGATGTATTTGAGAGACTAAATTGAACAAAATCAAAAGTTTAGGGTGGGTCACGTGATTTTTACTTGTCATTTAACAGCCAAAACTAACGAATAGACTAAAAGCCAACAAAAGTCAAACATTTAGTACTAAAAGTATACAAAAAAATACATTTTGTATCAAAAGTTACATTTGGTCAAATATGTAGTATGAAAAGTACTTTCAACCCTATTTATTATTATTGATAGGATATTTAGTTGTTAAATATATTGTAATCTATAATATATAGTATATTCTAGGATTCTATAGATATTATTCTTCTGATATTAGATATAAATAATATTGTTTCTATCAAAAACCTAGTTTAGGTTGGGCACTCTCTCTAACAGAGCCGTCTATGAGGTGGGCTCTCTCTATAGAGCCAAGATATCGGTTTCATCGCCACTTGACTCGAGGGGCACATAACATTGCTATTCGTTCAATTAAGTTTAGCAACGAGAACCTTACTTAGGTGGGAACTAACGATTAAGATAAGGGTCAATAACCGGGAGAGGTCTGAAGTTTGGGCCATGTGAATTTGAGAGGTCTGAAGTTTAAATTGGTGATAATAGAGGTCTGAAGTTTTGACTTGTAGATAATAGATGTCTCCGTTAGTTTTTTCCGTTAAAATTAACGGAAACTGGTCATGTGCTTGACATGTGACCAGAAATAAAATTAAATTCCAAAAATGCCCTTCTTCCACCTCACATGCTTAAATGAAAAGACGAAAATGCCCTTAATGACACCACCAACTCCGGCGACCACCACCCAACTCTGGCGACCACCACTCAGCTCCGGCGACCACCACCCGCTCCGACGACCACCACCCAACTCCGGCGAGCACAACCGCGGCCCCGATTGGACCCAAATCAGAGCCATCGGCCCCGATTGGGCTCACAAAGCTCCAATCGGAGCTCGGTGGCCCCCGATCGGAGCCACAGAGCTCCGATCTGGAGCTCTGTGGCCCCAGATCGGAGCCCAATCGGGGCCGATTGCTTTGATTTGGGCCCATTCGTGGCGATCGTCGGAGTTTGGCGGGGTCGCCGGACTGTGAGTGGTAGTCGCCGGAGTTGGGTGGTGGTCGCCGGAGTTGGGTGATGGCCGGCGGGAGCCGTGGTGGTGGCCGGAGTTGGGTTATGTTTTAATTAGTGAAAGGGGTATTTTTGTCATTTCATGTTCAATTAATTAAACTTTAATTTGTTTAAAATATTGTCAGGGGTAAATATGACATTTCACGTAATTCTGTTAAATTTGACAGAAAATTTGGACGGAAAACCTAAAGTCACAAATTCCAAACTTCAGACCTCAGTTATCACCATTTCAATCTTCAGACCTCTCAAATTCACAAGGTCCAATCTTCAGACCTCTCCCAGGTTATTGATCCTTAAGATAATATCATACTGAGTCGTAAGAGAAAAGACATGTGAGATTTCATGACTTAAATGCGTGGCTTTTCTAACTAGAGAATTGTGAAGAGAATCATGGTTCCTGTAGTGTTGGGGTCTAATTCTTGTTCCCTCCCTCTGTTGCAGTTTACAGAAGGATTCAGAGATTGAAGTGCTTAAGAATGAGTTGAGCTTAGCACAAGTAAGTTGTATCATTTAATTAATATATTATTATTTTTTTTCAGCAAATACGTTTACTTGAGATGTGATGTTTCAAGGGGGAGTTTGATTCGTCCTCACAATAAACTTTCTTTGTTTCTCTAACTCGCTGTCCATAAATTGTTTGTAGTCAAATATTGAGGTTCTGTCCTTGGAGCACCAAAATGCTTGTGAGAAGGTAGATAAGCTTCAGAAGGAGCTGAATTCTGTTGCAAAAGAAAAGGAAGATATAGTAATTCAACTAAAGGAATTGGAACATGCTGGAGTGGCAACAAATCTGGAGGTGCAGATTTCATTGATGATTTTGAGATAAAATTATGTATGTATTGATTGAGCATTTACAGTTGAACCTTGCACAGAATCTCAATGGACAACTTCTTGACATGACATTTGAGCGGGACAGACTGAAGGTTCTTTCTGAAGAGCAGCAAACTCGTATCATTGAGCTAGAACATGTTAAGGATGATAAGGTACCCATTCAAATAAGTTGTCTCTATCACATTGGAGCGCAAGAGGTAATCAATCATTGTGTATTAATTAGTCTATGATTATTTTTTTGGCTCAGTTGTCAGTTGCAGATGAACTAGCGCAGAGGATTTTGAGCATGGAAGTACGAAAAGTAGGTTGTTAATTTTTTTGAATTCGGTCAGTACCTTCCTTTTGGATGTTGACTGATTTGGACAATGATAATAGGATGAGCAGAACACTGGCATAGAAAAAGCAAAACTTAGGATGCGGCTCAAGTGGACACAGGCAAAGCTAGATGCAGTACGAAATAGGTACACAGAAGTATTGGCGGAGCAGAATTTGATGGATAGGAAATTCAAGGAGGGATCGGAGAAGCTTAAGGAGCGTTTGGTACAGTCGGGGATTGAGGTCCTAAACCTCAAGAAGCAGCTCGCTTCTTCTAAAAGTTGTGCTCACTGCCAAACATAACAAAGTGTTGGTTACATGCAGATATATGATTTAAACTTGGTGCTGCCTAAGATTTGTAGAAACGATGACTAACCTAACCGATGGCTGGTTGTATGTGAGATGTGTTTTCTGCAGTCTAACTTAATATGTATGTATAAACTATGTGAATATGTTTGTGTTTTTTTCGGCCACTAATATGTTTGTGTTCAACATCCAAAAGACTTCTATAGAAAACTCATTTCTCTCGTAGCAGACTTTGCTCAAGGCAATTAATACTGCTACTCATCCTTCTTGAAGAACACTTTTCCCTGGTGACAAATAAAGAACAGAACGAAAGGTTGCCTATGCTGAACAATCTTAATTTAGCAAAAGCATAGAGGTTAAATATTGTAAGATTCTATGTTGAGCCAATCCAAGCCCAATGGGCCAACATATATTAACTATATATGCGAGTGAAATTTCATCATAAAACTAAGGGAAAAGTAGGTAAAACATGCAACATGTTTGAAAAAGATGGTTATATGGACCAATATGTTTTAAAACGTACAACATGTTTGAAAAAAATGGTTTTGTGGACCAAAATGTTTTAAAATGTACAACAAACTTACATAAGATGGTAAAATGACGTATCATCCACTTGTTGTCACTAGTCTCATTAAGTGGAAACGTGCGTATCAAGTTTTTTAAATATTTGTATTTTGATTATTAGTATCTACTACATCCACCCATTAGTAATCATTGTTATGTATAAATTAACTTCTTTCTTTAATTATTGTTTTTTTTTCTAAAAATGTGTTCCACACGTGTCCAATTAATGAAACTAATGATAACAAGTGGACGGTATGTCATTTTAACATCTTATGTAAGTTTGTTGTACATTTTAATACATATTGGTTCATAAAACCATCTTTTTCAAACATGTTGTACATTTTAAAACATATTGGTCCATATAACCATCTTTTTCAAACATGTTGCATGTTTTACATACTTTTCCCTAAAACTAATTAGTGATAGAAGATGACCCACTTGCTTCTATACTGCTCAATTGTACATACACCAACCGGTGTAATATTACAGACTCACGGTGGAGTAGGTACAAATATCAACATTCATTTAGTTGCTCGGTATAAAATATTCAAGTTATCTCCTTGCGTTTAATACCTTCTTGAAGACTAAACCTCCATCTTGCTTATAGATACCTTCTCCACGGTTCTTAACCAGTGCTTATAGATACCTTCTCCACGGTTTCCGGTTCTTCGGTTCGAACCGGGTCGGACCGGTCGGTAAAAAAAGTCCTAAAAATAAGATTATCGAGCTTCACTTTTCTAAGAACAAGAGCCTAAAAGCTCAAAATTGCTGTCTCATTTAGTTGGAACATATAGAACAAACCCTAATACACTAGTAGCTCCACCAAAACGCCTCCAGCATCCATCTTCTTCCTTGGAGCTCTTCCAAATGCCTCCAGGCATGTTAACATGGCATGAAAATACCCAACGGACGAAAGATCGTAGCTGCCCCTGTTATCTTCTCCTTCAGCGATCTCTTGGTTTGCTGAACAACTATGGTGAGCTCAGAGGTGCTTAGGGTGGAGAAGACGATCGGTGATAGCGGCGGCCGAAAGAGGGAGAGAGGTGGCTAGTTCTTTGAAGCTCATGATTGAGAATGGCAATGGTTATTGTTAGCTAATTGAAGATTTATAGAGGTAGGTGATGAAATGACTTTTCTCTTTTTAGATTCTAGCCTTTGGAGCTTCAGTGGTGAGGAAGAAGATGGATGCCGAAGAAGATGGAAGAGCTTCAGTGGTGTTCAAATTCGTTTTTTTTTTTTTTTTTGGTATAATGTGGTCCGAACCGGCGAACCGTCCGGTCCGCTCAGAACCGGCCGGTTCATCTGAAACCGGCCTTTCGAACCGGGTTCGCTTACATCCTCCGGAATTGTTCAAAACGGACCGTAGAGGGCTCCGGTTCCGGTTTGAACCCGATCGGACCGCCAGTCCGGTCCGGTTCTGATAACACTGTTCTTAACAATTGGCTAGCCTGAATTTTTTTTTAAATCTAAACCCCATTATTTTTTTCAATAATAAGTTTGGTATGTATTTTAAAAAATTGGTAAAGTTTGTTACGAATTGTTAATTTGCCAATGATATAAATCTAATCTAAACAATTATAATTTTGCATGAAATTGCACAATTAATTATTAAATTATAAAATGACTAGGCATTTCCCCGCACGCTTTGAAATTTTATGAATGAGTTGTTTTGCTATTATATTACATATTAGTATGTATGATGTATTCTTACTTGTTTTAGTGAAGGGATATAACATAGAAGAGAATTAGCTAGTTTATTGGGAACAATAAATCTCGAAGCTAGATTCACCAAAAATGATATTTGGATGGATATTATGAAGGGATGGTAATTTGTCACTTCCTGTATTAAGCATGCTAGTTCTTTTGATAGTTTAGGCAAGTGGTAGCATTGGGAAATTGAATATATTCTGAACACTTGCTCAATTTATGCCTTAGTCAAGCTAACTGCTTAATAAAAATCTACTGCTAAGAGCACTTAAAAATTGCTTTCTAAAGTATTGAAACTGATCACGATTCATGATTTTCAGCCAAAAAAATCTGATCATGACTTTTTAGTTCTATATAGGGTTAAGAACCTATAAACTGTCTGAAGTTTGCTCCATGTGAAATTTTAGTGTCTGAAGTTTAAAATGTTGTAATGGGCAGTCCCAGGTTTCATTTTTGTTGAAATTTGGTGTCTCCACGCGTTTTTTTCTCTCCATTCAAACATTTTAATCAACCCTTTCACCCACTCACAATCCACCACTCTTTACTTTTTATAAAATCGCCAAATTTCTCCCTAAACTTGAACATCCGAAAGAAAATGTTTCTAGCAGAGTGGTGTGTAGTGATTTTCAGCAACAATAGAGCGAAATTTACTTGTGCGGATGTGGTCATCTTCTTAGGTGACGGTCCCGGCAAGGTGACGAGAAGGGAGCGTGCATGAGAGCTCCTATTTGACAGCCGGTTTCGTCAGGATTAGCTTCTCTAAAGTAATCACACCGAGACACCAAATTTCAACAAAAATAAAACCTGAGAATGTCCATTTAACATTTTAAACTTCAGACACCAAAATCTCACATTAAAAAACTTCAGACAGTTTATAGGTTATTAACCCTTCTATATAAGCTTATTTCGTATATAAATTGGATGTCGTGCAGACATATATGAGAAATTTGTAGAAGCTGTCCAAGATCTACAAGTTGGAAATGGCTTTAGTGAAGGTGGCATGGTCCCTTCGCGATTAGAACCAGCTCTGTTAAACTTGCTAGAAATTTGACTACTCTGTATAAATATGTATACTAGAAATAATAGCATGTGCAATGTGCATATAACATGAACATTAAAATGAGTCTTATATTGAAATAGACGAAATTGACTATAAAGTATAGTCATACATTCCATAACCGAGCAAAATCCATCATGTCTACTCAAAAAACGTAAAGCTACTACAAATAGAATCATATCTATGTCTTGATACTTTTTCACCTTAAACTTCAGTATTGACATCATCACCCAAGGAAGATAAGATATACCAATTTATAAACTTTTGGGAAAAGTCAATAATGAACATAACAATACATAAATTTAGATAATGTAAGAAGTTTATATAACCTGCATTCATGATTTCTATCTTCATATCCAAACAGACAAATCATTAGCCAAAAAGAAGAAAAAAATGGTGCAGACAACAATTATGAACATAGTGCAAATAATCTTAATTAAACTCCCAACTGCTAGGAAGCGAATAAACTAACCCGTGATTCAAACGCCCTTAAAAACCATATATTAAACTTTAGGACTATTCGATAGCCCTACTAACCCTACATATATAGATTTAAATATTTGGTGTAAATATTATCAAATTGTGTATGATTATGACCATCCATCCTATTAGAAGGGTGTAAATTTAAAGTAACAATTTAGTAGTCTAGAAATCATATAAATCAAAGACTAATAGTAATATGAATCAGTTGCTCTGCGCTTGTCAATGCTGGCGGAGCCATAATTCAGTTATAGACATAATCAGTTTAATGCTTGCAAATAGCGATTTCAGGAATATCAAAGATCATATAAAACAAGGTTAAGAACATCACATCCAAGCATGCAATCAAAGAAAGGAGTGATAATTAGTGTTTGTCAAAGAATTAGTATTATATATCAAATGAACAAAAGAGTCGATATGTAGAACTTGGAAGTATTTCGAGAGAGATCAAGCTCTTCAATTGCATTGGCAAGATATCTAGTTGATTAATCAGCCAGAGCTTGACGATCGACTTGACCAAAGAAACAACCAAATTTAGAAGAGGCATTTTATCGAACATGTACTATGCAAGAATAAAAAGTTCATACATAAGAAGGAAACACATCGAGAAAACCGTTTAAATTCAGTTATTCTTGAAATTACTTTTCTCATGTTCGAATTTGAAGAACATCATAAACTAAACTCCCTATCCCACTGATATCTTGCTGTGATTTAGATAATGAGTAATCATTTCTAGATGAAAGATAAGTTAGATGTAGACTGGAGGTCTGGTTCCTAACGGCTAAACATTAAATCATTGAGGCATTGTGACGAACATGTAGTGCGCCTAAATGTCTGTTGACTTAAATGGAAAATTTGAAGAGGAATTCAACTACAGAGTATCCCAGCAAGAAAGCGAGCTCTCTGAGCAATGCTCATCAATGACCATTTTCTTGAAACGACCAACTATGCTCGCGATATGTGGTAATGAGAAAATTGTAGTGTCTTATGTTAGAGATAACTCTCAAGGAATAGATATTGAAGGAAGTGTGTTACCTGGTCAACCTAGTCGACGTGGGGACAGTAAGAATCTGTTGGTGGTTTGTTGTAAGCGTCAATTGGTGGCAGAGGATGACGGCCAACCAATTAACAAGAATAGTGATTTGTGATGTTACAAAATAGGGTAAGACATGCAGAAAGTGGAGATGAAAGTCGTGTGAGATGAGAACAACCGTTATTCTTTAGAGGCAGGCCACAGTTACCAAGGTTGCACAAACACCACCCTTTGCCTTTGGTGTGTTTGTTTTGAATACTTCAAATCAACCACAATAATACTTAAACATTCTATTTTAACGACTTAAAACTTTCAGACACCTAAAACCAAAAACAATAATACTTAAAACATTCCCTTTTCAACAACGTAAAACTTTTAGACACCTAAAAACAACAACATTAATACTTCTTACACTCTTGTTCAACAACTTACAAATGTTAAACACCTGAAACCAATAACAAAAATACTTCATACTGTTAATCAACAACTGAAAGACAGTCATAGCAAATTACATAAACTAACAAATCTCGCCTACAATACAGTTATATATATTAGTGGTTCATAAATTTGGGGGCTCTCGTTACCAAAATATCACACGAGATGCGATGCGATATATGTGTTCAAAGTCAAACGAAGACCCACGACCCCAAAATTTGTTTCAATGAGAGTAGTGCACCCTTTAGAAGTTAGAGGTCACTAGTACAACTGTAACTACTTAGTGGCCGATATAGATCTTATTCGTGTCCCGTCTCATGCCAGGAAATTTAGAATACATTTTGAACTAATCCGTTTAGACAAGCCACATTTAGGGGATACACTAAATTGAGAAATTCTTCAATAGCTCGGTCCCAACACGTGGACGCCACCCTTGTGAATCTTCAACCATTTGAAACACAACACGTGTTACTCCCCCCTAATTTTTTTCTTTTTTTGAAAAGTTCTCCACTCTCACCGCTCTCACTCACCTTTCACACTCTCTCTCCGACTTTTTCTTTTATATTATTTATAAAATCTTCTCTCTCCATCTATCTACTCAATATTAATTAAATATATATAATATAAATAAAAGAGATGTTCTTTAAGAGATGGTTGCTTTATTTTTTGTTAAAAAATATATTAACCGGATATAATTTTTTAAGTGATTATTATACATATAAAATTTTTGTTCAATTAATATATATAGATATCCATTAAAATATTCGATGTAAATATTTAAATAAATTCTAATTTTATAATTATTTTCTCTTTTCATGAATTTATTGTATTTTTTTTCAAAATAGTTAAATTATATAATATCATTCATAAGTTCATTTATTTTTAATCCACGGATTATATTCGAGAATTTGCTCAGCTTTATTATAATTTACAGTGTCGGTTCATTTTTTATAATTAATAATTTTATAACATTTCTTTTGTAAAAAACTTACTTTTTTTGCCATAATATTTATTTAATTCAAAAAAATTATTTTTTTTACAAAAAAAATCTCAAACTTTTGAGAAGTAGGTGGTATAGGTATCTTCTGTACATGCTTGCATGTAATAAATGAGTTAAGGAATTTAAGAAAGAATAATAAAAAAAATTCCAATTAATGAAACATAGTACAATGGCTTTTATTTCCACAACTACTACAACTTCATATCGTAGTGTATACCAATAAAAGGAAGCTGCATCTGAGAGCAAAAGAGAATTGATGTTGTTTTTTTCATCTCCATATTGCTTCTCCTCTCCAGCTCCAGATTTCATGAGCTAGTTTGTATAATCAATTCACTAATTATCTCTATCTTCAAGAAAGAGTTTTATGATGTATTATTTTTACACTATATATATATGTGTGTGTTGTAGTTCATTTCTAAAAATTATAGTTTACATTTGCATACAATTACTTGTAACAAATAATAGTAATGAAATTTATGTTATATATTTTATTTGATTATGCAGATGAATTGTCAAAAAGACTATGTTGATGGAGGTAAACATATTTTTATCTCACCATTTTTATTATTTTTATCATTTTTCCTTCTAAGTATTGTTGAGTTATTTCCCTGAGAATGCTAAATATTAAATAAACTCCAAGATTTATAATACTAACTTGGAAAGGGAACATGTTACGTATGTTGCTTGGATTTCTAATTTTTTTTATCACATGATTTTAATTTTTATATGATATTTTTTGGTTGTTTGTAGCTTGTGAGATGGTTTTAACCCGAGAAGTGAACAATGATACAGTAAAAAAGGTGGCTCATAGTGAAAAAGAAGCATATAATTTATACGATGATTATGCTTATAAGAAAGATTTCAGCGTTCAGAAATGAACATCAAGGTACTATAGTGGTACAAAATTAATTCGCCAAAAAGAGTATTGTTATTCAAAAGAAGGTTATAGTGAAGACCCTAGCTCATGTGAGTCTACACGATACAATAGACTTATCGTTAGAACTGGTTGTAAAAAAACGATTCGATTCACGGTTGAAGATGAGATTTGGAGGGTGACATGTTTCAATGATGAGCATAATAATGAGTTAGCAAGTGAAGAAGAGAAGCACTTCCTAAGATCAGGAAGAAAATTGACCGACTCTAAAGCTCTAGCTATCAAGACAATGGTGAATTCTAGTATAAAAACGAATCAAGATTTCAACTGTATGGCAGGGGTTGCTGGTGGTGTTGAAAACGTCGATACTAAAAAAATATTGTTATAATCTTGTTAATAAAGAGAAGTTGTCACTAATCGAAGTAGACGATGCACAAAGTTTATCCCGGTGGTTCAAAAGTCAAAGGAGCAATGACATGTTCTTCTTTCATGATGTTCAATTGGATCAAGAATGGCGAATGACAAACTTCTTTTGGTGTGATGGAAGATCAATGATTGATTGTGATTATTTTGGAGATGTAGTAGTATTTGATACTACATATAATACAAATCGATATAACTTGATATGTGCACCATTTGTTGGAGTGAATCATCATTGGCAAAATGTCATGTTTGGGTGTGCATTTCTGTCAGACGAAACTATTCCTTCTTTTGTGTGGCTCTTTAAGACTTTTCTTGAAGCTATGGGTGATAAAGCTCCACAAACAATATTCACCTGTCAAGATGCTGCAATGGCGGCAGCAATTCATGAAATGTTCCCTACAACCGTGCATCGTTTGTGCCAATGGCATATTTCAAAGAATGCTCCGTCTCATCTTGGTAGCTTCAGTTCAAATTCTGATTTTCTTCATTTGTTTGATAAATGAATGAAATGGTGTGATACAGAGAAGGAATTTGAAGAATTTTGGTCAAGGATGATGAAAGAAGATGGATGTGAAAAGAACTCATGGCTTAAAACTATGTACAAAATTCGTGAAAAATGGAGCACTACTTTTACGAAAGACACATTCCCGTGGCATCTTGTCCTCTCAAAGAAGTGAGTCTACCAACAGTGTGTTGAATGATTTGGCTAACCGTACTACATCTCTTTGCAACTTAGTGCTTCAAATTGAACGATTGGTAAAAAAGTTGGCGTGATAATGAAGCTGAAAATTGCAAGAATGGAACTCCTTCTCTTAAAGTTAAAGGAAGTAGTATTTGCCAACATGCATCAACAATTTACACTCATGCGATATTCAAACTTTTTGAGCAAAATTTCCTTGAAGGAGTGGCAGCATTGACTAGTGTAAGAATAAACACTAAAGATAACTTACATATCTATGAAGTTGTCAAAGACATGGTAAGAAAAAAGCCTTATATTGTGCAATTTGATTCATCTACATAAGATATTTCATGCACATGCAAATTTTTTGAATCCATGGGGTTGATTTGCTCTCATTATTTACATTGCTTAGTTCAAAATAAAGTGAAGCGTATTCCTGAGAAGTTCATCTTGAGACGTTGGACGAAAAATGCTAAGTTGAGGAAACACAAGCTTGACCAAGGTGAGAGTTCTCATTCTCGTGGAACGGGTTTTTCAGTTGACTATTCTCATCGAATGATGAGAAAATCCTATGACATGGTAGTGAAAAGTCAAAGGGATGAACACACTAGTGATGAAACTCAAGAGTTCTATTCTAATGTAGAAGAGTGTCAATTGTTGATGAAGAACCCATCTTTGATCCTCCGATAGCAAGAGCCAAATGAGCTTTATCTATGAGATTGAAAAGTCACTTTGAAAAGCGTAATAAGAAGGCAAATGAAGCGTCTACTTAAAGTAAGTAAATTTTTTTTAAAGATGGTTATGGTAAATTAATGAAATATCGAATGACATGTATGTTAGTGTGTTTAAGAAAACCAAAACAAAATTTGGACAAAAAAGGCGAAACAGATGCAATTTCAATTGATGTTGGGAATTATCCTCAGGTATATGTTTACATACTTACATATTAATGCTTTTATTTTTATATTATATTCGAAAAAATTAATTTGTGTGTTCCATATTAATATTTTTTTTACTTATTACAGGGTATCGTTATATGCATATGGCGCAAAATTATTACTTGGATCCATATTGTTAAAAAATTGCAAATGGTACATTATAAGTTTGAATTTTGCTTAATTAATACTTTTACTGAAAATATCAACTAAACGTTTTTTTAGGATAATCTCCATACCTCATTTACAAATATGATGCAAGGGATTAATCCGCTTTCAAATTTCAATGCGACACGTCTTCATATATATATATCCTTAGCATAAACATATATATATATATTATAATTATTAATGGTGAAAATATTATGAGGCTACATTGGTTTAGTGTTCTACAATAAAAATTTTTGCAGCTTTCATCCAGTCCGCAATATGGATCACAACATTTCATGATGATGAATGGTGATACAATGCCATCCCGTGAAGAATGAGTTTTATTATTGTAACTAAAACTATATGGTCGATTTTCTCGATTGTTTTCTCATTTTACTATGGATTATCTTTCTATAGTTTTGATGAATGTATTTTTTTTTTCAAATATAAATATGTTCTAGGCGAAAATATGATGGATGCGTTTACATTTTCAAATGTTTATTTAAAACGTTTTCTTTTAATGAATTTTTTTTCCACAAGTCAAGTGATGTCTTTTTGAATTACAGAGAATATATATTTTCTTTGGAGTAGAGGTAAGAGATATGTATTTTCTTCTTATCCGTAGGAAAAGTTAAACTTTCTTATTTATATTAATATTGAGTAGATTGATGGAGAGTGAATGTTTTTTCTTTTATTATTTTAGAATATAAAATAAAAAGTGGGAGAGAGAGAGCGAAAAGTAGGTGAGAGTGGTGAGAGAGAGTGGAGAATTTTTCAGAAAAAAGAGGGGAGTAATGACGCCAAGTGTTGCATTTTAACTGGTTGAAGTCCCATCAGGTGGCGTCCACGTGTTGGGACTGAGTTATTAAAGAATTTCTCCACTAAATTGAATGATACAACAGACACGACACTTTTATACACGAACACGAATTGCCGGTTCTTAGTATGAGTTCATATACAAATAATACATACACTAGCCAAAGATGGAGTTATATAAGATAGACAAGTATGGATATGGATATAGATATCCTTCCAGTTATGCTGTGTACATAGATTTTTCTATGCTGATTTAAGATATACAGCATCATAAATATTTTTATCACACAAACAACTCATCACCAAAGCAGATGTGTATTGACTGACTCCTTCCACTCCTTACCAAAATCTTCTACTCCTACCGAGGAACCAATTAACGAAATCAATTTATAATCTTCTATAGCACGTGTATTAAATTTGTCGAATTTATAAAAATCTAAAATTACCTCAAGAGATTTCAAAGGGAGAGCTTGAATTTGCATCTGAAGGATCCTCACCTATCCAAGCCTCTGATTTTTCATTAGAATATCTGCAACAAGAAGAGTTAGATAACCCCAAGAAATTAGTAAAACATATAATTAATTCAATACATTTTAATTGTGAGTAATCTACGATAATATAATAACACCCAGACCCAATTAGAGATTAGGTAGAGTTTTTACCCCAACTGAACATGAAATTGCATAAAACCTAATTTCAGTTTCAATCCATCTTAATTAGAAATAGTCTACAATAATAATACAACAACCAGCCCCAAATAGAGTTTAGGTAGAGTTTATGAAAGCCTACGGTATAAAACAACTTCATGTGCTTGAGAGGAAGAAGACGCATCCACCATTCCATCATGAATTCGAGCGGCTCCATCTAGTTGATTCCGACGAACACGACATTATCTCCCTCAGTCTGCAGCAATCCTCTTTTTTCTTTCTTTGATTGTCAAGGCACGTGAGCCTGCACAATTTTGTTTTTATTTGAAACCAGGGGGTATTTTTGTAATTTTATATTTCATCAAATAAGCTATTAAAATGAACAAAATAGTATTAGAGGCAATTTTGTCATTTCACATCATTCCGTCAAATTTGATAGAAAATTTGGACGGAAAATCAAATTTCAACAAAACTGAAACTTCAGACACCAAATTTCAACATGAAGCAAACTTCAGACAGTTTATAGGTTCTTAACCCATTAAACCTATATGGTTCGGCCGAACCCTAAGAAATGTTCCTCATAATCCTTCACTTCATCAACAATGAGAATAGAGCATTCGTGATTCTAGTAATCCCCTAGTTTGTTTCCTCCCATCCGAGAGGTTCAGTTCGTGGAGACTTGTGCCCTTTTTCATACCTAACATGTATAGATTAAGGGACCCCGTCTGGCGAGCCGCAATACAACCAAGTTGTAGAAGCTTGGGTGAGCAAGGACTCGAATAAAGAAGTGTGCAATGAACCACATGAAGAGCCACTTTTTCGAGCCAAAAACCTATGTTGGATTTATCTCGCCACTACCGGTTAGTAACTTATTTTATGTAATCAGCATGCTTGTGATTCATCCTATTATTTCCTATATCCTTTCAAGGTGACACATAGTTGACCGCGGTGTACGTCCTGAATTGTATGCTTTATAAGTCGGCTGAAATGACTCCATATGAGATTTGGAATGGTCGGGAGTTAACACATAATTGTTAGGACAACAAGTTAGTACTAGAAAACGAAAGAGTATCCTTATCGTATTTTCTGAAGCCTCTATGGGCTATGTGTTTAGGGGAGGGGCTCATGGTAGTGAGAGCGTACCATAAAATGAAGGGTTAACAGGTGTTTTGGTCTATGATGTTTGACAACTTTTGGGTTTTGGTCAATGATGTTTTTTTTACCTAGTTTTGGTACCATATGTTTGCAGATTTTTTCTAGTTTTGGTCTAACTGTTACATTCCGTCCATCTTTTGACATGATCAAGTCACGTGATCCACTCTAAACTTTAAATTTAGTCTCTCTAATACTTTCTTAACCTTTTTTTTTTGTTCAATTTAGTCCCAAAGTTTTAAAATTGACCCCAATTGGACAATAGGTCCAATTGAATTTTTGAAACTTCGGGACTAAATTGAACAAAAAAAAGGTTAGGAAAGTATTAGAGGGACTAAATTGAACAAAATTGAAAGTTTAGGGTGGATCACGTGACTTGTACATGTCAAAAAATGGACGGAATGTAACGGTTAGACCAAAACTAGAAAAAATCTGCAAACATATGGTACCAAAACTAGGTAAAAAAAACATCATTGATCAAAACCCAAAATTTGTCAAACATCATAAACCAAAACACCTGTTAACCCTAAAATGAATTACATGATGTTTGTATTCTTTCAGGACAATTTTCTAAGATTAGGTGACATTAGTACCAGAGAAACTGTTATTGAACTAGAAGAGACTGAGGAACCGGTCCCGAGAAGAAGAAATGTAACCACTTTTTTAATTTGATGAAACATTACTTGAAAATCAAGTCCACGAAACAATTGAGGATACATATGGCTATTTCCTGAACTTGTTGCCTGCCGCATTTTTTCACACAACATGTTGGTATGAATAATCCTGAACCTTGGTCGTAGAGGCAATGGGAGAAAACCTGTTAACCCAAACACAACTCATAGTGACCATGGGAGACATTTTAAAGGTCAAAACCCATGTCTCAGAGGTAGATGAAGACGAACAGCAGACAAGGAAAGTAAAGAGCTTTGGGATGTGTTGTGCCTATGGTTTGGCAAATGCCTAGCCTCAGAGCTGCATCACAATTTTTGAGAACCAGCCTAAATAATGAGGATTTATTTAACTGTATTTAAGAAACTTCACAATCTCATCTATATGACAAAATCCTCATAGCCATCATCCCCCTGCTCCCTAAATCACGGATTGAGTCCAAGACATGATTCACAATAAACATCTCTTCCCTGAACATTTCAACAGTTCAGAAAGTCATGACATCACATGGAACAGATGCAGCAGATGGCTGAAGCCGCACTACATCAACTTCCACCCCAACTGTATGACTTAGGAGAAAAACAATGGTTAACTGCGTGGAAAATGAAGGGAAACCGTGAAAGGTTAGCCAAAATAGAACGAGTTGAGTGTTGAAGTATACAAGTCTGTTGAATGCCTTTATCCACAAGTTCAGACTTTTGAGACAGTTGGTTAATGCGTACATTTTATTTTCTAGATGGTATCAGAGCGCGCAAGTTCGACTCTCCACCGCGCCTTAAAAAAATTTTAAAACCTCCTATTAAAAATAGTGAAGCCCATTATATTAGTATAAGAGTCGTCCTTATCCGTCTTATTTTCTATATTGTATCAGAGCTCAAATGAATTGTTACCTCCTTCAAATGTGGTTGAAGCCCATTATAAGAGTGCGTTGAATGCGCCTTCATCCACAAGTTCGGACTTATGGGACAGCTGGTTAATGCACACGTCTTATTTCTACATTGAAAACCTTGTGCATACCAAATGTAGTTAAAAGGGCCGCGTTAGAGCGTACAACAATAGCTTTCCAAACATACGTCTCTTTGGTTGTGCAATGGATCATGTAGCGAGAGAAATAGGGGAATTCACCAACTTCAGACGAGTCGCAAAAGGATCATAATGGATATATGTAGGCAATAATTCAAAAGTTGAAGCCATAGGAATAGATAAATTGATTGTTGCCAATGTACTAACACAATATATAATCCTATAAACTGCATTATATGTCCCCATGTGTCCGTGGAACTTTTTTTTGGTTTTGATAAATTTGTATAACGTTTTTTTTTTTTTTTTTAAATTTATATTTTGAAAAGACTTTGTAAGGATGATGAAAGATTCTACTATTTATAGTACTGCTGATGTTTATAGAGGATAAATTGTTATGAATTTGAATTCTTTTTTGAATTACAACAAATTATACTCTATTGTCTCGAGATTCTAATTGTGGTACTACTAGATGGTATGCTAGACTTGGTCACATCGGACATGATAGAATGTAGACTTTGGCGTGTAGAAGCCTATTATTCAGGACATCACGAATAGAGAAATCTCTTTGATAAAACGGTCTAACCAATAAATATATATGCAAGTCGTTTAGTAAATCACAGAGAGCCGACCATCCATTGCAAAGTACATTCTGATGTTTGCAAACCAATGAAAGAACCAACAAAAGTGGATCACAAAATTTCACTATATTCATTGATGGTTATTTTTTCTTCTGCATAATCTACATGATTTCTTATAAATCAGAAGCGATCAGATGATTTCGAAGTTCTCTGAACACCCTAGAGAAACAGTCAGGCCAAAAGGTTAAAACTCTTCAAATTGACAGATGATGTAAATAATTCTCTACCACGTTCAGTAATATATGTAATGAAAAGGGGATTCTTCCCCGTTTGATGATACTCTCTCGACCACACAGCAGAACTCTGTCTGTCTCATAACATTGAAATCGCACGCCCTCACCATGGTTCGGTCGTTGTTGTCGAAGGCACAACTTTCGATCTCCTTTAATCATATTCCTTCTAACTCAGTTTATACGACTCCTTATAATCTTTGGACTAGTTTGGAGTTAGACATATCCAACAAACAATCGTTACGAAAAGTTAGTACTAGAGGATCGGAGAATATCTTTATTAGATATTCTAAATCCTCAAAGGGTAATGCGTTTATAGTGTCTCATAACAGTCGGAGTGTAATAGAACATGTGTCACACGATGTTGTATTCTTTGAGAAAGAATTTTCGAGACTATGTGAAAATTGTATGGGAGACCGTTATTAAAATGGAAGAGATGGATGAACCGATCCAGATAATTTGAGAGGGGTAAATGTAACCGCGCTTCCATTCGATAAAACATTACATGCAATTCAAGTTGGCCAAACAATCGATTAATACTTTTCTATTAGAATTGACGGAAAATAAGATGCATCATGCACGTGATATCAATATCTTAAATTTTGTTTTGTAGTTAATTAAGTCTTTAAAGCTAACCCTATGGCTAGCCCATGACTCAATTGATCGAATTAGGGGCTTGCCCTGGCCAAGGCTCGGACGTAGACAGATCGCATGATCAGGGCGACCTAATGTGGCCTGAACTGGGAAACCTAGTCAAGCCTGAGCCCTGGTCAGGGTATACCCCTAGATTGTCAAATTGCGCCCTAGCTTAACCCTAAACAATGTTGGAAATAAAAACTTCAACTTCCTAATCTACGAAAATATGATTCCACTTAATGAAATCAGATAATAATATGTGACAAAATCAGCAATTTTAATGTTTTAAATTAATTTTAGAATATTTGGCACCAAGTGCTTATTATTATGCAATGTGACACAACACGTAATTTTGAATATAAAAAAAAATAAAAAAATACACGCCATTAATATATAACTTTAATGTCGATATATAAATTTCTTTACTTATATTTTGAGTAATGTTATCTAATATTGAATATCATGATTAAAGAGACATAGTTATTTTGACATTACTCAAACTTACGAACGTATTAACGTATTTTTTTTCATGTGAAAGTAAAGATAAAAAAAAGTTTTTAATGAGATATGTATGATATCACGTACATTACTCTAAAAAAAAACTTTGCAATCTTCCTTCTCCGGGCTTGCTGATGTTTGCCTTGTTTCCTCCATCGTTCTTCCCTGCTCTGACGAACAAACTACGTGGCCTTTGGCTATGGCTTGCATGTCTACGCCATATCCTTTTCTGAATCGTCTTCCTCCCGTGCCCCTCATGATTACTGTTGATGACGACGATTCATCTTCCCCGAGATTTTGTTGACGGTATTTTAAGCCTTCAAATTTTATGCCTTCTCTTCCATTTCTTAAACACAAATTTATCACACTTAACGCTATCACTGAGTAAAAAAGCTCAGCTCCAATGGTTCCTTGGGAGAAAGTTTTGTTTGGCCGTTGTTTTGGCTTTAGACGAGAGCGTGTTGATCAAATTAGGAGATTTAATGTTGCTAATTGGAGATTACCACAAGTGGTTCATGGCTATCTTCGGGAAGATGGTACGTGGGTCTACCAATTCCCAGATGCGAGACAAGCTCTTGAACTTCAACAAAATGGGCCTTACCGGGTTGATGGTCTAGATTTGGTTTTAATTAGAGCTGACCCTGTTACCCACAATATCAACATTGATTTTACTAGGGTCCCTGTCTGGATTGAATTGAGAGGTATTAGACCTTGGTTGATGAATATGGAGAACATTCATCTTGTGGCTGAGAGAATGGGTCCAATCATAAATGTTAATTTTGATGAAGATTTTGCTTTGGAGATAGCTTTCCCTCGTATTTTAGTGCTTCTGAATCTTCACAGGCTGGTCCTCCCTTCAATTGGTCTACTTCAAGGTGCTGTGTCCAATGAAGTTCTCATCAGCTACATATTAGGTCTGCCCTGTCGTCGTTCACAACTTGTCTGAGTGCCAAATTTCTGATGATCAAGTTGTAGCTGCCATTAATGAGCGCATGCATGAGGCAACACAGCATCATTGATTAGTTCCAAGCCAAAATTCTTCCAGTAAACTCTTTACTTTTGGCAATAGAGGTAGTCGTGTTCTTATCAGATAGATGCCTTTGAAGATCGTACTCTTAATAAAATGTCTGGGATGGATGCTCTTCGTCTTCGTGTTAATATCCCTGAGAATGGTCATGCTAACCCTAATCCAGGCCCTTCGTCGTCTCGCTTTAGAAGAATGCCACCAAATCAGGTTTTGTCAGGACACAGGGAATCTGAATTTACTGGTTATACACTACTAAATGCTTTGTCAGAAGGGCCCCTTTTGTCTAGTTCAGATATGGAAGTCTCTGTGATGCCTTTATCAGTTGCCCCACCTACCCGTTTTGGTCACACACCTCACCATGCACCGGTTTTACAGGAAATCCCAACCTCCCTTCCTGCTCCCCCTGGTTTTCCACACCCACCACTCCATCGTCAGTTGGATATTGAACACATGGTGCGCCCTTTTACTGATTTAGGATTTCAACCCATTCACCATCCCCATTTACCAGTTTATATCCCTATTTACCTACCCCCGGGTTACTTCTCTTGGGGTTCTCATTATCCTACTCATCCTCTTCTGACCCACCAAGAACCATCTCGATTCCAGGACCACTCTCACTTTT
This sequence comes from Clarkia xantiana subsp. parviflora, assembly GCA_036873135.1. Lineage (NCBI taxonomy): Eukaryota > Viridiplantae > Streptophyta > Magnoliopsida > Myrtales > Onagraceae > Clarkia > Clarkia xantiana. The sequence continues at coordinate 31,115,329 of JAPTYO010000004.1, forward strand.
ATGGCATTGATGAATCCTCTAGCTTATAGATCACTGAGAGCCAGAGCCCTGAATGCAATGTTCTTGCTGATGAATCTCGGGTACTGCCAACTACCTCTGCTTGTCAAGTCCCTCCAGTTGTAACTACATCCTCTTTGTCATTGTCCATGGCCTAGACAGCATCTCCCAGGTTATCTCAATCCACTCTATTTACTCAAACCACTGATGATTTGACGGTTCTTTCAGTGGCGCTTGGTCTTGATCCATGTGCTCCTCATGAAATAGTGATTGGGGATCAGGAATTGGCTGACCAGCTAGTTCTGATGGAACAATATCATATGCTCATAAAAACCCAAGAGGAGATGGTCCAAGCGCTGAAGATGTCTACTGCTGGCTCCTCCCATTCCACTGAACTAGATATCCAGCACAGGCCTGGTAAGGAGCCAATGAAGGAGGATGGCATTGAGGAACGTCCCAGGAAGCGTCACAGAATGGCTCTTACGATTGAGGAACCTACCCCTACTCCCCCTACAATACATGAGATGTCACAGCCTCCTGCTGCTCCGAGGAGACTACTTTGCCCTAGAAAATCCCTCATAAGAGTGGAAACTTCTTCAAGCAAGCATATATTTAATCAGTTATCCATCATGTTTAATTCCTGGCATAAGTACCATGTGTTTGATGTTATTCAACTTACTCCTCAGCCTTTACTGATGTTGGATGTGGTGTTTACACCTCCCTTGCCTGATTCTGGTGTACCCGTTTCTATGGATTTGGATATACCTGGCCCATCTTTGACTGCGGATATGTCAATTGGATATATTCCGCTAGTATTATGAATTGCATAAGCTGGAATCGTCAAGGTGCTGGACGTGCCTTGAAAATTTGTCACCTATATTTATTGTAGGTGTAAGGAAACCCACATTCTTTTTCTGTCAGAGGTTAAATCAAATCTGGTTAATCTCACTGCCGTTATTAGGAGATTAGGTTTTGACAATATAGCTGTGCAATAGCCTTCTCAGTCTAGGGGAGGTTTACTACTGACTTGGCGTTGCTTTTGCTCTTTTGATATTGTCCACCAATCTGATAATTACTTTCATTGCCTTATCCGCCAAGATCTCGTCTCTCAACCTTGGTATGCTACCTTTTTATTTGCCGTATGCTGATAGACACCCCTTTTGGGCTAAATTGCAATCCTTTCAGAATACCATATCTTCACAATGGTTGATAATATGGGACTTTAATGATCTCTGGTCGGCTTCAGAAAAAAAAAAAAAAAAAAAAAAAAGGCGGGAATCCTATCTCTGCTGGGAGGATTTTATAATCCCATATTTGGTCTAATAGTTTGTATTTGTTAGATTTGAGATTCATTGGTTCCCTATTTACTTGGTCAAATAAGAGGTATGGTTCTGCTGCTATTAGAGAAAGACTTGATAGAGCTTTGGTTACTTCAGCTTGGCGTGTTGCCTTCCCAAATGCGTCCCTTACTCATTCCCAAATGATGGGCTCAGAACATTTTCCTTTAATTCTTAGAACCTCTCATATTTCTCAACCTACTCAGGTTGTCTTTAGATTTGAGCATATGTGGTTAACCCATCCTACCTTTCTCCGTGTTAACTGTAAGGTAATAAGGTTCCTTGATAGCCAATGTCTTGCTTGTGAGTTTCTCTAGTGGAAATGCCGTACAATGTCTCTTGAATGTGCAGATACTCAAAGGGTTTGGGTGGACAATTCCAGCCATTGTCATATCTTTGCTGCTAGGCAGTGGTCAAAATCCTTTCTCGTGGCCTTGGCAATTCCCTTAGGAGACAATGATCCCTTTAGTCTTTGATAAGGTTATGGGAATATAAGTTGAGGGCCCACGTTCTCTGGCAAGGACCCGACCTAAAAGAGCATCAGCTACTAGACAACAACCAAGAGACTACTACAGGTCAAATTCAGGAACAAAACAAGAAACTATACTCCGAGAAGGGTACCAATATTGGGTTTCTGGAGACGGTTTGAATAACGAAAAGTTTAATTCTGATAAGAAAGGCGCGTCATTTGGTGTATGGGATGATTTGGACAGGAAATTAGGACTTGGTGATGTTTATGGATTGTAAGTTTATGAATTAATTAACTGTGTATTTTGATTTTTTTTTCTAAATATAAAAACTGGTCCGAACCGGTTTTAAACCGGTTTTGCTATGGTTCGGTTCTTGCTTGGTATATGGAACCATTTAAACCACATATTCGGTTCCGGTTTGGTTCTAAACCGGTTCGGTCAAGAACCGAACCATGCCCAGCCCTAGCTCCTGGTCAACAGGAGGAGGAACAAACAATTCTGCATGCCCTAGAATCTCTTTATCAAACCCAGAAAACTCATTGGTGCAAAAAATCAAGAAAGAAAAATGTGGCTTCTCAATGGGGATAGGAATACAAAGTTTTTTTTCATACTTGTGTGCTAATCAGACTGACTCGAAATATGATGGATTGGATTAAAGATTATGATGATCTTTGGCTTACCTCCCCTGCTGATATCCAAACTCATGTGGTCAATTATTTCTCTGCTCTATTTAATGCTCCAATCCTCCTCATACTTACACCTTACCTGCACTATTTACTCATTCCTTTCCTACCACTCAGCTTTCTGATTTGGGTAGTCCTATCACTGAGTCAGAAATCCTGTATGCTTTCAATGATATGCATCCTGAAAAGGCACGTGGTCTTGATGGTTTCACTGGTAAGTTTTTTCAAAGTACTTGGGATGTGGTGTCTCCAGATGCCCTCTCAGCTGTTATATGTTTCTTCCAGTCTGGTATACTGCTTAGGGATCAGAATCAAACGTTTGTGGTGTTTATCCCTAAGGTGGAGCATCCCCAAATGATTTCAGACTGGCGACCCATTAGTTTGTGTAACACAACTTACAAGCTCATTACAAACGTTTTGACCAATAAGCTTAGGGTTTTCCTTCCCTCTATCATATCCCCTTCCAGAGTGCTTTTGTCCCTAAACGTTGGATATGAGCAATGCCCATGATAGAATTGAATAGGCCTTTATTCTTAGGATTATGAAACAACTCAATTTCCCAGCCAACTTTCAACAATGGATCATGCAATGTGTAACCACTTCTTCCCTAGCTTCCCTCATCAATAGGTAACCCACTCCCTTTATACAACCAACTAGAGGTTTGAGGTAGGGAGATCCCCTCTCTCCCTTTTTATTTATACTCTGTGCTGAAGCTCTGTCCTTGCAGCTTTCATATGCTCAAGATCACCTCGGCTTTAAGGGGATTAAAATTGGAACTAACTGCCAGCCTATCACTCATCTATTCTTTGCTGACGATAGCTTTTTATTTTTGAAGCCTCTAATAGAAATCTCCATACCATTGGTTCAATTTTACAGCTTTATGCAGCAGAATCTGACCAATTGATTAACTTTGCAAAATCCTCTATTCGTGTTAATAAAAATATCTAATCTGCTGATAAAGATATGTATCTTGCTGAACTTGGTATTAAGGAAATGACTGATGCTGATCACTATTTGGGTCTACCAGTTGACTGGGCCACTCAAAAGGCTAGTGTTGGTGCTAAATTGGTTAGTCGTGTTTCCTCAAGGATTTAGTGCAATGTTGTCAACTGTAAAAGGCGACACGAGGCGACAAGGTCAAATATCGCCTCAAATTTGAAGCGATAATGAGGCGCTAGCCTCATTAAAAAGACGATTTACTTAAGAAACCATAACATATATACAAATACCATGTATTATATGACACTCTTATTTTTTTTATCTATATTTATTACTTATTCTAAATTTGTTAACCTAAGAACTAATAGTTTGGCCTCATTATAGATAAAATAGTAAGTTTGAGGAATATTTTAATCCAAGTTATAAACTTAGGGACCTTTATGCAATTTTTCAAAAAATATAAATTAAAACCCTAGGTTCTCTAAACCAGCCTCCATCTTCCACGCTTCACTTCCACGCTATGCCTCCATGGCTTCCTCCTCCACGGCTACTCTGCATCAACTCCTTACTTTGCAACTGCAATTCCGGTAAGTATCGTCCGTTCACCTCTGTCTCGCCTCCCCTATGTGCCTCAGGAAAAGGTGCCGCCTCAGCTCCAAGGCGAACGCCTCACTGAAGGTAGTCGCCCTAGACTTATCTGGGGCGGGATGTCCCGGTTTCGCCTCAGGCGCCGAGGTGCTCGCCTTTGACAACACCGATTCAAGGATGGATGGGTTATTTACATTCTCCATTTGGGAAGAAGCTTTTAATTAAAACAACTGTAGCGGCTATCCCATCATTTGCCATGTCCTATTTAAAATCCCATTGGGATCACTCCATAAACTTGAACACTTCCCTGAACGAAGAATGTACAAGCCCTATCAGTCCCTGGACGAAGCGCATTTCTGTAGAGACGATGTCATGACTTCCTCGAACACTTTCTTAAATCTGAAAGCATTCTCAATTCAAACTCATATGTTGATCATTCTCTATGAAATTTATACCCTATATATATATACTTCCTCATTTGTCTCCATCTGGTGTTGTCGGTTGAATTTTTGAAGTTTCTAAAATAAAAATTCAAAATTGAGACCATAAGATTAAAAGTCACAAACTTTATATAGCATTAGAACTAAAAAAAAGTAAGATTAGAATTTTGCAGAATTTTCGAGAATAGTAGTTCAATTGTATGACTGCATCCACTAATAAATTGAACAATTTAGTGATAATTCTACAATGAGTGTGGACCGGACTGTGATGGTGATGTATTGATAAAGTGATTAAATTTCTCAAATTGATGTTCTTAGCAAGCGCAAGTGCCTAAGTTAGGCACTTGCACTTGTTAAGAACATCAATTTGCTGTGAGAGAAACTGTAAAGAGTCCAGTGAAGGACGAACCGTTTCTCTGTGCGAAAAGTGAAAAGTATATGGTTAAGAAATATTATCATTTTTTGGTTGGAAGGCACCTCTTTCTTATAAAGCGGGTCGACGATCGAGTAGTGGCGTAGCGAAACTGCAACACTGCGCACTGGGCAACGGTGGTCTTGCAGGAAATTGGCACGCCTACATAATGAGTAGTGCAACAAAGAGGTGGAGTGGACCGACAGATGGTGAGAGGTATTGTCTCTTTTCTTTCAAATAAATGCTCGTGTGAATGGTAATATAATCGTAATTAATTTTGCAGATAAACATGTCCCTTCTTCTTCATTGCAGCAGTTCAGTTGGGAGACCCCTCCCCTCCAATCCGTCAGGTTTGACATTTCTATTGGGCAGACTAGATAAATGGTTTACAATTTGTACCGTTTAGATTTTTTTTTTAAAGTACCTTTAGATGGCTCCATCAATTGGGTGTGGGACCCAATGCATTTTATATATTGGTATAGTAGATATATATATATATTAAAACGAATTATCAATGACGCTATAACATTTATTTTTAATGCAATTTTTTATATTTGTGTAAATTTTGCATCGTTGGTAATTTGTAACTATCTTGCAGAATTACGACAACAAAATATATATATAAAGGGATAAGAACCTAAAAACTGTCCCAAGTTTGTCTCATGTTTTAATTTGGTGTCTCAGATTTAAAGTGTTGATATTTAGTGTCACAAGTTTCAGTATTGTTACTAGTTGGTTTTCCGTTATTTTTATTGGGTTAATTTTAACAGATTGGCATGAAAAGACTATTTTACCCCCCCCCCCCCCCCCCCCTATTTTTTTGAAAGCCTCTGATTTCGGCCACCCATGTTTTAATTTGGTGTCTCAGATTTAAAGTGTTGATATTTAGTGTCACAAGTTTCAGTTCAGTATTATTACTAGTTGGTTTTCCGTTATTTTTATTGGATTAATTTTAACAGATTGGCATGAAAAGACTATTTTACCCCCCCCCTTATTTTTTTGAAAGCCTCTGATTTTGGCCACACAGCTCTGATTCGTTGCCACGGCGGTGCAGCCGTAGCTAGAGAGAACCCTAAATCGGCCGTAATCTAGTCGTAATCGGTCGCAGTCGGTTGTAATTGGCCGGAACCCTAACTCCCAGATCGGAGCAGTGTTCTGGTCAGAGGGGTATTTTTAGAATTTTGAAAATTGTCCACTCACGTGACCAGATTTTGTTCAACTTAACCCCAAAATTAACGAAGACACCAAATAGCAACACATATGAAACTTTAGACATTCAATTGCACCCTCAGATATCAAACTGACACATATGTCAAAATTGAGACTGTAAATATGTTCATTTCCGATATATAAAAGACCAGTGGTGCGACCTAGCTAGGTCCGAGATTTGAATTTATATATAGAACCGTAGGTTCCACCAAAAAGGAAGGGGCACACATCCAACGACGTCTATAGTAAATGTTTATATGTGGATTGGATGGTGTGACAAGTTATATGTGTTAGCTGTACAAAACCCCAATACTAACTAACTAATTAACTAACCAGTGGCAATACAACATTCTGCTGATGGCAAGCATGCATACATGGCGGCATAGATAGTTCCTACCTATAGCAGCTAGTGTTATGCTGTTGTGGAGGAGGGTTCCTTCCTTCCAACTCACTACTTACTCATCTTGCAACAACTGGTTAGGTTAATTGAGAATCATTTGTGTTACCTGACAACATTGTGAGTGTTGTTGGTCAGACGAAGAAACGATTCTGTGTCTGTCAAACCATTGCTCTTAGCCTTGTCGAGTCGAGCTTTGCGAACAGTATTGCGGATTTGCCTCTCGTGTTCTTTCAGCATCTCATCCATGTTTCCTCCTCTTCTTAGCAGAGGACCCGAGCAGTGCAGCACATGCTTCTTTCCAACCTACACAAATTTGTTTATTCTTAGCACCAAATTATTATTTCTTAATTTTTGTATATAATATATATACATCAACCTACCCAGGGGGAGGAGGAGGAGGACTCCTTTTGTTGGTCCTTGTATGAAGAAGAATTAGGCGCGTGTAGCAAATGGTGCGACAATTCCTGACCTCCTCTCGATCTAGATGACGACCACTCCTCCTCCTCCTCCTCGTTAACAGCCACCTTCATGTAACTACTTCTCCTCGTTCCTATCACATCACCACATCTTTCATATCCATTACTATTATTAGAATGACAAACAACAACCTCATCCTCTTTCATCTGCTCCTCAACAATCCTCCTTCCTCCTCCTGACTCCCTACTCTTGATTGCCTTTTCTTCTTCTTCACTCATGCTCCTCTTTCCCTTCTTCTGCCCCTGTCTCTTCTGACGATAATACAACAATTAGAAACCTTTTTTTTTCACAAATCCGCTCTACCATTTTTTCATGGGTTCTATTTCTCCATCATTCCATCCAACCTTAAAAGACAAATTTACAAGCCAGTTATAACGTACTCCTCATACGTACATCCAATCAAATTCCACTCACTTGTCTATCACACCCCTGATTGAATCAAGGGTAGGTAGCTTCCAGGTATACTACTTCTATAAACCATGATTTAGTTTCAATGTCCCAGAAAAAGGAACCGCTTATAAAATATAGCAAATACATCAATCATGCCTAGACTAGCCTAGAATCCATCCTAGATAGAATTAGTCTACAGAAATGTTTTTGAGTTGAAACCCTTGAGTCAGTTTTCCTTTTTGCAACCTCTAAATATTGATTGTGACAAGTCTTACAGCAGACAAATAAACATTCTTTGCTTGATCGAGTCATCCTCATCAATTCATCAAGTAAATGTAAACCATTTATGCTTTCTTAGCGGGGATATTTAAAAAAAAAAAAAAAGGTTGAGAGCTCGAGATGTTCGTCCGACAGGATACTTATAGTAATGATACAGGGTACCTAGAACTGCTCAACTCTTGTCCAAATTCAAACTGACCAGCACAGAAAGTAACAACTGCATAGATGCATATAATATGGCTTTTCCATTAATTAATTAGTTACCTGAATTGGGGCTGCCAACGCGTTGGCATTTGCATCTAGAACTGGGAGTGCTCCACTTTCCTTTGGATACAGGGTACCTGAATGTCCATGTCCTCTAGCAGCAGCTGCTTTGTGTCTGTCAAGGAAAAACAGATGTCTTGAGTAAGCAACCAACACCCCCCCCCCCCCCCCAAATGATTCTGTTTCTCAAAAGTGAGATTTTAAGGAAGATAAATGAATTTAGGGTAATGAAAAGAGTTGGAGATAGAGAAATGCTACTCATTCACGCCGTGTATGCATATCAGCAAAAATGAGTTACCTTCTATTTTCCTCATCTCGAAGCTTCACGTCAAACTCCTTGCTGGGCGGATACTTGGGCAAACTCGATGGATCTAATGGAAGAGGATTTGTAGTAAAGAACTACAAAAATCATAAAATAGAATCAAGGGGTTAGACATTACTGTCACAATTGGAGGAAGGATATGAACTTTCACCATTTCACTTGTAAATATAAAAAAGGCTGGCTGAAGCCATTGTCAGAAAAGTTGTCTTTTCTGCTAAAACAAATGAGCAAGTTGATATTGAACCCAAATGAGCAGGTTGATATTGAACCCAAATTCAACTCCTAAACTTAAACTAATGTTTCACTCTATCCTTCTAAAACTTGGTAGTCTTTCTAAAAGAATTAGCGACTGATACAACACGAAATCATTAAAAAACTCAAGTGTAAGAAATTTTGTTACTTAAAATGTTACCTCATGCTGAAGGGCTGAAGAAGCAGATCCACGATGGTCAGGTTCTACAGCTAGAAGGACGTCTAGCAGATCTAAAGTAGATGAAGGGAAATCCTTAAATGTTTGTGCTACACGGCGATTATATGGCAGCTGAGGTTTAAAGATAGTTGCATGAGGCAACTTTGACTTCTTCCAATATTCTTCGGAAGGAGAGCCACAGAGTTTAAAAATTCTATGCAATTGCTCCACCTACAACAAACGACAAAACATTTTGTTAATATAGATTATATCATCATCACCCTAAAACATCTTTTTTTACAGAAACCTTTATTTGGAGGGAAAATAAAAAGTTGTGTAATTTATTTAACTCTTCTCTGCAACTTGCAGCACCATGTAAACACTATAATATACTTAATTCCTATTTTTTTACCAACCCAGTCCAATTTCTCCAGCTAATTCATTTATATCAGACCAAGCCATAATAATTGCAAGATAATTGTTAGTCAGCTATCTAATCTAATAAATAATGTATAGGAGGAAGAGAAGAGTACCGACCTCTGTTCTTCCTGGCATAATAGGCTTCCCAGCAAACAGTTCTCCAAGGATGCAACCGGCACTCCATAAATCCACGGAGGGTCCATAGTCGGTAGAACCAAGCAAGAGCTCTGGAGGTCTATACCACAATGTGACTACGCGACTTGTCATAGGTTGCTGCTTCTTTTGGTGATGGGACTTGATGAATGTAGTTGCCAATCCAAAATCCCCAATCTTAAGGGTCCCATGATTATCAATCAAAAGGTTTGCACCTTTAATATCGCGGTGCAGAACACCATGTTTATGGCAATGCTCGAGTCCACGCAGTAGCTGCTGCATGTAACACTTGACCTACACCAAGATAGCAAGGGAATGAACGATGAATCAGATAGAATGGAATCAAAAGATTCTCAAACTTGTGTGGCTATAATAAAAGGTGGTACTTGTACATATGCTTTGTTTAGTAGGTTGTGTCCAGACATAACTGAAATTCAACAAAAACAGTCCCATGGGAGGCAATATATTATAAAAATAGAGAAACAATGCAGAAAGAAACAGGAAATACCTGAGGCTCACTAAAATTGACTCCAGGACTAGCAGCAAGGCCAGTAAGATCATGTTCCATATATTCAAATACAAGAGATACAGTGCTGGAGGCTCTTGATGTGATCAAAGCTTCAAGCTTCATGATATTGGGATGATCAAGCCTTCTTAAGATAACTATCTCCCTAGCCATGAACCGGACGCTTTCTGGGTCCATATTAGCAAACTGTACTTTTTTTAAGGCAACTAGTTTGTTTGTCTCAAGGTCACGTGCTTTGTATACACTACTATATGTACCCTGCCCAATCTGCGAAACATCGTGATGATTCCATAAGTTGAATTGTGGAGGTTATAAATACAATAAGAGATTGCCTGGTAAGCGGTGTTAACCTATAAACTAAAGTTTAAAGATTGTGCACAAAAACAAGAAACATGATTGGACTTTGGAGCCACTGGCTATTTTTTTTTTAGCTTATGAACCCTTAACCCACCAGCAATCAGTGTCAGATCCATCCATCAAGTGAATGGGGCTATGAAGGAATTCAACAGCCAATGATAGAGATCCACCCTCTTAATTGTTAATACAGACTTCACTGATGGGAAAGCAGCAATGACGGTTCAAGAACGATACAAGTATAATAACAATAATAAGAATAGCAAGCAACTGAATGGTTTCTAAGACTGACCGACTGACCTTTTCAAGCTTCTCAAATGAATCAGCACTTCTGGGTATCCATCCATTGATAGCTTCTCCAGCTACTGAACTCAACCAAGAAGGCCATCCGGCAACAACCAGTGCCCCCTTATCCCCCTGGGGCAACCTCCCTATATTAGAAAACTTAGCAGATTGCTGCAGCAGCATTCGTTCATCCTCATCCGGCTTCCGTTCCTCACCTCCTGCACCACCCATGCTCTGTAGGTTTTTTGAAGATTTCTCTGCCATGGTGACATCATTCCTCTTCTTCTTATTCTTCTTCTTCTTGTTTTTCTCACCCACATCATTTTCACTATCTATGCCACCACCGCTCGGGCTGGATGTCATCAAGAGGGCAGTGGCATCATTGCCAATGCCATCAGCCTCAACCACGACCTCGTCCCTTTTGAAAGAAGAGCTGCCGCTAGCAAACTTTTTAGAAGATTTTCTTAGATTGGATTTCTTGTCTCTGTGTTCATTGGGTAGAATTATTCCTTTCGAACACGCGCACCCCATAATGTCCCACCTAGCTACCTACCTACCCCCTTCGACCCTTGACAAAGATAAATAAGCATCGCAGTAAACCCGATTTTCAACTTTAGATGAACAGATAAATCCTGAATCAGGGAATGAAAGTAAAATGCTTACTCACATTGTCAAATCAATATCATCAGATCGAAAATATGATCACCAATTCAAGTTGATAAACCACGCCGTCAATCAGAAACTTTTTCAGCGATGCGCCCCTTCCCCTTCCGGAGCTAGTCCCCACAAAAACAAAAACTTGGGAATCTAATATCGCGCAAATCAGAGCAATCTGAAAAACGACCACTCAGCCAGGCACAATGTGGAGAGTAGGGCAGTTGCCAAGAGAAACGAGACGAATCAATGGAGGAGATTTTGGATAGATCAAGGGAAGGGAAATCTAGATATTACAGAATCAATATAGTGATAAAAGTCTTATCTGGTTCTTGAGGCCCGCCATGAAATAAGAGAGGTAAATGCAAGAAAACAGCGAGATTGTTTCCTTCAAGGGTAGACAGAAGAAACGAAATGAGATCTTCGGATCTGCGCCACGCCTAAAATACCGCAGAGCCGATCGATTCAGTGTGGTGTGGGGGAGAAAAAATGGTTTTCCTTTTTTTCAAAGGAAATGCAGAAACTCCATTCTTTTCCGTAACAGACATGCCTGAAGCATGGTCAGGTCAAGAGGGAGGGATGGAGAAGAGGAGGGGAGAGAGAGCAACTGCACAGCGTTCACCGGAAGGAATCAATGTTTTGAAAATCGGACCGGATCGGCAATTGGACCAGATCGGACCGCGAATGCAGAGCGGTCCGATTCCAGTAAAACTAAAAATTAGGAATGCAGAGTAAACCGGGCTCGCTTAAAAAAAAAACCGGTTGAATCGGATTGGACTAGAAGAATCGGAAACGGTCTGACCAGGATAAAACCAAAAAGAAACAATAAAGAAAGGTAAGTTAAACCTATAAGGCTAAGAATTTAAGAAGCAGAGAGGGTACCGTACAGGTCATCATCTCCTACTGCAACAGAGAGAGGGTAAACCTAGGTGTTGAACAATGTTTTGTGATATTGTTGTTGTATCTTGAGTGTTGTATTTGAGTTTTAATTTGATGAGGAGTTTTTGAGTTTGATGATTGAATTGGCTAATTATGTGAAATTAGGTATATTAAAGTCATTGAATCTGCATTGGAAGCAATAAGTTGCAGTTCCTTGTCTAATTCTAGCTGAACCGTCTTAAACCGATTTGAATCAAGTTGAGCCGGATGAATCGAAAACCGACACTCTGAATGGTTTAAGGTCTGATCCGGTTTTCAAAATACTGAAAGGAACTAAAGAACCAACCCCTCACCCAATTATGATACTTGTCAAGTATCATACTTTATAAAAATAATGGTGGTTAGTACATATTTAACTTTTAATTTGTCAGGATTGTCCCTCAAATTTAACTATCTTTTTGTTTTGTTTAATTTAATTCCTAAAATTGAATTTTGTAAAAATAATAAAGATTAGGTCCAATTAGACTATTGGCTCGGTGGACCCTAATTCGGTCAATTTCGACCTAGGTCGTTTTAGACCTAATCCACCTAGGTCGAAATTGACTCAGTACAGGTCGAGTCCCGAGCTGGATCCAACCCTGGTTAGGATATCATGGGCTCGACTCTGACTGGATCCACCGAGTCAATGTCCTAATTGAACCATCTTTATTTATTTTTTTACAAAATTCAAATTTTAGGAACTAAATTAAACAAATAAAAATGTTAGGATTATATTACAGTGACTAATCAAAAAAATTAAAAAATCTAAAGATGTATCAAGAACAATTATTATTATTATAAAGATGTATGATACTTGTCATGACTTTACAGTCTCCAGAAGTAGCATGCTTCAAGTGCCTTTAGGGTGCAATTGAAGTCATTAAAAAATGGAAGGATCGGTTTTGCAATATAGTTGGTTATGTCATCAATTATATCAGTTCGGGTTAGCAACTGTGGACGACGCCGTCAGACTTAAGGGTGTCTTTTCTTTTTTATTATCACTTACCGCGACCTTCTTTCCTCCATGCTCTTCTCCTTCCCAAGTTCCAAATCTATGTTTTCGTTGCAGCGATCAATGTGTCATCTCCATCATTTATATATACTTTTCAATTTCAGCTTCATTGTCGTTCCTCTGTCCACCTTGTTGCGGGTTTGATTTCTATCTACTCCTAAAACATTGAGAAAACATATTGTTAGTATATGTGTTTCCCTATTTAAAATATTGACAATAAATATAATATATATTTATAGATAGTGCCGAAGTTTATATATATATATATATATATATATATATATTGTTGATTGATTTAATCTTAAAGATAGAATCTTGGCAATAAATATATATATGTTTAGTTTTGGTCGAATTTTATATATATATATATATATATATATATATATATATTTATTTAATATTAGAAATTATTTTATATAATTAATGTTACTTGGTGGCTAAGTTAATTTTTTTAGTGGATTTCAAAACCCTACTTTGCCCACAAGCAAACATTTCGGCCCAAACTCTTTTTGATTTAATAATTGGGCCGGTCCAATATGTCAAACCGGGACGCATTGAATCGAACCGGGTTTTCTTAATCAGTTCGACCTAGTCGGGTCGGGTCGAATCGGGGTAACTAAGTGGATCTAATCGAACCGAACCCTATTTAATTGGACCGGTTCGGAATGAACTAGATTTTGAAAATAAAATCGGACCGAATAGAACCGAATCGGACCCGAACTGGTTTTTTCTTGACCGAACCGAACCAATCCGGACCGAAATTGACTGAACCAAACCAAAATTTCAAAACCGAATTCAAGTCAATTAAAATAGGGTGGTCAAGTTTTAAAATCCAAATGTTTTGAACATCAAATGGCCTACATAGTGCTCAAAGGGTTTGTTATTATAACGATTAAACCTTAATGCCTTGTTTTGATTATGGGGATGGATCTCGGAGATACATGTTTTTGGGACTGGATTAATTAGTGGGATGAATTGCGGTTGTTTATTACTCGATATATATTTATACATGATTAGAACTGTCGTCTTGACTGAGTCAAGCTAGCTGGATAATGCATGTTGAGGGCGGAGCCCTGGTTAAATATATGCTATGCGCACTAGGATAGACATGATGTGATGATTGAAATTGCCTAAGATTCATGTCTAGAATGATGCGTAATTGAATATAAGCATGAATTGCAAATCAGCCCATAATGTTTAAAATATTTTAAAATCGAAAACCAGTCGCCAAATATGTATGATTGATGTGGAAGTTTCATGTTTGACACGTATGCTAGAATGTTGAGGATGTAGCCGCATTTAATAATTTACTTGGAAGTAGAATTATGTATGCAAGCATGAGTTCCTCGGAACATTAGACGCATGACGCGTAAGCATGAGTGTGGTTTGTGTGATGAATGTTACTTGCGTATGATCATTTACATGGATGGTAGAATTATATATGCATGAGTAAGTTCATCGGAATATTTTTCCAAAATAAAAAGGGCCTTGGGAAAGCCAAGATCGGGTATGCTTGTTTTAAAATTTCTGTTCCGGTAATTTGCGATTAAAAATGTTTTAAAAGACTGATCTATTGGATTGAAGAAGAGAGTAATGTGAACTCTTTCACAGCCATCTTCCAATGGTTTACCGGTGTTCGGTTGGTTTAGAAGACTGAGGAATCGTTACTTTTCGTATTCCATCTTAATAGATATCTGATGTATGCAATTCTTTCTCAAAATGTTATTGTCTCCCCTATTTTGCGTGATTATCAATGTGTTAGTTTTCATGGCTGAACCGATATAGTTCTATGAACCTCGCAGTCTAGACGACATGGATTATGATGCATGGAGAGATAATGTTATGGAACTCCTGATCACCGCGGATCTTGACGATCAAGTCAATTCGAAAGCAAAAAGGATGAGCTTGGATGAATATGGAAACCCGCATGAGAGCAACAACAAGAAAAGGTTGAGGAAGGATCATAGTGCACGAGAGTTAATTCTCTCGCAACTGTCAACTGAAGTAGATGGAGACTTTATACAACTCAGCGCATTGCATCTTTAGTGTGCCATATACCTTCGTTTTGGTAAAAGTAAGACCGCTGAAGCCTTAATGGCAGAATACTACAGTATTTTATGCAGTGATGACAATGTAATAGCCATTCATGATCCCGCTGACGAGTTAGACGTATGGACAAGGGCTCGGAAAGTAATGAGGAGGTTTCCTCTTTTATGGTTTGTTGACGAAAAAGGGCTCACGCGTCTGATCACATCGATTAAGATGACAATAGACCTATTTGAAGCAGATCATAAAAAAGGAAACATTCTGAAAGAACCCGAGGCATTCGATGAAAGATTCATTGATATGCTGAAAAGCTTGGCAACCCCCGGCAACAAAAGGTCTAAACGATGATCTGGTGCGATAACCACCATGATAACTGTACCTTCAAGGTACGACTCGGTTATGACAACCTGTCCATCATCATCCTTCTTCGAGATTGCCGAAGTGACTCTTTAAAACGTTGTTGAAAGACTGTGGACCTGGTTTAACTGGTCTTAGTTAACATTGAAGTTTAGTCAAATCTTAAGCAACGGCGAAAGAGTACAAGTACCATAGAAGGATTCTTCACATAGATGTGAGAAACAATTTTGGAGTACAAATGTTCAAGGACAAGTTGATGTATTTGAAGTACATACGTACGGATAATACGATTGCAGATCCCATGACTATGGAATTACTGGTTAAGAAATTTTTGAAGTATGTAGAGTCGATGAGATTGCATCGACCAGTTTAAGCTTGTACTTAGAATCATTGGATAATATTAGAATGACATGAATTAATGACTATTCGTTATTAATCATAAACTACCTCTTTTAGTTTAATGAAAGGGATGATCTAATTAAAGAAAGTGTTATGCATTTGGATTCCACGCGGTCTATAATATTCTTTGGGAGTCCTAATAGACTCCGTAATTAAAAATATGTTGAACGTGGAAAGTCGCCTTTTCGCACAAGTGCGATGTTCATTTAGTGCCTAGTTTCTGCTTTGTATCGCCCAGCTCAAAGCCACCATTAAAGACCACATTCTCTCTAGCTAGGATTTCGATCTACGACGGTACGTACATACTTAGTCCTGCAAAGGGTCGTATTGTCGACGTGAAATACATATTGCATGTATCATTCGACCACTTAGGTCAAATGCTCGGTTGTGTTAGGCGAATTATATTATATTCGTGAAACTCAACATTTATTCTACTGAGCGTGTGAACCGATCTCGATAGCTAACTGATGTCTGCTATCAAAGTGTCCTTACTTGACTCCTCTTCTTGAGGTTCGATTTGATGCTCGCTATTGTGGTTTTGGATCCCTTGGATTAATAAAACGTCCGTAGTAAAATTTCTGGGTATACCGAATTGAATCGATTCAAAGGGATTAGACGAGAAGAATGATTAGGAGTTAAACGTATGTTTTCAACTCTTATGTTCACTAGGTGGCCAGCAATCCGATTAGAGTATTAGGCTGTGAACATTTGTGCGGATGGTCCTGGAGTATATGATCCCATGAGATTGAACCTACGAAACTACTTGACTGATCAAGAATTCAAGACAAGTTTGTTATTTTAACATGTACATACGGTTATGGGCAGGCACTACAATACTCTCAATGGGTGAGTAGCACGGTCCTGTTAGTGTTTGCTGGTCGCACATAATAACCTCATATGAATTAGATAGAAGTAAGTAAAACGAAATTGAGTTAAAGGTAAACATGCGTCCTCCCATTTGGGCGAGTGGGAGCTGTTGGCAATTGAGAAATTTGGACCACCTTCAAGGTAACCGATTAACCTAACCCAATAGAGGTGCAAGTTAATTAGAGCAATCAACCATAATTAATTAGGCTAGGGCCAAATTAATTAAGGTTGTAGGCCCTATTGGTCATGCTCAATGACTATAAGAATCAATGTCCACTTATAGTGTCGCATTGGACTCGTTCGGCTGAACCATTAATTAATGGAGGTTAGATTTTCTAATATCCATAATTAATGGGGAGAGAAGATATATTTGTTAAGTAAAAGATAGATTTTCCAATTATATATATATATATATATATATATATATATATATATTACCTTAAATATAATTCAGTATATCTATAATATATATAAATATCCTAGATAATTATATATATTCTTATTAGAATATTTAGTATCTATATCTATAGAATTAAAATAATATTATTGTTTCGTCTATCTTTAACATGGAAAGAAATCTCATCATCCCCATATATAAATGGTATTTCAGCCGGCCTACCTCTAATACCATTAAAGTGATTTTACAATTAATCATTTACACCACCAATAGAGAGTTTAGAGAGAAAACCCTATTACCTAGACCCATTGTCTACTTAACCCATTCTGTGAGGTTTAGTTCGAGGTGAATAGAGTCTTCCTTTCTATAAAGTGCGAGATTGAAAGACACCGATCAGAGAGCCGTGAAACAGCCTAGTTGAAGACGTCGTGGAGCGAAGGAGCTGAATAACAAGAAAAATGCCAGATCATCATACAAGGAATTGTGGGATAATCTCGCCAAGATCGGTTATTTTTCTTATGACTATCCATTATTTTAAACATGTGGCAGCAAGTTTGATCCTAAACTAAAATATGTCAAAATGAACATGTATATCCTTATAAAGGGAAAACTGGGCTGTGACCGTTTTTTAGTTCTCGAACTAATTCGAGATAACTTCATTCTATTGGGAGGATTTTGCATATGTTGAATTAGTTCTCATCGTGCTCGCATTTTTTTCATCATCAGTTGCACATGTAAATGATTTTCGTCATGATCTTAGTTCAAGTGGGAGTAATAACTTGTTACTTGTTGTAAGTTAAGGTTATCATTCAAGTGGAATCGTGTACAATGTTCTTAATCCTATTGGCAGCTTACTGTGGCTTCTAATACCCTTTAAGGAAAACAGAGGATGATATGGAAGACGTGAAGCGCAAATGGATTGTAAGGTCCTTCAATTCATGTTAAATTTGAGAGATGTGTCTCGAACAATTACGAACGTGATATTCACATGAACCCTACTACATTGATCTTATATGTAAATGTTGCCCTATAAATATCGAAATAGAAATCGAAGTACTTTTCCATATTATGGTATGAGAATGCAGTTTTTGGACTTTAGTTGTCTATTAGCTTTCTTCTTTATCTGTTTTAGTCACTACCTGTTACTAAAACATCTACAAGATCTTGTCAAGTAATAGCGTTTGACTACTACGTGCTGAAAGTTACTGAGTTTATCAGTAAGTGTGTAACTTAGTTGATATCTTGAGGGTGAAACAATATAATCTTCAAATTAAGATTATGAGAGAATATTTTAGAAATTATGTTCTAGGGTGATTGATAAAATAATTAGCTTGATAAGCTAACTTCATATATAAAATTCATGACTTGATGCACCATGTGTCTTAACTAAGATAAGCTAAGTCGGGAGTCTAGTGCATCTTTGACATGAACTAGACCCGCTATAAATCAGACATATAGTTCGACTTGGATTGATACTTAAGGATCATGTAACGATGATTATTGAGGTGTAGTAGATATTTCAAATAAGTAAATAATATGATATATGGTAGTCAACTAATCGAGCTTATGCTAATTAATAACTACTTTGTAAATTTTAATATGAGAAATATAACATCATTAGTATACATAAAAATGCCTCACGTGCCTATAATTTATTCCGTTTATATCCAATTTGATGAATTTTAACGGAGGTAACAATTTATTTGCAATTTAGAAGTTTAAGTGACCAATTTTAAAAAGTTAAAATTCGAATAATGATTTTAATTAAATTTAAATTCATATAGCAACTTTCTATTTAACACTTATACATTAACACAACATATATAAGTTTTAATGAAAAAAATAGTAAATTTCATTATTATTATTATTATTATTATTATTATTATTATTATTATATAAGCTAAATAAATAGAATTGTGCATTCACAAGGCCAAAGAAAAAGTAAAAAAATTCACTAGAAATAAACGTAATAAGAATGAATATTTTTTGGCCATAAATATATATACTAATTATTATTAAAGATATGTAAAAAAAATCTCTTAATAAAAAGAATCGGGCATCCACAATTCCAGATTGTATGATAGAATTTAGTGAAGTTGTTCCTCATGGGAATAGAGGCTTTCTTGGAAAAATATTTGTTTACTGACTATGACCATTTGATAGTGAAAAACAAGTATAAATTTCACTTTATGCGATTGATGCTAAGTAAGAAGCTCTCGCTCAACAACTGAGAATTTTGTTTGGTCTATGATGTTCTTGTATAATATATGTATTCCAAATGATGCACATTATTGCTCCAATGTTAGCTTACTGGTTATTGTGTAGTAATATTTTTCGAAGAGGATCCTAACAATGTTTGAATATTCAAAAGGCCAATATAACTATGCATAAGGCATGACGACATTAAAGATGGTGAATGTGAAGTGATAATCGATAAAAGATGGATAAACAGATAAGTCCGTAAAGCCCTTGTGTATGTGTAATTCATCGACATTTGATCACAATGAAGAAAAATTATATTAAAAATTGTGTACATAGTGAGATACCTTGCTTTATTTTTATTTTCCAAAGATCACATCACAATGTCCATTTTTATCATATTAATTTGCTTTGAATACACACATGTTTATTATGATTGCCTTGATCATTCACTCGAATTTTCAAATGTATGTAGGGTAAACTAAATGTTAGCTCTCTCTCACACGAGCAACCGCATCCGCGTCTTAGGAACGTTACGTCTTTGAGACAAAGGGAGACAATACAAGTTTTTGATCTTAAAATCGTCAAGTGGATGACTAGGGATCTAAATGATCAAATACATAAGTCGTTCATTGACATGAGGTCATCGATAATTTTAGTGGAATGTAGTTCCACGTAGTTTACCTTAGAGCGGAATGGGAGTTAGTGGACTCTGGTTTAGATGCATGTGAACTTTGAATATACATCCACACAACACCGCATTTGAGACAAATGACATGCACTCCATGGGTAAAGGAGTAGAGTGCTATGACACACGTTTCATACCGTGTGTACTATTAAATGACCACAGATTTACACAAACATTATCTCAACTTGTTGTAGTGTGAGACCCAGCATCCATGGGAGGTTCTAAAGTATGTGTATCCTCATGAATCTGATCAGAGACTTAAGACATGGCACGATGTTCGCTAGCTTAGTGTGTATCCAAAAATCCATGTACATTGATGCGTCCTGGCGGGAAATGTCTAGAAAAGTGAGTCGGTTGGTGTTAAAAAAATCGTGAGAAGAGGAAAATATTGTCAACGGAATCTCTTTTTAGAATTGTACTGTTCACCAGTCGATATGTCATGATGTAGTTTCATGATTGTGAATACAAGGTATAACGAATGAGATCTTTAAGAGATACATAAATGAGATTCGATGATCTAGGGTACAAGCATACTAATTATTCTTTAGTTGGTTGTCCACAACGAGAGGTTGTACACTCCCAACAGATCTACTACAACTAGCTCCCACAAAGTATGTCGGTCGTACGGTTGAACCCTGTTTGAAAGACAAATGAGGTGTTAGGAATATGAATCTTGACACACTAAGCACTCCCATTATGTGTGAGTGAGAGATGAGGGAAATTGCACCCATGAGGGGTGCTAATGCGAGTTGTAGAGAGAGCGGAGACCGAAGTGTTGAGTCCACGAAGTTTGTTACTGCTCGGCTCTCTCCCGAGTCTATAAATAGACCCCTATGCAAGATCTATCTATAATGAAATAAGAAAGAAGATTCACAGTTTCTTACATCAAATCTCCCTATATTCCATAGTGCTCTACTTTCCAATTTTAGGGTTATTAACCGTCGAGATCTGATGTGGGATCCGCCTAAAGGACGTATACTCTTCGATCGGCTTTCCGCTGTGATTCTGAACCGCTGCTATCGATCTACACTTTCACAATTGTATGCTGCCACACCGAACGAAGTAATTGTCACGTCCAAGTTATGTCTTATGTCTTACTAACCTTTGTGTTTAGTTTGTATGTATTTCGAATTCCTAGGTTTATTAATATAGTAAGGTTAATGGATGCAGCAGCTGAAACTTCGCGTGGAGAAGAGAAAAGAAACGAACCTGTACACCCATGAGACACATATGGTTCCACGCTGCACACGGAGAGCACTTAAACAAAGGACCCTAACGGTGAAACCCTAATTCAACCAGATGGATGTGCGGTAAAAAAGGCCAAATAAAATCACAGTCATTTACTATAAAGACGTGGACCCTATATGTTTATTTAAGTAAGGCAACTAAAACTATCTACAATGGTTTTACATAGCATTTCTTAAATATGGGACCCACACGTAAATTTATGTTTTTACATAAAGCATTCCTTAAATATAAGGAATGCACTATGTATTATGTAACCAATTTTTTATTATAAATTAATTCATTTTATAATTAATGCTAATATCTTATCGGTGGTTGTTGGAAAATTTAATAATAAAATATATTTAAGGAATACGTTTAAGTAATACGATTTCAGAGAAAATATTTTTTACATTTGTCTTAACTTTACGTATTACTTAAAGTGTACATAAATGTCTACGTGACAACTTTAAATAATACAATTTATTTAAAAGCATTGTGGATGCTGTTACTAGTTACTACGTTTTATTGGCTTAGTTCTAAAGAATTAGTAACAAATAATAAAAAGGGGTTCCATATACATAATTTTATTTGGTCAATGTCTTAGTTATACAGAACTAGTAATAAATAAATAAATAAAGAGGAAGGAAGCTGTAAAATCGCAAAGAGATTCTGTATTTTTTTTTTTTTAATGTATTTCCCATATTCTTTTACAAGAATGAAGCATTTCAAGGAGTGAATGACCAAACTAGGTTCTTTTTCGAAACTAATTTTCAAACTAGGCTTGTTCAGAAACTAATTCCCAAAATAGGTCTCTTCGTATTTTTAATAATATATATTATTTACTTTGCATCCTAAAGTTTACATTATGTTACAAATGAACCCTCAATCAGAATATAATACAAGAAAAAAAATTGAAAATTAAGAAGATTAAATATATGAAAAAAAATAAAAAATAATTAATGAAATGATAAAAATATACATTAAAAAATAATCAAACAAATATTTTTTTTGTAGCTTTTAATTCTTAAAAAATATGTGAAATTAAAGGATAAAATATACATACAAAAGTTAGTAGGTTTTAAACAAATTTGTATTGGCAAAAAAAACAACATATAATGATATAAAAACTATTCATCGATAGTATGGAAAAAAATATACAAACTGAAATTCATTCTATTGATTTTTAAAATTTAAATTAGTTTATTTGTTTTTTTTTCGGTTTCTAATTTTATAAATTTAACACGTTTTGTTTAGGGTTTATGTACCCTTTCATTTTTATATTTTCGTACTTAAAAAATCATGAGTATTTAGCTTCTTTACATTTTATATCACAACTTTTTTTTATAATTTATATATTTAGTATAATTTTTTTTTACAATTTTTTTTTTCACAATTAATAAGTTATTATTTTTTAGTTTTTAACTTTTACATATATTTACCATATTTTTTTTTCAATTTTTCTAATATATTTCTTGTATCATTTCGGTTTAGGGTCAATTGTAACAAAATATAAACTTTGGGATGTAAAATGAAAAATATATCTAATTAAAAAAAAATAGAAAAACCTAGTTTGGGAATTAGTTTATGAAGAAACCTATTTTGGGAATAAGTTTGCCAATCGAACCTATTTTGGGAATTCACTCGCATTTCAAGACGTTGGATTAATATAAATAAAAAAGCTATAGAATAATTTTATTAGATATTATTAATAAATAAATAATTGTAATTACATAACAACTCACCTAGCTACGTGCTGCGCGGCACGCCACTAGTATATATATAATTATGGCAACTTAAAGAGCAAGTAAGCATAAAGATGCATGCATATTGGAAATTGGAATATATATATAGTGTGTTAAGAGTCCCAAATGGGTCCAAAAGCAGGTATCCCTGCAGATGTACATGCATCGATGACGTCTTTACTACCTTTGGGATTACTTGTGATGACCACTACTTGAGCTCCCCATTGTATTGCAGTCTCCACGCTCATGTCCGACACGTTAGGGCGTCCATAGACAGCAGTGTCGTGCACTATCACCTTGTGCTTAGAATTAGGTGGGTGGTTCATAATTATATCCTTGATTTCCTGGCCATAGTTGTGGTCAACCCCTTTAGTGACCCACAGCAGGCACACATTGGGTCGGCATGGTTGTAGTAGAAAGGACATGAATACGCATATCCCTGAACCAGTGGCCACCAACACCACCCGCTCATACATGTTTACTAAGTATGGAAGCCCCGCAAAGTGGATTCCTCGCACCCAAAGGTGGCTCGGTGGGTTAGTGACCAAGGAGTTTGTGAAGTCCCCGACTGCACCGCACAGCATCATGTGCTCACTCTTCCCGTCGGAGATGATCCCAAAGGCATGCCACTCTGACAGCGGTGAAGTGCTGATCCGACCCAATATTCCTGCTTTCACGCCCCCTTCGAATTTGATCAACGTCGCGTGTCCCGACTGGCTACTCATCTTTACCGCCACACGTCTCACATTTATCCATGGGATTATGATTAGAACCGTGATCCCCATCGTAAACCAAAACTCCTGCTTCTTCACTAGTCTTGACCTGAATGAATGTAGCTAGCCTTCATAGTTAAAATGATGGTTCCATGTAGAAAGAAACTATATATATATATATATATGCATTCATTCACCAAAACTATATAAAATTTTAGAACTCTGCATGTGCAAGTCACGTGACTATTTAACGGTCAAACTGACGGATGGACCAAAAGCTAAAAGTTTTCAAATATATGGTACCAAAACTAGGTAAAAAAAAATGTTGGACAAAAGTTTTCAAACATGTTACCTGAGATCATCCTTAGAGGAGTATGACTTAGTTTTTGGGTCGTAAGAGATGGTAAGCACAACGAAGAGCCATAGGAAGATGAGCGCTGTCCATCCCGCAAACCTATGAGTTCTCTCAAACACATTGTGGTGGAGGTGGCGGACCAGCGGGAAAGCCGCCAATGAAGACACACAGATGAGCACAAGGATAACAGAAGCCACCGCTATGATCTCCGTCGAAGTATTGCCCCGATCGTTGAGAGTGAGGATTAGGGCGTAGATGAGCCACGCAATGGATGACACACCACATCCGCTGTGAATTCCACCAACACTCTGGAGGAGGGACGTGGTGGCGGTTTTTGCGAAGAGCGGGACCCACGAGTGGCCAAGGACCTTGACCGCCGCCCAGAACACAAGTCGCAAGAAGGCTTCGCTCCGGCAGAGTGTGAGAGCGAGAATGTTGGAGATGGAGATGAGGGCGGCTCGGTTTGTGGCGTAAGGGAAATGGGCGGTGTTGGATCACGGGCGAAGCTCCGTTACGTCCTTGACGGAATGTTCGGACTCCTAAGCTCCGCGTGGTCCTGCACAAGGGGATGACCTGGGTGGTGACCCAGAATCCCTCTCCGATGCTTAAATGAGTACAGTAATCAATGGGGTGGTAAGCCAAAGTCTAAGCTCGTAAATTAATTAGGGTTTTCTGGGGTAACTTCCTCCTTTATATAGGAGACGAAGTCACCCAGAGTTACCTGGGGCCAGGTTTGGCCGTTATGGTCATGATTCCGTATATCTCGGGGGATTCCGTATAATTCGCCCCACGCTCCGCGTATCTTACCCATACTCCGTGTATCTCGGGCACGCCCTGCGTATCTCGGGGAAACTTATCCGTTATCTTCAACCGTCTCCCACTACTCTACCTGGTAGGCGGGTTTCTCGGTCTTATCCTCTGATCCCAAGTCCCAACTCCTGTCGGGGACTCCAGAGTTGTTCCGTTCTAGATCACCACCCAGGACCTTCAGTCTCTGCGGGACAGGTCCAGCCTCTGCGGGGCTTTATCATCGGGGCCTTTATCAAGGCATATCGGGGCCTACTCAGAGGCTTCTTATCGGGAGCGTACAGCTCTTATGTCGGGCCCGCTTACGTCGGGGCTCTTCGTACTGGACCTCTGGGCCTTCCGGGCCTTTACGAGGCCCACTGGACTTACTTGCCGTCCATTGGATGTTTAACGGGGCTAACGATTGCTATCGGAACCCATCATTTGCCCCCAAGACATGGGGGACTTTTAGTCCATCGTGTCTTCTGATCTCATGCCTGCCAATCTTATCATCGGAGGTTTTCGCCTTTATATCTTCCGATACCACCGTCGGGACCTTCTACCTTCGCAATTTCGGATACCTCAGTTAGAGGCTTTTGTCTTTGTATCCTCCGATGCCACCGTCGGAGGTTTTGATCTTCGCGTGTGATTGTCATGTGTCAGAGTCTCTTTCTCATGATTACTCTGGGCCCCATGTGTAGTTGCCAAATCCGAGGAGTCTCCTCAGCTATTGCAGCATTAAATGCCTGAGGATAGAGAAACGACGTTCGAACTAGCGTGACTGTTGTTTTCTGAAAAAGACAATTGTGACGTCACGCACGTCTCCTCCGTGCCTATAATCTCGTCGATTGAGATCGTGTCGTTTTCTCTTCAACGGTTCAGATCAAGCCCATCCAGCTGTCTCTTCTGTACCGTTCCATAGTTCAATGGTCCTGATCCAGTCGTTTCGTCTTCAACGGTCACGATTATATTCCTCCATTTGCCTTTTTAGCCTATAAAAGGGAGGACCTTGATCTTATTCACTTCTTCTGCGTTCTTTGACTCTCAGTCCTCTTTGCATTCGAAGTTCTTCTCCAAGCTCTTCCTGGGGTTCCAAGTGATCAAGGCCCCTTCGTCTTCTCCTTTTCTTCATTTTCCGACCATCAATCATGTCTGGTAAGGGCTTCTTTCCATGTTTTCATAATCTACGTACTGTTTTTATTCCTCTTTTCTCAATTCTCCCTGTCTGTAATTGTTTTAGACGAGGCTAGTTCTGAGGTTAGGGCTCCTTTCTTCTTTGAATATGCTGTCAATGAAATATCCGAGGGTTCATATGAGACAGCCCTTAGGGAGGGGTGTATTACCTCGGATTGGGAGCCTCGCTTCCCCTATGGGTCCCAGTCTGCTGGTAGGAGGAAGCACATTATCACGCCTCCTCGAGCGGGCGAAACCTATGTCTCTACTGGACAAATAAGTGCGGGGATTCGGTTCCCCTTCTGCGGAACCCTGGTGGAGATGTGTAATTTTTACAAAACACATCCTTGCACCTTCTCTCCGCACGCCATCCGCGTGTGGAATGCTTTCCAACTTCTGTGTCACCGCCAACAATGGACATACAGTCTCCTACTATTCCGTACCTTCTACGGCATGAAGTGCAACAAAGCCGGTGTTTGTTCCTTCTCCCCCCGACTTCCCAAATGGACAAGGGAGCAACTCTCACGCTACGGCTGGGATAATGAGACCTGGAAGTTTCACAAGGATCGGATCTTGATCCGCGACTCTGGCTCCGATAATAGTGGCTGGAAGAAATATTACTTCTTCGTTCAGCATAGTTCTGTCCCCTGGCCTCGATGGGAGGTCGTGGCGGATCCTGCCCCCAAGCTCCAAGATTACTCCGAGGATGACCTCAATACCCTCCAGATGGTTCAACTCTACCGCTGGGGGGATAACTTCATACCCCTTGATGCCAACAGGCTCCAAGAGAGGGACCTGATCACCATCGGAGTCCGACTCCTCGATTCTGTTTCCAAGGATTTAGTCATCTGGGTAATATTTCTAACTGTTTTATTTTTACCTTTTTGCAGCCAAGAAGGCTTCTCTGTTGACTCATCTCGTTATGAAGCAGGGCGAGACTGATGCTGTACAAAGCGGTTCCAGGCGGAAGCGCAAGTTGGTGAAGAAAGGGGCTTCCTCCTCAACTCCCCTAGCTGCTGCTTCTCCAACTGATGAGCGTGTCGTGGCCAAGAAGGCCAGGCGGGAGGAGATTGATCAGGCCTTTGGGGTCACCACCGTCGAGGAAGGTAAGCGCGTTCGTCGTGCGATTACAAAATATAAAAAATTAATTCCCAAGGAGTTTATCCCCGCCGATCGAAAGACACGGGTTCGAGAGATTAAGTTCGTCCTTCAAGGAGAGATTCCTCATGTTATTGAGGCGGGATACTACAACGTCCTTGGGAAGAAACAATATTTCGATCGTCAGATCATCTGGTGCCCAGAGGGCATTCTTCCTGACTTCATTCGTCCCACTGCCACAGGTCCCTCGGAAGCTCCAGTTCCGACAGAGGCCATCATTCCGGCGGAGGATGCCGCTCCGCAAGAGCTGCTGCTGGAGGACGTCCCGGCGGAGACTCCGTTCCGTCCGGGTACTCACTTGGAAGCTTCTCCATCCGTCGAGGAGCTTGAAGAGGGGGGCCTGGTTCCCCGTGGCCGGTCGAGGTCTAGGAGCACAAGGCCCGTTGCCAGGGATGTATCCAAGAGTCCTCCTCCCATTCTTCGTACTCCAACTCCCGAGCCACCAGCTGAGGTGGCTCCTCCGGCTGAGGGTTCCGGGACTATCCCTCCTTTCCCTGTGGATGAAAATCTTTACAAGGTTTTCACCCCCGACCAGGCGATGTTGCCCTGGAATCCGATCGAGTCCCTCCGCGGAATTCCTCTCCGACGGGGGAATCTTGATCCTGGCCTGGCCCTGCATCTTCTGGCGGGGTCAGTTCCTCCAGCTTTGAGGCGACCCTTGTCCTTTGCTCGGGAGGACCTGGAGGAGGATATCCGCGATATGGCTATCCGCCGATTGGAGGTAAAATCTTACCTTTGCTTTATCTTCTTCTTCCATAGTACCTCCGATTTCTGAAACTTTGTTTTCCCTTCTTTTAGGATACCGCCAACCAACAACGCTGTTTCGGGCTTATCTTGGCCCTGAAGGGTGCTTTGGAGGAGGCTCGGGCCCAAGCGAACCCTGAAGCTTTAGCCAAGCTTCAAATGGAGCGTGATGAGGCGGTGGCGGCTGAAAATAAGATGGCTAAGGAGAAGGCTCTCCTCGATGACATGGCCACAAGCCTGCTCAAGAAAGTCCACGACCATGAGGCCGTCATGCGTCGAGATCAGAAGATGGCCCGACTGGAGCATCAGCGGAATGAGCAAGAGAAGCAGCAGCTCATTCACGAGAAAAACGTCTCCGCTGATCTCCTCGCGGAGGCCAAGGCGAAGTTTGAGATGGAGAGGGCTGAGTTTTCTACCCAACTTGCTGAGGCCAAGGCTCAGGGTCTCGAGGAAGGCCGTCTGCAAGGCTGCGCGGAGGGTCGTCTCCAGGGTCACAAGGAGTATCGGGACTCCGAGGAATTCAAGCTGGCTGCTGTGGAGTTCTGCAAATCCGAGGTGGAGGACGTTTTGTTCAACGCCGTCGAGGAACTCTATACGGCCTACGCGGATTCCATCGACTTTACAAAGTCGGAGACCCTAGCTCCTATTGCAGAGAAGTACTTCAACCTTCCCGCGGAGAGTGAAGAGGCTGCTGCTGTGGATCCGACTCCGCCGACTGTGGAGCCTTCTGCCCAAGCCCCTCCATGTCTTGCTCCCTCCGACGCTGCTGAGGATCCATCCCTCCACAAGGACCAAGTTTAATGCTTTATATCTTTAGTCCTTGTTGCTTTTCTCCTTTATCCTCTGTATCGAACCCTTTTCGGCCTTTGAGCCTTTATCTTTTTTGGTATTGATGATCATTTGCACTTTATCTAAAGCGGCTTAAAATTCGTTACTCAGAACGTTCCGATGCATTATTACAATGACTCCATACGTCTAAGATCGGGACTTCACCCTTTAAGGTTTCTCGTCCAAATCGGGACTTTACCACTTAAGGTTTCTCGTCCAAAATCGGGGCTTTACCACTTAAGGTTTCTCGTCCAAAATCGGGACTTTACCACTTAAGGTTTCTCGTCCCTGCCTTTCAAGGCCATGTTCGTGCCCCCTAGGGCTTTTATCGCGTCTCTACTGGACGTCTTTATTCGTACCTGTTAAGGCTTTTTCATACCCGTTAAGGCTTTTGGCCGCATCATATAGACGACTTACGCGGACCCATCTGGGCCTTTTCGTACCTAGGCTTTTGATTGCATCATATAGACGACTTACGTGTACCCCGTAGGGCTTTTGTCCATACCTGGTAAGGCTTTTGGCCGCGCCATATAGGCGACTTATGCGTCCCCCGCGGGGCTTTCATCGTACCTCGGAAGGCTTTTGTTGCGTCACTCAGGACGTCTTATTAACAGTGAGAATAAATTCGAAAGCATTTTAATCGGAAGGCAACTTCTTTTATTCACTAATAATTCAAAGTAGGCTTACATCGGATTTTATTGGTAGACAATTTGCGCCATTCGTGGCGGCTTCATATCAAACATGATACTTCTTCAAATGTTCACCACTGAAGGAATGCTTCAACGTCTTGCCTTCGAGATCCTCTAACTTGTATGCATTGGGCACTGGCATCCCCACGATCTTGTAGGGTCCCTCCCATTTTGGTGACAGCTTGTTGATCTGATCTTGATGAACAAACTCATTCCTCCGCCAGACAAGTTCTCCCACGAAGAATTGTCGGGACCTGACACGCCGATTGTAATATCGGGCTGTTGCCAGTCGCATTCGAGCCTGGACTTCATCAGCCTTCCACCTCTTCTCCTCGAGTAGGTCTAAGTCCAGACGTCTCATCTCCTCATTTGTCAGAGGCTCATAGTATTTCGCGCGATGGGACGCCACCGCTATTTCCACGGGAGCAACCGCCTCCGTGCCATAAACTAGGCCAAACGGAGTTTCTCCTGTTGATTGCTTGGGTGTTGTTCTCACAGCCCATAGCACATTCTCGAGCTCATCCAGCCAATGGCCCTGCAAGGCATAGACTCTCTTCTTCAAGCCATCCATCACGATCTTGTTGGCTGACTCTACCTGGCCATTGGTCTGGGCGTGGCGGACTGAAGCGGTCCGATGCTCAATATTCAATTCTTCCAAGTATTCCTTCAACTGGGCTCCGTTGAACGGAGGGCCGTTGTCGCTGATCAGTACTCGCGGGACCCCATACCGGGATATGATCTGAGTCTGAAGGAACCTGAGGATCTGCTGCCCCGTTGTTCTAGCCAACGCTTTGGCCTCTATCCACTTTGAGAAGTAGTCAATGGCCACGAGTAAGTACTTGCACTGACCTCTCGCTTGAGGGAGTGGTCCCACCAAGTCAATTCCCCATTGCGCGAAGGGCCATGCACTGCTGATGGGCATCAGGTCCGCGGCGGGAGCTACGATATTTGGGGCGTACCTCTGGCATGCATCACAGGATTGGACCATCGCCGTCGCTTCTTTGTTCATCGAGGGCCAGTAGTAACCTAAGTTCAACGCTTTCCTTACTAGAGATCGGGCCCCTTCATGGCAGGCCGCGACTCCTTCGTGAAGCTCCCTCAAGATCCGATTTGTATCAGGCTCTGCTACACATTTTAAGAAAGGCTTTACGTACCCTTTTTTGTATAACTGGTTGTCCACCATCGCGTAGTTGTCTGCAATCCGCCGTACCCTGACGGCTGCCGTTTTATCGTCGGGGAGTACTCCCGTAGTCAGGTACGTGACCATCGGGGTCATCCAGGTGGGCTCCCCCTCTTCTTCCGATCTTGTCCCCACAGCACAGACCTCCACCGGGTCGATGTTTGAGATGATCACCCTCTCTAGGAAATGTACCCTCCGATTCTCCTCGGGGGCCACTCCCAGAGCAAATTTGCTCAAGGCATCTGCTTCCGTGTTTTCTTCCCTTGGGATCGCCTCGATATCGAAGCTTGTGAAGTTCCCCTTCAAAGTCTGTACCTCGTGCAAATATTTCTTCATCGTCGGGCTCTTAGCTTCATAGTTCCCCTGGACTTGATTTACAACCAAGCTAGCATCACACTTCACTTTTAGATGGTCGACCCCCGTACCCTTGGCAATCTTGAGGCCTGTGATGAGAGCCTCATACTCTGCTTCGTTGTTGGTGGCTTTGAATGTCAATGCCAGGGCATATCGTAAAGGCTCGCCTCCGTCGGGTGGTATCAATACGAATCCTGCCCCCGAGCCCTCTACACTTGATGAACCATCAGTGTACATCTCCCACGTATTCCCCTCATTCGGCTGTTCTGGCTGCTGTTCTGTTGTTGGGACCTCTTCCATGGTTGCCCCCTCTGCGGGACCCGTTGCTTCTAGATCGGGTGCCGTAGACTCAGCTATAAAATCTGCCAATGCCTGGCCCTTAATAGCGGTTCTCGGAGCGAAATGAATGCGGAACTCCGTCAGCTCAATGGCCCATTTTACTAATCTCCCCGACGCCTCCGGTCGGTTCAAAAAGTGTTTCAAGGGCTGGTTCGTCAATACCGTGACTTCATGGGCATGGAAGTAAGGTCGCAGTTTTCGAGCGGCAATAATCAACGCGAAGAGATACTTCTCAATAGCGGGATAATTTATTTCAGACTTGGCCAATGCCTTGCTTACATAATAGATGGGCACTTGGTTGCCTTTGACAATCTTAATCAAAACAGAACTAACAGCTACATCAGAAACAGCCAAATAGAGATAAAGTGGCTCGCCTGGGACTGGTTTCGCCAGCGGCGGAAGGGTACGAAGATGCTGCTTGAGTGCTTGGAATGCCTCCTCGCACTTGTTGGTCCACTCGAACTTCTTGTTGGCCCTTAGCACATCAAAGAATGGCATAGCTCGATCGCTCGCCTTGGATAGAAAGCGATTCATTGCGGCCAACCGGCCATTCAGTACCTGGACCTCCCGATGATTCTTCGGGGACTGCATCTCTTCGATTGCTCGCAACTTCTCGGGGTTCACCTCGATTCCTCTTTGGCTCACCATGAATCCTAGGAACTTTCCCGAGTTCACCCCAAAGGCACATTTGTCGGGATTCAGCCGAACCTGATGAAACTTCATCCGCTCAAATGCTGCCGCCAAATTTTGGACATGGTCTCCTGCTTGCCGGGATTTCACCAGCATGTCGTCCACATACGCCTCCATGGTTTTCCCCAACATATCTCCGAACAACTTGTTCACCATCCGCTGGTAAGTTGCTCCGGCATTGATCAATCCGAAAGGCATCACGTCATAGTGGTAGACATCGCTGTCGGCGTAGAAGGCTGTATGGGGGGCATCCTCCTTTGCCATCTTGATTTGGTTGTACCCGGAATAGGCATCCATGAAGCTCAGCAGCTCATGTCCCGATGTAGCGTCTACCAGCTGGTCAATCCTCGGGAGCGGGTAGCAGTCCTTCGGGCAGGCTTTGTTCAAATCGCGGAAGTCAACACACATCCGCCACTTCCCGTTACTCTTTCGCACCAGCACCGGGTTAGCCACCCAAGTCTGGAATCGGAGCTCCTTGATGAACCCAGCATCGAGCAGTCTGCCCACCTCCTGCTGAATCGCGATCCTCTTGTCTGCGCCCATCGGACGCCTCCTCTGCGCGATAGGCTTGATCGCGGGGTCAATCTTGAGCTCGTGCACAATCACGTCGGGACTGATTCCTGGCATATCACTTGGGGACCAGGCAAACAGCTCCTTGAACTCCTTCAAGAGCTCGATCAACTCTCGTGCTCTTTCATCCGACAGGGCAGAGCCGATTTTCACCTTCCGCTGAGGCCCATCGATTTCCACTTCCTTCAAATCCTCCATGGGGGCGGGACGCCCATACTTTTCTCGAGGATCGGTATCTGTCTGAAGAACAGTCATGGTCTCCCTCCTTCTTCGTCGGGTGGCATTAACATAGCATTTCCGCGACGCCACCTGGTCACCCTTGACCTCTCCTACTCCGTTATCAGTTGGGAACTTCATCTTCTGATGGACCGTTGAGGCGACTGCCATGAGGGGGTTGATAGTGGTCCTCCCAATGATCGCGTTATATGCCCCCGCGGACTCCACCACGACGAAATCTACGTTCCGCCTCTCCATCTTCCAGCCACTACCAAACTCTACTGGTAAGGTAATCATTCCTAGTGGGTAGGAAGTCGAGCCAGAGAATCCCACCATCGGGAAGTCCACCTGCGTAAGGTCCTTCTTCGTCTTTCCCATAGCTTCCAGAGCATCCATGAAAAGAATATCGGAGGAACTCCCTCCGTCTATCAGGATCCGCTTCATCTCGAATCCATCCACGTCCAGGGTCACAACCAGGGCGTCGTCATGAGGGCTCTCCACGCCTACTAGATCCTCCTTCGAGAACGAAATTTCCATTTCCTCCTTCAGGGTCCACGATCGGGACCTTTTTCCTAACACCACTGCAGCAGAGATGCGCGAAGCATAGTTTTCGCGAGAAGCAGAGGTATCACCTCCCGCTGCCATTCCTCCATGGATGACGTTGATGGTTCCGCGCCTCTCTCGGCGGGCTCCCGATCCTGAGGCTTCTTGCTCCACCTTCTTCTTCTTTGGGGATCGGTCGCGAGATTTCGAACGGGAGCGGGACCTACTTCTGGAACGAGATCGACATCGTCCCTTCCCGACAAATTCCTTCAGCTTCCCCTTCTGGATCAGCTTCTCAATTTCTTTCTTCAGCTCCCGACAATTTTCGGTGTCGTGACCACTGGCTCGATGGTAACGACAGTAGCGATCTGGGCGGCCTCCCAGGTACTCGCCTTCTTTCCTTGGGGGGTATCGGACGAGGCCTTGTCGCTCCATCACGGCTAATACAGAGGCCATCGAGGTGTTGATGGGGGTAGCGCGACCCTCTCGATTGTCTTTCCCCGCGGGACGCTTGTCTTCTTTTCGGTCGGGACGGCCTCGGTTTCTACTCCCCTCCGACTTATCGCTTCTCCTGCGATCTTCCGACAGCTTGGATGACGTCTTTCCTCTCCCCGATTTCGGGGGATTTAGCTCTCCAGCAGCGATTTTTGACTCCTGGACATCAATTTGCTGCTTCACCCTCGCTTGCAAGGCCTCCATACTCCATATAGCCTTCGCGGCTACACTGTGCATTAGATCGGAGCCATACGGAGCACTTAGGTTATGCAGGAAAGTACGTATCATCTCCCCCTCCGAGATTTCTTCATCAATCTCTGCAGCGCTGGCAGTGAACCGTTGGTAATAATACGCCAACGATTCATCAGGTCTCTGCACCACCTTGGTTAGGGTCCTCACGCTTTTCAAGAGGCGTCTTCGTCCTTGGTACTGCTTGATGAAGCGGTCGTGCATGTCGGCCCAGCAGGTGATACTTCCTGGCGGAAGGCTAAAGAACCAGGTCATGGCCCTCTCTCCTAGGGTTATCGGGAACAGCGAGCATATCAAATCTTCGTTTGAGGTCCTACCCATGCATGCCTGAACGTGTCTTTGTACATGGCGGACCGGGTCTCCTTCCCCATCATATGCTTCGATCGTCGGGATACCTATCCCTGGCGGGGCAACGGTGTCGATCAGCCGCGGTACGAAAGGATGGCTGGATCGATCCCTGAGCTCCGAGGTCATCTGCTTTTGGTCGCCCGTATAGATACTAATGATTCTTACCACCTGGTCGGCGGTGAGGGGACCATTCAGGGGGATGGTCCTATTCTGCACTGGCCCAGGGCCGTCAACCACGAACTTCTCTGGTTGCCTAGGTTCCTTACCCTTATCCCGAGGCGGAACCTCCTGCTCCTCTGGGTCCACCCTCGACGGGGGTGGCGGTAACTCTTCTCGCGGAGGCAACTCCCCCATCTTTCTAGCGGCCTCTCTTTTGTCCAGCAGAGCCTCCATGGCAGCCAGGAACATTGGCATGGCCTCCGCCACTGCCTTGGCCAACTCCGAGTTCGAAGACGACCCTTCTTCCCTTCGCGGGGCATCTCCAGCTCCAGGGCCCACCGGGTTTGGTGGAGCATCATCCTCCCCCCTATGAGGGACCTCTTGCCTGTCCCTTCCAGCGTCTCGGACTGAGACCTCATCACCATGTCCCCCTGTCTGAGAAAGGGCAGGGTTCTCACCTTGTTCAGCGACGCGTTCCGGCAACGGGGAATTCACAGTTCCTGCGGGACGAGAACTGCCGGCCGGAACTTGCTTCTTCTTGCCACCACCGGCCATTGATCTGGTAGAAACTATTTTGACTTTTTGTAAGATTCCCACAGACGGCGCCAATGTTGGATCACGGGCGAAGCTCCGTTACGTCCTTGACGGAATGTTCGGACTCCTAAGCTCCGCGTGGTCCTGCACAAGGGGATGACCTGGGTGGTGACCCAGAATCCCTCTCCGATGCTTAAATGAGTACAGTAATCAATGGGGTGGTAAGCCAAAGTCTAAGCTCGTAAATTAATTAGGGTTTTCTGGGGTAACTTCCTCCTTTATATAGGAGACGAAGTCACCCAGAGTTACCTGGGGCCAGGTTTGGCCGTTATGGTCATGATTCCGTATATCTCGGGGGATTCCGTATAATTCGCCCCACGCTCCGCGTATCTTACCCATACTCCGTGTATCTCGGGCACGCCCTGCGTATCTCGGGGAAACTTATCCGTTATCTTCAACCGTCTCCCACTACTCTACCTGGTAGGCGGGTTTCTCGGTCTTATCCTCTGATCCCAAGTCCCAACTCCTGTCGGGGACTCCAGAGTTGTTCCGTTCTAGATCACCACCCAGGACCTTCAGTCTCTGCGGGACAGGTCCAGCCTCTGCGGGGCTTTATCATCGGGGCCTTTATCAAGGCATATCGGGGCCTACTCAGAGGCTTCTTATCGGGAGCGTACAGCTCTTATGTCGGGCCCGCTTACGTCGGGGCTCTTCGTACTGGACCTCTGGGCCTTCCGGGCCTTTACGAGGCCCACTGGACTTACTTGCCGTCCATTGGATGTTTAACGGGGCTAACGATTGCTATCGGAACCCATCAGGCGGTGAGTGCAATAACCAAGGCAGCAACGTTTAGGGTTAGGGAGACGATGAAGAGACGTTTGTATATGGTAAACAAACCCTGGTCCAGCAGCATAATTGATAGTCTAGAGTAGTCCCGTTTTTTCTTCTTCATCTTCGTCTCAGCTGCCAGAGAAGCTGAATACGGGAGGACTAGTACATCATGGGCTTTACCTGCATCCTCATGATCAGCAGCTGGGAATAAATCGTCATCATCCAGATCAAGATCCAGATGGATATCACAGTAATGGCTGCTAGCTTGGCTCATGGCTGGGCTCTGAATTAAATTAGATGAAGGAGCAATACGGAAAGAGCTCCCTCGTGACCATGCAACTGAGGATCTCTTGCTACCCCCGTCACCCTCCATCTCAACTACATCCATAGCCGGCCCCTCACTCGCTAAATCTCCAAAATATGTCAGAAAGAGAGATAATTTAGGGTTTGTCTATTTGTCTGCGAGCAGGCTATAGAATGAAATGAAGACAGGTAGTTTGTTGATTCGCCTTATATCGACCTATTGGTTGACCATCATCCAGCTGAGGAATAGAATCTTATTGCGTATGTTCCTACCAACCAAAATGAATGAAACATATATATTTCAGCTGTCTTGAGTCGGGTCAACAGAATGGAATTTTACAATAATACCATATCTTTTCTAAACAAATATTATTCTATATATTAATTAATTTTTATAATCGCATGTGGCGAAACATAAAATTCCACCGTCTATTAATTCTAAAATTTGTGTATTATATTGTGCAATGTGACACTAATGCTGATTATAACCTTTAAACACACCAGAAAAATAATACAACCGGTCTTACCACTGTTCGTGGTTCTGGAGTTTGTCTTTTTGGTTAATTAACAATTTTTTAAACTAGAAAATCCGGGTTTATCAACCAGTAAATTGTTGACCGACCCGTCGGTCGGAAATGTACTACCACTTTCCGATCGGATTACGTTCGATTTGACCAAAAAACTGCCCCTGACCTTTTACTTACCGATTTTTTCTACCGATTTGACCGGTAAGCAAGCGGTGGGTACGAGAAGAAATATACCCACCTCTACCTGACACACCGTGCCTGGTCAGTGATTCTCTTACCGATATCCGATCGAATTTTGCCCAAGACGTGTAGAAACGATTGCTTACGGGCATTTTAACAGACAGACTGTTTTCGGGCTGCAAACAGTGCGTTCGCTTCAAACCTAGTAAGCATGTTGACACATTCAATGGAAATGCTGACACATACATTGCCTTGGTCGAAGCACAAAACAAGTAAAAAAACCAGAGCATTAACTATTTGTTGGTAGGCAGGCCTAGACAAACGGCATGAACCATTTTGTAATTTATTACACATCACAAAACATTACCGATGCTGTAGACCTAAAGCCATTAGCAGTCGCTCCCTTAGGTAAGCACCGGAAACAACATCTAGCAATCTTTTCCCTCAAGGTCCTCCATTGATTCCTTGCGCAACGTCTTCCATCGGAAAGCCGACAAAGTATACTCGCCCTGCCCGTCGAAATGATCATGGGATAGACACAGCGACCCGTCCCCAGTAAAAGGCAGATGGAAAGGAATGTGGACTGATCATTCCCCTTGTTCTACGTACGGCTTAAAGAAAACTACCACAATGAATTCGTAAGAAATTACTGCTGATTTTAGTTTTAGTTTAGTCGTAGATCTATATACAGTACTATTCTCAGTTTATGGATTTA
Source organism: Clarkia xantiana subsp. parviflora (assembly GCA_036873135.1). Lineage (NCBI taxonomy): Eukaryota > Viridiplantae > Streptophyta > Magnoliopsida > Myrtales > Onagraceae > Clarkia > Clarkia xantiana. The sequence continues at coordinate 31,152,868 of JAPTYO010000004.1, forward strand.
CAACCATGAACATATGTCAACACTTTTAACTGTAGATACTGCCAATGAAAATTTACTGAATGGTTACACAGTGTTGGTACAAACTGCGTTTGATGAATGACGTGGAAACTTATAAGGTGTTAAGACGTGTGCCTCAGGTTGATGGGTCTCTGATCCGAGTGACACCTTTTTCGGGTATTTCGCTCTTCTTTCTGATCCGCTTAGCTTGTCGGGATGATTCGTTCCTCTGCTCCTCGCTAACCCGCACAATGGGCAGTACCGAGCACGGAGGGGGTGGGGGTGGTGCTCGGTGAACCATCTCCGATGCCTAAGTAAGTTCGGGCTTTTTAGAGAGAGAAAATCCTAGAGAGAAGGCAGAGCTAAAACGTGCAAAGATGAAAACTTGTCCAAATGAATAGAACTTGAGAAGTATATATAGGCTACGGGACAATTAAGGTGGCTTAATGACACCGTTAATCCCTAAACGTACTTAATTGACACATAACAGCAGGATTAACCCTTTAAAAGCATGGAGAGGTGGGTGAAAAAGTCTAAGTACGAGTCGGGTAAAATGGATGTCGGGACCCTCGGGGTCGGACGAAAAATTCGACCCCTAAGGCCTAGGATCGGGTCATCTTGCCCGACCTCTCTTGGGAGAGGTTGGGTCAGCTGACCGATCCCTCATGGGAGAGATCGGGTTGACCCACCCGATCTCCCCTAGGAGAGATCGGGTGAGGCGGAGAGATTGGGCCGGCTTGCCCGATCTCACCTAGGTGAGACCAACGGACCGGTCCGGACGAACATTTTGGCTTGTCCGGGCCGTTTGCGTTGCGAGTGAAGTGCTCGGGTCCAGGTTTCGATTTATAATCGTAAGCGGGGTGATTAAAATAAGACAATCTGAAGGGAGACGGGTTCAAATTGGGCGTATATCCATCACATGCCCCCAAGTCAACCAATGACTTAACCCTTGATTGACTCTATTTTACGATGGGATGATACGCACAATTTGAAACCGTGTTGTTACCTCTTGATGAATCATTTGCTTGTTTGTAGGCGCCTTTTCCGGGCCTTATCCTCAGTTTCTCAAAATAGAGGAAGAATAAACGTTAGAGCAAAAGGGAACGCGCCTAGACACGTGTCCGAAAAATGTGGATATAAAAATCTGATCTTCTCTTCTATACGTTTTAAAAACATATACATGCGTGGGGATGTAATGCAATCATGAGTATGGACTAATGCAATCTAATTTCGTGTCATCATATTCAATACGTGATCATGTGGGGTGAATCTTGTTCGTGAAAAAATATTTAGACCGGGTCCAAAAAATTTCTAAGTATGCGAATGTAGGATATATGCATATGAGAAAAGCTAATTTGAGTGAACATGGATATATCATGAACATGAAGGTGTGTACTAGCATATATGCAAGTAAAAACATAAGTATGGAAGTGGGTGTGGACATGCTGCAATCGTGGACATGAATGTATGCAGGAATATATAGCAACCATGTACATGGATGTCTAAGTGTTGAAAGCATATGAGTGTGTATGTTGGCATGCACGTGAGCGTAAGCATAAACATGTATGTATGCATGGACGGGTCGTGAGCATAAACGTGAGTGATGGCATTGGTGCACTTGTAGGTGTAAATCATAAATATGAAAGTAAGTGCAAGGGTGAGAGTATAGACCCCTTTTGTCCGAGGGTGCGAGCTCTGTCACTTGATGGGACACAACGTTCTGCCTCCCGTGTACTAGTATGAGCATTGTCCTTTAACCTCGACCTTCGACATGTGTGACATTTTCCTTCATTCGCTGGAGCGTGTGTGTAGCTCTTGACCCTTATCCTGCAATTCGTTCCACATAAAAGTGAGGGTGAAAATGCTTACAAGTTTTCTTCTTACCCGCAGCGTGCGAAGGGGTTTATCGACATATGTTAAGGGTTGACCCTTCCTTCGGATGTGTCGGAGCGTTTCTCCTTTAGGGGAAGCTAAAAGTTCGCCCTCTTTGTGACGCTCTGGGGTTTGTTCCCTTGGTTGGTTTACCTTGCACTTTGATGGTCGGATCTCTTGGGTGACGGTTTTGCTCCTGTAACTTGATGTTTAGATTGCCCCCGTAGAGAGACAACATAAGTGCTGGAAGACAACATAATCGCTTTAGAATACTTGTCCACGGATAAAATGGTTGCAGATCCATTAACTAAGCCATTACGTAGAGAGATTTTCGAAAAGCACGTAAAACTGCTTGGATTACGTAGGGCTTAAATAAGTGACTTGTATAAGTGATAACATTTTGACATTTGAAATAATATTATTTCGATTGAATAAAAGAATTGCAAACTGAGTATATGATCTATCGACTCATAATGAAATATAACAACGGATATTACGGTCTATAAACTAAGTCGTAGGAAGAGGTAAAACTCTTCCACCAAAATTATGTCGAATGTGAACCATGCCTCGTCACACAGGCACGGTCATCTTGCAAGGAGAGGGGGACCTCTACCCCAACAAGATTGGCTAAGAACCAGGGGATAAACCTGGTTAAACGATAACCTTGTCACGCTTAATGCATGACTTAATCTTCGTTTTGTAAATCGACGTGTTGGACTCGGTCCATCATTAAAACCACATTCAGGGCCAGATGAAAGATTCTGCGATAGCATGATTGACATATCCCAATCCTGGCTAGTCCAGGTGTGCTATCGACGCGTGCTTCATACTACGCATGACATGTTCGACCACGGGGTCAAAACTCGGTTGTGCTAGGAAGGATCCTAGTGATTCAAAGGGCGCATACTTCTTCACCTTGAGCGTGTGATTGATCCCGGATGTCTTATGAAGAAGCATCCAAAGTATCGTCACGGACTCAGAACTTATACCTAAGGTCTAGCTCAATGTTCGCTTCCCGGCGTACGAGGGTAGAGCCAAAGAAAACGGCCAAGTGACCACGTCTTGGAAACCGGTTGAGTTAGAATAAGGGTATAAGCGATGGGGATGGTCAAGTTCACCTATAATTCACCGACTCTTGTATTCACTAGGTGGCCGCCAACCAGATATTAGTTGAAGGTTGTGAACACTTTTAACGGATGCCCTGGAGAAGTATTCCTATGTGGAAAACTGAGCAATTGGAGAATTATTAGTTGACCAGGGATACAATGCGGTACATATTTTATTTTAACAGGATTGATTTACGAAAGGGAATCAACGTTCTGCGGGCGCTACAATACTCCTAACAGATGAGTAGCACGATGCCCGTCGTATCCGCCGGTCGCACGGCAAACCTCGTATGAACTATTCGGAGACGGAGACAAAGACTGAAGAATGAGATGTTGATGTTATAGGATAACTATATATTAACAGGCACCCTCCCATTCGGCGAGTGGGAGCTGTTAGCATATGGTGATGTGGCGCCGTAATTGGTAGCCCGTTAATGCTAAGGAAATTACCTAAGTTAATTGGGTAATTGTCACATTAGGCTAATTGGGCCAAACCCAAACCCTAATTGACATGGGAGGCCCAAAATTGGGCCTCCCCCATTAATAGCATTGTTCGGCCGAATGTTGTCCCACATTGGTTGGAGTGGACTTTTGTCAACTCCACCAATCCTATATATACGGGACTCACCTAAGGGGTTTATTCATTCATTCATAATAAGAAGTACCTCCATTGAGGAACTTGAGAGAAACCCTCTCACCCCCTTAGTTGAGATTTTCGGCACATCTAAGTCCGAGGTTCTGTCCCCGTTGAAGAACCGATCAGAGGCTTTGTTGTGGAGCTTACACCGCGTAGGACTTCTTCTTACGAAGAACTTGTACGTGGATCCGACCGGAGGATCAGAACTCCCTCCACGACGTTCCTGGGCAGGAAAGCTAAAAGGTATGTGTACATTATTCCGCTGCGTAGTTAGATTACTTGCATGTACGCGTTTAGCATTCCGTAGTATTACGTCCTCGTAATCCAACAGGGTAAGCCGGGGATGGTACCGGCGAACCCTCTCTGATGCCTAAGTTAGAACAATGTAGAGAAATAAAGTAGAGAGAAGGGAGAGCTCAAATCTTTCAAGTGATATCAACTTAGTAAATGAAAGGAGATGAGGTTCTATATATAGGCTCAAAGGAGATTAATGTGGTTAATGACACCGTTAACTCCTAAATGAACTTAATTAACAAGTAATAAAGGGATTATATCCTTAGCAAGCATGGGAGGGTTCGTGATATTTTCTAAGAGTCGGACGTGCGAAGTGAGGTCGGGTCGTCCCAATGGACGGTTTGGGTGACAATGCTTCGGACGCCGCATACACCCTATTGGACGGGGATACTGCGTGTCAGAGGGATGTCGGGACCTTCGGTGTCGGACGGGGAGTCCGACCCCAAAGGCTTGGGATCGGACCAGCTGGGTTCGGTTTCTCCTAGGAGAGATCGGACCAGTTGGGTCCGACCTCTCCTAGGAGAGATCAGTTCCAGCAACGTGTCCGGGCGGGCGTTTTTTCCCGTCTGGACCATTATGCCGCGGGTGACGTGTTCGGGTCAAAGTTTCGATTTGCAATCGTTCGTGGGGTAATTAGAATAATACAATCCGAATGAAAACGGGTCTAAATTGAGCGTATATCCACATGGTGAATTAATTTTTTCCTAGCGGGATTGCTCATGCTAGGGAGAAATTTAGGGAGGCCCTTCTGAAAGTCACATGCCTGTCTCCTGCTGAATTGGAATGGTTATTCTTGGAGTTTGGCCAAGATTGGCTATTCCCTCAAAATTAGGAATTGAGAATCATTATTCCACACACTTAAGTAACCAAACATCATCATAGTGATTCACCATTCCCTATTCCTTTTCCAGAAACCACACATATACTATAAGGGCTTAAAATACTCGGAAACCAATTTATGGAGTATAGCCAGCCGTTATTTCTATGTCATAAAACAAGGGAACGAGAACTAATTACATATAAACGAGTTAACTTATCTCATGCTATTGGCTTTCATTTTATTCGACTTCAGATTGCCCAGGGTTGTCTTAAAGTTTCTCATGAGTCATGACTCAATAACAGACGGATCAATTGGCAGATGGACTAACTAAGGACCTCGCTTCGGTCCCGCTGCGGAATCGTTCCGTCTTCCTTAAATGGAAATGTAAAAAACGGTTATAAATGTCTTAAATGGTTAAAATCAAATAAAAAATTATATAATTACCTACTCAACATGTTGTAGGTTTTATTTACTTTTTTTTTCTTTTTACTTTTGGCTTCAGTTGACCATAACTTTCATTTTATATGACCAAATGATTCACGGTCAGTTGTGTTGCATTCGTTATTTTACGAGCTTCGATTCAACACCCATATTAATATATGTCTTTATAATGTATTCGGGTCACAACTATTTAACAACTCACACGTGCCAAGTTCCGTTATTTTCCAAAAAAATATACATGGTTGAATTATATACGCATTCACTTTTTACAACTCGATTGAAAATTGAGGGTTAACACTACTAATCAATGTAACGTGTAGGGCTGTAAACGAGTCGAGTCGAGCCGAGTATCTGGCAACAGGTTGTAGATTAATCAATTGTAAATTAATATTTCATCATAGACTATTATGTAGATGTTATTTAGACCCTTAACAATTAAAAATAATTTCATCAACTAATAATTTTATACTATTACAATAATCGGCAAAAATTTAAACTAAATTGATGGTTGTTTTTTATACCTCTATATTAGTCTATATATTTATAGTAAAGTAAAATAAAAAACAGGGGTCCCTAAAAAAAATATGCTGTAAAAATCTAAAAATTGTATATATATATTTTTAGTAAAAGCGGTTTTTTACTTTATTATCGAGAATCTCATTAATTACCAGTTTTTTTTATTCTTTTCTCTTGTTTTAATCGCATATTCTTCTTCTTCGTTGCAAGTCTGCAACTTCTTCTTCGTTCTTTTTTTTTTATTTAAAAAAAAAGAAAAAAAAAACTTTTTCTGTAAGATGGAGACTTATAATGAAGCCACATATATGTTCATTCGAGGGCAGATTGACAACTAAAAGTCCATGTCGAGTCCACAGATAGGGGTGAGCGGTTCCGGGTACCCAGTACTTTTAGGGTATCCCAGAACCAGACCAATACTAAACGGTTCCTAACTTTATTACCCAGAACCGTACCAGAACATTTAGGAACCGGAACCGTACCAGAACCGTTAAGAGCCAATCGGTTCCGGGTACCCGTTAAGGAACCGGTTACAAATTTTCAAACTAAATAATATAATTTTAGGTACTAGTTGGAACCGGGTTCTGGATACCTAGTTGGAACCGGGTTCTCGGTAGCCAATTGAAACTGAAATTTATGTTATACCAAGTGAATCATAAAAATAATTATAACATTTTCCACAAACCAATTTTAAATTTGTTAAATGTTTAGTGTTTTTTTAATTTATATATACATAACGGTTCTGGTTCCGGGTATTTGGGTACCCGAAACTTATCCCGGAACCGGAACCGATAATACCGGTTCTTGAAATTTAATCCCAGAACCGTACCAGAACCATTTACATCTACCCGGAACCTACCAAATGACCGGTTCCGGTTCCAACTGGGTAATTTGCTCACACCTATCCACAGATACGTAGTATTAGTCGGATCATTCTGAAATTAGTGACCATTCTGAAATTAGAGATAAATTGATGCAAGTCTAGAACTTCTTTTATTTGTGCAATTATTTTTTTTACTTTAATTTCTCTCTCTTCTTACCTACTATAACAAGTTAAATATTTATATTATTTGATTATTTTCTAACTAACTTTCATTTTTTATTTGCAAATTACTATTTATGGAAAGCGTGACCATTCCGCTGCGTGACCTAAGAATTTTTCCTAACTAAACCGTTGCTTGCTTCTTGTTTTAATTAAATTTCTTCGATCCAAGATGTGTATTGGCAGACGGATCCACCATCTCGTAGAGGCGTATTGGGACGTAGTTCGTATTTGGAATGCTGATGGTTATATTTTGTTCAGGCGTGTATATATTACTCATGTATGTTCCTATCTTTATTCTCTTGTAACATGTATCCATATGGATGTAATACAAACCCTAAATAAGATAACGATTTTTAAAGTCTCCATAGTTATTCTAGGGCATGTTTGATTGCATATATTAGGATATATATTAATATATGTCTTAACTAATACTTTATTTGTTTTGCTTTGGTATTGGTATTAGCTAATACTCGTTTCTATAGCAAATTATGTATTATCTAAGACACTCAAAAATCATGTATTAGCTAATACATAGTACCTAATGACCAAAATACCCCTAACCATACTTAATATATAACAACTACACCAACTTACATCGGCCACCGGCCGGACTCCGGCGACCACCGGCCGGACTTCAATTATTATAATAATTAAAACATGTACATATCTATTTAGGGGCTTTTAGGTATTTTAGTCATTGTATTAGGATATCCTAGTACAAAGTTCATCCAAATATTGTATTAGCTTAGCATGTATTAGGATATCTTAGTCGATGCTTAACTAATACTTGTATTAGCTAATACATGCAACCAAACATGCCCTAAATATTTTCGTGTGGGTTATATGATATAACATGTTTTAAGAAATTTAAACTTTGAATTATAATTTTTAGAATAACAATGAAATACTTATGTTTGCTTTAATATTTTAAATAAATTTTATTCATTTTTTGATATCTTTTTTTCTTCAAATTTCGTCTTTGAAAGAAAACTAATTTATAATTGTTCAGATTTAACTTTAATATTTCTATTTTTTCTGTTTTTTTCCCTTATTTATAAATATGTTTACTAATTTTTAAATATTTTTTCTAGCTATTTAGATTTAGATATTTAACTTGTTTTACATGTCATTTAATGGAGAAAATGAACCGCAATTAGTGTAGTAAATTTTGTTTTATTGTTTTTTTTTTAACTTTAGGTAATAATATATTATTTGAGGGGACCCGATCACATTTAAAATATAGTGAACCGTTAGTTATTAACTTTTATCATATTAACAAAAAATTTATTTCGAATATATAAAATAAGTGTTCATTTTTATTTTTAAGATTTTATATTTATATTTATACTTTACTTTGGAATTTATCATTTTTGTGAAGTTTTATAATGTTAGATTATTATACATTTTCGGCAAAAAAAAAAAAAAAGATTACTATACGTACATTTTGGAATATATTTGCTTTTTTAAAAATGTTTTTGTAAGAAATACTATTTTTTTCTATAGTTATATAGATGATATTTTAAATATTTAATTTTCATATAGTATTTACATGATTTGTTTCATTGTTATACATAGACGAAATTAATACATATTATTATATTTAATAATAGCTGAAATTGACGGAATTTTGATGGAATGTTTATTATGCAATAATTTGATACAAAGTCAAAGTCTTGCACTGGAAAACGTTATTGGAACTTGACCCAAACAAACAATGCATTAGCCTAGTTTACCAAAAAGATATCACAAGGATGCTTTTGTATTTATGACTAGTTAAATTGCAATAATTAGAAAAATAAAGACGACTACAAACAGGGGGACAGATCCCACCTCACCTTGCCGCAAGTTTGGTGAGAGACGCGTATTATGTTTGTAACATGTTTGGTATCGATATGTTTTATACAGGTACTGTATGTTTTAATATGTTTTATAATTTGCAACATCTTTGTTGCGAGTTTAGTATTCATATATGTTTTATAATGTATAAAGGATATTTCAAAATGATAGTAATTGGTATTTTTTTTTCAATTATTTATTCAAAATTCTTATTAAATATATTTTAAATGTATAAAATTATAAAAAATAAATCATAATTAATGTTACAATTGAGTTAAATCAGAACACTACTAAGGATTAATTGAATTTCATTGGAGTCAGGACACTATTGTAACGTTAGTATAAATTATTAGGTATTGATTTTAATATTTAGAAAAAATATTCGAGTAATTTTGTAAATTTAAAATGTCGTTAACGAAAATTTTAGACCAATAATTGAAAGAAATACTAATTATTATCGTTTGAAATATAATATACATTTTAAAACATAATGGTATAAAAACCATTTCTTCAAACATATTTTATATTAGGGTTTACAGGTCTTTTGGTCCACATGTTTGACAACTTTTGGGTTTTGGTCAACGTTTTTTTTTTTTTTTTTTTGCCTAGTTTTGGTACCATATGTTTGAAAACTTTTGGTTTTTGGTCCATCTGTTAGTTGACTATCAGTTTGACAGTTAAATAGTCACGTGACTTGCACATGTCTAGTCCCAAAATTTTATTTTGTTCAGTTTAGTCCTCAAATTTATTTTCCTAACTTTTTATTTTTACAATTTAGCCCTTAAACATTATCAACCGCACCCTAGAGCTAAATTGACCTAGTCATGATCCGACTCATGGCTAGGTCGGACCATGGGTATGGTCTCCCAGGTCCGGCGACCCTAGTCATGGTCCGACCTAATCATGGGTCGGACCATGACTAGGTCAATTTAGCCCAAGGGTCCAATTAGGTCAATTAGAACCTAATGGTAAATTGACCTAGTCATGGACAGACCCTAGCTATGGTCCGACCTAGCCATGGGTCTGTTGCGTCCGGGACGAACGAGGTCACGAGGACGCGTCGGTTTGTGTAATTGTGCGGGCCGTAACCCTTCTGTCAGGAGGAGGTTGGGCCACTGACGAGTGTTCGGACTTGTTCCCGCGTGAGGTCTGAGTCTCGGAAAGGTGATGACCCGGCAAGGTTGTGACCCGGCAAGGTTGTGACCCGGCAAGGTTGTGACCCGGCAAGGTTTTGACCCGGCAAGGTTGTGACTCGGCAAGTCTGTGTCTCAAGCGTCGGATCCTGCACAAAGGACCAATGCTAGCACGGAGAGGGGGGGGGGGTGGTGCTAGCGGAGCCCTCTCCGATGCCTAAGTCACTATAGTGGCAAAAAGGTAATTTCTAGAGAGAGAGAATTCTAGAGAGAAGTCAGAGCTCAAAATACCAAAGTTGGGCAAATGAGAGAATGTGTGAAAATGGGTGGCCAAGACCTCCTATTTATAGGCTTTCTTGGGACCGGACCCGGTTTTAAAGCGGTTTGATGACGGTTCAAGAACGTGCGGTAACCGTCATCCTTGTTGGTAGTACGTGAACTTGACTTCTCTACGCGTAACGGTAATCGCGGGTACGGTAATAGCGCGATACCCGTAAGGCAATCCGGACCTCGTCGAATTTGGGCAATTCGGCGAGGTCCGAATTGTCACGCAACCCGGACCTCCGGATTGTGAGCAATCCGGAGGTCCGGATTGTGAGCAATCCGGAGGTCCGGATTGCCACAACCCGGACGTCCGGGTTGCTGCAACCCAGAGGTCCGGGTTGCTGCAACCCGGAGGTCCGGTCCGGACGCGCGTAAATGCGCCTCCGGACCGTTTTGATACCGTGGGAGATGTTTTTAAACCGAGATGTAATTTTTGACGTGTCGACGAGTCCCGAAACGTAAACACGAACCCGAATTGGACACTTATCCATCACTTGCCCCCGAGTCAAGTAACGGTTTAGAACCTTTCTTGACTCTATTTTAAGTTAGGATATTTGTCCAATTTGAGTTTGACGCTAACCTTTCGGTTTTGATCGTTGGTTGGACGCAAGCATCTTGATTTTGTCCGTCGCTTGATTTTCCGGCCGAAAGGCTTTGTTTCCTATCATCATGGTTAGTGCAATAGGAAGTGTATATGCGCGAATATGATTATCGTCGGAGACATGAGCAAATGGTAATGCGCTATGCGAACATGTATCTATCAACATGTATGCATGAGTGATGGACGTGGCAAGATCGTAATTACACAATGCAAGAAATAGAGACCGTAAGCTTCTAAAATGACTAAGTGATTACCGAATCATGGATCATGCAATTGCAACATACGTACATAATGATGGGTTTGATACGTGCGACGTCAAGATATGCATAGGAGTAGATAGTTTTAAAAAGAGAGGATAGAGTATACCGTAGGGGTTTAGTCTTGAGTGTAGGTAAACTAATCCTTTGATCCTTATCCACAAAGCATCTCTTTGGGATTAGTAAATACACACATCCCCATTTATCCTTCCAGCACCCTAGGAGTTCACCATTCCACTCCCTTTGCAGGTAATTCATTCATCCTTTCCCGAAATTGCTTTTGTGCTTTAAAGTTTCTTCGCCGTCGTGGAGCTTAGATACGTTTTGACAGTTTCGAGTCTGATTTTTGGCTTGTTTTTGGAAGTTGATACCACCATTCGACTCGGTTCGTCGCAAGGATTCCAGCGCCGCCTTCGGAGCCGCCAGAAGACCTTGCACGCGCCCTCACGCGCCGCCGCGAGTGGAGTGACTTCGCCGGAGCGTGTGACCCACGCGCCGCCTTCCCGGGCTCGCCTCGTTTCGGTCCACACCTTCCCGGAATCGTCTCGACGAGGGGAGTCCATTGGAATATCTTTCGTCACGTTTTGAGGTAGTTTGGAAACCCAATTTTAAAAGATAGCTTCGACTTGACTTTGGATGTCGCCGGATTGTTGTTCGTTTGAGCTATTTTTCGTTGTTGATGTATGGAACTGCTTGTTGATGCTTGTATATCAAATAATCACTGATTGATTGCCGTTACTATCGCCGTTAGTTCATAACTTAGACGATTTTCACTCCCGTGGGTAGTTGAGGTGGAATTCCCCGTTCGGACATAGTGCCCCCGTGTCCTTGTGTAGGAGTTTTTGGTTGGTATGCATGATTTTCCTTCTTGGCGGGTTTTTGGTTGTCGGGGGTTGCCCAGTAACTTTAGGCATAGTCACTTGTCGTCTTGATGCCTTAGAGAAAAAATTTCCTTAAGCGTTGCCACGTTCGATTCTTACGGTTCGTCGCGTTAATCCCCCGTTTGCATGATAACCCCTTAGGATGTTAGTCCCTTCCTTGGTGCGTACCAACTTTACTATGTGCGTGGAACTTGGTCACATGCGTTGATGTTGATACGCGCGTTGATGTTGATACGCGCGTTGACGTTGATACGCGCGTCGATGTTGATACGCGCGTTGATGTTGATACGCACGTTGACGTTGATACGCGCGTCGATAATGAGTGTCAGGTATAGACTGTTGGTTATTACCTGCAAGTATGCTAAAACACTTAGGAAATATTTAAACGATATCTAATGTTTGTTACCATAGATGTCGTTGTATGAGCTTTGTCGATGAGCGTCGTAGGTGTGCTTAAGGGGCACGGCTACTCGTTGTATGCAATCCATCTTTGTTGACATGTATGTGCGTACATGGCAATACTTAGAAAATATTCTCCCTTTGTCGACACGCAACCTTGTCGACATGTATGTACGTACATGGAAACACTTAGAAAGTATTCTCCCCTTGTCGACATGTATGTACGTACATGGAAACACTTAGAAAGTATTTTCTCCTTGTCGACGTGCATCCTTGTCGACATGTATGTACGTACATGGAAACACTTAGAAAATATTTTTTCCTTGTCGACGTGCATCCTTGTCGACATGTATGTACGTACATGGAAACACTTAGAATATATTTTTTCCTCGTCGACGTGCATCCTTGTCGACATGTATGTACGTACATGGAAACACTTAGAAAATATTTTCTCCTTGTCGACGTGCATCCTCGTCGACATGTATGTACGTACATGGAACTATGATACGCGCGTTAACTTTGATACGCGCATTGATGTTGATACGCGCGTTAACCTTGATATGCGCGTTGATGTTGATACGCGCGTTAACCTTGATACGCGCGTTGATGTGTTGAAGAGGTTGCCCCCCTTGCGCGATGCTTGTTACTTGCTGCACGAAGACTTAATAAGTCTTGTACGTTTGTGGTTGTTCTCACATGGAGCGTCTGTTGCATAAGTGCTTGAATAAGTGTTGGTGCGTGCTTACGCACTGACTGTATTGTTGATAGCACTTTCCAAGATATTAGATCTTGTTGATTTTCCCAGTTATCGCCGGCTGCAGTTTCTGTTTTTAGCATAATTCTCGGAAGATCCGACGCAGGGGCGTGTTCCTCGAGCGATCCTTAGTTCTTTATGCTGAGCATGACCGTGCTAACTCTTTCTTGTGATAAGAGAAATAGAGTTGAGGGTTGTGTAGTGGCGTCTTCTGCCCCCCGGTCGAGGGACCGGCCCAAGGAGGAGCGTTACTCCTACTGAGATAAGTGTTTGTTGATTTCTGATTGTCGCCCTTATGTTGAAGAGCTATGTTGTGCTGAACGTTGAAACAATCATTCTTGCATTTGTTGTTGACATTATGAACTCTTGGTCATAAGTCCTTAGAGATGATGTAGACTCTTGGTTGCTGTTTTGCTATCTGTTTCCAGCATGTTGAACCCTTTGTGAATGGGTTGATGTTGATAATTCTTTGTTCATGCTTTTGCTTACGTGATATTTCGTCACCTGGACCTGTTTTCAATAGTAATTATGTGATAACTTGTTAGTAATATTTCATACCTTGAGTTATCTATGTTGTCCATATGCTTTGGACTTGAGAGATAGGATATATATCCTTAAATGATGAACATGATGTCCGTAGTTGCGACTGTACGTCGCGCATTGTTAAGTGTTGTGATCGCCCCTCTTGGCTAGATTCCAAGGCGTGGCGAGATGGGTGGAGCATAGGATGTTGCGACTTGCGCATTGTAGATTTTGTTTGGAGAAAACGGTGGCAACTTCTGCTTGTTCCGCCGAGTCCTGTTAGAGATGATGGCATTTTTAATTTGTGCCATCTTTTGGATATGTTGAACTCATTTCTGAGTCTGTTTGCCCCCCGGCTTTTATGCTTGAAGACTTGTTGTAGTTGTTCCTTAGTTGTTGTTTACGACTTGTTCGGTTTGAACTACGTCGTTTGAACCTGCTTTATACACAGTAGTTTGCATGATAACTTGTTAGTAATATTTCATACCGTTACCACTTACTGTGTTTATTGAATGTGAATGACTAGTAACGTAGACATAGTCCCTGCGGTCGTGACCAATAGCCACTTCCTGATTGATAAGTTGAGATATTCTCCTGATTGCCTGCCTGATGCATTATGCATATTGCCCTTCTTTCCTGAATAGCTTGCCGCTATATGTGTTGCAAACTGCCGAGTATTTTTGCGTATAGCAATATATCTCAACAAGTAGTGTATTTGAAAAGTGTTATCTTGGCTAAGCAAGATACTAGTTTATACCGTCTCTTAGTTCCACTCTAAGGCGACGTTGTACAAGACTCGACTTGTAAATTTTACGAGTTTTACACAGGGTATGCACCTGACAGCGTGTATCAACCCGCGTTGGGGAAGCATACGTAAGAGTATTATTTGAGAGGAGTTATCTTGGCTAAGCAAGATACTAGTTTATACCGTCTCTTAGTTCCACTCTAAGGCAACGTTGTACAAGACTCGACTTGTAAATTTTATGAGTTTTATACAGGGTACGCACCTGACAGCGTGTATCAACCCGCGTTGGGGAAGCATACGTAAACACATTTTGTTTTTGGAGAAATATTTTTGTGAACCCTAAAAGGCTTGTTGATAAAATATTTGAGAAAATATTTTGGCATTGAATGTGGTACATCCAAAAAATCGTGTTGATAAATTTTTTTGGAGAAGTGTTTGGTAAAATGTTTGAAAGAATATTTGTGATACATGATTCCTGCGTCCAGGGACCATGTAACACTTTTGAGAATATGAATTGTGATGCATGCTTTCTGCGTCCAGGAACCATGCAACACGGTTTGAAAATCTGTAGTACGGAATTGTCATCTTTGCCAGAGGACTTTTGCCGTGTAAAACGAACCCTGATGGCGTTCGTAATATGGGAATGCCGACTAGACAGAGGACATTTGCCATAAAGAGTGCACCCTGAACCGGATATACGCACTTGTTATAGAGTGAGATTGTTGTCTTAACAGAGAACTTCCGCCGTATTAAACAAACCCTGATGGCGTTCGTAATATGGGAATGCCGACTAGACAGAGGACATCCGCCATAAAGAGTGCACCCTGAACCGGATATACGCACTTGTTATAGAGTGGGGTCGTTGTCTTAACAGAGAACTTCCGTCGTATTAAACGAACCCTTATGGCGTTCGTAATATGGGAATGCCGACTAGATAGAGGACATTCGCCATAAAGAGTGCACCCTGAACCGGATATACGCACTTGTTATAGAGTGAGGTCGTTGTCTAAACAGAGAACTTCCGTCACTTAAAGGGTGATCAGCCCTGTATGCCCATCCTGTTCTGAATTCAGGGAATGGCTATGAACATGAGGATTTGCCTCTTAACCAGAGATGTCACAGCATGTCATTAAAGGAAGTAAACATGGGGCTTGTCTTTTTAAAAAAGAGGATACCTCGACATGCATATTTTGACGGTAGGCCTTGGCGTTATTCCAAGGTATTGCTTGTAGTTGACGCCCTGAATAGTCGTCGTTTTAATAATAGGTCTTGGTGTTAATCCGAGACATTGCTTGTAGTTGACGCCCTGAATAGTCGTCGTTTTAATAATAGGTCCGCAAGTTGTTATTGCGGTGCATAAGTTGGTTGTACACATAGTTTGATGGCTTTGTGTTGTCGGCACCTTCTAGAGATAGACGCCTATGATATGAATGGAGGAATAAACTCCTTGTTGGTGTAGATAACAGATATGTTGGTGTTGTATACCATAAATACCTCCTTTCACACAATGCTTAGCTTGTATTGTTGAAGTAGATATTTGTGCATAGGTTACTACTTGGTGTAATTCCTGAGTAGTAATCGTAGCGTAGCCTGTACTTCCAAGTTTTTGATTCCATGATGACGCCTTGATGTAGTCGTCAATATGAGTAGGTTGTTGTTGATAAGCGTTGCCATAACGCGTAATAGATTTTGCTTGCACCTTGCATAGTTTCTTGGATTATTGGAGTAGATAATATGCGCGTAGTTTTATTGCTTCGCGTTTAATCCAAAAAACAGCGTGCAAAAGATAAGTATGTACCTACAAACGTAGATTGACTTTATTAGATACTTGCGCGTATTTACATTGATTATACTAGAAGTAGTAGAAATGCGCAAAGTAATCTAGAAGAGAGTTGTTTCTCCCGTTTCGTCATGGCTGGTTTGATGACGATGTCGCGTAGTTGGTTGCAACAAATCGCCTCAGTGCACCTAGCGTGATGCATTCTTCGATTTCCCAGTTTAATGGTGGACACATATTTGTGTTGTGCCCCCAAGTTTTATGGTACTTGCACCATTCTCTGATGTCGTTGCCCAAGAAAGCTGTCTCCGGGGCAAGCGGACTTGGGAGCTTGTTTTCCAGCAGGTTGACGTAAATGTCTTCGGCCACCGTGTTTAGCGGTGTGAAGATGTTGTTGATATCCAAGCTTGCGTCTCCCTGGTTGTTCGTTTCTGCTCGAACTCCTTTGTCCCAACTGAGGGGTGTACCCCACCTCAGTTCTTGCTCGCATGAGACTGCTGTCTCAAGCTTATACTTTAGATCCGCCATGGTTTTTGTTGTTTGCCATCCGTGAGTTCGTCCAAAGAGAAGGAAAGATTTGACGTTCATGTTTGCATAGAACACGCTTATCACTTCTTCTCTTGTTGCTTTTGCGGTTGAGGCATTGGAGGCAAATTTGATGAAGTATTCCATGATTGGCTCGTCTTCTCCCTGCTTTACGAGCCATATCTGGTGCCATGGTGAAAGTTGGGTATTTTCTTGTTGGGACCAAACTGTAACAGCATGTTCCCTCGGTTGCTTTTTTCTTTCATCAACGACCTTCTGCCTCTTAAAGGAACTTATCATGGCCACATTGTACCGATGCTTTGCTCTCAAGGCATTGACGTAGCAACGTCTTGCGGTTATTTGATCGCCGAGCACTTCCCCAATCCCGTGTTCTGTTGGGAACTTCATCTTTTGGTGGACGGTGGAGGGCACGATCACATAGGGATTGATCGTTGTTCGTCCCAGGATTCCGTTGTAGGCTCCGAGAGATTCTACAACTACGAAAGTGACGTTGATATGTAATGCTCTCCACCCCTGGCCAAGGATGACAGGAAGTGTGATTGTACCCAAGGGTTGTGTAGCTGCTCCTGCGAAGCTGACTAATGAGAAGGTTCTTGGAGACAAGTCCTTGACAGATTTTCCTAATTGTTCCAGGACTCTGACATGTAGAATGTCAGCAGAGCTTCCGCCATCCACAAGAAATCTCTTCACATCGTACCCGTCAATATCCATAGTAATGACTAAAGCATTATCGTGGGGGTAAACGATATGCTTCAAGTCTTCCCTGGAGAATTGGATGATTACGTCTTCTTGCTCGGGTTGTTTGCGCTTTCCGTACTTCGGCAGTGTTGCTGCTTGGGATGCATAAATGTCCCGAGCATTGGATATGTGTCCTCCGGCGGCAGGCCCTCCATGTATGACATTGATTACCCCTCGCTTGGCTGGCGGAGGGTTGTCATGGACTTTCTCTTTTCCCTTGTTTGTTCTTTTTGACGACTCTGGTTGAGTCTTTCTCGAAGGGTTGTTGCCTTGATCAACAAATTGCTTCAATTCGCCCTTGAGGACGAGGTTGTTGATTCGGAAGCGTAGACTGACGCAGCTATCGGTCTCGTGACCGAAGACCTCGTGGTTTTCACACCACTTGTCCTTGTCTCTTCCCAGTGGGCTTTTCCTGTAGTTGTTTGGTTCCTGCCACAAATTCGCTTCCTTCATTTCTTTCAAAATTATAGACAGCGGGGCATTCAAAGGAATGCAGTCGGCCAAATTTATTTCTTTTGGCTTCTGAAAATCCCCTTGGAAGGGTCTTTTCGGCTAAGGTTGCCACTGTCTTCCTTGTTGACCCCCTGGGTGCGGCTTTGGTTGGTTCTGTTTTGGATTATCCTTCGCTTTTGCTGCAGCGATTTTTGCCTTGTTCTGGCTTTTGAATCTCTCAAGGTCTATATACTCCTTGACTCTCGCGGCCAATTCTTCCATGGATTCTGCTGGGCGCTTTGCCATCTTTTCAGCTAAGGCATTGCCTCTTCGACCCAGGTTTCGGATGAATGCTCGAACAATTTCTCCTTCGGTCAGGTTTCCCTGAATGTCAGAAATGTTCTGATTAAAGCGGACGTAGTAGTCGGCAAGGGACTCTTCGTTCTGCTGTTGGACATCGTCCAGAGCGTTTGCCCCTTTTAACAACGTGCGCTCGCCCATGTACCGCTGAATGAACTTGGCCTTTAGGTCCGCCCATGAAGTAATACTTCCGCATGGCAACGAGAAGAACCAGTGCGCTGCAGATCCGGCAAGAGTTTGTGAAAACGTCATTGCGAAATGATGCGGGTTCTTTGTTCTGCCTAGCAGAGAGGTCTCGTGCTTTTGCACATGTTCAATTGGGTCTCCTTTTCCACGGTAGGGGTCACCTCCAATTCGATACAGTGCGTCTGGGACGCGACTGTTCACCAAATGGTCAGCGAATGGGTGAGACGCCCTTTCTTCAAGAGCGTGCATTCCTTTCATTTTTGCCTCCTTCATCTTCTTCTCCACCATTTCTTCTAACATCTCGGCGGTAAATCCTTTTACCGGTTCAGCATAACCTGTTGAAGGATTTTGCTGACCATTGTTGCGGTAGATGTCAGATTGATCCCTGCTTGTGGCCTGACAAGGATCGTCTCTTGTTGGTTGCTGTGGGTGGTAGAATGGGGGCTGCCTTTCGTTCCTCCACTGTTGGGCTCCTTGGAAAGGAGTGTATGACCGTGCAGGTTCATATCTTGCTTGTTGGTGTCCGCCCTGGAAAGGATTGCCATAGCGAGTAGTGTCTTGCGACATCTCTCTTGCTGGCGCAGCATACTGTTGGTTGGCCGGAGGTGGCTGAGCTGCGTATCCTTGGTTTTTTAGGGACTCGCGGAATGCGAGTAGCTCTTCCAGTGCTGCCATCATTGCTGGAGTAACGGTGGGCATCGGGTTTGCCCCCGGTCTTTGTTCGCCTTGCGGCATCTCCGTTTGGGATTCATCCTCGTGCATTTCTAGCTCGAAACCAGGCGGATGCGCGTGGTGTTTGTCCTTTGGCTCTCTGTGCTGTGCGTTGGGCACATTTTCATTCGGTATGGATGAAGCTACGGAGGTAGCTCTTGGGATGTGAGAGGGTCCCGACTGGCTCCCAGCTGGAGCTTGGCCTCCTGCTCTTTTATTTGCCGGGGACTTCTTGGGACGCCCTGGCCTTTTCCTTAGGTTTTTCGCCTCTTCGGGAGGGTTGTGATCACTCGCCATTACTTCTGCGGTAGCTTTTTGTTCGAATCACGTAGACGGCGCCAATGTTGCGTCCGGGACGAACGAGGTCACGAGGACGCGTCGGTTTGTGTAATTGTGCGGGCCGTAACCCTTCTGTCAGGAGGAGGTTGGGCCACTGACGAGTGTTCGGACTTGTTCCCGCGTAAGGTCTGAGTCTCGGAAAGGTGATGACCCGGCAAGGTTGTGACCCGGCAAGGTTTTGACCCGGCAAGGTTGTGACTCGGCAAGTCTGTGTCTCAAGCGTCTGATCCTGCACAAAGGACCAATGCTAGCACGGAGAGGGGGGGGTGGTGCTAGCGGAGCCCTCTCCGATGCCTAAGTCACTATAGTGGCAAAAAGGTAATTTCTAGAGAGAGAGAATTCTAGAGAGAAGTCAGAGCTCAAAATACCAAAGTTGGGCAAATGAGAGAATGTGTGAAAATGGGTGGCCAAGACCTCCTATTTATAGGCCTTCTTGGGACCGGACCCGGTTTTAAAGCGGTTTGATGACGGTTCAAGAACGTGCGGTAACTGTCATCCTTGTTGGTAGTACGTGAACTTGACTTCTCTACGCGTAACGGTAATCGCGGGTACGGTAATAGCGCGATACCCGTAAGGCAATCCGGACCTCGTCGAATTTGGGCAATTCGGCGAGGTCCGAATTGTCACGCAACCCGGACCTCCGGATTGCCACAACCCGGACGTCCGGATTGCACTGCAATCCGGATGTCCGGGTTGCTTTGCAATCCGGAGGTCCGGTCCGGACGCGCGTAAATGCGCCTCCGGACCGTTTTGATACCGTGGGAGATGTTTTTAAACCGAAATGTAATTTTTGACGTGTCGACGAGTCCCGAAACGTAAACACGAACCCTAACGAGCAATGTCTCGGATTAACACCAAGACCTATTATTAAAACGACGACTATTCAGGGCGTCAACTACAAGCAATGTCTCGGATTAACACCAAGACCTATTATTAAAACGACGACTATTCAGGGCGTCAACTACAAGCAATGTCTCGGATTAACACCAAGACCTATTATTAAAACGACGACTATTCAGGGCGTCAACTACAAGCAATACCTTGGAATAACGCCAAGGCCTACCGTCAAAATATGCATGTCGAGGTATCCTCTTTTTTAAAGACAAGCCCCATGTTTACTTCTTTTAATGACATGCTGTGACATCTCTGGTTAAGAGGCAAATCCTCATGTTCATAGCCATTCCCTGAATTCAGAACAGGATGGGCATACAGGGCTGATCACCCTTTAAGTGACGGAAGTTCTCTGTTTAGACAACGACCTCACTCTATAACAAGTGCGTATATCCGGTTCAGGGTGCACTCTTTATGGCGAATGTCCTCTGTCTAGTCGGCATTCCCATATTACGAATGCCATCAGGGTTCGTTTAATACGGCGGAAGTTCTCTGTTAAGACAACGACCCCACTCTATAACAAGTGCGTATATCCGGTTCAGGGTGCACTCTTTATGGCGAATGTCCTCTGTCTAGTCGGCATTCCCATATTACGAACACCATCAGGGTTCGTTTTATACGGCAAAAGTCCTCTGGCAAAGATGACAATTCCGTACTACAGATTTTCAAACCGTGTTGCATGGTTCCTGGACGCAGAAAGCATGCATCACAATTCATATTCTCAAAAAGTGTTACATGGTCCCTGGACGCAGGAATCATGTATCACAAATATTTTTTCAAACACTTTACCAAAAAATTTGCCAAATTTTTTACCAAACATTTTATGTATCAAACACCTTCCCAAAAATATTTTTGTCAACATGATTTTTTGGATGTATCACATTCAACACCAAAATATTTTCTCAAATATTTTATCAACAAGCCTTTTAAGTTTCACAAAATGCTTCTTCAAAAACTTAAATGTTTTTACGTATGCTTCCCCAACGCGGGTTGATACACGCTGGCAGGTGCGCTCCCTGTATAAAACTCATAAAACTTACAAGTCGAGTCTTGTACAACGTCGCCTTAGAGTGGAACTAAGAGACGGTATAAACTAGTATCTTGCTTAGCCAAGATAACTTCTCTCAAATAATGTTTTTATGTATGCTTCCCCAACGCGGGTTGATACACGCTGTCAGGTGCGTACCCTGTATAAAACTCATAAAACTTACAAGTCGAGTCTTGTACAACATCGCCTTAGAGTGGAACTAAGAGACGGTATAAACTAGTATCTTGCTTAGCCAAGATAACTTCTCTCAAATAATGTTTTTATGTATGCTTCCCCAACGCGGGTTGATACACGCCGTCAGGTGCGTACCCTGTATAAAACTCGTAAAATTTACAAGTCGAGTCTTGTACAACGTCGCCTTAGAGTGGAACTAAGAGACGGTATAAACTAGTATCTTGCTTAGCCAAGATAATTTCTCTCAGATAATGTTTTTATGTATGCTTCCCCAACGCGGGTCGATACACGCTGGAAGTTTGCAACACATATAGCGGCAAGCTATTCAGGAACAAAGGGCAATATGCATAAGGCATCAGGTAGGCAATCAGAAGAACATCTCAACTAATCAATCAGGAAGTGGCTATCGGTCACGACCGCAGGAACTATGTCTGCATTACGAGTCATCCGCATTCAATAAACATATTCAAAGCAAACAAGTCGGAAGCAACAACTAAGGAACAACTACAACAAGTCTTCAAGCATGGAAGTCGGGGGGCAAACAGACTCAGAAACGAGTTCAACATATCTAAAAGATGGCACAGATTAAAGAATGCCATCATCTCTAACAGGACTCGGCGGAACAAGCAGAAGTTGCCACCGTCTTCTCCAAACAAAATCTATAATGGGCAAGTCACAACATCCTATGCTCTACCCACCCTACCATGCCCTGGAGTCTAGCCAAGAGGGGCGACCACAGTACTTAACAATGTCCAGGTGACGAAATGTCATGCAAGCAAAAGCATGAACAAAGAATTATCAACAAACACTTACCTCAGTAGGAGTAACGCTCCTCCTTGGGCGGTCCCTCGACCGGGGGGCAGAAGACGCCACTACACAACCCTCAACTCTATTTCTCTTATCACAAGAAAGAATTAGCACGGTCATGCTCAGCATAAAGAACCAAGAATCGCTCGAGGAACACGCCCCTGCGTCGGATCTTTCGAGAATTATGCTAAGAACAGAAACTGCAGCTGGCAATAACTGGGAAAATCAACAAGATCTAATATCTTGGAAAGTGCTATCAACGATACAGTCAGTGCGCAAGCGCACACCAACACTTATTCAAGCACTTATGCGACAGACTCTCCGTGCGAAAACAACCACAAACTTACAAGACTTATTAGGCCTTCGTGCAGCAAATAACAAACATCGCGCAAGGGGGGCAACCTCTTCAACATACATGTCGACAAGGATGCATGTCGACGAGGAGAAAATATTCTCTAAGTGTTTCCATGTACGTACATACATGTCGACAAGGTTGCATGTCGACGAGGAGAAAATATTCTCTAAGTGTTTCCATATACGTACATACATGTCGATGAGGAGAAAATATTTTCTAAGTGTTTCCATGTACGTACATACATGTCGACAAGGTTGCATGTCGACGAGGAGAAAATATTTTCTAAGTGTTTCCATGTACGTACATACATGTCGACAATGTTGCATGTCGACGAGGAGAAAATATTCTCTAAGTGTTTCCATGTACGTACATACATGTCGACAAGGTTGCATGTCGACGAGGAGAAAATATTTTCTAAATGTTTCCATGTACATACATACATGTCGACAAGGTTGCATGTCGACGAGGAGAAAATATTTTCTAAGTGTTTCCATGTACATACATACATGTCGACAAGGTTGCATGTCGACGAGGAGAAAATATTCTCTAAGTGTTTCCATGTACGTACATACATGTCGACAAGGTTGCATGTCGACAAGGAGAAAATATTTTCTAAGTGTTTCCATGTACATACATACATGTCGACAAGGTTGCATGTCGACGAGGAGAAAATATTCTCTAAGTGTTTCCATGTACGTACATACATGTCGACAAGGTTGCATGTCGACGAGGAGAAAATATTCTCTAAGTGTTTCCATGTACGTACATACATGTCGACAAGGTTGCATGTCGACGAGGAGAAAATATTTTCTAAGTGTTTCCATGTACGTACATACATCTCGACAAGGTTGCATGTCGACGAGGAGAAAATATTTTCTAAGTGTTTCCATGTACGTACATACATGTCGACAAGGAGAAAATATTTTCTAAGTGTTTCTATGTACGCACAAACATGTAAACAAAGATGGATTGCATACAACAAGTAGCTATGCCCCTAGGCACACCTACGACGCTCATCGACAAAGCTCATACGACGACATCTATAGTAACGAACATTAGATATCGTTTAAATATTTTCTAAGTGTTTTAGCATACTTGCAGGCAATAACCAACAGTTTATTCCTGACGTTCAACATCAACGCGCGTATCAACATCAACGCACGTGACCAAGTCCCACGCACATAGTAAAATTGGTACGTACCAAGGAAGGGACTAACATCCTAAGGGGCCATCATGTAAACGGGGAATTCTACCTCAACTACCCACGGGAGTGAAAATCGTCTAAGTTATGAACTAACGGCGATAGTAACGACAATCAATCAGCAAGTATTCGACATACAAGCATCAACAAACAGTTCCATACATCAACAACGAAAAATAGCTCAAACGAACAACAATCCGGCGACATTCAAAGTCAAGTCGAAGCTATCTTTTAAAATTGGGTTTCTAAACTACCTCAAAACGTGACGAAAAGTATCCCAATGGATTCCCCTCGTCGAGACGATTCCGGGAAGGTAAGGACCGCAACGAGGCGAGGTCGGGAAGGCGGCGCGTGGCCCGCACGCTCCGGCGAAGACGTCCCACTCGCGGCGGCGCGTGAGGGCGCGTCCGGTGGCTCCTGGAGACTCCGAAGGTGGCTTTGGAATCCTTGGGACGAACCGAGTCGAATGGTGGTGTCAACTGCCAAAAACAAGCAAAAAATCAGACTCGAAACTGTCAAAACGTATCTAAGCTCCACGACGGCGAAGAAACTTTGAACACAAAAGCAATTTCGGGAAAGGGTGAGTGAATTACCTGCAAAGGGAGTGGAATGGTGAACTCCTAGGGTGCTGGAAAGATAAATGGGGATGTGTGTATTTACTAATCCCAAAGAGATGCTTTGTGGATAAGGATCAAAGGATTAGTTTACCTACACTCAAGACTAAACCCCTACGGAAATAAAGCCATTCGGTCGAAAAGTCAAGCGACGGACGAAACCAAGGCGTCTACGTCCGACCAACGATCAAAATCGAAAGGTTAGCGTCAAACTCAAATTGGACAAATATCCTAACTTAAAATAGAGTCAAGGAAGGTTCTAAACCGTTTCTTGACTCGGGGGCAAGTGATGGATAAATGTCCAATTCGGGTTCGTATTTACGTTTCGGGCCTCGCAAACACATCAAAAATTACATCTCGTCTCGAAAAACGTCTCCCAAGGTGTCAAAACGGTCCGGAAACGCATTTACGCGTGACCGGACCGGACATCCGGATTGCGGTGCAATCCGGACCTCGCCGAATTGCCCAATTTCGACGAGGTCCGGGTTGCGCCACGGGTATTGTGCGATTGCCGTATCCGCGATTGCCGTATCCGCGATTACCGTGTCCGCGATCGCCGTTACGTGTAGAGAAGCCAAGCTCGCGCATTACCAATATGGACGACGGTTCCCGCTTGTTTTCTTGAACCGCCGTCAAACCGCTTTAAAACCGGGTCCGGTCTCAAGGAAGCCTATAAATAGGAGACCTTGGCCACCCATTTTCACACATTCTCTCATTTGCCCAACTTTGCATCGGAGAGGGCTCCGCTAGCACCACCCCCCCCCCCCCTCTCCGTGCTAGCATTGGTCCTTTGTGCAGGATCCGACGCTTGAGACACAGACTTGCCGGATCACAACCTTGCCGGGTCACAACCTTGCCGGGTCACAACCTTGTCGGGTCACAACCTTGCCGGGTCACAACCTTGCCGGGTCACAACCTTGCCGGGTCACAGCCTTTCCGAGACTCAGACCTCACGCGGGAGTAAGTCCGAACACTCGTCAGTGGCCCAACCTCTGCCTGACAGAAGGGTTACGGCCCGCACAATTACACAAACTGACGCGTCCCCGTGACCTCGTTCGTCCCGGACGCAACATTGGCACCGACCATGGCTAGGTCAATTTAGTCCTAGGGTGCAGTTGATAATGTTTAAGGGCTAAATTGTAAAAATAAAACGTTAGGACAGTAAATTTGAGGACTAAACTGAACAAAATAAAATTTTAGGACTAGGCATGTTCAAGTCACCTGACTATTTAACGGTCAAACTGACGGTCAACTAACGGATGGACCAAAAGCCAAAAGTTTACAAACATATGGTACTAAAACTAGATAAAAAAAGACGTTGGACTAAAATACAAAAATTGTCAAACATATTGGACTAAAAGATCTATTAATTCTTTATATTTTAAATAATTTTTCATTTCTTTTTACTAATATATAATACTAGTTTTTTCTTTCAAATACTAATAATACTAGTTGAAACATGAAAGCAGCTAAATTGTAGATAACATAATCGAATGTGAAGTCTGGTGGGCACGAGGGAATCACATTGCGGATATTCCAGCTATGAATAGTTTCAGGCCATCAATGAAGACAAAGACGACGACGACTTGCTTATTTGCCTCGCGCATTGTGCGACATAAATATTTTATGTAATATTATTAAATAATATTTTTAAATTTATACAAATTAATTTATTTTATTTCCTGAATTTATTTTATGATATTGCTAAATTATTTATAAAAATTAAATATTCACATATAAATAACCAAAACTTAAATTGAAAATTATAATTAAAACAAAAGTTTGGTTGAAAAAAGATTTAAAAAATTTATTTTTCTTAATAGATGGACTCCATCTAGATTCAAACCAAACAAAGAATATTAACTTATTTTTTTATGCCCCTTGAAAAATTATAGATTGTTAAAGCGAGCGCAATAACAATGTTTTATGAAAACTTTCAAATCTATGTCTAAATATTCTTAATTGGACATATATAAATGACCAAGAACGAACATTGTTCAATTAACTAAAATTTACGAATGCATGTATAAAAGGTTTACATTCAATTAATCAAATTAGATGAATAAATGCAACATCGATCACATATTGGAGTTCCCATTTAAAAGTAGTGTCAAAGCCAAAACTGAACATCTTCAACTTCTCAAACTCGTCTCTTAATGTGAAAATTGTTGCATTTGAACTTGGATGGATGCCGCCCTTTGCAGTCAGACACCTACCTCTTGTAGCATGCATAAATCTGAAGTCAAGGAACAAAATTCGCATATTTATGCCACATATTAAAGAACAAAAGAGATATGAACATAGAGATTTTGAAGTCTTACCACCTAGTAATAATAAACAGATCACTAATATGACTTCATCAATGACCGATTGATATGCTTTTGTTTGTAGCTAGACCGGCGGTGACCGATCATAGAAGCTGAAAATGGAGAGCCCCAAATTAGAACATCTATAGAAAAAACAAAATTCGTCAACAATATATATAAGAGCTAGTTGCCCCAAATCTGGCACTGACTTCTTTTTAATTCCAAGGTATAGATTCTAGAATGCCTCCTTTTGGTTTTTTTTTTTTAAAAAATCTATTTTATGTTCCATGCATCAATTTTCCTGAGTTGAATTAATCTTTCATGGACCATTCAGTAAAAATGATTAAATAATCTTTCATAGACCATACGGTAAAAATGATTAAAAAAAAACACTCAAACATTAAGTAAAAATATTGCACTGTGAGCTAAAAATAATTAAATATTGGACTGTGAAAAAACTCACAATTTTCCTTTGATAACCGACCGAATCAATGAAGAAACGATCTGAGAAATAAGCACAATAATCAAATATTTCTGAAATATAACTACGTGATTGTTCAAGTTGATTCTACTCTACCCAAGCATGATATCAAAGAATAATATAGAGATAGATGGCATGAATGAAGAACTAAATAGCAAAGTCAATCTTACGATGATAGGGCTTCATTCCTCAAATCTTTATGCTCAAAATAACCAAATCTGAATATATCATAAGAGAAAAATGTATTTAACTTAATAATAAGGTCATTTTTCCTTGCCTAATGATAGGTGCTTAGCTTCTCCCATGTAATAGGTGTTTGAAATATATTAGCTAACATGTGTGCTACCTTTAACTGATCTGGTCATGCAATATTCAATTACCCTGAACATACCCTTAAAAAGAGGAGTTGATGCTAAAGGAAGCTTAAAAGAAATCTCACTTCCCAACATGGAAAGTCAGAGAATACAAAACAAATTACTAAAAAATTTAATCCACTTGAAATCATTTTAACAAAATGGAAGTTATGAAGTCTTAAAATGTATGATATGTTCTACATACAGTAAAAATGATGCAATCATCTGTCACTATAGAGGTGTGTAAATTTTATATGCTTTAATCACTACCTCAATTACACATGTTGCAGATGGAATGTGTCGTTGTACAATATCAGCAGTAGCAGCATGGGCAGACTGAATGAATATATAAATATATATATATATATATCATACAATAAGTCTCCCTATTAAGACTCTTAAGAGTTCCAAGGAAAATATCTAAAATAAAAAAGGAATCTATATCTATATAATATATAATTTAGATATCAAGGGTGTCTAAAAAATTGCCACGTTAGCAACACTCTTTCTGATTGGTGGCGTGAATGTCACGCGCTCTTTAATTATTCACTTAAAGCATGCGTTAATCTCAAACTCTTATACGTTACCTTTTATATCTCTTCCATTTAGGATATTACTTTAGGGTTTAGGGTTTTAGTGTTTCCCATCCCCTTCTCTTTCTAGCGTTTCATCTGTTGGGGTTTGTCTAGAATTAGTTGGTTAGGTCCACTAAGTAATTTAGCCTGTTAGCTATTTTGGGTATATATATCGGTAAAGATTATATATAGTTAAGATTATATATAGATATAGATAGTGTGGACTGGATTATATATATATATATATATATATATATATATATATATATATAGGGTTAAACAATCAATGCTGCCGTGTGTGAGGAAACCAACAGAGTAGGAGTCTTCATAGGTGAGATAAATCAACAGAGAGCATAGGGCTTGGTGCGTGAGTTCTGTGTGTATGCGAGAGGTTTGGTTTAGACGAGTGTTAATTTAGAGCATTGTGTAATAGGTCTCTATATGTATTGTGAGAATGAGTGCTCTATGTGGTCTTGTCTTGTAACCCTCCGGTGTTGATTGTGCTAGTGAAGTGGTGCTCCTCTTTTGCCCGTGGACGAAGGTCGCGTTGACCGAACCACGTTAAATCTTGTGTTCTTTATTGCTTTCTTTTAATCCGTTTGTGAGTGTTGAGAGAATCGATCCTAACAACTGGTATCAGAGCTAAGGAGATTCAACACGATCACTGGAGATGGAGTTGTCGAAGGCTGGAATAGAGAAGTTCGACGGAAACGATTTTGGTTTCTGGAAGATGCAGATTGAAGATTATTTGTACCAGAAGAATCTGTACGAACCCTTGTCTGGGGAGAAGCCTAAATCCATGACGGAGCAGTAGTGGAAGCTCAAGGATCGACAAGCTCTGGGGTTGATCCGGTTGTGCTTGTCCAGGAACGTTGTGTTCAACATTGTCAAGGAAACATCGACGACAGGCGTGTTAAAAGCGTTGGCAAACATGTACGAGAAACCATCGGCGATGAACAAGGTATATTTGATGCGTAGATTGTTCAATTTACAGATGGTTGAAGGTTGTTCTGTTGCTGATCATATAAATGCCTTTAATATGATTGTTTCGCAACTGAGTTCTGTTGAGATTAATTTTGAGGATGAGGTTAAAGCTTTGATTTTGTTGTCATCTCTGCCCGAGTCGTGGGATACTATTGTTTCCGCAGTTAGTAGTTCCCGTGGATCTGAGAAGCTGAAGTTTGATGAAATCCGAGACGTTGTTCTTAGCGAAAGCATTCGTAAAACAGAAATTGGTGAGTCATCAGGAAGTGCTTTCAGTGTTGACAGAAGGGGGAGAAGTAAATCAAGGGTTCTAATCAGCATGGACGCTCAAAATCAAGAAACAGAGGAATACCACGAGGATCATGTTGGAATTGTGTTGAAGAAGGCCACTATCGAGCTGATTGTCCGAAGTCAAATAAGAAGAATCACGATCCTGGCAATGATAGTGATTCTGTGAACTCAGCAGAAGACATTGGGGACGTGTTAACCCTCAGTGTGGACAGCTCACTTGAATCCTGGATTGTGGATTCTGGAGCGTCGTTTCATTCGTCTCCGAGCAACAAGATGTTCGGAAATTTCAAGTCAAGAAAGTTTGGAAAAGTGTATCTTGCTGACAACAAGGTGTTGGAGATCGAAGGAAGGGGGAATGTCTGCATTCACAGTCCAGCAGGAAATCAGTGGACATTGGAAGATGTTAGGTACATTCCTGGTCTCAAGAAGAATCTGATCTCGGTTGGTCAGTTGGATCGCACAGGTTATGCAGTAGATTTTGTGAATGGTTCGTGGAAGATCAAGAAGGGTGCTATGGTTGTAGCACGGGGCCTTAAATCTGGAACCTTGTACACCACTAAAGGGTGTGTAAACGCGGCTGCTATTCAGAAGAGTGCATCCAGACATATGAGTGTTAAAGGAATAAAGATGCTGGTGAAGAAAGAAGCTTTAGATGGCCCGAAGTGTGTTGACAAGGGACTCTGTGAAAGTTGTATAACGGGGAAGAAGAAACGAGTCAGTTTCGCGAAGACCCCAAGGGAGCCAGAGATCAAGTCAGAGGTAGATCCAGTAACATCTGGGCAGGTGTTGAGGAGATCATCCAGGACTACCAGGCCAACTGACAGGAATTCACCTTCGTTAAACTACCTGTTGTTGACGGATGATGATATGAGAAGACAAATTGTCTTGAAGAAGGTGGAGTTGGGGGTTGGTTGCTCTTCTGGTCAAAAAGAGCATGTTGTTTCTACTCCAGATCGATTAGTCTGGGACCGGGACAGGAGACTTGTCAAGTTTGAAGACTTGGAGGCATGTTGCCTCAGTGTAGCGAAAGCTGAGACCGGGCAACGTTTGAGCTCGGTTAGGATCTCGCGGAGATCGGGTTAGGCCCGTCGGGGGCCTTGGCAAAGGAGGTAGCGGACCATGGAGCACGCTAGCAAGGTGAAGCTATGGAGAATACAAGTTAAGGTGGAGCTATGGTGAATTCAAGACAAAGGTGGAGATTGTTGGGTTTGTCTAGAATTAGTTGGTTAGGTCCACTAAGCAATTTAGCCCGTTAGCTATTTTGGGTAATATATATATCGGTAAAGATTATATATAGTTAAGATTATATATAGATATAGATAGTGTGGACTGGATTAATATATATATATATATATATTAGGCAGTGGCGGTGCCTTGGGCCATATATATATATATATAGGGTTAAACAATCAATGCTGCCGTGTGTGAGGAAACCAACAGAGTAGGAGTCTTCATAGGTGAGATAAATCAACAGAGAGCATAGGGCTTGGTGCGTGAGTTCTGTGTGTATGCGAGAGGTTTGGTTTAGACGAGTGTTAATTTAGAGCATTGTGTAATAGGTCTCTATATGTATTGTGAGAATGAATGCTCTATGTGGTCTTGTCTTGTAACCCTCCGGTGTTGATTGTGCTAGTAAAGTGGTGCTCCTCCTTTGCCCGTGGACGTAGGTCGCGTTGACCGAACCACGTTAAATCTTGTGTTCTTTATTGCTTTCTTTTAATCCGTTTGTGAGTGTTGAGAGAATCGATCCTAACATCATCTACTTGATTGCTAGCCCCTCCTCTTCCCTAACGTTCCCCTAGGTTGACTGTATTAATTAGATATATATATTATATAGATTTTATGCATATTTCTTTGATTTTGTTCTGTTCATCTGCGATGGCGCTTTTTAGGTGCTTTCTAACCTAATTATACCCATCGTTAGCTTATCTGGTGTCCGATTTCAACGACATCGCGGCTCAGCTCCAAGAAGACGTTGTTTCTTCTTCTAGTGTTTATATATGTTGAAACTTCATCGTGAATATGGGAAATTGAATGATTACACAAACGCTTCTTCAGTTTCTGTAACTGACATGCAGATGCAAAACCCTTATTCAATTACCATAACTGACATCAAGATCAAGAAGCTTCGTGAGAATTGAAGATGAGGTGTGTGTGTCTCAGGAAAAGAGAGGCGCGTTACTGTTTGGAGCTGACGTGTGAAGCTCAGAGTGCTTCTCGACCAAAAACCATCAGCTTTAGAATAAAGCAATGGCTAAACGTTGTCATTGTGTAGACTTTGAAGTGGTGCGACGTCGTTTATATGTCAACTACTAAGTATGAAGAAGTTTTGAAAGTGGAGCCCGCTGTTGTTTTTGTGCGTTTTGAATGAAAATATGCTCTGGCAAAAGAAAAATGATACGTGGCAAGCTATTAAAAAGAAATAACCATGATTAGTATAATATATATTTAGATTTAGATATTAACATGCTCTCATGAAGGGCGGCTAAATTGACAAATGCCAACAATATATGCATCGACTGTATATTCAAATTCGCCAATGTTTACTCGCATCACAAGTAATCTTGAAAAGTATCAATGCAAAAAGAAGCGTCGTGTATACATTAGTATGATTAACGTAAAAGAAATTTTTGGAAAATGGAAAATACAAAGAAGTGTCACTTTACCTATTAACATTGTTAATATATATAACAGTGTCGCCATCAATCGTCTCTAGGCCAACGATTTGCTACACTTTCGTGAACGTTGATATTAAAATCGGCATGATTTAACTAATGTTTATATGCGTAGGAGATTTATTTTTAAACGTAACCCAAGCTTGATATGTTGTAGTGTAGTGTATATCTCAACTGAACTAGTATATATAAATTTGTGTAGAAAGAGAATAAGAGGAAGAATGTAGAGCTGACACCTAAGCATTAGTCACCAATCCATTATTTACATCCAATTTATCGAACCATTATATTAAGGGTTAAGAACACAATAGGGGCCTGAATGTTTGCCCATGTTACCAAAAGGGGTCTGAATTGAAAAAACGTATTATTAAGGGCCTGAATTTTGAGTTTTGTGTTTTTTCAAGTCTCCGTCCAAATTTTCTGTTAAATCTAACAGAACCACGTGAAAAGACAAAAATACCCTTTTGTAATTATTATACAATTTATCAATTTAATTAATAAAATGTGAAATGTCTAAAATACCCTTACACACTAATTATGCCCTTAAGGCCACAACGCTCCGGTCACCGCCCGGCGACCACCACCCGGCTCCGGCGACCACCACCGGCCTCCAGCGACCACCACCGACCTCCGGCGACGACCGAAAAGCTCCGATCGGAGCCAAAAAAGCTCCGGTCGGAGCCACAGAGCTCCGATCGAAGCTCTGTGGCTCCGATTGGGGCCACAAAGCTCCGATCGGGGCCACAGAGCTCCAGATCGGAGCTTTGTGGCTTCCGATCGGAGCCACAGGGCTCCAGATCAGAGCCCCAGGGCTCCAGATCGGAGCCACAAGGCTCCAGATCGGAGCTCTGTGGCTCCCGATCGGAGCCACAGGGCTCCAGATCGGAGCTCTGTGGCTCCGACCGGAGCTCCAAAGCTCCGATCAGAGCTTTTTTGGCTCCGATCGGAGCTTTTCGGTCGTCGTCGGAGGTCGCCGGAGGCCGGTGATGGTCGCCGGAGGTCGGTGGTGGTCGCCGGAGGTCGGTGGTGGTCGCCGGAGGCCGGTGGTGGTCGCCGGAGTCGGGGTGGTGGTGGTCGCCGGATTCGGGGTGGTGGTGGTCGCCGGAGCTGTGGTGGCTTAAAGGGTATTTTCGTCATTTTAGGTCAAACATATGAGAGACACACTTTGGTCAAAGGGCAGTGTTAGGTTATAAAGTCTAGGTCAACGGGTCGTCAATCTAGAATTTATCTCCCACTAATGAAATGTCGGGTTCAGTTCTCCTAGGACTAGTCGTTCTGATCCATGCCCTTATACTCCCTTGGGGTAGTCGTTCTGATCCATGCCCTTCTCTTCTCTCCTTCTGACCTCCTTTCCTTCTCTCCTTCTGACCTCCTTTCCTTCTCTCCTTTTGACCTCCTGAGGCTTGTACTTCTTACCCCTGGGGCTTGTCCTACTGCTCTATGCTCTTCTGCTTCCTTGGTTCTCTTCTCCTTGCCACCCTGCAAGAGGGGCAATACCAGGCACAGAGGGGGGGTGGTGCCTGATGAACCCTCTCTGATGCCTAAGTCAGTACGGTTTTAGAGAGATAAAGCTAGAGAGATGTCAGAGCAAAATTGTGCAACTTGTCAAGATGATCAAATGAGTTGTGAAGGTGGGGTATTTATAGGCAACGGTGTCATTAAGGTGGCTTAATGACATCGTTAGCCTTTAAACACAATTAATTAACCTTTAAGCACATAATTAAGACCTTAGGATTCGGAGGAGGTAGGCGGAGTGGACCGAGCATGGGAGTCCGAAGGTGGTGTCGGGGCCCTTGGGGGGGAGAAATCCGACCTCCAAGGGTAGGGGTTGGGTGAGGGCACCCAACCCCTCCTAGGGAGGGTGGGGTTGGCCAACCCCATCCCTCCTAGGAGGGATCGGGTTGGCCGACCCGATCTCTCCTAGGAGAGATCGGGTTGGCCGACCCGATCTCTCCTAGGAGAGATCGGGTTGGTCCACCCGATCTCCCCTAGGGGAGATCGGGTCGGCTGACCCGATCTCCCCTAGGGGAGGTCGGGTGTGGCCACCCAACCTCACCTAGGTGAGTTCGTCTCTGCCGGACGGGCGCTTCGGCCCCGTCCGAGCCGTCGATGTTCTCGCGAAGTGTCCGGGTTGAAGTTTCGATTTACAAACGTTAATGGGACGATAAAAATACAACGGTTCGGAAGTCAACGGGTTCAAATTGGGCGTATATCCATCACATGCCCCCGAGTCAACCAATGGCCTGACCCTTGATTGACTCTATTTTAGGATGGTATGACACGCGCAATTTGAAACCGGGGTTTTACCTTTCGTCTGAATGCTTACTTACCCATGGATGCGTGCCTCTGACTCTGCCCCCTGCCTTATGAGATAGAGGAATTGTAAACGTCAGAGTAGCACGAACGTGTGCCTAAGCACGCGTCCGTCCGAGGTGGGAGTAATAAATCTATCTTTGCTACAGGCGTATACTCAAAAAATACATGCTTGCATAGGAATGCAATACTGATACATCTAAGTGATTCATGCTTCAATTTCATGCCGTGATTTGCCTAAGTGGAGAAAAATTTAATTTTGGCCCAAAATTTTTTCTAAGTATGGGATACTAGAAAATATGCCTATAGGATGTTAACTAGGAGTGAACATGGACATATCATGAACATGAGGATGTGTACTATCATACATGCAAGTAGGAACATAAGGATGGGAGTGAGTAGAGACATGCTGCGATTGTCGTCATGAATGTATGCATGAATATGTATGTATGTATGTATGGATGGGTTGTGAGTATAAGCATGAGTGATGATATTGATGTACCTGTAGATGTTAATCATGAATATGAGCATGAGTGCAAAGGTGAGAGCATAGACCTCTCCTTTACTTGAGGGTGGGAACTCTGCCACTCAATGGGACACAACGTTCCGCCTCCCTCGTACTAGCGTGAGCATTGTCCATTAATCTCGACCTTCGGCACGTGTAACATTTTTCCTTCATTCGTTGGAGCGTGTGTATAGCTCTTGACCTTTACCCTGCAATTTGTTCCCCATAAAAGTGAGGGTGAAAAAGCTTAGAAGCTTTCTTCTTACCGCTGCGAGCGAAGGGGTCTATTGACATGTGTTAAGGGTTGACCCTTCCTTCGGATGTGCTGGAGCGTTGCTCCATTTGGGGAAACTAAAAGTTTGCCCTCTTCCCTTGGTGTTAAGGTTGCCCCCGTAGTAGGTGTATCTCGCCCCTCCATGAGTAAGGGTCGATCTTTGCGTTGGTTGCTCGTATAGGTGACTCACTTTTTGGGAAGCTTTCTTCTTCAGACAGGGAGACCTTGAAGATCGTTTTCCAAGGTAGTCAGACCAAATCTGACCGTCCGTTGAATCAGATGAGAGGGAAGGACCCTCTAGTTCTGCTTATCAGGCCTAGAAATTTTCTAAGTCAGGGGTGGCTGCTAATGCTTCCAGTATGTTCTTTTTTCCCTTCTCTTTTCTTTGTGATATACTTATGATTGTTCTCATGTTGCTTCCTTCTTGTTGTTAGAGCGTTCTTCCCTGGTTACCGAATGGTTCTTGTGGTGGGTGAGAGTTCAAGTCAATCTAAATCCGAGGCGCGGAAACCTGACTCTGAGGTCGGGCCCTCGGCTGCCAAGGAGAAGGAAACCGCGAGAGGCTCTCCTTCAAGTGCCCCCTTGCTGACTCCCTCCCATGATAAGGAGGTAGTGGTTGAAGAGGCACCCTCTTTGCTTGACAAAAGGAAACCACCTGTGGCTGGCGATGGGGAGATCATAGGTCTTGATGTCTCTTCTCTATCCCCTGCCCCCCAGCCGAGGGGCCGAGACTCAGGTTCATTTCATCTTCACGTAAATTTGACGACTTTCGAAGGTGTCTTTGGCTTTCCTATGGGTTATGTTATTAACCCCTGCGTTGAAAATTTTTCTTTTGGTGATGGGTGTGATCATCGCCTTTCGTTGAGGTTCCTTTCTCTTGCCATGGCTCTGATTAAGATAGCAAATTCTTGCTTTGGAGTTTGGTGGAGACTGCTCTTGAGTTAGCCTCTACTAGTATCGTAGTTGTGATCGTTGTGGGGATCGTTTTGTTATATGCCCTCAATAGTGCTTGTCGTGATTGTTTGCTTCATGGTTGATTTCGTGAGATATGGAGGTTGTCTTCATAATGAGGACGTCTCCTTCCTGATATCACCGAGTGGGTTGAAATATAAGTGCCTACCTTTGATGAGCGTACGAAGGGTGTTGTTTTTCCTTTTCCTTGAACCTCCTCCTAAGGCTAGGCGTAGCCTTTTGATGTTCGTGGTCGGGATGGTGTCTTTACAATGCATGTCTTTGACAGATGTTTTATGATGTGCTGCCATGATAATCACTTCGAGGTATGTGGACATGATAGCCACTTCCTGATGTGTGGGAGTGATAGCCCTTTTGTAGTGTGCGGACATGATAGCCACTTCAGGGTATGTGGACGTGATAGCCACTTCAAGGTATGTGGACATGATAGCCACTTCAAGGTATGTGGACATGATAGCCACTTCAGTGTATGTGGACATGATAGCCACTTCAGTGTATGTGGACATGATAGCCACCTCACGGTATGTGGACATGATAGCCACTTCAGTGTATGTGGACATGATAGCCACTTCAGTGTATGTGGACATGATAGCCACATCACGATGTATGGAGTTGTGCTTTAGTATTCCTTTCTCATTGGAGAGCCTTCATTGCTATAGTTGCCTTTTGTGTAGGCTATGTTTGTTGGGTTAGGTCCCGATGTCTCGTCTTGTCGGATGTTGTATCTTTTACGCTCTTTAGATGTCTACTTCATGAGTTGTGCTTGACGATGTTCAAGTCTGATACGAGCATAGGTCACGCGAGGGCGACATGTATGACAATAATATTTGTCGGAGGTTGATTTGTGTGACTTGTAAGGCAATTCTCTTCTTGATGGGTCGAGTTTACTTTGGGAGCTTTGAACTTTGGATTTCACGTTTTGCTATCCTTCTTGGTGTGGTTGGGTTCCTTTGAGATACTTCTCTTGACTTGTGATATGGATGGTAGGATAGCTCGTTACTTTTCATGATAACCTCTTGTGCTTCTGTATATGATCCTTTGGTCATGGACTTGTCCCTTGTATATGCTTTCCTTTCCTTATCTTTCTTTTGTGTTTTCCTTCATGCCGTACCTGCCATCTCATCAAGAAAAAACATTATGTGTTCTTTATACAACCTTACTTTAAGATTACTTTCTCATGGGATCCTTCTGAGCATGGTGTTCTTCTAAGCATGGTATCCTTCTAAGCATGGTATCCTTCTAAGCATGGTGTGATGATCTCTTCTGATACCCCTTACACGGTATACGTTGTACTGTTAGACCAAAGATACGCTCTTGGTGGGCGTCGAAATCTGTTCACGAGACAGGCTCTCGGACGGCACTTAACGTTTCACAGGATAGGCTCCCGGAGGGCACAGGTTAGTCCACCGATACGTTCTTGACGGGCGTCAAAATCTGTTCACGAGACAGGCTCTCGGACGGCACTTAACGTTTCACAGGATAGGCTCCCGGAGGGCTCAGGTTAGACCAAAGATACGCTCCTGGTAGGCGTCGAACTGGTAGTTTGAAATCTACCTCAAGATACGCTCTTGGGGGCGTCGAACTGGTAGTGTTTTTTCTACCTCAAGATACGCTCTTGGGGGCGTCGAATCTGGTAGGTTGCAAATCTACCTCAAGATACGCTCCTGGGGGCGTCGAATTCGTAGTTTTTGGAAACCACTCTCAAGATACGCTCTTGGTGCGTCGAAGTTCGTAGTGTAATAACTACTCTCAAGATACGCTCTTGGGGGCGTCGAAGGTCGTAGTATGAACACTACTCTCAAGATACGCTCCTGGGGGCGTCGAAGTTCGTAGTTTTTGGAAACCACTCTCAAGATACGCTCTTGGTGCGTCGAAGGTCGTAGTGTAATAACTACTCTCAAGATACGCTCTTGGGGGCGTCGAAGGTCGTAGTATGAACACTACTCTCAAGATACGCTCTTGGGGGCGTCGAAGGTCGTAGTATAAAAACTACTCACAAGATACGCTCTTGGGGGCGTCGAATCTGTTCGCGGGATAGGCTCCCGGAGGGCACAGGGTTCGTAGTTTTAGAGCTACTCTCAAGATACGCTCTTGGGGGCGTCGAATGTGTTCGCGGGATAGGCTCCCGGAGGGCTCATAATATTACCTTATCTTGTGTCCTTTCTCATGTAGGGTGCGTCTTTGGTATGCTTTTCGAGTCTTTACTTGACTTTTCCTTCTATGATATGCTACCACGCTTTTCCTTCCATGTGGGAGATCACCTCTCGAGGGCGATGTTTGTGTGTTGCCAACTTAGGACGAGTTCGTATAGGGAGTTGATGATGTTTTCCTCTTATGTGACCTCTTCTAGGAAAAGTGGTATTGCATGTTCTTGTGATCTTCTGCCTCTAATCTCTTCTTTTACACTTAGGTGGACTACCAAGCACTTATTCGTTTGGTGCCCCCCAAGTTGCTTGGTGGTCACACCGCCTTTCATATTTGGCCGTTGAAGGCCCCTCGTTCATTTTCTTGGTTGGGTACCCCTTATGCTCAGGGCTCCCTTGTCTGCTTGTTTGATTGCGATGAGTGTCCCTTGTAGGATTTACTCTTTCTCATGCTTGCTTGTTTCAGTCATAGGCATGGTTTGAATGATTCCTTTGTCGGATGTGTCTTTGGAGGTTGTGTGGAAGAGCTTTTGCTTTGGGTGGGTGGGGGTGGATTTCATTCTCTTGATAACTAGGATGTGGCAATGTTTGTATCCTAGGGGTGCTTGTAAATTCTTTCCCCCCCTTCCTTGTGCTTTAGGTTGAAAAGCTCTCTCATAGAATGGTGTCTTGAGTTGTTAATCTCGTAGGCGTGTTTCAGACTAGTCAATCTGATCCATGCTCTTTGCTCGTGCATGGGGGTGTGGGGGTCTGACCGGGCTGTATCTTCTTGGAGTGTTGTGGCACTTAGAGTGCCTTGCCTTTTCCTTCACATTGGAGTATTCTTCAATGCCTTTGGGGAGTATCACATTGGTCATGCTCCTCCCACCTTGAATCTTGGTTATAGTCTTCCTTTGCATTAGGACTTGAACTTAAAAAGGATGTCTTCCTCTAGGTTTGCAGGTGATGTTCCCTGACTTTCCATGGGTTTGCCCTCGTATTGGCTATTCCTTGTTGGATAGTTTCATTAGAGGCTGCCTTTTTATTACGTACGTATACGTGTTTGAGGTATGTTGAGCTGACAAGTCCTTCCTCTTTTTTTTTTTTTTTTTTTTTTTTTTTTTGTCATAACCTTCATTCATCATGTATTCGGCGTATGGCCTTAAAGGCGGGATATTTTTCTAGTGCCCCTTTTATCGTGGTTCTCCTCTTGATGGGATGCCAGAGTCAAATGTCTTATCATTTGCAGACAAGGTGGTTGATCGGGATGTGCGTCTAGTATGAGGGTCGATCTTGAAACCTTACTCCCCAAGCTTTTGAGCTCTTCTTTGGTTGATCTTGTAGAACTATTATCCTGTCCTAAGGCTCTTGATAGGAGATGTATCTCATTTTCACACTCTAGTTGTTGCACTATCTCTTTTGCTAATCTTGCATCTCTAGAGTTTCTCTCTTGGTGCATGACTTCAATGACAGGATTTTCTACCGATGTTTATTCTATTAGGACTTGTATCCTTGGTTGCCCTCCTTTCTTGTGAGATGGCGAAGGAGTGTTTATGAACACTCCAATGTGTCGTACTTGGTAGAGGTATGCGCCTAATCCTTATGGCGCTGTCTTGAATCTTCGTGTACCTATATCTGATGGACATGTTATTCATTACATATATAGTACGGAGTCCAAGGATCTCCGGGTTAGGATCATATTTTGAGAACAGAGACATAGTCATCTATCAGATGACATCTTTTCTACGGAGTTAATTTTTACAAGGATAAATGCAAGGAAACTTGTAAGGATACTTGTAAGGATATGTGTTCCATCCTTTTCCTGGTTCATTTGCAGTGCCGTGTCCCTAATGGGTGTGTTGATGTTCCGACCACCTTTACTAGTAGGGGGTCCCTTGGTATTAGGTATGCCTGACTCTTCTCTAGTATCATCAATGGTTGGTCATGGGAGATGTCTGACGGACTCCTTTCATGTACTATGGTTCTCTTCATGTCAAAGTTGGTGATTCCCTCTCTTATGACTAACATATCATTGTGTGGAAATACTATGTTTTCCATATCCCTTTTTAAAAGCTTGATGATGGGTCACCGTTCTTCCTTTGCTAGGCTTGGTGTCCTTGAGGGTTTTTGATGGAAGTGTATTCTGTTATCTTGGATGGGCTTTCTAAGTGTGGTTGTGTCTCCTGGCTATTTTGTGAAATCATAAAGATCCGCTGGAGGTGTTTGCCTTTGATGGTGGGCGTTACCCGTGTGATATGGTTTCCTCCATTTTTGGAGGGATGTGTTCGCGGCTACCCCCTCTTGTGCTAATGGGCGTTTGTGGGGAGGGCATGTTGTGACTGGTGCCCCCCTTGCATACCAATGCCAGATGGGATCCTTTGACGGGCTTGGCCCTAGGATGCTTAGTGGAAGGTTGTAGTAGGGGTAATCCTTTGTGACCTTCATGGTAGTTCCTCTATAGGATGTTGGGAGTGCTCAACTTATTTTTGTAAGTGAACCTTCCATCTTGTGATCTTTCCCAAAAACTTGACCTTATAGGTGTTCTTTGGGATTGAGGAATCTGTTGCTTGTGCATCTCTTGATTGGCGACGGCCTTTTACTGATTCTTCTAGTGGTCCACCTGTGTATATATATATCACGGAGCCCGAAGGCGTCCGGTATGGTCATTCATGGAAAACATGTTGATATCAAGTATCAAAATCTACCCCTTTTAGGGAGTTGACTTGTTATGCAGTTAAATTAAATAAGAGGATATGGGAAGGATATGGGAGTGGGGGTGTATCCTTCATGTATGCTATGTGCGATCTCACTCTACTATGTCTCTCCATGAGGCTTCCCATTGTAGTAGCTATGTGCTGACGTGGTGTGGTACTCTATGAGTCCCCTGTTCAAATCCTTGTCTTTTCAACTCCTCCTCTGTCCTAGGAGGACGTGTGCCAAGGGTTGTCATGCACAAGGGGTTTGGACCTGTCGTGCTGTATCATGGGTAGGTGGTTGCTTTATTGTGTTGTTGGGACTATGTCCCTCCCTTTGAGCTTTCCTTGGTATGTCCCTTAGGCATGTCTGTGGTGATACGGACTGTATGTGTACATTGCCATGGTTGATGTTGGAACTCCTATATCCTTGTTGGTCTGTCATGTATGTCTTCCCTTAGTGCGGTGTATGTCCCTGTTGGGGTACTTGGTGGAATTCTTGCCTCCTTTGAGGTCTTGGCTGTCTGTCTGCCCCCCAGTGGGGTGTAGGCCCTGGCGTCCTGTTGTGTCTGTTGTTGCCTAGGAGGCAAAAATTGCTGCCTTCCCTCTGGGGGTGGCTCTTGATAATTTCTTCTTTGTTCTTCTCGCTGCCCTGCTCTAGGGTGCGAGTCGTGTTCTTCTTCTGGGACTTGTTCTTCCTCATGAACTTCTTCTTCTTCATGCTGGTGTTGCCTTCTCTGCCTGTTCCTCAGGGTCTCTATATGGGCTAGCAGCTCATCCAATGCGTTCATCAACCTCGGAGTCACTGTCCGTGCTCCTTGCGAGTATGTGGGCCTTATGTTGGTTGTGTGGGCACGATTGTCGTTCCTTTGAGTCATTATTTCATATGGATACCCTTGAGGTTGTGCCTCATAGTAGTACCCCTGTGGAGGTGCCGTGTATTGGGATGGCACTCCTTGTTGTCCCCCTGTCCCTGTGGCCTCCTAGTCAATGGAGTTGGAGCTGTGGAAGCCTCCTCCCTGCTTGTTAGGCTGGGGTGCCTGTGGGGCTATCTGAGGCTCTGGTGTGCAGGCTGTTTCTCTGGGTTAGGCTGCCTTGCTGGAGGTATAGGATGTCTTTCTTGCCTATTGCCCCCAGGTGGGCGATTATCTCTAGACACTAAGTTGTTCGTCTTCGCTCTCGTGATTGTCAGGCTTTCTGTTCGAAGCCCACGGACGGCGCCAAGTGTTAGGTTATAAAGTCTAGGTCAACGGGTCGTCAATCTAGAATTTATCTCCCACTAATGAAATGTCGGGTTCAGTTCTCCTAGGACTAGTCGTTCTGATCCATGCCCTTATACTCCCTTGGGGTAGTCGTTCTGATCCATGCCCTTCTCTTCTCTCCTTCTGACCTCCTTTCCTTCTCTCCTTCTGACCTCCTTTCCTTCTCTCCTTTTGACCTCCTGAGGCTTGTACTTCTTACCCCTGGGGCTTGTCCTACTGCTCTACGCTCTTCTGCTTCCTTGGTTCTCTTCTCCTTGCCACCCTGCAAGAGGGGCAATACCAGGCACAGAGGGGGGGGGTGCCTGATGAACCCTCTCCGATGCCTAAGTCAGTACGGTTTTAGAGAGATAAAGCTAGAGAGATGTCAGAGCAAAATTGTGCAACTTGTCAAGATGATCAAATGAGTTGTGAAGGTGGGGTATTTATAGGCAACGGTGTCATTAAGGTGGCTTAATGACATCGTTAGCCTTTAAACACAATTAATTAACCTTTAAGCACATAATTAAGACCTTAGGATTCGGAGAAGGTAGGCGGAGTGGACCGAGTGTGGGAGTCTGAATGTTTGCCCATGTTACCAAAAGGGGTCTGAATTGAAAAAACGTATTATTAAGGGCCTGAATTTTGAGTTTTGTGTTTTTTCAAGTCTCCGTCCAAATTTTCTGTTAAATCTAACAGAACCACGTGAAAAGACAAAAATACCCTTTTGTAATTATTATACAATTTATCAATTTAATTAATAAAATGTGAAATGTCTAAAATACCCTTACACACTAATTATGCCCTTAAGGCCACAACGCTCCGGTCACCGCCCGGCGACCACCACCCGGCTCCGGCGACCACCACCGGCCTCCAGCGACCACCACCGACCTCCGGCGACGACCGAAAAGCTCCGATCGGAGCCAAAAAAGCTCCGGTCGGAGCCACAGAGCTCCGATCGAAGCTCTGTGGCTCCGATTGGGGCCACAAAGCTCCGATCGGGGCCACAGAGCTCCAGATCGGAGCTTTGTGGCTTCCGATCGGAGCCACAGGGCTCCAGATCAGAGCCACAGGGCTCCAGATCGGAGCCACAAGGCTCCAGATCGGAGCTCTGTGGCTCCCGATCGGAGCCACAGGGCTCCAGATCGGAGCTCTGTGGCTCCGACCGGAGCTCCAAAGCTCCGATCAGAGCTTTTTTGGCTCCGATCGGAGCTTTTCGGTCGTCGTCGGAGGTCGCCGGAGGCCGGTGATGGTCGCCGGAGGTCGGTGGTGGTCGCCGGAGGTCGGTGGTGGTCGCCGGAGGTCGGTGGTGGTCGCCGGAGTCGGGGTGGTGGTGGTCGCCGGATTCGGGGTGGTGGTGGTCGCCGGAGCTGTGGTGGCTTAAAGGGTATTTTCGTCATTTTAGGTCAAACATATGAGAGACACACTTTGGTCAAAGGGCAGTGTTAGGTTATAAAGTCTAGGTCAACGGGTCGTCAATCTAGAATTTATCTCCCACTAATGAAATGTCGGGTTCAGTTCTCCTAGGACTAGTCGTTCTGATCCATGCCCTTA
The DNA here is from genome assembly GCA_036873135.1 of Clarkia xantiana subsp. parviflora. Classification (NCBI taxonomy): domain Eukaryota; kingdom Viridiplantae; phylum Streptophyta; class Magnoliopsida; order Myrtales; family Onagraceae; genus Clarkia; species Clarkia xantiana. Next base: position 31,196,561 of record JAPTYO010000004.1, read on the forward strand.
TACTCCCTTGGGGTAGTCGTTCTGATCCATGCCCTTCTCTTCTCTCCTTCTGACCTCCTTTCCTTCTCTCCTTCTGACCTCCTTTCCTTCTCTCCTTTTGACCTCCTGAGGCTTGTACTTCTTACCCCTGGGGCTTGTCCTACTGCTCTATGCTCTTCTGCTTCCTTGGTTCTCTTCTCCTTGCCACCCTGCAAGAGGGGCAATACCAGGCACAGAGGGGGGGTGGTGCCTGATGAACCCTCTCTGATGCCTAAGTCAGTACGGTTTTAGAGAGATAAAGCTAGAGAGATGTCAGAGCAAAATTGTGCAACTTGTCAAGATGATCAAATGAGTTGTGAAGGTGGGGTATTTATAGGCAACGGTGTCATTAAGGTGGCTTAATGACATCGTTAGCCTTTAAACACAATTAATTAACCTTTAAGCACATAATTAAGACCTTAGGATTCGGAGGAGGTAGGCGGAGTGGACCGAGCATGGGAGTCCGAAGGTGGTGTCGGGGCCCTTGGGGGGGAGAAATCCGACCTCCAAGGGTAGGGGTTGGGTGAGGGCACCCAACCCCTCCTAGGGAGGGTGGGGTTGGGTGAGGGCACCCAACTAGGGATGGCAACGGGTCACGGGTACCCGCCGACCCGCGGGTACCCGACCCGACTTTGACCCGAGGACCCGCCGACCCGTGACCCGCGGGGCGGGTTCGGGTTTGGGTTCACGCCGACCCGCCGACCCGACCCGACCCGACCTTTCATTGTACATATATATTTAATATATGTATATTATATAAAACTATACGGGTAATATAACACATAGTCAAAATAACAATTATTCTAATGAATGGGGTGATTTATATTTGGATTATGAGTTAATTTAATAATTTATGATTTAAATTTGAAGTTGAATTTGGATACGGTAACATAGAATTTAGAATTTAAGATTTAAAATGATAAATTATACCTAACACGGGTCGACCCGCGGGTCGACCCGACCCGACCCGAAAGTGCATGGGACGGGTCCGGGTCGACCATATTGACCCGCGGGGCGGGTCCGGGTCCGGCGATACCCGCCCCGACCCGCCCCATTGACATCCCTACACCCAACCCCTCCTAGGGAGGGTGGGGTTGGCCAACCCCATCCCTCCTAGGAGGGATCGGGTTGGCCGACCCGATCTCTCCTAGGAGAGATCGGGTTGGTCCACCCGATCTCCCCTAGGGGAGATCGGGTCGGCTGACCCGATCTCCCCTAGGGGAGGTCGGGTGTGGCCACCCAACCTCACCTAGGTGAGTTCGTCTCTGCCGGCGGGCGCTTCGGCCCCGTCCGAGCCGTCGATGTTCTCGCGAAGTGTCCGAGTTGAAGTTTCGATTTACAAACGTTAATGGGACGATAAAAATACAACGGTTCGGAAGTCAACGGGTTCAAATTGGGCGTATATCCATCAGGCATTTTCGGGTTTTCAAATTATTTTTGGTCACATGCCAAGCATGTGACCACTTTCCGTCACTTTTAACAGAAAAAATAGACGGAGACCTCACTTATACACAAAACTCAAAATTCAGGCCCTAAATAATACGTTTTTTCAATTCCGACCCCTTTTGGCAACATGGGCAAACATTCAGGCCCCTATTATGTTCTTAAACCTTATATTAAATCCTTAAAAGAGATAGTTGAATCGTGAATGATAAGCCTAGGGCTGGCAATTTGTGACACGACACGATAGCACGACACGAACACGCACGGAAAAAACCGTGTTCGTGCTAGCATATAGTAGAACGATAACATGATAGCACGAATACGATTAACACGATATAACTTCCGTGTCGTGTTCGTGTTTGAGTATCATAACATGACACGCACGATAGCACGATAGAGTTGTGCTACTAAGACTAATTCTTAAGTATTTTTTTAAACAAATCTTATTTATTACCTTTAAAAACTTCAGTTAGTGATTTAATTTTTAGTGTTTTATACTCTATATTATTAACTTATGAATATTGACATACTAATCATAGTTTTTTTATATATAAAGTTTATTATTTTGTTTTTTTGCTTAAAGATCTCGTTTCGAGATGTACAACTATATATCCTTACACAACACGATAGCACGACACGAACACGCACGAAATTATCTGTGCCGTGTTCGTGTTTGTAAAACGTGGCACGATAAGCTTACCGTGCGTGTTCGTGTTCAGTAAGTTTAGCACGACACGATTATTGACACGCACGATAGCACGAATTGCCACCCCTAGATAAGCCAGCTCTTCATGAGGTGGAGTGAATGACATTCTTCTATGTGCCATTAAAGTAAATGGCCCACCAATTTCTATTTTTCCTCAGTTCCGTGGAATACGAACAGCAGCTCTTCAATATCGAAGCGTCATGACGCTGCATTTAAGAGCACTTCCAATAGCAATAGCAAGGAGAAATTATTGATTACTACGGAGCCAACAGCTGTCTCCTACATGGTACCACTTCAGCCAATTACATTGCGACACGTGTTACAAAGTACATGACACATTGACAAGTGTGTCAGGTACTTTGTAACACGTGTCGCAATGTAATTGGCTGAAGTGGTACCATGTAGGAGCCAGCTGTTGCTTCGGTGGTACTCAATAATTTCTCCAATAGCAAGTGCCTAGTGCCTCCACGTCATCAACCACGTCACTGCCAACTCATCAAAGTGGCACTGCTACAGTATTTGCTACAGTAAATGGCACTGTAAAATTGGCACTCTCTCCAATAGTGGAGGCCAAGTTCCATTTCTACATTGGGACCCACATAATTTCATAATTCAAATATAATTTTTGCATTATATATAAATTATATATCATTATATATAAATTATATATTCATATTTTTTTACAAATACGGACATGAATAAATAATGAGATTCAAGTATTATATGTTTTAATTAAAAAAAATAGGGAAAATATATACAAAATTATAAAAATGTAATTGAATTTTTTAATAAAAATTTACATTTTTTGAGTTAGTCAAAATTTATCAATTGTGAATCAATTATCTGGATTCCACTTTTGACCGGCGTATGTTGTTATTCTGAAATTTGAAAATCGACGTCTTTAGTGTAATAGTTCTATTATTTACGTACTATAATTTATTTTTTAAAAAACAATTACGTTTCTTTTGTAATTAAAAATGATAAAAACATTATGAATATAACATAAAAATGAGCACATTATTTTTATAAATAATGATTGCAATAATTTAAAAGTTACATTACAATAAATATAAAAACAATAAATTAAAGTTGTCAACTAAAATAAATAAATAATTATATATATTTGAGATTACATAGAATTGTCACAAACATTACTAAATTGCCAGAGATGTTCGACCAAGTCCTGTTGTAATTTTTTATGTTTCTCTTTATCGCGTAACTGGATATTATTTTCGATATACGTTTGATACGAGACCGGAGGCCTCGTGCTCACTTCTGGCAAAGATATGCCTTCAGCAATATCATCATAATTGAACACTTCTTCGAAATTTCCATCATAATCGGTTTTTTATTTTTTATTTTTTTTTAATTAGGGTAATTTTGTATAGGAAAATAGGTCTGACCAGTTTTGAACCGAACCAAACTTTTTTTACAGTTCCAGTCCAAAATCGGTCCAGGATTTTTAGTGCTAATTTCAAATTCAGTCCAGACCGGACCATACTGTTTTAATTAGTACCAATCAAGTTCGGAACATATTCGGGCCCGACCGGTTCGTGCATATCCGTAGTTCTCTATTGTCAATTCATTGCAATAATTATACGTTACTTGACCAAGGTAAAATTACTATTAGGTGCAGTCCCCATGCGGCATGCAAAATGATTGATAAGTATAATTGTTGATATAATAACATTGATCAATCAAATTCATTGAATCTATTATTTCACCAAAATCAGTGTATAATTGTTATACGTTGATTGACTTATCTTAATTCAACATCATCAACATATTCACGTTTATGTTCATCCATGATCATATTAGTAAATCGATTATTGCATTAATCATGTGTTTTTATATATGATTTCCAATATATGTAAATTAGAAATATTATATATACATCATTCTAAAAGTATAATTTTTATAATAATTTATCGTAAAAGATATATTTCTTTCATAATATAATATAATATAATATAATATAATATAATATAATATAATATAATATAATATAATACGTAAAATATATAAAAATATATATGCATTAAAATAATATAATATTTTTAGTAATTATTTTCCATATTTAATAATTTGATATGTTATACTATTTCAAAATTTGGAATTAACGGTTATTCAACATGGTAACATATAAACAAATTAGATATGGAAATTTCGAAATTAATTCAAAGTTAAAAAGTAGTAATTTTGGTTCGTGTCGTTATTGATGTTACATAATATTCAAAATGACTGATTACGACTCTTGTCTATCTGATTTAGCGTAACCGAATATATATACAATCAAAGAGATGAGCAACACAATCGAATAAAATAATATTAAAAAGTTGGCACCGACATGAACAGTAACTTGGGAGTTCCTACTAGGCACTGTCCCACTTCACTATTCACTCAATAATGACAAAACAGTAATATTAGTAATCCTAGTCACGCCTAGTCAGCGTCCAGTGGCAAAAATTGGAACTAGTCACTCCCATTTTGGAACAAGGCACTCCTATTGAAAATGCAAGTACCTATTTAGTCATTACCAGTAGGGACCAACAATAAATGGCACTAGTCACTCTCTACAATAATAAATTTAGAACATGGAACTAGGCACTACTATTGGAAGTGCTCTGAGGGAGCTCCAGGAACGAAGGCTACAATCAATATACTTCTTCAATTCGTATATAAATACTAGACATGTCAAACAAAACAACCTGAAAATCGAAACGAGAGTAGATGTAATGGACTCGGAGATTCAAAGAGATTCTGTGGCAGAACCTAATCAAGAACCAAACTTAGTCAATTTTGATCATTCAGAAGATTCTCAGCAGCTTGATGACATAACAGGTAATCACATCTTACATTCGTCATCTTCTTCGGTTTCTTGAATCATCAAGATGAAGTTTTGAGATTAGGGCCTGACAAATTTTATATTTTTTTCTTTTTTTAGAGAGGTTCAAAGTGGTTAAAACAATCGGATGCCTTAAATATAAGTCGACGAATTTCAACGATTAACAGAAAAATAAACCATGTGAGGAGGCGAACAGAGTACCAAATCTGACAATCAAAGAAGCTGGATTTGTAAGTTTTACAAACCCTAATTGCCAGGATCTTGATCATGCTTTATGTGGATTAAAGTATAGTGACGAATGACTTACCTGGTCTTGATCTCAATTCCTCCGATCTTCCTAGACTGTCAATTCGCTTCTATGTAGAACGGTTCTACTTCTCTCCCTTGTCCATCCTTCTGTCAGAGACAAGTTGATGGAGAACTGCTCTTTCTCTCTGTGTCAATAACTGGCAGGGAGAGAGGACTCTTTATAATATTAACCTTTAATCTGGTACGTCCATCAAGTAACCAATTGAACGGTCTAGATTAAATCATACCATAAAGATATATATTGATATAATATATAATATAATACATTATTCAATATATCTATATTCATTAATATTATCTGACCACATAATTAGAATATATATTGTAACATTAAATATATATTCTTACATTCTCCCACTTGGCCAGATAATCACATAAGTCTTACATCTTTATGGAATAACATAAGGCGCGCGCGTAAAATCTAATCTTTCCGTTCATCATAATCACTTACATTCAATAATCTGTAAATGCGGGTTATGGCGGTCATACACTTATTTAAGCAGCATATTCCCTTCCATATACCACGACAATCACATCTTATCAAACATAAGCCTGTAAGCAATATATATAAACACATTAGGGTCCGAGTAAGGCTTTGCATAAGATTTTCCCGTTATCATAAACTTTATGTGTACACAATCATAATTAACAGGAAAACATTGGAGTCAGAAATATATCATTGAGCTCAGAGTGTCAAACATCATCATCATCAACTTTACAACTAAAACCTATTATTTGCATGCTTATTTAATGTCATTAGTTGTAAACATTCATTTAAATACATCATTGTCAGCTTGGCCATTATGCTGACAGACACTCTAGTTTCTGAACTTTCTTCTTAACGACAATAAACTTTCATTCCATAAGTTTGCACCTTTAATGCTTGTCGTTTTGACGAAGAAATAACTGTGGCGTTATTACGATAAATTTTCCAGCGACTTGGTAACGGTGTCGACAACCTCAAGCCCTGAAATAAGTCCCACAGTTCTTAATGCATGATAAACATGCTAAAGCCTTACTTTACATTATTGATAACGACAAATTACTACTTTTCTGTAATATTGCTCCAACACATAAAAGGAACAATTAATTAAGAGTGGGCTTTCAACTGTCAAGATATCCCTTAAATCTGAATCTACATGAACATAAATGCATTCACATGTTCTTGTAGGTGCATTAGGACTTTATTTGCAGCATTCGAGAACTATACTCCCTCTTTAAGATCATTTCAATGTGAGCTTTCTGAGACAATCCAACTGTAATTGTGAACTAGATTAAAATTTTAATTTAATCTTAGTCACATAAATTGTCTCTCACATTAACTTTCATCTTAACTTCAGAGAGTACATAATCATTTAAATGTGAGCAAGATGTAATCAATTATACAGGTAAAATATCTGCGTACTCCCACTAATCTTATTGTTCATACAACAGTAAAGTAACTTAATAAACCATTCGTGGGAACATCAATTTTATCATATAAATTGATTTCTAAAATGACAATTCATTAATTGAGAAATATAAAATTCGTAACATAATATATTGTGGGAATGAAACAAAAAAATATTTACTAGTATCTGAATCCTACAAGTAAACCAACTTCCAGAATAACAAGTTTTCCTAATGTTATTCTAAATGATTTGACTTTATCAGATGATTATACTTTTCTTTCTTTATAAAGTATCATGTATTTCGAACATTATCTCTTATGTTGAAATTTTCATTCAACTGATGGAACTATATTCCAATCCATGTGAATAATGTATTCATACAGATAGACAATGTCTATCATTTACCATAATATCCACATCTTATTATTCAGACACTCCCACTAATTTCATTATTCTTAAGATTAACAAAACTGGTTTCTACAATTTTCGGACTTCAGTTAAGAAAATAAGTCTTTATATATACCCTTTGGATCTTTTAATGTTACTCCAGAGTAAACATTTCATTCAAGAATCCATTATTTGATGTGGATCATAAATATTTACTTTAACTTTATTAGACAACCTCAAACATAGCGGTGTCTTAACCAAGCTCCCTTCCAACGCACATATCAATAAAAGGTTGGAACTGCCTTTATGGGATCTCAGACTTAACTCATACATCCACAACTTAATGTCATTAATGGGTAAAGAAGATTTACTTGTCTAACTCTTAACTGTAACTTTCAAGTCCGATTATATTTCCCACAATACTATTTTCATAAATGTATGACATGTTCTTTTAAGAAGGCTTATTAATGAACTAAAAGTCATATCATATTTTTATACATTTCTCATGAAAGTCACCATACATAAGGACATTATAAGTTTTCACGTTTCTATCTAATTGCTTACTTTCCATCAAGAAAAAACACTCAGCTAATAGATATGTCATACATGAATAACATTAATAAGCGTGACTAACTAATTTTCTTCATTAACTCTTAATACGGAAAAATAAACATAAATTCATAAGTTCAAGAAGATATACAAATTATCCCCCTATTCTTGACACTTATTAATTTTCCGCATAATAATCATGCAATAAGCGAGATATACAAAATATTACATTTTATTCATGTATGAAAAACAATTGCACTAACCTTTTAGCAGCACTCCTTTATGCATGGTTGACATGTGAGATCCTTATTCTTCATAAACATACGAGCTAACTCAATATCACTTAATGAACACTTTAAAGTGCTTTCATAAATATTGAGTTATCTCTAGTCATCCTTAAGGTCTTTAATCTTGCTCCATAAATTAGCCAACTCAAACTTCTACATTCTATACAACTCAAAACTTAATGGTTGTAAGTTTGTACATACGAGTGACTTATTACATAATTTGTTCTTTCATCCACAAAACTTCATAATTTTCTTTATTTATTGTTTGTGGAATAAACCAAATTATTCGCATTAACTTAAGATTTACTCTGTTATATCGTGTTTATACTTTATGATTTGACTTTCTACTTAAGTTGTGTACCTGTAAGGATACTATTTAATTGTGTTATGTCAGGACCTAGTAACTTTAGAGGAACCTGATTTACACAGTTTTGAAAGTCAAACCTATTAAACACAATAACAGAACATACATGCGAATTAACTATAATAGCTGCAAATTACATACTTGTCAATCTATAAAATAAACTAATATAGAATCAACTAATCATTCAGAGTATATCATAATCGACCTTTGGGCAACAACTATAATATACTATCATTAAGTAAATGCCAATTAGTAAATGAACTATTATAGATTCAGATAATCAATAAGAGTATATCATAGTCGACCTTTGGGCAACTACTACAATACACTAATCTTAATTAAATGCCATAACATTATTTGGAAATCATCAAAGTATACTATAACCGACATTTGGGCAACGACTATAACACACAAATCTTAATTAAATTCCATAGCATTATTGGACAATTAAATAAAATCTTCGGTTAAATATACAAGTTATCTTTGGATATACAAATATATAGAACCAAAATATCCTAATTATCCCATCATGTTTACAAGTTATAGAAAGCGATTCACCTTTGGGTAAATCCTAAAATTCTAGTAACAAGCAAACGTCAATTTATCCAATCATGTATACAGTAATAGGCATTTCATTATTATCATGGATAAATGACAATTGTATTATATGCATGAAACAAATAAACATTCTAGATTAGCCACTTTGGTGACAATAATCTACTTAAAATATAAGTTCATGCATATAGTTATTGATCTTTCTTTAGACATTACTATTGTATTATACGCATGAAGCAAATACACATTCTAGATTAGCCACTTTGGTGACAATAGTCTACTTAAAATATATGTTCATGCATATAATAATTGATTTTCTTTAGGCATGATAACACATTCTAGTTCTGTCACTTTGGTGACTAGAAACTAACCATAAAGTCATGTTGATAGTAATGTCTCATTAAACCATAACCTTATCATTCTAGTTCAATCATTTTGGTGATTAGAAACTAACTATAAAGTCATGATGACCGTAAATGCCTCATTCATGCATAACATTATCATTCTAGTTCAATCACTTTGGTGATTAGAAACTAGCCATAAAGTCATGCATGTAGGCTTTAAAGTAATATTTCAATAACTAATTATAACCCAACGTAATTGTTATCATCATAGGATTGAAACATCACTAGAAAACAGTAGGTTTGGCTAAAATAAAATATATTTTTTAACCATTAAAGTTAATGGTTTTACACCATAAAAAACTATAATTTTCCTTAATGAGTAGCAGAATCAATTAACAAGGAAACTAAATCAAGTAATCTTTCATGCAATAGCCATTTTCATGCTTAATTCAAACTTGCTAAATCCTTCAATATTGAAACATAATCAACCCTTAATTTCTAATTAGAATCACATGATCCAATATGTCATTCATTCACCACTCATGCATAAATAATAACATCATCATGATTTAGAATCCATAAACACATGCATATGAGTCTCAATTGACTACCATAATCACACTCCAAATTCATCATTTAGGTGTATATCCATATTATTATAAGCATGCGATTCTAATCACCCTTAAGGCACGTAATGAACGAAATAGGTAAACTCTAATTTGATCACTTTAGGAACCACTATCAAGATACTATACATGCTAGTACGTGTTGTTCTTAAACTGATCTAGCATACTATCATCATGAGTTGTATAAAAGAGGGAGAGTATACATACGTGAAATTCTGAAAGCCCTCCACTTAGCGGATTCGCAGATACGTGATCATTTTCATCCACGTGATGTCCTTGTAAAGTCAGTTATAATGTAGAGGATTTATCACATATTACATGGTGGATTCATAACCGTAGTAATCTATCTCTTCTCCCGGATCGAACCACTCGGGAGACAAATCGAGATGCAACTCCTCGCTCTCCCAAATGACTCATGTCATCGAGAAGCATAATGAGATGAAGACAATAATTCCATTATCAGAAATTTGATTAAACAATTCCAAATCAACAAAACCAATTTCATTAGGTGATAAATCAAATTCCTTCAATTGCTAACCAAATTCCATGAATAACAATTCCATCCGCTAACAATCATGCCATCAGTATGCAATCATCATATCATTATATATATATATATATATATATATATATATATATATATATTGAAGCAATTCGTAATCTATAGCGAAGGAATTGCATGTATTCAATTATCCTCATATCAGAACACAACGAAGGAATTAAAACAAATCATGATACAGGTGGCAATTAGCATGCGTGAGAATAGCATCAAGTTGCTAGTGGGATATAATCTGATATCCATGAGAAAGCTAGCCACCAATCAACACAATTCAATCCACAATTATTAAACAATTCAAAATTCATACGTACACCAATTCGTTTAGGAAATTGATACTAAAACGGAGATCGAATTCAAAGCCCAGGCCAGGAACAAATTTACGACGGTCGGTTCCTTACTAATTAAATATATCGCCGCAGTTATCAATTACTTAAACACAGTAATTCCAACATAAATCATGATCAACAACTCAGACTCTGATACCACATGTAATTTTTACAAACCCTAATTGCCAGGATCTTGATCATGCTTTATGTGGATTAAAGTATAGTGACGAATGACTTACCTGGTCTTGATCTCAATTCCTCCGATCTTCCTAGACTGTCAATTCGCTTCTATGTAGAACGGTTCTACTTCTCTCCCTTGTCCATCCTTCTGTCAGAGACAAGTTGATGGAGAACTGCTCTTTCTCTCTGTGTCAATAACTGGCAGGGAGAGAGGACCGTTTACAATATTAAACCTTTAATCTGGTACGTCCATCAAGTAACCAATTGAACGGTCTAGATTAAATCATACCATAAAGATATATATTGATATAATATAATATAATACATTATTCAATATATCTATATTCATTAATATTATCTGGCCACATAATTAGAATACATATTGTAACATTAAATATATATTCTTACAGATTGTCCCTTGCAACTCCATTCGGCCGGAGGTGGAGGTGGAGGCGGAGTGACTTGCATGCATCGAACACGGGCGATTTGTAGAGGAGGTCGCAGTGGGAGGAACAAATCTGAAAGTTATACACCGGCTGTTGCATGTACACTCGGCCGTATTCGGCCGCGGCCGAAGGTGGAGGTTGAAGCGGAGCTGTCAGGAGGTGGAAACGGCTAAAGATGTAGTAGGGTTCTAGCTTGAAGTTGGTGAGATCGCCGGTTGGAGGTGGCGGTCAGGGCGGAGTGGTTGGATGCGGCGGCGCTGGAACGCTGAACGTGGTCTTTAGTCTTGGTGTGTGAGATGAATGAGATGCGATTGGGATGAGAGATTTCTAGAAAAAGTTGTTTGGGATTGTGGTTTGAAAGAGAATGGCTACGTAGGTGCTAGGTTTTTTTTTTTTTTTTTTTTTTTGGCCAAGGTAGGTGCTAGGTTTGCTAGGTTTATATTTAATTGAAATATACTGAGGCTATGATTTGGGCTTAATTATGATTAAGCCCAAATAACCGTTTTTGTTACAAGTTCTTTAGGCATGCTATAATATACTAGCCACTAATCCCGCGCACCGCGCGGGAAAAAATTTCAAATAAAACTAAAACTGAAAAAAGTATCTTAATTTATTGAATATGCAACCGTTTTTTTTTTATTTAATACATTTTTAATAAATATTTATTAATATTAATGCATTAAATATATTGACACTGATTGTTGTGAATACGTATGAAATAAATACATGTTGTTTAAGCAATTGACTGTTATCTTTAATAAATAAATTTTCTATGACTTAAAAGTACCAAACATCAACTAATTGTTTTAGTTCATTATTCTTTGAACAATTAGTAACATATCTAAATAACATAATAGAATCAAATATAATAATAATAACGCTACCAAAAAGGCAAATAAGACATTAGAAACAAACTGATATAAGGAAAAAATAATCTTGTAGTAGATTCAGTAGGAATGAGTTGATCGCCAAGGTCATACAATTTAATTTCTAACGTATTATTTAAATGACATGTTGATGTAATTTATATAAAATTTGATGTAAAGTTTGGATATGGAAAAAAAAAAGCGCCTATAAGAAAATCAAACAAATTATAAAATAAGATCAAAGATAATAAATTTATAATAATAAATAAAAATAATAATATGTAATTTAATTTAAGGTTATATAGTAATAGTAGTATAGGTAGATATAAAAATAAATGATAAGAATAAAAGTTATAATAATATTATTATGAATATAATTATTATTTAATAAGTATATCCATGCATGTAGTTATATCCTGAAAAACTGCTTCACAATAAGTTTTTATTAACGGTGAATCCATATATGACTTTTCTAATTGCACTCGGAGATTTTTCATCTGAGTGACCCGAAACAAAAAATTCAATTTAGAAGGACTAAACAATAAAATAAAAATATTTACCTCTTTAATTCAAACTATACTACGATACTAATAGACTATCATACTTTCTAAAAGATTCTATCATTTTAATCATTTATTCTTTCAATCCTCACCTGCACGTGTCAAATATGACATAATTACTTTGTCGAGTGAAGTCGTCCTCTTAAGTCTTAAGTCAATCACCACCATGCATTTCAAATTTTCATATATGTATGTATTGATGTATATTATTCAATATTAATATGGTAATTTCAAATTTTGTGGATTGTATCTAACTCAAAACGTACATGATCGTGGCAAAAAAAAAATGTAGCAACAATGTCTGAAAAAATGAGTGTAGATCGCTCGGCCAGAGCATATCTTTGTGTTAAATATTGACTCTCTTCATTCGTAAAAAGACAATAAAAGTTTACTATCTTATATATTTTAACTAAAATTGATTAAGTCAGTTATAAAAAAATAGGAGAACAATCAAAAAGTAATATGTAGATACACATAGACAGTTTTATTTATACATTGTGTTCTTCAATTGCTATGTTATCATAAAATATCACATGAGGAGGATAAGGTCAATAGTCGATGTTATTTTGAAAATCACCAAATAACAACTTCTTCACTGTGTTGGATATCAATCCATGTGTCCCAATCCAACAACGGAGGCGATTAACACTTATGGTCAGGCTCTAGTGATACTACTCATAATTTCAACTCACCAGACATAATGCGTGGCCTTCCATGCATAATTCAACTCCATTGGCGACAGTGCAGATACTTAGTAGCTCGTAGATCCGGAACCCCGTTTCACTTTTAGTCCTGAACTGTGAACTGACTAAACGTAGGTGAGACGGTATCATTAAATTGCTACGACGTTCAAATACATTAATATACAAATATATGTGTCAGTCTGTGTGTGAGGGTCATATAATTGTCACATGAGTAACATACCCTTAGCTCCAATGAGTTTAGCTGCATGCATCCATTAAAATCTATCGTCGATAAAAAAAACAAGTTCATGTCGGTGTTTTTTAATATACTTGAAATCATCAAAAATTCCAATGCATTGCAAGATAACATTACTCTCTACTAAGAGTACAATCCAACAGACTGAGAATTATGTTTGTACAATCCACTGGGAGTACTCACGATAGACAAACTTCTTAATTGCTCAACTGACATCTTCATCAAATTTTCTGATAACAAAAAGACAATTTGTATCAATCACAAAAGAGATAATTTTATGTATGTAATTTTATTTCGTTTCTATATATGTAATATAAACATTTAAAAAGAAAAAAAAAATATCAATAGCTATAGCTATTTAAAAAAATCGGCCAAAAAATAGCTATTTTTTATGTATTAGTTTTTCTTTTGGAAACTAAATGTGTCGGTATTTAGTACTTACTTTTTTCAGTGCTTAAAATTAAGGTTAGCATATAAATTTTATATTTTAACAATTCATGTGCTAAAGTAAGTATTATAGATATTATAATTTATAGTATAGTCAAATAAAAAATATTACAATATATTATATATAACTTATCTTTTGTGGCAAAATTAATAGTAGCAAGCACATATATAAATAAATATAGTTCAAAAGAATTAATAAAAATTACATAATTTCGAACTTGTACGATCAATAGAAAATAAACTTACACTGCAATGAATTGAAATATAATTTGTTAAATTATATCAGAAATTCAGCTATAAAGTCTTAAATAAAGAGAAGTAAATGATGCCCATTAATCTGTGTAGTTGAATTTTCAGTCAAGTTAAATTAGATTTTGAAAATATTGAAAGCTTACCGGAAGTTAATAAGGATATTGCTTCATTAGACATCTGTAACTTTAAGAGCATCCACGATATTGCTTCATTAGACATCTGTATTCTTTAAAGTTGCCACGTAGACATTTATGTACACTTTAAGTAATACGTAAATTTAAGACACACGTAAAAAATATTTTCTCTGCAATCGTATTACTTAAACATATTCCTTAAATATATTTTATTATTAAATTTTCCAACAACCACCAATAAGATATTAGCATTAATTATAAAATGAATTAATTTATAATAAAAAATTGGTTACGTAATACATAGTGCATTACTTAAATTTAAGGAATGCTTTATGTAAAAACATAAATTTACGTGTGGGTCCCATCTTTAAGGAATCCTATGTAAAACCACTGTAGAGAGTTTTTGTTGCTTTACTTAAATAAACATGTAGGACCCACGTTTACGTATTCTTTACGTAATACCACTATGGATGCTCTAAGGTGTGTTTGATGAAATTCATCACTTTGGAGTTCAACCAATGAGACCTCAAACACTATGCTTCAGCTCTCTTCAGGAGTAATCTATATAATATCAACAACACCAAAACTATTCTTTCACAGTAAGCTTTGAAAATAACACAACCAAACAGCAACAAAATTACTATATTGTAATCCAAACTCGTAAAAATTACATGTTCATAAAATCATAGAATAACTTATTAACAATATATTCTATTGTTGTCCACCAACAAATATAATAAAGATTTTTTTAAAAAAAAAAAGCGTAAACCTTATACAATGTCTTTGTTACTCTAATATTTTTTCTTGTATATATTCATGAACTCTCCTCTATTTATATGCACATTGGATGTCGATGTATATATATTTATTCCATTTATTATCTTTGTATATATTGTACATATTGACTATATATAAACGTTGTTTAATATATAATTAGTATATATTTATAACATATTATAATAGATTAGGCAATTTTAATTAAATAAATTAGTTAATTTTTTGCCCAATTTTAACCCATTAATTAAAAGAGCAAATATATATACTATTACATTTACAATCAGTGTTTAATTTAGCAAATTAGCAAATATGCATAATTTTTTAATGAATGTATATATACATATTTTATTTCTTAAATATTATAAATTTCGTTCGCACCGTGGATTTTCATGAAAAGATGTAAAATGAATATATTTCTTCTGTTTGTTTATACTATATATTTAGAATGTGATGTCTTGTATTTTGTATATACACAATATCTTTTTTAATCTCACTGATAATGTGGAGGACTCAGAAAATTTGTTATTTGAATTCTATATGTTATTAGTATTATTTATTACTTTATTTATTATTATTATTATTATTATTATTATTATTATTATTATTATTATTATTATATATCATGTTGTATCGACATATCTTCACTATCAAGTTGTGCGATGGTTGTTTAGGTCAGAAGAGATCAGCATACGAACTATGAGTGTGCATGCTTGTTATAATATGTATATATAGTATTTTTATGATTTGTTTTTCTCCGAAGTTTAGAATGAAGAAACTAATAAAGATTATATGTAAACATAAAATGTACGATGAAATAATATATTATTCTAAATATATAGTATCAGTGTATACTTAATGAAATCAATATTAATCATTTTAATTTTTTATTAGAAATATATAATTTTCAAAATATATTCTTTATATAATGCTTACGTGGCGGCCTATGGTCTTCCGGTACCAAACTGTATAGATAATGAATTTAAAAGGAAACTTTTAATTAATTTGTTTCTTTAAATTGCGTAGAGACCAAATTAGGAGATAAAAATAATTCTTAATTTTTAACCAATCAATATTATGTATCTAAATTTAGAGAACCCCTATTAAATTCCGATTAAATTAGGAAACAGTGACTGCGTGGACTGTCCACGTGTCGACCAGAGGGCTTCCGGTACCGAATTAATATGATATAGTAGATAATAAAAATAAAATATTATTCATATCTAATATCTTATAGTATGCGGTTATTTAACATACTTTTATTTAAAAATATATATATACTAGCCACTAACCCCGCGCACCGCGTGGGAGAAACTTCCAAATTAAAATAAAATTAAAAAATTAAGTTATTTGAAAATTTTAATGTTACTTTTGGATAAAAAATTAATTAATAATAGTGTATTAATTTAATTAAAGTACTTAATGCTAATTATATATCATTTTGTATAAGATGTATAATTAGTATGATATAAAATTTGCAATTTTAACACCTAGTCATTTTTGTTTGTTGATATTTATTAAGTAATTTTAAGCTTGTTTTTATTTAAATTGGTTAATATGCATCTATTTTTTTCACATATTTCGCTTGAGTAAATGAATAAATTATAATATCAATTTAATTACAAATTATAAACTTAAATTCACGACTATAAAGAATATAATATGCATATACCTATTAACTAAGTTAGAATTACATTTTTTTTACTAAATACTTTAATTAAATTAATACACTATTATATATACTAGAGAATTCATGCACTTGCAACGCACGTGCATCACACTAAATATAAATAATACATAAAAACATCTGATTTAGTAGTATTGTACAAATAATATTATGCATTTTCTTAACAAAATACACCGAACTTTACAAAACTATATATTTGGTGAGAAAAATTATTTAACCAATTGTTGTTTAAGGACACGCCGTGAATAAGAATCTAATGAAAAAAACTATGACATCAGCCCTACTATAATTGGCGGAGCTAAGTGGTTGCCCTTTGAAATGAAATGGAGATTACAAATGTCTAGTACAAAAAAGAATTACAAGTGTAGTACAACAGAATGTGTTTAAAAGACGAATTAGAAGAATTAGTGCTTATTGGAAAAAAAAATATTAGTGCTCCGGAGAGAAATACAAAATGTCTTACATTACAGGTGAATTAGAGGACGAAACTCACTGCATATTCATTGAAACAGATTAATGTAATGGGGGCTGGTAAAGTTGAACCTTTTCTCTTGACAGGAGCTCCCCCGCCCTGTCATTATATTTGACATGAAGATAGAAAGTATAAAATTTCATCTTTAACATGAACATAGACTTGAGGTAGAACTTTAGAGCATATATACACACACACATTCGTACATATACAGATACAACAGATATATAGACAGATGCATACCCAAAAACATAGCGAAGAGTAACATGCAGAATGGCCCAATCTCTCGGAAGGATTAAACCCAGAAACCATTGGGTAAATCCACATTGCTTTCTTCATGGAAGCAGCAGCTTCAGCTACAACATTACTGATAGACCACATTTTATTTGGCTCTCACTTTGTTTCTCTCTCTAAGATTTGCAAAAGAGTCTTTTTCTGCACATGGGCATTGAAGATAGAGATAGAGAGGGTCAAAAGAAGAAATAATTAATGAGGAAACCAAATTCAATACCCATAACAAATTATCATTCACAAGACAGTAGAAAAAGTAACTGATAGTTCCTCTATACCATGAGAGGTTACCCCATTCGCAGGGAAGAAAAAAAAAGGACACATCCTATTCATGGCGACGCTGAGCTACCACAAAACCAAGCTAAAGTCAAGTAGGTGAATAAGGATTACTTGTAATCCTTAAAATATGCTCAGTGCAATACAAACAAAAGAAGTAGATGAGATTCTATAAATTTGAGAGATTGCTTTGGACTGCAAGTCAGATGGATTAACTAAATGGTGGCTTGGTCGATTGGCTTTGTTCCTACATAATGTAACTTTATGAGACAATTTCTGCTTGTTATATAACCTGTTGATCCTAGATAAATTTTTAAATGGGGTCTACTACACCTGTGCAAGATCTCCACTGTAGGTACCACTCTTCAAACTTGTATACAAATTCCAAAGACGTAAACATTTCTACATAGAGTTGTAAGGATTTTATATCTATACTTCTTTGTTTCATCGAATAAGCCACTTTACTTTTTTGAGCATACCCAATACTTTCTTAGTCACACAACATTTAGAGTACCCATTTTCTAAAGAACTATAAGAAATCCACTCCACAGAAGTAACTGAGCCGGTTTTCATCTCCATTAAGAGCTTCTCCATTCCTTCCACATAATCACTTAACCAAATGTTATATATGTAGCTATCTCAATCCATTCAACTTTCTATCATTTCTTCTGTAAAGACACAATAGAGGACAAAACACTAATAAGATCAAACCACTGTATAATTAAGCAACCTTGCTTAATAGAAAACAGAAAATCTAACTAAGATAAACATAGAATCACAACTAACAATGGCTATAACGTGTGTGTTAATCTGTCAACTGGTGGTTTGATTGTCAGTTGTTACTATGCAGAATCTACTTGTCATGATGTTCAAGTAGATATCTTAAAATCACTGGTAAAATATTTTTTAACTAACCAAAACATAATTTCTTTCACTACAACAGAAGAAGTCTTAATGGATGTTTCAAATGAGCTTTGAAAATATGTCAGTTGACTGTATATATTGTACATCCATATTAATCAGATAATTTCAGGAGTTGAACAATTATTTAACTAAAATCGTATGAGCAAACGAAAGAACATGTGTAAAATCTAATTCCAGTGGAATCTACAAACATTGTAGTGTAATGAACCTGAATAAAAATATCCAAAGCTGAGAAAATATTGTTCTGCTAGTATAGAAAAGCAATATAACACCCCTCACATAAAAAATAGTGATAGTGACTATGGAAAGACTTTTGTAAAAAAAACCTATAACAAAAATATTGAATGAACTTAAAATGAGAAGAGGTGTGTAAGAAAAAGATAGAAAATTGGACATACCTTCAGCGCTCTAGTTTGCAGAATTCGGAATTTTGGCAAGCTTAGACAACGCTACTGTGAACAACCTGGTCAATTAATTAGAGAAAACAGACGGTTGAAAGCTTCATCATTGAGTACAGAATTGAGATAGAGATCCATCACAAAGATAGAACGACTTTTAAGTCCAGAGTTTGAACAAAAAAATTGGGGCTTTTGGCGGTGGTCTGTTCAATTCCAGTGAGCACACTGCTGTCACACCGGTCATCGAGACACGTCAGATTCCAACATAGTTGTCTCCTGCAGGATGTCGGGGTATCGTTGGATCTTATACCGGTCATTGAGCGACCATCGAGTTTCTACGAAGAAGTCAGAAGAAAGGCCCTGAGAAGGTCGCCGGATTTTTATGTCGGCCACGAGATATGCTCTGTGAAAAAAAAAGGTTGACATCGAAAGTGGGTTTTGTGGTCCGGTCTGTCCGGATACGGTGACGGATTGATGATGGAGGGTTGGGGAAGTTACTGGAGAGTGGCTGTAATAAATGGGAAGTGGCGTTTCAAAGGAGCCGAGCGAGAGATGGAGTTGAAGTTAGAGGGGTATTTCCGGGTTTTCACTTTTGGACGATTTTTTTGTTGAACTTTGATTTTTTAAATAGAGAGTGATATATATATATTGAATATTGTATTATATAAATAGATAAGTATCTTTGGATGATATTCTTGTTTACTATTTATTTTCGATCTACGTGTAAAAAAAATGTGTATCTTTATTTACAATTTTTATCTGTTTAGTATCTTTTAAGTTTTGAATAAGTTGTTTTTATACATACTTCACCCTAAGCATAGATTCTTTTATTAGTTTTTTTTAGTCTTTTATTCCAAATCACGCGTCTTTCCACTAAGCTCAAACAAATAAGAAAATAATAATAATCAAATTGCACAATCTCTGTAAATGGTAAATATTTAGTTTTCACTGTATATATTAATTTTTTAAATAAAAACTATTATCTTTTATTTCTTTATTTTTGTAGAGGTTAAATTAGAGCTCAAAAAATATTTCTAAAATTAAAGATACTCAATATTTTATATTTAAATTTATACGATTTCTAATTAAATTAAAAAATAATGACTGGACAAAACGCCTACGTTTCAGTTTAATATACTATTATTGATTAGGTGTCGACCACGCACACCGTCCGAGATTAAAAAAGTGTTTGAAGTATTGTTTTCAATTGATGGACGTGTGTGGGTATGATTAGGGATGGCAACGGGGCGGGTCGGGGCGGGTTTTCGCAGCCCCGGACCCGCCCCGCGGGTCGGCCTGGCTGACCCGGCCCCGGCCAAATGGGCCTTCCGGGTCGGGTCGGGTCAACAATCCCGCGGGGCCCCGACCCGCCCCGTCATATGAACAATTTTTTTTTTTTTTTTTTAACTTTTCAATATGAAATACAATTTTTTTTGTCAAAATATTACATTATATATAAATTCAAAACATAAATCTAACATCAATCAAATATAAACAACAAACACATCAAATTCATTACAAATTCAAATCCAAACACCAAATTAACAAATCCTAATAATCTAAATATAAATCTATTTGTAATTTAGTCCATGTTATTTATATAGGTACTATATTAACCATATTTTTTATTAAATGTTAGATCATATTAACATAAAAAAATTAAAAAAAAAATATATTATATATATATGGATTTCGGGGCGGGTCTACGGGGCCCCGGGTCTCTAGACCCGGACCCGCCCCGACCCGAGCCCGACCCGCCCCGGACCCGACCCGTGACCCGCGGGTCGGCGGGTCGACGGGTCAAAACCGGGTCGGGGCCCCGCTGGTCAGCGGGGCCCCGAGACCCGTTGCCATCCCTAGGTATGATGTAGATGTAAAAACAATAAATATAAAAAGTTTAACAATACAAATACAAATAGTAAAAAATTAATAATCTATATAAAAAGTATAGATACAATACTATGGATCATTATAATGTAATTATATGTATTTTACAATCAATACACTAAATTATTACACAAAAACAATTTGAAATATGTTTATATAACTCTAATTAAATAATAACTATTACAAAATATTGACAAATCAACAACATAGAAACCTAACAACCAATTTAGATGGTACGTGAAAATGCAAAATCTGCCATCAAAATTCAAAACACACAAACTTGTTAATACTTAATATAATTTTATAATTAAATTTAAATATTATACATAAAAAGAAACTAAAAAATCTGACAACACCAAATTTAGCTTTTTAAGGTCAACCTCTTCAGCGCTCTAAGTTTTGCAAGTTTCTCAATGCCTTATGCAAGCATTGTGATAATTATTTCATCATCATTACGTTGATAGAGAATATGGTAGTTACGATCTCGAGCAGCTTCGTATGCATTGTTCGAATTCTCTACCATTATCCTTCTCATGGTAATATACTATTAAATATTAAGTACTTGAATGAAGCAAGTTTCAGAAGCTATTCGATTATTAAGAAGAATAACATGGATGATTACTATTTTTGGTAGATGAAATAAAAATAATGAAAGTAAAAGAAAAGAAAAAGGAGAAAAAGAGTTTCTCGGTGGACTTCTTCAAAACCTATCGAAACAATTAAACAATTCTTGTTGATTAAATATGAATAATTAGTTTATACATAAAAGAAATACCTACTATTGATCTCTGGAGAGGTTTAGGAAGGAGTAAGCTTGCGAGGTGGGGACCGGTGGTTACAGAATTTTTTGTTGTGTGCAATGTATATATATATATATAATATTTCTAAACCCTAAACATTCACTTTGTAAATATTCAAGAATATATAGTATATATACTAATTGACGGACAAACAATGGTTTTTATATATTAGTTACTTTATTTATTTATTTATTATATACATGTATTTTTTTCATGTCTAACCTAGTGAACGCAAATTATATATTGTTTATATATATTTCTTTACATATACCAACGTTTTTAATACTATAATATATTATATTGTTTTTAGTAATATATATAGACATATACATACCGTGCTTATATGATATACGCTATTAATGATTTTTAATTTATATATATAGTGCTTATGTGGCGGCTTATAGTCTTCCGGAGCCAAACTGTATAGATTTTCTATTTAAAAGAAAACTTTTAATTAATTTATTTCTTTAAATTGCGTAATGACTAAAATAGGAGATAATAATGCTTCTTAATTTTCAGTCGATCAATGTTATATATCTAAATTTAGAGAACCCCTATTAAATTCTGATTAGATTAGGAGACGGTGACAGGGCTAACAGTCCACGTGTCGGTCAGAGGGCTTCCGATGCCGAATTAATATACTATAGTAGATAAGAATATAATTTATGAGTGGTAATAAAATCAATAAATTAAGTTGACTTATTTTGCTAATAGATTAAATTTTGTTTAGGAAAAAATCTTGAATTTAGAAGTGATTAATTGTAACTTAAGATTCCTAAGATAAAAATATATTATATTTATTTATATTGATTAATCTATATATGGAGGTGAACATTCCATTATATTATCTAAATTCTAGTAGAAACCGTAGATCTAACAACTTTAGAAATTTTATATTGGACAATCCAAATTAAAAAAAATTATAACATGGCAATACAATATGTATTATTATTTGGTGAACGACATTTAGTTATTATGTATATAACTAACCTTTTTTGTTTATTATTATTCTATATATATTTTTTAATATATTAGTGTTTATGGATACTATATATTCACTTATAAATCTAAAACTTTAGAAAAAAAATTTAATAAAATATATTTTCTAAAAAAAATATACATATAAATTGACATTTTTTGTGCAATATATATATGTATTGTAGACTTGTAGTTATAGATAATTGTAATTAAATAATGCTAATATAATATTTGTATATATATTACATAGTTTTTTATTTGATTTATATTTATGCATTATGATTAATTATATACATGTATATTATATATTATTTATTTAATTTATTTAATATTTATATATATTATATTTTCTTTATTATATATTTTCTTATAATATATATTTGTAGAGTTTAATTTGTCTTTAATTTTTTTCAATACGAAAAATACACATATATTTTTATACGGTATATATATACATTATTACAATATGTATATGACATATGTGTATAGTAAAAGAAAATATGTATTGTTCCATTAATTAATAGGGTGAGGATCTATATAACCCGTATGTTATATATATATATATATATATATATATATATATATATATATATATATATATATGTAATAATAATAATAATAATAATAATAATAATAATAATATTGTTTATTTTTTTATAAATGTATTGCTTACGTGGCTAAGCGAGCTATGGTCTTCCGGTACCAAACTGTATAGATTTTGAATTTAAAAGGAAACTTTTAATTAATTTGTTTCTTTAAATTGCATAGAGACCAAAATAGGAGAAAAAATACTTCTTAGTTTTCAATCAATCAATATTATGTATCTAAATTTAGAGAACCCCTATTAAATACCGATTAAATTAGGAAATGCTGACTGGACAAACCGTCCACGTGTCAGTAATTTATTTAATATTTATATATATTATATTTTTTTTATTATATATTTTCTTATAATATATATTTGTAGAGTTTAATTTGTCTTTAATTTTTTTCAATACGAAAAATGCACATATATTTATATACGGTATATATATACATTATTACAATATGTATATGACATATGTGTATATTAAAAGAAAATATGTATTGTTTCCATTAATTAATAGGGTGAGGATCTATATAACCCGTATGTTGTATATATATATATATAATAATAATAATAATAATAATATTGTTTATTTTTCTATAAATGTATTGCTTACGTGGCGAGCTATGGTCTTCCGGTACCAAACTGTATAGATTTTGAATTTAAAAGGAAACTTTTAATTACTTTGTTTCTTTAAATTGCATAGAGACCAAAATAGGAGAAAAAAATACTTCTTAGTTTTCAATCAATCAATATTATGTATCTAAATTTAGAGAACCCCTATTAAATACCGATTAAATTAGGAAATGCTGACTGGACAAACCGTCCACGTGTCAGTAATTTATTTAATATTTATATATATTATATTTTTTATTATATATTTTCTTATAATATATATTTGTAGAGTTTAATTTGTCTTTAATTTTTTTCAATACGAAAAATGCACATATATTTTTATACGGTATATATATACATTATTACAATATGTATATGACATATGTGTATATTAAAAGAAAATATGTATTGTTTCCATTAATTAATAGGGTTAGGATCTATATAACCCGTATGTTATATATATATATATATATAATAATAATAATAATAATAATAATAATATTGCTTATTTTTCTATAAATGTATTGCTTACGTGGCGAGCTATGGTCTTCCGATACCAAACTGTATAGATTTTGAATTTAAAAGGAAACTTTTAATTACTTTGTTTCTTTAAATTGCATAGAGACCAAAATAGGAGAAAAAATACTTCTTAGTTTTCAATCAATCAATATTATGTATCTAAATTTAAAGAACCCCTATTAAATACCGATTAAATTAGGAAATGCTGACTGGACAAACCGTCTACGTGTCAGTCAGAGGGCTTCCGGTACCGAATTAATATAATATAGTAGATATATATAGATATGGGTAGTAAGTAAATACTAAATCTGAATTTTTTATATATATTATAATTATTTTTAATTTTTAAACAAGCATAATATATTTTGACTTAATTTCTCTTTTAAAAAAATATCACTATGCAATATCACAATGTTAAATTGTTGTGATTATGTCTGACAATGTTAAATTGTTGTGATTATGTCTGATTAAGTTGTTTATGAAAATAATAGAGTGATGGCTATTATTTTGTTACTTTAACATAATTAGTAAATTAATTCGCGCGATGCGCGGGAATGGAACCTAGTATGAAAGAAAGCGACTGCAACCAACGTAAGCGTGTATCCGACCCCATATTGGGGTTTCAGAAAAAAAAAAAAAAAAAAAAAAAAAAAAAAAAAAAGCGAACATGTAGAAGAAAGTAGCAAACAGAAAATAGTGAGAAATAGATCGTTCAAAATATTAAATATAGAAATCTTGTATATTCTGTATAATTATTATTTTCCATTCCTAGTTGCTTTGCTAGTTTAGCTATTTACCAAGTTTAACTCAATTGTATCTTTATAATGTAAGCTTTGATTAGTGAATGAATATACTGAATTTACCAGTTATTACATGGTATCAGAGCCACAATTCTCCGTGTTTATTCGGTACTGTAATTGTACCTCTGCTGCAGTCGCTCACTCACCGGCTATCCTGTTCAACACCTACTGCTGACCCTCGGTACTGCGTCAATTTGTTCTGTTGCATCAATCTAGCCACTGCTGATTCAATCTGATCTATCAGAGTCTCAATTGCTGACTGCTCCAATTCAGCCGATCAGATTCTGTGGAGCCCTCGCCGTCGGAGCCCTCCCAGCCGGACCCTCGCCGCTGGAACCCTCGCAGCAAGATTGCTTGTCTGTTTGCTCCGTGCATTATTGGTCGTCTCTGCTTGTGGGGCTCTTGTTCACGCTGCTATTTTCAGATCCGGTCTGGTTTGCTTTGATCCGGTCTGATTTTGATGCTGATCCGGTCTGGTTTTGATGTTGATCCAGTTTGGTTTTGATGCTGATCCAGTTTGGTTTTTTTTTTTTTGCTGCTGATCTGGTCTAATTATCTGCTTATCCGGCTGATTTAATTAAATCTTGAATTTCTTGAGTAGGTTCAGAATCATGTCTGATTCTGGTTCAATTCTGATTCGTTTCCAATTGATGTTGTTCGTTTCTGCTTGTTTGTTGCTGTTTCACACTTGGATATTTTTTTTCCATTTTGTTATTATGGAGAACTCAGCACCAGTGGCAAAATCTTACATGGGCAAGATCACATGTCAGTCAAGTCTCGATAATTCAGTTGACAGACATATTATTCCGGATGAAGTTGCTAAAATTGCTCAGCGACTTGCACAGCTGGGCTTCTCTGGTGTCAACATGACACCTCAGTTGCAAACTCAAAGGGTTATTATCGCCCCCTCAGGTACGACTTCCAACTGTTTATTAGCATCAAAATCATCATGGATTGTTAATTCAGGCGCAACTGATCACATGACTGGTAACAAGAGTTTACTGTCAGGACTTACCACTATCTCACAACCACCTGTTCAAATTGCCAATGGCAGTACCTGTCATATTGAAGGAATAGGATCTGTTCAAATTTCACCATATATTCCATTATCACCAGTCTTATATGTTCCTTCTTTTCCTGAAAATCTCTTGTATGTGAGCAAATTAATAAAACAATTATATTGCTCAGTTACTTTCACTCCAACTAAATGCGTTTTTCAGGAATTGGGGACTAACAAGTTGATTGGAACTGCATATAAGCACAACGGTCTGTATTACATGGAGAGCTCGCCTCAACGAGTTGCGTACATGAGCGCTAGTAGTGCTGATGATGTTCATTATCAGTTGGGGCATCCATCTCTACAGGTTCTAAAAACACTCTGTCCTGAATTCCGTTCAGTTTCTGAATTAGTTTGTGAGTCATGTATCCAGGGCAAGCATATACGTGCTTCTCATCCACCTAGAATTACTCGTCAATCTGTTGGTATCTTTGATTTAGTACATTCAGATTTATGGGGTCCTTGCCCTGTTACTTCTATCTTAGATTTTCGTTACTTCGTCACTTTTGTGGATGATTTCTCTCGTGCAACTTGGATGTTTGTTATCAAATCTAGACAATAGGTGTTTGCAAAATTTATGACGTTTTGTTCTTATGTGAAAAATCAGTTTGTCACTACCATTAAAACACTTCGTAGTGACAACGCAAATGATTATTTCGCAAAAGAATTTGTTCAATATATGAGTGATAATGGCATCATCCATGAATCTTCTTGTGTGTATACACCTCAACAAAATTGAGTGGCTGAACGAAAGAACGGACATATACTTGAGGTGGCTCGCACTATGATGATACATGGTCATGTCCCTCATTGTTTCTGGGCTGATGTAGTTCTAACTGCATGTTATCTGATAAATCGTATGTCATGCTCTGTTCTTGATGGTGCAATACCTTATAATGTCCTATTTCCGTCTGCACCTTTGTTCCCGGTTTCACCAAAAATCTTTGGTTGTACTTGTTATGTGTACGAAAATCGACCAAGCCGTACAAAACTTGATCCAAAGTCTGTTCGTTGTATTTTTGTTGGCTATTCTGGAACTCATAAAGGTTATCGTTGTTATAGCCCCACTCTTAGGAGATACTTTGTCTCATCTGATATTGTTTTTAGGGATAAGGGTTCCTTTGGTACCATTTCTTTGGGCAGAATCCATTTTTGGTACCACATCTTTTTTTTGTACACTTTTGGTACCAACGTTTTCCAATTTGTAACATTTTGGTACCTCCGTTAGAATTCCGTCCAAAATGGCCGTTAAACCCCCATGTGCCATGCACGTGACCATAAACTAAACTTGGGTGGACGGATTTACCCTTAGGGATAGTGTTCTTTTGGTACCACTTCTTTGAGCAGAATCCACTTTTGGTACCACTTTTTTTTTTGTATATATATGATATTTATATATAAAATACAGATTTATTTCATGAAGTAATTTTTTTAATGCGTTTTAAAATTTAAAATTGTCAATTATGCCTATACTATAATTGAGTTTAAGCTTATTGATAGTTTCACAAAGTGTCAATATATTTAACTCTTTTTTGGTCATATCAATAATATCTAACCATTTCACCAAAAAAAAATCTAACTTTTTTTTGGCCAAGTGAATTCATTAATATTCAAAGAATATTGTTCAAATACATCATGGTGGGAAAAACTTATGATCCTTATTAACTAAAAATAAAAGAGAGGGCGGGGGTTGGGAAACCCAATTATCACTACACGATCTCTTTTTGCACTGTGTCGCAATCCAGTTTGCACATTCATTTGCCTTCCTTGGGATAGCATTTAGCACGCCAAAAGATCCGAGGAATCTGAGATGCTATGATGTTTTCCACAACTTGGGCTATTCTCCACGGGATTTGGTGCGACTCTTCCATTAAACCCCCACTTTTGAGCTTGAACTTGTTCTTTCAAATTCAACTCAGCTCGTAAGTTCATTATGCATCACAAACTACACAAATCGTAGTCAAACACAGTTCCGTAAGCTCGGCTGTTTATTTTTGTTTAGCCCAGCTTTATACAAGGAAGAGAAGTATATGAGCAGGAAGACACATTTGATGATATTGTAAATGGCCAAGTCTATACAAAACAAACAAGACAGACTCGAAACCTATACATATATTATAGGGATACGGGTTCTGTTAAACTCGCTATTGGCCAAAAGTGTAAAAAAAAAAAGTGGTACCAAAAGTGGATTCTACCCAAAGAAGTGGTACTAAATGAACCATTATCCATAAGGGTAAATCCGTCCAGCCAAGTTTAGTTTTTGGTCACGTGCAGGGCACATGGGGTTTTAACGGCCATTTTGGACAGAATTCTAACGAATGTACCAAAATGGTACAAAATGGAAAACATTGGTACCAAAAGTGTACAAAAAAAGAAGTGGTACCAAAAGTGGATTCTGCCCAAAGAAGTGGTACCAAATGAACCGTTATCTCTTGTTTTTATGGAGTCTGTACCGTTTTTATGGCGGTCGGACCAGCTCAGACCGTGAACCGAACATGCTACCGGTCTGGTTTGTGTAAAAGATAGAAATACACAACAAACCATGTCCTGTAAGTGAAAACCGGGTTAGACCGGGTTGAACCGTAAAAACCGGCACCGGTCCGACCGGGAAAATAGAAAATCCTAAAAACCGATTTCCATATATGGTGCAGCTGTCATTTCCTTCCTGGATTAATCTTCGATTGGAGCCCGAGGTTGATGATTGGGGCTGCCGGTGAAGATGGTGGGGGTTGGAGGCGGAATACGGGATCTGAAATCGCGACATCTATCAAGAGGAAGAGAGGAAAAAGATCTGGAATCTTAAAACTTACTCGATTTTCTTAATTGCAAGAGCTACCAGGTCCAATCTAGCTTTCTCAACACCTAAGCTTGCTTCCCGCTGCGAGTAGATGATCACGAATGCCTCCTTACCTACAATTTTTCTGCAGATCTAAAATATCTCTCGAAACAAGGGTTTTTGCCGTCAAACTTGCAGTTGTAGATGGAGTGGATGGATGGAGCTGACTGCAGGTACAAGATGTAGTATACGATGGGCTAGGTTGGCTTCTTTCTATTAAGCCCAAAAACGAGCTTTAATTTTGTATTAAATAATGCATATATATATATATATATATATATATGTATTTTTATGCTTGTTTTTTTTAATGAACCGGGTTGAGCCGGTCGGGCCGCGAATCGATCGCTACCGGTTCAAAGGCCGGTCCGATTTTCAAAACACTGGTTTAGATATTTTACAATTCACTATAATTAATATTATAATAGTGAATTGTAAAGTAAAAATAACATGTTAAATTATAATTATTCATTAAATTAATTAATCATTTTAACTAGATTTACCTATAATATACATGTTAAATTATAATTATTCATTAAACTAATTAATCATTTTAACTAGATTTACCTATAATATAATACATTATTTATTTATATATATATATAATACACAAACTACAACATATTATAACATAAATGAATCCAAATTTACCAATATTAAAAAAGTAACAAACCAACTATATTCACAAACAACATATATGAAAAATATCAACAAGAAATATTCTGCGTAAGCAGATTATGTAAAAAAAAAAAATTATATACGTAAACGACGAAGCATATTGTAAGATACATGTTGTGAAATACTTAAAAAACCATATTAGGTACGTAAACGATGAAATATAGTGTAAGATACATGTGTAAAATACTTACAAACAATTCTACTCTACTGATTAAACATAAGTAACAAACAATTGTCCCAAACAACATATCGATACTAATTAGATGATTGTAAACTATTATTTCTCTTGCTTTGTCTGACCAGATTATTAAAAGTACGAAGAAAACAAGGAAAATTTATTGTTATTATTAAAAATGTAGAAGATAGAGCAAAAAAAAAAAAAAAAACGCAAGAAAACTTACTGTTTTATGGGGCAGACAATATCAGTCGATCAAGAAAGCATGGCAGTCGGCAGGGCGGCGACAGTCAAGGCCCACGGCAGTCTGAAGCAGTCGGCAGGCACAAGAGTTATAGGAGATGTAATTTTTTTTTTTTTTTTTTTGTAATGTAGAAGTCGTTGCAATACATAATAATTTAGGTTTAAGGTTAAATTTGTACTTTTTTTTTATTATTATTATTCTTAATTCTAGAAAGTATGGAATAGTCAATTATAGGGGTTATGCTAGGCTTAAGTATTACCTCAAAATTAGTAATTAGAATTCTTTATTCCATACATTAAATTAATCAAACACCGTAATAGGAATACATATTCCTAATTCCATTTCTATTACGAAAGTAAACATATATGGTTTAAAATTTCACCATTTAGATACATTCACTAATTTTTTCACGTTACAATTTTTATTTATTTATTTATTTTTGCATTTACATAAAAAATAAAGCTTTTATTGTTAGAATTAATATTTAGAAATCAATAACACTACGATTATGGCAAAATAATAATAATAATAATAATAATAATAATAATAACACTACAATTAATATTTTGTACTTTCCATCCTTACCCAAAAAAGACTGACAAAATCGAAACTATGTAAAATAGCTTAAGATATTAAATTTCTCATTCCTTCCCATAGACTAACCTTCAGTTTTTGTTTATTATTGTTGTTCTTGCACGTATTTTATTCTTACGAGAAGAAATGGATGCAAAGATTTAACCAATAAGCAAAACTGCATGTAATACACACATGAATTTCAGTAAGTTGTTGTAGAGGGCAATGAAAGAGTAAGATAAATTAGAACAATAAAATACAAATCAAGCAAAATTGATCGAGACCAAACACGTAAGTTATACTCCCTATTAGATATATAACCAAAATTATGGAATATAATTAGCGGTTTATCGCTTCATACATTAATCAGAGATTTAAACTTGAAAAGATATTGATAGTCATTACTTAACATCCAACAATCTTCATTTAAGAAGAGTATAGAAATTGATTGATATCTTCTACCATTTTTTTTTTTTTTGTCATTTTAGCTTCCCTCTTCTTTGGCTTTTTGTATCACAACTCTATTCATACAAAAATCTACAACTAAGATTACTAACAAAATAAAAAATAAAATATTACAATATAGTATGAAATATTCGGAAATATATTTTAAATATGTAAAAAATAGAGTTTTGAATATATTTCAAAATATTTACAAAATATTTATTTATTTACTAGCCTAATATACAAAAAAGCCTTTTATGAAACTTCACGACCTTTAATATTTAAATATTTCCACTTTTAACACGCCATGTGTTACAATCTTAAACAGCGCCAAATAGCTAGAGCTAAAAACAATAATAGTGGCTACACCCCTGAATAAATAATAGGAAATCCTAGGACCATAAAATTCAACAAGTGTGTCAATTAAACCCCACACAACTTTAGAACAAAGATAGCAAGACCAACACAGCTAGGAAGCCCAATGATATGCACCGAGCAAAGAGGATAACTAAATACATGTTAATTAGGATTAGGTTAATGTTAAAATCTTAAGTCTATTTAAAATCTATAAATACCTTATTTTCTCTATTTATTTGCAATTATACTTTATATTTCGTTAGCGTTTTCCTAATTTGCTTTATCAGAAGTTTGACTGAATTAAGTAGGTGTTTGGATGGACGTAATGTGTGAATACTTGAAACGTGAGCTACATAATGTAATGTTAGATTACAGTGTTTGGTTGTGTTGTAATATAGAATGTAATGTTAAATTACAGTGTTTGTTATGTGTTGTAAAGTGACTTTATTATTATTATAATATTATTCTATGTATATGATAGTATATTATATCTTAATATGATAAGATTTAAAAAATATATTTTTTTTACAACTAATTTCTTAAATATTTCATGTGAGGTTAATACTATAATCATTTATGAATTCTAAAGACTAAATATTTAAACTCAATACACACAACTACTAAAATTCTATTAATTAAAACATTATATATATAGTTTTATAAGATAATTTTTCCAAAAATGCGCAATGAAAAAGACAAACTCATTTTATACGAACATCATATGCATTCTTATTAATTATAATAATTAGTTATGAAGTATATATATATATATATATATATATATATATATATATATATATATATATATAAAATAAAAAATTAACAGTAATAACAATATTATTATCATAATAAAACTATAATAATAAAAAAATATTTTATCTATTTAAAAAGTAATAATAAAATAATAACAATTTGTTATGAATATATTTAGTGGATGTTCAATATTACGTGTATATACCATCTTCCTTGTTTAGACTTTCCTAGTATTAAATTTACTTCCTCCACAAGTATATGCAATCCCTATATAATGGCTCCTTATGTGTGATAATAAGACATCCTCAAGTTTCCTCTTCTATTACCTCTCTACTTCTGTAACACGTTATCAGCACGATATCTCATAATTATTTTTCTAATGATCTTGTATCCGGTCACCAACGCCCAAGTCCAATTCCCAAATACTCAAAACGCCTACAAGAGGATTAACGATGATGAAGATTCACCGGATCGTAAAAACTTCGTGGTCGAAAGTTGTATTGCTGAGAAGGAGCTTGCTTGACATGCGAAGGGACTCAAACACACCACATTTTTTTATATAGATTATTATCATACTAATCTATTTTGATTGATTCAATTTACTGATTGTTAAATATTTTATTTCTAACCAATATTTGTTATTACATACAGCATTATATTAAATCTCGTGGACTTGATTTTTACAACATGGAGTACAAACCCCAAATTAACTAGAAGGCAAGGCTGTCGGCTCTGAAGTGTCATAAATCAAAGGGGAGATTTTATTTTAATTCAGATTGTTAAATTAATTGTTAATCAATTGATTATTTTATATTCTAATCACTATTATTATCATTTGTAAAAATGTCGAATTATGTGGAGGAAGCTGACATAATTAATCGATTGGTTTCCCCGAGAGATGATGAACATCACACCGATCTAGACGTCCGGGACTGCTCCATAGATCCACTTCACCATCACAGATCATGGCTAGAACAGAAGACGAATACGATTACCTCTTCAAATAAAACAGATGAGTATACCTATTATTACTAAATTGATATATGGGTTAACCTGAATAATTTATTTCGGTTCTTAAAAAAAAAACTATTTGTCGCGAATGATTAACTGAACATGCAAAACATAGCTATTTATACGAAGTTATTTATTTATTTATTTCTTTACATTTTTTTTATTATTATTATTTATATCTTACATATACAATATATATTATTATAAAGAATTGATTACTCCGCAACCATCATTATGATGAGGATGAATAAAATAACAATATGCGGATTATGTTACAAGAGATACATGACATCTCCTACGGAAGTACGAAAGATATACATATCAGTTAAACCTGAAGTTTACTGATGCATTGAGGTAAAACCAGAAGTTTTACCCATATAATACAATATTTGGCGTGACCGGTTACAGACCATTCCGGATCACTTAAGATGCGCAATACATTATTTGGAAGAACCTGAAGATTCTCCATAAATCATTATGATAATTGCTCTCAAATGAAAATTCATTATGTGATCATCATCAACTAAGTTCGGGATAAAATTCCATTATTTATGGAAATTATAAAAGGTGAATATGGACCCGTTCACCTGCCATGTGGACCGATATATTATTTTAAAAGATGCATCTACAATATGGTCGCATGTGCATTTAATTATCACGAATTTGCAATAGCAAAATTTCCAGATTATGCAATAAAGAATGATGATGATATTGGAAGTTGATAATTATTATAAGAATTAGACAATTCTTTGTCAATATTTGCAGTTTAGCATGAATGTTACAACGAACCTCCGGTTATATAGTTAACATGCTATCAATGAGAGCAAATTGTGTACAAATGCATGCTATTATGAAACCAGTAATATAATTGCGCACCAAACAAATGTTAAATCACAGTTCTCCCATTACAACCAACTTTTGGTCAATAGACAAATTTCTCATATATGAATTTTATGATGTGCGATATATATTTGAACTGCTCCACCGCAACGCACAAATATGGGTCTAGAATGTTGGGAAAAATATGTTGTCTAAATCAATTATTTGGGAATAATGACTGATATATATTAATGCAAGAGTTGCTGATTATTATTGATGAACAAATTTTCCCAACATTAAGGGGAGAAAAGAAGCAGCTGGCAGAAAATAGATTGACTGAACAAAAATTGTTATTATCTCATTTAGATCCTCGCACAATGATAATATGAACCTGAAGTTCAAAGAGATAACCATTTTCACATACTGCCTATTAAGTGACTTTATGAGACCCAGAAAGTCATAAGTTAATTACCGGCTGCAAATGCTCCAATTTGAAATGTCCCGGTTGGACAAACTATAATGAAAAATAATTCACGCCTGAAGTGTGTCATATTGGTTCCAAATATTTTTAACAAGAATGGAGCACGGAAAAACAAAATAGATAATATTACGGAGGCGATTTCCCAAAAAGGAAAAGAGACATAACTAAATATGAAACCCCATAAGTGGTTCAGGTACCTGAAAATAATTGTAATAAAGAGATCTCAATGAGTTATGTCATTAACGGGAAGTGATGGAACCGTAAAATATAAAGTTGTCGACAACAGTTTTGAATATTATTCATGAGTGAAATCATAAAACAAGACGAGGATCTTGAGTTCAATATGTCAAAGAATTATCATGATTGGCCAAAGTTTGAAAAGACGCAAGTATGAGCATGACAAATGCAGAATGTGATAGCCAGTGGATATAAATAATTTCTGCGTAAATAGATTGCCTCGTAAGATAGGCACAACCCGTGGTACAAAAACTTTTCCGCAGAAAGATGACAATTATTATATGAATCATTTGGTGGAGCAATAACCTTCAAATACATTATTATGTTGGCAGTACATACAATGTTTTAATATGTGTCTCATGATATGAATAATTTTATAGCCTATTTGGGTGGCTAATTTGATAGTGAAATCCACGTAAAAATCCCATAAGGATTTAAAAATGCGAGCATGGAAATTTTTCCAAGAATAAATATATTGTACCATTTGAAATAATACATGTTGATTATGTTAATTCTCCATGTATATAGCTTATTTGAGCTATGTTGTATCAGACTGCTGTTATGCGAATTAAGAAAACTGATATTTGATAAGTTGAATTGATCACGCTATAGCCGAAAGGGGCATCGCGTGAGGGGGAGAATTTAAAGATATTGAAACTCGGGAAGAGTTTGTAAATACAATCAATTTATTGATGATGTTAAATTCAGACAAAATATATTGAAAGGATAAAGGTTTGGCTCGGCCTGAAGATCGAGTACTTAAGAGATTGAAAATAATCTTATCCTATATAAAAAAATGTCTTGAAGCTATTTTGCATAGATAAACACATATATTGAGAACCTTAATGATTGTAAGAATTCCATGAGTTTAATATCATGATGAATAAAGACCTAGATTAATTTGCTACACAAATGTAAGTTATAACATGAAAGTGCACAATTTTCAAATGTATCATTATATTGTATATATATATGAAGATAATGCAGGTTATATAGCTCGAGTTGAAGATTGTTATATCAAAGGAGACATACAAAACACATTCGCCTCAAGTTATTCTTCATCCAACGAATTTGTTCATATGACTATCTAGCGGATTTTTTCAAGGAAGCTTTATCAACTGCAACATCTGGAATATTGGCGAACATGATTGGATTGCGTCGACTTAATGAAATTACGCGATGTCAACATCAGGGGGAGAATCTACACCGCTGCACTCTTTTTCCCTTAACCAAGGTTTTATCCCATCGGGTTTTCCTGGTAAGGTTTTTAACGAGGCAGCTTACAAAAAGGGATCCATAATTGTGTACTCTTTTTCCTTCACTAGATTTTTATCCCAATGGGTTTTTTCTAGTAAGGTTTTAACGAGGCACAATTCCCTTATGAACATCCAAGGGGGAGTGTTATGAATATATTTAGTGGATGTTCAATATTACGTGTATATACCATCTTCCTTGTTTAGACTTTCCTAGTATTAAATTTACTTCCTCCACAAGTATATGTAATCCCTATATAATGGCTCCTTATGTGTGATAATAAGACATCCTCAAGTTTCCTCTTCTATTACCTCTCTACTTCCGTAACACAATTTGTAATATTAACGTAATCTTACGTTATAAATCCGTTTTTTTTCCTCGTAATGTCACATTAATTGGTTCGGTCCGGACTATCCTTGGTGTTAGGCGTCGGCCGGCCGGCCTATCTATCCCTTGGTGTTGTAGGTGGCGAACACGTGACTGTGGGATAGCCTGCTACATTACTGGTGAGGATTGTTGCAATGCAAGGAGGCACGATCCCGGTACGGCGAGGTAATAGTTAACGTAAGTTGTGTGGTCGGCGGAATTGAATTCATTGGATTGGAGGAATCATTCATGGCGGAGTTTCGGTTGGGCCCCCCGCCTTGTAGTAGTAAAACCTTCCTTTCTCCTCCCCATTATTCCCATTCCCTACCTCTTTCAACTTCCAGTCTCAGGTGCATGGCCATGGCTGCCGGCGATTCCACTCGCGTCCACTTCAATTCAAATCCTAGCCTCGCCCAACCTTCACTTCTTGTCTTCTCAGGTCTCTCTCTCTCTCTCTCTGTACAACATCCCCCACCTCCGTTTCTTCTCTTCATTTGTCGTGAAGCTAATAAGTGTGTGATTGCTGCTTCTGTTCGTATGACGCAATGCTGCTGAAGGTGGCACCGCGTTCAACGGTGTTGTCGAGGAGCTCAAGAAACTGACCACTCGTGTAGCTCATGTCCTCCCTGTCTCCGATGATGGTGGGAGTACAGCTGAGATTGTTCGAGTTCTTGGTAATTTCTTTTGATTTGAATGTGCTGTGGAATTAGATGAAATAAAGAAACAAAGTGCTTAGGAAGTCCTTCTGGAATGATCCAACTTCTCATTAGGCTCAGATGTAGTAGTTTGGGTTGGGTGCTGTGTTTATACTATAGAAACAATGTCCTTCTTATAAGCTATATTTTCCTTGGTGCAGTTATCTTGTTATATTTTCTTTATGAAATGGAATACATTTGATAATTTGCTTCTAATGGTATATATGTATAGGTGGGCCAGCTGTTGGGGACATAAGGTCAAGGTGTTTGAGATTATCTGATCAAAGTACTTCAGAGGCACTTGCTGTCCGAAGATTGCTTGGTCACCGCCTGCCACTTGACCCAAAGCAAGCTAAGTCCGAGTGGTAGCATTCTCAACTTTCTTTCTCTATTGGGACCTTATTTTTTCTGTTCCTCTTTTAGTATCAACTGATTTTAATTGCTGAGAAGAATTACTTTAAGTGCTATGAACTACTCTCATATAATCAGAGAATTGTGAACAACTTACTAACCAAACAAAAAAACTTAAGACACCTCAAATACCTACACTATTACTTGGTTGTTTATGCTGGCCCAAAATGCAAGTATTCTATGTATGATGAAGTCATCACAGGAATTTAGAGGATGAACCTTTCTGTGGAAAGATCTGTTCAGTAGTGTAGAATGTTTATACTGTAGATGTACTATCCTATTTTATTTTACCGATATGCTTTAGGCCTTTCTATGCTAAAGATGTTAACAAATGTTAGGCTGATTTTGGGATTTGATAGGTACAATATTGTCGAAGAAGAACATTCCCTATGGGATGGTGTCTCAAGAGCTTACCGAGAAACGATAAGAGCTTTTCTGGTTTATTTCCAGAATGAGGTTTCTTCAATTACTAGACCGTGCTCTCCTTTTTCAAATCATCTGTCTGTGCTTTTCCCTGAGGGTCATTTCCCTCCTAAATTTAGGACAGTACTTGGTCTAGATCTTATTATTTGACCGTACTACATTTCATATTCCGTATCTTTAAGTTAAAGTTGTCTTTCATACATTATACCATCTTCCGGGTTTCTAAGCCTCAAATTTGTTCGTTGATACAGTACCTTAAAATATTTTCTAGTGCTGTGTATGCATAATTTTGAAGCTGATTGTCAAAATTTGCTCATACAGCCAATTTAATCTATAATCTATGTTTCAAAATCATTTTTATTTTTTATGGTTTAAAATCATCTGCAGATCACATGTTTCCTTGATCCTTTTGAATCTTGATCTGATGGCGGTTAATAATGTTAAATTGTCTTATGCAATCAGATCCTCCGAAGACCAGAATCATTTTGTTTCAGTAACGGAAGGTAATCTTTTCAATTTGCTATGTAATTATGTTTGGTACTTATCTGTATGTTCAGAAGGAAAGAGTTTCTTGATGTTTACACAGAGCTATTTTTCAGCGGACTATTAGTGATGTATATTCCTTGATAATAACATATGAAAAGAAAGCTAGAATTATCTTGTGGTTATTCCCTTACTTATAACACTAACATGTTTAGAGTCCTTCCTCCTTTGTAAGGTCCCTAATATTCCTACTCATCGTGAACTTGGTTTCATTGACTTCCATTTTTGCAGCATTGGGAACTTTTTCTTTGCTGGAGCTCGCATATTCTTTCAGTCTCTTGATGCTGCCATATTTTTGTTTTCACGTGTTTCAGACATTCCACCAGAAAGCTTGGTTCTTCCTGTCATTTCAACCAATGACCGGTTGACTTTAGGATGTGAATTATGGGTAACAAATGCTAGTTTTCATTGTCGTCAACTACTTTGTTGGTATTGTTGGACATAGCTATTTCATAGGTGCTTAAAGTTTCCCATGCAGTTGCATCCCCTAATTGTATTTTCTGTTCAGGTATCCTGATATTCTGATATACGTGGTTACAGCAGGAGGTGGTTCTACCAATATATCGGGATGATAAATTCAAAAAGTAGAGACTTGAAATTGCTATAATCATTAGTAAAGATGAAATCAATGCTAAGTGC
Organism: Clarkia xantiana subsp. parviflora; assembly: GCA_036873135.1. Taxonomy (NCBI): domain Eukaryota; kingdom Viridiplantae; phylum Streptophyta; class Magnoliopsida; order Myrtales; family Onagraceae; genus Clarkia; species Clarkia xantiana. The sequence goes on from JAPTYO010000004.1 coordinate 31,236,094, forward strand.
CTGGTGTTACAAACCAAATAGAAGAGCCTTACCCAATAAACTAGTCTATTAGGTGGAAGATCCATTTGGCTTATAAACACCACAATAATAGCCCATACAAACCAATTTGGTACAAGTCTCATACCTTGCAATGGATATTAGACCATAACATTCGTCCTTTTAAGGGACCAACGACTCTTTGGTCACGGTCACGTTGGTAACTACTTCCTTATTCCAGTCCAACACTCCGTGAGTCACCACTCCGAGCCCTTATTAGTCACGGCTGGCTTTTGTGGGTCACCTCTCCAAGGTCCGACTCTAATACCAATTGTTGAAAACCAAATGGAAAAGACCACCCCAATAAACTATCTTTTAGGTGCGTGTACTCATTTGGCTTATAAACATTACGATAATTGTCCATACAACCACTGTGGTACAAGCCTCATACCTTGCAATGGGTATTCGACCATAACACCTGGCCATTGGTTATAGTTATTTTGAAATGTGCAAGTGTGCTACAGCTACTCGACTTAGTTTCACTCTTTATATTGAATGTGCTTTGGTTTGAAGAGATTGGTCTTTTTTTTTTTTTTTTTTTTTTTTTTTTTTTTTTTTTATGGGAAGCGCAGTCAGCTAACAGAATCCAAACAAGAGTTCTTAACATTATTTTCTGAATTTTTCCTAGAAAAATGATAGTTTAGCAATTTTACTTTTGTCTGCTAATTTTCAATTCATTTCTTTTCATCCATGTAGGATGGAGCTATAATACGTGGACAAAATAAAATTTCACATCCAAGTAGTAGCACAATGGAACCCATTAACAAGGTATTCAAAAATTCTTCTTTGATGAGCAGGCTACACTTCTGTTTAAGTTTAAGTATATGGAAGGCTTCACTGTTACATGAATCTATTCAATTTCGTCTTGTTATAGCTTAGCTCAGTTCTAATAGTGTGTCTGAAATGGAGCTTATTACTAAGATTACTTTCCTCTGGGTTGACCAGAAAGAGTAGCGTCATACTAAAGCTTACTTTACCCTTTGGTTTACATTTGTCTTGCTTTTTAAAGGTTCTGGCCGTAAAACATTTGTTTTTTGTATGGTAATATTGTAGTATTAATAAGTATGTCGAAAGTGAAGGATTTACAAAGAGGGAAATATTAAAAAACACAGATAATCCATGAATGCACGGTTGGTATTTAAGGTAGAGTCGGCATATTTGGCTGTCACTTGGTTACGAAGATTAACAATAAGTAGGGGTGTACTCCAAGATATTCTCACTCCTTTCCTTGTCCAAGGGATTTTTTATGTTTATTTGAACGGCTTTGATTGGATTAAAATAAACTTTAGTGAACAATGATCAAAGATAACATCCTTCATATTTCACAAGGTACTAGAATGATGAGATATATTCTTATATATTAAATTGTGCATTTATTCACTTACAAGTATGCAAGTAGTGCTAGTACAAATCTTTAAAACATTGGTTCATTTATACAATATTTTTACAAGTTAGGTTGTAAGTGGCATAGAAATTGGGTTTACCATTGTCTCATTTTGCTTCTTTCTCATGCTCAGGAGAGCTCCTCTTTTCCCGCTCTTCCATCTAGGATTAAGCGGGTTTTCTACATGTCCCGCGAAGGCACAAATTCATTACATGAGGTGAAGCCCCCTCGGGTTCCAAGTTTCCGTACTACTTATTTCTCTTACAGTATCTTGTTTGAAAGAAGGTGTCAGTTCCATGCTTTTCGCCTTATGTACCCAACCAAAAATGCACCCCTCAGATTCATTTACAGTTCGTAGTTGCCTTCATTTATTGCTGTTAGAACCAGAGAATCACTGTTTGTAAGATTCTAAAACAGAGATTACTAGTCTCCGGTTCTGGATCTTATCTGGTATATAATATAATTGCAAGACAGTACATTGCTTATTTCCTCATCAGCTGAACTAGGTAGCCGAGCACATGTTTGTGATGCTGGAGAAGATAACATTTCGTTATAGTTAAACTTTTTTTTTTTCATGATTTTCTCTAGTGACCGCTACATTGATTACCTAATCATGTTCTGAAAATGTTTTGTGGTCTGTGGAGATGACAATTTCCTTTTGAATGAAACTGGTACTAAGCTTTCGGCAATTTTCAGGTTTTTCCACCTGCAAATCCAGCTGTTCTGGATCAGTTGACGACTGTGGACTGCATTGTCTATGCCATGGGGTCTCTGTTTACATCAATATGTCCTTCATTGGTAAGATCATCTCCAGTGGTTTTACTTAAATTGTGTTCCGTAAATCTGCCACATAGGTTTTGAGTTTGCATATATGCACTTTTCAAGTAAAACCAAAAGTATCCGCCTAATTAAGTAATAGTCACTGCACCAAACCTTCTATTCCTTAAATACTTTTTAGGGTTAAGAACCTAAAAACAATCTCAACTATAAGTCATGTTAATAATCACTATCATTGATTCAAAATGTTGATAATCAGTGTTCCAACTATCGTATTGGTTGATTTCCACTTTTTTCTATTAAAATTGACGGAATAAATATTTGTTTTTTAAGCATGAAATAAGTCTATATCATGAGCAACAAATTTGATACTTCAGAAAAGGAAAAAACATGTTTTTGTTGCTTAAAACACCTATTTTAATGCTAAAATAAGCCGAAAAAATTGAAAAACAACAAATCTGATAGTTGAGACACCAAATATCAACATTTTAAATCTGGGACAACGACTAGCTACATGACCTATAGTTGGAACTGTTTTTAGGTTCTTAACCATACGTTTTATTATTACTTTCCCCAATGTGAGGAGGGAAGGTGAGCAAAGATGAAAGGAAGTGGTGACATGGCGCATTGTGGAATGCATTATGGAAATATATGTTGAGTTCATCCACCTTTAAGGAATGTTATGTAGTACGCATGAGATTAATTTTTCCATTCCTTAAAGAGAAAAGTAATATCGGCCCCCACCATTAACTCTTAAGTAACACTCTCTAATATTTATGCATTGGAGATGCTCTAAGAGGTTAGCCGTGCGCATCCTATTGTGCCCTATTTCTCGTGTATCACTTTGCACTGTGTCTAGTTAGAGCGGAGCCAAAGGGGAAGGTAGCTTAATAACCCCTTGTTTTGATCAGTGTTCAACTTCCTAGCACGTACAGTTCTTTCCATTAATGAGTAAGACCAAAGTTGTTCCTGCTCTTCAATTATTCACCCCGAAATTTATTTATGTATTAGAATATTGAGATGGTGATGAATAAGAGATGAAGGAACTTGATCATGAGAACTGCTGTTCCCCAAATACTGAGGTCCGACTTGCATTGCCGATTGAACAACAACCTTAACTGTTAACTTCAGTGGCTTTACAAATGATCTGAGTTGGTAAAAAAGCAAGCTTATTAGTATGTGGAACCTTCATTTCACTTTTTCTCTAATCTATCTCCTACTTCAGTACCGTCTTCAATTTGGACTTGACTTTAACTACTATTTGCAACTCAAAACTTTAAAATTTGCCTAATGACACATTTAAAATGGGTTGGATACCTCTACACCCTTGACCACAAAGTGGGGTGTTCCAGACCATGTTTTTACCAGTCTTATATTCCGTGTTAAATCTAATAATGGCCCTTACAAGTGATCTAGCCTGGTAAGAGCTCGTATCCAACCACGGCTTAAGCTGATAAGTTGGCGTTGGAACCCTTTCTCTATATTGCACACCTTTTTTATATTTTCTTCTTTAATAAATTTAATCCTCTAGCATATATCTTTACATTATGAACCAGAATATTATTGCTTCTCAAGTGAAAATGCTTGTGTTTATCTATTTTCTACTACTGCACTTATGGGGTGCAAGTGCACCTGGTTGGTCTCACTTTGTATCAGCTACTGAATGAAATGAAGTATCAGTTTCAGATTGTTTATACATTGATGGATGTAGGAGTAGCTGAATTTCTGTTGTTTTAGTTGACTGTGAAGTAGAAATACATAAGTAATGAGTGTGTTTCTCAGGTATTGCGTGGTATTGGTGAAATTGTCTCCTCTAGGACATGTCCGAAGGTACTATACTATATATATATATACAGTTGTGGGTTTCAAAAAAATATTTGGGAGAAGATTAAGTTGAATTATCATTAGCATGCAGCGACAATTAGATAGATATTTCTGGTTTATTAAATTAAACAGTATAATATAATATAGTTGTGGATCTCAGGTTGTGTTGTTGAACAGTTTTCATGATCGAGAGACACATGGGTTCTCAGCATCATGCTTTGTGACTGCCATTACAGATGCCTTAAACCGAACTTATGGAGACCCTAATAACTGTCTCAAGAACACAGTAAGTAGTAATAATAAGTTGTGCTTAAACTCTCACATACATACATAATAAACTAAGCTGGAAGGGGATGGATTGTGCAGGCTGGCAAGTACATCAGCACGGTTTTTGTGCCTAAGGGTGGGGCCATTCCAGTGGACGTTCAATCTTTGTCTACTCAAGGTATTTTTGATGTGGTACGTATCCTCCCTCCCTCATTCTGCACCCTTCCTTCTTTCTTTGTATGTATATGTATTGCAATAATAATTAGTATATTATGCTTGTGGATCGCATATAATTTTGATTTGGGGGATTCAGCATCATTTTTTATGTTAACACTAACAACAGCTCATTTATTTTCAGGTGGTGGTCGACTCACTTAGCGATCCAAAAGTTGGGATTGTGTATGATCCAAGATCATTAATACAAGCTCTTGCTCATCTCATCTCTCGTAATAATGGCCCATATACTTCTTGATTTGACATCATGTCTACTCCGCGTCTTACATGGTAAGTAGTAAACTTTGTTCGTAGTTTCTTTTTCCGGGTCATGTATAAAATGTTGATCATGAATATATTTTCATTTAAATGTGCTGATTATGAATATATTTCTATTCACATAATCAATAGTGATGTTTAGACTCATAACCTCTGGTTAAGAATGAAGCGCTAAACCGTTATACTATATTACATGGTTGGACAAGACTGTGATACCATGGTGTATCATACTTTGTTAAAATATTGCTACTTTTTTTTTAGGATTTGGGTTCATATGTTTAATGGATAACCTTAAATCATTTATTTTGTAAACTAGATACTAGCCTCGCGCACTGCGTGGGGTAAGAAAATTGAAACAAAATAGTTTAGCGTTAAAAAAAGTATAAAATTTCATATTAGATATGAGAAACAAAAGTAATTCGAAGATCTTTTAATATACCAAATATTAAAAAAATTATCTATTTTAATTATTAAACTATCAAAATTGAAATATATGTAGCTTTATATTATAAAAATAATCACAATATATAAACTATATATATATAATAAGTTTCTATATTCTATATATATGTAATATTACTGAATTTAATATTTATTTATTGTTTTATTATAGAAACACGTATGTGAGGACCGTGAGATTTTTCACAATCAAATTGTATAAATATAATATTTAAATATAAAATTTTAATTCTATATTAATTTATTTATATAGATTAAAATAGGAGATGAAATATTTTATTAATTTGCAGATTCTTAATATTTTTGTATCAAAATTGATAGAATCGCAATTAAATTAGGAAACGACGACTAGAGAAAATGTACAAGTGTCTCTCAGAGAATGAATGTCAATCAAATTAATATATTACTAGAGGCTAACCCCGCGTACCGCACGGGTAAAAAGAAACAAAATAAAAAAAACTTTAAATTGCAATAAAACAACAATTATTATTATTTATAAGTGTATATGTATGATACTGATGATAATATAATAAATAAGAAAATAATTAATATTAGAGCAATATAATAAATTGAGTTGTCTAGAAAATATTTTGAGTACTAATTTTTATTTTTATGGTATAAATAAATGATTTTTTTTAGTATTTAAGATTATATAACAATTTTTTAGTTTGTCATATATTGATTGTACGTGTATGTATTACATTTTTTTAGAATAATATATATATATATATGAATTATCAAAGTAACATTTAGAAATGGTGATTATATGTTTTAATTATAGATGTGTATATATTAGTTAAGTTTATGTTATAGTGCCAAAAAAAACAGTTGATGTTGTATAAAAAAACGTTTAGTAAGATATATATTGTGCCGATTTGATATTCAGGGTTTGTAAATTATATATATTGCACAGTGTATATAATTAAAAAACATTTTTTTGAATTAATAAGTAAATATATGTTATATATATTGTTTTATTAATGATGTGAAGTTTCCACTTACGTAAATGACTCTAATTTTTTTTGTTTCTTTATTTATGAAGTGAATTTATTTTACTTTGAGTTTAAAATATGAGAAAATAATATTTTCTAAATTTACTATTACCTAATATTTTTATCTAATTTTATAGAAATATAATTTCCAACCAAGACCCAGCACATGCAACTTATAACTTTTTTTTTTTCGTTTTTGTTTTGGTTTTTATTAACTATGCCTTACTTCACGATTCTTGTTTTTGGGAAATTTACCGTCTTATTCTTAGATGAATTTAAGCATCAATAATTCTTTTGCTTAAATAGCACCTAAATGTCCTGATATTCTATAGACAAACCTAAAATTGGAATTTCCTTTTTATTACTTATTATTGTATGCATCCTATTTTAGAAATTTGTTATTCATATGTAGTTTACGAAAGCACTCGTGTAGATTACACAACCTTTAATTAATGGTTTTTTTTTTAATCTCATAAGCAAGTAACCTGATTGTACTATATATGCATGTACTCCCCGAACTCTCCAGCCATGAATGCTGCCAGAATAATGATAAGTGATAACAGTTACTTACACAGTATAATCTCATTCATCCACCTAAGATTATTAAATAAATATTTTAAATTTGAAACAAAATAATAGATAATTATATTACACTAAATAAATTTATCCTTTTGAGATTAATCGAATCAAATCTTTGAATAATAAGAACAGGATGAAATATATATCCTACATTACAATCAAATATAAAGTATAAAAGTTAAGTATTTTTTACCCTATGGAAAAAATCATCAATAAAGAGTAAAGTTAAATAACAAATAAATAAATAAATAAAAAGTAAATATCACATATTAAAATTCTTTGGTATCTGCTAGTTGTAGTTGGAGCCATCGATCATTATGTCTCTCAAATAGCCTCACTTTCGAGTCGACGCATTTGAACTTTTAGGCCAATTCAATTCACCCAAGTCAAGCTTTAACTTTCATACTTATGGTCACTCAATGTATTTAATCATCTCGTGTTGGCAGGGATATAATGAATCCTTACTTGTCACATGGATAGTAATTAATTATAAATCAACCAAGATGTTTGCATGATTATATGGAAGAACTTACTTCATGATCCTTACGTGTTTGAACATGATCCGTTTTTATATCCTCTGCCACCGTTTGTAAGGTCTTCTCCATCATCTAATATGATTAGTTTCTGGTTAATTCATCAATTCATGTATTGTCTTCAATGATTCAACCTTTCTGCAATTTAGAGCCATAAATAGTCCTTAATTATCTCAGCAATAAAATACAAATTTTATAAAAGAGTTGTTCAATATATAAAATACTATTGTTATCTCAAAAGTCTTCGATAATCTTTACAAATTTTGGATGAACAAACCCAACCATTCATATATAGAGGGTAACAAAAACATTGAAAAGATTAAACAACCAAAACATATAATTAGGAGTTTTTCGAAACTTAAAACAGTTACCAACGTGTTCAACCTATTTGTATATATCATATCTTTAATCTCCTCCACAGCCACAATCACCTGACGAAGCTTTATGGTCGAGCATGCTCAACTATAAAGCTTCTTCTGTCGAATGGAACATCGAGGGTGCACATGCTCGATTATAAAGCTTCATTGGGTGATGGTGATGAAGGGTCGGACTTTAAGAGATGGTCTATTCCTAAACAGCAATACATTCAAACAAAATAGTAAAATCAGGTCACTCTTTAGCCCAAAAAAAAGAGAGTAAAATCAGGTCGCCAAAACTTACCGGTAGGGGGAAAAGTATGTAAAACATGCAACATGTTTGAAAAAATTGTTTTATGGACCAATATGTTTTCAAACGTACAACATGTTTGAAAAAGATGGTTTTATAGACCATTTTTTTTAAATGTACAACAAGCTTATAAAAGATGGTAAGATGATTATCGTCCACTTGTTGTCACTTGTCTCATTAAGTGGACACGTGCGAATCACGTTTTTAAAAAATAATAATTATTATCTACATCACCCATTAATAATTATTGCCATGTATAAATTAATTTATTATTTTAATTATTATTATTTTTTTTTTCTAAAAATGAGTTTCGCACAGTCCACTTAATGAGACTATTGATAACAAGTGGACGATATGTCATTTTAACATCTTTTGCAAGCTTGTTGTACATTTTAATACATATTGGTCCATAGAACCATCTTTTTCAAACATGTTGTACATTTTAAAACATATTAGTCCATAAAACCATCTTTTTCAAACATGTTGCATGTTGTGTAGGCTGTCTTAATTAGCTTAGCTTTTAGAGTGTGCACTATTTATTGTTTATTATACATTTTGAGCTAGAAAGGTGCCCCATCCTCCCTTATCAGCTCCGGTAGAGGCAAGTCTCCTCAAGAACTCCTTTATCATAGATATAGTAGCTCTCACTTTCTTTCCTTTAACCTTCTCCTTAATTTCAATGCTAGACAAAGACGGCGTTATGGCAGCTTTGGTGAAGGGCTGAACTTTTTTCCCCACATGATGGGAATTTATACGCGGCAGCATCTATATATATAAGTTTACTAGGGATCGGCGCATGCGTTGCACGCATGTCAATTATTTATATTTTTTAATTGGTTACATTTAAAAGACAAATAAAAAACATATGAAAGCTAAAATATATTCAAGTTACTCTTTGTTTTTGTCACTAAAAAAGTATTCAAGTTACTCAATAACAACAGCTGCATTTGTAATAAATAATAGAGTGCGTGTGCTAGATTGACTTCGTGAGTTATGTTAAAAAAAGGAATTGCTAAGTTGGAGCTAAGAGAAGGAAACATTTTAGTATTGTATTATTGAACAATTATGACAACATTATACTTGGTAGAGAACTACAACCATTTAAGTGATTTTTAGCATCTAAAAAAATGTGATGAATGAACTCAATTCATTATTTTGGTATAGAAGCATATAGTTGTGTGATGTAGAGATCTATAAATAATTTGAACTCCTTTTTATGAATAATATAACTATATGCTCGAAAGATCCTCCATTAGAACGTTTCATTTGCAGTGATTTGGTGCTCGAAAGATCCTCCATTTTACATACAAAACTTTCAGATGTGACATAGACCATAACCCCGTGACACCCGGGATTATTTCTCGATTGATGGACCCCTTTTATCGATCTTGATACCTAATCATGTTTTTTACAAGGCCACTGGCTGCGTCATTTGCACCATGTATAGATGAAATGAATTGTCCACCTAGTTTTGCATCTTTTTAAGCTGTAGGACCTGCTGCTACTGCACAACCAAAGGACATCCAATCTAGGAAGAAAATACGAGGTTTTTCAATTTTGAGAAAATAATTGCCGAACATGTAAACCATGATTAGAATATCAAGTTCCATATAATAATTCTTAAAATGTTTACGATTGATATTGTAAACAACGAACTACATGGATCACATTAATCCTGAAATTATCTGACCTTAGAGGCATCTGTAAGTAAAATGAATAAAATCAAGTATAATTTTAACTGCCTAGAAATATTAGCTCCAATGCAACATGATTTTCCATGAAATAGTGAAATTAAATCACAATAGGGGATTTATAGGGGGTGTCGGTTAAGAGGACGAAAAGTCTTATTTTTTTTCCTAAACACACTTGGAGGTAACTTAAAAAAACGTGTGGGTCCAGTGGTTTGAGAAAGCAGAAAAAGGATAACATGTCAATTACCCAGTTATATCTTTCGTGCTGAAATTACTACAATTTCAATGATATTCTATTTAAAAGCAACCAAAAATAGAAGCATGAGAAAAGGAATGCACGTACGAGGAAAAAATCCAGTTCTATTTCTTGTAGAGGAATGCGAAACAGATGAATCTGAAAGCAACCAGAAACAACTAAAAATTAGTACAAATTTAAATTATGAAGGAAAAAGTACAGATCGCATTATCAAAATCTTAAATATCAAATCTCCATAATAATTAAGATAAGACTCACCATAGGAGTGTGGATTTCTATCACGATATATCGAAACATCTTCCAAATGAAGAACACATATAGAAAGAAACACTTAGTGCTACAAACACTGCAACATTCACCATCTTCACGAAACCCAGAAATTTAGACGATAAATCAGTATTGAACATAATAAGTGAAATCATGACAGAATGCACCTAAAGAGGATGGTAAGGAAGGTGTCATATGTGCATCGTCAATGCCTCAAGAAAGCTATGTACAGTTCAGTTAATTTTCTATGGGGACTGTTATTTCAATTAATCCCTTCTCGGTTTGATTGAGAATGGAACATAAAAACTCTCATTGAGTATCTTGAGTTATGAAGATGAGTTTCTTATCATTCAATGAGCATGTTGTATTTCATGAAAATTAGGAGCAATGTAATCCTTATGTAAGGGTTATCCTATCTAATTTTCCTGCATTAAGATATGTTTCCCGTTACCTAGGAAGTACTATTATCTAGTTGACAACATGTAAGAGCAAAAAATAAGGATGAAAGTGGTACCTGTGTTTGGCAATGAAAGTGGTACCTGTGTTTGGCAACTCGTACAACTTGTACATCACTGGATTGCACATTCATCCAAGTTTGAAATGTGCATAAAAAGTCTCCATAACTCAGTAGTATTTCCTTGGCTCGGTAGAGGAAGTGTAGCAAGCGTAACTTGATTGAGTTTCTGATGAAATAAATTTTAGAAAAAAAATACCTTAAGAAAAGAATTAGTAAGTTGGATCTAAGGAAAAGATAAAAGAGCAAACAAATGGGAAAAGGCAAATGAATCTACATGATATTATAGGGTAATCCAAAATGCTAGAATACCATTAAGGAAACAGTTTAGTATTGTATTATTGGATATTAATGATTATATAATCTTTGTTGTAGAAAGTATAGCAAAACAAAGATTCCAATAACTCTAAATAATTTAACTCTTCTTTTATCAATTGATACTAAGAAGGGTGAGTTAGAAATTCAGAGTCGGACCCTATAATGAATTTGAGTGATGAATTTGTAAGTCCACTTTGGGACTCAACTTTACAAATCCGCAATTTTTATTTCAAATGTCATCAACATATAATAAGTTGCATATGATTTAGCTCTAGTATAACAGAGTCGGCGTCATCCATTTTTTTGTTTAAAATGTTGAAGGTAAAGATACATTTTTGGGTAACAAGTCAACACCCTAACTCTTCTTAATTAACAAAGCTATAGAGAGTATTTTGTTTTTAATATTTAAGGTTGATAATGACAAGATGATAGAAAATGACTTACTAGCAAGGTTACGTACAAAATAGTGTAACATTCATAAGTTGTAAGTTTAAAGACATATAAACAACAACTAAGAGATAAACTATCAAGCAGAAAAATTAAAAGGCATCAAACTGGGAATGTTGTAAATACCATAAACACTTCATTTTTCCGTCCAATCTTGTGTGCCTAAATGAAGTTCAGTAAGGTGTTGGAAATCCACAAATTGATTTCATTAAAGGAAGGTGATCGATGCTTCAGGTATATCTGAACATTCTCATAGCGCTTTAATGCAGCAATAATATTTTGTATACATATCATAGACTAACAATAACGTGGTGATTAATCATGATGCTTTGAGAACTTTGGAACTATATTTATAAGCTGTTTTACTTAGAGATCAACAGCTCTAACATACTGGCTTTCAAAAACAAAAAGAATCATTTACCATACCTTCTCTGAACTATTACTATACCTTTTGGAGAACTGTCTTTGAAAAATACTCTCTCACTTTCACTTCATACTTGGAGATGTCGCAATTTGTTTACGGAATGAGAATCTTCACCTGCCTGTAGAAAATTACGAATTTATAAACATGATGTATATCAGATAGATCAATCAACATCTTGTATGTCCTTCTTTACAATCAAAACTAACAAATCTTGGATATACTTTACTTCTCATCGTCATAATTTTTATCTAAAGAAACATTAAATTTGTTGGAACAATAATACCTACATAATGTTATGTATGACAAATAGATAATGAGAAGGTAGTATACCAGGGACCGCATTTATCAGTAAGCATCATTTATTAGATATGGATAATATGTTAAAAATTAATATTGTAAGTACAAATACTGGGAAATAACAATACCTCATTCACCAATCACTATCCTATGGAACTCATTCATGGCTTCAACAACACGATCTCAATCATTTCTATGCACCACAAAGATGAGAGTATTCGGCAAGTAATGCTTCCATGGAGGACAGATCTGGAACAAGAGAATGCCACCGTGTTTTAATTTTTTAAAATAAGCACACTTACAAACATGTTCATTTGTTTCGGTTCCTACTGTAAAATAATTCAGATGATACAACTGATTTTTTTTAAAAGGAAAGTCTGCATCAGTTGGGCAACTAAAGAATTGAACGAATAAATCCAATTCATATCAACTGGGTAGGCTGATTCTCAATGAATATTTACGAAGGAAAATACCAATTTAATACTTCAACCGTCAACTAAGTAGCATGAAAACGCATTGGATTGTAGAATCTACGTCTTTTTACAGAAATTGCAGTTGGCTCCAAGCTATGGAACCGTAAACCAGATGGGAACTTGTTGTAATAAAATTTAAGGACTTACCCAAGATTGCAGATAGGTAGAATCATACTTAAAAATTCCAATTAGCAATTCAATTATGTACAAATCTGGTTCATGGTATATATGATGAACAGCCTAATCCCAGAAACTTATTTTTGAGAGCCAAAGTCGTAGTCATTGTCCATCTGCAGGCGGCCAGTCCGGCGGGCAACCGAAGACAGAAGCGGGATTGCTGTCCGGCTTCTCGGAGCTTGTACCCGTCAATAATTAATGGGAGGGGGGTGTTTGCGGGGGAGTGGTGCGCCGACGAAGAATGTGTAGAGGTAGTAGGTTCTCATCTTTTAGGTGTGTGGTTGTGAACATGAACGTGAGAGAAGTCCTATCGTTGCTTGTTCAGTCGATGTGACTTGTGACGGTTCTGGTTTGTACGTTTGTACGGTCGATGTATCTGCGATGGACAGCTCGGTGGGGCCTAGGTTTTTTTTTTTTTGTGTGCAAGCAAAAGGCTAAACCGGCGTGAGGAAGAAGGTGGGGTTGTTGTTTGTACGTTGTGGTTTGGACTTTTGAGAGTTACGTGGGACTCAGTTTTTGTTTTTTTTGAAGTTGTTAAACAGAAATGTAAAACGGTATGTCCGTTCGGTGTGAGGACACCACATACATTTATAATAGGTGGTAGATAATTTATCATTAGATTTAAGAAACTGTATATTATATATATAAGTTCTGCCCTATATACCGACTCAAACTCACCCTAAATTAAATAATATATATATATATATATACTAGTTATTTTGCACATGCGTTGCATGTGCATATTTCTAAATTTTTTGTTCAAATTTATTTCAACTAATAGAATATTATTATCTGCAAAATAGGACAGGGCATATGCGCAATAATATAGGACATAGAAAAGTAAACATCATTTATCACATTAAATCTTCTCAGCATTCTATCGACGCATAAACAATTGGACATCATCATAACAATAAGAGCATTCACAATGGATAAAGTCATTTTGGCTCTCATTTTAAGCCATCTCACATCCACATCATCAATTGTCATAAAAATCTTAATTTGATTTGAAATAGCTTTACCTCCTACAATGAGAAAGACAATTTATGTCCCAACTTTAATTATTATATATATATAATATAAATATTAGATAATACATGGAGAGAGCGTAAAAAACTATAGCAAAATATGAAAATGTATACATGTTCATGGACAAGTTCGACGAGAGAGAATAAGAATGTAGATGAACAATTGGTATGAAAGGCATTAGATGTCTCTCGCTCTCTCATCCACATAAGCAAATGTCCATATAAATTTGCTCGCCATCATGAAACTCCAAACTTAGTATAATAAGGATATATTAACTATGAGAAACACCATAACAGTGGTAAAATCCGAGCCGATAACCATCATCTATTCATTTGCATCTAAGCCGATACCAGAACTTCAACACTAAGTATGGCAGCCAATATTAGACAAGAAACTTGACGTTAATTTCATAATCTTCTAGCTAGGTTTTCATCATCTTTTTAGGCTTGGATTAGCTAGGCCGAATGGCCCTCAAGCTCAAGGAAAAGTCTATTTACTCTTTTATTTTTCTTTTCAAAACTTGGCTTTGTGGGATTTATAATAATTGCATTGACCTCATCTATTGTAATTTACGAGACATAAGGCTCGACTATAATCCTCAGTAGAACCAAATGCAATGTCTTGGCCTATATTGATTGCTCAGAGCATCTTGACGGTGATTGATCAATCAAGAAACACCCTCCATGTTAGCACAAAATTCACCCAAGCCAGGCGATACTCGTCTTCTTCACTTCCATCAAACATCGTATCTGACTTTGATTTGATTGTATGACTATATATATCCATCCATTTGCACACAAAATCAATCATCAATCTAGTAAGATGACTTCTATTCAAACCATATAATCATAATTTCAATCATATCATGTAACTGAGCATTGAAGACTTCCATTGTGCAAGCCCCATGAGTAACAGAGATAGCACCAGGCATGTCAGATTGAACCTATGTTACTGTAAATTACATGCAGAAGATATATTAGAAAAAAAGCAGGGCCCAGATATTAGGAAATTATCTTATATGCATCTCTTCATACGGTGGAGTTGAAATCTCAGTATAAATGTTCTTTGTATGAGGTTAGAACTTCAAGTCACTATACTCACCCATGCTAGAGGTTCGCCAGATCCTGTCTACATGCTTATCTTTAATACAGGGTAATGTACTATGATAATAGGGCAGTAGGAAATTTTATGAAATCGTCTACTACAAATGAGAAAACCAAATGTAAGAACACCCAGAAAGCCACAACCATATATATATGTGAGGCAAGCTTGTAAACTTCATAAAGAAAATACACGGACATCAAAGAAAAATGAAAATGGAGGTACATGTGCCCTTCAAGAGATGATTCTTATCAGAACCAATCTCAGTTCTACCATTTACGTTTGAGCTGAACTTTCTTCTGCAATGCTTTATCAAACAGTCGTCGGGCATTTCAGCATTCCGTCATTGTTTGACTTAACCAACTCTTCTTGCTCAACACAATTCTTAATTTCATCGACTAAACCATTTGATCTGCTTCCTTCTCTCTAATTCATTACTTTCATCATTTTTTCTTTATTCTCATAATTGATTTGGCACATGAAATGCTGCAATCCAGTAGCCACTCCATCCACTTCTGGAAGATGTAAATTTATGGAAGTCTTGGTAGCATCTTTCTCCTCATTACTAACAAACATCTGATTCTTACCATCAGCACTTGCCTTTCTAGATTTCCACATCCTCATTGATATATGACCATTGGGTTTCAGACACCTCTTGAAAACCATACAGCATTGGTGTTGCTTCTTCTTTGATATCCTAGGTGACATATTCAAATAATGATGCAACTTCAATGCCAATCCACCATCAACTACTGCTTTTCTCTAATAAGAAAGGATAAACAAAGATGCTAAACAATCTCCAACACTAAGAGCTTATCAATGTATTTTTGGGTCGTTGATTCCAGGTCTTTTCAGATTATGGCATTTATTCAAGCAAAGTCTGCTGAATTCAAGACAATTTTGTGCCCAACCAGTTACTTTCCAGCAACGAATCCAACCAAAGTCCACTGAAAATTCAACACCTTCATTTCTCCTACTAACAATCCTTATCTATGAACTGAACTTCTTTTTTCTTTTTACCAGAATGTAAACTCTACAAATTTAACGACCAAGGAAAAAATTGAAAGTCCATGTAATTATATTGCGTCGAAAGCAGTATAATGGGAAAAAAAGCATGACTAACAGAGAATACTGATGGATGATGTTTTCAAAAGTACAGTGACCGAAAATGTGTCTTTTTATTCCACCATGAGCAAGAAGCTAAGAACAGATCAACATAAAAATTATAGAGAATTAAACGTACATTGAAGATGGTAAACCCAGATTCCAACTCAATTTCTGGTTTAAACTAACATCGTTGTTTTATATACACTATACCACATGGAAGCAATCTGAAAATAAAATTGTTGAATTGTTTGTAACGCCTGTAAGCAACCAACACAATGAGGACAATCAAACACTTACACTTACAGTAACATGTCTTTTCATGTTTGCATAGCAAACATACTGAGGGAGTCTTTAATATTGTAGCAATGGTAGTGAGGACAACGAATGCATGTGAAAGCTACATGAGAACGGGATCTCTAGCAGCGGGCGACGGTGGACCGACGAACGAGTGGCGCGCGAGCGGAACTCCAGAGGCGGGAGGTTGTGAACCGGTTGACGACCGGCAAGTACGAGAATCGGCGCCATAACATGCATCTTCTTCGGCTTCTGCCTTATGGTGCTAGAAAGTAGAGACTGTCTGTTACCAACTAAGGGGAATGACCCGTCATAATTTTAATCTCTTTAAAGCGGCGGGTTTCTTAATGACCGGTCCAATTCGGCTTGGCTTTTTGGTAGACCGGTTTAGTCCGGTTTAGAGTATAAGTGGTACCTTTTAGAGGGTTGGTGTCCTTTGGGGGTGAGGACCCAACACAAATTATATATTGGTATAGTAGATATATATATATATATATATATATATATATATATATATATATATATATATATATATATATTAACATAATTAAGTGGCTATTTAATAAAAGAAACCATATATAGTTTCTACCTTAAAGTTTATTCAGTTGATGAAGACGATTCAACATTAACTAAATAATATATGTATTACTATATATATATATATTGTTTAAACATTATACGTTTTCTTATTTGTTATTTGTTATTGTTCTATATTTAATATTTTTGCTTACGTGGCGGCCTATGGTCTTCCGAAGCCAAACTGTATAAACAATGAATTTAAAATGGAACTTTTAATTAACTTATTTCTTTAAATTGTGTAGAGATCAAATAGGAGATAAAAATACTTTTTAATTTTCAATCAATCAATATTATGTATTTAAATTTAGAGAACCCCGATTAAATTAGGAAACGCTGACTGGGTAAATTGTCCATGTGTCAGTCAGATAGTTTCCGATGCCGAATTAATATAATATAGTATATATATATATATATATATATAATATATTTAAGATAGGTGCTAACATCTCACACTGCGCGAAAAAGAAATTTTTATAGTGACTGAAATAAATAAATACAATAATATGGATTTAAAAGTAGTCATGATATGTTATTCTAGGAAGTCCGGTTCTATTGATTATGTTTGATAATTCTCTTATTTCTTGAAAGGTGAATAATTTGGAAGCTGTTTCTTAATCTTCTAAATAAGTAAAATATAGAAGTATGGGCAAAGTTGTTTATAAGATAGTTTGAATTAGAAATATTTTAAGAGAAATGGGTTTTGTAGTGCTAATGTTTTATATTATAATAGTATAGCTGCTATAAAAATTGTTAACCCTATTTTCCATGATAACAAACACATAGAGTTGGATTGTCATTTTGTTCGAAGGAAATTTCTTTAGCATGTTGTTCAAATTAAGCATATCGGGACTGAAGTATGTCTCAATATCTATCTATTTAACAAAATTCAAGATCTAAGCTAGCAGTGACCACGAACTTAAAAAGAGGCATGGCAAACTTTTTGATCTAATTGGGATGAAGAACACATCTTCGGCAAGGGGGAGATGGAAGTTGAATACAAATAATAACCAAATTGATTTTATTTGTTTAGTAGTTGTTTCTTATTGTTTAGTTGTTATGTTGTATTAGTTTCAGCTTGAGGGAAGTGTTGAGAACTTGTATGGTGCAAGCTGAAAGTGTAGGGTTTAATTTTTGTTTTTTTTATTAAATCAATATTGTTTAGGGGTTGTTTTTGTTTGGATCTTTCTATCATGCTCCAAGAGTACCATGCTTTTGGTGCTTTTTTTTTTGTATTTTTCTATTATCCTAAAGGTGAACCCTAAAGGAAAATTGATATTATTAATAGTATAATGTAAATATTATGCGTAGTTAAAAAAATTCATATTTTTTCATACTTTTAAAGTTTTACTACATATGTTCTAATTAAGTCCACCCAAGTAATAAAAAAAACCAAAAGCAATGGTACTCTTGGAGTATTGTAGAATTTTTTTGTTTTTTTCTTTCTTTTAGGACTTGGTTGTAAATATCTGAGGGCCTCTTTGTTAGTCTTATTTGTCTAAGGCCTTGTTCCTTTATTTTGTTTCTTTAGGTGTAATAATTTTAGTATTTTGTATAGATTAGAGGCGAAGGTGTACAAATGAAGGAACACACCCGATGTATAATTTTTGCGTTTTCGTTTTTTCTATTTGCATTTCTTTGTTAGGGTTTCGTTTCCATAAATTCATCACAAACCAATCTTTTTCTTCAAAGTTGAAGTCGGGATAAAAAATTGGTAGCGACTGAAGCCGATCGTGAGGGGGAGGCCCTCTCTGATTTTACGAAAAAAATAAAGATGATGGACCTTAGTGTGTGTGTTTTTAGATGCTAAGGAACCTTAGTGGAAAATAAAGGAAGTCTGGTCGTTGGCTTGTAATGGTATTTCGACGGGAAGCGTCTAAATGTTGAAATTATCGAAGAAAATTTTGAATTCTATCTCTCTTGAAATTCCATTTCTGTTGTATCAAGTGGTATAGAGCGATCGATTCTGTTAGAAAATAATGGATAATTATTAATAAAAACGATAACTTTATTACGGTTTTTGGCGAGATTATCCCACGGGTCCCAACTTGAAGATCAGACCATTTCTTGATATTTGAGTTCCTTAGATCCCAGGTGCAACAAGTTTGTTTCGCGGTTCACCGACCAGGGTCATTCAATCTCGCTCAACACGGAAAGGAAGGCACAATTTTTCACGAATTAAACCTCACGGTAGGGAAGAAGTAGACTAGAGGTTCTAGGTAATAGGAGTTTCTCTCTAAACTCTTTGTTGATGATGTGAATGATTAATTGCACAATTACTTGTGTGTTGTTATGGTGGTCGGCCGAATATTAAATATAGGGGTAGTATGTGATTTATTTCCAAGATATTGATTGTTAAATATTGTTAAGAATATATATTTAATTCTTTATATATATAACTATCCCTGGAATTTATATATATAGTTATATATATATATATATATATATTTAATTACTATATGTATATTTAGGCTTAACAAATAAATTTACTCCCCATTAATTAAGGAGATTATAAAATCTAACATCCCTTACTTACCTAGGTCGGCCGAACCAACAAGTGAACCACTATTAGTGGCCCTAAATTCTTAGGGTTAATGAGGAGGTCCAATAGGGTCCTTAACGCTATATAATACGGCACACACCTTATTATTAGGGTTAATTACTCTAATTAACTTACACATCAATTGGGTTAGGTTAATGGACTACCATGAAGGGCGACCAAATTGACCCAATTTTCAATAGCTCCCACTCGCCCGAATGGGAGGGCGCCTATTCGTAGAAATAAATAGATAATCACAAAAAACTAGAATAAGGCCATCAAGTAAACTAATTGGTAGTGGCGAGATTAACTTCACAAGTCGTTTGATAATGCCTTCCTCCCAAGATCCTGAACGCAAGTTGTATCGCGGCTTGCCAAACAGGGTCCTTCAATCTTGCTCTTTAGCACAAAAGAATGATAAGATCCAATAGGTTCCTTAACGCTATATAATACGGCACACGCCTTATTATTAGGGTTAATTACTCTAATTAACTTACACATCAATTGGGTTAGGTTAATGGACTACCATGAAGGGCGACCAAATTGACCCAATTTTCAATAGCTCCCACTCGCCCGAATGGGAGGGCGCCTATTCGTAGAAATAAATAGATAATAACAAAAAACTAGAATAAGGCCATCAAGTAAACTAATTGGTAGTGGCGAGATTAACTTCACAAGTCCTTTGATAATGCCTTCCTCCCAAGATCCTGAACGCAAGTTGTATCGCGGCTTGCCAAACAGGGTCCTTCAATCTTGCTCTTTAGCACAAAAGAATGATAAGTCTCAACCGACTATGCCTCACAGGTGGAAGGGATGAACTAAGGTTTTACTAGGGCTTAGGTGAAAGATTACTTAAATACTACAGAAACAAAACCCTAGATACGTGCATGGTAACTAATACGCAGCGGAAAATAGTGCACATACGTACAATGTTTCTTGTAGTCCCAAGATCACTGAGGGAGTTCTCGATCCGCCAGACAATTCCTGTAGAGGTTCTGGTTAAGGAAGCCCTACGTGGATTATGCTTCACAACAAAGCCTCTGTCGATTCTTCAGCGGGATTGATAGCCGGAGTAAATTGCTTGACACAATTTGGCACCTCCATGGTTGTGGCTAGGTTTGGCCGAACTACTATGTTTATAGAGAGGAGGGATTCCTTTTAATATCACTACAAAGGAATAGAGGATTAGCTACTAAAAAATCTCATAGCACTCCCTATTTATAAGAGGAGCAAAGTGGACAAAATTCCACTTTGCCATTAATAGTTTCGGCCGGCCACTATAAGCTTGGGAGACCCAATTTTGGGCCTCTCATGTCCATTGGGAATTTAGGCCTAGCCCAAAATCCCTAATGTGACATTACCCAATTGTCTTAGGTAACAAGCTTATATTAACGAGTTCCTAATTACGGCGGCCCAATCTCGAAATGCCAACAACTCCCACTCGCCGGAATGGGAGGGTGCCTGTTAATATGTTGTCGACCAACACATCAACATTTATCTTTGATCCAACCCTGCTTCGGAATAGTTCATACGAGGTTTGCTGTGCGACCGGCGGATACGACGGGCATCGTGCTAATCATCTGTTAGGAGTGTTGTACGCCCACGGAACGTTGATTCTCATCTTTAATCAACATTTTAAAACAATAGTGTACTGCGCTGTATCCTAGGTCATCTGTCATTCTCCAATTGCCTAGTTTCCACATAGGAATACTCATTCAAGGCATCCGTACAAGTATTCACAACCTTCAACTAATATTAGGCTGGTGGCCACTTAGTGAATGCAAGAGTCGAAGAATTACAGGTGTACATGACCATCCCCATCGCTCATACCCTTAGTCAAACTCAACCGGTTTCCAAAGACGTGGTCACTCAGCCTTTTTGTTCGGCACTACGCTCGTACGCCGGAAAGCGAACATTGAGCTTGACCTTAGGTATGAGTTATGATTCCGTGAGGATACTTTGGATGCTTCTTCATAAAGTATCCGGGATCAGTCACACGCTCAAGGTGAAGAAATTTGTGCCCATCCGAATCTCGTGGATATTGTCTAGCACAATCTCGTGAAGTTGGGTATATCCTTTCGCAACGAGTCGAGCTTTGTACCGCTCGACGGCTCCATCAGCAGTGAGTTTCAACTTCAGAACGCACTTTTCCCCTATTGCTCTGCGGTCAGCAGGCAAATTAACTAAAGACCACACTGAATTAGCTTTCATAGAGGCGATCTCATCCTCCATTGCTTTCATCCATTCTCTCGCTTGAGGTCAATCCATAGATTGTTTAACCGTTACCGGTTCATCAACCGAAGTCAAAGTGAATAACCCACCTCTTTCGATGGGATACTTCTTGGGAGAAGTTCGATGCCTTTGACTACATTTAGGCTTGTTAGTCCCATCTTGAACTTGAACATCGCTCAATGGAGAAGATCGATGGGCGCTGACAAAAAAACGGCATATGGCAAGAGTTCTACAAGTTGGTCGACGCCAGTTTTGTAAAATAGATACGTTACCAAACATGGGTCGCCATGGTAAAGAAATCTAACAGAAAATGACGGATGTGCGTTGATTTCCGTGATATCAATAAAGCATGTCCAAAAGATTCGTATCCATTACCAAGGATCGATCAATTAGTCGACGCTATTTCAGGACACGAGCTTCTGAACTTTATGGATGCCTACTATGGTTATAATCAAATACATATGCATCCTAACGACGAGTCATACACCGCATTTTACGTCGATAGTGATATTTACCATTATAAGGCAATGCCTTTCAGACTCATCATCGCGGGAGCAACATATCAAAGAATGGTCAACATAAATTATTATAAATTTTTCCTTGTATTAAAGTAAATTATGTTTTTACAATAAATAGTAAAATAATAAATAAGTTCCCAAAGCCTAAGCATCTCCGCCGAGGTCGTCACTCTTTTTCGCAGGAACGCCTATATACTGTTGGAGAAGAGGCACTTTGAAAAAGGGAATGTCAGGCTGATATGCTCTAAGATCTGCTACAATCCAGCAAGAGATGTTAAAAGCAAATCAGAAGCGGCCACTGTGACGTCCTCCTGATAAGCTGAACTAGCTTTATGGCTATCAAAAACCCTCTCAAAGGCGGCTTTAAGCTTGTCTACTTCCGCCTTTAAGGCCTCAGCCTTCCCATGAAGAATAGTGCCTTCAGCTAAAAGAGTATCATTTTCCTTTCACATCTTCTCTGAAAGTTGGCGGAATTCTTTGACAAGAGAAAAAGAAGCCTTAAGAGATTCACGACATCTCTGAAGATCTCTCCCCATGTCGACAGAACCTTCGACCATCCGAGCAAGATCACCTTTCAGAGAAAAATTCTCTTCCTAAAGGCGTTGTTCTTCTCCTTGACTTATCCCCATCTTGAGATTCTGAAGCTTCTCCGTAGTCAAATTCAGTTCCGAGAAAAGGTCGATCATCAGTTGGGAAAACTGAAGAGAATCTCGGGAGGCCTATCAAAGGAAAAAGAATACATACATGAAATTAACACCAAAAACAGAAGATAAAGAGAGGATCAAAAGAGAAGTCAATCATAACTCGGCTTTTTTTTAAAAAAAAGAAAAGAACGCTTTGACTTCTCCACTTCGCTAGCCTTCGTCCTCAGACGACAACGATCTTGAGGCAGGACAGAAGCGTTCAACAGATGGAGAACCAAGTCGCAGTTAGTGATGGAATAACCTTCCTTGAGAGGATATCTATGGACGTTTATAATTGTAGATGGGTTGGAGAGTATGAAGAGAGCAATCCTTTCATTATACTAAACATGATATGAGAAGGTTGCTTAACCATTACAATAGTGGAGGCTCCTTTATATAGGAGACCTCTTGGGCTAATATGAAAACCCTAGTAAACATTAGGGACTAGAATGTAAATACTAGAACTAAGACAACTTAGCATAATTAGATATTAGTCCCCATACATATAATATTCCAATATTCCCCCATCTTTTCCATCTTTTTCCTTCTTTAATCCGAAACGCATCACCAATCTTCAACAATTGAATCCAAAAATTCAATCTTCAAAACGGAGCTTCCAAACTCCAATCATCAACAAACAAAAGATGAAGCCACATGCTCCAATCTTCAAACTTCAAGGCCACTGTGCTCTCAGAGGTGAACACCCACTTGTAGCAATAACACATGCTCTCAGAGGTGGTGAAAATTCACGTGTAGCAACAATCGGGGTCTTCATCAAGCTCTCAGAGGTGAACACCCACTTGTAGCAATAACACATGCTCTCAGAGGTGGTGAAAATTCACGTGTAGTGATGACAGTTGCCACCTATGGTCCTTGAACTCCAATCCTCAACAATATGAGGTCCATCAAAATCCAACAAACAAAAGACGAAGCTCCAATGCTTCAATCTTCAACAACCCAAACAAAAGAGCAACACAATGCTCCAACATCTTTCCAATATCATCAAAATCACAGCATATCCATCACGGCACATAAAATTTCAGCAATTTCAGCTAAAAACAGCAATTTTCTGACATTTCTGCATTTTCCAGCAATTTCCAGCCGATTTCCAGCAATTTCAGCATTTACAGCAGCAAAAACAGCATCTAAATCGCAGCAAAATCGCAGCCAATCAAAGCAACCATTCCCGCAATAGCAATAACACATCAACAACAACCCCAATATGAAGTTTCAGCAGCAATAGGTGCATATACATCAGTAGAAACTAATGTAACAGTGACAGCAGAAAATGAGATTGCAGCAGAATTTTGACAATAAGATTCGAAAATCCAAATCACCTCAGAATTTGACGTATAATATATCAATGGAATCGTGAGACCGAGAAGATTTCGAAAAACTAACTTTCGCGGCGATTGGACATCGGGAAGGTGGCGCGTGGCCTGCACGCGCCGGCGGGGCGCAGCTCACGCGGCGGCGTGTGAGAGCGCGTGCGATGGCTGCTGACGGCGGTGAAAGTTGCAGAATGTTCGTCGGAGGTTGCTGGGTCGATTGGTGATGTCAATTTTGGAAGAAGAGGTGTAAATCAAATGGGTATTTTTCGGGGCTAGGGACTGACTTACGGTGGCGCAGGGAAGAAGAAAAAAAATATTTCTGGAAAAACTAAAACCAAATCAAAATCTAAACACCAAGATCGGAACTAGCTCTGATACCATATGGACGTTTATAATTGTAGATGGGTTGAAGAGTATGAAGAGAGCAATCCTTTCATTATACTAAATATGATATGAGAAGGTTGCTTAACCATTACAATAGTGGAGGCTCCTTTATATAGGAGACCTCTTGGGCTAATATGAAAACCCTAGTAAACATTAGGGACTAGAATGTAAATACTAGAACTAAGACAACTTAGCATAATTAGATATTAGTCCCCATACATATAATATTCCAATAATATCCCCAAAAAGAAAATAAAGGGTTCCAATCAGCATATCCTGAAGGGTCATGTTGGATCACGGGCGAAGCTCCGTTACGTTCTTGACGGAAAGCTTTGGACTCCTGGGCTCCGCGTAATCCTGCAAAAGGGGATGACCTGGGTGGTGACCCAGAATCCCTCTCCGATGCTTAAATGAGTATGTGATCAATGGGTGGTAAGCAGAAGTTCTAAGTTCGTATTAGATGATTCGGGTTTTCTGAGGTAACTTCCTCCTTTATATAGAAGGGGAAGTTACTCAGTTACCTGTTACTGCGCCTGGCAGTTTTACCCATGATTCTGTGTATCTCGCCACGATTCCGCATATCTCGGTCGGGATTCCGTATATCTTGCCCCACGCTCCGCGTATCTTACCCGTACTCCGCGTATCTCGGGCACGCCCTGCGTATCTTGGGGGATAACCGTCTTCCACTACTCTATCTAGTAAGCGGATTTCTCGGTCTTTATCCTCTGATCACAAGTCCCGACTCCCGTCGGAGACTCCAAAGTTGTCTCATTCTAGATCACCACCCAGGACCTTCAGTCTCTACGGGACAGGTCCAGCCTCTGCGGGGCTTCATTTATCGGGGCCTTTACTAAGGCATATCGGCGCCTACTCAGAGGCTTCTCATCGGGAGCATTCAGCTCATACATCGGGACCGCTAAAGTCGGGACCCTTCGTGCTGGGCCTCTGGGCCTTCTAGGCCTTTCACGAGGCCCACTGGACCTACTCGCCGTCCATTGGCTGTTAACGGGGCTAACGATTACATCGGAACCCATCATTTGCCCCCAAGACATGGGGGACTTTTAGTTCGTCATGTCTTTTAATTCAGCTCTTCTGACCTCATTGTCGGAGGCTTTTGTTTTTATACCTTCCAATACCACCGTTGGAGGCCTTTGTTTTCATACCTTCCGATACCACCGTCGGAGGCTTTTGCCTTGCGTGTAATTGTTGTATCTCCTACTCATGATTGCCTTGGGCCCACCAGGCCCCATGGGCAGTTGCCAAATCCGAGGAGACTCCTCGGTTACTGTAGCATTAAATGCCTAGGGATAAGGAAACGACGTTTAAACCGGCGTGACTGTTATTTTCTTAAAAAGTAGCTGTGACATCACGCACGTCTCTTCCATGCCTATAATCTCGGCGATTAAGATCGTGTCGTTTTCTCTTCAACGGTGCAGATCGTGTCCATCCAGCTGTCTCTTCCGTACCGTCTCCATAATTTCAACGATTGTGATCAAATCGTTTCGTCTTCAACGGTCAAGATTAGGTTCCCTCAGTTGCCCCTTTGCTTATAAAGGCCAAAACCCTGGCACTGTTTGCTTCTTCTGCACTCTCTCGATATCAGCCATTCTTGCATTCGAGGCTTCTTCTCCAAGCTCCTCCTGCTGTTCCAGTGATCTAAGGCCTTCGACCTTCCGATTCCTCCATTTTATCTCTCCGATCATCGATCATGTCTGGTAAGACTTTCTTCTATGTTTTCGTGATTTACTTGCTGTTTGTTCTTCTTTTCTCAAATCCTCTTGTTTGCAATCGTTTTAGACGAAGCTAGTTCTGAGGTTAGAACTCCCTTCACTTTCAAGTTTGCTGTCAATGAGATATCTGAGGCTTCGTATGAGGCTGCCCTTAGAGAGGGGTGTATCACCTCGGATTGGGAGCCTCGCTTCCCGTACGAGTCTCAACCTGCTGTCAGAAGGAAGCACATCATTACGCCTCCTCGAGCAGGGGAAGTGTTTGTCTCCACCGGACAAATAAGCGCGGGGATTCGGTTCCCCTTCTGCGGAAATATGGTGGAGATGTGCAACTTCTACAAAACGCATCCCTGTACCTTCTCTCCACACTCCATCCGCGTGTGGAATGCCTTCCAATACTTATGCCATCGCCAGCAGTGGACGTACAGTCTACTGCTATTCCGCACTTTCTATGGCATGAAGTGCAACAAAGCTGGTGTCTGCTCCTTCTCCCCCCGACTCCCCAAGTGGACAAAGGAGCAACTTTCACGTTTCGGCTGGGACAACGAGACTTGGAAGTTCCACAAGGATCGGATACTGATACGTGATTCGGGGTCTGACAATAGCGGATGGAAGAAGTACTACTTCTTCGTCCAGCACAGCTCTGTCCCATGGCCTCGATGGGAGGTCACAGCGAATCCTGCCCCCAAGCTCCTAGACTACACCGAGGATGACCTCAACACCCTCCAGATGGTTCAGCTTTACCGTTGGGGAGACAACTTCATACCCCTCGACGCCAACAAGCTCCGGGAGAAGGACCTGATCATGATCGGAGTCCGACTCCTTGACTCTGTTTCCAAGGATTTGGTCGTTTGGGTAATATTTCTAACTATCTTATTTTTTACCTTTGCAGCCAAGAAGGCTTCTCTGCTGACCCATCTCCTTATAAAGCAGGGCGAAACTGATGCCGTCCAGAGTGGCTCCAAGCGGAAACGAAAGCTGGTGAAGAAAGGCGCTTCCTCTTCCGCTCCTATGTCTGCTGCTCCTTCCGCCGAAGAGCAGGTCGGGGCCAAGAAGGCCAAGAGGGGAGAGATAGATCGGGCCTTCGGGGCCACTACTGTCGAGGAAGGTAAGCGCGTTCGTCGTGCCATTAAACGATATAAGAAATTAGTTCCCAAGGAGATTATCCCCGCCGATCGGGAATCGCGTGTTCGGGAAATTAAATATATCCTTCAAGGAGAAGTCCCCCGCGTTCTTAAGGCGGGATATTATAACTTCCACGGGAAAGACCAACATGTCGAACGTCAAATTCTCTGGTGTTCTGGCGGAATTATTCCTGATCATGTTCGTCCTGCCACCGCAGGTCTCTCGGATACTCCTGTCCCGACGGAGGCTGTCATTCCAGCGGAGACTGCGGCTCCGCAAGAACTGATGCGGGAGGACGTCCCGGTGGAAGCTCAGTTCCGTCGGGTGACTGATTTGGAGGCTTCTCCTTCTGCCGAGGAGCCTGACGAGGGGGGCCTGCTTCCCCGCGGAAGGTCGGGGTCAAGGAACATGGAGCCCGCTGTGAGGGACGTGTCCCGGAGCCCTCCTCCTGTTTTCCGTACTCCTACTCCTGAGCTTCCTTTAACCGAAGTAGCTCCTCCCGTCGATGATGCCGAGGTTATCCCTCGTCTTCCGATGGATGATGTTTACAAGATCTACACCCCCGACCAGGCGGCGGTCCCCTGGCGTCCGATCGAATCCCTCCAAGGGTTTTCGATCCGACGGGATAATCTTCACCCCGACGTGGCTCTGCATCTGCTGGCAGGGTCAATTCCTCCCTCCTTGAGACAGCCGCTTTGTCTGTCGCGGGAGGACATTGAAGAGGAGTTCCGCGCTATGGTCGTTCGTCGGATGAAGGTAATACTTTACCTTTACTTGTTTTCTTCTTTATCCGTCTTCGACCATCGAATTCTAATCCTTCTTCCTCTTGCCTTAGGAAACTGCGGACCAGCACCGAAGTTTCGCCATCGCCTTGCCCTGAAGAGTGCTTTGGAGGAGGCTGAAGCTAAGTCGAACCCTGACGCATTAGCCAAGCTTCAGGTGGAGCTCGACGAGGCGGTGGCGGCCAAGAACAAGATGGCCAAGGAAAAAGCTCTCCTAGACGAGATGACCTCGGGCCTGCTCAAGAAAGTCCATGATCATGAGGCTGTCATGCGTCGGGAGCAGAAGATGGTCCAGGTGGAGCAGCAGCGGAATGAGGCGGAAAAGAGGCAGCTCATTCACGAGAAAAACGTCTTCGCGGATCTCCTCGCGGAGGCCAAGGCAAAGTTCGAGGCGGAGGGGGCTGAGTTCTCTGCCAAGCTGGCTGAGGCAAAGGCTCAGGGCCTCGAGGAGGGCCACCAGCGGGGCTTCGAGGGGGGCCGTCAGCGGGGCCTCGAGTAGTATCGGGACTCTGAAGAATTCAAGGTGGCTGCTGTAGAGTTCTATAAGTCCGAGGTGGAGAACGTTCTGTTCAATGCTTTCGAAGAGCTCTACACAGCATACGAGGATTCCATCGACTTCAAGAAGTCCGAGACCCTCGCCCCCTTCGCGGAGAAATACTTCAACCTTCCCGCGGAGAGTGAAGAAGCCGCTGCCGTGGTCCCGACTCCGCCAACTACGGAGCCTTCCGCCCAGGCCCCTCCGAACTTTGCTCCCTCCGATGCTGCTGAGGATCCATCTTCCAACAAGGACCAAGCTTAATGTCTACATCTTTTAGTCCTTGTTGTCTTTCTCCTTTATCTCTTGTATCGAACCTCTTTGGCCTTCTGGCTGGCTTTTATATAAGTAGTTTCTCTCCATCTGTTTTGGCATCGATACTCGTTTGCACTTTATCTAAAGCGGCTTTAAATTTGTTACTCAGAACGTTCCGATGCGCCATTAAAATGACTTTATACGTCCTTCCGACGCTTTACTCGAGATTTTACCGTTTAAGGTTTCTTGTCCAATCGGGACTTCACCACTTAAGGTTTCTCGTCCAAAATCGGGACTTCACCACTTAAGGTTTCTCGTCCAAAATCGGGACTTCACCATTTAAGGTTTCTCGTCCAAAATCGGGACTTCACCATTTAAGGTTTCTCGTCCAAAATCGGGACTTCACCACTTAAGGTTTCTCGTCCCTGCCTTTCAAGGCCATTTTCACACCCCTTAGGGCTTTTACTGCGTCTCTACCGGACGGCTTAATCGTACCCTTTAAGGCTTTTTGCCGCATCATATAGACGACTTACGCGGACCTGTTAAGGCTTTCCGTACCCGTTAAGGCTTTTGGCCGCATCATATAGACGACTTACGCGGACCCATCAGGGTCTTTTCGTACCTAGGCTTTTGGTTGCATCATATAGACGACTTACGTGTACCCCGTAGGGCTTTTGTCCATACCCGTTAAGGCTTTTGGCCGCATCATATAGACGACTTACGCATACCTCGGAAGGCTTTTATCGTACCTCGGAAGGCTTTTGGTCGCGTCCTTCAGGACGTCTTACTAACAGTTTAGAATAAATCTAAAAGTAATTTGATCGGAAACAACTTCTTTTATTCATAAATAACTCGAAATAGGCTTACATCGGATCTTATTGATAGACAATTTGTGCCCTTCACGGCAGCTTAATATCAAACATGATACTTCTTCAAGTGTTCGCCACTGAAGGAATGCTTCAACGTCTTGCCATCAAGGTCCTCTAGCCTGTATGCATTGAGGGCTGGCATCCCTACGATCTTGTAGGGTCCCTCCTGATGGATATACGCCCAATTTGAACCCGTTGACTTCCGAATCGCTTTATTTTTATCACCCCGTTAATGATTGTAAATCGAAACTTCAACCCGAACCCTTCGCGAAAACACCAACGGCTCGGACGAGGCGCTCGTCCGGCCGAGTCAGACTCGCCTAGGTGAGGTTGGGTGGCCACACCCGACCTCCCCTAGGGGAGATCGGGTCAGCCAACCCGATCTCCCCTAGGGGAGATCGGGTGGGCCAACCCGATCTCTCCTAGGAGAGATCGGGTCAGCCAACCCGATCTCTCCTAGGAGAGATCGGGTCGGCCAACCCGATCTCCCCTAGGGGGTATGGGGTTGGCCAACCCCATCCTCCCTAGGAGGGGTTGGGTGCCCTCACCCAACCCCTACCCCTGGGGGTCAGATTTCTCCTCCCCCCAAGGGCCCCGGCACCATTTTCGGACTCCCACACTCGGTCCACTCCGCCTACCTTCTCCGAATCCTAAGGTCTTAATTATGTGCTTAAAGGTTAATTAATTGTGTTTAAAGGTTAACGATGTCATTAAGCCACCTTAATGACACCGTTGCCTATAAATACCCCACCTTCACAACTCATTTGATCATCTTGGCAAGTTGCACAATTTTGCTCTGACATCTCTCTAGCTTTATCTCTCTAAAACCGTACTGACTTAGGCATCGGAGAGGGTTCATCAGGCACCACCCCCCCCCTCTCTGTGCCTGGTATTGCCCCTCTTGCAGGGTGGCAAGGAGAGGAGAACCAAGGAAGCAGAAGAGCATAGAGCAGTAGGACAAGCCCCAGGGGTAAGAAGTACAAGCCTCAGGAGGGCTGAAGGAGAGAAGGAAAGGAGGTCAGAAGGAGAGAAGGAAAGGAGGTCAGAAGGAGAGAAGGAAAGGAGGTCAGAAGGAGAGAAGAGAAGGACACATATCAGAACGACTACCCCAAGAGAGTATAAGGGCAGGGATCAGAACGACTACCCCAAGGGAGTATAAGGGCACGGATCAGAACGACTAGTCCTAGGAGCACTGAACCCGACATTTCATTAGTGGGAGATAAATTCTAGATTGACGACCCGTTGACCTAGACTTTATAACCTAACACTTGGCGCCGTCCGTGGGCTTCGAACAGAAAGCCTGGCAATAACAAGAGCGATGACGAGCAGCTTAGTATATAGGCATCACCGCCCACCTGGGGGCAATAGGCGAGGGAGACAGCCTATACCTCCAGCAAGGCAGCCTAACCCAGAGTAACAGCCTGCACACCAGAGCCTCAAGTAGCCCCACAGGCACCCCAGCCTAACAAGCAGGGAGGAGGCTTCCACAGCTCCAACTCCATTGACTAGGAAGCCACAGGGACAGGGGGGCAACAAGGAGTGCCATCCCAATACACGGCACCTCCACAGGGGTACTACTATGAGGCACAACCTCAAGGGTATCCATATGGAATACTAACTCAAAGGAACGACAATCGTGCCCACACAACCAACATAAGGCCCGCATACTCGCAAGGGGCACAGACAGTGACTCCGAGGTTGATGAACACATTGGATAAGCTGCTAGCCCATATAGAAACTCTGAGGAACAGGCAGAGAAGGCAACACCAGCATGAAGAAGAAGAAGTTCATGAGGAAGAACAAGACCCAGAAGAAGAACACCACTCGCACCCTCGAACAAGGCAGCGAGAAGAACAAATGAGAGATAACCAGGGCCACTCCTAGAGGGAAGACAGCAATTTGTACCTCCAAGGCAGCAACAGACACAGCAGGATGCCAGGGCATACACCCCCATGGGGGCAGATAGACAGGCAAAACCTCCAAGGAGGCATGGATTCAACCAAGTACCCCAACAGGGACATACACCGCACTAAGGGAGGACATACATGCCAGACCAACAAGGATATAGGAGTTCCAACATCCACCCTGGCAATGTACACATACAGTCCGTATCACTACAGACATGACTAAGGGACATACCAAGGAAAGCTCAAAGGGAGGGACATAGTCCCAACAACACAACAAGGCAACCACCTACCCATGATACAGCACAACAGATCCAAACCCCTTGTGCATGACAACCCTTGGCACACATCCCCCTAGGACAGGGGAGGAGTTGAAAAGACAAGGATTTGAACAGGGGACTCATAGAGTACCACACCACGTCAGCACATAGCAACTACAATGGGAAATCTCATGGAGAGACATAGTAGAGTGAGATCGCACATAGCATACATGAAGGATACACCTCCACCTAGTCCGCCTTGCAAGGATGCGACCTCATATTCCTCAAGTGGAAGGAATACACACAGACTAATGGAGGAAGACAGTTACATTACCAAGGAAGCAAGGGGTATCAACCCCCCACACTCATATCCTTCCCATATCCTCTTATTTAATTTAACTGCATAACAAGTCAACTCCCTAAAAGGGGTATATTTTGATACTTGATATCAACATGTTTTCCAAGAAAGACCATACCGGACGCCTTCAGGCTCCGTGGTATATATGTACACAGGTGAACCACTAGAAGAATCCGTAAAAGGCCGTCGCCAATCAAGAGATGCACAAGAAACAGATTTCTCAATCTCAAAGGGCACCTATAAGGTCAAGTTTCTGGGAAAGATCACAAGATGGAAGGCTCACTTACAAAAATAAGTTGAGCACTCCCAACATCCTATAGAGGAACATCAACACACCCATTAAGGACACGGCACTGCAAATGAATCAGGAGTAAGGATGGAACAAGTATCCTTACAAGTATCCTTGCATTTATTCTTGCAAAAATAAACTCCGTAGATAAAGAGGTTATCTAATAGATGACTATGTCTCTGTTCTCAAAATATGATCCTAACCCGGAGATCCTTGGACTCCGTATTATATATGCAATGAATAACATGTTCATCAAAGATAGGTACACGAAGATTCAAGACAGCGCCATAAAGATTAGACGCATACCTCTACCAAGTACGACACATTTGAGTGTTCATAAACACTCCCTCGCCGTCGCACAAGAAAGAAAGGCAGCCAAGGATACAAGTCCTAACAAAACAAACATCGGTAGAAAATTCGGTCATTGAAGTCATGCACCAAGAGAGAAACTCTAAAGATACAAGATTAGCAAAAGAGATAGTGCAACAACTAGAGTATGAAAAAGGAGATACATCTCCTATCAAGAGCCTTAAGGCAGGATAATAGTTCTACAAGATCAACCAAAGAAGAGCTCAAAAGCTTGGGGAGTAAGGTTTCAAGATTGACCCTCACACTAGACGCACATCCCGATCAACCACCTTGTCTGCAAATGATAAGACATTTGACTCTGGCATCCCATCAAGAGGAGAACCCCGATAAAAGGGGCACTAGAAAAATATCCCGCCTCTAAGGCCATACGCCGAATACATGATGAATGAAGGTTATGACAAAACAAAAAAGGAGAGACTTGTCAGCTCAACACACCTCAAACACGTATACGTACGCAATACAAATGCAGCCTCTAATGAAGTTATCCAACAAGGAATAGCCAATACGAGGGCAAACCCATGGAAATTCAGGGAACATCACCGGCGAACCTAAAGGAAAACGTCCTTTTTAGGTTCAAGTCCTAATTCAAAAGAAGTCTATAACCAAGATTCAAGGTGGGAGGAGCATGACCAATGTGACACTCCCCAAAGGCATTGAAGAATACTCCAATGTGAAGGAAAAGGCAAGGCACTCTAAGTGCCACAACACTCCAAGAAGATACAGCCCGGTCAGACCCCCACACCCCCATGCACGAGCAAAGAGCATGGATCAGATTGAATAGTCTGAAACACGCCTACGAGATTAACAACTCAAGACACCATGCTATGAGAGAGCTCTTCAACCTACACAAGGAAAGGGGGGAAAAATTTGCAAGCATCCCTAGGATACAAACAGTGCCACATCCTAGTTATCAAGAGAATGAAATCCACCCCCACCCACCC
This sequence comes from Clarkia xantiana subsp. parviflora, assembly GCA_036873135.1. Classification (NCBI taxonomy): domain Eukaryota; kingdom Viridiplantae; phylum Streptophyta; class Magnoliopsida; order Myrtales; family Onagraceae; genus Clarkia; species Clarkia xantiana. The sequence goes on from JAPTYO010000004.1 coordinate 31,270,175, forward strand.
AAAGCAAAAGCTCTTCCACCCAACCTCCAAAGACACATCCGACAAAGGCCCCATCCAAACCATGCCTATGACTGAAACAAGCAAGCATGAGAAAGAGTAAATCCTACAAGGGACACTCATCGCATTCAAACAAGCAGACAAGGGAGCCCCGAGCATAAGAGGTACCCAACCAAGAAAATGAACGAGGGGCCTTCAACGGCCAAATATGAAAGGCGGTGTGACCACCAAGCAACTTGGGGGGCACCAAACGAATAAGTGCTTGGTAGTCCACCTAAGTGTAAAAGAAGAGATTAGAGGCAGAAGATCACAAGAACATGCAATACCACTTTTCCTAGAAGAGGTCACATAAAAGGAAAACATCATCAACTCCCTATACGAACTCGTCCTAAGTTGGCAACACACAAACATCGCCCTCGAGAGGTGATCTCCCACATTGAAGGAAAAGCGTGGTAGCGTGCAATATCATAGAAGGAAAAGTCAAGTAAAGACTCGAAAAGCATACCAAAGACGCACCCTACATGAGAAAGGACACAAGATAAGGTAACATTATGAGCCCTCCGGGAGCCTATCCCGCGAACACATTCGACGCCCCCAAGAGCGTATCTTGAGAGTAGCTCTAAAACTACGAACCCTGTGCCCTCCGGGAGCCTATCCCGCGAACAGATTCGACGCCCCCAAGAGCGTATCTTGAGAATAGTTTTTATACTACGACCTTCGACGCCCCCAAGAGCGTATCTTGAGAGTAGTTTTTATACTACGACCTTCGACGCCCCCAAGAGCGTATCTTGAGAGTAGTTATTACACTACGACCTTCGACGCACCAAGAGCGTATCTTGAGAGTGGTTTCCAAAAACTACGAACTTCGACGCCCCCAGGAGCGTATCTTGAGAGTAGTGTTCATACTACGACCTTCGACGCCCCCAAGAGCGTATCTTGAGAGTAGTTATTACACTACGAACTTCGACGCACCAAGAGCGTATCTTGAGAGTGGTTTCCAAAAACTACGAATTCGACGCCCCCAGGAGCGTATCTTGAGGTAGATTTGCAACCTACCAGATTCGACGCCCCCAAGAGCGTATCTTGAGGTAGAAAAAACACTACCAGTTCGACGCCCCCAAGAGCGTATCTTGAGGTAGATTTCAAACTACCAGTTCGACGCCTACCAGGAGCGTATCTTTGGTCTAACCTGAGCCCTCCGGGAGCCTATCCTGTGAAACGTTAAGTGCCGTCCGAGAGCCTGTCTCGTGAACAGATTTTGACGCCCGTCAAGAACGTATCGGTGGACTAACCTGTGCCCTCCGGGAGCCTATCCTGTGAAACGTTAAGTGCCGTCCGAGAGCCTGTCTCGTGAACAGATTTCGACGCCCACCAAGAGCGTATCTTTGGTCTAACAGTACAACGTATACCGTGTAAGGGGTATCAGAAGAGATCATCACACCATGCTCAGAAGGATACCATGCTCAGAAGGATACCATGAGAAAGAAATTTCTAAGTAAAGTAATGTGAAGAACAAGTAATGTCTTTTCTTGATGAGATAGCAGGTATGATGTGAAGGAAAGCACAAAAGAAAGATAAAGAAAGGAAAGCATATTCAAAGGAGAAGTCCATAACCAAAGGATCATATACAGAAGCACAAGAGGTTATCATAAAAAGTAACGAGTTATCCTACCACCCATATCACAAGTCAAGAGAAGTATCTCAAAGGAACCCAACACCACCAAGAAGGATAGCAAAGACATGAAATCCGAAGGTCAAAGCTCTCAAAATAAGCTCGACCCATCAAGAAGAGAATTGCCTTACAAGTCACACAAATCAACCGCCGACAAATGTTATTGTCATGCATGTCGCCCTCGCGTGACCTATGCTCGTATCAGACTTGAACATCGTCAAGCACAACTCATGAAGGAGACATCTAAAGAGCATAAAGGATACAACATCCGACAAGACGAGACATCGGGACATAACCCAACAAACATAGCCTACACAAAAGGCAACTATAGCAATGAAGGCTCTCCAATGAGAAAGGAATACTAAAGCACAACTCCATACATCGTGATGTGGCTATCATGTCCACATACACTGAAGTGGCTATCATGTCCACATACCTTGAGGTGGCTATCATGTCCACATACACTGAAGTGGCTATCATGTCCACATACCTTGAGGTGGCTATCATGTCCACATACACTGAAGTGGCTATCATGTCCACATACCTTGAAGTGGCTATCATGTCCACATACCTTGAAGTGGCTATCACGTCCACATACCCTGAACTGGCTATCATGTCCACACACTACAGAAGGGCTATCACTCCGACACATCACGAAGTGGCTATCACGTCCACATACCCCGAAGTGATTATCATGGCAGCACATCATAAAACATCTGTCAAAGACATGAATTGTAAAGACACCACCCCGACCACGAACATCAAAAGGCTACGCCTAGCCCTAGGAGGAGGTTCAAGAAAAAGGGAAAAATAACACCCTTCGTACACTCATCAAAGGCAGGCACTTATATTTCAACCCACTGGGTGATACTAGGAAGGAGACGTCCTCATTATGAAGACAACCTCCATATCTCACGAAATCAACCATGAAGCAAAGAATCACGACAAACACTATTGAGGGCATATAACAAAATGATCCCCACAACGATCACAACTACGATACTAGTAGAGGCTAACTCAAGAGCAGTCTCCACCAAACTCCAAAGCAAGAATTCGCTATCTTAATCAGAGCCATGGCAAGAGAAAGGAACCTCAATGAAAGGTGATGATCACACCCATCACCAAAAGAAAAATCTTCAACGCAGGGGTTAATAACATAACCCATAGGAAAGACAAAAACACCTTCAAAAGTCGTCAAATCTACATGAAGATGAAATAAACTTGAGACTCGGCCCCTCGGCTGGGGGGCAGGGGATATAGAAGAGACATCAAGACCTATGATCACCCCATCGCGAGCCACAGGTTGTTTCCTTTTGTCTAGCAAAGAGGTCGCCTCTTCAACCACTACCTCCTTATCAGGGGAGGGAGTCAGCAAGGGGGCACTTGAAGGAGAGCCTCTCGCGGTTTCCTTCTCCTTGGCAGCCGAGGGCCCGACCTCAGAGTCAGGTTTCCGCGCCTTGGATTTAGATTGACTTGAACTCTCACCCACCACAAGAACCATTCGGTAACCAGGGAAGAACGCTCTAACAACAAGAAGGAACCAGCATGAGAACAATCATAAGTATATCACAAAGAAAAAAGAAGGGAAAAAGAACATACTGGAAGCATTAGTAGCCACCCCTGACTTAGAAAATTTCTTGGCCTGATAAGCAAAACTAGAGGGTTCTTCCCTCTCATCTGATTCAACGGACGGTCAGATTTCGTCGGACCACCTCGGAAAACGATCTTCAAGGTCTCCCTGTCTGAAGAAGAAAGCTTCCCAAAAGTGAGTCATCTATACGAGCAACCAACGCAAAGATCGACCCTTACTCAGGGAGGGGCGAGATACGCCTACTACGGGGGCAACCTTAACACCAAGGGAAGAGGGCGAACTTTTAGTTTCCCCAAATGGAGGAACGCTCCAGCACATTCGAAGGAAGGGTCAACCCTTAACACATGTCAATAGACCCCTTCGCTCGCGGCGGTAAGAAGAAAGCTTGTAAGCTTTTTCACCCTCACTTTTATGGGGAACAAATTGCAGGGTAAAGGTCAAGAGCTATACACACGCTCCAACGAATGAAGGAAAAATGTTACACGTGCCGAAAGTCGAGATTAATGGACAATGCTCACGCTAGTACGAGGGAGGCGGAACGTTGTGTCCCATTGAGTGGCAGAGTTCCCACCCTCAAGTAAAGGAGAGGTCTATGCTCTCACCTTTGCACTTATGCTCATATTCATGATTAACATCTACAGGTACATCAATGTCATCACTCATGCTTATACTCACAACCCATCCATACATACATACATGTTCATGCTTGCACTCATATGCATGCCCACGTACACACTCCCATGTGTTCAAACATTTAGACGTCCATGCACATGGCCGCCATATATTCATGCATACATTCATGACTACAATCGCAGCATGTCTCCACTCACTCCCATCCTTATGTTCCTACTTGCATGTATGCTAGTACACATCCTCATGTTCATGATATGTCCATGTTCACTCCTAGTTAACATCCTATAGGCATATTTTCTAGTATCCCATACTTAGAAAAAATTTTGGGCCAAAATTAAATTTTTCTCCACTTAGGCAAATCACGGCATGAAGTTGAAGCATGAATCACTTAGATGTATCCGTATTGCATTCCTATGCAAGCATGTATTTTTTGAGTATACGCCTGTAGCAAAGATAGATTTATTACTCCCACCTCAGACGGACGCGTGCTTAGGCACACGTCCGTGCTACTCTGACGTTTACAATTCCTCTATCTCATAAGGCAGGGGGCAGAGTCAGAGGCACGCATCCATGGGTAAGTAAGCATTCAGACAAGGAGGTAAAACCCCGGTTTCAAATTGCGCGTATCATACCATCCTGAAATAGAGTCAATCAAGGGTTAGGCCATTGGTTGACTCGGGGGCATGTGATGGATATACGCCCAATTTGAACCCGTTGACTTCCGAATCGCTTTATTTTTATCACCTCGTTAATGATTGTAAATCGAAACTTCAACCCGAACCCTTCGCGAAAACACCAACGGCTCGGACGAGGCGCTCGTCCGGCCGAGTCAGACTCGCCTAGGTGAGGTTGGGTGGCCACACCCGACCTCCCCTAGGGGAGATCGGGTCAGCCAACCCGATCTCCCCTAGGGGAGATCGGGTGGACCAACCCGATCTCTCCTAGGAGAGATCGGGTCGGCCAACCCGATCTCTCCTAGGAGAGATCGGGTCGGCCAACCCGATCTCCCCTAGGGGGTATGGGGTTGGCCAACCCCATCCTCCCTAGGAGGGGTTGGGTGCCCTCACCCAACCCCTACCCCTGGGGGTCAGATTTCTCCTCCCCCCAAGGGCCCCGGCACCATTTTCGGACTCCCACACTCGGTCCACTCCGCCTACCTTCTCCGAATCCTAAGGTCTTAATTATGTGCTTAAAGGTTAATTAATTGTGTTTAAAGGTTAACGATGTCATTAAGCCACCTTAATGACACCGTTGCCTATAAATACCCCACCTTCACAACTCATTTGATCATCTTGGCAAGTTGCACAATTTTGCTCTGACATCTCTCTAGCTTTATCTCTCTAAAACCGTACTGACTTAGGCATCGGAGAGGGTTCATCAGGCACCACCCCCCCTCTCTGTGCCTGGTATTGCCCCTCTTGCAGGGTGGCAAGGAGAGGAGAACCAAGGAAGCAGAAGAGCATAGAGCAGTAGGACAAGCCCCAGGGGTAAGAAGTACAAGCCTCAGGAGGGCTGAAGGAGAGAAGGAAAGGAGGTCAGAAGGAGAGAAGGAAAGGAGGTCAGAAGGAGAGAAGGAAAGGAGGTCAGAAGGAGAGAAGAGAAGGACACATATCAGAACGACTACCCCAAGAGAGTATAAGGGCAGGGATCAGAACGACTACCCCAAGGGAGTATAAGGGCACGGATCAGAACGACTAGTCCTAGGAGCACTGAACCCGACATTTCATTAGTGGGAGATAAATTCTAGATTGACGACCCGTTGACCTAGACTTTATAACCTAACACCTCCCATTTTGGCGATAGTTTGTTGATCCGATCTTGATGAACGAACTCGTTCCTCCGCCAGACAAGTTCTCCCACGAAGAATTGTCGGGACCTGACACGCCGATTGTAATATCGGGCTGTTGCCAGACGCATTCGGGCCTGGACTTCATCAGCCTTCCATCTTTTTTCCTCGAGCAAGTCTAAGTCTAGACGTCTCATTTCCTCGTTTGTCAGAGGCTCGTAATATTTCGCGCGATGGGACGCCACCGCTATTTCCACGGGAGCGACTGCCTCCGTGCCATAGACCAGGCCAAACGGAGTTTCTCCTGTTGATTGCTTGGGTGTTGTTCTCACAGCCCACAGCACGTTCTCGAGCTCATCCAGCCAATGGCCCTGCAAGGCATAGACTCTCTTCTTCAAGCCATCCATCACGATCTTGTTGGCTGATTCTACCTGGCCATTGGTCTGAGCGTGGCGGACTGAAGCGGTCTGATGCTCAATATTTAGTTCTTCCAGGTACTCCTTCAACTGAGCCCCATTGAACGGAGGGCCATTGTCGCTGATCAAAACTCGAGGAACCCCATACCGGGATACGATCTGAGTTTGAAGGAACTTGAGGATCTGCTGCCCCGTCGTTCTAGCCAACGCTTTAGCCTCTATCCACTTTGAGAAGTAGTCGATGGCCACGAGCAAATACTTGCACTGACCTTTCGCTTGGGGAAGAGGTCCCACCAAATCAATCCCCCATTGCGCGAAGGGCCATGCACTCCTGATGGGCATTAAATCCGCGGCGGGAGCCACGATATTTGGAGCGTACTTCTGGCATGTATCACAGGATCGGACCATCGCGGTCGCTTCCTTGTTCATCGAGGGCCAATAGTAGCCTAAGTTCAATGCCTTCCTCACTAGAGATCGGGCCCCTTCATGACAGGCCGCGACTCCTTCGTGTAGCTCCCTCAGGATCCGATTCGTGTCAGGTTCTGCTACGCATTTTAAGAAAGGCTTTACGTACCCTTTTTTGTATAATTGGTTGTCCACCATCGCGTAATTGTCCGCAATCCGACGCAACCTGACAGCTGCCACTTTATCATCGGGGAGTACCCCCGTAGTCAAGTATGTGACCATCGGGGTCATCCAAGTGGGCTTCTCTTCTTCCTCCGATCCTGTCTCAATAGCACAGATCTCCGCCGGATCAATGTTTGAGATAATCACCTTTTCTAGGAAATGCACCCTCTGATTCTCCTCAGGGGCCACTCCCAGAGCGAACTTGCTCAAGGCATCTGCTTCCGCGTTCTCTTCCCTCGGGATTGCCTTGATATCGAAGCTTTTGAAGCTTCCCTTCAAAGTCTGCACCTCGTGCAAATACTTCTTCATTGTTGGGATCTTGGCTTCATAGTTCCCCTGGACTTGGTTCACGATCAAGCTGGCATCGCACTTTACTTTTAAATGATCGACCCCCGTACCCTTGGCAATTTTAAGGCCTGTGATGAGAGCCTCATACTCCGCTTCGTTGTTGGTGGCTTTGAACGTCAATGCCAAGGCATATCGTAGGGGCTCGCCTCCACCGGGCGGTATCAATATGAATCCTGCCCCCGAGCCTTCTACACTCGATGAACCATCAGTGTACATCTCCCAGGTGTTCTCCTCATTTGGCTGTTCTGGCTGTTGTTCTGTTGTCGGGACTTCTTCCATGGTTGCCCCCTCTGCGGGACCCGTTACTTCCAGATCGGGTGCCGTAGACTCAGCTATAAAATCTGCCAATGCCTGGCCCTTAATAGCGGTTCTCGGAGCGAAATGAATACGGAACTCCGTCAGCTCGATGGCCCATTTTACCAATCTCCCCGACGCCTCCGGTCGGTTCAAAAAGTGTTTCAAGGGCTGATTAGTCAATACCGTGACTTCATGGGCATGGAAGTAAGGTCGTAGCTTTCTAGCGGTAATAATCAACGCGAAGAGATACTTCTCAATAGCGGGATAGTTTATTTCAGACTTGGCAAACGCCTTGCTTACATAATAGATAGGCACTTGGTTGCCCTTGACAATTTTAATCAAAACAGAACTAACAGCCACATCAGAAACAGCCAAGTAGAGATAAAGCGGCTCGCCTGGAACTGGTTTCGCCAACGACGGAAGGGTACGGAGGTGCTGCTTGAGTGCCTGGAACGCCTCCTCGCACTTGTCGGTCCACTCGAATTTCTTGTGGGCCCTCAGCACATCAAAAATGGCATGGCTCGGTCACTCGCCTTGGATAGGAAGCGATTCATCGCGGCCAACCGGCCATTCAGCACTTGGACCTCCCGATGAGTCTTCGGGGACTGCATCTCCTCGATTGCTCGCAGCTTCTCGGGGTTCACCTCGATTCCTCTCTGGCTCACCATGAACCCTAGGAACTTTCCCGAGTTTACCCCAAAAGCACATTTGTCGGGGTTCAGCCGCACCTGATGGAACTTCATCCGCTCGAATGCTGCCGCCAAGTTCTGGACATGGTCTCCTGCCTGTCGGGACTTCACCAGCATGTCATCCACATACGCCTCCATGGTCTTCCCCAACATGTCTCCGAACAACTTGTTCACCATTCGCTGGTAAGTCGCTCCGGCATTGATCAATCCGAATGGCATCACGTCGTAATGGTAGACGTCACTGTCAGCATAGAAGGCTGTATGGGGGGCATCCTCCTTCGCCATCTTGATCTAATTATACCCGGAATAGGCATCCATGAAACTCAGCAGCTCATGTCCCGATGTGGCATCGCAATCCTTCGGGCAAGCCTTGTTCAAGTCGCGGAAATCGACACACATCCGCCACTTCCCGTTATTCTTTCGCACCAGGACTGGGTTAGCCACCCAAGTCTGGAATCGGAGCTCCTTGATGAATCCAGCATCGAGCAGTCTGCCCACCTCTTGCTGGATCGCGATCCTCTTGTCCGCGCCCATCGGACGTCTTCTCTGCGCGATAGGCTTGATTGCGGGGTCTATCTTCAGTTCGTGCACTATCACGTCGGGGCTGATTCCTGGCATATCACTCGGGGACCAGGCAAACAGCTCCTTGAACTCCTTCAAGAGCTCGATCAGCTCTTTGGCTCTTTCCTCCGACAGAGCAGACCCGATCTTCACCTTCCTCTGAGGCCCATCGATCTCAACTTCCTTCAAATCCTCCATGGGGGCGGGACGCCCATACTCCTCTCGAGGATCAGCATCAGTCTGAAGGAAAGTCATGGCCTCCCTCCTTCTCCGTCGGGTGGCGTTAACGTAGCATTTCCGCGATGCCACTTGGTCACCCTTGACTTCTCCGACCCCATTGTCAGTCGGGAACTTCATCTTCTGGTGAACCGTCGAGGCGACTGCCATAAGAGGGTTGATGGTGGTCCTCCCGATAATAGCGTTGTATGCCCCCGCAGACTCCACGACAACGAAATCCACGTTTCGTTTCTCCATCTTCCAGCCACTACCAAACTCCACCGGTAAGGTAATCATCCCCAGCGGGTAAGAGGTGGAACCAGAGAATCCTACCATCGGGAAGTCCACCTGTGTGAGGTCCTTCTTCGTCTTTCCCATGGCTTCCAGAGCGTCCATGAAGAGAATATCGGAGGAACTCCCTCCATCTATCAGGATCCGCTTCATCTCGAATCCGTCTACGTCCAGGGTCACGACCAGGGCGTCATCGTGAGGGCTCTCCACGCCTACTAGATCCTCCTTCGAGAATGAAATTACCATTTCCTCCTTCAGGGTCCACGACCGGGACCTCTTGCCTAACACCACCGCGGCAGATATGCGAGAAGTGTAGTTCTCCCGGGAGGCAGAGGTATCTCCTCCCGCCGCCATTCCTCCATGGATGACGTTGATAGTTCCCCGTCTCTCCTTACGGGCACCTGATCCTGAGGCTTCTTGCTCAACCTTCTTCTTCTTTGGGGATCGGTCGCGGGATTTGGAACGGGATCGTGACCGACTTCTGGAGCGGGATCGACACCGCCCCCTTCCGACGAACTCTTTTAGCTTCCCCTTCTGGATCAGCTTCTCGATTTCCTTCTTCAACTCCCGACAGTTTTCAGTGTCGTGACCATTGGCTCGATGGTAACGACAGTAACGGTCAGGACGGCCTCCTAGGAATTCGCCTTCTTTCCTCGGGGGGTATCGAGCGAGACCCTGTCTGTCCATCACAGCTAACACAGAGGTCATCGAGCTATTGATGGGAACGGCCCGACCTTCTCTGTTATCCTTCCTCGGAGGACGCTTGTCTTCTCTTTTATCGGGACGACCACGGTTCCTACTTCCTTCCGACTTGTCGCTCCCTTTGCGATCATCCGATAGCTTGGACGATGGCTTTCCTCTCCCCGACTTCGGGGGATCGAGCTCTCCGGCAGCAATCTTCGACTCCTGGACGTCGATTTGCTGTTTCACCCTCGCTTGCAGGGCCTCCATAGTCCATACTCCACACAGCCTTCGCGGCTACGCTGTGCATTAGGTCGGAACCGTACGGAGCGCTCAAGTTCCGCAGGAAAGTACGGATAGTCTCTCCTTCCGAGATTTCTTCATCAATCTCCGCAGCACTGGCAGTGAACCGTTGGTAGTAGTATGCCAACAATTCATCGGGTCTATGTACCACCTGGGTCAAGGACCTCACACTCTTCAGTAGACGCCTCCGACCTTGGTACTGCTTAATGAAGCGATCGTGCATATAAGCCCAGCACGTGATGCATCCTGGCGGGAGGCTGAAGAACCAAGTCATGACCCTTTCTCCCAGGGTTATCGGGAACAATGAACAGATGAGGTCATCATTCGACGTTCGTCCCATGCAGGCTTGGACATGCCTCTGAACATGGCGAACTGGGTCCCCCTCACCATCGTACTCCTTGATGGTCGGAATACCTAGCCCGGGCGGGGCGACGGTATCTATCAGCCGCGGCACGAAAGGATGGCTGGACCGATCCCTTAGCTCCGATGTCATCTGCTTCTGATCACCCATGCAGATGCTAACGATCTTCACCACTTGATCGGGGGTGATGGGGCCATTCAGGGGAATGGTCCTATTCTGCACTGGTCCCGGGCCGTCGACCACGAACTTCTCCAGGTGTGTTGGCTCCTTACCCTTGCTCCTGGGCGGAACCTCCTGTTCCTCTGGGTCCACCCTCGGCGGGGGTGGTGGTAACTCTTCTTGCGGAGGCAACTCCTCCGCCCTCCTAGCGGCCTCTCTTTTGTCCAGCAAGGCCTCCATGGCGGCCAAGAACATGGGCATAGCATCTGCTACTGCCTTGGCCAACTCCGAGTTCGAAGACGACCCTTCTTCCCTTCGCGGGACTCCTTCTCCTCCATGGCCTATCGGGTTCGGGGGAGCCTCATCTTCCTCCCTACGCGGGACATCCTGCCTGTTCCTCTCTGTGTCTCGGACTGAGACCTCATATCCATCACCCTGCCCCCCTGTCTGGGAAAGAGCGGGGTTCTCACCTTGTTCAGCAGCACGTTCTGGTAACTGGGAATTCAGAGTTCCTGCGGGACGGGAACTGCCAGCCTGAACTTGCTTCTTCTTGCCACCACCGGCCATTGATCAGGTAGTAGCTATCTTGACTTTTCGTAAGCTTCCCACAGACGGCGCCAATGTTGGATCACGGGCGAAGCTCCGTTACGTTCTTGACGGAAAGCTTTGGACTCCTGGGCTCCGCGTAATCCTGCAAAAGGGGATGACCTGGGTGGTGACCCAGAATCCCTCTCCGATGCTTAAATGAGTATGTGATCAATGGGTGGTAAGCAGAAGTTCTAAGTTCGTATTAGATGATTCGGGTTTTCTGAGGTAACTTCCTCCTTTATATAGGAGGGGAAGTTACTCAGTTACCTGTTACTGCGCCTGGCAGTTTTACCCATGATTCTGTGTATCTCGCCACGATTCCGCATATCTCGGTCGGGATTCCGTATATCTTGCCCCACGCTCCGCGTATCTTACCTGTACTCCGCGTATCTCGGGCACGCCCTGCGTATCTTGGGGGATAACCGTCTTCCACTACTCTATCTAGTAAGCGGATTTCTCGGTCTTTATCCTCTGATCACAAGTCCCGACTCCCGTCGGAGACTCCAGAGTTGTCTCATTCTAGATCACCACCCAGGACCTTCAGTCTCTACGGGACAGGTCCAGCCTCTGCGGGGCTTCATTTATCGGGGCCTTTACTAAGGCATATCGGGGCCTACTCAGAGGCTTCTCATCGGGAGCATTCAGCTCATACATCGGGACCGCTAAAGTCGGGACCCTTTGTGCTGGGCCTCTGGGCCTTCTAGGCCTTTCACGAGGCCCACTGGACCTACTCGCCGTCCATTGGCTGTTAACGGGGCTAACGATTACATCGGAACCCATCAGGTCACTTGGAGAATTCAACAACATATCCAAATCAAAAGAAGGACCCTCGTATTCCTGAGTTATCAGCAGCGAGGAACGAGAAGGTTTGGAGGCATTTAAAGAAGGTTATTCAGATTTTCTCCTTTTAATAGAAGGTTCGGAAGAAGCAACGCCGCCGCCCCTTGTGGGTTAACGATGAGTCGTCATATTCGACTTGCCCTTATTTTCTAATGCATCAACAGGTGTCTCCCCAACAACAGGAATGACATCCACATCAATAGGAGCTTCATGAGATATCTCATCCCTAACCTCCTTGGGAGTACCAGCGGATGAGGACGTTCCCATCATCGCACGTTGGCGAGCCCAAAATGCCATCTTGAGAAAGTCTAGAAAAGAAAATAAACGAATCATCAACCTAATCGACATAATCGACAAATGTTTCTCTACAAACTGAATCCTCAGGATGAGAAGAAATACCTGAAGGCGTACTGGCAGTCATGAAAATCCTTTTCACTGAAGCAAAAGAAAGTTCAGAGAATGAAGAAAGAAATTAGAAGGAATGGTGAAAAATTAGAAAGGTGAACTCTAGTATTTATACTGAGTATGCACCGTCTAAGAAACCTTCTCGAAGAAGCTTTTCCCGAGGCATTTCCTTCCGGCATAATAATTACCAAAATTATCGTTGAAAATTCGCGGAGCGACCCTTCGGCTTACCATGATCCTCCAACGGTCAAAAAATAACGGGTAATGACCAACGCCTCAATTATGAGGACAAGGTCCCGCCTACGACTCTTGGAAAGAATCAAGACGACTCTTGGAAAGAATCAAGATTGCTACCCAATTGCAAAAATCCCATTGAAATATCTGGAAAACGATACTCGATTTAAGCCCTCTCCTTCAGCAAAATGAAGTCAACGACTCATGTCTCGGGGCAAGTGTTGGGTTACAATTATAGAAGAGAAGCAGACAGCCAATGGATAGTCGGGAGCATCTAAGTCGAGACTCCAAAATATGAGTCGGCGACTATTCAGGTTCAGAATGAAGAACTGAAGATAGTTAGTCGACAACAACGTTTAAAGATGTCGACATCAAAGACGACATATGAGAGAACGGCAACGCCGCTCAATAAAGAGTCCCCCTCTTAAGGCATGAGTCGAATCAACACCCAAGTGTAGGATTACGGGGGTAGATACAACAGAAACAATATAAAGATATTTGCTAGGTAACTAATACGCAGCAGAAGATAGTGCACATACCTACTTAGCTTCAGTGTACCTTAGATCGCTTGAAGGGTAGTTCTCGATCCGCCGGACGGTTCCCGTAGAGGATCCTGTTAGAGAAGCCCTACGTGGATTATGCCTCACAGAAAAGCCTCAATCGATTCTTCGCGGGATGGATCTCTGGAGTAAATTGCTTAACACAGTTTGGCACCTCTTAGGTATAGGGGTGGTTCAGCCGAACTATGTGAGAAATAGGGGTGAGGGTTTTCTTTTAATCATACCACAAAGGATGAGAGGATTAGCACTAATAAAACCTCCTAGCACTCCCTATTTATAAGAGGAGCAAAATGGACAAAAGTCCACTTTGCCATCACCTCTATTTCGGCCAGCAATGTACTAGGGAAGGCCCAATTTTGGGCCTTTCATGTTAATTGGTATTTTAGACCTAGCCCAAAATCCATAATGTGACATTACCTAATTACTTAGGTAACTAGCTTATATTAATGGGCTCCCAATTACGGCGGTCATGCTAACACAGAGTACTATGAAGAAACCTTCATCTTAAGGAACTGTGAGGTGGTGACCTGCTTCCACCGCCCCTCTGAAGAAACCTCCTCTTAAGGAATGGTGAGGTGACGACATGTTTCCACCGCCCCTCTGAAGAAACCTTCCTCTTAAGGAATGATGAGGTGGCAACCTGCTTGTCACCTGCTTCCTCCGCGCCTCTGAAGAAACATTCACCTTAAGGAATGGTGAGGTGGCAACCAGCTTGTCACCTGCTTCCACCGCCATGAAGAAATCTTTCTTATTAAAAAAAATGTGAGGTGGACCTGTTTGTCACCTACTTATACCGACTCTGGACAGAAACCATCATCAAAGAGTAACCGCCACATAGAGTCGGTAAAACTTCCCTATAAATATGAGTATTTTCATTATTATTACATTCTCATATACCTTATCAAGTATTATATTCTCATATTCCATTACTGACTTAAGTTTCAGAGCGGAATCAGGGTGAAATCCCCACCCATTTTCAGGTTAACGCCATCAAAAGCTCCACAAAGGAAACTGAGTACCCCTCGAGGTCAAGATAGACACCTAAGAGAGCAAAGTGAGGTGACTTCCTGAAGTCCATTTCCGAAAGGTAGGGCCACAGAAATTTGATCCCAACAGTTACTAAATTAAGGTTTTTCATATTTAATTTTTTTTAGTGATAACATGACGTTTGTTTAGGTGGCAGCCTTAGAAATTTCAAATTGAACGATATATGTTTGTTATTAAATAAAAAAAATTAATTCTTTATTTCTTTAGTTATGAAGGCGGGTTTTTTTTTAATATATATAAATGCTAAAATATGATTTTTATTTTATTTTATTTGCAATTGCCCAAAATTTTATATCTAAATTTGTAGGTCTGTAATTAAGTTTGGAAACGGTGACTCTAAAAAAGAACATGTATCCATAAGAATCACTTTGAATCAATTTAGTATATAAAATTTTAATTCTGCTATGAATAAAGTTTCTTAATTTTATGTAAATATTAAACTAGGAGAAAAAAACTATTTTCCAAAATTTGCAATTACTATAAATTTTATATCTAAATTTGAAGATATGTGATTAAATTTAGAAATGGTCACCTTATGAATAGAAGAAAATAATAATATAGATTTTTGAGAATGAGAGATATTTTGGGTAAAAGATAATAGAAAAAGAGATTTATTAAAATTTCCATGTTTGGATTTTGTAAAGGAAAAGGGGTCGAGGAATGTTGTTTGCTATTATTATCCCACGTAAGAGACGAGGTTTTTTTTATTGAAGAAAGGAACGGAGGAAGTCCATAAAGAGCGATGTTTGATCTAAAGAATTGTTGGGTGTGAAGGAAAGAAAGAAGAGGAGACATTTTGGAAGGAAGGAAGGATAAAAAAGAAATTAGCATTTGAAATTGGTTTGTTTATCCTGTTTCTCTCTAACTTTTGAACTTCCATGTGGCCTCTGCGTATCTTTACCTCAACGGCAGCTGCACCACCGGAACCTCAATTACCAACACCAACACCATCACGGTATTGTATTTTGTGTGTATGTTTTTCCTTTAATTATTATAGATAAATAAATAAATAAAATCACCTACGTCTTAACAGGAAAAGCTCTGTGAGAGAAGACCAACAAGAAGATGGTGATCGTTGTCGTAGTCGAAGAAGAAGAACCGGTTTCTACGATTCCGTTTCTGCCCAAGGTATAATAATATTAATTAAGAGTAGTTAAAAGGCTCTTTTTGTGAATATATATATTTGATGAAAATTGGTTTTTTGTGCTTTTTTTTTTCAGACTTTTGGGTTTGCATTTTGTAGATTTTGGTGCATATTAGTTCAAGTTTGATAATTGGTTACCCATATGCAAGTCACAAAACTTTCTTTAAGTAGCATTTTTGTTCATTTAAGTTTCATAATTTATATTTTTAACTTTTAATTTTTGCAATTTAGCTATGAAAACATGATTAACCCATTATGAATATATTTTGGGGGTTTATATTATATATAATAGCTAGTTAGGGATGGAGTTTGAATGGATAATATATGGTGTATGGATGGATGCAGACTTGACGACATTATGCGAGGAAGAAAATGTGGTGGATATCTCCCCTCGGGGAGTCCTGGACGGTGGTTCCTCTTCTACTACAAGCATGGAGTCATCGTCGTTGGACGCAGCAACCACCACCACCACCACCGATTTATCATCTAGTGATGCAGCAGCAGCAGCAGCACCACCAGTTTGTAGTATTCCTTCAAATAAAGGAGGTAGCAATAACAATAATAACAACACGAAATGGCAAGGTTTCATTCGAAATTTTACAAAATCCCCACCTGCCAAGTTCTACACAATACCCCTAATGTCCGTCCCAAAGCTGACCCGACGGAAAAGCAGGCGAATTAGGGGTGATTTCATTCCCCCAGCTCCTCCCATACTAATGAATTCTTCTTCTTACAACTTGGAGACCGAACTCTGCTGCTTCAAGAAACCTTCCTGGAAAACATTCTCATTATCTGAGCTCAAAGACGCCACCAACAATTTTAGCCAAGAAAATCTTATCGGAGAAGGTGGTTGCTCCGAAGTGTACAAGGGCCAGTTACCTGATGGTAAATTGGTTGCTGTGAAGAGGCTTACTAAAGGTGAAGCTGAAGAAATGGCGGCTGACTTTCTTTCAGAGCTAGGCATCATTGTCCACATTGACCATCGCAATATTGCCAAACTCATTGGTTATGGCGTTGAAGGTGGAATGCATATAGTTCTTCATTTATCACCCCATGGAAGTCTCGCATCCATACTTTACACCGCTGCTGAAAAACTTGATTGGACCATAAGATACAAAGTTGCGCTGGGCACTTCTAGGGGACTTATGTACCTTCATCAAGAATGTCAAAGGAGGATAATACATAAAGATGTCAAGGCTGCTAATATATTGCTCGCTGAGGATTACGAGCCCTTGATTGCTGATTTCGGCATGGCCAAGTGGCTTCCTGAGCAGTGGAGCCATCATATTGTATCTCAGATCGAAGGCACTTTTGGGTTCGTCTTTTCTTTCTTCTCTTCTTTTTTAATTATATATATATATGTATTCACAGATGAAGATCTATAATATAATCCTCTCCTCTCCTCTTTATTGACTGACAGTTATCTTCCTCCCGAGTATTTCATGCATGGATTTGTGGATGAAAAGACTGATGTGTATGCATACGGTGTGCTGCTGTTGGAGCTCATAACAGGACGCAAAGCATTAGATGATTCACAGCAAAGCATTGTGATGTGGGTACGTTATATTACTATTATTATGTTGACTTGTTTATAGTGTTTTAAATTAAACAAGTAAATAAGCGATAACAAATTGGTAGTTGAAATAATTTTTAAAATGTTTTTATGTACTTAAGAAGTCCAAACTATTACACCAATTGAAACTAGATCTCAATTGACCGGATCAAGCCAATGGCTAGGTCCGGCAGGTTCACCTAATCTAGGGACTCCTAGGCTCAACCCGTGATACATTTGATACCTAGGTTCGAATTGGGTCCAATCAGACCTATGTCACGACTCACGATTGACTTAGTTAGTTCGGATCGTGCTCATAGCTAAGTTCAACCATGGTTAAATTCCCATGCCTTTCGACCCAAGCTAGATTAATTGAGATATAGTTCCGATCGGTGCAACAATTTTGACATCGTAAAAGTCACAAAAATTATTTCGAATATAAAATTGTCATCTGTTTCTCTCATGTACCTGTTTAAATTTAAAATATATGATCCAATTCCATTGTAAGGGACTAGTCACAAGCAAGGAGTACTTAATTTTACAGGCCAGGCCATTGCTGGGTAAGAGTAATGTTGAAGAGCTGGTGGATCGGTGTCTTGGCGGTAATTACGACCGCGACCAGATGGAGCGTATCATCTTAGCAGCTAAGATGTGCATAAATCAATCTTCAGCTCAACGTCCTGAGATGAGTGAGGTACGTTACGTGAGGCATGCCATGCCATTATTATTATACTCTTCCTTTCTTTCTTTCTTCTCTATAAATAAATAAAAATATATATATATAGGTTGTACGTATTTTAGAAGGTGACGAAGGAAGCTTCAAACGTGCCACGTCACGGCAGAAGTCAACCCTCGTGAGGACGTACTCGGAAGAGTTGTATTCTGCTGATGATTACAACGCAACCAAGTATCTCAGTGACATGGATCAGTATATGCAGATGATTATGGACCAGTCTGATGGTGAGGAGGAAGAACAAGATAAACATAAGGACCACGATGATTCCTCCTCTGATACTGAGAAACATCAGATTCAAGAATGTGTCCCTCACGAACAAGAAAAACAACAAGGACACTCTTCTTCTTCTGCCTAACCTACTTCTATTTATTTTATGTATCGATCAATCTTTAAGTCTTCTAATTTTACTTAATCATGACAAATGTTTTGTTTCATCATATTATTTCTGGTTTCAACCAGTTTTTTTATTGTATATCTATAACCAACCAAACTCCTTTCTTTGTCTTGAAAGATTAATTGTTGATCATAAAAGCAAAAATCAATCGGGAATGAAATCACTTTACTTTGTTTGTTAGTCGATCATATATTAGCTAGCCACCTTCTCTGAGAGAGCTTTACACAAACTTATGATGATTTTCTTTTAAAACCCTAAAATGGTCCCTGAGTGGATTGAAAACTTATTGAGGACACTTGGTGTTATTGAATTAACCTAGCCGCTGGAGCTAGTACGGTCGAACTGGGTCAAACCGTAAACCGGTCATGTTCGTGTAAAAGACTTGGTTGGATTGTGAAAACCAGTAAAGTTCCAATTGGGATAATCAGAAATCCTACAAAGCGAGCGATTTCATGGATGCTCGCTTTAACGTTGCCGGCCGAGGTTGATGCCAGTGAGACTGGCAAGGGTTGGAGGCGGAGTACGGGGCTGGAGTTGCACCAGCTGTTGCGTGGTGTTGAACTGGCTGGTCTCAAAGGCTGCCATTTCTGCTGCAGATCAGTCAAAGATAGTAAACGGTCACAGATAAAGAGAGCAAATGGTCACCAACAATTTTCTGCTGCACATCTGCAATTTCTGCTTAAGAATAGATAATCCATACAGAAAACTAAACGTTATTGTTGGCAATTATAGTAATAGGGCTGCTATGGGACCCATTAACCATACATTATACATTATTACGTGTGAGTTAATTTGAAGCAACTAGCTTATTAATTTGGCCTAGTATCGAATTAATTAGGTGTTAGAGCCCTATTGGGTTAGCTCATTAACTAGGAAGTATTAACGTCCATTAAATGAACCATACAAGCATATTTCGGCCGGCCCATAATTATATATAATTGTTGGTTAAGTTTTGATCACCTAAGATTAAGGAATAAGAATATTATATCAGAGATAAATTTAGTAATCCAATATATTATATTGTAGAAGATAATATATACATCATTAATGATAGTATATATCTACAAGGAAATGATATATTGTTGAATATATTATATTATATTTATGTGATTACATTAAGAAACATATAGTGTATTGTTTAATTCCTTTATAGATTTAGGGTTAATAACTAATAAACTGTCTGAGGTTGGGTCCACGTTAAAATCTGGTGTCCGTCGTTGAAATTGACATCCCAGGTTTGATGTTTGTTGAAATTTGGTGTCTCCATCTATTTTTTGGGTTAAGTCGAATGGAAATGTATCACGTGACCGTCACGTGAGCTCGATAAAATGGATATTCCAAAAATGGCCATCCATAAAAAACCTGGCCTTCCATTACCTAGCCAATTGACGAAATTACCCCTCCTAACTAAATCAACAACGATAGGGTTTTTGGGTGGTGGCCGGCCGGAGTAGGGTGGTGTCCTGCCGGAGGGGTAGTGTCCGGCCGGAGTTGGGTGGTGGTTGTTTTGACTTTAGGGTAATGTCGGCACTTCATATTTGGTAGAAAGGGTAATTCAGACTTTTTGCAACATTCTGTCAAAATTAACAGCAATTTTGGACGGAAAACTAAATTTCAACAAAATCTAAACCTCAGACAGTCCATTTCAACACTTTAAAGTTCAGACACCAAATTTCAACACGGGCCAAACCTCAGACAGTTTATTAGTTATTATCCTATAGATTTATATATAATGTCCTACGATTATATATATAATCATATAAATATAGTAACAATATATTATTTCATTGTAGATATATACTATCATTAATGATGTATATATTATTTCATGCAAATTTGGAAGCTCTCAACCGTCCCCCCCCCCCCCCCCCCCCCCCCCCCCCCCCCCCCCCCCCCGCGCCCCGGCATCTCCAGCCACCAAATAAGCTAAAGGCAGAAGCCTTCCCACAGCAGATGGCCTTGTTCTACCTCGCCTTCACCCCACGGCTGCCTCCCCAGAGCCTGCACAAGAACCCCTTGATACCCCCTAAACCACCACCACAAGCAACACACCCACCCCCACCAAACCCTTGTTGGGCCTTTCCACCAACCCCGAGAACATCCACGCCCTCCGCCCTACGCATCGGTCGCGAGCCCACTACACACCTCCTCGCACCACCACGCGCCATCACGCGCTTCCGCGCACCTCCCCACGGGCCCACAAGCCCCACCACACGCGCATCCACGCGTATTCGTACGCCTATTCGCTCTGCCATGTGCCAGACACGCACCATCCGACGACTGCCCACCTAATCCCACGCGTCGTCACACGCCATCACGCGGCGCCACACGGCGTCACGCTCCGCCTAGGACGACTTCCTCCCCCAACGCCGGTCGTCCTCTCCCCACCACGCGTCGTCGTGGATGCTGTCCACCGCGTCAAGCTCCAACTCGACTATATTATGGCGGTACAGCCGACTACCCTCCACCATCTAACTCTTCCAATTGAACCCATAGTTTGTCAGAACCAACGCTTTGTTCATCACACAAACGACTGAATGATATGTACCATTTGAGGTACCCACAATATGAACGCGGTCGCGGTCATATCTCATTCTCAAACCCTTCTCCTAACAGAGAAACATAGTATTTTTATGGCACCCCACTCGTGTGCTAGTCCTTCGGGGATGTTCCATAGTCAGAAGCGCTTCGGTAACCAGGTTTCGTCCAGCCCCTACCAATTAGAAATCTCTACACCAGTCATGCAGTCATCTATGTGTGTTAATGGAGTTGTTTGTGTTTCAGAATTACTGTAGGTCCTGTCTGGTATCGCTTGTTGTGCAGGTCCTCTATTAGCTTTGTCGGCCTTGAGGGAGGTTCATTTCTTCTCAGAACAGTTGAAATCATTGTTGTATCAGTTGGACTCCTCCTCACCAAGCTGTTATCCTTTGCCTGGGGTCATATTTACCGTTAAGCTGATCTGGTGTTCTAGTTTATTTACTTCCGGTTGTAATTATGTTATTCTGTTTGTACTTCTCTACTTGTTCCGGTTTTGGATGTTTACCAATCCCTCTAGAGCGGTCATTTTCTAATTTGTACCTTGTAATAGTTTTTTTTTAATAAAATTGGTGTGATTGATCAAAAAAAAAATCTTAAGGGAATAAGATTTGGAAACAAGTTACCTCTCCCCTATATAAAAGGGTTCGGCTGATGCTAGCTAATCATTCCTTGATGTGCAAATTAATCATCAACACAACCAATAGTGAGAAGAGAGTTGCCTACCCCCTAGTAAACCCCTAATCCATCCCTTCCTTCCGTGAGGTATAGTTGGTAAAGACTTATCCCCCTTTTGTGTCAAGAGCAAGATTGGGGGACCCCGTCCAGCAAGCCACGATACAACATGCGTTCAGGATCTTGGATAATGAGAAAAACGCCAAATGACCTATGATGATAATATCGCTATCACTTGTAAGTTTCCTATGAACTACTTGTGGGTTAGTGATTGTCCTATGTTATTTCCAACATTAGTATCAAAGCTAGTAAGATTGTAGTCACGGTATTTAGAATTGGTAAATTTGTTTTTGGATTTGGGGTTGAATACACTAGTTTGATAGATGTAACCTAGATTTCTTAGTAACTAAGAAAGTCTGGAATTTTGGTAAATCACATCAGCATAATTGTTGTCGCAATTACCGTCACATGAGGCGGACTACAGCCGTTGTTCGAATGGTGATCACAATCGCCGCCCTGCTGTAGAGGACCACCGCCACCACACCGTGGCTGATCTCAGCCACTCCGCCTCGGTGCGCCATGATCACACTGGTGGGCTCGCTATGCCGTCGTACCGCCGACCTCACTCTCGCCATTGCCGTCGTCGTGATTAATAAGGTGACCTAGTGTCACCCCCACCAGAAATACCTATTAACTAGTGACCATAAAATTAAATGATAAATCTTGATAATTAAAATTAGGGATTTGTAGAGGAAACCCTAACGAAAAATTAGGTATCAGATTTTTCGTACAAAATCTAATAGGGTTTTTAATTAAAAGACAGAATCTTTTACCATACATAATAAGTAGATTAAATCTTAATTGCATCTAAGAGATAAAGATCGAATCTTTACCTAGAAAACTCGTTACTTGGGATGGAAGTAATCTAGGGTCAATGGGGTCTTAAAAAAACATTGTTGGGGCTAAAAATGAATTTTAATAGGTGAATTAAAATCTGGGCTGAATTTAATTAATGCTAATTTTTACTTATTTATGAAGTTCGTAGAATTCATGATGCGTAGAAATTATGTTTAGTGCCGATAGATTTCACTTAGTGAGTTGTGCACTAGGATTGAACATGTTTAAGACTATGAGTGTTTGTACATGTTAGAAAATGTTAGAAATAGGGGATACAATTATGGATCAAAACCTAAGTACATGCTTGTAAACAGATTACGCAGCCGAAAGGGAGCACATACCAGTTTTGCTTTCCGTAGCCCAAGATCGTCATGAGTGAGTATATGTCAAACGGTGTCCTGCGAGAACTCTAAATTGAGATTAATCCACATGCAATGGTCTCCACAGCAAATGGTCTTCAATTCGGTTGCTAGAATGGATATCCGGGGTAAATTACTGTAGTAATTCGGCACCTCCTTGGTGCGTGGATAGTTTCGACCGAACCACATTGTTAATAGGTTGAGGGATTTCTTTTGTCACAACTAAAAGGGGGAGAGTGATTAACCCTAAAGAAATCCCTAACACCTCCTATTTATAAGAGGTAGTAAGCAAAACCCCTAAGGGCTCACTCACCAATTTCAGCCGCACCATATAATAGGGTTGGCCTAATTTTGGGCCTCGTATGGTCCATTAGGATTTCGGCCTGACCCAAAATACCTAATGTGACATTACCCCAATTATACTTAGGATGTTGAGTTTATATTAATGGGCTCCCTATTACGGCGGCCCATTTACTCCAAATGCCAACAACTCCCACTCGTCGGAATGGGAGGGTGCTTATTAATATGTTATAGACCAACACATCAATACTTTTTCTTCGATACAATCCAGTTTCCGTCTTGTTCATACAAGGTTTTTCGTGCGACCGACAGACGCAACGGACATCGTCCTACTCATCGGTTAAGAGTGTTGTAGCGTCGTGGAACGTTGATTCACATCCTGTTACCAGCCTTACTTCTCTGTGCCGCGTTGTACCCCTGGTCAACTGTTATTCTCCAATTGCCTAGTTTCCCTAAATAAATACTTCACCAAGGCATCCGTATAAGTATTCACAACCTTCAAGTAATATGCAGTTGGTGGCCATCTAGTGAATACAAGAGTCGGAGAATGAAAAATATGCATGACCATCCTCATCGCTCATATCCTCAGTCGAACTCAACCAGTGCCCAAAACGTGGTCACTTGGCCTTTTTTTCGGGCGTTACACTTGTACGCCTGGGAGCGAACATTGAGCCCAACCTTGGATATGAGTTTCGAGTGATAATGGTACTTTGGGTGCTGCTTCATTCAGCACCCGTGATCAATCACACGCTCAAGGTGAAGAAGTTTTTGTTCTTCAGAATCTCGGAAGATTCCGTCTAACACAACCGAGTCTGACCTCGTGATCTAACGTGGCACGCGCAGTATGAAGTGCGCGTCGATAGCATAACCTGAATTTATTTTATATCAGGAATGGGAATGTCATATGTTATCGTAGATTCTCATCTAGCCCATAATGTGGTAGTAGACGAACAGAGTTCGTCACAGCGATCTGTAAAACTTTGATCATGTCGTGTTACCCCGAAACCAAGTGATCATTTTGCATAACCATGTTTCTCTTTCGAAATACCATGCCTCTTAGCCGGTCTTTATATGGCTGAGATTTCCCTTTCCATCAGACGACCGTGCCCGTGTGACGAGGCAAAGTCAACATTCGACATATTTTATTAGGAGGTTTTACACTCCAACGACTAGTTTATAGACCGTACATCTGATGTAATTTTGCCATTATGACGTCGTAGATATCATAAACTCAAATAGCAATTCTTTTATTCAAAAGTTACTTCAAATTTAAAAATGTTACTGTCACTCATTACAAGCCTTTTCACATCCTACGCAGGCCAATGAGTTTTACGTGCTTTTCGAAAATATCCCTCCGTAAGGGTTTGGTCAATGGATCTGCAACCATTTTTTTCCAAAGGCATGAATTCAACTGTGATCAGCTTGTCCTCTACCACACTCTTCGTATAGTTGTATTTTATATCAATGTGTTTTGTCCTACTATGGTACTTAGGATTCTTGACTACCCCTATCGATGCTTGACTATTAGAGTAAATGCGCAAAGGCATACCCCCGTCCTCGACGTCAAGCAAGACGGTCAAGAGCCTCTTTAGCCATACAACCTCATGTGCATTCTTTGAGAGGGCTACGAATTCAGATTCCATAGTTGACAACACGACACATGATTGTTTCTTACTCATCTAAGAGATGGTAGCATTAGCAAGGAGAAACACTCCTCCTGAGGTGAACTTACGATCATCTAGATAACCACCATGGTCGACGACTCGACGTCACTATATCCTATCAA
This sequence comes from Clarkia xantiana subsp. parviflora, assembly GCA_036873135.1. Lineage (NCBI taxonomy): Eukaryota > Viridiplantae > Streptophyta > Magnoliopsida > Myrtales > Onagraceae > Clarkia > Clarkia xantiana. Next base: position 31,294,855 of record JAPTYO010000004.1, read on the forward strand.
ATCAAGCTTACTTCCCTCATAGCACAGTCTAGTCTGTTGTACCTTTTAGATATCTCATAATTCGTTCTACGACTTTTAAATATTGATTTTCGGGGTTTAATTGGAAACACGCTACTATTCCCACAACGTAACAGATATATGGATGAGTGCATTGCATCGCGTACATCAGACTTCCTACCATACTGAGGTACTCTGCACTTTTCATATGTTCACGCTCTACCAGGTTCTTCGGGCCATCACGCTTCGACAGCGCACACCCATATACAAACGGTGTTTCCACGAGTTTAGCATCATAGAGATTGAACCTTATCAACATCTTGTTGATATAGGCTTCCTGAGAAAGACATAATTTACAAGCACCACGAACTCTAGAAATTTTAATGCCCAAGATGTAAATGGCATCACCCATATCCTTCATCTCAAATACAGATGCTAACCAGGACTTTGACTTCTTCGAATAACTCACATCTTTCGCGGCAATAAATATTTCATCGACATATAGCGTCAAGATAACATACTTTGACCCTGAGGTCTTCGGGTACACGTAGTGATCCTTATGAAGCTTCACGAATCCGTGCCCACGATTTCCTCGTGGAACCCGTGGTACCATTGTCAGGACGATTGTTTAAGACCATAGATCGATCTTTGGAGCTTACAAACTTTACGTTCGTTTCCACGGGATAAGAAACCCTCTGGTTGCTCCATGTAGATCTTTTCCTCCAAGTTTCCATGAAGTAAGGCACTCTTAACATCCATCTGGTGCAGCTCGAGATCGAGGCTAGCAACCAAGGCCAAAATGGCCCGGACTATGGTGTAACGCACAATCGGTGATTAAGTCTCATCAAAGTCCACTCTGTGGAATTTGGTATATCCTTTCGCGACAAGTCGATCTTTGTACCGCTCAAAATTTCTATCAGCAGTGAGTTTCAATTTCAGAACCCACTTATCCCCGACTGCTCCGCGATTATCAGGCAATTCAACTAACGTCTAACAGAAGTGGCTTCCATTGAGGCGTTTCCATTGCTTTCCTCCATTCCTTCGCTTGAGGACCTTCCAGAGCTTGTTGAACCATTACCTTTTCATCAATCGAAGTCAGAGTGAATAACTCACCCTTCTAAATAGGATACTTCTTGTGAGAATTTCTCTGCATTTGACTACGTCTAAGGTCGTTAATCCCATCTTGAACTACACTCCCACTAGGAACAATGCTCCCACTAGGAACAATACTCCCACTAGGAATTAGGGCGTTACTGGAACCTTCTCCTACAACCTTTCTTGGACGAACTCTTGGTCTCGGACCAGGAACCAAGTTGGTTGTCCCTCTCCCACTGTTGCCAGCAGGTAGTTGAGGAATTATAGGATTATCATCCAACGATTCAGCAACTGGATTATCAGGTACCACTTGATTCGCACCAGTAGCAACTATGGTTTTGTTGTGGAGAAGGTCAAAAGTAAGTTGGCTGGTTGGAGGATAAAGGTTCTTTCTATGGCTGAGAGGAGTGTTCTAATAAATTATGTCATGTCATCTATTCCTTCTCATATTATGCAATGTACTAGTCTCACTATAGCTACTTGTCAGGATCTAGATAAGCTGAATCGAAATTTTTTATGAGCATCTTCTGTTGAGAAAAGGAAGATGCATGTAGTTAAATGTGATACAATATCTCTACCCAAGGATAATGGTGGTTTGTGGATCTCCTAACTAGGTATAGAAACCAAGCTATGTTAGCCAATTTTTCTTGGTGGCTAAATCACTCTTATACTCATTGGGTTGTGATTCTTAAGAACAAGTACATAAACCTGTCTAGCTTGGCCCCCCTAGTCAGGATCTTGTACTGAGAAAGCCGTCATGGAAGGTAATAACGTTCTTGAGAGTGGGCGATGGTAATCGTGTCAATTTGTGGTTTGATAAGTGTATTTGTTAATCTGACCTAAGATCCCTCATTCAAGGGTCTTTGAACTTTCTAGATCTGAATCTCAAAGTGAAAGATCTTATATCTAATGATGGGAGAATGAGATTTTTTTTTATCTCGAATGGTATTAAAAATAGAATTTATGTCGTTCCTCGCAGTATTAACCCATCAAGAAGTGATAGAAAAATTTGGGTTGGCTCCTCTTCTGGAAATCCTTATGTGGCATATGTTCATAAATTCATTACAGACACTAAGCCACAGTTGAGAGTGGTATCTCAAAAATTGGAACTGGATATGGAAGACTGTACATCTCCAACGAATCAAATTTTTTTTTGGCTTTGCAATCATAACTGAATACCTACCGTTTTTATGTTGAGTAAGAGAGATCTCAACATATACCTCTTATGTGCGATGTGTGGCGTGGAATTGGAGGACACCTTGCATGTGCTCCGTGATTGTGAGACAGTAAGGAAAACTTGGAAGGAACTTGGGATGTTCCCATCAAACTCTCTGATCTTTTCTGCTAACTTATTTGATTGGTTGAAGGAAAACTCTAAAAACCTTATTTCTCATTTTCCTGGTGTTAATTGGTTACATTTTTACAAATGCATTTTAGTTGATATGGAAGAATATAATATGCTATTGTATTCAATTCCAATTGTCTTTACCCCCTCTTTGACAAGTCTTGTGATTGGGCAAGCTGGAGAAATGTGCAGAGTATGAACTAAACATGAGATGGTTACTCAAAAAACTACCATTCGAGTGGGATGGACTCTTCCACCACATGGGTGGACTATGTTGAACTTTCATGGATCATCCATTGTGAACTTTGGACTTACAGGGTGTGGAGAAGTGTTGAGAAATGCATTTGGAGAATGGATTATAGGATTCCAAAGGAGATTGAGGTTCTCGACTAGTCTCGTGGCCAAAATCTGGGATATAAGAGATGGTTTACTGCTTGTTAAAGATTTAAACATCGAGTCAATCTATACTAAATGAGATGCAAAAGAAGTGGTAAAATTGATTGCAGATGATACTCATGAAGATAGGAATCTAACGCCCTTATGGTTTGATTACATGAATCTCCTCTTGTCATTCAAGAGTTTTAAAATCATAGATATCTACCGAGAGGCGAATAGGTCGCAGATCACCTTGCCAATGAGGCGGTAACGATGGATGCTTGTTTTGTCGTCTTAGACGAACATACGACTGCTTTAGGACATTTAGTTATGTTTGTTGCCTTTGGATAAACTGAAGATAAACAAGTGTTGGTAGTTTAGTTTATTGTAAGTCTTTTATTTACAAAAATAAATTGATTCTGTCAAGTTGGGACACTAAAGACCTCTGGAAAAGAATTAAAACAAGAAAATAACACGTCAACTTGGATTTTCATGAGCTGTCCTAGGGTCAGACGATTAGGGCAGACAATAGTGAGGATATGGTGAGGTTAGCACTAATACCATAACCATACCATATTTTTTTCACTCATACTATAAATATAACCATAAATATAACCATTACTATAACCATAACCATAACCATAACCATAACCATAACCATAACCATAACCATAACCATAACCATTGATGCTATATTTCTTAATTCTTTAACCATAACCATGGCTTTCACCAAAATCAAATCATTTAACCATAACCATTGTTTCACACAAAACATCCAAATTAAAAACATCTTCATTGTTTCATACCAGAAATCCAAATTAAAATAACTGCATTGTTTCATACGAAAAATCCAAATTAAAACTGAAAGTGAATTGAGAAGATTAAGTTTTTTAGATTGTCAAACTAAATGGGTGGGTGAATACTTAATATGAATTAACGGTTAGATATTTAGAGTTACGATAAATGAATGGCCAAAGATTGGTCAAGAATGAATGGTTAAGAACGAATAATGGTCAAGATAATAGAATGAACGCTCATACATTTTTTTGTTGTTGCCAATATTGGATTATACACGGTTTATGTATAATATAATATATATATATATATATATATATTATGATAATGGTTATAACCATATGAACTCAATACTATAACTATAACCATAATCATAACCATTACGGGTACAAAAAGACCCATATTATTGTCATAATTACACCATTCCATAATATTGTGGCTTTTTTTTGGGTGAAAATGACCCATATATTAATAAATAAATAAAAACAAACAAGCAGCAGCATCACGAGCCATACAAACCCAAAGTTTAGCTTAAAACATCTAAAAGAGAATTAGGAAAATAAAGAAAAAATCAAGACCCAACCTGATTCAACAAAAGTGATCTTTTGGCAAGATCATGGGCAGGTTTGACTACCGAACGAGAATCCTTACAAAGAAGAAAACTAGAGAAAATGCCAAAAAATGAAATATCTGACAAAAGACCAAACAAAGAAATATGAGCCCCAACATGGTTGTTGATAGCAGCCACCAACACAGCAAAATCTTTGAAAGGACACAAGGGAATAGGCAGAACCTCTGAGCCATCAAAAGACCTTCCATGCACGCCACTCCTTCAGCAACAAGTAGATCCACACCACAAGCCTTCGCATTAGAGAAAGCCATAAAGACTCTCATATCATCAAAAAGAACTGCAGCCCCAAAGATAATCCCATCTACCGGATTTACAGCACCATCTACCAGTAGACGCGGTGAGGGTGTAGCAAACCTATCCTCGAAGTTAAGGGGCTGGTTGGTCAGGATGGTTGTTCTAGCCTGAGCCTGGAGTCATATCGAAACAAATATCCGGATCAGTAAATAAATAATGATTTCGTTGCATGATCTCTGAGATGATTAGTCTTCTGCGCTTGAAAACCACATCATTTCTTGCTAACCAAATAAACCATATGACAATGCACTTATGATCTAACAATTTCCTGTCTATCTTTGAGGTAGATCCAGAAGACCACTGCAACTAATCCAAAATGATCTGAACAACAGTAACTCCCAAAAGGCAACCTGATGCAGCGTTATAGGGGCATATGGGATAAATAAAACTCATTTATTCTAGGGGAATGTCGAGAATTTGTTGGATAAAGGCGCAAAAATTTGTTGATTCAGAATAATGTCGAAGAATTGACGTAGGGTTTAGGAAAACCTCAATTTTTTTCATTAATAAATAATCTGACTCTCAACGACGGCTAAACAGAGTTTAAGTGTTGAAAAGAAAACTCTAACCTAGAACAAAATCCAAAATTAACAACTAATTCAAACTAAACCGATAAATTGCGAAAAAGAGCCAAAGAAACATAAAACTGCAATTTTGACCCTATAAACGAAGGAATTTGGCCGAAAACCGTCAAACCCCATAGTATATATACTATTAGTATTTCTCAAATTATCGTTTACACATGAAAATCTGTATTTACATGCTAAATTCTGAAACTTCAACCAAATCATTCTCTCCGGGGAAGAGAAGATTCGCCCTCGAATCTTGCGCAACGAACGCCAGTAATAGGAAGTGTGGAGAAGAACACACTTAGCTACAACAACATAATTTTTTTTAAGCGTAGCGGTGTTCGAGGGTGGATTTGATGCCGACATTGGGGTCGATTTGCCTTGTGGCTTGTACCCGAAATCAGAGGTCAAGATGTCTTCGAAGTCTCTCCTGGCGGTCGGGGAAAGTATGAATCTAGGATCACGAAAGGTGGGGTGATGGTTGATCATCAATGTGATGTCTTCATATTCAACGTACTCATCAAAATTTGGATTATCAAGAACAACAGCAGTTCTGGTATGATCTGGTGCTAGCCAATCAAGGAACGACATCGTACAGAATCTTCGGCTCTGATACCAATCTGATGCAGCGTGATAGGGGCGGAGGGGATAAAAAACTCGTTGATTCTAGGGGAATGCCGAGAATTTGTTGGATAGAGGCGCAACAATTCGTTGATTCAGAAGAATGCCGAAGAATTGACGCAGGGTTGAGGAAAAACTCAATTTTTTTTCATTGATCAATAATCTGACTCTCAACGACAGCTAAATAGAGCTTAAATTCTAAAAAGAAAATCTTAACCTAGAATAAAATCCGAAATTAACAACTAATTCAAACAAAACCGATAAATTGCGAAAAAAAGGCCAAAAGAAACATAAAACTGCAATTTTGACCCTCTAAACCTAGAAATTTGGCAAAAAAACGTCAAATACTATAGTATAATATATCTTGCTCAAATTTCCATTTACGCATGAAAATATGTATTTGCACGCTAAATTCCGAAACTTTAACCAAACCAAATACGAGCTGCAAAATGACAGGTTCGCATAAGGTGATTCCAGGATTCATTTGCCTCCAAACACAAGGGACAAATGAGATAAATTGTGGTACTACGTCGTTGGAGATTTAACCCTAAGGCTAAACATCCCATGCAACCCTTCCAGACAAACATCCTGATCTTTGGAGGAATTGGAATAGACCAAAAACGACTCCAAAAGGTAGGACTATCAGACATAGGGGAAACCGAGGTAGAACAAAAAGTTTGATTATGGAATAAAGAACTAAGGAAATGATATCCTGAGTTAACAGTATAGGAACTAGATCGGTGATGCAGCTAAGTAAACCTATCCAGAATAGGAAACCAAGGAATATGTAACTCAGTAACTTTAGATACCATAATAGGGTGATGGATGTCAAATAAAGCATCTATTCTCCACATATTATTCAGCGGATCGATGAAGGAAGAAACGGAACATGGGTGTTCATCATCTACATTAAGCCTCCACTGCAATAGAGAAGAAGCATTCGGAACCCATGGACCAGTCCAAAAATCAATGGACTTCCCATCTCCAATCCTCCATCTACAAGCCAAGCATAGAAGGGGCTTAAGGTGAAACAGTGTTTTTCCAAACAGCTGAATGATGACTAGAACATGTTGCCTTAAATAAAGAAGTCTCTGGAAAATATTTCTGACGCATAATAGAGACCCATAAGGAATGATCATTAGAGAAGAGGTGCCATAATTACTTAAATAGAATAGCAGAATTCTGAATCCTAAAGTCCTTAAACCCTAAACCACTACTATCCTTACCCCGAGTCAGCCACCTCCAACTAATCCAAGGTATACCCACCCTATCCACAGAGTTTTTCCACCAGAATTTTCTTATAATTTGCTCAAGTTTGTCCAAAACATGATAAGGAAGGTGAAGACAGCACATGACATAAGAAAGAATAGCTGAAGCATTGGTTTTAATAAGAATCTCATTGTCTACAAGAGATAAAAGTTTTGACATCCATAATTGGATAAGAGACCCAACCCTATCAATAAGGGTAGCACCTATGCTCTTTTTTCTGAGAGAACCAATTCACTGGAAGGCGTAAGTACTTATCAGAATACTTCATTTCCTTCACTCTCAAGACCTACATTCCCACGCCCCCTAGATTTGATAGTGTGCAGCAGTTCCAGAGCTAACATGATATTATCAGTGATGAGATGATCAGGGACAAAGGCACTCTAGAAAGAAGAAATGATCCATGGGAGTACTTGTTTTAACCTATTAGCAAGGACTATTGCATAGACTAATAAGTCTCCAGTGGTGTAGGGACTGAGGCTGACATAATTTAGGTATCAAGACCACATAATTGAAATTGGATTCTATAAGAAGATGGTCAGTCTGAAAGAAGTGTTTAACAACTATAATAACATATGCGGATAACAAATGCCAGTTCTGCTGGAAAAGGCCAGGGGGAAACCATCGGGGTCAGGTTACTTATCTGGGTGAATTTGTTTAAGAGCCAAAATAATTCCATGGGCAGTCACTGTTTGATCTAGATGAGCAAGTTCTGATGTAAGATTTCGACCCTCTAAACAAGAAACAAGATCAAGAGGACCTTGAAAGTTGTTGGAGGTAAAGACTTCTGGAAAATAGTTGATTATATGATCATGAACCTGAACATGGGGTGTGATCCATTCTCCCGATGGGGCTTGAATCCAGTTAAGACAGTTAATAGTGCAACGGGCTAAAGTCTTAGCATGAAAAAATTTGGTATTCTTATCTCCTTCAGCCAACCAAAGTTGCATTGACTTTTTTCGCCAATGGATTTCCTCTTGGTGATAAAGTTGATGAAGATCAGCTGTGATTCTAGTCTCCTCAGCAATATCAACGGAATTGGATTGACAATACCTAAGCTCTTGAAAAGAAGATTTATATGGGATTTGATTGAGCCAAAAGTATCACTATTCCAATGTCTAAGACATAATATAAGTCAAGTATGATTTGGGGTGATCCTTCAATGTGTTGATTCCAAGATTGGGCTAAGATAGAGGAAAAAATAGCATGGGATGCCCACATCTTCACAAAGCGAAAATGTCTCTTTTTTTTTTTTTTTTTTTTTTTCCAGAGTCTAGAGCCACCCAAATTTAATAAATTGGGCAGTGATCAGAAGCAATCATTTGCAAATGGAATAAAGAAGCATCAGGAAATCGAGAGACCCACTCAAAAGTAGCCAAAGACCTATCCAGACGCTCCATAATACGATCTTGTCCAGCTCTACGATTAGACCACGTATAAGGAGCCCATTGAAATCCCAAATCACAAAATCCCAAGGAGCTTGACCATATATAAGATTGTAGAATCCTAGATGCCTGAACTTGGTTACCACCTAACTTCTCATTTACAGCCCAAATATCAGTAAAATCCCCCCCCCCCTCCCCCTCAAATGACCAATGTTCATCTGAAGGAGGCTTCAACAGTTTTATAGCTTCCCATAAAGCAAAACGATCAACGAAAAAAGATGGATCATAAACAAAAGTGAGATGCCAAACATGTTCAACAAGGTTAGACTGAATATAACAGTGCAAAAAATTAGGAGATTGGTTGATTACCTCCAAACTAAAGAGAAATCTCCAAGCTAAAATCAAACCCCTAGTTTCCTCAGAAGGCACAGAGACCATTAAAGAAAATTCCTGATTTTCCAGAGTCTTTTCAACTCTACCTGGTTGATTCTTAATCTTCGAAAGACACACAATTGAATGATTCCACTACTCCACAACCTGAAGCAGATGTTGAATTGTCAGTTCATTTCTAGTGCACTCACAATTCCAGGCCAAGATATTCATAATAGCCGCGAGAACTGCAAGAGATGCAGGCCCACCATAGAAAAGTTGTAATCATCACCATAAAATAGGATATGCCATTCAGAAAATAAAAATGACACCTGGTCAAAAGTTGTGGGGAGATCAATCATTTCCTGATCCTTATCGACGAGTCTGTAGAGCTATCCAATGAACCCACATCCAGGCGTGGACGAGTACGACAATCATCCATTAATATCATGGAGCGTCTTCTATCCTGATCCCCATCCGCTGATAAGTCTCGAAATCCCACTTCTTTATCCCAGTCAGACCTTTCTCAACCACCAGAGCCTTCCCTTCTCCGTGTTGCGTCGAATCTGACACATACATAGTGACATTTGAACTAAAAGCTGGAAATTGCAACGGTGACGAGGGAGATCTGTTATAGGGCCCAGCTTCGTGGTTGTTGCGGGCCCAGGAACCAATTGAATCTGACTCATAAATGCCAGCTGCCCCGTGAAAAATTGGTCGTCAACCCCCGACCTATTTGAACGACCAAAATGAACATGAGCTTGCCTAAAAAAATCTGTGCCTCGATTACGTCTAGTGTAAGTACGGAGAAAAGAAGGAAACATCCATCTAAGATATTAAAACTATTGTCAGCAAAACTAGCCGGTTGTTCTCAAGTTCTTCCACCACTCTTGAACGTGAGAGTTCTGGGATAGTAGAGACTTGGAAAAGCTTCACAAAAGCTGGGAATGCAGTATCCCACATAAGTGATGGATTTTGAGCGGCAAAGTGTTGCTGTGGGGTAGCCCACTGAAAGTTCCAATGTTGATAAAATAAAACAAACACATTTAGAGGGAAGGCACAGTGTGCATGCTGAAAATTTGTCGGTGATGGAAATTGAGATGTAAATGAGATTATGTGGGTCTAATTGGTTGAGGAAAAGACGGTAGTGGAATCCAAACATAACCTGAGTTAAGGTAGTATGAGTAGCAAATGAGGGATTAAGGCACCTTGGAGGCCGGAAGTAGGACAATATTATAGTTAACCATAACGACAAATAGTGCAACAAATCATGATGATTGGATTTTTACGGCACCATTACCGATCTAGACCCTAGTGTGGACTAATAATCTAGGATTGCAATTTTTTTCCTTTAAAAAGCATGACCTCCAGATAATTAATTCATAAATACAGATTTTTTTAATCTTAATTCATAAGTACAGAGTTTTTTGGCCAATTCATAAGTACAGATTTTTTGCCCTAAAAGTTGATTTCATCCGTCTATTTCGTGGCGGGAAGCAGTGACGCACTGCACTGCTCTGAATTTTCAGAGTTTTGCTTATTTCCATTTCCTCTCCTTCTCCTCCTCTTTCTCCTTCCTATGGAACACTAATTTCGCAATACGAAATTGAAGGCTTCAATCTGCTTAAACAACGATGTACTGGGTCGCGAGTAGGAATGCTGTCGTTTCCCTACCGAGATGGCGTTCTTTGGCTATATTCTTCCGCTCTCCTGCTCCAAAATATGCTTCTCCGTTCGCTTCCTCATCGTCACTACTTCTGTAAGTCTTCTTTCTCTCTCTATATCTCTCTCTCTATATATATATCCCTTTATCCATAATGCAAAGAAAGACAAGATAGCAGTTCCATGTCGGTACAAATTCCATGGCACCTTTACCTGAACAAGGGGAGTCGTGGGTCGGTTTGGGCTTAGGTGATTGAGATTTTGTAGACATGACCACGTTAAAGTTTGAATTTGAAGATTGAACAAATTCTGTCCTTGTTTTGTAAATTCAGGAATGAATGATCTTAAAAAATTCAAATTTGAGCAGGAAGCATCTCGTTCCTCTATATCTGTCGTCCTAAAAGAGGCACGTGTTTGGGTCTTCCATTGTCACTCTTATGACAGCTCCTTTCCTGATGAATGTATGGCGGATAGGCTAAATTATAAACTTTTTAGCCAGTAGTAGATGGGTGGGTAGTGTCAAACATGGGGAGTTAGATCCTAGTTGGATGTGATGCATCCGTAGAGACTGGCATCCTTTGGCTTCACATCCATCAAGAGAATGACTTATGCATCATAAAAGTTTTTTGTTATATATAAATAAATTGCTCAAATGTCAAATTTTGGGTTTAAGATACTGATACAGGATAGAGAGGTAGATGTGAATGCTATTAGATCCTACTTCATGGCAAGATTCAAGAGGAAAGAATATAAGATGAGCTTTTGATAACGAAGATGCAACAAACAAACACTTTAAATTTGATATCCTAACTACTTTGAATTTTTTGTCCTAATTTCTTTACAAAATTGCAAGCAATGTTTGTATTGTTTTTCAAGGTGCAAATATGTATTCATTCGCGTACTCTTTCTAAATTATTTTGACTTATAAGACACTGTATAGTGCGTCTGTGCCGCTCTTCTGCCGGAAGGAACAATAAGCTCACTTAGAGAAGCACTAAAGAAAAGCTAGAGAAGGAACAGAAAAGGCTTTGCTTCTTATTTCTTTATTATTTGGCAAGTAGTTGGAATTTAAAATGTTTTGTTCAAGATAGAAATACAGATGGATTTAAACAGCTAATTTTGAATCATGATAAGAGAAGGTAGGATCAGATATATGAAAATGCAGGTGAGACTGCAGTTTCCTTCATGTGATATTAACACTGAAATTTTATGACCTCGGTGTTGATTTTTCAATATGCCGGTTCCTCATTTCTTTGAAAATATGCACGTTCTGTTCTGCGTTGTGTATATTTTGCCACAAACTGTTTCTGAGGTTGGAGGTTCGTCTTTCACGTTGTTTGTTATTGCTGAAACCCTTCAAAGTATCAAAGCCTGAAATATGCTCATTTTCAGTTTCGGGCATGACTTTTGTTGCTATCATGTTTAATTAAATAGAAAATGATTAGTGTTTCATCATCTATTGGCAGAACAAGACAGCTTGTGCAGATATCCTGTTTCAAAAGTCCTAAGACATCAAGAGGAAAGACAAAAGCTACCAAAAAAGTGGAGACAACAGATAATGCACTTGATGATAAAGATGTTCCTCATATGATGTGGTGGAAAGAGGTATGCTTGCTGAAACAATCGAACTAGTAAATTAATTTACTCCATATTTTGTGGTTGATTGTGTTAGCTAACGACAGATGCAACCAAAATGCTTTAGTTGATAGGTGCAAAAATACGGATTTTTTTATAGATCTATTACTTTTCTTTGCTATGTACACTCTTTTTTAGAACACCAGCCTTCATATTTAAATTCATGGAACACCAAACCGCACTTAATACCTAACATTGGAGTGAGCTATCACTATTAGACCTGGCTTTGTTCGAGGTTACTCATTTACAGGTGCTCCAAGCACAATTTAACCACGGGTTGCAAGCAAGACATTCTAGCTTACCAAAAAATTAAGCTTTTGGCTTCATAACCTATTAACTAATCAACAATGACTTGTATTGTCTTTTACGTTCTACACTCTTTTCTTACACCTTTTTCAGCTTTCACATACCAACATACTCCCTCCTAGGAAATAATAGGTCTGATTGTTGGCTTTCTTTTACAGAGGTTGCTGATGTTCAAGAAGCCATCCACCATCCAGCTGATTAGTAGGCTTGTTTATTCAAACTTGCTAGGCGTGGATGTTAACTTAAAAAACGGGAGGTGAACTCTTTTGAACTTGGGATTTGTTGATCTGAAGTCTCTCTGTCATATCTTATATAACAGTAAAAATAAATTTCCTTTGCTGTTACGTGTAGTTCTTAGATGCAGTTTTGATTTATGGAGAGTCATTCATAGGGCATACACGTCAATGACCAGTCTACATTTTACAGCATGCTTGATAAAGAAAATGCATTATATTCTCATAGGATTGACCCATGTTTTGGGATTCTGTAGTCTAAAAGAAGGATCGCTGAACTGGGAAATCTTGCAGTTCAAATCCAAGTTTCCACGCGAAGTCTTACTCTGCAGGGTTTGTATTCTATTGTTTTTCATGTACTAACATGCTTACACTTACTATCTGTAAAAACTTTTCTTCTTCTGCTGTGGCTCTTCTGTAATTATATATATGATAACCAGTTCTGCGGTTTGTAAATTCAGGTAGGAGACTTCTACGAAGCCATCGGGATAGATGCATGCGTACTTGTTGAATTTGCGGGTTTGAATCCTTTTGGTGGTTTGCGTTCTGATAGCATTCCAAGAGCTGGCTGCCCTGTTGTGGTAACATTTTCTTTTGATTTGTATGATATGATTTGTTCATTGGTACTTTATACGAACAAATTAAATTGTAGAACTAGTAGTTTCTTAGTAACATTAGACACAATTGTTTGTAAAGTCTAACTTTATAGATTAATAAGTGTATAAACTTGTATCCTAGCCACTATTATCGGCCGTAACACAACTGCAAAGAACATTGTAGATAGATTAATTAAGAAGGTCACCAGCTTCGTTAGGTCTTTTTTAAATAATTTGACTGTGATCAAGACTCATCAGAAGCTCCGACTCTTAGAGATATATGAACATAATCTGGTGACCAGATGATCTTAAAAATAGGCAGAAGTAGAGTTCTTACATAAAATGCAGTTGTTCATGTATACTGATAGATCATATCTTTAGGTGCTACTGAGATGGAATGATCTCTATTCTTTTCCAAACACCCATGATACATTTTTTTTGGTATATACAAGTTTGTTTCCGCAATTTCGGGCCGGGAGCGTTAAGGTTAGAAGGCGTCTCAAAGAAATTGCATGCCGCCTTTGCTAGTCTCTCAATCCACCCACCATAACACCCATAGATGATGAACAACAATGGCCTGCACATGCATACTGCATGCCACTGATCTGTATTAATAATATTTATAAGCATGATACATGACCATCCACAAGAAATTGCCACAATTAAGAAGGACAAGTAATATTAACCCTTGTGGATGTCCTTTCTTGTTTAAGCTACTATAGTGGTACTCACGGTCAAGTGTTATGCGGTGTACATTTGAGAAACAGTGCATTGTAGCGGTATGCGTCCAGTAGTGGGGGGCTGGGGAGGTAGGTACAGAAGTCAGAAAATCTAGAGAAGAGTCAAACAAAGTGTGAACATTGTCGAGGTTATTTAGTATTATGAGTTTTCTGAATCCAACTTGTTTTGTTACACCTACAAACCATACTGCTTCTTCGATTAACTGTTCGGTCTATTAAAAAGATAGGGCAAGCAACAGTACATCTGATCCAAATAAACATGTATTTAGACGCATTTAATCTCCAAGAATATCGATAGAAATAAGAACACGTAAATATAAAAAGCTAACTTCCTAATCAACCCTAATCTCTCTTCTTTATATGTCAAACTTAAAATGTGAATAAATTATGAAGATGGGTCGACTGGATGTTTATATGGTTTTTATTTAACTTTTCTAGACATCTTGTTCTCATCGTTCCTTTCTGATATTTAGTTCTCAGCTTTGATAAATGTATTGCAGAATCTTCGACAAACCTTGGATGACCTGACCTGTAATGGCTTTTCTGTGGTGAGTTTTAAAATGTTAAAAAAATAAAAAATTAGTAAGTTATAACTGCTGAGTACCTTTTCTTGTTTCAATAAGATACATAAACTTCTTGTTTTGATGCATCTCTTACATACTTATGTTATAAAATTTTGCACCGGGACTCCTTTGTAAAAGGTATAAGGAATCATCTGCCCCTTTTGTGAATTAGCGTCTCTTGAATATTAGCTAGTAATATCTGACGACTAGTCTTCTAACTCTTTCAAACTTAACCTGCTTGCTTTTCTTGTAGGTATTTTTCTGTAAAACTGAAATGGCTTTTGTTACTGACTTTTTTCCTTCATTTGGCCTGTATAGTGCATAGTGGAGGAAGTTCAAGGTCCAACACAAGCACGATCTCGTAAGAGCCGTTTCATATCAGGGTATGTAAAAGATACCTCCATGATTAATTTTGCGATACTTGTATGAAATGTTAATATATCGAATAACCCTCATAACAACGTTGTAATGTGATTGCTTTGGGCCATGCACAATTTGACTAAGCTGCTGAACAACAAATGCAAATATCTGATTTCGTCATGGTTAATATAAAACTTTCCAACCAGTCTTCGATAAAGACAAGTATCTTCAAAACTTATATCCTCTTTGTTTAGCCCAAAAGCCTTGTCATACTCTTTTGTAGTGAACTTCATATTTGTCTCCATTGGCGTGTCCTAAGGCTTTGCAGTACCAAGACCTGTCTCCATGATCAACTCCAGTGCATACTTGCATTGATTAAGTAAAATTCATCTTTTAAATCGAACAACTTCCAATCCAAGAAAATACATAAGATGGACCAAGTCTTTAATTTCAAATGTTGTTGCAATACCAATTTAAGTTATGAACCTAAGGCAGTATCGGAACATGTAATCAAGAGATCATCAATATAGACAAGAAGAAAAATATGTTTCTCCTCTCATGATTTACTAAACAATAAGTAGTCTGAATGGCTGTGTTTATAACCATTTATTATCAATGCCTGGGTGGGTTTGATGTTCCATTGTCTAGAGCCTTGCTTAAACCCATAAAGAAACATAAAATATTTGCAGACTTTAGTACCTGAAGACTTTCCACAGTAGTCTTTATCAGAGAAACCTGCTTGAATCTCCAAATATACTTCTTGCTATACATGATCATGACATTACCCCTAGTGAAAATACAGTAACCAGTGGTTCAGTTACTATCTACTGGAGATCCTCCCCAATCAGAAATAGAATCTGAGCATTCCTCTAAATTCGAATGCCAATGGTTGCAGTAAAGAATTCCTCGCTGAGGAACTCCGTTAATATATATATAAAGTGGAGCATAAAGCCTCAGTCTCTTATCAACTAGTAATTCCTTAGGGATAGAATGTTATGCTATGTATGTAAGTTTTGTGAATCTACAAGATTAATGACTAAAAGAGTTTGGCTGGGGGGCCTCCAGTAAGGAAATCTTTTCTTTTGATCTGTTCCTGTTCTCCATTTCTCTTTCTCAGAAGATATGTCCACTTCTTTCGTGTGGCCAACGATATGTCCACTTCTTCAAGAGTCCTATGTTGTTGATCTCTGATTTGAATGGCTGTTTGGTATTGTACAAATATTTGCGACTCGATGGACGTCCACTAAGAATTTTCACTTTGTCTTTTTAAGTATTTTTTGTATCATATATATCCTCTTTTCTTTGACACTAAATGCTGAAATCTTTTGGGTATCTAGGCATGCTCATCCTGGTAGCCCTTATGTGTATGGACTTGTTGGTGTTGATCATGATCTGGAGTTTCCAGAGCCAATGCCAGTAATAGGTACGATATATACTGCTTTTTGCATCAGAATAGTACTGGCATACCTTCTATTTTCTTCATTGGCTACTTTTGATCAGCAATTATTATATCTACGTTATCGTTCAAAGAGTAATGTATACAGTCGGACAATACACCCTCCTTAGAAGTCCGGACCTTTCTAAATGTTTGAATCTCTTAGAAGTCTACACCTTTTCTCCTAAAACACAAGCAACTCCAGTGAATGACTATTTCAAGTCTTTGGCATTTGGTTCCCTTCAAATGGGGGCCACTAATCAGCTGGAAAAGTGAAAATTAAAAGTTTGTTGCAGGGGCTGGACCACCATCAGTTTTGTGCTTTGTTGTGTAGGGTCCAGTTTGCTTGTTAACTCATGAGTTTTAACTATTAAAGCTATACAATTAGATAAGGATGAAGATGATCTCTTATTGCTTGGTCATATGTTTAATTTAACACATCCAAGCACAACAATTCCATATGTCTAGTGTTCAAGTATCCAACTTTGTCATAGGAGATTTTGTCGATCTTGTTACACCATTGAGAGTCCGTGACTATCCAATATTCTGTCAGGTCTCCATTATTACATGACAATCAAACGGATTGACATAAAGCATGAGAGCTTTGCTCATGCTCGTGCTCCCATGTGTGATTCTTGGATGCAACATTACTCCAAAAGATTAAAACTAGATTAACCAAATTTGGCAAGTGGCCAGTCTCACTTGGATTGCATGGTGGTATAATTACCATTGTAGCTGATGACGCCAGGGTCAAGGCTCTTGGTATGAGGCAAAAGAGCTAGAAGTTTGGTGTGTTTTTTGAGGTCCCAACCAAATGAACCAAAATATAGGGAGTATGGCTAGGTCGCATTATTAGTTCTACTTTTATGTTTCTTTTCCTGTCCTTTTCATTTAGGTATAAAAATGTACAAAACCTTGATTATACTGGGGTTTGCATACCTAAATTTGTTTCTATGTATTTATGACCCTTCGTGATTTGGTATTTTGGTTCATTTGGTCCTTAGTTTTGCATGTTATTTTAATCTTGCAGGAATTGCTCGTTCAGCTAGAGGGTATTCCTTGGTTTCAATTCTGGAGACTATGAAGACATATACTCTAGAGGATGGTCTTACAGAGGAGGCCCTAGTTACGAAACTTCGAACTTGCCGATACCACCATTTGTTTTTGCATTCATCACTCAAACTAAATTCATCTGGTTAGTCTTGTTTCTGCTTATTTTAAAAGAAACAGCTTTATCTATCACTGAGGAGTAAATACTTATTGAGTCAAAATTAAATCGTCCATTTGATAAGCAGTGGCAAGATATAGGAATCAACCGCTAACATAGAGAAAGAGTGGTCAACTATTAGTAGCAAAATGAGTTGGGCTATCATATCATATATATACAAGTGGTTCCTCTTGTAACCAGTGTAATTTTCTCGATTTCATTTCTCTGATAGATAGGTACATATATATAAAAATTACATAAACCTATCTAAGTTAATTCTCAATCTAAGGCAAGTTCTCTCTAAGGTAGTATCATATAGAGCAACATATGAAAACTATCATTAGTAATATTGATGCAATATACTCTAACACTCCCCCTCGAGTTGGAGCATAGGTAATCAATGCTCAACTTGTTACAAAGTTGTTCAACCTCGCATTTCCTCAGTGGATTTTCCTCTATTGGAACAGTCACCAGATTAATACCTGGAACGGTCCTTGCCAGATAAACCATTGGAACGGTTCCAAATCAGACCCTTATGTGGTAGCGGTGGTAAAAAGAACGTGACATCTTACAAGGGGACCCGCTAAACCACAGAAAGGAGTGGAGTGATTTCCTGCTCTGTCAAGCCCTAACGGGAACCAGAACAGCTTTTCTCTAAATGATTTCTCGGATAGATTGTACCCTCATGCTAAGAGCTGAAAATAGAATAACCTGGAACGTGTTTAACATCGGTTAACACAAACCAGGTTCTAGTACCATGTGAAGAAATGGACGGTGTAGCTCAACCCTAAAGCTACAGGCGATTATTGCCCAGGCATATATGGCTCTAGATACATTCAACTATATGATGTAGGACTCGACGTATATAAATTACACAGACCTATGTAGTATTCTCTTTCTATAAATCAATAAACAGCATATTAGGAAAGCTACTATTAGGAATATTCATGCAATATATTGGTTTAGATAAATGCTGATAGACAGTCGTATTAATCGCAGAATGTAAGAAAAATTAGCATTGCTGGGTGGATTCACCTGTGCACGACAATCCACACGGCCGAGCTTTTGTTATACATAAATTGTTTTCTTCCTTTTGCCCAAAAAGATATAAATTGTTTTCTTCCTTTTAGATATGCTGTGCTTTCTATTTTGGTCATGAATCATCACTTCATCAGACTGATATAACTGATCGTTTCAACTTCAATGCAAGCTTAGATAACTTCTGATGTCTATATATGTAAACTGTATATTCTTCAGTAGCATCATTTTTGTTTTGCTGGCCATGTCTAGTTGCTCATTCTGGATCCTTTGATGTAGGTACATGTCGGTGGGGAGAGTATGGTGAGGGAGGCTTACTATGGGGAGAGTGTAATTCCAGAAACTTTGAGTGGTTCAACAATGATCCTGTAGCTGACCTACTTCTCAAGGTTTTTCTCTATTCCAGTTTACTTTACACAGCTACTGCAGTCTGCAGCAATATGGCACAAATTGCTTTATCTTTGCTCTTGCTATGTTTCTTACAATTTTCAGGTAAAGGCGCTTTATGGACTTGATGAAGAAGTTGTATTTAGAAATGTTACTGTCTGTACAGAAAATAGGCCACATCCCTTGCATCTTGGAACAGCCACACAAATTGGTTAGTTTAATTAGAGTTGAGTCAAGCTTTCCTTATTACTAACTTTAAATCCCATTCGACAAGTCGATGTTGTTTCCCAGGTGCCATACCAACAGAAGGGATACCTTCCTTGTTGAAGGTGGTACTACCTGCGAATTGCACGGGTTTGCCTTTGTTGTAAGTTGCCACATATACCGTTCTCTTCTCTTTCTTCTATTATTTGTTTCAGAAAATCTACGGTGAACCGTGAATGCAAGCTGTGTAACCCTCGTTAGTTTCTCTCCTGTAACATAGGTTTTATAGAACATCATGCAAAGTGTAGAACAGAAATAAGAAGCAGCGAGGCTAGACATGCGTAAAATGAAACATGTAGAAGAGATGTGACATAGGAGATAGATTAGAAGCGATAAGAGGGTTTAGAGAGATAATATAATAAGAACGAACCATTTTGATCATTCAACGCCTTCATGTAATTTAAGTTTGAGAAGGAAAGAGAGATGAGAGATAAAATAGATGATGATAAACAATCTTGATTCATTAGGATTTCCTCATTACAGGATCAACTTATTTGAAGCACCCTAGAATATTATACCTTTGCTCTTTAAAATTTCACTACTTGTGTTCTATTGCTAGGTCTGGCCTTGTGACCTATTCATGGTTTTGCACGCACTTACGATTAGAGAGCTGTTATTCCTTGACACATCTAGGATTGAGCAGAGATTTGTATATATAGTGTAGCTCCTTATCCTTAATGATAACAATAATATCTCTATCTCTAACACTCCTCTCAAGCTGGAGCATACATATCATGTGCACCAAGCTTGCTACAAATATACTGACTCCGAGAGCCACCAAGGGCTTTAGTGAGAATATCAGCTAGTTGATTACTAGAACTGACAGATTCAGTGGCAATTATCTTGGAGACGATCTTCTCGCGGTTAAAGTGGCAGTCGACTTCTATATGTTTGGTTCTCTCATGGAAGACTTGATTTGAGGCTATGTGTAGAGCTGCTTGGTTATCACAATAAAGTTTCATTGGTTTATTATCTCCAATCCTCAACTCTTGAAAAAGTTCTTTGACCCAAAGAAGCTCACACGTACCAACTGCCATGACCATGTACTCTGCTTCAGCACTAGAACGAGCAACAACGTTCTGTTTCTTACTTTTCCACGATATTAGATTTCCTCCGAGAAAGACGCAATAACCAGACGTAGACCTTATGTCTACTGGACAACCTGCCCAATCAGCATCAGTGTAAGCCACCACTTCAGTGTTTCCTTTATCTTTATATATCAACCCTTGACCTGGAGCCTTCTTGATATACCGAAGTATTCGCATCACCGCCTGCCAGTGTTCAACACAGGGAGATTGCATGAATTTGCTAACCACCCCTACTGCAAACGAGATGTCTGGTCTAGTGATAGTGAGATAGACCAATTTGCCCACCAACCTTCTATATCTTTCAGGGTTATCAAATAACTCCCCCTGATTCGGAAGTAGTTTACTATTCGGATCCATGAGACTATCAACAGGCCTACAATCCAACATGCTTGTTTCTTCCAGAATATCTAGTGCATATTTCCTTTGAGATATGCAAATATCATTTGTTGATTGAGCAACTTCAATTCCAAGAAAATATTTAAGTCTCCCTAAATCTTTGGTCTGGAAGTGACTGAATAAGTGCGTCTTCAGTTGTTTAATCTTTTCATGATCGCTCCCAATAATAATAATGTCATCGACATAGACGATTAGATACACGCAGAGACCAGAAGAAGAGTGAGTAGAAGACAAAATAGTCAGTTTCGCTCCGACTCATCCCAAATTTCTGAATAACAGAGCTGAATTTTTGAAACCAAGCCCGTTGTGATTGCTTGAGTCCATATAAAGAGCGATGCAGCTTACAAACAAGTCCCGACTCCCCCTGAGCAACAAATCTAGGTGGTTGCTCCATATAAATCTCTTCTTCAAGCTCTCCATGAAGGATTGCGTTTTTAATATCTAACTGATACAACGGCCAATGCTGGATAGCTGCATTAGAGAGAAGTAACCGTACAGAAGGAAACGTATAGCCTTGATAGCAAACACCCATCTACACCATAATCTAGACCATAAACTTGAGTATAGCCTTTGGCCACAAAACATGCTTTAAGGCGGTCAATTTGACCATCTGCTCCAACCTTGATAGCAAACACCCATCTATAGCCAACAGTTTTCTTTTCCGGCGGCAATCGGACCAAATCCCATGTACCACTTTGCTCCAAGGCTTGCATCTCGTCAATCATGGCTTGCTTACATCCGGGATGAGCAAGCGCCTCACGAACAGTTTTGGGAATAGTAACGGAAGACAATGATGAAACAAAAGCAAAGTGGGATGGAGTAAGCCGATGAAAACTCAAGAAGTTATAAATAGGATGAGTGTAACGAGTGGATATACTAACCTTTCGAAGGGCAATGGGCAACTCTTCGGATGAGTCAGACTGGTCTGTAGTTGGTTCAGACACTCGAGATAGAGTAGGATTTGTAGAGGTCTCTATTGCAGTAGACTGTCTCTGTCGACGTTGATATTGAAGAAGAGGCGGTGGATCAATCGATGAAGGTGGAACTTCTATCACAACGGAAGAAGATTGTGGAGCCTCTGACACAAGTGGAGGAGAGGGACACATTTCTGACTCAATCGGAGGAGATGGAGTTTGTATCGGAAATGATGGTGGACTCAGAATAGGAAGTGATTACACATCCAGTGTAGATGATGACTCGGTTATGGAATGAGGGAAATATGGCGTGTCTTCAAAAAATGTGACATCTGCAGACATATAGTATCGGTTCTTGACCGGAGAATAACAACGATATCCTTTCTGCAACCTGGAATATCCTAAAAAAACGCACTTGATGGCACGTGTAGCAAGTTTGTCAAGTCCTGGATAAAGATCATGAACAAAGCAGGGAGACCCAAAGACACGGGGGTTCACATGAAATAATGGTTCCTTAGGAAACAAAATAGAGTATGAAATTTTATTACTAAGGTAAGACGAAGGCATTCTATTTATCAAATGACAAGCTGTTAAAACAGCATTACCCCAGTAGCGGACTGATACATCTTTCTTAGTGTTCTAGTATAAACCATGGGGAGAAGGAGGAGAGCAAACCAATAGTAATATCAAACATGATTTCTATTAGACTGCTTAAAGATGTTGATTACAAATATATGAGAACCTATATATAGGAAACCTCTAATAATAACATGGAGTGTAACCCTAGGTACTAATATAACTATGTTGGAGACTATAATCCCTAACATTCCCTATGCTTCTCTTCCTTCTTGAATCTTCCATTGAAATCTTTATTTACTCAATTCAGTCCTTCAGTTTTTCTTTTATGTTGTCTCACGAGTGAACTTGCTGCTGCTCCTAACTGTTGTTGCTGAAAGAGGAAGAAGCTGCTGAAAGTCAAGTCTGAATTTTCTGAGGCAAGTTGCTGAAGGAAAATTGTTGTTGATGCTTAAATCTGAATTTACTTGGGCAAGGTTATGGGGAAGAAGCTGCTGAAAGAGGAATAAGCTGCTGAAGTCCACTATTCAAACTCTCAACCTCTAATTGTTACACAAACGTTGTTGAAATCCAAATTGCCTGAAATATGATGGCTCCAGTTGCTTTCCATGGCAAAAAACTAACAAAAAAAATCATCTAAGAATGGCAGTCGTGTCTTTGCATCTGTCACTGCTCAAAAGTAAAATCAGAGTCCATTTGTGCACCAAAGTCATTTGAATCCTTCAAACTGAACCCCATCACCGTTAGCAGCACCAATCGAGGAAGCATATTAGAAGAAGCAGCCAATGAAATTGCAGGAGGAACAGCAACAAGAAAAACAGAATAGAAGAAGCAACAAATGAAATTGCAGAAGGAGGAACAACAGCAAGAACAGAGGAAGAGTAATGCAACAGATATAGGAGCAGTACTGATGCCAAACAAGAATTCAGCTACTCCAGTGGGGAATTCTGTCGAACATGTAGGGTGCAACTGCTAACCTCCACACATTTGGGAGGAGATGACAAGTCTTGAAGTAGTAGCAATGCAGAATATAGCAGCAGTATCAGTGCCGGACAAGAATTGACTTCAGCAGATCAGAATAGAGCAGCAGCACTGACACATGAAAGCATGAGCTGTAAACTTAATACAGCAGCAACATCCACTCACACATACAAGCATGAGCTGTCAAGCAATCAGAATACAACATTTCGGCGTTAAATCTCCTCAGATATTATTATCAGAAGTATCGAAACAGCCAAACACACTAAATAAATGAAACTCCAACTGCGATTCGATGCATCGAAACACAATCCAGCTCAGATTTGCAGATTGAAGAACGGAGCTGATCTGATGCCAACGGAATGTGGAATTGGATCGATCTGAGCTCTGATACCATCTTAGTGTTCTAGTATAAATCATGGGGAAGAGGAGAGCAAACTAATAGTAATATTAAACATGATTTCTATTAGAGTGCTCAAAGACGTTGTTTACAAATATATGAGGACCTATATATAGGAAACCTCTAATACTAACATGGAGTGTAACCCTAGGTACTAATTTAACTACGTTGGAGACTATAATCCCTAACAATTTTCATGGAGCAATAATGTGCGAGCAGTATCAATGGGATGCCTATTTTTCCGTTCGACAATACCATTTTGCTGTGGTGTATGAAGACATGTGGACAGATGTAGAATTCCATGTTGACTCAGAAATGATGAAAACGTTCCCGAGAAATATTCTCTTGCATTATCACTGTGAAGAATTTTGACTTTTTATGTCTTAATTTCAGCAAAAAAGGACTGGAATATTGGAAATAGCTCAGAACGTTCTTTCATTAAATATATCCAAGTGCAACGGGAGAACTCATCAATGAAAGTGACGAAGTACTTATACCCAGCAAAGGTAGGTACACGACTAGGACCCAATATCAGAGTGTATAACAGAAAAAGGAGAACTGACCCGGGTTTCACCTTCCGAAGCTAGATTGAATATGTTTCCCGAGTTGACATGATTCACATTGTAGTGTTTTGTGCTTATCCAATTTGGGAACCATTTACTGAAGTTTGGACAAACTGGGATGACCAAGACGATCGTAAAGAAGGTTTGGAGGCTCTGCAGCACAAATAATTGAAGATGACTTAAGATAGTAAAGTCCTCCTGATTCATATCCCACAACAATTGTTCGTCCAGTACTAAGTTCACGTATAACAAGTGAGTCTGTACCGAAGATTATTGAACAATTAAATGAACGTACCAGTTTGCTAACAGAGATGAGGTTGAAGGGACAACCAGGGATGTATAAAACAGACTCCAATGATAGAGATTGCATTGGTGAGACTTTACCAATTCCCTTGGGAGCAACTCTAGAGCCATTTGCAAGAGTAATTTTATGACTAGAGTTTAATGGAGATATAGCGTTAAAAGAGGAAAGGTTATCCGTAATGTGGTCTGAAGCACCTGAATCAGTAATCCATAGATTTTGAGTATTACCAGACTGGGAGATGCAAGCGGTAGAACTAGTAGTTGCAGATGCTTGAACTTGTGCTCTCTATCTCTAACACACGCATTTCTTGAAATTTGTAGATAATAAAGAAGGGATGAAGTAGAATGTAGGAAAGTAATTTCAGTGTTAACTTTGTCGCTAATTGAATTCCTATTTATTTATACAAGCTGATTTTCTGTCAAAATATTATGAATCAATTACTACTTCATATAACTCCGAAGTAGATTCATCTTGTTTGATTATTTGTTTCTTGTGTAGTCTTTCTGTCAAGGCTGGTTTTAAAAAGCCTGATTAATATGACGCAACAACCTCAAGATCTGACTAACAAGATTTACTGAGATCATATTTAGATGTAAATATCTTGGATGAATTGACTATTAAATTTCAGCTCACTTATTAGTTATCCAAAGGATGATCCTTTTTTCTCCAACACTTTCCAGTATGTAACAGGCATTTCTCTGCATCATCACTTCAGTTAATGCTTTGATGAACTCCTTTAACCCATTTTCCGCTTGGGTATACATTTTTTAGATGCATGTTCTTTTGGTTCTTCTCAGGTATCTTAGAGATCTTCTTCTGAATCCTCCTGCTTATGAGACTGCAATGACAATTCAAGGTATATTGAGGGTAGCTTATTTAGTTGCTGAGCTGAATACGATGATGCAACTTAAACCCTTCTTCCATACTTGGAACTTGTTTTGGTTTGGTAGGATCCGTTATAACTTCTTCTAGATCTAGATTTACCTGAAAAAGAAGGTTCTATCTTCATGTAGAGTGTAGACCTTATTTCCGCCCTTCCCCCTTAAATCTAAACTTGGTGTGAAGTAGTATGGATGTAGTCTGGCTTAAAGTTTCTGAGTACCTGTAAGTCTGGTCAATTGGCAAGGAATTAAATGCTAAACTTCGAGGAAAGGATTTTAGGCAGTCCAAAGTTTCAAAATTTTGTTATCCTCCTAGTGCATTTTACTTCATTATTTTCAAAACTCAATATGAATACCTAACTATCCGTGCGCTATTTCATGTGCAGCAACATGCAGACTCATGAACAACATATCTTGCTCCATTCCTGACTTTACTTGTCTCTCCTCATTGAAGGTTCTATTAAGTGTCTGAATTATGCATTGAAGTTTCTGTTTATGCAAATCCATATAATCTTCAGTGCTAGAGAAACTTTGCTCATCCTTCAAAGCCCAATCGTAATTTGTACTAGTGGCATATATTTATACTTGGGTCAATAACCTGGGAGAGGTCTGAAGTTTGGCCCTTGTGAATTTGAGAGGTCTGAAGTTTGAAATGGTGATAACAAAGGTCTGAAGTTTCGACTTGTAGATAATAGAGGTCTCCGTTAGTTTTTTCCGTTAAAACTGACGGAAGTTGGTCATGTGCATTGCATGTGACCAGAAATAAAAAAAATTCCAAAAATACCCTTCTTGCATCTCACATGATTCAATGAAAAGACGAAAATGCCCTTAAGGCCACCACCCAACTCCAGCCACCACCACGGCTCCGGCCGGCCACTACCCAACTCCGGCGACCACCACTCTCTCCGGCGACCACCACCCTCTCCGGCGACCACCACCCTCTCCGGCCGGCCACCACCCTCTCCGACGACCGCCACCACGGCCCCAATTGGGCCCAAATCGGAGCCACCGGCCCCGATTGGGCCCAAATCGGAGCCACCGGCCCCGATTGGGCCCAAATCGGAGCTCGGTGGCTCCGATTTGGAGCTCTGTGGCTCCGATCTGGGGCCACAGAGCTCCAAATCGGAGCTCTGTGGCTCCGATTTGGGGCCACAGAGCTCCGATTTGGAGCTCTGTGGCCCCAGATCGGAGCCACAGAGCTCCAAATCGGAGCCACAGAGCTCCGATCGGAGCTTTGTGGCTCCGATTTGGGCCCAATCGGGGCCGGTGGCTCCGATTTGGGCCCAATTGAGGCCGTGGTGGCGGTCGTCGGAGAGGGTGGTGACCGGCCGGAGAGGGTGGTGGTCGCCGGAGAGAGTGGTGGTCGCCGGAGAGGGTGGTGGCCGGCCGGAGCCGTGGTGGTGATCGGAGTTGGGTTAGGTTTAAAATATGGACAGGGGTATTTTTGTCATTTCATCTTTATATTAATTAAACTTTTTATTAATTCAAATATTACAAAAGGGTATTTTTGACATTTCACACGGTTCTGTTAAATTTGACAGAAAATTTGGACGGAAAACCTAAAAATCACAAAGTCCAAACTTCAGACCTCAGTTATCACCATTTCAATCTTCAGACCTCTCAAATTAACAAGGGCCAAACTTCAGACCTCTCCCAGGTTATTGACCCTTTATACTTACATAGCTTGTGGATCGCTCTCTGCACTGTCTTTGTATCTAAATATATTTGTTGATTAAACAAGAAATAGAAGCGCAATTCATTACAGTTAAGATTGACGGTAATGTAATCATGCGACACTGGTTTGTCAAGAAATAATAAATCATGATAGCAATTGGTTTCAAGAGCTTGAAAAAGAATCATGGCAGAGAGCTTGTGTTATTTGTTATCACTTTCTTTTTATCTGGTATGGAAGCATTAGTGATGTAACCGAAGGATTTTAAAGTTTTCTTTTCCCAGAATATGATTTGGCATTGCAGGTAAAGTTGGTCCACCAAGCTTTTGTAAAGTAAACCTTTATGCTGAATAATGTTAACTTTTGGGTGAAAGGTGATTTGGTAACTCAATCGTGAAGCTAGCTTGTTATTGATCACTACTAATCAGTGGATCAGAATATGCCATTCTCTTTATGCATTAAACCTTTTTGTTTCCTTCCAAGTTTTCTATAAAGATCTATAGCATTATGTCACGTACATGTTCTTACTGGTTTATATTTTCATGCAGCTAGTGAAGCTACTTGAGCAAAGGGAGGCAAATCATATCGAGTTTTGTAGAATAAAAAATGTGGTGGATGAAATATTGCACATGCACAGAAGCTCTGATCTTTCTGATATCCTAAATCTTTTAATGGGTCCGACATGGGTGGCAACTGGACTAAAGATCGACTTTGAAACATTAGTAAGTGCTTATACAGATCCCTCGTTTCATAGTTGAAAGTAATCCCTCTATTTCGGTAGTATGACGCTTAGAAGTGCTACAATTAATCAATTATAAAAGTCGAAGGGAACAATGATAGTTAGTATATGGTATGTGCTTTGCTAAAACCTATTCAAATGTGGACATTCCTGCAGAATTCATCTGTTACTACATTATGTATTTCGTTGTGGCTCAGAGGGGAGAAAAATTTCACCATTAGTCTCCTTTGCATTCTTCCTCTGTTGTGCTTTTTCTTCCGTCCTCATTTTAATCCATGTCAAGTTTGTTATACTTACACAGTTAGAACTCAAAACTCAGCTGATTCAGTTCTCTTATCATTGCAAAGCTAGATCAGTATCAGAACCTTCCTATTTGATGGTAGGATATGCACAAATCAAACCTCTTCACTGAGACTGTTCATCACATTGTAAATCAAAGGAACGTTCAGCTTGCTATTCAATTCAACCTAGATAATGGATGTGCCTTTGAACAAATCCAGTTCCTTCACAATCAATCAACTTGTCATAACCCTAAATTTGATAGTAATACATGTTCTCTGAAGTCTGAACAACCAAATTTTTAGATTCTCCACTTTGCCAAGGAGAGATAATAGAAATGAACAAGTACGTATTCAACCCCGAGTGAGGTTGCACCTAAATCAATTGGTTGTTTCTCCTTTTCAAGTTCACTTATATATAATCTTATAGATAGTGATCTCTTCCACATGAAATTCACGGTCTGCGTTTTTTGATTTTCTGGTATCGGTGTAGTCTCGTAAGAGTAAGAGTATAAGCACTGACATTGATGTTTGCACGAAGTGAGTTAGTTAAATAGATTTGGACACACATTACAACGACCTCTTTGGTTTTAATTGTTCCATTTTTTCTTTGGTTTGGTGTCTTATTTTAGATTATTGCTAGTTTTCTTAATGTACATTATATAACTTGATCTTATTTCTCCAGGTGACTGAATGTGAGACAGTATCTACTAGAATCTTTGAAATCATATCTGTCGATGGTGAGAGTGATCAGAAGACATGTCTGTCTGACTTTATGCCTATTGAATTCTTCGAAGACATGGAATCTTCATGGAAAGGCCGTGTTAGAAGAATTCATATAGAGGACGAGTTTTCGGAAGTTGAATGTGCTGCAAGGGCTCTGTCATTAGCTGTAAGTCTTTACTTCTTTATACATGCACAATTACTCTGCAGATTGCTTTATGTTCGGCCTTATGTTATTTCCCAAAAGAGAAAAAGCAAATAAACTTATCGTATTCTGTCAATAAATTTCACCAACAGATGTATAAGCTGAAGCATTAGTAGTACCTTGTCATTTGATTAACACGTTCACTGTACATACCAAAACGATCACCATGACCTCTTCTCATTACAAGTTGTATACTGAGGATTTTGCCTCAAGTAAATTTCTAAATCCTTAACAAGTCCATTTTTTCGCTGGCCTGAATGCCACGTGAGGGGCTACCATTACTGAGTTAACTTTAAAAATAGAGAGCTAACTCATTATTAGAATATGCATTAGTCAGACGTGATGAGATTGTTAGTATAGGTGTGGCTTATGCAGAAGATGAGCAGTGCCTACTGCACATACAAGGCACTCTGAACTCCAAACAGTCTGGTAAGGCTAGGTGGGCAGATAAAGAATTTGTTCGCAGTGGTAAAGGAGACTCGAAATTTTATTGTTTACCTAATCCATTCAAGTTGCACATTATCCCCTTTAGCCAAACCCTTGGGGTTTACTCTAGCTGCTTCTTTCATTTTATATAGAAAGAGCCTTACAACTCTTCGGCTATTTTTTTATGAGATGAATTATGTGCGACATATTATTAACAGAACTTAAAAAAGATGCTTAATGCGCGAAGAAAGAAAAATTACTCCCTTGTTATATTTGTTAAATTGTTAATCACATTCAGAAAGCTAATAAACTACCATTGATTGACCGAAATCTAGTCTTATATTTATATGGAACTTTATGGTATTCCTACTTATCCGGATCTACATATAGCACGTGGCCAAAAAGAAGAAGAAAAAAATATTTACATATAGCTTGCATATTTTATACTGTTAGATTTATTCTACTTCTAGTTCCCTTTTCATCCTTGAATGATCTGACTATATCATGGCTGTCTTACAATTTTCATTTTACTCCATTCCAGATTTCTGAAGATTTCGTTCCAATTTTATCAAGGATAAAGGCAATAACCGCCCCATTTGGAGCCCCTAAGGGGGAGATATCATATTCTCGCGAGCATGAAGCTGTTTGGTTTAAGGGAAGGCGTTTTGCCCCATCAGTATGGGCGGGTACTCCTGGGGAAGAACAAATTAAGCAACTGAAGCCTGCTCTAGATTCAAAAGGTAGAAAAGTTGGAGAGGAATGGTTTACCACAGTGAAGGTGGATAATGCCTTGGCAAGGTATGCCTTACTCTAATAGCCCAAAGGAGTTGGTTTCATCATGCATTGTTTTAATTAATTACTTGAAATGTGAATTCAGATACCATGAAGCTGGTGATCGAGCTAAATCAAGGGTTTTGGAATTGCTAAGGCAATTGTCAGCAGAGCTGCAACTTAAAATAAATATCCTCGTCTTCGCCTCCACGTTGCTTGTGATCGCAAAGGCATTATTTGCTCATGTGAGGTTGGAATCATAACTTGTACATTTTAGTTTATTCTCTAACAAATTTTGCTCAGTCTTCATTTTTGAATTCTTCAGAAATCATGTCAGGCCATTCGCATTCTTCTGTTATCTTGCATCTTTCTTTGAACATCCAGCTAAGTCGTAAATCCAAGAGATGACATTTTAAGCTTGGGCGTGTTACTACTGCTCTCTGGACTGGCGTATTATGTCTGGAGTACTTAGATTGATGAAAAATGAGGAAATCAACCCCTCTGTATAAACTGAATATATAAAAGTAAATTAAGTTTAACAAACTAATAAATAAATATTTACAAAAGACTTTTTTCCATTGACACGAGAAAAGTAGTGTTCCTTTTCTAAGTCATTGTCACTGGTTTTGCTATCCTATAATATCCATGCAGCAATTAGTTGACCTGTTGTCAAAGTTTAAATTTATAGTTTATTATTAGGGTTTATAGGTATTTTGGTACCTTATGTTTGACCACTTTTGGCTTTTGGTACTGCATGTTTGGTTTTGCCTATTTTTGGTACCATACGTTTGTCAATTGTTTACTTTTGGTCCGACCGTTAGTTGACCGTTAAAGTTGACCATTAAATAGTCACGTGACTTGCACATGTTTAGCCCTAAGTTTTGATTTTGTTCAGTTTAGTCATCGAATTTTTTGTCCTAACTTTATATTTTTGCAATTTAGCCCTTAAACATTTCCAACCGCACCTTAGGACTAAATTGACCTAGCCATGGTCGAACCCATGGCTAAGTCGTACCATGGCTAGGGTCACCGTACCCGGGCGACCCTAACCATGGTCCGACCTAGCCATGGGTCGGACCATGGCTAGGTCAATTTAGCATTAGGGTCCAATTTGGTCAATTAGACCCAATTGCTAAATTGACCTAGCTATGGTCCGACCCATGGCTAGGTCGGACCATAGTTAGGGTCGCCCGTGTCCGGCGACCCTAGCCATGGTTCGAACTAGCCATGAATCGGACCATAGCTAGGTCAATTTAGTCCTAGGGTGCGGTTGAAATGTTAGAGGGCTAAATTGCAAAAATAAAAAGTTAGGACAAAAAATTTGAGGACTAAAACGAACAAAATCAAAATTTGAGGTTAGGCATGTGCAAATC
Source organism: Clarkia xantiana subsp. parviflora (assembly GCA_036873135.1). Classification (NCBI taxonomy): domain Eukaryota; kingdom Viridiplantae; phylum Streptophyta; class Magnoliopsida; order Myrtales; family Onagraceae; genus Clarkia; species Clarkia xantiana. The sequence goes on from JAPTYO010000004.1 coordinate 31,326,310, forward strand.
ACGTGACTATTTAACGGTCAACTCTAACGGTCAACTAACGGTCGGACCAAAAGTAAACAATTGACAAACGTATGATACCAAAAATAGGCAAAACCAAACATGCAGTACCAAAAGCCAAAAGTGGACAAACATAGGGTACCAAAAGACCTATAAACCGTATTATTATCTCGGTCTCTCATTTCATATTATCTTTGTTTTGCAGTGAAGGCAGACGAAGGAAATGGGTCTTCCCCACCATTGAATCATTCAGTAAATTCGAGGTACCAGTTAATAGTTTATATAACCTTGATTCGAAAGGAGTTAACTGTTGCATGCCTACCTTTGTCAGGTTTTAAATTGATGGCGATGAAAATGTTATGTTATTTGTAATTGTATCCCAATATCAAATATGCATCATGGTAATGAGTGAACATATTGTTGATGATATTACAGATTCTATAAAATTTCCTTGTCAAGGCAGGCAGGGCAGGGTGTTGTAAGTTCATGGAAGTAGTAGTTACTAGTCATAAGGATTTAGTATGTCAAAATAAGTAGGATAGAGATGATAGTTTTGATGAAATGAATTGAATTGAAGTGAAGTGATTGATTCAGGAGGTGAAATCAAAAAAGAGACTGAAACTGGTGGGGCTATCACCCTACTGGTTAGATGCGGCAGAGGGGAGTGCTGTGGAGAACACAGTGGATATGCAATCTTTATTTCTACTGACAGGACCAAATGGTGGGGGGAAATCAAGCTTGCTTCGCTCTATCTGTGCAGCTGCATTACTTGGAATGTGTGGACTGATGGTACCAGCTGATTCAGCGGTCATACCTCACTTTGATTCTATCATGCTACATATGAAATCTTACGATAGTCCTGTTGATGGGAAAAGCTCATTTCAGGTAACATACAGACTTAATTACTACTACAAGTACAACTACTAGTGTGTATGTAGTGGGTGTTGATTTGAATATTTTATTTATTTAGGTAGAAATGTCTGAGATGAGATCAATTGTGACGAGAGCGACTTCAAGGAGCCTTGTGCTTGTAGATGAAATCTGTCGGGGAACAGAAACGGGAAAAGGAACATGCATTGCAGGGAGCATAGTTGAAACACTTGATAGGAGTGGATGTATGGGTATTGTATCCACTCATCTGCATGGAATATTCAGTATTCCTTTAAAAGCTGACAACATAGTGCACAAAGCCATGGGGGCAGAAAATGTGGATGGTTATACGAAACCGACATGGAAGTTAGTAGATGGGATATGTCGAGAAAGCCTTGCATTTGAAACTGCAAAGGGAGAAGGAATGCCGGAAGAAATTATTCAAAGGGCTCAACAACTGTATCGTATTCATCTTCATCCTCAGTATGATGCAGCATATGGTCATTCAGAAGTAGTGGTTGCAACAACAAGTAGTAAGGATGATGATGAGGAGGAGGAGTTGCAGGAGAAGGTGAAGAGGGCGATTACATTAATATGCAAGAAGAAAGTGATGGAGTACTACAAGAAGAAGGAGAAAGAAGAAGAAGAAGGGGTGTTTGTGCAGTATGTTGGTGTTAGGGAGCAGCCACCTCCATCAACAATAGGGGCTTCAGTTGTGTACATTATTTTGAGAGGTGACAACAAGTTGTACGTGGGAGAGACGGATGATCTGGAGGGCAGAATACGTTCCCACCGGTCAGGAGGTATGGAGAAGAAGGATGCCACCTTTATGTATTTCAAAGTACCAGGGGGAAAGAGCATGGCATGCCAACTTGAAACTCTTCTTATCAATCAGCTTCCCCGACGAGGATTTCACTTGACAAACATTGCCGATGGTAACCATCGAAACTTTGCTGCCACCACCTCCAACACCCATGCTTTTCTTTAGCCTATATATGTATTATCAATCAATGGGGGCTAACTAACTACTAACTGTATGTTATGTGGATGCAGCAATTTTCTTTATTCTCATCTTAGTTGCTCCACTCCACTCCATTGTTTTTTTGGTTGGTTGGTTAAAACGAATTCATGGCTTCACTGACGCACTATCTTACGTCCTTTCTTTTTTGGGATGCATTACATTTTATTGCAGACAGGTTAATAGTGGTCCTGGCCTAAAATGGCTGCAGGACTGAGAGAATTGCTGCATAAAGCAATTCGACAATGTTGTGGAGGGAGAGTTTGTCTCTTACTTAATAAATGATTAAGCAAGCAAGCAGTGCTCTCTATCAGTCTAATAATAAACTCTCTCTCTCTGTTAACCAACCTTCTACCCTATAATATAGAGGAAACCTAATTCCCTTTGGAATTTCTACACCAGCCAGCCCAAATCTTAACTAATTACCATCTGGGCTTATCTTCCTATATGAATTAATTACCAATTGCTAATACCAACGACTCTTATTTCATTCGGGCCGGTCTAACCAGGGAGATGATTTAAACCGGTCTGATCAAATCGCGAATACTTTTTTTTTTTTTTTTTTATGAAAGTCCAACTTTATTGAGTACGAACTATTACAAACTATGAAAGAGAAAAGACATACCCTGGAGAGTTTGGTTAACAACCCATTCCCGACCTAGTAGAGTAGGTACTAACAGAACAACAGAAACAACAACAATAGAACAATACACTGAAAAACAACTAAACATACATAGACTAGAACAAGAAAACAGATATGCGGAAGAGATGACCCCAGGCAAATGATAGAAGATTGGAGAGGAGTCCATCTGATACAGCGGCACCCGTAGCCCTTCGAAGGGTAGAATAACCTTCCTTAAGAGCGACATAGCTAACAGCGGGCCTGTACACCCAGACATCACCCATAATAAATCGGAAACACAAACAACTCCATAGACTAACAAGATAACCGCATGACCGGTGTAGAGATTTCTAAGTGGTAGGGGCTGGATGAAACCAGTCTACCGAAACACCCCTGCCTGTGGAACATCCACGAAGGACTAGCGCACGTCGGGGGTGCCAAAGACGATACTTTATGTATGTGGGTCACCTTATATTTTAGGGCTAACTTTTTTTTAGTACCATATGTTTGAAAACTTTTGATTTTTGGTCCATTCGTTAGTTGACCGTTAAATAGTCACGTGACTTGCATATGCCTAGTCCCAAAATTTTATTTCGTTCATTTTAGTTCTCAAATTTATTGTCCTAACTTTTTATTTCTATAATTTAGCCTTTAAATCTAGGTCAATTTAGTCCTAGGGTGCGGTTGATAATGTTTAAGGGCTAAATTGTAGAAATAAAAAATTAGGACAATAAATTTGATGATAAAATGAACAAAATAAAATTTTGGGATTAGGCATGTGCAAGTCACGTGACTATTTAACGGTCAAACTGACGGTTAACTAATAGATGGATCAAAAATCAAAAGCTTTCAAACATATGGTACCAAAACTAGGCAAAAATAAGATGTTGGATCAAAATCCAAAAGTTATCAAATATGTTGGATCAAATATGTACGAGTTTAGTACTCGGTTCTATTGACCTACACAGAGATTTTATGCTCTATAGGCTTGAAAGTGCTTTTACCGCCTTCCACCGTACTTATGATATAGGTTTTTTTTTTTTTTTTTTACTGAAGGGATATAGGGATTAAGAGTTTAGATTAGGGTTAAGATCCTAATTAAAATGTCAGTTCGCATATGTTGCTTTTAGGTACCTCATTGTTGCTAATAGAGGTCTCAAGTTTAGTTGTCTTTGCTTTTTAGTTTTCTACCAGCTTTTTGTTAAATTTGACAGAGTTGGGTATGTGTTTTCTTCATTTCATGTATATTTATGTCAATTAAACATCAATTTAGCATTAATTTTTCAATTTCATTGTATGTACACACTAATTGACATAAGTTAAAGGGAAGTAGAAGTGTCCTTTTGTTCTTTCCTTTTTTTTTAAACGTTATTTCTATTGAATTTTATGGAGCCTCTGGACAAAAATTTGTCAAATTTAACAACAAAAAAAGGACAGAAAACCAATATGTAACGAAACGAAACATGGAACACCTATTAGCAACAAGAGACACCTAAAAGCAACATGGTTCGAATTTGGGAATGTGATTATGTTCTTAACCCTTAATACTAATATGAGAAATAATTTTGGCTCAGTTTCTAAATTAATAGCCAATTTGAAATTAATTATATATCATGGTTATATGTATCTTTTTACTTTGTACATATATTATTGTTGTTGATTTGTCTGACTATAATTTAAATTAATGAGTTGTGCATTATAATAAACAGATGTTGGGATGTAATCGACCGATGAGTCTGAATTTTCACTTTATTTGGCCGGAAACCGATATAAAAAAAACCAACTAAAAACAAGTAATCCAAAATTAATGCGATTTTTCAGTCAAATCTAGAAGATCCAAAAATATCTTTTGCAGAGCATAACATAATCATATTCAATTTTTCTTTTTTTATTTTGCCAAAAATCATATTCAATTATTCATTAACAAAACAACAAAATTCTACAAGTTGATCCTTCCTTAACAAAAAAAACAACAAAAATATGCAAATTCAAATAAGAGCAATCTTCTTTAGCCCTTTCTTCTTAGACCTTCGATGGTGTTTTCACCAGCAATCTTCTTTAGGCCTTTCTTCCTGATGATTTGTCACAACTTCTCTGCTTTCACCCGCATTCTTGCTTGTTTCAGCATATATATTCTCAACCATCACAAGATTCCCACCCCACCTCATCTCAGCTCCAACTCCATTAATTAAACTTCATCTCTTGGAATCCAATTATGTTAGAATTGAGGAAGATGAGACAGAAATCGAAAACGAAACCTTGTCTCTATGAAGAAGCTTTAAATAGATGAAACATTGGATTGGATTGGATTGGATGCACAACCCAATTTTCATCCCACTTGTGCCACATTGGTACCAACTAATAAAAAATAATATAAAATAAAAGTATCTAGGAATTGTCCATAACTACTTTAATGGTGTCTACCATATTCAACCCCAACTTGGCCCTACGTGTTATTATATATTAATAAAATTAACACTCAAATAAAAAGATTAACTAAAAAAGATGATGATAGATAAAATAAAATATTGATATATTAATGATGGGATGTGAGAGAGTGAATCCCTCATTGAAGGGATTTGACAAGAAATTTGGGTCATCTCCACTACAAAAGGACAATACAACATGCCACATGGAGGAGTTGTCTTTCACATTTGTGTTGCATGGTAGATGCTCTTAACTCCAAAATAACATATTAGAGAATAGAGATATTATCTGATAATTACTAATTAGATTTATCATATTAATCATCAATTAATAATCAATATAATATATTAACATATTTCAATCGGTTCGGTCTCTATGGTGTTTTGAGTGTATGGACCGAACCAAAAATTTGAAATATACAAATAAAACCAACTATATAATATCAGTCCAGTTCGGATCAGTTTGGTTTTGACCGATTTTTCAGTTCGACCGGTTGACCATGCCTCCATTTCTAGTAGAATCCTAGGATTTTTTTTTTTTGGAACCTAGGAAATGTCTGAAGTTTGGGTCATGTTAACCGGAGAGGTCTGAAGTTTCAAATGTTGATTTGAGAGGTCTGAGGTTTTAACTTTGTGGATATAAGAGGTCTCCGTTAATTTTTTCCGTTAAAACTGACGGAAGTTGGTCACGTGCTTGGCATGTGACCGAAAATAAAATTAAATTCCCAAAATTCCCTTCTATCAAAGTGTGCACCTCACATGCTTGAAGTGAAAAGACAAAAATGCCCATAAAGCCACCACGGCTCCAGCCACCGCCACCTCGGCGACCACCATCCCGACTCCAACCACCACCCCGGCTGCGGGGACCACCACCCAGCTTCGGCGACCACCAACCAACTCTGTCGACCACCACCACGGCTCCGATTGGGCCCAAATAGGAGCCACCGACCCCGATTGGGCCCAAATCGGAGCTTTGTGACTCAGGTCGGAGCCACAGAGCTCCAGATCGGAGCTCTGTGGCTCTGGTCGGAGCTCTGTGGCTCAGGTCAGGGCCATAGAGCTCCAGATTGGAGCCACATAGCTCCAGATCGGAGCTTTGTGGCTCCGATTTGGGCCCAATCGTGGCTAGTGGCTCCGATTTGGGCCAAATCGGAGCCGTGGTGGCGGTCGCCGGAGTTGGGTGGTGGTTTCCGGAGCCGAGGTGGTGGTCGCCGGAGTCGGGGTGGTGGTGGCCGGAGTCGGATGGCGGTGGCTGGAGCCGGGGTGGTTTTGATTTGACTTCAGGGGTAATTTTGTCATTTCACATTTCCTCAAATAAGATATTAAATAAAACAAAATATTAAAAAGGGCAAAAGTGTTATTTCAGACCATTCTGTTAAATTTAACCCTAAAAATGGACGGAAAACCTTAAATCAACAAAATTGAAACTTCAGTCATTCCATATTAATTTTTGAAACTTCAGACCTCTCCGGTTAACATGGACCAAACTTCAGATCTTCCTAGATTATTAACCCCTTTTTTTTAAGACTGCAGACCTGCTCCTCCTACTAAAATTCAAATTTGTATGAGGTTTTTGAAATTATAAAATCTGCCCTAAATTATTTCAAGCATGTTTATATGTTGTTTGATGATATGCTTACATGTTTTAGTTACCATTAGCACGTAAATTAATTATGTTAAACATATGTATGTGTGTTATGTATGATTGGGCTGTAGATCAGATGTCGAACATGTTGACAATTCGTAATTGAGTTGCTTTTTATGGGAGCTCGTTATTATAAGTCCAGTTAGTATTACATTAATTAAGACAATATTCTATCGTAATTTAGGCCTAGCCCGATATTACTAAGGGATTATGGTCTATTGGGCCATTCTCATAACTGATACCTAACTCAATAGAAACTACATAGGTTTCCTTTACATAAGGAAGGTAGAGACATTAATTCTCACTAAAACTCTTTCCTAACATAGAGTTTCCGCTGAACCCTTTGCTAAAGGCTGCTGAATTGCTTTAAGCAATTCTCCCCAATACAATCGCCGGAGCGGGCTTTTCTCTATACGACACCTCGTTCGAAGCACTTGTAGTTTTTCTTGTGCCCATGTTAGTAGCGCCCCACCGGGATTAGCTGCGACTAAGACCTCAAAATCCTAGCCCACTCAGATCCAGTGACTAGCGTAAAAACTGATCCAATTAAGCTTTGGGCCGTAATAGGACAAACAAAGTCGGTCTAATTCCATGAAATATGCTTTGATTAAACAGAACCTGATCATGTCAGAGTGGGTTGAGAAAATCAGATCTAGTCGGGTTGTTTACAAACCGGTTCCTACACAAGTAAACAGTTTGATCGTCTTAGGATGGGCAAAATGAAGATATTTTGAATTGGTTACGGTTTTTTTTGTATTTAGGGTTATAAATTATTTTTGGGCTGAATTAAATATTTTAACACATGGGACGCAATGCAATTATTTTATATGTGATCATGTTATATATATATATATATATGTTATATCTGGATATAAACTATGAGGTATGTGACTTCTTTGGATTTTAATTAATGAGGTGCACACTAGGATAAACATGTTGTGATGCTTGATATTTACTCCTTGTATAGTAGTAGGGATTTAAATCAAATTGGTACCTGGTCTAACACCCAAAGACGAATTGGTACCCGATTTAAATTTTGTGACAAATAGGTACCTGGGTTAACCTAAGTGTTGCACCGTTAGAAAATTCGTCAAATCTAGACGGAATGGACCACGTGCCCCGCACGTGACTATTTTTTTTTCAAATTCAAATTGACCGGCCAGAAGAAATGACAAATATACCCTTATGTGACAATAATAGAAAACGAAACGTTTTGTTTCCCTTCTCATTTCTGTCTCGTCACCTTGGCACCACATCAGTTCAGTTTCTTCCTAACCAGAGAGCTCTCCGTCTTCCAGGCGATCGCTAGGGTTTCTGCGACTGCTTCGTTTCCGGCGATTTTCGCGAATCGACCGGCCGGAATCGCGTCTAAATCACGTCTCCAGTCCTTGGAATTGCTTCTCAACTCGCGTATCAAATAGCGTCTCAAAGTGGCAAAAATTTCTTGTAACAATGAGCGAAAACAGGTTGGGTTTACTTTTTCTTGCTTATCTCTGTCAAGATTTATGAATCGTTGTCAAAATGAAGTCGAATAGCTAGATATTTGAGTGGGTGTGTTATGGGTTTCTACGAGCAAGATGAATTGCTGTTAAAAATTGATTTTTTTTTTGTTTTGTTTAATTTACTGCATAACTGGGTATGAAATGTTCTAATCGGAACCAAATTGACCTTTTGGTTTAGGGTTTTGTACTGATTTTCAAAGATTTTAGTTTTGGATGTTATGGGTTTCTACGAGCATGGTGAATTACTATTGTTTTTTGTTTTTTTTGTTTTTTTTACTGCATGACTGATATGAACTGTTCTTATCGGAACCAAATTGAACTTTTGGTTTCTGGTTTTGTACTGATTTTCAATTCTGGTTTTTAAGCAACTGGTTGTGCTGGTTGTGCTTCTTGTGCTGGTTGTGCTTCATGTCCCTTATTATAATCCATATTTTGGGTTTAACATAGAATTCTCAGTTTCGTAGTTGACAAATGATTCTTGTTCATGTATGCAGACCAAATCTGGCAGACCCTGTCCATGTTGCTGCAAATGTGTTGTGTGAGTTACATCACGATGGGTTCTTTGCTACAGAAAACGGAGAAAACGGACAGAAGGTGAGCTATACTGGAGTGATGGATTACATTGAATTCCCAGTGACAATCAGTTTGGAGGAAATGCTTGATATGTGTAAGGTAGTGTGTGACTATGAAGAAGGAGATAAGGTATATGGGAAGCTTGCATCAAATGGATCGTTCGAAGGTAAACTGTGAAATTCTAGGTTTTTGAAATTATAGGTTTAACTTTCAAATGTACTATATGTGAACTTTGAAATCTTCTTTTTGTAGAAGGATTGATGAGGTTAAAGACCACTGAAGATGTTCGTGATGTATTAGAGAGGCGGTAAGGGAATGACATTATGTCATTGTACTTTGTGAAGAAGAATGGGCCCTCGGATGAACATGAAGTGTCCGATGAGCAGTTTGAAGTACCACTTCCGAATTCAGACGACTGTTCTACTGATGAAGACTGGGAGCCTACTCCTATGGATGAAGATATTATTAGTGAGAGTGATAGCATGAGTGACTCCTCATGGTGGGAGCATGCTACTCAAACGGCTGAAACGGTGGAGAAGGAATGCATTGGTCGAAGTCAGGAACCTGTTGAAGGAGTTGGTCCAAGTCAGGGGCCTAGACAAGCTGGACAAGGAAGTGGGGCTACACCGGAGGCTGGAGAAGGGGGCACACTAAACCTAAGCGACGATGAGTTTATCTGCGGGAGTGATGATCTCGTGACACCTCCTGGGTCAGATGATGAAGAGCAAACCAATGCAGCCAGGTTTGCAAGTTTCAGTGAAGAGGCTAACAACAAAGAACCTGAGTTGAGCCTTGGGATGTGCTTCGGGACAGTTGACGAGCCGAAGAACGCAATAACCGAGCACAGTATTCATAACGGTTATGCTGTAAGGTACGTGACAAACACACCCAAGAAGGTTCTTGTCCATTGTAAGGAGAATTGTGGGTGGAAGTTGTACGCGTCTTTGATGGCCCATGAAGAGACGCTTCAAATCAAGACGTATGTTCCAACACACAAGTGTGGTGCTGTTCATTCAAGCAAGATGATCAACGCGAAGTGGCTTGTGAAGCATTACACTGAGAAGATGAAGGAGCAATTGCTTCAGCCAAACTACATTCAGATGGAAATCAAAAACACGTTTAGATTTGATGTCAGCCGATACACTATCATCAGAGCTAATGCCAAGATCAAGAAAATTATTTGGGGAGATCATCGAGAACAGTACGAGAATCTAAGGGACTATATTGCAACTGTTTTGAAACATAATGAAGGCACTACAATGGTCCTTAGAGTTGATTCAACCATCAACAATCTCAGGCCCAGATTTGAGCGACTATACCTGTCGTTTGATGCGTCGAAGAAAGGGTTCCTTGCTGGCTGCCGACCATATTTTGGTCTTGATGGTTGTCACTTTAAAGGATTTGAAAGGGGGCAGATCCTTAGTGCCATCGGGCGAGATGCTAACAACGGGATGTTCCCCATAGCTATTGCATGGGTTGAAGCTGAAACAAAGGACTCTTGGAAGTGGTTCTTGGAGTTGCTGACTAAAGACATAGGGATGGGTCCTGCATGCAGTGACAGGGGTTGGACAATAATGTCCGGTCGACAAAAGGTACCTTTGATAACTCAGGGGTTGGACAATAATGTCCTGCTGTAATTTTTTATTTTTATTTTTTGAAAATTTAATATTTCAGATTTTTTCTTTATGAACAATTTACTTGCTTATGATTTCATTCGTATAATTTGATAACTCAGGTTTCTTTATGAACAATTTACTTGACATTATTAATGCTTGTTTAAATGCTTGTGTAGGGACTTATTGCTGCAGTTCAAGAGACATGCCCTGGTGCGGAACATCGAGCGTGTGTAAGACATATCCATGCAAATATGTTGGTGAGAGGTTGGAGAAGCAAGGCTGTCAGGGATCGTATGTGGGCAGCTGCAGCTGTGGGTACTAGGTCTAAGCATCTAGAGCATATGGAGGAATTAAAGAAGATCAAAGTTGAGGCGTATAACTACCTCAATGAGATTGAAAAGCATGTATGGGCTAGAAGCTACTTTCCAGTCGACTCGAAGGTAGACTTGATTGTCAACAACCTAAGTGAGAGCTTCAATGCGCGCATTCTTGAATGTCGGACAAAGCCGATAGTTACAACAATGGAAGAGATAAGGATGAAGTTGATGAGAGAAATGCAGCTGAAGAGGGAAGCTATAGAGAAGCGGGACCATCCGATTTGTCCAAGGATTATGAAGAAGCTTGCTAAAGCTGAAATGTCCATGCCATATTGTCACATAATTTATGTTGGGGATGGTGCGTTTGAGATTATGTGTCTTACTAAGACCTACGTCGTCAATTTAGATATGCGAGAATGCAGTTGTGGTATGTTTCAGCTGTCCGGGTTGCCATGTGCACACGCTTTGGTTGCTATAAGGAAAGAAAGACGTGATGTTGTTGACTACATCCATGAATGTTATTCGAAGGAGGCTTTTAGGAGGAGCTATGCAGGTGTAATATATCCAGTCCCAAGCAAAGAAGACTGGGTTCAAGCCGAGGGATGCAAGTTGATAGCACCTTTGCAAAGGGACCAACCTGGGAAAAAGAGGACCAAGCGGATAAGGGCTGACCATGAACCAAATCCGACTAAGCTGAGGAGACAGGTTGTGAATCATGATATGACATGTACAATATGCAAGCAAAGCGGCCATAACAGGAAGACTTGTCCCTTGAATCGGGTATGTAACATGCTGTTTTTTTTTTTTTTTTTGCTCAAATTTGCTGGTTTTTATATTGCTGAATTTGTTGAATTGCTAGTTCAACATGCTGTTTTTTATGTTCAAGTTGCTCAAATTGCTGGTTTTGATATTGCTGAATTGTTCTTTTTATTCTGTTGTTAAATGGGTTGTCAAATGCTGAATTGCTGGTTCAAGATGCTGTTTTTTTGTTCAAGTTGCTCAAATTGCTGGTTTTGATGTTACTGAATTGCTGGTTTATTCTGTTGTTAAATGGTTTTTGATGTTGCTGAATTTGCTTCAAATGTTGTTTTGATATAGGGGGACATGATGATTGGCACATCAACCGGTGTGACAGATTCAGCTCCTGCAGAACACGAACCTGGTGTGGCACAAGATGCAGCAACTGGTGTGGCACAAGAAGCACAACCAGCAACTGGTATGGCACCACAGGAAGATGCAGTTGCAACTGGTCCACAACCAGCACCACCACAGGAAGCTCGAGGGCTCCACAGCTCCACAGTTGAAGCACCACCACAGCCAGCCCAGGAAGCTCAAGTTCAGAGGGGCAAGATAGGAGGAAGGCCAAAAATGGCAGCAAGAAGGCTACCACCACAAGCACCACCACATGAAGCACTACCCCAGCCAGCCCAAGAAGCTCGAGGACAGCTCCACAGCTCTACAGTCGAAGCACCACCACAGCCAGCCCAGGAAGCTCAAGTTCAGAGGGGCAAGATAGGAGGAAGGCCAAAATCGGCAGCAAGAAGGCTACCATACCAGCCAGCACCACCATAGCCGACACCACCAGCACCAACACCACCTCAGCCGGCACCACCAGCACCAACACCACCTCAAGATTCTCCAAGGAAATTTAGGGTCAAAATTAAAGCAGGAAGGAAGGGAAGATCACCAGGTGGTAAAACAGGTTCAAGCTCATCTGCTGCAGGGAAGAAACTATGAGTTTGTTTGGTAGGGTAGACTGAAACTGGAATATTTTGAGTAAGACACAATTGCTTGGGCATATGTCGGCCGTTGAAACCTTTATTTTGTAATGAACTTGTGGGTCTGTCATAGTTATGTAAGCAAACTGTGTGTTGTGGTTGTTATTACGTATGAAGTAGGTTATGATTACGACTGTTGTCTATCCAAATTGGGTATGAGTGTAGCAGAAAAGGGTGTATCAGATTAGAATGACTGAAAATATTAAAGCTACTGAACTGAAACATTTAAAATATTGCAGGTACCAAATTGCAACACAAAAAACATCACATATATTAAACTGAAACATTAAAGACATGTCAGACACCAAAATGAAACGGTTACATCATCGACACAAACAACACTAGAAACCAAATACAGCAATCAACAACAGCCCAAATAGTATGACAGCAACAATTTTATAAGTCTTCACTTTATGTTGATAAATCTGCAGCTTTTGCTTATAAAACTTCTCTTTTTCATGGAAAAGCATCTCCTTTTCTTGATGAATCTTCTCCTTTTCCAGAAAAATCTTCTCATTTTCCTGAAAAATCTTCTCATTTTGTTGATACTTCTCAAGTTTTTCATCAGCTGCAGCCATCATCTTCTTTACCTTGGAGGATACTCTCTTAGCATGAGGACAAACATCTACATCGAACCATTCGAAATACGAACAACCTGCTTCTTTTTTAATTGGCTAATGCGAAACAAGAAATCAGCAATTGAGGGTAAAAGGAACGAAAACTTTTGTAAAATTGAAAGAACAAATACTTACATTCCATATAGGGCACGTGTAGAACCTCCTTGCGAAATTTTCCCCCGTGCCCGACGTTTTTATCGCAGCTATCAGTCCACAACCGCATTTTTTTGAATGGTTGTGGCCAATGAAGAACAAGAAGTCGTAGACGACATCAATTTGAGCTGGAGGAAGGGAAATTACAGCTTTCTGTGGTTTTAATTTCGCAGTGTTCCAAGCCCTAATTAGAATGAGGTAAAGAGGAAGGAGAAGTGGGTTGCTTCTATTTATTTAGACAATAAGGGTATTTTGGTCTTTTCAGATCATTTTTTTCTTTAATTCGCGCCAACAATAGTCACGTGCGGGGCACGTGGTCCATTCCGTCTAGATTTGACGAATTTTCTAACGGTGCAACACTTATGTTAACCCAGGTACCTATTTGTCACAAAATTTAAACCGGGTACCAATTCGTCTTTGGGTGTTAGACCAGGTACCAATTTGATTTAAATCCCAAAATAAAATGATTGAGTTAAAATATGTTTTGCCAACAAAAATCCATCATCAAAACATTTACATTTGCCTACAAATATTTTTTCAACTATTTCCGTCGTGAAATACATTTGCCGTCGCCGCTTTCATTGATTGTATTTTTACTGGCCAAATTTGTGATTTCCGATAATAATTTCTTTTACCGATGAAAATTTCACATTTGGTCGGCAATTCTAGTATTTTCAGTAATGGACAGCTCTAATTTTCCAAATTAATTATTATTTAATAAAATATTGGTAAAGAAAATAAGGCAGGTAAAATAGGGACACCATTAAAGTTTCCTGAGGTTACGCGAATTGTTTTAACGCCAGCCATTTTTGTTAGTTTAATTGTTGTATGGATGTATGTTTGTTTTTGGTTGGTTGCCATATCCTTATTATCCAACCAACCATTGATTGATGCCAGCCCCTCTCTCTTGGCGGTGCAACTGGTTGCGGACAGCCCCTGTCCGCTACCAAAACAGTCGTCGTCTTGTTCTAGCTAGCTGGTTGAATTATTAATTAATCCAGAAACAAAGAATAATAGTAATGTCATCAATAATCCTCAACCCCTTCCAATTACTAGAACTGAACATCATCTCCGGTCAGGATCTTGCAAATGTGTCGAGGTCAATGCGCACGTACGCTGTGGCATGGGTTCACCCCGACAGGAAACTTTCAACGCGCGTGGATTCAAAAGGTCGGTGCAACCCTACGTGGAACGACAAGTTTGTGTTTCGCGTTGACGATGATTTCTTGAGAGTGGAGACATCGGCAATTATGATTGAAATCTACGCGGTTCATTGGTTCAAGGACGTATTAGTGGGAACGGTTCGTGTCCTGGTAGGCAACCTCCCCACACCTCCTCCACGACCATTTCGGCCTAACCATCAGATAGGGATGCGCTTTGTGGCCCTCCAGGTACCTAATTTTAGAGACACCATACTAATGTTCATTTTCCTTCACCCGCATACTCCTTAAATCTAAATAACACAGAGGTCGGTCATTCACACATTAATATTTCTCCTAATTTTTTGTACAATGCATTACATGCAATTCTCTCACATATTTCAGTATGTAACCGTTTATTTTGAGCAACTTTTTTTTTTTTATAACTATGGTTAAGTTTGTTTTTTTTTTAATCTGACTATTTCTATAAGAACGTCACGTTTACCCTGAGTCAATTAATATATAATAATTTAAAATAGTTTTGTGGTTTTTGTTCTTTCGGAAACCCTCCCTATTTGGTCGGGTAAACCCTAGAAAGTAAATGTGTTTAAATAGTGTTATAATTTTTTTTCTTCTAAAAATATATTAATTATGTGAACAATTTAGTCGGGCGAACCCATAAATGAGTCAACAAGTGTTCTTATATTATAGTAATATTATATATGAAAAAACTATAGAACTATTTATATAAATCGTTCACAAATAAAATTAACTAACAGAAAAAAAATCGGCCAAAAAAAAAGTTAAATATAATTGAAATAAAAAATAAAAAAATAGAAGTAAAAGGTAGAAAGATAATTAAATAAATTATATGTATTGTATATCCAACAAGAATTTGGAATTAAATACTGATGTATTTTACTGCAATTAATCTCTATTTTATTTTCTCTACTAAAAAAGGAGGGCCCTAGAAATGTATTTCTAATGTGGTTGAACATGAACATTAATTAAAAATATATATATATACAGGTGCGTCGACCCTCCGGGAGGCCGCAAGGTATCCTCAACGTTGGAATCTCCATCCTAGATAGCTCCATGCGCAGTATGCCTCTGTATACTGCGGGGAGTTCTGCTGTTGGATACCTTGATCTGATGGGTGATCATCAGAAAAAACATCAGAACCAGAAGAAGAAGACAGTGGTGAAACTGCCGGATCTTCGACGTACAAAGAGCGACACCAGTTCCATACTGGTAGGTGCCAAAACCCTAAGGAGAAAGGTGTCTTTTCGTGAGAAACCTAACTCGGTAATCAATGCTTCTAATTCCACCAGTTATTCGGTACAAGAGAGGGCGGGTAAAGTGAGGAGTTCAGTGGTGAGTGACTCCTACATTTCAAATAACAAGTCGCCGGCGAAAATGGGGCGCAAGGATGGATCTGTGATAGGAGGAGGAGAAGGGTTCAGTCCCACATTTAAGCTTTCGAAAAGGGCCAAGTGGGCAACAAATAATATGCATCAAACAAAGACAAAGATGAAGAATAGTAATAGTAATAGTGATGTAGTGCTGGATTTCGAGTCAACAAACAAACCACCGGGTGGTAATAAGGTGTTGTTGTATCTGACAGAATCGGAACTGGGTCCATCACCCTCGGAGATGGCGGCTCAGTTGGCTGCAAAGGAAAAATATAAGCTACATAATAATGATGGAGAAAGCTCCTCAATTTTGGGTGGGTGGAGTCTAACTGGTAGTGTTGAGGGCCTACAATCAAAGTTGGAGAGATGGAGAATGGAGTTGCCACCTGTTTATGACCCCCGAGGAAAAGGAGGAGATTCAAGCATTCTTATTATGCCTACCACCACATCAACAACAGGTGGTGGTGGTGGTGGACTACCAACAAACAATATGATGATAACAACCAATAATGTCACAGGAAGCAGCAGCAGCAATCGCCGCCATGCTCGCAGAAACACTGATGTTGGGCCCGGCTTGTTCTCTTGCGTCAGTAATATATGTGGCTGCGAATGCTCTATTAGTTGCGGAGGGGATGATCCTTCTCCTTCTAAACCTAAATAACCAATCCACACCCTACCTACCACCAATCCTTTCATTTCCACACCTATATAGGGAACCAACTTAATGAATTGTTAATCTTATTTTTTTCTTTCTTCTTCACTTTATTTTAATATAGACATTAATTTTTCTGAACATTTAAAAAAAAAAACCCCAAATCATTCATTACAGTCATTGGATGATACAAGAAATAATAATAGATATGGTTGAGCGCAGGCGGAATCAGAACCCGGAATCAGAACCGAACACATATTATGGTTTATATATATTGATTAAGTGATTATTATATATATTCAAACAAATAAAATGAATTTATTATATATATAATTTAATCTAAAGAATTATAATTTTGTTTGATTTTACTAGATTAAATTAAAAAAAATGCCAGGTAGCAAATCTGGAGAATTTAAAATTTAAAGCGCACTCGAATGTGCTTTGTCAACAAATCTAAGAATAAATAAAGGGTTGAAGGGTCTGTTGGAGCCATATATTTTGTCAATGTTGGCTTTTGGTGTCATATGTTTTATTTTGTAGGTTTTTGGTGTCATATGTTTACATTTTGTAGAAATTTGGTGCATTTGTTAGTCAACTGTTAAGTTTGACCATTAAATAGTTTTATTTTGTTCACTTTAGTCCCTAATCTTTTTTTCGGCCACCACCCAAATATTTCGGCCACCGCACAAGGCTACCGGTCACCGCTTGAGGCCGCACAAGGCCACCGACCACCATCCAAGCCCAACGGTGACCACCAATCGGGGGCGGCCGGCTCTAACCGGAGCCATCTGGCCCCGATTGGTGGCCACCGGTGGGCTTAGATGGTGGTCGGCGACCTTGTGCGGGTTCGGGCGGCCTTAAGAGGTGGCCGGCGGCCTTGTGTGGTGGCCGAAATACTTTGGCTGGTGGTCGGAAAAAGATAAAGTACTAAATTGGACAAAATAAAACTATTTAATGGTCAAACTTAATTGTTGACTAACAGATGCACCAAATCTACAAAATGCAAACATATGATACAAAAAAACTTACAAAATAAAATATATGGCACCAAAAACCAACATATGGCACCGAAAGACCATTTAACCCATAAATAAATAAATTGTCAAATCCTAAGTAACTTTCGGACATTAAAAACTGTTGTGTTCAACAAATGGAGAAGACGAAAGCAAATCAGGTGAAACAATAGGATCAAGGCCGAGAATGTCGAGTATGCACAGGAGATGGAAAATAATACCTTTATTGGAGAACTTGAATAACGTAACTGTTGGAAAATATTTCAAGTAGAGGGTAAATTTTAGAGAAGAATATTTTGAAACAAACAAACCAGTGATTTTCATCACCGAGTCCTGTGCTGATCAATGTCATATTAAGACAATGTCTCCCACCGATTTATCAGTTGTGCTAGAGGATAATCATGATTGATTGTCTACTGGGATAAAACATTATTTCGGTGGCAAACTAGCACGAAGTCCAAACCAGTCGAACTGAACCTTGCATGAACTCCACCAGAAAAGAACTTTGTGGTCGAACACTACCTATAAAATTGATGACATTGATAGAGAGAGTGAAATATCTAATTATTCATATCAAATAGAGTATTGAACTTCTATATTTATTTGAGGGTTAAAGGTACTTTTGGTGTCACATGTTTAATATGTGTAAGTTTTTGGTGTCATATGTTTCATTTTGTAGGCTTTTAGTGCCATATGTTTGAGAGGTTGTATGTTTTTGGTATTTCCGTTAGTCAACAGTTAGTTTGACCGTTAAATACTTTTATTTTGTTCAATTTAGTCCTCAAATTTATATTTCTAAAATATAATATTTACAATTTAGTCCTTATTGTTTGCTCAAGTCACCGCCTAAGGCCGCCGGCCACCACCCACCACCTCCAAGGCCGCCGACCGCCACGAAACGGGCCGGCCACCACCCCACGACACCGACCACCACCGCTTGGGGCCGAAAACCACCCCAATTGGTGGTGGCCGACCCCAATTGGTGGTGGCCACCTCAATTGGGGCCGACCACCACCAGTGGTGTTGGCTACAGCCCCAATCGGGGTCGGCCACCACCAATTGGGGCCGCCGGTCCCGATTGGGGCCACAGAGGGCTCCAATTGGGGTCGGCGACCCCAATTGGTGGTGGCCGGCCCCGATTGGGGGTGTAGCCACCACCAATTGGTGGTGGCCGGCCCCGATTGGGGGTGTAGCCACCACCAATTGGTGGTGGCCGGCCCCGATTGGGGCTGTAGCCACCACCAATTGGTGGTGGCCGGCCCCGATTGGGGCTGTAGCCACCACCAATTGGTGGTGGCCGGCCCCGATTGGGGCTGTAGTCACCACCAATTGATGGTGGCCGGCCCCGATTGGGGCTGTAGCCACCACCAATTGGTGGTGGCCGGCCCCGATTGGGGCTGTAGCCACCACCAATTGGTGGTTGTCGGCCCCAATTGAGGTGGCCACCACCAATTGGGGCCGGCCACCACCAATTGGGGTGGTTTTCGGCCCCAAGCGGTGGTGGCCGGTGCCGTGGGGTGGTGGCCGGCCCATTTTGTGGCGGTCGGCGGCCTTGGAGGTGGTGAGTGGTGGTCGGCGGCCATGGACGGTGACTTGAGCAAACAATAGGGACTAAATTGTAAATATTAAATTTTAGAAATATAATTTTGAGGACTAAATTAAACAAAATAAAAGTATTTAACGGTCAAACCAACTATTGACTAACAGAAATACCAAAAACATACAACCTCTCAAACATATGACACCAAAAGCCTACAAAATGAAACATATGGTGTTGGATCACGGTTGGAACTCCGGTACGTTCTTGACGGAAGTCCGAACTCCTTCGCTCCAAGTAATCCTGCAAGAAGGGGATAGACCGGGCGGTGACCCAGAATCCCTCTCCGATGCTTAAATGAGTATCTCGAGGCAGGCAAGCAAGTATCAGTATGTAAGTATGTGAACGTATCAATCCTGAGGTAACTCCTTCCTTTATATAGGGGAGGGGTTACCTCAGTTACCTGTTGGGATAACTGCCACGTTCCGTTTATCTCGGCCAGTAGCCCACGTTCCGTCTTTTCCGGCCACTTCCCCACTATGTTGATAGTGGGCGTGTTTCTCGGCCTCGTGCTCTGGTGGCAAGTCCCGACGGATGTCGGGGACTCCAGAGTTATCTCATTTGGTCACCGCTCGGGGCCCCTCGTCATCGGGACAGGGCCAATCTTCTCAGGGATTCAATATCGGGGCCTACTTAAAGGCATAACATCGGGAGCGTATAGCTCATATGTCGGGACCCTTCGCATTGGTCTTCTAAGCCTCTTTTGGGGCCGGTGGGCCGTTTAGTCGTCGTTAATGGGCCTAACGGCTATATCGAAACCCATCATTTGCCCCCAAGACATGAGGGACTTACAGTTCGTCGTGTCTTCCAGTTCTGGATCTCCCGACATCGGTATCGGAGGTTTCGACTTTACGAAAAATATTTTGAAACGGATCTCCTCTTCCAAGATTCCCCGATATTCCGAGGATAACCACCGAATCCGAAAAGATTTCTCGGTCACTCAACTATTAAATGCAGCAGGTGACGAAGCGACGGTTTGGGTACCCGTGCCTGTTTTTTTTCTGAAAAAGCACTTTCTAGCCGTTTTTGTCTCTAGTGTTTCGACGATTCAGGTTGAGGCGTTTTATCTTCAACGGTTCAGATTGCAATGTCTCTTTGGCTTTCCTCTCTCCTATAAAACCCCAAATCTTGGCACTATTCAGTTCTCCTTTACCGTTTCATTCTCTGTGCTTTCAAAAGCTCAAGCTCTCCTTTCTATTTCTAATCAACACTCCGGCGACTAGGATCTCCGACCATCAAGATCATCTTTTCTTCTCCGATTCAACATGTCTGGTAAGATTTCCTCCTTCGATTCTGAAGAAACTTTTTAGCATAGTTTTTCCTTTTATCTCAATCAACTTACCCGAACTTTTGCGGAAATCAACTGTGCCTTTTCTTGCCATGATTAATTTCCAGACGGTTAGTCCAGTTCCGGGGGGAGGAAGCCCTTCAAGTTCGATTATGCTCGTAATGAGATTTCCGACACCGCCTATGATGCAGCTCTCCGAGAGGGGTGTATTACTTCCACCTGGGAGCCTCGCTTACCTTTTCCTTGGCCTCGCGTCCCGGGTGACCCTGTGGTCACTCGTCCCCGGGAAGGGGAGGTATTTGTCTCCACCGGGCAAATATCGGCAGGGATCCGATTCCCCTTCTGTGGGAATTTAGTCGAGATGTGTGAATATTACAAAACACATCCGACTACTTTTTCCCCCCACGCCATCCGTGTGTGGAATGCCTTCCTTGTTCTCTGCCTTCGCCAACAGTGGACCTACAGCCTCCAACTCTTCCAGACCTTCTACGGGATGAAATGCAATGATGCTGGGGTCTGCGCCTTCTACCCGCGGATGCCTAAATGGAGCAAGGCGCAACTCTCTCGGTACAGCTGGAATGGTGACACCTGGAAGGTCGCCAAGGGTCGGGGGCTCATCACTAACTCGGGGCCCGACAACAGTGGCTGGAAGAGGAATTATTTCTTCATCCGAAACAGCTTCATCCCATGGCCCCGATGGGAGGTTGAGGCGGACCCTGCTCCCGCTTTTCACACTTACTTCGAGGAGGATTTCCAGATTCTCCACTGCATCCAGCTTTATCGTTGGGGGGACTCTTTCGCTCCCCTCGATGCCAACTCCATCGGGGAGCGGGACCTGGTTCTGACCGGGATCCGACTCCTTGATGTCGCTTCCGGGGGTCAACTCTTCGACAGCCCTTCTAACCTCGTTCCTTGGGTAATATTCTAACTGCGCTTTCATTTTCGTCTTTGCAGCTAAGAAGGTATCATTGCTGACCAATCTCGTGCTTAAGCAGGCGGAGACTGATGTTGTCCAACGCCCCGCGAGGAAGAGGAAATCTTCAAAGAGGGCCGCCTCCTCATCGGCACCTCCCACTTCGGAGCAGATCAAGCGGGCCCGGGTGGAGAAGATGGAGCAGATCTTCAACACCAAGACTCCCGAGGAAGGTAAACAGCTCCGCTTAGCAATTCGATTATACAGGAGGCGTATTCCTGAGGAGTTAATCCCCTCCGATAAGGGAGCCAGGATCGAAGGGATCAAACGCATCCTGCAAGGAGAAACTCCCCGCATCCTCAAAGCGGGTTACTACAATTATTACGGGAAGGACCAGTATCTCTCCCGTCGCGTCATCTGGTATAAGGATCCTGATCAACTTCCTGATTTTCTTTCTGAAGTTTCTCGTCCTCCAGCTGCAGGTCGATTGGGAGCTGGAGCTTCAGCGGAGGTGCCACCCTCCGACGCCCAGGTCGGAGAGCCCCTTCTTTCTCTCCCAGCCCCAGGAGGATCGGGGACTGAAGATGCTTGACGGACGGTCAGTTCCGTCGGGTGGTTGACCTGGATATCTCTCACTCTTCTGAGGAGGCGAGCGAGGGTCAGCCCCTGGTTCGTCGTCGGGGGGCGAGGCAGACCCCGCTGGAGCCGACTCCCGAAGGGCTGCCTCCATCTTCTCCAGCGCAGCAGCTTTCGCCAGTCTTGAGCCTGACTCCCGAGGGGACGGCGGGTTCTCATGGAGGCTCGGAGGCCCGCACCTCCGACACTTAGGGCGTCGTTCCCCCTCTCCCCTTAGACGGGAGCTTCTACCAGCTTTACTCCCCTGACCAGGCGGCGGCTCCTTGGACTCCGATCGAGTCGTTGTGGGGGGTCCCGCTGCGTCGGGATGATGTATCATCGGAACTGGGTCTGCACCTGCTGGCAGGTTCAGTTCCGCCATCTATGAAGCTTCCGCTCTCCTTGGCTCGAGAGGACATCCACGCGGACATTCGCGCCATGGCCGTTCGTCGCGTGGAGGTAAGGTTTCCTGTTTTTACACTTAGTACATATAAGGCAGAATATTTTCGTGTACTGACCTCTTCCCTTCTTCTTCACAGGAAATAGCGGACCAACACCGCTGTTTCGGGTACATCCTGGCCCTGGAGGAGGCCCTGGAGCAGGAGCGAGCCAAGGCGGCCCCCGAGGTCTTGGCCAAGCTCAACGAGGATCTAGCTGCCTCCGAATCGTCGAAGGGGAAGTTGGTTAAGGAGCAGGCCCTCCTTAACCAGAAGACTCGGGACCTCCTGAGGCAGGTCCACGACTTTGAGAGGCTGCTGAAGCAGGAGCGTCAAAAGCTCCAGGAAGAGCAGCAGGGGCGCGCAGAGGATCGGGACAGGCTTGTCCTCGAGAAGAAGGCCCTGGAGGATGCCAAGGCGGGGCTGGAGGCTGAGAAAGTCCTTCTCTCCAATCGGTCCCGACAGATGGAGTGGGAACTCGCTGAGTTTCCCACCAAGCTGGCCGAGGCTGAGGCCAAGGGACGGGAAGATTATCAGGGCTCCGAAGCTTTCCAAGTGGATGCGGTGAAGTTTTGTACGGCGGAGGTGGAGACCACCCTGCTTAATGCTGTCGAAGAGCTCCATCTGGAGTATGGTGGTGCCATCGACTTCACCAAGTCTCAGACTCTCGCCCCCTTCGCGGAGAGGTATTTCAACCTTTCCGAGGAGAGCGACGGGGCTAACACTCCCGAGGGGGCTGCGGGTGCTGAAGGCATGGTGGAGCCTCCAAGTGCAGATCTCCCAACAACTGATCCCCCGATAATCGACTCTTCACCGGATGACCTCCAAGGGTCCGATCCTCCTGCGGCCAATCTTCCAGGATCCGATCCTCCGATCACGGAGCCTTCTGCCACAGACCTCGTGGACCCTGCTCCCCTCGACGCTGCCAAGAATCAAGCTTAATTGCTTTATTTTCAAATCCTTGTAATTTTCCTTCTTTTGTCGTGAACCTCTTAGATCTTTATAATATCAATCTCTTTTGGTTCCGATTATCGCTGCACCACCTAAGGTGAATTAACCACGCCACTTAAGGCAATTCGATCATACCACTTAGAGTGATTTCGACGCGTCACTTAAGACATTTTACCCACACCACTTAAGGCGATTTAATCGTGCCACTTAAGGCAATTTATCCACACCACTTAAGGCGATTTAATCGGGCCACTTAAGGCGAAACCATGCCACTTAAGGCGAAACCACGCCACTTAAGGCAAAATCATGCCACTTAAGGCGAAACCATGCCACTTAAGACGAAATCATGCCACTTAAGGTGAAACCATGCCACTTAAGGCGAAACCACGCCACTTAAGGTGATTTGACTACACCACTTAAGGCGATTTAATCGTGCCCCTTAAGGCAACTTATCCACACCACTTAAGGCGATTTAATCACACGACTTAAGGCGATTTAGCTACACCACTTAAGGCGATTTAAGCATACTTAGAACGATAAGTCTAAGCACAATCTGGTCGGAAGCAACCTCTTTATTCATTGATGGCTCAAAACTTTTTTATATCGACTCAAAACGATAAACAACTTGCACCACTGAAGGCGACTTCGATAAACAACTTGCACAACTGAAGGCGACTTAATAAACAACTTGCACCACTGAAGGCGACTTAACAAACAACTTGCACCACTGAAGGCGACTAAACATCAAGCATGACATTTCTTCAAGTGTTCGCCACTAAAAGAATGCTTCAACACATTGCCATCGAGGTCTTCCAACTTATACGCATTCCGAGCTGGCATCCCCATGACCTTATAAGTTCCTTCCCATTTTGGTGACATCTTGTTGATCCGATCCAAAAGGGTAAATGCATTCAGACGCCAGACCAGTTCCCCGACAAAGAACTGTCGAGACTTGACTCGTCGATTATAATATCGGGTTGTTGCCAAGCGCATCCGAGCCTGGGCCTCCTCGGCACTCCGCCTCTTCTCTTCAACCAAGTCCAAGTCCAGACGCCTCATTTCATCATTCAACAGAGGTTCATAATACCTCGTCCGATGGGATGCCACAGCTATTTCGACGGGAGCAACTGCTTCCGTGCCATAAACAAGGCCAAACGGAGTCTCCCCAGTCGATCGTTTGGGTGTCGTTCTAACAGCCCAAAGCACATTTTCCAGCTCGTCCAGCCATTTGCCCTTCAAGGAATGGACCCTCTTCTTCAGGCCGTCCATCACGATCTTGTTGGCTGACTCCACCTGTCCATTAGTTTGGGCATGATGGACAGAGGCTGTCCGATGCTCAATTTTCAGTTCCTCCAAGTACTCCTTCCACTGGGCCCCGTTAAACGGAGGGCCGTTATCACTGATCACCACCTTGGGGATCCCATATCGGGATATGATATGGTTCTGGAGGAATTTGAGGATATGGTTCCCCGTTGTCTTGGCCAAGGCCTTGGCTTCTATCCATTTTGAAAAATAATCAATAGCCACAATTAAATATCGGCACTGACCTTTTGCAACTGGAAGGGGTCCCACCAAGTCGATTCCCCATTGCGCGAAGGGCCAAGCACTCTTGATGGACGTCAGATCGGCAGTTGGGGCCACGATATTCGGGGCGTACTTCTGGCAGGCGTCACAGGATCGGACTAGCATCGTTGCCTCCTTGTTCATCGAGGGCCAGTAATAGCCCAGGTTCAGAACTTTCCTCACGATGGATCGGGCCCCTTCATGATAAGCCAAATATCCTTCGTGCACCTCCCTAAGGATCCGACCTGTGTCGGGCTCAGCCACGCATTTCAAATAAGGAGTTAAATACCCCTTTTTGTCCAGCTGATTGTCCACCATCACATAATTGGGCGCGATTCGACGTATTTTGCCGGCTGCTACTTCATCATCGGGGACTGCCCCCGTAGTCAGATACGCGGCTATCGGGGTCATCCAAGTGGGCTCCTCCGATCCGATCTCGACGGCACATACCTCCGATTGATCGGTGGTTGACAGGATCACCTTCTCCAAGAAATGCACCTTCCGGCTTTCATCGAGGGGTGCCCCCAAGGCGAACTTGCTCAAGGCATCTGCTTCCACATTATCCTCCCTCGGGATCGCCTCAATATCGAAGCTCTTGAAACTCTCCTTCAGGGTTTGCACCTCTCGAAGGTATTTTTTCATCATCGGGCTCTTTGCTTCGTATCGCCCCTGGACTTGATTCATGTTTGGCTAGCATCACACTTCACCTTTAAGTGACCAACTCCCGTTCCTTTAGCAATCTTGAGGCCAGTGATGAGAGCCTCATATTCAGCTTCATTGTTGGTGGCCCTAAATGTCAAGGCCAAGGCATATCGGAGGGGCTCGCCTCCGTCTGGTGGTATCAGTATGAAACCTGCTCCCGATCCTTCTGAATTTGAGGAGCCATCGGTATACATCTCCCAAGTATTTTCGGCGTCGGGCTGTTCTGTTATCGGGACGTCCATAGTTGCCGCCTCTACAGGGTCCGCTTCTTCTAGATCGGGGGCTGTAGACTCTGCTATGAAATCCGCCAACGCCTGGCCCTTAATAGCCGTTCTCGGAGCAAAGTGAATGCGGAACTCACTAAGCTCGACAGCCCATTTCACTAATCTCCCCGACGCATCAGGTCGGTTCAAAAAATGTTTCAAGGGCTGATTCGTCAAAACGGTAATCTCATGCGCATGGAAGTAAGGTCTCAGCTTCCGAGCAGTAACAATCAACGCATAGAGATACTTCTCAACGGCGGGATAATTCATTTCAAACTTGCGAGTGCCTTGCTTACATAATAGACGGGGACTTGGCTACCCTCTACAACTTTCACTAAGACAAAGCTAACAGCAAATTCAGAAACATCCAAATATAGATAGAGTGGCTCGCCTGGGATGGGCTTCGCCAATGGCGGGAGGGTGCGGAGGTGCTGCTTGAGTGCCTGGAACGCCTCTTCGCACTTGGAAGTCCACTCAAACTTCTTATTGGCCCTCAACACTTCAAAGAACGGCATGGATCGGTCGCTTGCCTTGGACAGGAAGCGATTCATCGCGGCCAATCGGCCGTTCAGCACCTGCACCTCCCGATGGTTCGTCGGGGACTTCATCTCCTCGATCGCGTTCAGCTTCTCAGGGTTCACCTCGATTCCCCTCTGGCTCACCATAAAGCCCAGGAACTTCCCTGAGTGCACTCCGAAGGCACACTTGGTTGAGTTCAAGCGAACTTGATGAAGCTTCATCCGCTCAAACGTTGTGGCCAAGTTATGAACATGATTCTTGGCCTGTCGGGACTTCACCAGCATATCGTCCACATAGGCCTCCATCGTTTTCCCCAGCATGTCCCCAAACAACTTATTCACCATCCTCTGATAAGTTGCACCTGCATTGATCAATCCAAAGGGCATAACGTCGTAATGACAGATGTCACTATCAGCATAAAAGGCGGTGTGGGGGGCATCCTCCTTGGACATCTTGATCTGATTGTAGCCAGAGTAGGCATCCATAAAGCTCAGCAACTCATGTCCCGATGTAGCATCCACCAGCTGGTCGATCCTCGGGAGCGGATAGCAATCCTTCGGGCATGCTTTGTTCAGGTCGCGGAAATCGACACACATCCGCCACTTGCCATTGCTCTTCTTCACCAGGATTGGGTTGGCGACCCAGGTCTGGAATCGGAGCTCCCTAATGAATCCAGCATCGAGCAACCTGCCCACCTCTTGCTGGATCGCGATCTTCTTGTCGGCACCCATCGGGCGCCTTCTCTGTGTAATCGGCTTGATCGCGGGATCAATCTTTAGCTCGTGAGTAATCACATCGGGGCTGATTCCTGGCATGTCACTCGGGGACCAGGCAAATAGCTCCTTGAATTCCTTCAACAGATCGATCAATTCTCGGGCCGTCTCCTCGGTCAGAGCGGACCCGATTTTCACCTTCCTCTGAGGTCCATCAATCTCGACCTCCTTCAAATCTTCCATCGGGGCGGGACGCCCAAACACCTCTCGGGGATCAGCGTCAGTCTGGAAAACAGTCATAGCCTCCCGATTCCTCCTTCGGGTGGCATTGACATAGCACCTCCTGGAAGCTATCTGATCGCCCTGGACCTCCCCGACTCCGTGGTCGGTCGGGAACTTCAGCTTCTGATGGACAATTGAGGCAACTACCCCCAGCGGGTTGATGGTAGTCCTCCCGATGATGGCATTGTAGGTCCCCGCAGACTCGACCACCACGAACTCTACGTTCCTCTTCTCCGACTTCCAACCACTGCCGAATTCGACCGGTAAGGTAATCATCCCGACCGGGTAAGAGGTAGAGCCAGAAAATTCGACAATCGGGAAGTCCGCAGGCTTCAAGTCCTTCTTGGTTTTCTCCATGGCCTGCAGTGCGTCCATGAACAAAATATCGGAGGAGCTCCCTCCATCTATCAAGATTCGCTTCATCTCGTACCCGTCCACGTTCAGGGTCACGACCAAAGCATCATCGTGCGGGGTCTCCACACCTATCAGGTCCTCTGCTGAGAAGGGAATCACCATTTCTTCCTTCGGAGTCCAATTTCGGGACCTCTTGCCCAGCACCACAGGAATGGGAATCCGAGAAGCATAGACCTCCCGAGATGCCGTGGTATCTCCTCCTGCAGCAAGTCCTCCATGAATCACATTAATGGTTCCCCGCTTCTCCCTGCGGGCATTGGAAGATTCGGGCTTATCCTTCTTCGGGGATCGATCGTGGGATCGGGAGCGAGACCGCGATCGGGGATCGATCGTGGGATCGGGAGCGAGACCGCGATCGGGACCGGGAACGGGATCGGCCCCGCTGTCCAGCCACAAATTCCTTGAGCTTCCTTTCTGGATCAGCTTCTCAATCTCTTTCTTCAGCTCCCGACAATGGTTAGTGTCGTGACCGCTGGCACGATGAAAGCGACAATAACGATCGGTGCGGGCTCCCATGAACTCTCCATCCTTCTTCGGGGGGTACCTGGTGATACCCTGTCGGTCCATCACCGCCAACACAGCGCCCATAGAGCAAATGAGAGGAGTGTAACGGTCCTCCCGCTTGTCCGACTTCGAGGGACCCTTGTCTTCCCTCCGATCGGGACGGCCTCGACCCCGACTGCTCTCGGGTTTATCTTTCCTCCTGCGATCGTCTGAGGGTTTGAACGACTGCTTCCCCTTGTTCGATTTTGGAGGATCGAGGTCTCCGGCAGTTATCTTCGACTCCTGGACGTCGATTTGCTGCTTCACCCTCTTCTGCAGCGCCTCCATGTTCCACACAGCCTTCTCAGCCACGTTGTGCATCAGGTCGGAACCATATGGTGCTGTCAGGTTCCGAATGAAGGTGCGGATGGTCTCTCCCTCCGACATCTCCACGTCAATCTCGGCCACGCTGGCAGTGTACCTTTGATAGTAATGCGCCAGCGACTCGTCGGGCCTCTGTACCACTTCAGCCAGGGACCTCGCGCTTTTCAGGAGACGTTGACGGCCCTGGTACTGCTGGATGAAGCGATCATGCATCTGGGTCCAGCTAGAGATGCATCCTGGAGGAAGGCTAAAGAACCACGTCAGGGCCCTCTCACCAAGTGTGCCTGGGAACAAAACGCACACTATATCATCATTCGGGGCTCTGCCTAGACAAGCCATGACATGCTTCTGGACATGACGAACTGGATCTCCCTCGCCATCATACTCCTTGATTGTCGGGATACCCAGCCCTGGCGGGGCCGTGGTGTTCACCAATCGGGGGACAAAGGGATGAGTGGATCGATCCCTCAGCTCCGACATCATCTTCTTCTGGTCCCCCATACAGATGTTCACGATCTTCACCACTTGATCGGGGGTGATAGGGCTATTGAGAGGAATGGTCCTATGCTGCACCGGTCCAGGCCCATCGACCACAAACTGCTCCGATAGGGCAGGCTCCTTGCCCTTGTCCTGGTGCTCGGGTTGGGCCTCCTGCCCGTCCCGATTCTCTCTCGGCGGAGGCGGAGGCAACTCCTCCTCCTTCTTCTTGGCAGCCTCCCTTCGGTCCAGGAGAGCCTCCATAGTTTCCAGAAATATCGGCATGGCATCCAGCATAGCCTTCGTCAGGTCCACCTTTGTAGGAGCATCCTGGTCCCTCCTCGGGACCTCTTCCCGGCTCTCCGACGAGTTTTGAATGGAATCTTCGCGATCATCATGATGCCCCCCTGTTTGGGAAACAGCAGGGGGAGGATCATTCCGATCAACAGTGCGCTCTGGCGGCCCTGAATTCAGAGTTCCAGCAGGGTGGCGGGAACCGCCGGATTGTCCTTGTCTCTTCTTTTGCTTGTCAGCCATCGATCGGGTAGAAGCCATTTTTGCTTTTCGCTTCGTTCCCACAGACGGCACCAATGTTGGATCACGGTTGGAACTCCGGTACGTTCTTGACGGAAGTCCGAACTCCTTCGCTCCAAGTAATCCTGCAAGAAGGGGATAGACCGGGCGGTGACCCAGAATCCCTCTCCGATGCTTAAATGAGTATCTCGAGGCAGGCAAGCAAGTATCAGTATGTAAGTATGTGAACGTATCAATCCTGAGGTAACTCCTTCCTTTATATAGGGGAGGGGTTACCTCAGTTACCTGTTGGGATAACTGCCACGTTCCGTTTATCTCGGCCAGTAGCCCACGTTCCGTCTTTTCCGGCCACTTCCCCACTATGTTGATAGTGGGCGTGTTTCTCGGCCTCGTGCTCTTGTGGCAAGTCCCGACGGATGTCGGGGACTCCAGAGTTATCTCCTTTGGTCACCGCTCGGGGCCCCTCGTCATCGGGACAGGGCCAATCTTCTCAGGGATTCAATATCGGGGCCTACTCAAAGGCATATCATCGGGGCCTACTCAAAGGCATATCATCGGGGCCTACTTAAAGGCATAACATCGGGAGCGTATAGCTCATATGTCAGGACCGACCTTGTCGGGACCCTTCGCATTGGTCTTCTAAGCCTCTTTTGGGGCCCGGTGGGCCTACTTCGCCGTTTAGTCGTCGTTAATGGGCCTAACGGCTATATCGAAACCCATCATATGACATCAAAAACCTATACAGGTCAAACATGTGGCACCAAAAGTACATTTAACCCTTTATTTGAGGATTAGAACATGTAACAATGACACCGAAATAAATACAAATGAAGCGTCTCTATTAATGAAGCCGTACAAATCATTAATATATCATATCTAACGACTCTAGACGAAGTTGAGACTATGCTCAGGTGCACTAAGAACAAATATTTCTCATTCATCTGATTAGAAAAATTGTAATGCCACATGAATGGAAATTGATACATTACCTAGAAGAACTTCTAGACTCAGGGATAGTGGAGTTCAACGGTCAATAATTGCATAAAATAAAGGGATTTAAATCAAATTGGTATCTGGGTTAACAGCCCAAAACGAATTGGTACCTCTACTAAATTTTGTGACAAATTGGTACCCGAGTTAACCTGGGTGTTGCACCGTTAGAATTTCTGGTTAAAACTAACGAAATCTCATTTTTGGCGCATGAAAAGACTAAAATACCCTTATTGCAGAATAGCTACGTAATAGCAATTCAAAACTTTGGAACCCAATATCTCACTCATTTCTTCATCTTTTAAGACGATTTTTTTTTTGAAACCACATAATTTTTCGAGATCTATGCAACCCAAATAGCCGTAAAGTGATTTTCCCAGTTTTTTTCAATAAATATCATTTTCCATGTTAATTCATTCTTTTTTGTATCAAACTCCACCGCATTCTAACACTTATCACCCTTGATCACCCAATTTTTTTACTAATTGGATTCCAATACTACAATCAAACCGTTGCTTTTGGATTCCAACACTTCTGTTTAAAAACCAAATTGATGTTATACCTTTCATCCAAAAGAAAACCAAAAATGAAAGTTTGTCGAATTAATTGTTATGCAATCTATAACTTACTGGAATTTTTCTTGATGTCTCCAATAAACTATACTAGTGTGTCTCTAAATCAATATACGTCACTGCAAGAGAACATATGGATCTTAGATAGATAAATATGTTTCATACTTGAAATAGAACAATATGAAAAGTACTTTTAAGGGTATTGGAAGAACTTTTAGAATGGACACCAAGAAGAAATAGTTTATTTTCTCATTTAATCTACATGTGGAAATTGATACTCTCAGTATCCTGAGGGATGACCGTAATGTGAGAAAATCAGATGAACTTGCATTAAAAGAACCGCACAAAGAATTTTACCACTATGTGGCTAGAGACAAACAATAAATTTTCTTTCGAGATATTTCCAAAAGTGTTCCATTTGCAATTTTATGTTGGACCATGTCAAGCTTTTAAAATCGAAGACCTGCAGAACTGGTCAATTTTTCAGCATGTCCAAAAAATATATAAACAAAAAAATCGGTAGCTTATCATACTAAGATCCATATATTCTCTTGTAGTGACGTTTATTGATTTAGAGACACACCAATATAGTTTACTGGAGACATCAAGAAAAATTCTAATAAGTTATAGATAGCATAATAATTAATTCGACAGATTTTCGCTTTTTGTTTTCTTTTGGATGAAAGTATAATATCAATTTGGTTCTTAAATAGAAGTGTTGGAATCCAAGAGCAACGGTTTGATTGTAGTATTGGAATCCAATTAGTAAAAAAATTTGGTGATCAAAGTTGATAAGTGTTAGAATGCGGTGGAGCTTTACACAAAAAAGAACGAATTAACATGAAAACCGGTGTTTATTGAAAAAAAAACTGGTCAAATCACTTTAAGGCTATTTGTCTTGCATAGATCTCAAAAAGTTATGCGGTTTCAAAAAAAAAATTGTCCAAAAAGATTAAGAAATGAGTGAGATATTGGGTTCCAAAGTTTTGAATTGCTATTACGTAGCTATTCTGCAATAAGGGTATTTTAGTCTTTTCATGCGCCAAAAATGAGATTCCGTTAGTTTTAACCAGAAATTCTAACGGTGCAACACCCAGGTTAACTCGGGTACCAATTTGTCACAAAATTTAGTGGAGGTACCAATTCGTTTTGGGCTGTTAACCCAGGTACCAATTTGATTTAAAGTATTACCCTTTAAATATTCCCTTGTGAGATCATACCTTCTAAAGTGACAGATCGATAGACGCGATATCCTTGAATCGACTGTTGATGGTGTAAATGGCGAAATAACCCACAGGCACCTTCCTAGGGCATGGTTCTGCAAGCATTTCTTTGAATTGTGCCTCCAACAATCCCTTTCAAAGCGGTCCCACCTCTCACTAGCATATGTGATTTTTTTTTTTTAATCTCAAGAGCTCCGTCACGGCTTCGACGTGATCTCTTATCTTATGAATCATTAAAAACTTTTCTTAACATGTGATATCTTAAATAAGTAATCCACATTATTATGCTAAGATTAACCGATCCTTAATTATCATAAAAAAAACATAAGCTTAGCCTTAACCCATCATATCACTACTTCTTCATCATAGGAATTGACTTGGGGTTCGACCCCTACAGTGACCACACTCACTCTTGTGATTATGTTGTCCCATTGAACCCAGATCTTGGGATCTCCGGTCAACATGGTTGAGTTTTCCTTATCAATAGTGTTTACTCCAAGGGCATAGTCACATTCCCTTCGATGATTTATCAACTCGCTCTCTTTAAACCTTTAAGGTTAGCGGATCCACAATAATTCTTTTTATCATGTCATCAGTAGACTTCATAAAGTCACTTATGATATTCAACTGAGAGCAGTTGTTAAGCAGTGTATTATATCGCTTGACTACGTTAATCACGCTTTCATGAGATACTCCCATATTTAAATATAAATGCGAAGGTTTCACTACCTTGCACAACTTATTGAGAGTTCTCTAATATTATACTAGGGTACCTTAATAAATAATCTACTATTTAATAGCTACCCTCATATTAATCGTGAGTCCAAAAAAAACATGGTCTCAACCACATTATTCAAATTCTTCTAGAAGTTTAACGTGTTACCACACGAGACCGTCTTAACGTCAATATTATTCCTCAAAACATCATGACATTAATATTGGTCATTAGACAATCATTTCATCAATATTGGTCATCAGACCATCATGGTCCTCAAACCTTTATGGTCATCAGACCTTCATGGTCCTTAGACCGGTATGGTCATCAAACCTCTTGGTTCTCAAACCAACATGGTCCTCGGACCGTTTTAGTCCTCACAACTTCATTTCCCGAAGAAAATTTCATATTATTCATGTTTATCCAAAATTAGATTGATTCTCAAGTCACCAAAGGGTTTGAAAAGTGTCACATTTGCGAACATATCTTGACTGAACCAAATGTTATCAGGCCAAATGTGGGGTGCACCACTATTTCCACTTCAACCCCAGGACATAATCTATATTGTCTTATATTTATTTGGATTACACCATAATAAGTTCAGCATCTCCATATTGGTTCTCATTGTATGTCATAATCATCTCTAATTACTTCTCCATCATTGTCTTCTCTACTCAGCACTTACGTCTCCATCATTGTCCTCTCTACTCAGCACCTTCGACTAAGGTGGTTAGCTCCAAAACTTTGTCATCTAAATACTATCATCTTGTGCCACACATGTGGGCATTTTTTATACATGCGAAATTCAAAATAAGAATACTCCATTAGTTTCAACCAACTAAAATAAGGATTAATTTATACTTAATATCAATTTAGAACCAACTGTCATAATCAAAACTACATGGATTAGTTTATTATATAAATAGAATTTGGTCCATAAAAACAACACCTTTGTAAGGATCAAAACATTTTGAAATAACATGGATCACGTAATTAATTTCTCAAAACCTAGTCCATTATTTCAATCAAACCTAACAATTTTGAGTTCCATCGAACATTATAACTTAATAAGGACATTCCCATATTTCATTTTGGTGTGTCCGTCAAAATTTACGGTTAAATTTGACAAAAGTTGGTCAAGTGCTTGTCAGGTGAGCTGATCAAAATTGAATTCCCAAAATTTCTCTTGTATTACTGTGTGCCCCTCATGTGCCGACCTGAAATGACGAAATACCCATGTGTCCTCAAACAACTTTTGCATATCTCTTCTTCTTCTCTTTAGTCACTTCGGTTGTCACGCACCCTAATCTCTTTTTTCCCACGCTCCAAATTTCCTCCCAAAGTAGATGAAAAAAATCTAGTGTTTCTTTGGCGAACTGGAGAGGCATTTTCCGTCGAGTAGGCACCCGCGATTTCCGGCAAGGACGTTGAAAGCATCGCCGAGGTACTATTCCGGCTAGTTGACAGGACGAAATCTTGTAGGGGAGGCCGAATTTCACGGTTGGGTTTGTGTGTTTTTCTTCACTAAGGTAATGAGACCGAACTTTTGCATGTCTCTTCTTCTTCTCTTTAGTCACTTCGGTTGTCACGCACCCTAATCTCTTTTTCTCTCACGCTCCAAATTTCCTCCCAAAGTAGATGAAAAAAATCTAGTGTTTCTGTGACGGATTGGATAGGCATTTTCCGGCAAGTAGGCACCCGCGATTTCTGGCAAGGACGTTGAAAGCATCGCCGGGGTACTATTCCGGGAAATTGACGGGACGAAATCTTGTAGGGGAGGCCGAATTTCACGGTTGGGTTTGTATGTTTGTCTTCACTAAAGTAATGAGACCTAACTTAGGTTAAATTAGGTCGATTCTGGAATGGGTTTGTTGAATTTGTGGAATATGATGTTCAAATTTTCTTAGATTGAGATCTTGCATGGTACACAGTTGAATTCTGCTTAGGTCAGTGTTTGAAGTCGATTTTTATTTATTATTAATTTTTTTTGCAGATTTCAGCCCCATTAAAGGTTGCAAATTGAAACTTGAAGAATTTAAAGTTTGTTTGAATTTTGGACTGAACTGGTTTTGTATATTGGTTTAAAAATTGAAACTTGAGAAGTATAATGAAAACTATGAATTGACAGAATGATTGGTTTGTATATTGGTTGATAAATTGAAACTTGAAGGTGGCCAGAGGTGAGATCCGATGACAAACACCTAAAATCAACAATAATAAAACTTGATAACCTCTTTTTTAACAACTTAAAAATGTCAAAACACCTAAAAGCAACAAGAAATATACTACATACCTTCTTTTTTAACAACTTACAAATGATAGACAATATTGTATGTTTGTTGAAACTTGAATATGGTACGTTTATGGTTGTTGAAATTTGAAATAGGTGTGTTTATATTGATGTTTGAATATGGTATGTTTATGTTTGTTGAAATTTGGCTTGTATTTATCAAAAGTTGAATGAATATGTTTACTTGCAGATTTCCCAAAATAGATAACGACCCGATCATCGCAGAAATAAATCATAATGGTGCCTTCACTATTAAAGATGATGGCACCAAAACCAATTAGATCGACCAAGTAAACTATTTCGAGGTTTCTAGGAGCTATGGGTTCGACATGCTTCTGAAGGAATTGACATCCAAGTATCGGTACCCCGAGTGGGAGCACATATAGTATTGGAAGTATGGCTATAAAGTAACTATAAATTTAAAGTTGGTGATGAATAGGTTAGAACACTATCCATAAGGTGTGATTATCCTATTCTACACAATGAAGAACAACGTCTTTGGTCGTGTTAGGGGTGGTTCCTCAGTCAACGAGACTGGCCAAAGTAGAAGACTCATTGGAGGCGAATACAGACTTCATGAACAAAATGAAGTTGTTAAGTTGTCTGGAACATGTAAAGTGAATTCGATATTTCAATCTGCAACAAACAATTAGTCTTCTTCGATCTAGCATCACCAGTAATAGCATTAAATGTATTATTTTGACAACCTTTTCATATATAATCATATTTACGTATTGGTTAATTTGATCTTTGTGAAAATGAATTTGTTTCAAGAATTAGTTAGGTGATCCCTATTTTACATAGACTATAAAACTGCAGTGAAAGTAGCAATAAACTTCTAGGTAAAATAGCCAACAAGATTATTTTATAGGACTGATATTGACATGACATGCTTTGAATCTCAAATGCTTCATTTGGTTAATTATTGAAATTTATAATTTGAGATTTAATTTGTGATTAGGTGATAAGATCATGGATCCACGTTGTGTCGATGAAAGTTTAAAAGGTCAAGTTTTAACCCATGATGAAGAAGAGATGTGTGGAGACATATTAATGGATGGTGATATTGAGAATTAAAATGAAGGAGATTAGGAAATATATGGCTTCGAATCTAATGAATAAAACACTCAAATACAATGTCCATACGTTGGTACGAAATTTGAAGCTTATGAAGAAGCATTTGACTGTTATAACAGATATGCAAATGTGAAAATTTTTGGTACAAGAAGAATCGTTTCGAGAAGATCACAAAATAAGAAGCTGAATGCAGAAATATTAGGGCGTCGAATTTCATGTTTAATGGAAGGATTACATAAGAGTGAAAAAAAATGAAGATGGAAAAAGACAAAGAGATCGTGCTACTGTAGGAACTGGCAATAAAGAAAACAAAAAAAGGAAAATGTGTAGTATTTTATTTTGTTGACGAACATAATCACAACCTTACCACTCCTTTCAAGGTACCTAACTATAGATCGCATAGACAACCTTATAAATCCTTCGATTGCAGCCAGTTTTTCAAGGTTAGCCTTAATTCCCTCTGACTCACCATGAAGCCAATTAATTTTCCTGACTGGATGCCAAAAGCACATTTAGACGAATTTAGTCGCATCTTGGGTAGCCGCATACAGGCGAAGGCTTCCACCAAGTCTTTAATACGATCATGACTTTTCTTAGACTTGACTAGCATGTCATCCATGTACGCTTCCAAGTTTCGTCCCAACATAGGCTCAAAAATCTTGTTGAGCATCCTCTTATATGTTGCCCCAACGTTGATAAGCCCAAAATGCATTACCTTCTAGTGATAAATGTCACTATCAGCGTAAAATTTTGTATGAGACTCATCGTCAGGATACATTTGAATTTGGTTATAACCAAAATAAGAATCCATAAAGCTTAAAACCTCGTGGCCTGAGGTGCCGTCCACAAATTGATCAATTCTTAGTAACAGATATGAATCCTTTGGATACGCCTTATTGAGATCACATAAATTTATGCACATCCGCTATTTGCTACTAGACCTCTTTGCTAAAACCGGATTAGCAACCCATGTTTGAAATCGTATCTCTTTTACGAACCCAGCGTCGACCAACTAGCCGACATCTTAACGCATCGCCGCCTTTTTATTGGCGACCATTGACCTTCATCTATGGGCTATGGGCTTCACCGCATGATCATTTTTCGGCTAGTGGGAGATAATGTCGGGACTGATTCCGGGCATATCGCTTGGCTGCCAGGAGAAAAACTCCTTGTATTCCCTTAGGATTGAAGTTATTCCGTCAATGAGTTATTGTGGTAATGTCGACCCGATCCTAACCACCTTTTTCAGCGCCATCGATCTCGACGTCTACTAACTTTTCCATCGGAGCTAGACACCCGCCTTCCTCCCAGAGATCTTCATCAGTGATGATGGATAAGGTTTCCCTTTGGTTACGTCGTCGCAAAGTGTTGACATAACACCGCCTGGACGTGAGATGGTCACCTCTGAGATCTCCTATGGGGTTAGGGAATCTCATAACTTGGTGGGCAGTAGAGCGAAATTTGTAGTTGGCGTTGAGTGTCGTTATCCCGAAAATGGTTTTGTACGTCGTCATGGTGTTGACAACTACGAACAGTACTTCTATACGAATTTCCTTCCACCCTTGTCCAAAAATTAAGGGGAGTCGTATGACGCCCAATGGGTAAGTCATTCTTCCAGCAATACCAACCCGCGTGGAGTTCATATCTAACAGATCTTTTCAAGTTCCTCCATAAATTAGTACTCTTTTTACCTCAAAATTGTTGATCTACGTTGTTACCACCAGGGCGCCTTCATGGGGTTCGGCCACAACCATCAAGTCGTCAATTGAGAAGGTAATGACGATGGGCTCTAACTCCATATCTCTTTTCCTTGGGTCAGCTTTGACGATATCTTGGGCGGTGTAGGCCTCTCTAGAGGCACTGGACTCCCCTCATGAAGCACACCCCTCTAACAAGACGTTGATGTCATTGTCTCTGGGTGTCGCCCATCTTCCAAATTGATGAGAATCGTGACGACGCCGCCTCTGGATTTCTTCTTGTAGAAATTCCTCCTCTTGCCTGAGGTAGAGACATTCTGTTGTACTGTGCCCCCACCTGATGGTGGTATGCACAATATCCTTCAATGTGGCGCCTCCTCCCAAATAAGTTTTTTGCTTCTATTCTTTGGTATACCTATTGAAAACGTTTATCACGAGGGGTCGTGGGTTCATTTATCACTAGAGCCTCAAAGGTCTTATGTCTAGGGAAAACCCTTTGCTCAATGGGAATTTCCTGGGATTTCTGCTCCTAGATGAAATGCCTAACCATCTAGGAGAGGTCTTCCCATCTTTCCACGGGCTTTTTCACCCGAGTGATTCTTAGAGGGAGAGACTGGGTCCCAAGCCTCTGAATATTGCTCGAATGAACTCATCCTCCATGTATTTTTCAGTGGTCTAGTGATGGGCCATTTCAAAATGATCTAAGTAATTAGATAGGGTTTCCCCTGAATCCACTCTAAATCTTAAATTAGTATAAGTGGATTACATGTAAGAATCTTGATATTGAAAGTAAACGTGTTACTATTTATAAGGGTCCTTAAACCGTCTTTGAGTGACGGCAGTCCCCTTCTTTGATTGGTTGTCAAGGCGATGACCGCCTTTTCCTTATTGCTGGAGATGGGAAGCAAAGAATCAGCTGGTGACAAGAAGGTCGCCACTTCACCGTTTATTATGAGGGTTGGTTTCTTCTGGGTCAGTACTGAGTAGGTCGCCACCTCACATTTACTTAGGAGGATGAGTTTCTTCTAAGCAGGTGACGAGTGATCTGCTCTCATTGTCCTCCTTAGGAGGAAAGGTTTTCCCTTTTGGCATCGCCTTTTGGTCCTCCTTTATAAGCATACTGCTTCCATCTTCTCAGGTCGACAACATGGTTGTGTTTTACCTTATGCCTTTGTAGGATGTCCTTCCTTCTTTTTAGTCGGCGACTATGTTGATATAGAGCTTGCTTTTGTGATGATTCCTTTTGTCTTCCCTTATCATCACATCTTGTTTGTAGTATTTGTTGTCTTCGAATTCTCTTGTCTTTTAAGGGAGGTTCCAAAACGGCGTAAGGGGGATAGCTACCCATCTTATTTTCCACATAAATCTCCTCAAGAGTTGCTAAGTTTGACAATGAGAATTCGGGAAATTTCAGACGAGGATCATACTTAAGGGAGTCTAGAAGCCAAGCAATAGTGCAATCTTTGAAAAGAAATTAGCGCATCCTCCAACATTCACAATCGCTCTCGGAGGTGTCGACAAAACTGAGAGAGATATCCCGGGTAGCCTTAACATAACGTTTCCTAAACTCGCGACACTTGAAGGAAGGGAAGCAAGGAATAAACTGGAATTCATCGGTCAGCCGATCCCACTTAAACCAATAAAAACATCAAAAAATGACCAGAGAATAAGTCCACTTTTGAGATAGCATATCACTCGGAAGGTTACCCACAACATGATGACACTAGGAGTAAGAACATGGGGTACACTACCATAATTGTGACACGCATCGACAAAGTCAGGACAATAGGGGAAGCAAAGACCGGCTCATACTTGATCGACGTAAAGAATATGCTGCCCATCCATGGGAAAGGTTATGCTTGGGCATAAAAACCGGTCCGGCCGGACTGGTTCGGAACTGGTCTGGAACCGGATCGTTTGGAACCGGTCCGGAGTGGACCGGTCCAAATTGGACTGGTTTGTAACCCCTAAATTGGAACCAGTCCAAGGGGTATACCAAACCAGTCCAATTAACCAGTCCGGACCGGACCGGTTTTGAACCGCTTTTAAGTTAAAAAAAAAAAAAAAACGTTTTGACTGCATTTGACTGAGACTAGTTTTTTTTTTTTTTTTAAAAACCCGGTTTTTGACCGGTTTTTACGGGTTTTTAATGATAAAACCGGTCCGACATATAAAACCGGTCCAGGACTTGTTTTTTTAAAAAACAGGTCAAAACTGGTTCTGGACCGGTTCTAACCAGTCCAGTTATTTTTAGACCAACCTAAGCCAATATAAAACTCTAGTCATTACTGGACCGGACCGTTTAAAACAGTTCTGGTCCGGTTCGGGCTGAACCGGTTCGGGCTGAACCGGTTCAGTGCCCACCCCTAGGAAAGGTAGGTCTGAAAGGTTTTCGGCGGACGGCGGGATAACGAGGCTAATGGTACGCGTCCATCTTAGCAGTCTTAGAACTGAAGGTAAATTTCTTCATGGAAAGATAGTTATTGGTTATGAGATAATGCAAGTCCTCCTACTTGTAGTCCGGAAAAGACGGACGAGGCAAAAAGTTAAAAGACTCTCCCAAAATCTGCCTTGAAAAAGGAAGGATGAGAACTCGAACAAAAGTGAACGAAGCCTTCTTACCTCGCAAGACCGAGTACGTATGGAGCCTCCAAATTTTGTAGACCAAATACGAACGTCACCTTGTAAAGAACTCGAACCAGCCAAGGATGGTAGCTTGGGAGAGACAAGAGGTAGAAAAGTGAGAAGGGGTTTCCCTCTTAAAAAGGAGGGGGCATAGTAACCTCTACCCTCCCTACCGTCGGATTAAAATTTCAAAACATTCAAGATCTACCCCCCAGGACTACCCAGCAAACAGAAGGAAGAGGAACCGCACCTAACACGCGCCAAAGGACGCCCTGAAACGACAGAACGAAGCAACATCGACTAATTAGGCTCCTTCAAGTCTACTAAATAAATATAAGTAAATGTAAGACATTCACTTGGCTTGGAGGAATGGGTTTACCGGATAATGACCCGACCACCCTTCTTGCAAGTTACGTGAGCAAACGTTGCCAGACGGAAAGGAAGCGAACGACAAAACAGAAGTTAAGGGAGAAGAGCAGATCCATCGGTATCATATTTTATATACAAATGTATCATATTTTATATATCGTACATGTATGAGTTATTTTTCAAACTACTAAAACAGATTTCAGCTCTCAATTGATTGTTTTTTTAATAACTTTCTAGTTAAAGTTAGCTTATGAAAAATTAGGTGACTTCTTGAGATCTTAGCATGTGATAATTCTTCCAGCTCATCCTATCATTTCAGCAAGCAAATTCTGTCAAATTAATAGAGGCGAGGGAAATTATGTTAAGAAAACCTTTTCGTTTATGTTAAGTCTGTTAGTTTAGGTAGTTGGACGAAAACTGGTTCGGAAAACGGATCAGATCCTCAGCTCAGTCCTCAGCTTTCAGTCCGCGATTTGCAGCACATGTTTTTCATTTTTTTTTCAAGTTGTTAGCTTATTTCTAGCTTAGTTGGAGTATTGTGCTTATTACTAGGGAATTTCTGTTTTGTATACTTTTAAATTTCTTCTAATCCTTAGTTCAATTTTTTCAATTCAGTCAATTACATTCATAGAGTTGGCCAAAAAAAAAAATACATTCATAGCTCCTTGTTCTTTGTTTTTCTTGCTTTGCAAGTTTTTTGAGTTGTTTGCTGCATAGAATTATAGCTGCAATCAGTTGTCTACAACTGTGTTTGATCAATTCAGTTTACAAATGGTATCAGAGCCCACAGTTCAGGATCCAAGTCAATCAAAGCCATGGCAGAGAGCATCTTCACGGGGTTGGCAATACCCAAGTATGAATGTAACTTCGATAGATTGAGTTTAGTCATGCAGAACCTGATGAGGGCAACAGAGTATTGGGATGTGATCGAAAATGGAGTTGGATCAGACACTGAAGATGCAGCAGCGTACAAGGAGAGGAAGCTAACTGACATGAAGGTTAAGAACATCCTTTTACATTCCATCGATTAGGGAACCCTTGACAGTACGGGACTCGATGAAGGCAAAGGGAACTGGGTTAGAACGTGTGAGAAGAGCCCATCTACAAGCCTTAAGGAGAGAATTTGAGCTGCTCCAAATAAAAGAAGGTGAGAAAGCATTAGCATACTGCACTACAGTGTTAGAAGTATGTACTAGGATGAGGTTCAATGGGGAGATAGTTAAAGATCTTGCCATTCTAGAAAAGGTACTAAGAACTCTAAGTGCTAAATTTGACTATGTTGTCTGTGCCATTAAGGAATTTAAGGATATAAGTAAATTAACCTTAGATGAGCTGCAGAGTTCCTTAATAGTCAATGAGTAAAAGTTGAATCGCAATTCAACTGAAGAAGAACAGGCCTTTAAAGTTGTAAGTGATTTCAATGGCTCAAGCTATAGAGGTAGAGGGAATTCTCGTGGGAGAAGATGAGGAAGAATAGGAAGTTATGGAAGAGGAAGTCATGGAAGAGGTAAAGATAATGAAGAAGATGACTCTCAAGAGAAAGGAAGCAACATCTTTCAGAGTAGAGGAAAGAAGAAGAACAAAGCTGACATTGAATACTACAGGTTCCATAAGCTTGGTCACTACAAATTCGAGTGCAATTTCAAACCTCCAAAGAAGGAAGAGAGATCAAATTTCATTGAAATTGGAGAAAGGGAGGTATTATACATGACCACTCAAAAGAATCATGAATCATCATCCGCAAATGTCTGGTTTATAGATACAGGTTGCAACAATTATATGATTGTGTCCAAGGAAGCCTTTGCAATTCTAGATGAGAGCTACAAGTCAAGATTAGCTTTTGGGGATAACTCCTCTGTTCATGTAAAAGGAAGAGGGGAAATCAAGTTAAAATCCTTGAATGGTTTCACTGAGACTGTCAATAATGTGTTATTTGTACCTGATCTTAAGACTAACGTTTTGAGTGTAGGGCAGCTCCTTCAAAAGGTTTACTCGGAACATTTTGAGAATGAGAAGTGTGAGATATATGAAGACAAAAATGGCTCAACTTTGGTAATTCAGATGAACCCTAACAGACTATTTCCATTGAAGCTCGAGACTTTACAAATAAGCCTTGCAGTTCAAGAGAGAAATAGCAAGCATTCGTGGCTTTGGTATTTAAGGTATGATCACTTAAATTTTAATGGACTCATACCTTTTGTCAAAAGAAGATGGTGGTAGGACTCCCTACAATTGAAATACAACAGGAGCTGTGTGTAGACTGTGTTTTTGGAAAACATGAAAGAGATAAATTTCTCAAAGACAGGGCTTGGAGAGCCAAGAAACCATTGCATCTAATCCATTCAAATCTGTGTGGTCTTATTAAACCAGCATCTAATGGAGGTAAAATGTACTTTATATCATTTGTATATGATTTTACTAGAAAAGCATGAGTTTCAATATTAACTGAGAAATCATACGCTTTTAGTTTCTTTAAAGTGTTTAAAGCTGCAGTTGAGAAAGGAAGTGGGCATAAGATTAAGTGCTTCAGAAAATATATGGGAGGTGAATTTTGTTCAAAGGAGTTCAGAAGATATCTGGAAGCACATGGGATAAAAAAACAGCTCCTCACACACCTCAACGGAATAGTATAGCAGAGAGGAAAAACAAGACTGTGATGAACATGGTGAGAACCATTCTAAACACAAGAGGAGTGCCAAAGAAGTTTTAGCCTTCATCTGGAGCTTCCATGTCCTTAACAAGTGCCCCACTTTTGCAGTAAAAGATATCACGCTTCAAGAAGCTTGGACATGAGCAAAATCCTATGTAAGTCATCTTATAGTCTTTAGATGTATAGCTTTTGCAAAAGTACCATTTGTGAATAGAAATAAACTAGATGACAAGTCTGAAAAATGTGTATTTCTGGGTCTAAGTTATGTCACAAAGGCATATAAACTGTCTAATCCCATCATATGGAAGATAGTGATAAGAAGGGATGTGAAGTTTGCTGAAGAAAGAGGCTGGGAATGGGGTAGTGAGAAGCCCAAAG
The DNA here is from genome assembly GCA_036873135.1 of Clarkia xantiana subsp. parviflora. Taxonomy (NCBI): domain Eukaryota; kingdom Viridiplantae; phylum Streptophyta; class Magnoliopsida; order Myrtales; family Onagraceae; genus Clarkia; species Clarkia xantiana. The sequence goes on from JAPTYO010000004.1 coordinate 31,370,381, forward strand.
GAGATGTGCTCATTGTAGAAGATGTGGAACACGAAGAGTATGAGCAAGCACATGCTCAAGGAGATGCATATCATGGTGATTTCAACGTACCAGAAGAGGAGGGTCGGGAGATCATTAACACTAATGATCAGTTACCCACTGAAGCAAGGAATCATGACCAAAAAGAAGATGAGGAAGCTCAACAAGAAGCTCTAGACTATGGAGACACACCAACAACAGTTGGAACCCAAGATGAGTGGCATAGAAATCCAAGACTAATCAAGAAACCAAGATATCTTGATAATTATGAGGTTAGTGGTCTAGAGATTCATAGAAATGATCATGTCTATATGCTGATTGTGATCCTGTCAACTATGAGTTTGCTTGTAAAGATAGTAAGTGGAGAGAGGCTATGCAAGTAGAAATAGATTCGATATAAAGAAATCAGACATGGGAACTAGTTAAGTTTCCTAAGGATCATGAAACTATAGGAGTTAAAGGAGTGTTTAAGACAACTTAAAGAGAATGGTGAAGTAGAAATATACAAAGCTAGGTTAGTAGCAAATGGGTACAAAAAATTATACGGAATAGATTAAACTGAGGTGTTTGCACCTGTAACAAGGTTAGACACAATCAGATTAGTAATAGCTCTAGCAGCTCAGAATGAGTGCCCCATCTACCAACTAGATGTAAAGTCAGCTTTTCTTCATGGGAAGCTAGAAAAGGAAGTATTTATTGAAAAACCACCAGGATTCATAGTAAAGGGTAAAGAGAACATCGTGTATAGACTCAAAAATGCTATGTATGGACTAAAACAGGCCCCTAAAGCTTAGTATAGCAGGTTAGAGTCATTCCCGATGAAGGAATATTTCGAAAAGTACCCTTATAAGCACACGTTATTTATGAAATCAACAAGAAATGGAAATTTCTTGATTGTGTGTGTCTATGTAGATGATTTGATATACACGGGGAACAATATTGAGCTATATGATGAGTTTAAGCAGCTAATGATTAGGGAGTTTGAGATGTCTGATTTGGGGAAGCTACACTAATAGTAAAACCGGGTTCTAATGAAATTATTGTTTGCCAAAAGATGTTATAGACATTTTAATCAAGTTTAACTTACATAGTTGCAGTTCTTTCAAGACCCCAATAGAAACAGGTGGTAAACTCACAAAGGAATGCTCAGGAGAGGAAGTGGATAGGACTTTCTATAAGTTGTTGATAGAGAGTCTTATGTACTTGACAAGACCTGACATTCAATTTACAGTCAGTCTCGTGTCTAGGTATATGGAAAAACCCACTAAAATGCATCTAAATGCAGTCAAGAGGATCCTTAGATACTTGCAAGGAACTAAGGATCATGGGTTAAGGTACTAGAAGGGTCAGAAAGATGCTTTGATTGCTTACATTGACGGTGACTATGCAGGTGATAGAAGGAGCTCCTCTGGATTTTCATTGACGAAGAGTCGAGGTGCAGTGTCATGGTCATCAAATAATCAACCAATAGTGACATTTTCAAGCACCGAAACTAAGTTTGTTGCAGCAACTTCTTGTGCGTGTCAAGTTCTATGGGTTCGAAGAATGCTAGAGAGTTTGAAGGAGAAGCAAATGGAAGCTTCTGAAGTGTTGTGTGACAATAACTCCACCATCAAGCTCTCAAGGAATCCAGTTCTCCATGGCAGAAGTAAACACATAGATGTCAAGTACTACTTCCTTCGTGATTTATGCAGAGACAAAGATATCGTGTTGATTTTCTGCAAGAGTGAGGAGCAAGGTGCGGATATCCTCACCAAACCTTTGAAGGCAAGTTCATTTGAGTATTTGAGAAGAAGAATTGGAGTTGAGTTCATATTTTAAGCTTGAAATCTAGCAAGATAGTTAATAAGCTTAGGGGAGTGAATGTTAAGAAAACTTTATGTTTATGGTAAGTCTGTTAGTTTAGGTAGTTTGACGAAAACCAGTTCGAAAAACAGATCAGACCGTCGGCTCAGTCCTCAGCTTTCAGTCTGCGATTTACAGCACATGTTTTTCCGATTACTTTCAAGTTGTTTGTTGATTTCTAACTTAGTTAGAGTAGTGTATTTATTCCTAGGTATTTTTTGCTTTGTAGACGCTTTAAATTTTTTGTAATCCTTAGTGTAAACACTCGATTTTGACCGGGACGTAACGTCATTATATGTGACTTGTCATTTTTAGATGTGTCACGTTACGAAGTGTTCAAAATGCTCATGTGCATATTAGCGTAAATAAATAAATATATGTTTTTAAAATATCTCGGATATATTCGAAATATCTCGGATATATTCGAAATGTACAAAAATGGATATTTATATGTAATAGTTATTTATCTGTAAGATAATTATCTATAGGTATTATCTACTATTATTTAGGGATAATTATCTGTAGATATTTATCCGTAGGAATTTATCTGTTAGTTATTTAATTATTTTAAGATTTAGTAGATCTTATATGTAATCTAGGTGAGTTCTACTATAAATAGGGGTCCAGTTCTACATTGTATACGGACAGAAAAATATCACAACAAGCAATAATACCTAATTTTCTCGGGGTCTGCGCGATTTTGTCTTCTATTGAAAAAAAAAAAAAAATCTTCCAAAAACCAGCCCCTCCCGCTGGTGTGTGGTCCAGCTCCGGTGGCTGGACCACCGCCACCCGCCGGCTCGCCTCCGCTCTCTCTCCTGCTCAGCCATCCACTCGCTGGAGCGAAACAGAGAGTCCACCAGCGCTCCGTCCGCCGCGCCCCCTCCGCCGAGTCCTCCTCGGAACCACCTTGATGCGCCCTCCCCAGTTCTCGGCTTCCCCACTGCTGTCATCGCCGTGCGGATCCGGACAGAGCTCCTCCCTTGATCTAGCCATCAGCCACCCGTCTACGCTGCTGCGCCGTCCGACCCCGCCCCGACGTCCCAGCTGCCGTCCTGTTCCAGATCGTAGCTCCGCCTCCAGCCGCCCGACCACCAGCTCCGGCAGCCCTCATCTGCAGGTAAGCCCGTCCCTGTTTTCTTTTCTGTTTTTTTATATATTTTTTATTTATTTTATCACTTATTGATTTATTAATTTTATCAGTTTATTTTTTTATATTTAATATATTAAGATAATTAGGTTGATGTTAATTTAGCTATGGATAAAATTACATGTCACAATATTACCCATCTTAATATTTTTAAGTACATGTTATATTAGTAGATTTAATTTAATATAAATGGTTTTAATTTTAATTAGTTTTAGATTAATTAAAATGATAAATGAGTTAATTATGTATATTCATCATGTTAGTTTTCGTCAATCTAATTATATATGATACTCGTCAGTATTATTAGATTTATCTATTGTCTATACTTAAATAGATTTATATTTAATCAATAATAAAATTGGAAAAATAAGTTAATTGAGTACCGAAAGGGCGTGGTTAAAAATTATATTTTTAATTCGTAACAGAAACTCCGAACTCAAATTTTTGATCGTAGACCGATTTTTTCTTAGCTAATTTAGGATTCTAATTAGCCTTTTAATTAACTAGTGGCGACTCTTTCAAAAATCCACATTTTCAAAACGTAAATCGCTAAGTTAGATTTAGATCTGACACTTTGTTCAATTAATTAATTGAATTGGTTACATTCATAGCTCATTGTTCTTTGTTTTTCTTGCTTTGCAAGTTTTTTGAACTGTTTGCTGTATAAAATTAGAGCATGTGATTTTCTTCTGTGTCGATTTCCTTTTAAAATAAGACAATAAATATTTAATGAAATTAACGATTTATCAATAAGCGAAACTTAAATTAAAAACCGTAAATATAGATATACTAACTGTTGGTCTATAGTAATTAGTATGTATTAAGTTTTTGGCAAAAAAAAATATATGTATAAAGTTGTAGTAGTTCTGGTATACACCTCATTCATAGACAATTTATTTATAATGAAAGTAGAAAATAAAAACTAGGGTTATTTGTCTTATACACAAGTAGTAGAATCATAAAAGATGTGTGTGGTGTGAATCAAAGTTGAGATGAAGTGGTTACATTTCGGTCCAATTCACGCTGTCTGGCCCTATCCATCTTCCTTTTACGCCATTCCTCCAATGCTACACATCCATGCATTATGTCAGTTGAGGTTGAGATTGAGGTGTGTATGAATAATATCTATCATCTATCTAATATATATATATATATATTATATAACCAACAACAACCTTTCAAGCTGGTAGCATCATTGAGGGCACGGAAATCCTTTAACCTTTTTGAAAGATCAACTGCAGCAGTTTGCTTCACACCTTTCTGCTGGACCGACTCCGCCTCACTCTTTGTTTCTTGCTCAATCTCTCTTACCTAAACACCAACTTTACAATCACACTTCACACACATCTTAATACATAAATAACATTTAACTCTTTCTTTTTGATATATTTACATTGCTTTCGCAAGTTCGGACCGGGAGCGTTAAGGTTAAAGTCCTCCCCAAGGCGGTGTCTCCGGCCGGTTTCGACCTCGGGTCGTCCACGGGGAAAACATTTAACCTTTCTTTCTACACAAATAAAGTGCCCAATCGTACTATACTAGGTAATGAAGACATACCAGATTTTCTCTCAAACTACCAATCCACATTTTACAAATCTAATCTAACAGCAATATATATAGATTAAAAAAAAAGGTGCATACCCTTTTAATTAGCTCCAGAGGTTTCATAGCAACACGGGCATCTTCACACTCTTTTGCATATCTTAGCAGTGCTGCAGAGTGAGTGAATGAGTGAGTGAGTACTTGAAAGAGATTAGTATTTAACACAGAGGAGCATATTGACTTGCTGTAACTTTTTCTAGTCTAGTCTAGTCTAGTAATAAAAGTTTGGATTAAAAGTAGACAAATATCACAAGGTTTGTCTATATGAATTCGTTCAACATCTTCTCTTATTTTACTTCCAATTAAGTGGAAGAGAGTTACTAAGAAAAACAAGAGCAACTGGCCTAGATGAGTCAAATCCACAACAGGATACAATAAGCATGAAGGAAAGCCATAATTAAGTTAAGACTTTTAACTCATCAAACAGAAGATAATTTACATAAAAGGTTGATACCTCTTCTAAACTAGAAAAATTAAATGACAGGTGCTTACAATGACTTAGAGTCGGTGCATATAGAGACAAACCATTTAAAGGCAAAAGCCATCAAGTTCACATCATCCACATAAGTTAACCTCTCAATATAGGTAGTGAAAAGTATATGCATTTTTCTTCGTTAACATGCCCTAGGAAAGTACATGAGAAGGCTTGTCATTCCTCCATTACATGTATCCAACAAAAGAACGCTGTGTCAAGTTCACTAATATACTTGCCAAATTGATTCAAACATTTGACAGAACAGAACTTCCATGCAAGTGAATTTCTCATTGCTGAGGAGCAAAAGTCATTTCTTTAAGTGTCACAAAGAATGCCAGATTTTGTCCAAAGACAATGCTGTGATCCAATAGGCGGTAAGAATCTGCCGTACTGAAACTAGTAGTTGGTCAAATATGTTCTTACTTGGAAGATAAACTGTGTTGCCATACGGTGTTCAATTAAAACTGAATTTCCATCTACATGAAGAATTCTGTTGATATAAACATTTCCAAAAGTATGCACTTGAATTTCCTTAGGAATGTGCTTCTTTCATTCTCTTTGTAATCACTATAAAGAAGGAAGCTGTTCAACGTAGTTTATTTAATTTAACATAAATTTGAGACTGGATATGCAAATCAATTCGAAGAGGAGGGCACTATTCTAGACAGATCAGAATTCATGCTCTCCTCCGAGGAAAGGAGTAACTCTTGACCTAACTTGGAAAGAGCAACAGAAAATTACAATACCAGGCGAGAAAAGGTTGTTATTCCCATGCAACAAATACTCCATATCAATTGCTTAGAAAAACTCTTACAGTTCATATGATCTTCTTGGCCGTCTTACTAATCTGTAAGATGGCCTAGCGGTTCAGGGATTCGTCCTTAACCAGAGGTGTCGGGATCGACCCTCGAAATGGAAAAATCTCCAAATCAGCACTGTGTCCTTACAGTACAGACACTCGTATGGACTGAACCAGTATGAATGGGGATTACTCTAGATCCTAAACACCCGCGAAGAAAAAAAAACCAGTCTTTACATTTCTTCTTAGGATCATTTTTGTCTTGCAATTTGTGGGTGTTAAATATCACCAAAAAAAGATCCAATCTGTAAAATTCTAACTAGATATCTCTATCTCTTCAAGTAGGATTCAACTCGTCGATCAGATAGCAGCTGAATAGCACAGCATCTAGCCCCACAGAATGAAGCTAAGATTAAATCGAATAGAGAAATCAATTGCAAAGTAGGTTTCAAATTGAACAAATTTCACTGGTTCTAGTTAAAAACTTACTATAAGGCGAGGAGTATATCCGAGAAAAATCCACGAATACTATAAGGTGCCAATTGTTAATTGTTAAATGTAAAATTATATACATCTCTAACTTTACTAGATAGATACCGCAGGCAGCAAAAAGATTCAAAAGTATTTTATCGAGTGATTTCGTCAAAATTATATACATCTCTCCTGAGGCGAAGAAAAGGATGGATATTAGTATGTACATACCTGCATCAGATGGAGATCCATAGAGAGATGATCGCGAGGAAGAAGAAGAAGAGAAGAAGCCGTGAAGCAAGAAGAGAGCAGCGGCCAGATTAAAAAAGCAGACCGCCAATGTAGCAAATCTCAATGAGAACCGCATCCTACCAGTACCCGCACGCCCACCGCCCAGCTCAATCAGAATCTGTCTGAGTCCTGATTATCCTCTTCCACTTCAAGTCAAACCACCAAGCTTTCTTTATCCCGATTTTACTAACATTTTCATTCTTATTTGTTATTTCTGAAAAAAAAAATTATATATATATATATATATATATATATATATATATATATATATATATATATATATATATATAGGGGATTTAAACCAAATTGATACCTGGGTTAACAACCCAAAACGAATCGGTACCTCCACTAAATTTTGTGACAAATTAGTACCCGAGTTAATCTGGGTGTTGCACCGTTATAATTTCTGGTTAAAACTAACGGAATCCCATTTTTGGCGCAAAAAAAGACCAAAATACCCTTATTGCAGAATATCTACGTAATAGCAACTCAAAACTTTGGAACTCAATATCTTACTCATTTCTTTATCTTTTTGGACGCATTTTTTTTGAAACCGCATATCTTTTCGAGATCTATGCAACCCAAATAGCCGTAAAGTGATTTGCTCAGTTTTTTTTTCTTTCAATAAACACCGTTTTCCATATTAGTTCATTCTTTTTTGTATCAAACTCTACCGCATTCTAACACTTATTACACTTGATCACCCACTTTTTTAACTAATTGAATTCCAATACTATAATCAAACAATTGCTCTTGGATTCCAACACTTCTGTTTAAGAACCAAATTGATGTTATACCTTTCATCCAAAAGAAAACAAAAAATGAAAGTCTATCGAATTAATTATTATGCAATCTATAACTTACTGAAAAAATTTTTATGTCTCCAATAAACTATACTGGTTTGTCTCTAAATCAATAAACGTCACTGTAAGAGAACATATGGATCTTAGCATGATAAATTATTAAATTTTTTTATATATATTTTGTGGACATGCTGAAAAATTGACCAGTTCTGCAGGTTTTCGATTTTAAAAATTTGACATGGTCCAGCATAAAATTGCAAATGGAAGCAGTTCCTGGCAATAACTCGAAAGAAAATTTACTGGTTGTCTCTAGCCACATTATGGTAAAAATTCATTGTGTGGTTCTGTTAATGCCAGTTCATCTTATCTCACATTATGGTCATCCATCAGGAGACTGAGAGTATCAATTTCCACATGTAGGTTAAATGAGAAAATAAACTATTTCTTCTTGGTGTCCATTCTAAAAGTTCTTCAAATACCCTTAACAGTACTTTTCCTATTGTTCTATTTTAAGTATGAAACATCTTAATCTATCTAAGATCCATATGTTCTTTTGTAGTGACGTTTATTGATTTAGAGACACACCAGTATAGTTTATTGGAGACATCAAGAAAAATTCCAGTAAGTTATGGATTGCATACCAATTAATTCGACAGACTTTCATTTTTGGTTTTCTTTTGGATGAAAGGTATAATATCAATTTGGTTCTTAAACAAAAGTGTTGGACTCCAAGAGCAACGCTTTGATTGTAGTATTAAAATCCAATTAGTAAAAAAAGTGGATGATCAAGGGTGATAAGTGTTAGAATGCGGGGGAGTTTGATACAAAAAAGAATGAATTAACATGAAAACGATGTTTTTTGAAAAAAAAAAAAAAACTGGGAAAATCACTTTACTGCTATTTGGGTTGCATAAATCTCGGAAAGTTATGCGGTTTAAAAAAAAAAATCGTCCATAAAGATGAAGAAATGAGTGAGATATTGGGTTCCAAAGTTTTGAGTTGCAATTATGTAGCTATTCTGCATTAAGGGTATTTTGGTCTTTTCATGCGCGAAAAACAGGATTCCGTTAGTTTTAACCAGAAATTCTAACGGTGCAACACCCAGGTTAACTCGGTACCAATTTGTCACAAAATTTAGTGGATGTACCAATTCGTTTTGGACTGTCAACCCAGGTACCAATTTGGTTAAAATCCCTTTTATTTTTTAACGATGAAAAATTTAGTCCGCAAAAAATATTTGCTGACAATTATGCTTGGTCAGCCAAGAAGTTTTAACGACAAATACACTTTGGTCGGAAAATATTATTTAAGGACGAGAAATTTGTGGTCGGCAATAATATTTAAATGACAATATGAAAGTTGTCGTCAATGATATTACGTCGATCATATAATGTTGTCAGGAACAATATTTTACCAACAAATTTATTTTGGTCAGCAAAGATATTTCGTCGACTGTAAACACCTAATTTTGGTCCGCGCGTAGAACGTTCAAAATGTCATATGTGACGCGTTAAAAATGAAGTATTTAAATTTTGAAGGTCGCGAAGTTTCTAAAGATAGGACTGACTTAAAATAAGATAGTGTATATGCATTATTTACTTTAAAATATTCAGAAAATATATTATGTGTATTTATGATAAAATACATAAATATATATGTGTATTTTCGGAATATTGATGGTGCATATTTTTAAGATTTTATTTTTCTAGTTTGGGGGTCCTAGTTTAGCTATAAATAAGCTCATTTTCTTAGCATGTGGCATCGTAATTGGTAGCCCGTCAATGTTAAGGAAATTACCTAAGTTAATTAGGTAATTGTCACATTAGGTTAATTGGGCCAGAACCCATCCCTAATTGACATGGGAGGCCCAAAATTGGGCCTCCCCCTTAATTAGCATGGTTCGGCCGAATCATGTACCACATTGGTTGGAGTGGACTTTTGTCCACTCCACCAATGCTATATATAGTAGGGCTGGGCATGGTTCGGTTTTTGGCCGAATCGGTTCAGAACCGAATTTTAGGTTCAGTTGGTTTTCTGTACCATGTAAGAACCGAACCGGATTTTAGGTCCTAGAACTGAACCATAGCAGAACCGGTTCTAAACCGGATCGAATCGGTTTTGAACCTTTTTTTATTTTTTAATTACTAAAATTCAAAATACACACCCAAATTGATAATTCATAAGAAATCCACAAATTTGAAAAATACAAACTATAAAGACAATTGATCGCTTCAGAATAGAGAGTATCAAAGTATAAATTACAAACAATCTAATAATATAAAAAAGTCAAAATATTTAAAACATAGATCTCGAGACATTAAACGAAGTCAAGAGGCGTAACTCAAACTTCAAAAGTGCAGCAAATCTCTGGTTGGAAAAAATACAAACTATCTGTTTTTTAAGTGAGTTAATCTATCATCTCTTTTAAAATATAGAACTATTTTTAAGTTAAGTTTCGAGTTCCAAACTGAACTCAATTGATTATAGAATTATCTAGGCTAACATAATATATAATAAGTATATATAAGTAAACAAACATGTTATGACCACCTATATATACAATATGAACCAAACTCAAATAGTGAATGATCTATCCTATGGGTGTAAACAAGTCTAGCTACTCGTGAGTTGCTCGAGATCGGCTCGGTCGATATTCAAATTCGACTCGCTAAATTTCGAGTCAAGTTGAGATTTTTCTGATACCGAGTCGAGTTCGAGTTCACTGGTACTTAACTCGAGAGGCTCGCAAGCCTAATTGAGCTTTTTTGTTTTGCCTATTCGAGTCGATTTCGAATTTGAATTTTTCGAGCTTTACGTAATAATATTATATATGTATATATTGAGTCCAAGAAGATTTCGAACTCGAGTTTGAGCCAAAAACATAATCGAGTCGAGTTCAAGCTCGAGCTAAGGTGCACCATTTATAATTTAATTGAATTTTTTAACCTTATCGAGCCGAGTCGAGCCGAACTCGAACACGTTAAGTATGACACCGAGTCGAGCTTGAAAAATTAAGGCTCGGTCGAGTTAGAGTAAACTGAGTCGAGTTTTCCAGATACTCGGTTCGTTTATAGCCCTTTGTTCTACCCAAAAAAAGGATGCAATGGTATATTACTATCTAACAATTTAGGCTTTATTTAACAAAAGTGGTTCTGAAAAACCGGTTCAGAACCGGTTCAGAACCTGTTTTGAACCAGTCTAAAACCGCTCCATATATTCCTTATCAGAACCGAACCATTTAAGAACCGGTTCAGTCAGAACCGGTTCGTATTGGTTCGGTTCCGGTTTGGTTCTGGTTCGGTTCGCCCGAACCGGTTTTTATGCCCAGCCCTAATATATAGGGGGTCTCCTAAGTGGTTTAACACATCAATCAAATTAATAAGTCCATCCATTGAGGAACTTGAAAGAAACCCTCTCACCCTTAGTTGAGATTTTCAGTGCACATCAGTCTGAGGTTCTATCCCCGTTGAAGAATCGATCAGAGGATTTGCTGTGGAGCTTATACCGCGTAAGACTTCTTCTCACGAAGAACTTGTACGGGTTCCGACCGGAGGATCAGAACTCCCTCCACAACGTTCTTGGGCAGGAAAGCTATTGAGGTATGTGTACATTATTCCGCTGCGTAATTAGATACTTACTAGTACACGTTTAGCATTTCGTAGTATTACGTCACCGTAATCCAACAGTGGTAGCGGAGCTTGTGTTAGGAGTTCTTGAAATTTTGATAAACTGATGTTCTTGAAAATTTTATAAAAACCGAAATTTTTATGATGAACACCATGAGTAATCCGAAATTTTTAAACAAATTTCATATGTTTGATCCTTAAAAACTTAGAATTTTCGGAATTTACATGTTTTTATAGATCAAAACCGAAAATTCTTGTTTAAATTTAAGTTTGATGTTCATGATCTTCAAGAACACGATGAGTTTTATCAAGAACACTTTTTGGATTCATGATCATAGTAGTGTTTGATCTTAAAATTTGACAATTTTTCCAATTTTTGTGTTATGGCCGAAACCCTAGGTGAATTATTAGGTAAAAATTTTAATTTCTTAGGGTGCAAGAAAGAAAAATTCGGTCGGCCTAGGTTAGATATATATGTTACCATATTTTAATTTTATTAAAAGGAGACAATATATCTATAGATTGGAAAGATAAGGAAAGATTCACATTATATAGTAAAATATATAAACTATTAATATATTTAGCTAAAAGATAGGGATAAAGATATATTGATAGAATTTGGTTACTTAAAAAGATCAAGAAGATATATTGTCTATATATTTTATCCCTAAATATATATTTGACAATAATTATATATATATATATATATATATATATATATATATATATATTTTGTAAACACCTAATTTTGGTACGCGCGACACGTATATAACACGTTCAAAAATGTTATGTGTAACGCGTTTAAAAATGGAAATATTTAAATATGGAAGGTCACGGGGTTGCTAAAAATAAACTTAGTTTAAATTTGGATAGTGTAGATGCATTTAATATATTGTAATATTTAGAAAATATATGATATATATTTATGGCAATATGCAATAAATATATATTCATAATTTTCGGAATTAATTAGTGTATATTAGGGAAAATATTGTTTTCTTAATTTTAGGTGTTAATCTAGCTATAAAAGGACCTCCTGTCAATGTAAAAACACACAGAAATTACACCACATCAATAATATTACATCAGATTTCGGAACCCGTGCATATTTGTCCTCTAGTGAATTTTTTTTTCTCTCTTCATGCTGCCCTTCCCGCTGGTGGCCGGACCACCACCGTCCGCCCCGGTCCAGCCACTGCGACAACCACCTCCGGCCGGAGGCCACGCCGCCCAGCTCCGGACCACCACTGACCAGACTGGCCATCGCGCCGCCGACCTCTCTCTCCCTCCCTGTTTCTCTCTCTCCCTGTTTCTCTCTCTTTGGCCACTCCGCCCTGGTCGCCGGCGCCGTCCCATTCGCCCGCCACGCTCTGTTCGCCACAGCTCGACCTCGCCTGCATTTGCTGCTCTGATCCGACCCGTCGTCCGCCCCAGCCATCGACCGGAGCTCCGCCTACTGCGTCACCTCTCCCCGCCGGAGCTGCTGTTCGCTGCAATCCCCACACCGGTGCTGTCCTGTGACCCGGCCCTGTTCCGCCCTGCCGCCCGCCGTCCCGTTCCTCCGTCCCGTTCCTCCGTCCCGGTCCCGACCACCGCCCGCATCGTCGCTGCGCCGCCTGTCTCAGTCATGGCCATCGTCCGCTCCCCTGCCGCAGGTTGTCTTCTTCCCCGCTGTTAGTTTTTTTTTATTAATTATTTTTTCCTGTTTTGTTTTTTAGTTTATTTAATTATTTTTGTTTTATTTTCTGTTATCTATTATTATTATTATTATTTTATTTTATTTATTTATTTATTTATTTTTGCCAAAGTATTATTATTAATTGTACCATGTTAATTGGATAGTTTAGATGTAGACCCAATTGGATGACATGTTCTATTGTATGTATATGTGTATGATATGTAATTATTAAATTGTATCATGATTTTGAGTATGTTTGATTTTATTTAGATTTTATCTCAATTATGAATTTTAGATGCTTAATAGGTTTTTTGTAGGCTCAAATTTGTCATTAATAATAGTTCGCATAAAAATAGTTTAGTTTTTTTTATAACGTTAGATTAATTTGACGTAACGAATGTTTAAATTTTAAAAGTGGCAATTAAGTGAATTGAGTACCGAAAGGGCGTAATTAAATATCTATATTTTTAATTCATAATAGAATCCTCGAACTTGAATTTCTGATCGAATACCGATTTTATACATAGGTGTTTAATTCGTTATTCGCTTGGGTGATTTAGGATTCTAGTTAGCCTAATAATTAACTAGTGGCGACTCTTTTCAAACTCCATCATTTTAAAACGTAAATCGTCGTAGGTCAGATTTTAGGTCTGACATATATATATATATATTTGGCTGAAAATTACATATATATATATATATATATATATATATATATATATATATATATTTATATTGTTAATTGATTTACATCTTAAAGATAGAATCTTGACAATATTTATATATATTAATAATATATAAGTGCCGAATTTTATATATATATTAGCAATATTGGAAATTATTTTACATAATTAATGTTTCTTGTGGGCTAAGTTAAGTTTTTAGTGGACTTTAAAACTCTATTTAGCCCAAAAGAAATGTTTTGGCCGAACCCTATGGGTTTATCGGACCGGTCCAATTTGCAAAACAGGAACGGGTTAAACCAATCCGGGTTTTCTTAATCGGGTCGACCTAGTTGAGTCGGGTCGGACCAAAGTAACTAAGTGAATCTAAACCGAACCACAATCTTATTTTATTGAACCGTTTCGGACCAAACCGGATTTTTAAAAATCGGACCGACTCAGTCTGGATTTTAAATTGGACCGAACCAAATTTTAAATATTTCGAAAATTTTAAATGTTCAATAAAATAGGATATCAAATTTTAAATCCAAAATGTTTTCGAACTTTAAAAGTTAACCTAAACAGTGCTCTTAGGGTTTACGTTTTAACACGTTTTCGGATAAAACCCTAATACCTGGTTACGATTATGGGGATGGATCTCGGATATGCATGTTTTTGGGACTGGATTAAATTAGTGGGCTGAATTGCAATTGTTTACTTTCTGCAACATATATTAGAACTGTCGTCTTGACTTAGTCAAACTAGCTGGATAATAAATTGCGAGCATTGAGCTCTGGGATTTAAATATATGGTATGCGCAATAGGATAGATAGCTATCCTGATTGAAATTTCCTAGAATCCATGTCTAGAAATTTCGCATGATTGATTGTAAGCATGAATTACAAGTCAGCCCCTAATATTTTCAAAACGTTTTTAAACTTGAAAATACCAGTCGCCAATTATGCATGATGTACGCGGAAGTTGCATGTTTTGACACGTATGCTAGAATGTTCATGAATGAAAGCATGTTGTAATTTACTTTTATGTAGAATTATGTATGCTAAGGAAAATTAGACGCATGACGTGTAAGCATGTTGTTTTGGTTCGTTTGATGTTTATGGCGTGATTGAGCATTATGCATGCGTAAATTATCGGATAATTTTACAGAATCAAAAAGGGCCATGGAAAATCCAAGATCGGGTATGATTATTTGAAAATTCCCGTTCCGGTAATTTGCAAAATAATAACCGTTTTCAAAAGACTGATTTATCGGATTGAAGACGACAATGGTGTAAACTCTTTCACAACACCCCCTTCCCTCGGTTTACTGGCGGTCGGTTTGGTTTAGTGACTGAAGGATCACAATTCGTCGTATTCCATCTTAATAGATAATCCGATGTTTGCAATTCTGTCAAAATGTTATTGTCTCCCTAACTTATCATGATTATAATTGTAATAGTTCTAATGGCTGGGTCGGTACGCTTTTATAAACCATGCAATATGGATGGTATAGATTACGAAGCATGGAGTGAGATGGTAAGAGAACGTCTTATAGCATGTGATACACACGGCTGTATCATGACTATAAAAGAGAAAATGTTGGTACCGCCAGACCACAACCTAGTTCCCAGAATAGAGAACATAGGCTTGGGAGATAAGAAAGCTTGCAAGGTGATATTGGCATCCTTGGATAAAGAGGTTGCAGAGGACTTCACGCTCAATTATTCTGCTGTTCAGCTTTGGGCTGCCCTTAAACTCCGTTTTGGTAGTGGAAAGGCAGTCGAAGCAAGAAAAGTAATAATAGAGTATGATGACCTACTTTCAAACAACACCAGAGTAAAACATGTATAACCGTCCCTATAAACTGGGGATGATTGTCACCAACTTGTTCTTATCCAAAACATACTTAAACTTGCATACACAACACTCAAACACACACTACTCTAAACTGATATTCACACTATGCCTCCATTGTGCATGCATCGTGCATTTAGTGTGTTTGCACCATGCTTCACCTGTGCTTTAATTGACCTTCACCCGTGCTTTACTTACCTTCACCCGTGCTTCACCCATGCTTTGCACGTCCAATGCACAACTCCATTGCAAAATGCATCACCTGAGCTTCCACACCAACTTTCTCTTTATGTTCCTAACATGTTCTACATGTGAAATTTGATATTCAACTAATAGAGCAAATTGCAGTTTCTAGCTTTGCTATTATATATATATACATATAATTTATTTTCGTGGGAAATTTTCTCTATTTGAATTTACATAACATTTTACTTTTTTGTCTCCTGAAAAACGATTATGGGAAAAGGTTTACGTGATAATAAAGGAGGAAGAGAGACATGTTAGATTGTCATTCTGAAATAGTAATACTGCTATTAATATTCTCTTGGTACTTATCTTTATCTTTGTTATTATTATGCTATTTAATTGTTCTTCTGCTCGTTGATCACCTTTATCTTCGTTGTTATCATGTTGTTTATTGTTCTTGTGATCGTTGATCTTTTAATATCATTTACTTCTTGTTTAGAGTTTAGATTCTCATGAATTATAACGACCATGAGTGCACCGGAAGATTATAACCATTCTTCTAATGTTCATATTTACACGCGTAATTGATAAATTATGGCTAATCATTTGCAATCATTTTGCCTTATATATATTTGTTTAATAACAAATTAATTGATTTAAATGACCATTGTGCGTGCAACGCACGTGCCGACCACTAATATATATAAAATTCGGCACACATATATAAATATATATTTTATTTATTGTCAATATTTTAAATAGAGAAACAATTATTAACAATATATTTTCTCAATATTTTAGGTAACTAAAATCTGTCAATAATATATTTAACCTATTTAAATATTTAGATATATTGATAGTTATATATATTTCTATATATTAATGTGAATCTATCATAATGTTCCCAATTATAGATATATTGTTACCTAGAATAAAAATTAAAATATGGTAAACAATATTATTAAAAATTCGGCCGAAATTCTTACTTGGTGCCTAAGAAATAAAAAAATTACCTTGTAAAACACTTAGGGTTTCGGCCAAAGACACAAATTTGGGAACAAGTGGTCAAATTTTAAGATCAAATTTTAATAAGATCTACAATCCAATGTTTGATTTTGATAAATATCTTATTTTTCTTGAAGATCATGAACATCAAATTTCCTAAGAACATCATGAAAATTTCGGACCATCTTTAACTTAAAAATTCGAAAATTTTAAATTTCCTTTTAAAAATTCCGGTCCAAAGTTTAAATTTTCAAGAACACCAATTTATCAAAATCATGAACTCCTAACACAGGCTCTGATACCACTGTTAGATTACGGGGAGTAATCTCTATGGAAACTAAAATCATGGTACATGCTAGTAATCGAAATTACGCAGCGGAAGATTCGTACATACCTCTACAGTTGTCCGTAGTCCCAAGATCTTTGTATGAGAGAGTTCACGATTCCCGGTCGGCACCCGTAGGGGTTCTTGTGAAGGAAGCCCTACGTGGTATATTTTTCACAGCAAAGCCTCTGATCGATTCTTGGCGAGGGACATATCTCTGGAGTGTTTGCTCGAAAGCAAATTGGCACACCCTTGGTGATTGCTAGGTTCAGCCGAAGTATGGTGTTCTTGGGGGAAGGGTTTTCTCTCAAAACACCACTTAAAGGGAATTGTGATTAGCCCTAATAAAACTCATAACTTCCCATATATATAGGAGGAGTAAAGTGGACAAAAGTCCACTTTACCCCCACCCATAATTCGGCCGGCCATGTATAGTATAGAGAGGCCCAAAATTGGGCCTCTCATGTCAATTGAGATTTGAGTCCGGCCCAATGTCTTAAAGTGACATGTAAATTAACTTAGGTAACATATACATATAATGAGCTTCCATGGTGCTTACATCTCTAACATAATAATCAAATTGACAAAAACAAAAATTACAAAATTATTTGTCCACTTAATCTATGAGTTACATTTACTTAAGTGACATCACTTATGTGCCTATGTGAACATGCTAAAATTCATCATAAGCTCCTTATTCAGTCTTGAAGGGAGTTACAATTTTTTAGTATGTCAACTAACAAAATTAATTAGTGGAAAAAAAATAACAAAATTAATTAATTAATAATCCACTAAAAAACTAATGTTTCATTTTTTACTATTATATTAATGGTTAATAACCTATGAAATGTCTGAAGTTTGGTCAATGTTAACGGAAGAGGTCTGAAGTTTAAAATGTTAATATGAGAGGTCTAAAGTTTCAACTTTGTGAATTTTTTGTTTTCCGTCCAAATTTTCTGTCAAATTTAACAGAACCATGTGAAATGTCTGATTTACCCTTTGCAATATTTTAAATAAATTAAAAGTTTAATTAATGGAACATGAAATGACGAAAATACCCCTTTCACTAAATAAAACGTAACCCAACTCCGGCGACCACCACCACGGCCGGCCACCACCCAACTCCGACGACCACCACCGCGGCCCCGATTGGGCCCAAATTGGAGCCACCGGCCTCAATAGGACCCAAAATCAGGGCCACAGAGCTCCGATCGGAGCTCGGTGGCTCTGGTCGGGGCCATAGAGCTCCAGATCGGAGCCACCGAGCTCCAGATCGGAGCCACCAAGCTCCAGATCGGACCATCGAGCTCCGATGGGAGCTTTGTGGCTCCGATTTGGGACCAATCGGGGCGATTTGGGCCCAATCGGGGTCGCGGTTGTAGTCGCCGGAGTTAGGTGGTGGTTGCCGGAGTCGGGTGGTGGTTGCCGGAGTTGGAATGGTGGTCGCCGGAGCCGGGGCGGATGTCGGAGTCGTGGTGGCTTTAAGGGCATTTTTGTCTTTTCGTTCAAACATGTGAGGGGCACACTCTGATAGAAGGACATTTGTAAACACCTAATTTTGGTACGCGCGACACGTATATAACACGTTCAAAAATGTTATGTGTAACGCGTTTAAAAAAGGAAGTATTTAAATATGGAAGGTCACGGGGTTGCTAGAAATAGGCTTAGTTTAAATTAGGACAGTAGATATGCATTAAATACTATGTAATATTCAGAAAATATATATTATATATTTATGGTAATATTCATAAATATATATATATATATATATATATATATATATATATATATATATATAATTTTCGGAATTTTAGATTGAGGCAAATATTGCTTTCCTAATTTTTAGGGCCTAGACTAGCTATAAAAGGACCTCTTGTCAATGTAAAAACACACAGAAAATTAATTCAGCAATAATAATACTTTTCTAGTAACCTGTGCATTTTTGTCCTGTAGTGTAAAAGTTTTTTTTTCTTTATTTTTTTTCTTCTTTTTTTTTCTTTCCCGTTTTTTTCTTCTTCCGCCGGTGGCAGTCTGGTTTTTTTTTTTCGGTGACCGCACCCGCCACCCGATTCTGACCTCCAGCCGCCTGATTGGCCAGCCCACCACCATCCACCCCAGGTGAGCCGTGTGTAGTTCTTTTTTTATTTTTATTTTTTATTTTTTATTATTTATTTATTATATTTTTCTGTCATTATTTTTTATTATTATATTTAATTAGGTAATTTAGATGTAATTGGTTAAATTTAGTTGTGTGAATTATGTATGTATATGTTAGGTTATGTTTCGATTTAAGCATATTAGATAATTTTAGTATTTTAGATTTCATTCTAAATAAGAGTTGTAGATAATAATTTATTTTTAGACTTAGATAATATTTTGCACATGATAGAAATTTAATTAAATTTTGGCATCGTTAGATTAATTTGTGTCATGTGTTCAAATAGTGAAATTGGCAAATTTGTGAATTGAGTACCGAAAGGGCGTGATTAATTCCATGAGTTTTAATTCGTAATAGAACCCCCGAACTCGAATTTCTGATCGTAGACCGGTTTTATACCTAGGTGTTTAATTCGTTATTCGCTTAGGTGATTTAGGGATTCTAGCTAGCCTTATAATTAACTAGTGGCGACTCTTTCAAAATGCACGTTTTTCAAAACGTAAATCGCCTTAGGTCAGATTTTGGGTCCGACAATTTGGCGACTCTGCTGGGGATGATTTAGAGGGTTCGGGCTCAGTATGTTCACTTTTTGCCATGTTGGAATTTTGTAATTTTTATTTTTATTCCACAGATCTAACTTGTTTTTATTTTGTGATTTCAGGTGTGGAGTTAAGTTTTTATTATGACTAACTATTTTTCTTTGTTGTGTATGTATTATTTAAATTTGCACACACCCACTTTAGTGTAATCTCCAAAACGCCTAAAACCCAGGGCGACTACGAACCCCGAAGGTTTAGTACGGTACGACCGGAGCGGCTGGGCCGCCGGTACGACTCGGAAAAACTCTACTCGCTTGTGAAGGTCTTATGATCCCTATGATGGGGTGAGGAAACCACCTTGTCGGAAACCTGTCAGTGGAACCTACCTTGTAGAGCAAAGCCACACATTTTTTACCCCCCCTAACATGACCTGTTTTTTTGTTGTAAATGTTATCATTACTGTTTGTATAACTTTTATTTCTCATGCATTCGTCTCATTGCATTTTTTTATAAAGAACAAAAAAAAAACAAATTTTTTTTTCAGCTAAGTAGTTAGTCATTTAGAAATTTTCTTTCCGAACATGCATTTTGTATGCATTGTTTTTTTGAAAAAAAAAAACCTCTTACCTGAATTTTTTTTTTTATTTCAAACTTGCGTTTCATACGTATTATTTTTTTCTTAAAAAAACTCTTCAGGTAAGTTGTGATTTTGGTTAGCGCGTCGCGCATGTAAAAAAACATTTTTGGAAATTTTAATTCCCCTTTAGCTATTAGAGCTTCTAATTTCGAACGTGCATTCCATATGCATCATTTCAAAAACTTTTTACCTAAATTGTTTTATTTTAAATAATGCATCCAGTATGCATTAATTTAAAGAACTTTTTAGATAAACCGTAAGCTCTCTTAGTTTTAGGGCTCTTTATTTAAAAAACATTTTACCTGATTTTTTAATAGATGTGCATCTCATATGCATTATTTTCGAAAAAGCATTTCAGGTAAATTGTAATTTTTCTTAGTTGTAGAACTTTCATTTTTAAGTTTGTGTCTTGTATTTATTTTTGTGCATCTCATATGCATTTTTTTTTAAAAAAATTTCACTTGTTTTTTTTTCAATTTTGAGCAACTAGGATGCATTGAATTTTTCCTCGTTAAAAAAAACACCAACAAAAAAAACTTTTCAGATAACTTGTAAATTTTCTTAACTGTAGAAATTTCATTTCAAGTATGCATCTCATGTACATCTCATAGGCATTGTTTTAGGAAAAAAGATTCTTTTTTTGATAGATTGTAAATCTTCTCTTAGTTGTTGAGCATTGCACTTGCATTTGTTTTTATAAAAAAATTTACCTGGATTTTTCATTTTGTACATACATTCCATATGTGTCATTCAGGTAAACCGGTTGTAAGTTGTAAGTTTCTTATCAGTAAAACTTTAACTTTCGAGCATGCATGAGCATTTAAAAAAATCAAAGTGTCATTCGTTTTTATCCAAGGTGTATTGCACTTTTTCGGCTAGATCGTATCAACCTTCGCGTGAGTTAGCGTTTTAAAAAAGAGATCTGATTCTATTTTTTGAGGAAATAATGTGTGGTTGAGTGTGACCATTAGAGTTTAAACAAAGGACAATAAAATCTTTTTGAAATTTTTTTTGTTTTGAGCATCTGTCCTGCGTTCGAGCCAGATAGTGCACTCAGCGAACTCCATGCTAGTGCAAAACACCTTAGATCATAAATTTTGATTCTTTCTGAAATGTAATCAAAATTACGAAATGAATGACATTAGAAGTTTTCCGAAAAATCATGCATGACTTCTTTTATTATTTATACTAACTTACATGTTTGGTCTTTTCAGGTACCCTTGGTTAGGTATCCCGCACATACAAGTTGTGTCGGCCAAAAGGGGCAACATAAAAAGAACGTGCAGTCATCCAGTAGCACGAAGAACAAATTGCGCACTCGGGATATCCAAAACTCAGGTACGATGAATTGTACTTGATTATTCCTTGAGATTTGAGTGTCCCTACTCTTTTTGCAGATCAGACGAACACTTCGACGAGGTCGCATCCACGTGAAATGTGACTGCTTCAAAGAACTTCCATGCTAAAATTTCACCTACCATGTGTGGAATTCATACGCGTCCCCGAACCAAGCCGTACATCTGTTTTACGGCGATGTCTAAACCAGTCGGCGGTAACCAAGGGGCATCTCCCGTTGAGATAGGACATGTCCGAATATGGAAAATATCAAGAGATCATCGAGTGTCCCCAGAAGACTCAATGTGCCGATCAATGATCGTTTGAGATGTCAAGCAAATGAAGCATTATTGTTTGTGCCTTCCGTCAGAGGTTCATGGGCATTTACTTTCCGGCAGGTGTTCATATACAAGTTGTGATTTCTAGATGGAGTAGGAAAATCAGGACATGCAACAGATTCATTCACATATGGAGCAAATTTCCATTAAAGATGTCAGGCACCCAGGTAAGAGAAGTCGTGATCAATTTTCTCCCCGAAATTTGATTTTTTTTTCCTTACTCATTGTGCAGCTCGAATAATCATCAAAATAAAAGTCTTTGAAGAGCACATCTCGTGCACGACCTTTTGCTCGCCAACCATTCTTGTGTCAGTTGCCGAATTTATCTCGCGCAATATCTGTGCCCCAATGCGGACTACTCCACGTCATCCATGTGTGTTCATTGGCCAGGCCACTCATCCTGCATGCGACGAGCCTAACCCGGTAGGTGCTAGCCATGGGGCATCCCCAGGCGAGATTGAGCAATAACCGGGGCACTTGAGAAGCCGAGATTAGAAATCACTGTCTACGTCATCAATTGGTTGTAAGGTCCATCCAGGGCGTCGACACGATCGACATATTTTGACTCAATCAAGTGAGTCCTTCTCTAGAAGATGTTTTGAATTAGAAATTTCAGATTTGCCACTAGGGGCATGTACATAATTGTTGTTGATTATTTTAGTTAAATTTTCGTTTAAAAAAAACAAAAAAAAGCAAGCAAAAAAAAAAAACAAAAAAGCAAAAAAAAAAAAAAAAATCATTAGGGTCACAGCCGCCCTTTAATTGGCTACAGAAAAAATAAAGAGAGTATCCATGCAAATTTTGTGAGAGCAGTGATGAAATAAAAGGGTCACAGTTGTCCCTAAATCAACTACAAATAAAAAGGGTCTCAGTCGTCCCTAAAACGACTACAAAGAAAGGGTCACAGCCACCCTTCAAACGGCTACAGATAAAAGAGTGACCCCACGAACCCTATGAGGGTAGGAGAATAAAAAAGGTCACAGCCACCTTTAAAAACTGGCTACACAAAAAGAGCGATCTCGCGAACCCGGTGAGGGCGGGAAAAATAAAAGAAAGGGTCACAGTCGTCCCTCTAAACGGCTACAATCAAATGAACGCTCTCGGAGCATCAACGGCGGGTATTAAGTGAAAGGGCCACAACCACCCTCAAAATGGTTACATATAGAGAGTTTTTCTCGGATCAGAGACAATGAATGAAGGGCCACAGCCACCCTCCAAATGGCTACAATCAAAAGAGCTCCCGCAACATTGAAGACGGTGAGAAAAGGGTCATAGCCACCCTCCGAATGGCTACAAATACTCCCGCGTCGAGGCGGAAAATAATGTCTGGGTCACAACCACCGTTTAATCGGCTACCAAATAAAGAGTGCTTCCGCTAGGTTGAAAACCCGAAAGGGCAGCCTAGGCAAAATCAGGAAATGAGAGGCATGGTTGCAAGTTCAGAAATTGCAATCATGGCAAAAGGAGAGAAAATAAAAAACCGAGGGGCACGGTCGAAAATCTCTCAATCGGCCGTGGCAAAAGGAGAGGAAAAAGAGAAATTCTCAACAAAAAAAAAGAGAAAAAAGAAAAAAGAGAAAAGATCCCGCTAGGTTGTCGCACAATGCACAATTTAGGCAAAAATTAGGGACAAACTCTCATGCGCAAACAGCGTCTTCCAAAGTCAAATTCACGAGACGGTTACAATCTGCTCTCGCAGGTCGCATTCCAAGGATGAGTAGGACTGTTACAGTCTGTTCCTACAAGTCACAACCGACAATGAAGATCTGAAGTTTTCCAACTTTCTGAGAGTCACCCCCGACGAACGAAGCCTTAGTATTCAGCCTTCGCAGGTCACGCCACTAGAGGCACTTCTCCAACGGACGCCACTAGAGGCTCTTCTCCGACATACGCCGCTAGAGGCATCGCCAAAGGTTCTCTGGTACGGTCTGACATAGAGGTCTTCCGCCACCAGAGATATCACCAGAGGTTTTCCCGGTACGGTCTGACGTAGAGGTCTTCCGTTACCACACGCCGCTAGAGGCATCGCCAAAGGGTCTCCGGTACGGTCTGACGTAGAGGTCTTCCGCCACCAGAGATATCACCAGAGGTTTTCCCGGTACGGTCTGACGTAGAGGTCTTCCGTTACCACTCGCCACTAGAGGCATCGCCAAAGGTTCTCCGGTACGGTCTGACGTAGAGGTCTTTCGCCACCAGAGATATCACCAGAGGTTTTCCGGTACGGTCTGACGTAGAGGTTTTTCCGTTACCACTCGCCACTAGAGGCGTCACCAGAGGTTGTTGGTACTGTCTGACGTAGAGGTCTTCTGTTACCAATCATCACCAAAGGTTTTACTTTACTGCACGCCACTGGAGGCTTTACTTTTCCGCATGCCACTGGAGGCTTTACTTTTTCGCACGCCACTGGAGGCTTTACTTTCTGCACTACCAATGGAGGCACCGCCAACAGGGGCACCGCCGACGGAGGTTCTATTTTCCGCACTACCAATGGAGGCACCGCCAACAGGGGCACCGCCGACGGAGGTTCTATTTTCCGCACTACCAATGGAGGCACCGCCGACGGAGGTTCTATTTTCTGCACTACCAATGGAGGCACCGCCAACAGGGGCATCGCCGACGGAGGTTCTACTTTCCGCACGCCAACGGAGGCACCGCCAACAGGGGCACCGCCGACCGAGGCTTTACTTTTCTGGGATACCAATGGAGGCACTTTCAACAGGGGTACCGCTGACAGAAGTTTAACTTTTTCGCATCGTTAATAAAGCCAAAGGCCACCTTGGAGACTTGAAGACCCGGAAGAAGATATACTTCATAGCCAAAATTAGTGTTTACTCGTCTTTGGACAAACCCCCTCGAATGCATTCTACGGGAGTCCGTCCAAAGAGGGGCAAGCTGTAAACACCTAATTTTGGTACGCGCGACACGTATATAACACGTTCAAAAATGTTATGTGTAACGCGTTTAAAAAAGGAAGTATTTAAATATGGAAGGTCACGGGGTTGCTAGAAATAGGCTTAGTTTAAATTAGGACAGTAGATATGCATTAAATACTATGTAATATTCAGAAAATATATATTATATATTTATGGTAATATTCATAAATATATATATATATATATATATATATATATATAATTTTCGGAATTTTAGGTGTATATTGAGGCAAATATTGCTTTCCTAATTTTTAGGGCCTAGACTAGCTTTAAAAGGACCCATTGTCAATGTAAAAACACACAGAAAATTAATTCAGCAATAATAATACTTTTCTAGTAACCTGTGCATTTTTGTCCTGTAGTGTAAAAAAAAAAATTTCTTTTCTTTCCCGTTTTTTTCTTCTTCCGCCGGTGGCAGTCTGTTTTTTTTTTTTTTTGACCGCACCCGCCACTCGATTCTGACCTCCAGCCGCCTGATTGGCCAGCCCACCACCATCCACCCCAGGTGAGCCGTGTGTAGTTCTTTTTTTATTTTAATTTTTATTATTTTTTTATTATATTTTTCTGTCATTATTTTTTATTATTATATTTAATTATGTAATTTAGATGTAATTGGTTAACTTTAGTTGTGTGAATTATGTATGTATATGTTAGGTTATGTTTCGATTTAAGCATGTTAGATAATTTTAGTATTTTAGATTTCATTCTAAATAAGAGTTGTAGATAATAATTTATTTTTAGACTTAGATAATATTTTGCACATGATAGAAATTTAATTAGATCTTGGCATCGTTAGATTAATTTGTGACATGTGTTCAAATAGTGAAATTGGCAAATTTGTGAATTGAGTACTGTTAGGTTCCAAAGTCTCGGGTCAACGGGCGGTCGACCTATGCCTTGTCCCTCACTGGAGATGTTGCGGGTTTGGTGCTCTCGGGTTGTGTTGTCCTAGCTTGTGTCCTTCCGTCCTTAGCTTCTCTTCTCGCCCTGCAAGAGGGGCAATACCAGGCACAGAGGGGGGGGGGGTGGTGCCTGATGAACCCTCTCCGATGCCTAAGTCAGTACGGTTTTAGAGAGATAAAGCTAGAGAGATGTCAGAGCAAAATTATCCAACTTGCCAAGATGTTCAAATGAATAGTGGAGGTGTTGTATTTATAGGCAACGATGTCATTAAGGTGGCTTAATGACATCGTTAACCTTTAAACACAATTAATTATCCTTTAAACACGTAATTAAGACCTTAGGGTACGGAGAAGGTTGGCGGAAATAAACCGAGTATGGGAGTCCAAGAATGGTGCCGGGGCCCTTGGGGGGAAGGAAAATCCGACCCCCAAGGGTAGGGGTTGGGTGAGGCCACCCAACCCCTCCTAGGGGAGATAGGGTTGGCCAACCTTATCTCCCCTAGGGGAGATCGGGTTGGCTGACCCGATCTCCCCTAGGGGAGGTCGGGTGTGGCCACCCGACCTCACCTAGGTGAGTCTAACTTGGCCGGACGAGCGCTTCGGCCTCGTCCGGACCGTTGGTATTTTCGCGAAGTGTTCGGGTTGAAGTTTCGATTTACAATCATTAACGGGGTAATCAAAATGAAACGAATCGGGAGTCAACGGGTTCAAATTGGGCGTATATCCATCACATGCCCCCGAGTCAACCAATGGCCTAACCCTTGATTGACTCTATTTTAGGATGGTATGACACGCGCAATTTGAAACCGGGATTTTACCTTCTTGTCTGAATGCTTACTTACCCATGGATGTGTGCCTCTGACTCTGCCCCCTGCCTTATAAGATAGAGGAGTTGTAAATGTCAGAATAGCACGGACACGTGTCCAAGCACGCGTCCGTCTGAGGTGGAAATAATAAATCTATCCTTGCTACGGACGTATATTCGAAAAATACATGCCCGCATAGGGATGTAATACGAATACAGCTAAGCGATTCATACTTCAATTTCATGCCGGGATTTGTCTAAGTGGAGAAAGATTTAATTTTGGTCTAAAATTTTTCTAAGTATGGGATGCTCAAAAATAAACCTATGGGACGTTAACTTGAGTGGAGATATGCCCAACCATAGTCTAAGGGAGGTAAAGATGATAGTTTTCCTTTAACCCTTAGATCTCATCTAATTTTAAATGAAGGGTTGTGATTATGTCACTTTAGAAAACCCTACACCTTTTCAAATATATAGGAGAGTTAAGAAAATACCTCACTTAGCCACCATTGTCATATTTTTCCTTTTTCCTCACACTTGGAGACCAAGGGAGGCATTCTTGCACACCAAGGGAGGGGGGCCGGCCAAAATTCCGGTGGAGAACCAGAAATTCCGGCCAGCATCTCGGGTGAGGAGAGGCCACCGGCGCGGGGCGAAGACAGCAGCTGCTGATCGGGACGGCGGCCTGCTTTGCGGCGGCGCGGAGAGCAGCTGAGGCGGAGACGGCGGTTCGCGACGGCAAGGGTTCCTGCGACTCCGGCGGACAGCCACGGCGGCGAGGAAGACGAGGCCAGGCGTAAGTCGACTCCGGCGACGTCGAAATCAGCTTTCCGGCGAGGGGCTGGTTCCGGCCAACTTCAAAATTCGATTTCCGGACCTGTTTTTCAAATCGGGTCGGGTTTCCTAAGGTCCACTCTTTTCCTTCTCGTTACCGCGTAAAATGTTGATTTTTGAATTGCCGATATTCGATTGCCGATGCTTGATTGGATATGTGATTGTCGTGGATAACCGTAGCTAGTCGTGGATTTGGGGAAAAAATTTTGGTCGGTCGTCCGGAGATGGTTTTTTGCCTGATTAGACTATTCCCGTTTTGAATTTGATGTCAAGGCGCCATTTGTGTGTTGATCTTCGTTGGAGGGCGTAATTGTAATTTTGCCCGGGGACTGACTTTTGGTTCGGACGAAATTGTCCGATTTGGTTGTCGTAGTGTCTTTGGCTCATGTTCGTTACCTTGGTTGGGTGTTTTCGACTCTTTGGTTGTTGTCGTTGGTCGGGTACCGGGATACTCCCGGTTCTTCGGAAATTTTCTTGTTTTGACGTCTGTCATGCCGTGGCAGGTACTGTATTCCTGGTGGTGTCCCCGCACGCAGACTCTGCAAAGGCGTTACATCCTTCGAAGGATGAGTAAATCCTTCTTTCTCTTCTATTTGTCGCATTACTTCCTTTCCTGTCATTAGCTTAGTGTCGCAATCTGAGCCGGGGTGTTAGTCGAAACTTGACTCGAACTTTGGGATTTCCTGCTACCTTTGACTTAGGTCTCGCTGCTTTGTCGGAGAACCACCTGACTAGGTCTGATTATAACGAGCACGTTACTTTAGGTGATATCTGCCCCTTAGATGAGCCTCTATATCCCTTCCTCCCCTCCTTGGGGAATACCCGCCAGTCGGTGACTGAGCCTCCCAGGGGGAAGGTCGTTGTTTACCCTTCCCAGATTCGATTTGGATTGCGGCTGCCTTATTGCGATGATCTTGTAGAATTGAGTAAGTTCTTTAGGATTTCTCCTGTGAACCTTGCTCCTAGTGCCATCCGTGTCTGGGTGGGCTTCCGGGTGTTATGCCACTGGTACTCCTGGAAGTACTCGCTGGTTTTGTTCCGCTGCTTCTATCGATTCCAATATCAGAGGAAGGTAGGCTTTGCGAGTTTTGTAACTCGCCATCCATCCCTCAAAGACCCCCGATTTGCTGACTTCGGGTTGAGCGGGGTCGAGTGGAATACCTCTCTTCGCTTCGTGGCCCGGTGTGATAACTCGGCGAGCCACTGGGCCAAACATTATTTCTTCATTACGGATCGATATGTCACTTGGTCGGTCTTGAATGAGGATCGGTCAGACGGCTGGCCTGCCTTCGGGGAGTTCTCTTCTGCGGATTTAGAGACTATGAAGGCCATCTATGAGAGCAACAGGACCCAATCATACTGCCCCGTATCCCTAGTGACTGAGACAGATCTTTATGAGGCAGGGATCAGTTTGACTCCTGACTCCGAGGGTTCGCTATGTTACTTAGTCTTCTCATTTGCATTTACTTTCTGCTTTTCTCTTGTAGGTTGGTTTCACGGGAAAACATATAATGTGCAGGCGGCACCGGTCGATCTGAGCAAGAGGAAGGCTCCATCTGGCTCCACCCTGAAGAAGTCCCCTATGCTTGGGAAAGCTGTTGGGGCCTCTGGTATACTTCCTTCCCTTTGCCTCTTTATGGTATACTTGTGTTTTTCTTACCTTGTTTTTCTTGTATTGCTAGGGCACTCTCCTCTGGTGACCGAGAGGGTTGTCTCCGTAGGCAAAGGCTCTGGACCTTCTAAGTCCAAGTCGCGGAGGTCTGACTCTGAGGCCGGGGCCTCGGCTGTCAAGAGGAAGAAAGCTGCGGATCCTCCTCCGTCTGTCGTTCGTCCCCCGACCCTGTCTCGCGACAAAGAGATGGTGGTCGAAGAGGCGCCTTCCCGAGCTGACAAAGGGAAGCGACCTGTTGGTGATGGTGGAGTGGTCACTGGTTCTCCATCTCCTGCCCCCCAGCCGAGGGCACGGCCGTCAGGTTCGATCTCCTTCCTATCACTGATTCTTCTATGTTTGTATGTTTCTTTATGTTGTTTTGCTTGTATAGGTGGGCCTCCGGCTTTGAGTCGGAAGGATTTCACGCGCCTTACCGACGAGGATATCGTTGGGTCTGAGTGGACTCCTTTTGCTGGGTTGAAGGAGTTCCACCTTGATAGCGGGTCTTCCTTGCGCACTCCTGAAGTTGGTATCCGTGTGCTTCGCGGTGCCATCCCTCCTGGTGACCGTGCTGCTCAGCCTAAGTCTCTTGGGGAGACCCGGCGTTTCGTTCAGGGTGTACTGTCCCGCTATGTGCCCGTGAGTGGTGTCTTGCTTTCTCCTTTTTACTTTCATGTTGTTGCTTTTCCAGCTACTCATCTGTTGTTAAATTGCCAGGGTATGTCTGACATGGTGAACCTGTCATCCCTTGTGCTCGAGCTATCCGACGAGAAGAAGGCGCTTGAGGACAGTCAGACATCCCTCAAGGCGGAGCTTGCCAGTGCCACTGAGAAGGCGCGGCTGTCCGATCTGAAGATTGAGGAGCTCAGGGACCAAGTGTCATTACTTGAGACTACCGTAGGTAGCTTACGCCGGGAGGCTGAGGTCGCATCTTCGCTCCACTCTGAGGAGTTGCGGAAATTAGAGGCAAGGTGCCGGGCAGAGGAGAGGACTGTCGCAGTGTCTGAGTACAAGGCTTCCTCTGCCTTTACTGCTGACTACAGTGTGCGGCTTACTCAGGAGATGAACCAGTTTGGTGAGTATCTCATTGATCATATTTTTCGCATTGATCCTGATTTTCCGGTTGGCGATCTTGGTGATTTTGGACCGTACGCGACTGGTTACATGGTTGTCCTTAGGGGTCAGGCTGCTGTTGCAGACGAGCCTGCCCCTACACAGGTGGATGCTACGCCTGTGGATATTGACACTTCAGACTCTTCCTCCTCTTCCTCCATTTCTGCTGGTGGTTCGGCCTCAGGGGGTCAGGGTGACTCCCCAGAGGGCTCTGGTTGATGTATTGACATCTTACTATCTTTGTATATACGACCATACTCCTTCTCCCCTTTGATGGGTTGAGTATCTTTTGGTTTTGCTGTGGGATTTCGTGTTGCTTTCCTTTTCCGTACTGTGTTGTTGGCAGTGTGGTTCACTTGCCTTTTGATGGGTACTTCGTATGCTTTTGTATGTGCTCTTTTGATTATGGACTCTTCTCTTGGTGTGTTTCCTTTACTTATCCTTCTTTTGTGTTTTCCTTCATGCCATACTTGCTATCTTATCAAGAAGAAACATTATGTGTTCTTCATAGCACTTTACTTTTAAATTACTTTCTCATGGGATCCTTCTTAGTATGGTGTAATGATCTCTTCTGATACCCTTTGAATGGTATGTATGGTGTTGCTAGACCAAAGATACGCTCTTGGTGGGCGTTGAATACTGTTCACGAGATACGCTCCCGGAGGGCACCAGTAGTTAGACCAAAGATACGCTCTTGGTGGGCGTCGAAACTGTTCGCGAGATACGCTCCCGGAGGGCACCAGTAGTTAGACCAAAGATACGCTCTTGGTGGGCGTTGAAACTGTTCACGAGATACGCTCCTGGAGGGCGTCGAAACTGTTCACGAGATACGCTCCCGGAGGGCACCAGTAGTTAGACCAAAGATACGCTCTAGGTGGGCGTTGAAACTGTTCACGAGATACGCTCCCGGAGGGCGTCGAAACTGTTCACGAGATACGCTCCCGGAGGGCACCAGTAGTTAGACCAAAGATACGCTCTAGGTGGGCGTCGAAGCTGGTAGTTTGAAATCTACCTCAAGATACGCTCTTGGGGGCGTCGAATCTGGTAGTGTTTTTTCTACCTCAAGATACGCTCTTGTGGGCGTCGAATCTGGTAGGTTGCAAATCTACCTCAAGATACGCTCCTGGGGGCGTCGAAGGTCGTAGTTTTAGAAACTACTCTCAAGATACGCTCTTGGGGGCGTCGAAATTCGTAGTTTTTGGAAACCACTCTCAAGATACGCTCTTGGTGCGTCGAAGGTCGTAGTATGAATACTACTCTCAAGATACGCTCTTGGTGCGTCGAAGGTCGTAGTATGAATACTACTCTCAAGATACGCTCTTGGGGGCGTCGAAGGTCGTAGTATAAAAACTACTCTCAAGATACGCTCTTGGGGGCGTCGAAGGTCGCAGTATAAAAACTACTCTCAAGATACGCTCTTGGGGGCGTCGAATCTGTTCGCGGGATAGGCTCCCGGAGAGCACAGGGTTCGTAGTTTTTGGAACTACTCTCAAGATACGCTCTTGGTGGCGTTGAAGGTGTTGTTGACTTGACGTCATATCTGTGTAAGGATAACTCAATGATTATATCATCTCCTTCTTTTAAAAAATACTTTTGAGTAACTTCTACTTCATTAGGAGTGTTCAAGGCTTTATGTACACATGGGATGCCTTGGGTGGATCAAGGCACCCTTTGGAAGAAATCAAAGATAGTTGTAGAGTTGGAGTAACTTCGTGAGTTCTCCTTCTCAAAAGTTGTTTTTGGAAAACTTAGAAAGCTTAAACATGCATAAAGTGCTGAATATGAAACTAAGGATATGGGGTGGTCAGTTTGTCTGTTGCCACGTACTCCTTTAGGCCTCCATTGTAAATCATTTACTCCACTTCTAGCTTTAGCACCATGCAGTTGTTGGTTTGATGCCCCCAGGTCCCATGGTACTCACACCATCCTTGTGCATCTCTTTCTAGGAAGGCCTTGCCCTCTTCTCTGCATGTGGGTAGCTCTTCCTTGAGGTACTTCTGAAAAAGGCCTTGCAGTGTATCAGTCTCTCCTTCTTTCTCCGGGACTTCCTCCGGCTGCTCCATCTCCTTTGCAAATGCCTTGTCTAGCTTTTCTTTGAGCTCCCTCATCGTGCTTGTCATGACCATCTCATAAAGGCCTCCATATGCTTCAAATGAGTTTGGATGCATGTTTCTAGTGAAGGCTCTGACGGCTTTGTCCATGTTGGCACCATAATTGGAGAACCTTTCGAAGTAGCTTGACATTGGCTCCCTCGGCATTTTCTTGATGTCATCAATGTTTCGGAAGCCTCTTATGATGGAGTCCCTTGTTCTTTTCCCTTGTGCGCTTTCTGGTTGCCAAGGTATGTTTGTTACCTTTACAGCCTTGCTCATGTGTCTCTTCTTAGCCATTCTCTGAAAAAATTGTCTGCTCAGGCGGAGTGCAACTCCGTTCTTCATCTTTGTTTCCCTTTGTTTCCTCCTTATCTTCTTGTTGGCTTGGTTGGTCCCTACCATGACCATTGCCACTGTGTCTGTCCTGTGTGATCCACGTCTCATGGAGTTCACGTAGTACTGCCTTGCAGTGCGTTGGTCGCCCAAGACTTCTCCAACTCCATTCTCAGTGATGTACTTCAATTTCTGGTGTACGGTAGATGGCACGATTTCATATGGATTTATGGTTGTTCTTCCTAGGATCCCGTTGTAGGCTCCCAAGCTTTCAACCACCAAGAAGTTAATGTTCACCTTCAGCTGTGTCCATCCTTGGCCCATGGTCACTGGCAGGGTTATCATTCCCAGGGGGTAACTTGTTGCTCCTGAGAAGCCAACCAGAGGGAAGTTGACTGGTTTGATGTCTGCCTTTGTTTTCCCTATTTCCTCTAGGACCCTTAGGCTTAGGAGGTCTGCCGAGCTGCCCCCATCTACCAGTATTCTTTTTACATCAAAATTATCAATGTCTATCGTGATGACTAACGCATCGTCATGTGGGAAGACAATGTGGCTCTTGTCCTTCTCCGAGAATTCAATCTTCATCTCCTCTCCTTCTCGTGGTCTTTTCCTCCACCTTGGCACTGAACTCAGTTTGGATGCGTAAACCTCCCTTGCGTTAGCAGTTGGGCCACCTGATGCCACTCCTCCGTGTATCATGTTTATGGTTCCCCTCTTGTTGGGTGGAGGATTGTAGTCTACCTTGCTTTTGCCTTTGTCCCTGTATGATGGCCCTAACTGTATGCTGTTGCCCCCATGATCCACAAACTGCTTTAGTTCTCCCCTTTGGATGACATTGTTGATGCTTAGCTTTAGGCTGAAGCATTCGTTCGTGTCATGCCCGTATGCTTCATGGTTATCACACCATCTATCCTTGTGTGTCCCCACCATTGGGGCTCTCCACCTTGCAGGGGGTGACCAGAGTTTCTGATTTCGCATCTCTTTTAGGACAGTTGCTGGGGTGGCGTTCAATGGGATGAACTTGATGACGTTGATTTCCCTAGCTTTCAGTGGTTCGCCCATTTGATTTCTTTGCTGGGGCGGACGCCATTCCTGCTGCCTTGTGTGTTGAGGTGCCTGAGGTGGCTTTCCTCTGCTCGGCTTTGCATTGTCTTCCTTAGCTGCTTGAATCTTGGCTTTCTTACTTGCTCTGTGCCTCTCCAGGTCTATATGAGTTTTTACTCTCCCTGCTAGCTCCTCTAAGGTGCTTGCTGGTTTCTTGGCCATCTTTTCTGCCAGCGTGGACCCGAAGCGGCCTAGGTTTCTAATGAAGGCTCGTATTATCTCACCCTCAGTGATGTCGCCCTGGATGTCTGCTATGTTTTGGTTAAACCTAGTGTAGTAATTGGCCAAAGACTCATCATTTTCTTGCTTCACGTCATCGATGGAGCCTGTTCCTTTGAGGAGCTTCCTTTCTCCTAGATATCTCTGAAGGAATTTCGCCTTTAACTGCTCCCATGAGTGGATGCTCTCTGAAGGTAGGCTAAAGAACCAATGTGAGGCCACCCCTGATAGGGTGTTTGGAAATAGGAGTGCCTTGTATCTTTCATCAGTAGTTCTCCCAAATAGGGAGGCTTCATGCTGTTGAATATGCTCCATAGGGTCTCCCTTGCCATTGTACTTTGCAATCTGGATTGTATGCAGGGAGTCCGGCACCTTGTTCATCTCCAATTCCCTCGTGAAGGGATGGTTCGTTTTATCACTTAGACTATGTAAGCCATGTTTCTTTGACTCATTCGTTTTTCTTGTTATCATTGCCTCTATCTCTTCTGGAGTGATCAACGCCGGGATCCCTTGTCCGTGTTGGTACGGACTGTAGGTGTATCCTTGGTGTCCCTGCTGGGGTTCTTCATAGAACTCTTGCCTCCTTGGAGGTCTTGCTTGTCTGTCCGCCCCCAACGGGGTGTAAGCCCTGGCGTTCTGTTGTTGCCTAGGAGGCACGAATTGCTGCCTTCCCTCTGGGGGTGGGTCTTGGTAATTTCTTCTTTGCTCTTCTCGCTGCCCTGCTCGAGGGTGCGAGTGATGTTCTTCCGTTGGGATTTGCCCCTCTTCTTGAGCTTCTTCTCTTTCCCGTTGGTGTTCTCTTTCCTGTCTATTCCTTAGGGTCTCTCTGTAAGCTAGTAGTTCGTCCAAGGCGCTCATCAGCCCTGGAGTCACTGTATGTGCCCCCTGTGTGTATACCGGCCTTGTGTATGTTGTGTGGGCGTGGTTGTCATTCCTTTGGGTCGGCATCCCATATGGATATCCTTGGGGTTGCGCCTCATAGTAATATCCCTCAGGGGGTGCCGTGTGTTGGGATGGCACTCCCTGTTGCTCCCTCTCTCTCTGTGGCCTCCTTGCCAAAGGGGTTGAGGCTGTGGAGGACTCAGCCCCAGCTGGGCGTGAGGGTCCTCCTTCCTGGTTGTTGTGCTGGGGAGCCTGTGGGGTTACTTGAGGCTCCGGGTGCACAGGCAGTTTCCCTGGGTCAGGCTGCCTTGCTGGAGGTATAGGCTGTCTCCCTCGCCTATTGCCCCCAGGTGGGCGGTGGTGCCTAGACGCCCTGCTGTTCGTCATTGCTCGCGTTATTGCCAGGCTTTCTGTCCGAAGCCCACAGACGGCGCCAAGTGTTAGGTTCCAAAGTCTCGGGTCAACGGGCGGTCGACCTAAGCCTTGTCCCTCACTGGAGATGTTGCGGGTTTGGTGCTCTCGGGTTGTGTTGTCCTAGCTTGTGTCCTTCCGTCCTTAGCTTCTCTTCTCCTCTCGCCCTGCAAGAGGGGCAATACCAGGCACAGAGGGGGGTGGTGCCTGATGAACCCTCTCTGATGCCTAAGTCAGTACGAGTTTAGAGAGATAAAGCTAGAGAGATGTCAGAGCAAAATTATCCAACTTGCCAAGATGTTCAAATGAATAGTGGAGGTGTTGTATTTATAGGCAACGATGTCATTAAGGTGGCTTAATGACATCGTTAACCTTTAAACACAATTAATTATCCTTTAAACACGTAATTAAGACTTAGGGTACGGAGAAGGTTGGCGGAAATAAACCGAGTATGGGAGTCCAAGAATGGTGCCGGGGCCCTTGGGGGGAAGGAAAATCCGACCCCCAAGGGTAGGGGTTGGGTGAGGCCACCCAACCCCTCCTAGGGGAGATAGGGTTGGCCCACCCGACCTCACCTAGGTGAGTCTAACTTGGCCGGACGAGCGCTTCGGCCTCGTCCGGACCGTTGGTATTTTCGCGAAGTGTTCGGGTTGAAGTTTCGATTTACAATCATTAACGGGGTAACCAAAATGAAACGAATCGGGAGTCAACGGGTTCAAATTGGGCGTATATCCATCAAGTACCGAAAGGGCGTGATTAATTCCATGAGTTTTAATTCGTAATAGAACCCCCGAACTCGAATTTCTGATCGTAGACTAGTTTTATACCTAGGTGTTTAATTCGTTATTCGCTTAGGTGATTTAGAGATTCTAGTTTGCCTTATAATTAACTAGTGGCGACTCTTTCAAAATGCACGTTTTTCAAAACGTAAATCGCCTTAGGTCAGATTTTGGGTCCGACAACATTTTTGGAATTTAATTTTATTTCTGGTCACATGCCAAGCACATGACCAACTTCCGTCAGTTTTAACGGAAATAATTAACGGAGACCTCTTATATCAACGAAGTTGAAACCTCAGACATCTCATATTAACATTTAAAACTTCAGACCTCTCCGGTTAACATGGGTCAAACTTCATACCTTTCATAGGTTATTAACCCTTATATTAATACTAAAATAATATTTAGATTTGGATAAATATATATACATATTTAATATAAAATAATAATATACTATAGTTTGAATTTATTTGTTTGTTTAACTATTTTGTATAACTCTCATTCACTTTATTATTATATTTTTTTTCCCGAAACTCTTATTTACTTTCAATTTCTCTTTCATTTAAATGTTAGTCACTTTCCATCCTCACGATAGGAAGTTGAAATTGCACCATAAAAAAATTATTTAACAAATTACATTGAAATACGGGAAATATATAATATATATTTTTGGTTAAAATCTCTATAATGATGACAAATAATCAATTTTAAAAATTTATACAAATCTGTTGATCTACATTATCCATGATTTACACTTACCTATGTGAGATCACTTTTGTGCATATCTGGACATGGTAAAATTCATCATAAGCTCCTTATTCAATCTTAATGGCAGTTACAATTTTTTAGTATATTACATAACAATGTTAATTAATCATCTGTTAAAAAGCTAAACAAAAATAACATGCACTTATGCTTCATTATTTTTCTAACGTCTTAATATTAAAATAATATTAGAAGTTGTAGGTAGTATAAGAAAAATTCAATACAAAACTCAACAAAATATGGCAATACTTACTAAATATATATGAAATCAAACTATATTCTTTTAATATCATCGACACTCTTCAATATATTGACTAATATTATATTAGTAGAAGTCGTTTAAAGAAAATATCAAACCCCGCGCAATACGCGGGACAAATATCTAGTAGGATATATGGAAAGAAACTTTGGTGCTGCTGTAGAGAGAGTTTTCCTAAATCCTAAGTTTTTACCCTACGTTAATTTTTTTCACAATTTAAACAACTAATTTTAGAGTGATTTAAATTTAATTAATGAAGATATATATATTGCTTAAGTGGTGACCTACGAATCTTCCGCAGCCAAACTGTAGAGATAAAAAATTTAAATGGAAATTTTTAATTAATTGTTTCTTTATTTTTTGTAGAGAATAAAATATGATATAAAAATATTTATTAATTTGAATTCTATCTATATATTGTATCTAAATTTATAGAACTCCAATTAAATTAGGAAACTCTGATTGTGCAAAACGCGTACTTTTAGCCAGAGAAGCCATCAACAGTCGATTTAATAGATTATTATACATTATAGATATAAATATGCAACATAAAAATTTATTACGGATAACTACATAAATATAATATAAAATTTATATATTTCAATTTTTCTAAAGTAATATAATTAATAGTTAAAATAGATAAAGTTTTTAATATTATATCTATAAAAAGGATACACATCTCCTACTCCACTCTTCCTGTCCTAAATTGTGTCCGTTAAGAAGTGTAATTATTTTTGTGATTTTGTTTTTTTTTTTAAAACTTTGTTGAAATCTTATGGATCCACGGATTTCTACAACAATAATTACACTTCTTATCCTACAAATAGGGCTGAAAGTAAAATCCGGCGAGACCGAAAAACCGAAAAAAAACCGAACCGGACCGGTCAGAAAAAACCGGACCGTATATAGACCGTTTGTTATGTGGTCGGATTTTTTTGGTATCATTCGGTTTTTCGGTTCGGTCCTCATGTCTTAAAAACCGTGGAGACCGAACTAGACCGAAGTTATTCAATGATATAATATAATATGATATATATTATATATCATATTAAGATAACTTAAAATTTTTCTTAAGGAAATCAAATATCTTCTCTTTTTATTAATTTTGGAACTTTTAGCATATTCTATAAGTATTAGTTGTATGAAATTTTGTATAGTATTTTACATAATTTTTGTTTAGTATTCTAAAATTGGAGAAATTTTAAATATTGATTATTACGTTCGGATTTTCGGTTAAAATCGAAAACCGAACCGAAAAAACCATACTAAACATGGGCGGATTATTTTTTTCCATATGGATTTTTGGTCGGATTTTTTTATTAAAAAAATCCGGACCGAATAAATCGGACTCCGACCGAAATAGCTAAAAAACCGGTCTGACCGAACCGGTTTCACCCCTACCTACAAAAATAATTCTTATCCTACAAATCCAATTTAACGATTTTAGTTCTATTTTCTTAGCGATGCGGGTTTAGCATCTATCTAATATAATATAATGATAATAACTGAGAAAAATCTGATATGCTCCGTAGCCGTCTATTATCCCTGGACCTGTTCTCCGTCTTTCGTCTCCCCCGTCCGAAGAGAGTTTTCTGCTCCTGTTCCTAGTTCTACCATCTGGACTGATTTGGTTTTTATCATGCTCGAGTGAGTTGGGATGGGGTCTGAGCTGAATCAATTTCCATAACAGCAGAGGCACGAACGATTCCTTCAACAGCAAAGACACAAATCGGTTCTCTCTCTTCCTTATTTTTCCAATATTGAACTGGCGTGAATTGGGTTTTCGCGGTCACCACTATTGTTGTAGGGCTGATTGTTATGTGCTACGTCAGATATGAGGTGGTTTCAGCATTGAAGTAGTCTGTCTTGTGGCTTTAGGTTATGGGTCGTTTTGGCTTCAGATCTACTGTTCAGTCAGCTGAATATGATTTGAGCTCAACCATGGTTTCTTTAACTTTGCACTGGAAATTGGTTCCGCTCCGAAATTCTTGAAATTAGATCGTGTCGTTCTGACCATTTGGATCATATCCGAGATATATTACGATTAGGCTAACCAGTACTGACTATTTCTTTATGTAGATCGTAATTAATCAGCTCCCACTATAATGTTACAATGCTTTGATTTGGCAGATAATTTTTTTTTTTTGGAGGTTGGTATGGTAGTGTTCTAATTTTGCTGATTATACATAAAAGACGACATGTGGGTTTTCAAAAGAGTGTTCAACTAGTAACACATACTGAAGCTGATTAGGTTAGAAAGTAACTCGTGTAACACAGAGATTTCTATCGAGAGGTCTTGGTTGTGCTACTTCTATTTTGCCCAATTCATAATTGGAAAATACTATGCAGAGGACATTGTGTGATTGCGGTACAACTGAGTGATCTTCTCTTTTATCCAAAAATTGAGTTATATGTTAGCTTTTCATTGGTTTACTAAGTCAAGAGTGTATATATATACACCAAAAAATTCATTCATTTACTTAATCACACCAATGATAAGAATCTATCATTTATCAGGTAACCAGATCCCTGTTGATGACCAGAGTCTGTTTGATTCTTCAACTTGCTATATTTGTTCATTGCTGAGATCATCTCTCTCTCTCAGAGAACGGAGATGGTTTCTTCATCGGATTTCAGTGGCAAGTATCCCTTTTCCAGCAGGAAAAGGATGAGAGGCATGACCTGCGGAGCAAGACATGTAGATTCAAGAGAGAGGGTCACTTCCGGTGATTTTGGTTCACCCATGCACTGCATGGTTGATGCTTGCTCCAGCATTGATGAGTATGACGGGACTTTTATCCTTCCTTGTATTTGTAGAGTTATTTTAGCTACTTAATAGCGACATTATTATAAGCTTTATTGGTATTTGAGGGGAATCCTTAGGTTAATGGAAGCGATGTGGAGTAGGAGAAATAGAACTATTGTTAAAAAGAACACTTAATTTACCTTAGAGACGTATTTTTTTCAGTGAATTAATATTATTCTTTCTGTTGCTGACAGCGCCAGGTGTGCTAATAGTGGCTGCGTTACCTCAGACGGCTGCAGTTATGGGGAAGTGATAGGCCCAGCTTCTGCAACTGATGCTAGCTGCCAGTTAAATGGCAACGATGATGATATCGCAGAACCCTCTATCAGTGGTGGCTCCTCATACCAAGATAAAAATTACCCAGGCTATGCACAGGTTGCTTTTGTGAGTGGTTGGATGTACACGAATGAGCAGGGGCAAATGTGCGGTCCTTACCTCCAACAACAGTTGTATGAGGGAATAAGCTCTGGTTTCTTGCCTGATGAACTCCCTGTGTATCCAGTGCTTAATGGGTCTCTAATAAACCCTGTTCCATTGAATTACTTTAAACAGTTCCCTGAACATGTTGCAACAGGCTTTGTGTACTTGTCTTCAAGTACGTTAAGCTCAACTGTATCGTCACATGCTTTTATGTTCCCCACTAGTGGCTCAGAAGCGCCTACTGGTCCAATTCCTAGTTCACAGGTCTCAGCAAACTGCAATGGCTATAACAACCCTGTCCATGCAAGCGGTTGCATGACCCTACTGTCTTCCCTGGTACTTAAATAATATTCTTATTGATTTATAGTAGGACAAACCACATTCATCAAGTGCATATGTCGAGTGATTGATAACTTTTATATTTCTTTCTGCAGGACAGAGGTGAATCGTGTTGGTTTTTTGATGATGGCCATGGGACGAGGCAAGGGCCACATTCTCTCATGGAGATATATTCCTGGCATTGCTATGGATATCTGCGGGACTCTGTAACGGTTTGTTCTTGATTCTACCACTTAATTTTTCTAGTGTTGTCTCAACTTATTTGATCTTACAGTCATTTTGTCTTAGGGCAAGATATACTACTAGTGTTGACTCCTCATGGGACTATAGTTCTGTTGCGAACTCTTGAGGTTGCTATTTTAGTTGCCATAGTTGATTATGATTTGCTTTCTATCCTCAATTTGTAAAAAAAATCTATTTTCATGCTTGATTCAAATTCACTTTAGATATAAAGTAGATCTGTTGGTGAGAAGGTACTGAAGTTGTATCTGATTCAGAAGAATTCATGAGTTCCTAACATGTGTTTGCCATAAGTGGTCACAAGTTCTTTGATGAGACAGAACTATCTCGTGGACAATGATAACTGAAAAATGAATCAAATTCGAAATTATTCGCCAAAACAGTGTTCTTTCTTATATACATATGAATCAATACTTGGTATAGTTTCTTTCCTCATCTGCTCTAATTAACACTCAAGTTTTATTTTTCAGATACATCATGCTGAAAACAAGGTTGAGCAATTTCCTTTGCTGTCCCTATTAAATGAATGGAGAGGGGCTAATATTGCCTCTAATGCCCTAAGCCATGAAGCTGGATCCTCAATGGGTCTCATACCTGAAATTTCTGAAGTAGTCTCTTCCCAATTGCATGGTGGGATAATGAAATCAGCTCGTAAAGTTTTCTTTGATGAAATAATATGCAATGTAATTGCAGAAGTAGCCTTAATGAAGAAACCTAATAAATGCCTAAAGATTGAGTCAGTTTCGGAGGCTTGTGGGAATTATCAGCACGATGCGAGGAAGGTAATTTCAAACAAAGTGCTAAATAAATGGTTAATATGCCATGCACGATTTTTCATGTTCTTGTATCTGGTTTTGTAATCCGTTGCATTTGTTTGGCAGATTGAGATTTCAGTTGGGAGGAGCTTTTCTCTTGAGCTTGCTTGTGAGACGTCTCAGCGTGAGACTGGATGTTTTGACAAAGTCCCGTATAAACACTTTCTGCCACAAGCTGGTGCAATTACTGAAACTGTTGGAACGCAGCCTATTTGTGAGATGTCTAAATGTGAGACGGCAGTTGTTGATAAAGCTCCCAGTCAGATATCCAGCAGGGACTTTCTGTCACAAGCTTCTGCAATCCCTAAAACTGTTGGATCTGATTT
This sequence comes from Clarkia xantiana subsp. parviflora, assembly GCA_036873135.1. NCBI lineage: Eukaryota > Viridiplantae > Streptophyta > Magnoliopsida > Myrtales > Onagraceae > Clarkia > Clarkia xantiana. Next base: position 31,412,207 of record JAPTYO010000004.1, read on the forward strand.
TGCTGGTGAGCTGTCTCAATGTGAGACGGCATTCATTGATAAAGCTCCCAGTCAGATCTCTTACAAGGAATTTCTTCCACAGGCTGTTTCAATCGCTAAAACTGTTGGAGGCATTGGAAACTTTTGGGCTTCATACACTTTCATTTGCAAAATGCTTTTTGATTATTGCACAGAAGTTTCTTGGAATGCTCTGTTTTATGATACTATAGCAGAGTATGTAGATTCTTGGAGGAGACAAAAGATTTGGTCTGGTGTACCCAAGTCCAGATACCGTATCTGTAAAAGCAAAAATATTAATGGACTGCCTGTTAATAAACCGGTAAGCATTGCGAGATCTTATTACTTTGAATTTTTACTGTTAATTTTGCTTGTAAAAGTTGACTTCTGAATTTTTTGGTGGCCATTATTTTGCAGCCATCTCTGGCTGTTGAGGTTGATGCGTATACTAGAATGGAGATGTTAACTCCAGGGGCTAGTAGATGTACACAATCTTCTGCCACACCGTCTTCTGTTTTAGTGGAGGAAAATCCATCTAGCAACATTACATTCGCCATAAATTATATTTTGGTTGGTCTCGGAAAAGAACTTTACATGTCTGTAGAGGATTCCCTGGCAGATTATGTTAGATGTATCGTTAGGGAGGAGGTGTCAAAATTGGAGAGACAGTATGTACGTGAACCTTCAAATGAGGTAAGCTATTGCAAGATTCTGCTTTCCGCATGAATTAACAGTATTATCCATGAGCATGTAAACTGCAATCATATTGGGCATAAAGCGTATTTTGCATGTTACAGTGTAGTTTTTTTTTTTCAATATTCTACCTATTGCATCTTGCTAATGTAGCAAACTGAACCTTTGATGCAGGAACACAGTGATTTGCCGTCTCATTCTTTACATCAGTCTTTGGTCTTACCCGGGGATTTGACAGTTGGTTCAGATGACAATTGCATGTTTAGAGTAATGTCTGATGTTTTGCCAAGTCCAAAGTCTACTGGATCCTTACGGATTGCTACTGATGACATCTCGGGATCCAACTTTTTCGCTAATGCATTCAGAAAACTGTGCACGAACTTGGGTGCTGGTGTTGTCCAAACAGATGAGCCTCCAGCCCCTGGCAAGGACAGTATGGCCACCACCATTATCCCAGCTAAAAGTGAATTTCGACCTTTACGGTCTGAAGAACGTGCACCTAAGATTGGAGTATATGTTGCCATGGCTATCTGCAGGCAGAGGTTGCATGATGATGCACTTAGAGTTTGGACGACTTCGATTTTGAGCGTTCTATTAATCAGTTGGCTCGAACATGGCTCAGTTCAAAGAACAAGGTTTGTAATTATCATCTACTACATGATTATTCAGTTAAATCATTTGATTATTGGTAGAGTTGAGCCTTGTGTTTCCTTTCTTTAGTTATAGCTTCTGTATTCGCTTTTAGGCTGGAATGTAACTAATAGTGAGTTTGTATTTTTGTGTCAGGACTTAAATTCTGGTGCAGAGAATCGATATGTTGGTGATGGTTCGGCTATTCATTCTTCTGAAGAGATTATTGGGTCTTCAGAAGTACAGCCTGTTGCTGCCAAATTTACTTATTACCGCAAGAAGAAGATTGTTAAGAAAAAGTTTGGTTCTTCTCCAATAAGCACGTCTACTAAAAAACCTGGATTACCAAATCTAGAGTTGGAAAAGTTGAAGAAGAGAGAATTCTCTAAGGACTTGTGTTCTGACCCTTATCTTCCTAAGAAGAGAAGGCTAGTTAAGAAGTACGTTGAATCAACAACGGTCAGTGCTAGATCAATGGAAACCAAGAGTAAGGTCTCCAGAAAGAGTAAAAAAGTTGGGGAAACTTGTGAAAGAGGTGAGAGGATTATATGCTTGTATGTTATCTGAAGCATATTAACTAGTTGGTTGGTTTTACTTGAAACCTGATTCTTTTTCTCCATTATTATTGTATTCAATAATTTAGATGGCGAGTCTGTGAAAGGCGATCCTCTATGCATCGAATCAACTGCTGGTATCCTGTCAGAGCAAAAAACTATGGCGACTTCCTTGTCTGACAGTGGCCTTTTGAGAATGACTTTGAATGGTAAAAGAACCAAGAATGTCGTTCAGAGTATGTCATGTTTATTCTTTACGAACTAATTCTTTTTAGGTGTGGGGTTAATTAGTAATATGTTAATTCAATCTTTGAATTTCTTGTGATGATTTTCAGTTGACAAACTTCTAGTAAATGAAGAAACTAGAGCTTGCACTCGATCAACTCCTAGTCCCCAGTCAGATGTGCTGCTTGATAGTTGCTTACAGACAAGGATTTCGAGTAGCAAGAAAGCTAAAAAGACTTCTGAAAGAGTTCAAAGTATGATCTGTTTTAATAAAATGCACAAAATGTTTTTTATTTAGTCGATTATCTACTTGTGCATGCCCTCTCATTTGGTTAAATGATTATTTTAGGTGGTGCAGTGTTAGATGATTGTATAATAAAACCAAAAAAAGCAAAAGTTTCCAGAGTTGCAGTTAAAAGTGTTGAAGATAGAACTTATGAAAGTGTTTGTGAGGTTCGAAGTCAGAAGCGTTCAACAGAGTCAGGTACCATGCTTGATAGTTGGATACACAGGAGTTCTAGTAGTCGAAAAGCTAAGAAAGCTTCTAAAAGAGTTCAAAATATGATCCCGTTATATTAAATGTACCTAGTATTTGTTGTTTAGTTAATCGTCTATTCAAGCATGCCCTTATTTTGTTACTGATGATGATTTTAGTTGGTGAGCTGTTAGATGATTATATGAAACCAAAGAAAGCAAAAGTTTCCCAAGGTTCAGTCGAAGCTAAAAGTGTTGAAGATAAACCAGAGGAAAGTGTCCAAGAGGTTGGTGGGACTCAAAAGGGTACCACTGACGATTCTTCCAAGAAGCCGAATAAATGTCAGTAGCGTCTATTCCTTACATTTCTTGTATTTGACATTGATTCTATGAGTCCATGGTTTATATAAAGGACATAATTGCTGCTATACTGACCTACTAAATTGGTTGCTCTTTGCTCAGCTACTAGGTCATCAAAGTCACAGAAGAAGCAACCTAGTTTGTCCAAGTCTGGAAATGTTAATGGTCTTTCTAAGAAGGCAGGTACTAAGAAGGAAGTTGCAAAAGTAGCCAAGCCTGGTAAATCCAAGACACAAAAGCCCTGCCCTAAATCTGATGGATGTGCAAGGTCCTCAATTAATGGATGGGAGTGGCACATCTGGTCAAAGAACGCAACTCCAATTGAAAGAGCACGGGCTAGAGGAATGAAGCGCATCCACACAAGTCAATCTAAAGCTAATGCTAATGCATTCCCATTGTCGATTAACAAGGGTCATTCTGCAAGAACAAACCGAGTGAAGATGCGAAATCTTTTCGCTGCTGGGGAAGGTGTTGACCTCCTTAAAAGCACTCAATTGAAGGTAGAAAGCTACTATCTCATAGCATACACGCTCCGATTATGATTGCATCTTGATGGATGTTTGTATTGTCAGGCAAGAAAAAAGCATCTGCGTTTCCAAAGAAGCAAGATTCATGATTGGGGTGTTGTTGCTTTGGAGCCAATTGAGGCTGAAGATTTTGTTATTGAATATGTTGGAGAGTTAATTCGTGCTCGGGTAATTGCACCTTTATTTGTAGCTTAATGCACTTGCTTTGATTGGATGCAGCTTTTTTTTTTACATTTTCGTTCGTCGATTATGGCAGATATCGGATATACGTGAACGCCTATATGAGAAGATGGGAATTGGCAGCAGTTATCTTTTCAGACTTGACGATGGTTATGTGGTTAGTACTACTTACAGTTATTAATTTTTCTACCTGGATTGAGTTGTTATGTTATGGTTTATAACTTAACTTTTCACTGGTCTCGTTTATTTTGACAGTATACTGTAAAAGAAAGCAGAAATTATGTTTGGTTATTATCTCTATATTCTGCAATCTCCTCTTTGCTAGCTCTTTTCTAGCATTTCTTTCTATGCTAGTTATTAGCCAGATCAACTTGACTGTTTACGCCCTTCATTGGCTGCCTTAGGTTGATGCTACGAAACGTGGTGGAATCGCCAGATTTATAAATCATTCATGTGAGGTAGGTGCATCGAAATAATTAGCAGATGTTTTAATTCAGAATCCGTACCGAGAGGTATGCAATTGTTATACTGCCTGAATATGACATTGTTATACTTTCTGCAGCCGAACTGCTACACCAAAGTAATCAGTGTTGATGGTCAGAAAAAGATTTTCATTTATGCCAAACGACATATATCTGCTGGTGAAGAGCTGACTTACAATTACAAATTCCCTTTGGAGGATATAAAGATTCCTTGCAACTGTGGTTCAAGAAGGTCAGATGAGCTAAATAAAAACTTTGAGAATTACAATTATGTTGAATTAGAATACACTTGTCCTAAAAAATGATGTTTAATGCCACTTTCTTGTATTTCAGGTGTCGGGGATCACTAAACTAACATTAGCATATGGTTTCACATCTGGTATGTGACACCACCTTTGCCATAACTAAAGTCACATTCAGTAGTTATTGTCAATGCCACGTGTTTTAACTATTTTTGTGGTGGATGGGATACTGATACGAAGATGTGTTCAGGTCACAGACGCCAAGCTTTGGTAGAGTTGAAGCGAATGATGTGATTGATTTTTGAAACTTGTCCCAGTAACACATCAAAGATGAGCAAATGCCGGCTATACTTGTAGATATCTACGTATTGCAGTTGAGTTTCTCCGTTTAAGATTATGTATATATTTGCTCTTGCCTTTTAATAAGGGGGGGAACGTTCTTGTCTTTTTTGTACAAACTACACTAAAACTTTTGATTGCTGGTAAGGAATAAAATGATTGAATTATGATAAACTTGCGCTGAGTAAATATATTTTTCCCTTGTTCAATGAATCATAGTCATCAGTATGGATGGATATAAAGACCTCATTGGTTTGTTAGTATGGATCATCAGTAAGTGACGAAAGAGTTGGCGGGTTCGGGGGTGCGACTCTACGCCATAACAAAATTCCTCTTTTCACATGGAATTGAAACTGTGGAAGTTAAATAGGTGTTGTTGCAATATGGATGAGCTCTTGTTGTGTGCTTGTGATTGCTGCATTGTCTAATTGTGGGTTAATGCTCTCGGTGTGATATCTATGATACAAGGAATGGAAATAGGATTTGGTGGATAATGCAATTTTAAATTCTGTGTGCATTATTGGTTCGTATGGTTTCATTATGGGAATGTTGTGTGTGGTTGCAGGTATGAATGAAGTCGGAAACTGAGTCAAAATAATATATGCTATGCTATGCTCCTCTGGTATGTGTCTCGTGTTCCACTTGTTTTGATGATTGAGTTTTATTTGATTGTTGGACGGGCCGAGCTGAGCGCTACGCTGCCTTCCAAATAAGATTTATGTTACACGAGGCAGGCAGGCAACATATTATATTATAAAGGGTTAATAACCAATCCACACCTCTTCCTTAACTTTGAATCTATCATAGATTGATTCATCAAGGAATTGAATACATTGCTCAGAAATATTTTCAATTTGAGACTCAAATGAAATGTACCGTTATGTGGAAGTCTAATTGAAGATATTTTTGTTGCAATCATTTCAATTTTCTTACAAAGTGGTTGGCATGGCACGAGTTTGTTTTCCGTCTATTTTGAAATAATAATAGATGATGCATCAATTTGGTCTACAATTGGTTTTTTTATTTAAAAGAGTTGAGCAACAAGTTAAAAATTGGTTAAAGTTGAGGTATAGTCTAAAAAATGAATGAATGAATGGGAAGAAGATATTGAAACTACCAGGCTCGTCCAATAATGAACAATAGGATTTGTTGACCTCAAAACATCAAGTTTAGTTGGATGGAGGGGGAATGGAAGTAACTCCGCCTGTGGTTGGCACAGCCGGTCCCAAGCCCGGACAAAGGAGGAGGGTGTGGCACAGGCACTCCCTTGCCAACCAAAGGAATAAGTAGTAGTAGTAGTACTCACAACTTTAAACCTTCATCTATTTATATTTATTTGTTTCTTATTATACCAACATCCAATTCTTTTTTTGTCTTTCAACTTATTTATACCTACCACCTTCTATTTCTACTACTCTAATTTTTACATTCTCTGAATGAATGAATAAAACAGGTACATCTCAACTCCTTCCCAATGAAAATGGACGACGGTGCAATTTGGAAATACACAAAACATCAAGTAATAATAATAATATTTGTAACAATATATGCATGCTTCTTCATAACTAGTCTTAGGATTTCACAGTTTCGATTTGATGATGACAACATTCCTGGTACAACCATATTATCTTCTGCACCTTTGTATTTCAAAACACTGCTACTAACACCACTTACAATTCCTCAACATCAACTACCACTGTCAATTCATTCAACTTAAGTCTATAGTAATGTTGGAACAATCTCTAATCGTGGATTACCAACTTCCATTTCTGTATTGATATATGTTTTTTAAAGCATTATATATAATTTAGAGTTAAATGGTCCTTTGGTAATACTTTTTACCAAAGTTAGCTTTTGATGCAATATTTTTTGTACACTTATAATGTAATACATTTCCAATTTGTATACTGACCGTTAAGTAGCACGTGTGTTGCATCTGAATTGCTCTATAATTTTCATTTTGTTTAGTTTAATCCCCAATTTATATTCCTAACTTTTTTTTACAAATTAGTCCATAAATAATTTCAAGGAAATCGGATCCTAGCTAGTCCAAATTAACCTAGTCACGATTTGACACATGGCTAGGTCCGATTCTGGTTAGGGTTCGTAGACCTGGGTGATCCTAATCAGGGTCTAACCCAACCATTGACCGGGCCCTGACAAGGTCAATTGGACTTAGGGTCAGATTGTAATTTTTTTAGGAACTAATTTGTAAAAAACAAAGTTAGTGATATAAATTGAGAGGCAAAACTGAACAAAATGAAAATTAGAGGGCAACTCATGTGCAAGACACATTCTAATTACCGGTCAAAATTAACGGTCAAAACTAACGGTCAACTAACAGATGCACCAAAGGTCTACATATTGCACCAAATGTCTGCAAAAAAAAAAAAAATGTTACACCAAAAGTCAAATTTGGTCAAACATGTTGTATCAAAAGACTGCTCATGTTTAAATTTTTTATTAAAAAAACAAATATGACATAGCCCATGAATGAGATTTAAATTTTGACTGACCCGGTTAATAAAAATCCAGAAATATGTGGAAAAAATATACATTACTTTGATTAACATGTGTTCAATTTTAAGAAACATATTCAAATTCCAACTTTGGATGACATGTGTGATCATCACAAAACTCTACGTCTTTTTAGACTTACAATTCACTTAGTTACTAAAATTATTTTTGAGATAGTAAAAAATCAATGCATTTATAATTTTATTACTCGTTGAGCACACTCCTAAATGGTAAAAAATAGAAATATATTATATTTTTTTACCATCACAATAAAAATCCAAAGAAACAAAGTAGATAGATAATTAAATTATATGCAAACAGTGTCGATTTTTAAATTTCTAGATGAGAAAAAATATTTGACCCGGATTTGAACATTTAACCTGTCATTGATTAATTTTGGCAAATTAATATATAAAAATATTACAAAAATATTATCTTTCCTAATAATTACCTATTTTTATTTACTAGGGTGCTTTCTCCATGCAATACTAAACATAAATAGTTAATAAGATAAAATAATGATGAATCTGTAATTTATTATAGAGAGTTGATATACTAAAGTTATCATAGTTTATAAATGTTAGACAAATATACATTTTAATCAACACTTTATATTATAAGATTTCTCCAATTTTAATCAACCAATAGATAGTCACTTTATACGAGTAAGGAAAGCTTGATCAAGATCAGAAACTAAAATATATTTGTATGATATATATATAACCAAAGGAAAAAATTATAAGAAAAAAACATGAGCACAACACTATCTATTATACATAACATAATAGATAGTGTTTCGGGTGGTTCCATTAGCAGTCAATCTACTAAACTCAGCTCCTTTTACACTTATGCCTCTGCTTGTTGTCCCAATACTCTGTTGAAAGAAAAAGCGAATGATCATAAATTAATGTGAATGTTGTAACTCAGAGAGACCATAGTGTCTCACTGCAAAATTGGTAGCAAGCTAAATGTGGATTATAAAGTCTCGCATTAGCCGATTGACCACAAAGACGAAGAATGTTATATTTGCAAAGTATGACATGTTGCTTGTAAATATGTGATATTTTTCATGTATTTTGTAAAGATGTGTTATTTCAACTGTTTTTAGTTTAAATCATGATGCAAATACCTCTTTAATCTCAAACCTTTCCTTTTATATGTAGATCGGTTCATTTATCAAGAGCTGGTTTGTCTAACATACTTTTTCGATCTCAACATGCTAAATATAGAGCCATTTTTCATCATAAACTATTCTACAGCCTAAACAAATATTGACTATTTTAGTGCTATACAATAAAAAAAAAAAAATTTGAGAGGTTTCAAAATCATTGGTCGACCACAATAAGATTAAATGTTTACCTTGATTCTTGGTGGCCATGTAAGTGCAGTAATTACGATTTTGATTTTTGATCCATCATCTATACGATTTTTTGAGTCGCCCCTCGAGGATTTTGAGGCCTTTGACAACAATGCCACCTGCTAATGATCACCATGCAACCAAAATATAAAGATAAATTACATGCCAAGTCTTAAGAGAAATAATGTGGAGCACCCACCTAGAGTTTTATCAGTGCATGAACTTGAATATATGGAATGAAAATAGACCTAATTAAAATGGAATTATATCTTTACTAAATTCAGAATCATATCTTTTATTTATTTACAAAGTTCACAAACCTAACTGACCTAAATTTTAACACCTCTTATCTCAAGTGATAATACTATAAATCAGTTTAAGTAACTAGGGCAGAACTTACTTGTGCATGAAGTACTTGTACTCTTGTCCTTGTATAAAATATTTATCCCCCTTTTCGAGCTAAATCATTAGTACATTCAAAATAATGATATGATAAATAATGCTAGAGGCATTCACTTTAGGAAGAACATAACACTCACTTAACAGGACATATAGACACTTGTTAAAAAATGAATCTCATAACACCAACAAAAAAATTTTGCCTTGAAGCACACCGGCCCAACTGTTTGAACACATTTTGTCTGATGATAAGTATGCTGCACGTAAACATCAAAATTCTAAGCTTAACAAAATAGTCATGAAAAGCATTCTAATTGAGATATAATGTAGGCAATATACAAGATCACACCATAATAGGCATGGCATCATTTCATCTTCTAAATAAAAACCATGAAAAATAGAATGAAAAGATCAACAATAACAAACGAATGAACATTTGTCCAATGTCTAACCTGGCCAAATTGGTTGCTGCTATATGCACAGATCATGTAACATTGTTGACTTTAATTCAAATTCGTCCAAGTCCTGGAAATAAAAAAGTTCTATGAATTAAGTTAGGAAGCTAGCAAGTTGATAAACCAAGAAAGTTAATCGAGGATCAGTAATTTTTTTTATTATGGAGGTTCATATAATAAAATATTAACCTGTAAAGAGATTAGAAGTTATACCTTGATTCTTTGGTCGAGATGTGATTATAATATCTGTGTTCGTCGAATTATAAAAGTTGAAAGAAATAAACTGATTAGAACACGGAAAATGAAATTTGGTACATCATATATTCAAGGGTTAAGAACCTATGAAATGTCTGAACTAACCCATGTTAACGGGAGATGTCTGAAATTTAAAAAGTTAATAACAGAGGTCTGAAATTTCTGTTTTGTTGATAACAGCGGTCTCCGTTAGTTTTTTCCGTTAAAACTAACGGAAGTTGGTCACATGCTTGGCATGTGACCGGAAATAAAATAAATTTCCAAAAATGCCCTTCTATCAAGTGTGCCCCTCACATGCTTGGAGTGAAAAGACCAAAATGCCCTTGAAGCCACCACGGTACTCCGGCGACCACCACCAAGACTCCGATTAGGCCAAAATCGGAGCCACCGGCCCCGATTGGACTCCGATCGGAGCCAAAAAAGCTCCGATCGGAGCTCTGTGGCCCCGACCGGAGCCCTGGTTGGGGCCACAGAGCTCCAGATCGGAGCCAAAAAGCTCCAATCGGAGCTCTGGGGCTCCGGCCGGGGCCACAGAGCTCCGATCGGAGCTTTTTGGCTCCGATCGGAGCTTTTTGGCCCCGATCGGAGCTTTTTTGGCTCCGATCGGAGCTTTTTGGCCCCGATCGGAGCTTTTTGGCTCCGATCGGTGCTTTTTTGCTGAGGTGGTGACCGGAGTCGGGTCGCCGGAGCCGAGGTGGTGGTCGTCGGAGTCGAGGTGGTGGTCGCCGGAGTCGGGTGGTGGTGGTCGGAGTCGGGTGGTGGTGGCCGGAGTCGGGTGGTTTTAATTTGACTTTAGGGGTAAAATTGTCATTTCACATTTTCTTAAATAAGATATTAAATAAAACAAAATATTAAAGGGGCAAAAATGTCATTTCACACAATTCTGTTAAATTTAACCCTAAAAATGGACGGAAAACCTCAAATCAACAAAATTGAAATTTCAGACCTCTGTTATTAACTTTTTAAATTTCAGACCTATCCCGTTAACATGGGTGATAATTCAGACCTTTCATAGGTTCTTTAACCCTATATTCAAAGATAAAATAACGATTGATTTAAATAAGGAGAATTTGTAACACTGCAGTTGAGGCACAACTATTTCTTTCTGTAGAACGTAAAAATTGCAGATGGAGCACAACTATTATTTCCTTGAACTTAAATCCATATGATTAGAATAAAATCTGTATCAAAAATAGATTTTGATACATAATAATATCAATGATAAGATAATTGATACAGTTTACATGAAACATTTAAATGGTTTAGCCGAATTTACGTGGAAAAAAATAAGTAATGAGCAGTTCCAAATTTGCAATATTATTTCTTATGATTAACTTTAGTTATAAGATGCTTCAAATTTTAATAGAACAATCAATTAGGGTTCGGCCAATGAAATTTGGTTTAAAGGTATTCACATAGGATACAAATGAACATGAAAAAACTATAGAAGAATGAGAATTGTATTATTGATATTATTTAGGGTTGAGTACATGTACCATATATATAGATATAAGACTATATCTATAGTAATATAATAAGAAACATAATCTGATAATATTCTAAGAATATATCTATTCCTAATCTAGATATATTTATCTAAATATAGTAAGATATATTATCTATAATATATCTTATTCCCTTATACGCCCCCGCAAGACGGACGTTCTGACAAGAATGCCGATCTTGATACGAAGAATATTAATGAATGCCCCAATAGTCCAGTCTTCATCGGAGGATGCCCGAAGAGGCCCAATCGGCAACGGCGGAAGCCCGGAGATGTCCAGTCGGCACGGTGGTAGCCTGGAGGTCCAGTCGGCAATGGCGGAGACCCGGAGAAGTCCAGTCGGTCAGGATGCTGCTAGTCACGATGTTCACGTTGGTGAACGATAAGCAAACGACGGAGGTGAATTTGCTCGTTGGAGCAAACCTCTTAATTCCAACAAAAAGGCAGCAAAAAGGCAGCAAGTCTCAATCAGAAAGCTTGAAGCTAGTCACGGAGCCGGAAGAGTCCTCAGGTGTAGCGATCAGATACTTTCGCTCGTTGGAGCTAGTAGGATTGAGGATGTTGGTAGATAGAAATACCGCCATGAGCATGGGCCGATAAAAAAAAATTACGCTCGTTGGAGCGGGTACCAAAAGATCGGTGCATAAATCGTCGATACGGAAGCAGGGATTTATTGTCTTATTAGAAAAGAAAGAAAAAAAACTAAAATTAGAATTGGCCAGGGGGCGGCCGGCATGACATCTTCATAGTTGACGGCAGTGTCGACCGCCCCTGGACAACGACGATGGTGGGCGACGGCTTGTAAGTTGTACTCGTTGGAGTTAGAAAGGCTCTGATACCATATAGAAGAATGATAATTGTATTATTGATATTATTTAGGGTTGAGTACATGTACCATATATATAGATATAAGACTATATCTATAGCAATATAATAAGAAACATAATCTGATAATATTCTAAGAATATATCTATTCCTAATCTAGATATATTTATCTAAATATAATAAGATATATTTATCTATAATATATCTTATTTCCTTATAAAAACACACATAGTTCACTGCTGTTGAGGTCGGTTCCACCTGGGATACCTCGGGTTGCTCTTCGCGAACGGGTTGGATGTGCACGCAGGTATGGTCTCCTGTCAGCACGTCACGATCCACAATCCACGATCCACGAACCTCGAACCTCGATCCTCGAACCCCGAACTTGGCTTTGGCTCCAATCTCGGTCTCCTACACGTCGGGTCCTGCAAAACAGGCAATAACCAGCATGGAGAGGGGTGGTGCTGGTCGAGCCCTCTCTGATGCTTAAGTCACAATCTAAAGAGAGAAAGTACGTAGAGAGAGGTCAGAGCACAAATAGCCAATTTAAGAGAGTTTCGAGTTAAGTTGTCAAATGGGAGGTCTAGGTCCCTATTTATAGGAAACCCGAGAACCGTGCCCGGTTTTATGCGGTTCAATGCCGGTTTAAAGGAAAACGCTTACCGATATCGAGGTTGGCTATGTGCGCACTGACTTCTCAAACTTAGTAAAAATAATAGGGGTAAGCGCGCGATGCCATTCGACAGTCCGGACCATGTCGGATGTCTGACATGGTCCGGATTGCCGGGCGAACCGGACCAATCCGGACTGCCGAGGCAATCCGGAGGTCCGGGTTGCCTTGTGGCAATCCAGAAGTCCCGGTCCGGGTGCTGCGCACATCCGGACCGTTTTGGACTCGGGGTGTCCGCGGTAGAATCCGTTTATGGATTTCGTCGTGTTTGCGAGGTCCGAAACGTAAATACGAACCCGAATTGGACAGATATCCATCACTTGCCCCCGAGTCAAGTAGCGGTTCAAAACCCATGCTTGACTCTATTTAAGATAGGATATTCGTCCAATTTAGGTTCGGCACTGACCTCAGGGGTGACCTGTTTATCAATCGAATGTGCGGAGCACAAATTCGTCCATCTTTACTTTTTCGACGAACGTGCGTAATCTGTTCACGGGGTTAGCGTAACAGACGGTGTACATATAACAACGTGCAATTAACGACATATTCGTACTTACATGCAATAAGCGAAATACTTGTAATAATAAATGATCATGCGACGTGGTGTCATCATGGTACATGACGTAAACGTGTAACATGATGTTAACATGGAGATGACGACATAGCATATGGATGACGTCATTGCGCAATAAGCAAAATACTTAGAGCAATATAAAATTGGAGAGCATGCTTGTCAACATGAAGCATGATGTAAACATAGAATATGATGTAAGCATGTAATATGGTGTAAACATGCAATGCATACTTAGATTATAAAAATAATCATGTAGCAATCATAAGTTAGAATCATGCATATATAAAAATAATATCATGCATAATAGCCTATGCGTAGGTAACATGCAATAATAATTGTATGTAGCGCGTCATGCAACATTAGGGAGCATGTATGTAATGTAAGCATATGAGAGATGTAAACATGTTCATACATGATGCTAGGGACTTGTGCGAAAATAGATATGAGTTTAGTCCTTAGCACATGGTGTAGACACTATTAGTGAAAATTAGGAGAGAGAATAGTCATTAGCTTACATCCTCCCTTGATAGTTTTCCAAGAAGCTCTCATTGCTTGTTGAAGAAGGAGCTTATGGAGGTGTAAATTTGGAGTAGTCACATCATACTTGACACCAATTAAATTCCGGCCAAGCTAGAGGTGGAAGTCGACGGCGCGTGGAGTGCAGAACAGCGGCGCGTGGCAATCAGCGGAGGCGCGTGACAGAAAGGACAGCGGCGCGTGCGGCGTCTCTGGGTGGCGCGTGGAGCTCCGGTGACGGCGTGTGACAATTCGGACTCGCTTCGTGTTGGTGAGTCCAATTCCGTACATGGCTGAACATTTTGTGACTTCGTTTGGCCTTGATTCAATCTTGAAATCACTATGTGCTTAGTCACCTTAACATGCATACAAGGTGTTTGATGAAATGCATTAGGATACTTAGCCCCAAATCGGCCAAAATTTTTCTAAGTGCTGAAAATTTTAGAAAAGTGCAGATGAATTGTTACACTTCCCTTATGCATAGTATTCATTGCCTACATGTTGCTCCATGCCTTAGCCGTTGTTTTAGTATGCTCGATGTTGACGATCGGTAGTTGTTCGTACATGGTCGTCAATGGTTGTATGTTGGTAGTGATAACTTAGGCAATGTGTATTGAGCATCATGTATTGATCGTTGGTCACTGTCTGCAAACATGCTAAAATACTCAGAAAATATTTCAATAATATCTAGTGCTTGTTACCATTGATGTCGTCATACGATTCTTGTCGACCGGCATAGAAACACTTAGAAAATATTTCGTAGCAGTTGATGTTTTCAAGTTGATGTATGTTATCCGTCATCATGCTAGTATACTTGGAGAATGCTCCTAGATAGTTGATTTCATGCCGCTTGTTGATGGTTGACATCAAGGAAATACTTAGACAATATTTTCTAACGGTTGGTTTCTTGTCGTGTATAGTCCCATGTCGTAAGCGAAATACTTAGAAAATATTTCAGCCATATTTGTTGCATGCCGACACATTGTCGTACGTTGATACTTGATAGTATGCTGACAGCTTGTTGTATGCGGACATGTAGTAGCATGTTGATACTTGGTAGGATGCTGTCAGCTTGTAGTACGCGGACATGTAGTATCATGTTGACATTTAGTAGCATGTCGACACTTAGTAATATGTTGACACTTAGTAGCATGCTGACAGCTTGCAATATGCTGACTGTCATCCTGAGGAAAACACTTAGAAAATATTTCGCCCTTGTAATCATGTATGCCGCGAATATGAGCTTGATGTTGACATGTAAGTCGATGTGTTGAGAGGTTTGCCCCCTTGCATGATGGTTGTTACTTGTTGCACGAAGACTATTAAGTCATTGCGTACATAGTTATCTCACATGGAGCGTTCATTGCATAGATGTTTGTATAAGTGTTTGATGCGTGCTTGCGCACTGATGGGACTGTTGACTTCACTTTTCAGGATATCAAATCTTGATGTCTTCTTCTCGGAGTTAGTCTTTTTGCAACTACTATCATGAGTAAGTCTTCTATCCCCATTCCGCGAGTGACACCATGTTCGGATGCTAATGACAAGTTAGACATTGACAGCCTTTGTAATCTTGTTTGTATGTCGACAGCCGATATGGTTGGAACACTTAAAGAATATTCCTGATAATCGACATCTCGTTGTATGTCGACAGCTGTATGCGCGTGCTCATATGTACGCGCTTGTATGTGCGCACTTGCCCCCACACTTAGAATCTTTTCTCTATCCCTGGCTATGTACGCTGTATCCATATGCTTGATGTAAACATAGGTTGTATGTCGTCGGTTGTCATGGAAAAACACTTAGAAAATACTTCTTGCTTGTCGACCTCCCCTCACATGTCGACATGCTGACATGTAAGAACGCTTTGAAAATATTTCTTGATTGTTGATACGTGCTATCTGACATATGGTAGAGCACTTAGAAAATATTTCTTCGCCAGTTGATACTTCGTCATATGTCGACTGCTGACATAGCAAAATACTTGGGAATATTTCTTGATAATCGACATATTGTCATGTGTTGTCTGCTGACATGGTGGAATACTTAGAAAATTTGATAGTTGATGCTTGTTATCTGTCGCACGCGTTGTTCATTGCGCGCGTTGCTCGTTGTGTACATGATCATAGCCTGTGTGATGTAATATCTTGATCACTTAGAATTTCTCGTTTGTATGTCAACATATATGTCGTAGTCCTGCATTAACTGGCAAATACATGCAAGTATTAATGTTAGTGCCATACTTATATTCACACTTGTTACTTTAAATGAAGGCGTAGTATCATGTAGACGCGTGTTGATTACGTAGAACACGTAGGTGTCAGGATGAGGCCCATGTTGACATAGAGTCTCATGTAGATGCGCGTAGATCACATAAAACATGTGAGTGTCGGGACAAGACCCATGTTGACATAGAATTACCCCCCAAGGGAGATGTTCTCTATATGACGTATAGAGACTAACAAGTCTGTAGATATGTAGTTGTCTCCATCGGGAGAGTGTTCATTTCTTAGTGCTTGCATTAGTGACTGTCGCGTATACACGCGCTGATCAAGTTGTTGTTCATCCTTGTAGACTGATTTGTCGAAGCGTATCTTCCAGAGTACACATCTAGACTTAGCTGATTGTTGGCATGTCGACACGTGCGTACGCGTACTCTCGATCATGGCAGTTATACTTATCATTTGGAAATGAGTTGTCACGTCTCCTGTCGACGTGTCGGAACATGAGCGTACTATATCCTGTTTGCTGTCACTGTCTTCCTTGTGAACATGCCGTCGCTAGTGATGCTTTCACTTGATCCAGAATAAAGTGATCCGACTTCGAGATTCGTCCTTCGAGCAACCTCGAGTGATCTTAGTTTACTGCCAGCGGACTTGCCCATCTGCCCCCGTGTCGAAGGACCGGATCTTGGTGGAGGAGTCGCTTGAAGCGAGCATACTGCTTATATTGATGATCTTTCATTTTGCATCTATCCCTATTTCTTGCTTGTTTGACGGTAATATTTCTGAGGTGTCATGCGCGTGCTGAGGGGTTACACGCGTGTTAAGGAATTGCGCGCATGCTGAAGGTGTGCGAGTATGCTAGTCTGTTTTGCCCCAGTGCGTCTTGTTCTTCTCTCTAAGTATATGCTACTTAGGTGCTTAGTTTGTTGTATTGGAGACTATTGTCTTTGTTTGATAGGCTCAAGTCGTTATTCTTGATTCCAAGGTGACTATCATTCGTACGAAGGTTGCTGATGATAGCGAGGTGCGCAATTATGTCGTGATGACATCTAGACAAGCGTTGGCGTCTTGATGTATGATTTATGGAGGGTGTGTACATTCTTGCCCCGTATCCTCGTTTTGTTAACTTGGAATTTTGCTAAGTCTGCCATTGATTGTATGGCACCCTTCGTGCTCTTAAGGCGTGATTGTACATTGCATTATAAGGGCCGCATGGCTGTGCATGTATATGTTGAGTGGAATATTTTACTTGCATCCTGTTTGAAGTTGATTGTGCTTTATCAAGCTTTGTACATCATGTCAGGATTGAGGTTACGCCGGGTGTTGTTCCCTGAACATTTTATATGTTCGATGTCGTCGGATAAACCTGTCATGATCATAGTAGAAATGCATGATAACTTGTTAGTAGTATTTCATACCTTGAGTTATCTATGCTGTCCGTATGCTTTGGACTTGGAAGATATGATAGATATCCTTAGATGATGAACATGATGTACGTAGTCGCGACTGTAGTCGCGCATTGTTGAGTGTTATGAGCGCCCCTCTTGGTTAGATTCCAAGGCATGGCAAGATGCGTACACTAGGTACACTTAGCGTTGTAAGTAGTAATGTACTCGGCGCGGGCACTTGGCACTCGGCACTGGCACTTGACATGTAGGGGAGTCGTCTTGACGAGGCAAGACATTAGTTTATACCGTCTCTTAGTTCCACTCTAAGGCGACGTTGTACAAGACTCGACTTGTAAGTTTGGTGAGTTTTTCAAACAGGTGCGCTCCTGCTAGCGTTTTTGAATGAAGCCTGCCCACTTAAGGTATAGGTCTTCATTATGTCTGCATCCTTAAGAGGATATGTATAGTTTGAGTGTACATGAAGCTATCCTATCAAGGAATGTATCTTCATGGCGTATGGACCCTTAAGAGGGATGTACATACTTTGTAGATGTGTGGGGTTGTCGTCTAACAAGAGGACTTCCGCCACGATGGGGTGATCAGTCCCACCTAAGTGCCGCATCCTTGTTTGTATGCAAGGAATGGCTTTGAACATGGGGTTTTCCCTTGTAAGGAGGATGTCGCAGCATGCCCTTTGATAGTAAATCTTGGTGTTTATCCAAGATATTGCTTGTTGTTGACGCCTTTGGAATAGTCGTCATTTTGATAGTAGACCTTGGTGTTTTTCCAAGATATTGCATGTATTTGACGTCTTTGGAATAACCGTCACTTTGAGTAGAGAATTTTTATAAGTCCCTTTTTGTAGATAATCCGCAAGTTGTCATTGCGACATATAAGTTGACTGTGCACATAGCGCAATGGCTTTGTGTTGTCGGCACCTTCTTGAGATAGACGCCATTTTGGATGGAGAAATAAACTTCCTTGTTGGTGTAGATAATAGGTATGTCGGCATTGTATGCCATAAGTCTCTCCTTGAACATAGTGCTTAGCTTGTATTGTTGAAGTAGATATTATGCGCATAGGTTGCAACTTGGCACAATTCCAATGTAGTAATCATAGTGTAGTATGTACCTACGAACAGGGTTGCGCTTTGTCAGATAGTTGCAATGTTTGCAAGTTTGTAAAATTATGGAGTTATGAATTTCCTTTTAACTAATGCATATAATAAATAGAGTAAATGATCTGATACGAGGATCCCTTCGTTGTGCAGGAAACTTCCCTTAGTGCTGATGTGATAGGTGCAGATGCAACAGGTGCGGACGCAACAGGTGCGCACATGTCGGGAGCGGAGCTTTTCAAGTACCACCCACTGTATTTGTTTGTGAATATGTACGTACAAAGAGAGACTATGCATTGTTGTATGCATCCTTTAGTCGATACGCGTCGATGCTTCCTTAGCATGATGCACATACGTATATATGATCGTTGATTGGTATTGTTTCCAAGGGAAGAGCTGATGTTAAGTAGAATATTCGCAGAGATTTCGCGAGTTATAATTAACTTGGAGACTTGTTGTGATGATGCAAATGATATATACGCGACCATTACTTGGCTTAGATGCCTAAGTAGAATGTCCATAGATAGAGAATTTCAGAGAGTGTTGCATACAGCTCCTCCTAGTGTTGTTCTCTAGATAAGGTGTGTCATTGAGACATCTCTTGGATGTACATATAGCCTGTCTCAAATTAGTCGCAATACTTTGAGATATATATTAGTTAGGGAATAGAATGGAGTTATAAATATCCTCATATGGCTCTATCGCCTGCAATGCCAATATGACTGGATCAGACTATTCGCGACTAGTCTGTTCCGTTCAGCTTGGATTTTGTTTTGACTAAATCAGGCTACCCTGAGTAGATATCCTACTCGAGTGGTCTGCTTTATTCATAGTTGTGTTGTTGTGAAGTTGTTGCCTTATACCTGAGTTTACCTTTGGCAATAACGTGTGTTACCTGGACCTTGTTTAAGTAGGGGAGATCGTCTTTTGAGGGCGATGCTTGGTGTTTCCCTCTTAGGACTACTCCATATAGGATGTTGAAGTTGTATTCCTCCTTGGTGCATTTTCTTAGAGGAGCGGTACTGCGTTTTCTTGCAATGATTCGTTTTTTCACTTCGGTGGAATGCCAAGCACTTGTCAGCTTGGTGCCCCCCAAGTCGCTTGGTAGTCGTCTTATTGTTGTTTCTTGATATAATAAAACGATTGTATCCTATACGGGGGTTGTTGTGTCCTGTATGCGGGGGTTCAGGAAGATGCCTCCGCTCTTGCGTCGAGTGTTAAGGGTGTCTCTTGGTGGCTGTCATGCAGCCGTGCTCATTCTTGAGGAAGACTTGTAAATTCGCTCATATCTCTTCTTGCATTTTGATGCAAGTTTGTTTGTTGCTAGGATTGGGTAAGAGTAATCCTTCCCTTCTCAGATGTGTGTCGCGCGTTGTTGAATATAGTGTGTACGCCTTGCGTTGTATGCTTCATGTGTTCACTTCCAAGGGGCCTGAATTTACTTGATGTGTTTCTCTATACACTTGTGACTCTTCACGGAGTTGTGTCTGTGTGACGATTGTGCACATGGTTGAGAGATGTTACTCTGGTGGAATCCTCCTATTCTCCTTTGTTGTGGCCGAAGATAATGTTTTGCTGTCAGCATACGTTTAGAGTAGTACGACCCTTCTTGTGTGCTTGACAAGGGTAAGCTTGCTGGATGTTGGAAATAATTCTCTAACTCTTCTCACGTGATGAGTTTGGCACATGCGTGCGTATGACATAGGAGTCCCTCCTGAATTCCTATCCTCCGCAATGGTAGTGGCGTTGTCACTTGAGTAGTGTCCATCGTATGGATGTAATCAGCGTATGCCCCCGTTGTGGATTTTTGGGAAAATCCGGTGTTTTGTGCGGATGCGTCGGGAGCGAACACGTCGGGTGTGGACGCGTCGGGCATGGACACGACGGGCATGGACACGTCGTGTGCGGTGTTGTGCTACAATTTCCCTCTCCCGGTATTGAGGCTATTCTTGATTATCGAGTGGCAGAACTCTCGAATACCCATGACTTGGGTTTGCTGTAAGGATGCGGATGCGCGTGCTTGCCAGGTATTGATTAGGGGACACCGCAAGTTGGGGCTACGTGTGCTTTAGAACTGTACAGATGGTTGATGACAGTACTTTGGAAATGCGCATGTATGTGCACTTCAGCGTTGCTTGATTGATAGATTAGTATGAATGTATCTTGGTGGCTTGTGTCTCGGGACATTGCTCTTGTCTCCTTGGTTTGTCCGTTGTTTGGAGGCGGAGGTGGTGGTGGCGGGGCATATCCTTGATTCCTTTGCATATTTCGGCATGCAAGCAGCTTTTCGAGCGCGGCCATCATGGTAGGAGTGACAGGTGGTGGCGGGTTGACACCTTCGTATTGGGGGACTCCTTCTTCTGGTATCCCGTAAGGAAACTTTTCATTGATGTGCTTCTTAGGCTCAAATCCCAGCGGGGGTGTAATGTGCTTTGCATTGTGGACTCCTTGGTCATACTGTGCGAATGGCGCACTTCTTGTTGGCATGAAGAAGGCATTGGATGTGGCAACAGGCATGTGGGAGGATCCCAGTTGACTTCTTGTCGTGGTGCACATTGTGCTCTTTGTCCTTTGATGAGAAACCAATGACATCTTTTATGGCGGCATCCTTCATGACGGCATCCTTTATGTCGGCATACTTCATGTCAGCATACTTCATGACGGCATCATGGGACTTGTGCACTGTCTTTGCAACGTACCCTTCTTGCTCGTATGACTTCTCGCCTCCAGCATCAAAGTCTCCATGGATCACATGTACGTTTGCCGTCTTTTCCGAATGGGATGCAATGTACGTCGTATTCTGGACTTCAAGGCCATGCTATGCGGAAGGCACACTGCTTGTTGGCATGGAGGATGCAGCGGACATGTCTTTATGCATGTGCGAAAGATCCTGCTGACTTGTTGTCGGCTTCTGCTTGTTGGCTGCGGTTTTCTTCCAACGAACATGATTTCTTCTTTTTCCGGTAGACTGACGTCATCAGGAAGAGGTTGATTGCGTGCCATAGCTTGTTGCTGCACTTCGTCAGCTGGCATCCCATATGGGAACTCTTCATTCATCTCCGTCCTTCACTCGAACTCGTGCACTGGTGCATTGTTCTGAACTTCGGGACTGTGCTGTGCGGAAGGCACATTTTCGGTTGGCATGGATGAGGCTGTAGATTCTGCATCTGGAATGTAAGAAGGTCCTGATTGGCTTCTCGTCGGCTTCAGCTTGATTGCCCCCGCCTTCTTCGTACGTCTGCCTGTCATAGCTTGCGGTATGGAACGGCTTCTTGCTCGATTCACGCTGACGGCGCCAAGTGTTGAGGTCGGTTCCACCTGGTACACCTCGGGTTGCTCTTCGTGAACGGGTTGGATGTGCACGCAGGTATGGTCTCCTGTCAGCACGTCACGATCCACGAACCTCGATCCTCGAACCCCGAACTTGGCTTTGGCTCCAATCTCGGTCTCCTACACGTCGGGTCCTGCAAAACGGGCAATAACCAGCATGGAGAGGGGGTGGTGCTGGTCGAGCCCTCTCTAATGCTTAAGTCACAATCTAGAGAGAGAAAGTATGTAGAGAGAGGTCAGAGCACAAATAGCCAATTTGAGAGAGTTTCGAGTTAAGTTGTCAAATGAGAGGTCTAGGTCCCTATTTATGCGGTTCAATGCCGGTATAAAAGAAAACGCTTACCGACATCGAGGTTGGCTATGTGCGCATTGACTTCTCATACTTAGTAAAAATAATAGGGGTAAGCGCGCGGTGCCATTCGACAGTCCGGACCATGTCGGATGTCCGACATGGTCCGGATTGCCGGGCGAACCGGACCAATCCGGACTGCCGAGGCAATCCGTATGTCCCGGTCCGGGTGCTGCGCGCATCCGGACCGTTTTGGACTCGGGGTGTCTGCGGTAAAATCTGTTTATGGGTTTCGTCGTGTTTGCGAGGTCCGAAACGTAAATAGGAACCCGAATTGGACAGATATCCATCAACTGCCGAATGATGCACCAATGGATGCCATGTCATGGGAGAAGACACAACATGAACATGGCTGATGATGATGGGGAGAGAGACACAATGGTGGATCTTCTTCCTGATCGATTTTTCTGAAGTTTGCAGAGGATAATATAGAAAAATTGTGAGCTAAAATTCAACACATTCATCGGGAATTGAATAAAATTAAACTAATGTTTAGTTAGCCTTATTGGCATTTGGAGATTTAGCCGCCATATTTGGGAGCCCATTAATATGAGTCTGTAATCTAAGGAAATTGGGAGTGCTAGGGGATTTATTAAGTGCAAATCTTCTCTCCTTTGTGGTGAGATTAAAAAGAAATCCCTCATCCCTAAAAACAGTAGGTTCGGCCGAAACATATCTCTGCCTAGGAGGTGCCAAATTGTGTCAAGCAATTTATTCCGGTGATCCATCCCTGCTAAAGAATTGACAGAGGCTTTGCTGCAGAGCATAATCCGCGTAGGGATTCCTTAACCAGAACCTCTACAGGAACCGTCCGGCAGATCGAGAACTCCCCTCAGTGATCCTGGGACTACGGAAGCATTGTAGGTATGTGCACTATCTTCCGCTGCGTATTTGTTACCATCCACATATCTTATTTTGTTTCCGTAGTATTTATCCCCGTAATCCATCAGTGGTATCAGAGCTTGTGTTAGGAGTTCATGATTTGATAAAATTTGAGTTCTTGAATCATAAAGTGCGACCGAAAATTTTAAATCTTGGAATTTTAAAATTTTCGATTTTTACATCAAGGTGGCCGAAAATTTCATGATGTTCATAATAAAATTTGATATTCATGATCTTTAAGAAAAACGTGACTTTTATCCAAATTAAACACTGAATTCTTGATCTTAGTAAGTTTTGATCTTGAAATTTGAACACTAGCCCTAATCATGGTGTTTTTCGGCCGAACCACTTTAGATGTACAAGGTAAATTTTTTAATTTCTTAGTCCACAAGTAACCCTAAAGTGACCAAAATTTTCAAAGAAAATTTTAAATAAATTCGGTCGAGATTTTTAACCTAGTGGATTAGGTAAAAAATTAGGGCTAGATTCACATGATAAGTGTGGATAGAAACTGTCAATATATTTTAGCACAATATTAGGAATATAGATAATATTGTCAATATTTATAGATATTAGTTGCCTAAAGATTGAGAATATATATATATATATATTGTTGATAGATTTATATCTCTAAATATAGAATCTTGACAATATATATATATATATGTGTGTGTGTGTAAATATTGGAAACTATATCTATAGTTATTATTACTTGGAGGCTAAGTTAAGTTTTTGGTGGATTTTAAAAACCTACTTAGCCAACAAGTAATTAATTCGGCCGCAGGCCATCCGACCCGGAAGACCAAGGGAATCCGAACTGGGTCGGGTTCCACGGGTCCAAAACCGGTGCGGGTCAAAACCGGGTTTTCTCAATCGGTCCGACCCATTCGGGTCGGGTCGGACCGAGGCAGCTAAAATGGGTCGAACCGACACATTTCGCGTGAAGGACCGAGCTGAATTCCTATTTAAAACCGAACCGGTTCGGCCGCACCATATTTTAATTGGACCGACCCGGACTGGCTGAACCGAACCAGAATTGGCTGAACCGGACCCTTAAAACCGGACGGAACCGTGTCAATTTAAAATAGGATGGTCAAAATTTTAAAATCCAAATATTTTATAACTTTAAAATTACCTACACAATGTTATAGGTTTAATATTTTCACGTTTTAATTAAACATGATGCCTAGTTTCGATTATGGATGGATCTTAGAAATGCATGATTTTGTGACTGAGTCATTTAGTGGGCTGAATTGCAAGTGCTATTTAATTGATATTATTGCATGATTAGAACTGTCGTCTTGACTATGTCAAGCTAGCTGGATATTGAATGTTGTGGGCAGAGCCCTGATTTTCAATTAATGAGTTGCGCGCTAGGATATAGATGATGTGATGGTTGCAATTGTCTAGAATTCATGTCTAGAAGTACGCATGTTTGATTGATAGCATGAATCGAAATCCAGCCCCAAATTTTTTAAAACCGAAAATCAGTCGCCAAATATGCATGTTTGTTATGGTGCGATCATGCATGATGCGTATGCAAGAATGTCGAGGATGTATAAACATGTGATAATTTACTTAAGCAGTAGAATTATATATGCTAGCATGAGTTCCTCGGAACATTAGACGCATGACGCGTGTGCATGATGAGTGGTTTGTTTCGTGGAAGTGATCTGCACATGATGATTTGCTTGTGTAGTAGAACTGTGTGTGAAAATATGCAATCCTCGAAACGTTTTCAAAAGGGCATTGGGAAAGCCAATATCGGGTGTTTTAAAATATCTCGTTCCGGTAAAAGTGACTAAACTGTTTGAAAAGACTGGTCTATTAGAAAAGAGACGACGGTAATGTGAACTCTTTCACGACCCCCTTCCCTCGGTTTACTGGCGATCGGTTTGGTTAGATGTCTGAGGAATCATTATTTGTTGTCTTCTATCTCATAGATTTCTGATGTATGCAATTCTTTTTTCCAAAATGTTGTTGTCTCCCTGATTATGCTTGATTGTCAATGTTTAAGTATAGATGGCAAATAGAGTGCAATTCTATGTTCCTTGCGATCTAGATGGAATGAGGTATGATGAATGAAGAGAATATGTGTGGAAGATCCTCTCTGCGGCAGAGGTTGAGGATTGTTTGAATCCACATGGAGATAGGATGATGACTGATAAATACGGTAGTCCGCTCTCCTTGGACGACGAAAGGACTCGCAAGGACCAGAAAGCAGCAGGGTTGATCTTTTCAACCTTGACAACAAAAATTGTGGAACAATTCATGAATGTCAGTGGATTACACCTTTGGTGTGCTTTGCATCTTCGCTTTAGCGATAGGAATGCGACAGAAGCTAGAGAACTCATTTTGGAATATGATGTTACTCTACGCATAGATGCCGACATTATGACAAACCATGCCCCTGACAACGAGAAGGAGGCATGGGAAAGGATTTATCCTATCATGAATAAATTTTCTTTATCGTGGTTTGTCGATGAGAATGGCCTCAAGCGTCTGATCAGATCGATCGAGACGATCTTCAGACTGTTTGATGGACTAAACCCTTAAATTCCAACATCCTTTATGACAAGACACTTTCAAGAAAAGCCAACAGGGGCACTACCGCCAACATGGGCACCACCGACCAAGGTTATATTTTCCTGCACCGCCAACAGAGGCACCACCGACCAATGTTTTATTTTCCTGCACCGCCAACAGAGGCACCGCCAATAGGGACACCACCGACCGAGGCTCTAGTTTTTTGCACCGCCAACAGGGGCACGCCAACGGAGGCACCGCCAACAGGGGCACCGCCGATAGAGGCTCTACTTGTTTCGCAATGCCAATGAAGGCACTGCTACCAGAGGCTCTATTTTTTATTACTATCTAAAATACGCCCAGGAGTTACCTTGAATACTAGATGAATCAAAAGAATATATAATTCCCAACCAAAATTGGCGATTCCTCATCTTTTGACAAACACCCTCGAACATGTTCTACGGGAATCTGCCCAAAGAGAAGAGGGCCGTAAACATCTAAATTTGGTCCGTGCGTAGCACTTTCAAAATGTCATATGAGACGCGCTAAAGAATGAAGATTTAAATAAGGAAGATCGCGAAGTTTTGACGCGGGGAACGTCAGGCCTAAATTCAAGAAGCCCAGATTAAGGAAGCTCAAACCCAAATAAGTAGAAGATATTCCTAAAATGTATATTAATGAATATCTATATCTTTATATTTTATATCATAGTTTAGAATATATATATAGTTATATATCTAGTATTATATATAGATATTATCTATATCTATCTTAGTATGAATATAGCCTAGTTAGCTTCCTATATATAGGATTCATTTTCTTGTTATTCATAAAACTTTCAGATAATTAATATATTTCAGAGACCTTGTTCTTGTTCTTGAGTGCTTGATTAAGTACTGGTTTATCTTTATCGACATCCGCTGCGTCAATTAGTATCAGAGCAAACTTGGAATCCGGGAGGAGGAGGAAGCTGCTGTGATGGCGAACCGAGGTGAGGAAGTCAATCATCCTGTTGACAATGATCAAGGGGTGGAAGTCCGAGTTCGTGAGCACGAAGTTGCTATAATCGACCTTAAGACGGCTGTTGAAGAACTTGGGGAACGACTGAATGACGTTGAGAGGACGATCGAGCAGAAGTTCGAAGAGATCAGTGATCGTTTCGACGCCCTAGGGCTTCAAGCCAACATGAATAGACCCGTCAATAGGGGAGGTGCCAGGGATTGTGCCTGAGGTCAACCTATTGTCAGACCTTTTCTTGCAAATTTGAATCTTCGATGACATAACGACAATGTGAGTGATTATGAAGAACTAGAAGATGACTATGAAGACCATCTTGGCATGGAGCAAAATCAAGATCACGAGACGTATGTACTTTGGAAACTAATGCTGACAGCAAAGGAGGAAGATGATACACATCGTCATCAGCTCTTTAAAACAAGATGCAAGATAAACAATTGTCGTGCTGAGGTAATCATCGATGAATGTAGCTCGTCGATCAACTGGACTTACCGGTAGAAAAACATCATCAACCTTACACTATAGGGTAGATCAGATATGTGGGTAAAATAGCAATCAATCTGCGGTGCAAGGTAAATTTTGCTATTGGAGGCTATAATGATGATGTGTACTGTGATGTTGTTGATATGGATGCTTGTCAATTGCTGTTCGGGCGTCCATGGCAGTATGATGTAGATGCAAAAAATTATGGGCGTGAAAACATATACCGACTAGAGAAGGAAGAAGTCCGATATAATTTACTGCCATTAAAGACAAGATATAAGGTTGGTGCAGATATTAAGACAAGCACTGTAGGTGAATCAATCTCGGAGGTAGAAGACATCTTTAAAGATCCTGATAAAGATAAACTGAACAATGAGAAGAAAGATGTGATTTCATCTCTTGGATCTAAAAAATAAAAATCAAAATTAGGCAATCGTTATGATGTAGAACTGGTGGATGGATTCTTAGACAACCTCAAACGCTCTATCAAGTCTGAGAAGAATGAAGATGGTAAGTCTGACAAGAAAGAATGTGGTACAATAACGGTCTTGATGGGTTCGACTATAGCCGTCAGGCCCTTTAACGGTGAGGAAACGGCAAACAGGCCCACCAGGCCCCGAACGAAGGTCAAGATGACCTAGGAGAAGAGTCCCGACGAAGGGAGTCCCGATGATGAAAGGTCCCGACAGAGTCGGTCCCGACAGATGAGCTAGAAGCTCCCGATGAGAAGCCTTTAAGTAGGCCCCGATGATGAATCCCTGAGAATGATTGGCCCTATCACGATGACGAGGGGCCCCGAGCGGTGACACAACGAGACAACTCTGGAGTCCCCGACGGGAGTCGGGACTCGTTATCAGAGGATAAGGCCAAGATATGCGGGGCGTGGCCGAGATACACGGAACGTGGTTAAGATACACGGAGCGTGGCCGAGATACGCGGGGCATGGCTGAGATACACGAGATCACGTCCGAGATATGCGGGATACGGGCTAACCACCCCCAACGGTTCGCCAGGTACCTGAGGCATCTCTTTGCCTATAAAAGGGCAGGAGATCACCTCAGAAGACTTACGTTGAATTCAATACACTTTGAGATTACTGCTTGCCAGTCATACGAGATACTCATTTAAGCATCGGAGAGGGATTCTGGGTCACCGCCCGGTCTATCCCCTCTTGCAGGATTACGTGGAGCGAAGGAGCTAGGATTGCCGTCGAAGTCCGTACCGGAGTTCCACCGTGATCCAACATTGGCGCCGTCTGTGGGAAGCAAACAAAAAGCTGATATGCTTTCTACTCGATCGATGGCGGCTGGCAAGCACAGAAGACAGGGACAATCTGGTGGTTCCCGTCACCCCGCTGCAACGAATCTGGATTCAGTACCGGAACAGGAGGAAAACCAGAACCATCCCCCGGCTGAGATCTCCCAGACAGGGGGGCACAATGGAGATCCCGAAGATGTTGCTCCTCAGCACCAGGGCAACAGGGGGCAGGAGGCCCCCCCAGCTGCAGACTTGACAAGGGCCGTGGCGGAAGCCATGCCCATGTTTCTGGCGGCCGTAGAAGCTCTCTTGGATCGGAGAGAGGCTGCAAGGAGGCAGGAGGAGATGCCCCCGTTGGAGGAAGTGGCCCCACCAACAGAGGGTCGGAACGCACAGGAAGCCCCGCCCCGAGGCCAGGACAGAGGTAGGGCAACCGGTCAGCCGGAGAGGTTCGTGGTTGATGGGCCAGGACCAGTACAGCACAGGACCATTCCCCTGAATGGCCCCATCACTCCCGACCAGGTGGTAAAGATCGTGAACATCTGTATGGGAGAGCAGAAGCCGCTAGTGTCGGAGCTAAGGGATCGATCCACTCATCCCTTCGTCCCCCGACTTATTGACACCCTAGCCCCGCCTGGGCTAGGCATCCCCACGATAAAGGAGTATGATGGCGAAGGAGATCCAGTTCGCCATGTCCAGAAGCACCTCATGGCGTGTCTGGGAAGAGCCCCGAGCGAGGACATAGTGTGTACACTGTTTCCAAACACACTTGGAGAAAGAGTCCTGACCTGGTTCTTCAGTCTGCCCCCAGGCTGCATCACTTGCTGGGCAGATATGCATGACCGATTCATTCAGCAGTACCAGGGTCGGAGGCGTTTATTGAAGAGCGTAAGGTCCCTGACCCAGGTGGTGCAAAGGCCCGACGAATCACTAGCGCACTATTACCAGCGGTACACGGCCAGTGTGGCAGAGATAGACGAGGAAATCTCAGAGGGCGAAACCATCCGTACCTTCATTCGGAACCTGACAGCCCCCTATGGCTCCGACCTGATGCACAGCGTGGCTGAGAAAGCTGTGTGGAATATGGAGGCATTGCAGAAAAGGGTAAAACGGCAGATCGATGTCCAGGAGTCGAAGATAGCCGCGGGAGAACTGGAGCCCCCAAAGTCGAACAAAGGAAAGCAGTCGGTTAAACCTTTCGACGATCGTAAGTCAAAGGGTAAACCCGACAGTAGCAAGAATCGAGGCCGTCCGGATCGGAGGGACGATAGACGTTCTTCAAGGAAGGATAAGCGGGAGGATTTCGACATTCCTCTCAACTGCTCCATGGCGGAAGTGCTGACAGTCATGGAACGACAAGGTATCTCCAGGTAACCCCCCAAAGAAGGATGGAGAATTCTTGGGATCTCGCACGGATCGCTACTGCCGATTTCATCGCGCAAACGGTCACGACACCAATCACCGTCGGGAACTGAAGAAGGAGATTGAAAAGCTGATCCAGAAGGGGAAGATCAAGGAATTCGTCGGGGATAAGCGGTGTCGGTCCCGCTCTCGGTCCCGATCACGGTCCCGTTCCCGATCCCGCGATCGGTCCCCAAAAAAGAAGAGAACTGATCCAGAGTCATCCGGTGCTCGCAAGGAGAGACGGGTTATCAACGTGATTCATGGAGGATTTGCCGCTGGAGGTGATACCTCATCCGCCCGAGAGGTCTATGCCTCTAGAATCCCTACGGCGGTGGTGCTAGGTAAGAGGTCCCGTTCCTGGACCTTGAAAGAAGAGATGGTAATCTCCTTTTCATCGGAAGACCTCATAGGCGTGGAGACTCCGCATGACGATGCCTTGGTGGTAACCTTGGATGTGGATGGGTTTGAGATGAAGAGAATTCTATTCATGGACGCGCTGGAAGCTATGGGGAAAACAAAGAAAGATCTGAAGGAGGCAAACTTCCCGATGGTCGGGTTCTCTGGCTCAACCTCCTATCCGCTAGGAGTAATCACCTTACCAGTGGAGTTTGGTAGCGGGTGGAAATCAGAAAGGAGGAACGTGGAGTTCGTGGTAGTCGATTCTGCGGGGACCTACAACGCGATCATCGGAAGAACCACCCTGATGGCGGTTGCCTCGACGGTGCACCAGAAAATGAAGTTCCCGACCGACCACGGAGTCGGAGAGGTCAAGGGAGACCAGGTGGCTTCCCGGAAATGTTACGTTAATGCCACCCGGAGGAGGAGACGAGAGGCCATGACTGTCCTCCAGACAGAAACAGATCCCAGAGAAGAGTTCGGGCGTCCCGCCCCCGTAGAAGATCTGAAAGAAGTCGAGATCGACGGACCCCAGAGGAAGGTGAAAATCGGGTCTGCCCTGACTGAAGAGACAGCCCAGAAATTAATCGAATTATTGAAGGAGTTCAAGGAGCTGTTTGCCTGGTCCCCGAGCGATATGCCAGGAATCAGCCCCGATGTGATCGTACACGAGCTGAAGATAGACCCCGCGATCAAGCCTATCACGAAGAAAAGGCGTCCGATGGGCACGGACAAGAAGATCGCGATCCAACAGGAAGTAGGCAGTTTGCTCGATGCTGGGTTTATTAAGGAGCTCCGATTCCAGACTTGGGTTGCCAACCCAGTGCTGGTGAAGAAGACCAATGGCAAATGGCGAATGTGTGTGGATTTCCGCGACCTGAACAAATCTTGCCCAAAGGACTGCTATCCACTCCCGAGGATCGACCAGCTGGTGGATGCCACGTCGGGACATGAGCTGTTAAGTTTCATGGATGCGTATTCAGGCTACAACCAGATCAAGATGGCCAAGGAAGACGCCCCCCATACAGCGTTCTACGCAGACAGTGACATCTATCACTACGATGTCATGCCTTTCGGGTTGATCAATGCTGGGGCCACTTACCAACGGATGGTGAATAAACTGTTTGGGGATATGCTGGGAGAAACCATGGAAGCTTACGTGGACGATATGCTGGTGAAGTCCCGACAAGCCGAGGATCATGTGCATAACCTAACCATGGCATTTGAGCGGATGAGGCTCCACCAAGTTCGCTTAAACCCGACGAAATGCGCCTTCGGAGTCCACTCAGGGAAGTTTTTGGGCTTCATGGTAAGTCAAAGAGGAATTGAAGTGAATCCTGAGAAGCTGAGGGCAATCGAGGAGATGCAGTCTCCGATAAACCATCGGGAGGTACAAGTGCTGAATGGCCGACTAGCTGCAATGAATCGCTTCTTATCCAAAGCCAGCGACCGATCAATGCCGTTTTTTGAAGTCCTGAGGGCCAACAAGAAATTTGAATGGACCGCCAAGTGTGAAGAGGCGTTCCAAGCACTCAAGCAGCACCTTCGTACCCTCCCGCCATTGGCGAAACCGGTTCCAGGCGAGCCGCTCTACCTTTATTTGGCTGTTTCTGAATTTGCCATTAGCTCTGTGTTAGTAAAGATTGTCGAGGGTAATCAAGTCCCCGTCTATTATGTAAGCAAGGTGTTTGCCAAGTCTGAATTAAACTATCCCGCCGTTGAGGAGTACCTCTTTGCGTTGATTATTACTGCTCGGAAGCTAAGGCCTTATTTTCACGCACACGAGATTACTGTGCTGACAAATCAGCCTTTGAAGCATTTCTTGAACCGACCGGATGCGTCGGGAAGATTAGTGAAATGGGCAGTAGAGCTTAGTGAGTTTCGGATACACTTTGCTCCAAGAACGACAATTAAGGGCCAGGCGTTGGCGGATTTTATAGCAGAATCTACAGCCCCCGATCTGGAAGATGCGGGCCCTGTAGAGGGGGCAACTATGGAGGTCCCGATAGAGGAACAACCAGAGAGGGCAGAGCAATCAGAACAGCCAAACAAGGAAAATACCTGGGAGATGTACACGGATGGCTCCGCGAGTTCGGACGGATCAGGAGCGGGCTTTTTGTTGATACCACCGGGCGAAGGTGAACCGCTCCGATACGCCTTGGCTTTAACATTCAAGGCTACAAACAACGAAGCGGAATATGAAGCTCTTATCACGGGCCTAAAAATTGCTAAAGGCACTGGAATCGATCACTTGAGAGTGAAATGCGACGCAGCTTTAATCGTGAACCAGGTTCAAGGGCGATACGAAGAAAGGAGTCCAATAATGAAGAAGTATCTACGAGAGGTACAAACCTTGAAGGAGAGCTTTAAAAGCTTCGACATTGAGGCAATTCCGAGGGAGGAAAATGTAGAGGCAGACGCCTTGAGCAAATTTGCCCTGGGGGCACCCTTGGAAGAAAATCGGAAAGTGCACTTCTTAGAGAAGGTGATCTTATCAAACATCGACCCAACACAGGTGTGCGCCATTGAAGCGAGATCGGAGGAGGAGCCAACTTGGATGACCCCCGATAGTCGCGTACCTGACTACGGGGGCAGTCCCCGATGATCAAGTGGCAGCGGACAGGATACGTCGGATCGCGGCCAATTATGTAATGCTAGACAAACAGCTATACAAAAAGGGCTGGTTCTCGACTCCGTACTTTAAGTGTGTGGCAGAACCCGACACCAATCGGATTCTGAAGGAGGTGCACGAAGGGGTCGCGGCTTGCCACGAAGGGGCCCGATCCATCATGAGGAAAGTGCTGAATTTGGGCTATTATTGGCCCACGATGAACAAAGAAGCAATGGCGATGGTCCGATCCCGCGACGCGTGCCAGAGGTACGCCCCGAGTATCGTGGCTCCGGCTGCTAATCTGACATCCATCAAGAGCGCGTGGCCCTTCGCGCAGTGGGGCATCGACTTGGTGGGACCTCTTCCGCAAGCACAAGGTCAATGTAAGTATTTACTTGTGGCTATCGATTATTTTTCGAAATGGATAGAGGCGAAAGCGTTGGCCAGAACAACGGGGAACCAGATCGTCAAGTTCCTCCAGACTCACATCGTGTCCAGATACGGGATTCCTAAGGTGGTGATCAGCGACAATGGTCCACCGTTTAACGGCTCTCAGGTGAGGGAGTATTTGGAGGAGTTGAACATCGAGCATCGGACAGCTTCTGTGCGCCATGCTCAGACCAATGGCCAGGTAGAATCAGCCAACAAAATCGTGATGGACGGCCTCAAGAAGAGGGTCTATGCTTTGAAGGGCAAATGGCTGAACGAACTGGAAAACGTGCTTTGGGCTGTTAGAACGACACCCAAACGATCAACCGGGGAGACTCCGTTTGGCCTCGTTTATGGCACGGAGGCTGTCGCCCCCGTGGAGGTAGCTGTGGCGTCCCATCGGATGAGATATTACGAGCCCCTGACGAACGATGAGATGAGACGTCTGGACTTGGACTTACTCGAAGAGAAGAGGCGGGAAGCCGATGAAGTCCAAGCTCGCATGCGTTTGGCGACGGCCAGGTACTACAATCGGCGAGTGAAGTCCCGACAGTTCTTCGTCGGGGAGCTGGTTTGGCGTCGCAACGAGTTCACCCTTTTGGATCGAATCAACAAGATGTCACCAAAATGGGAAGGACCTTATAAGGTCGTGGGGATGCCAGCTCCGAATGCATACAAGTTGGAAGACCTCGATGGCAGAACGTTAAAGCATTCTTTTAGTGGCGAACACTTGAAGAAACACCATGCTTGAAGAAAGTCGCCTTAAGTGGTGCCCGATGAAGTCGCCTTAAGTGGTGCCCGATAAAGTCGCCTTAAGTGGTGCCCGATGAAGTCGCCTTAAGTGGTGCCCGATAAAGTCGCCTTAAGTGGTGCCCGATGTAAAATCGCCTTAAGTGGTGTATGCTGTTTATCGTTTAATTCGATGTAAGCCAATTTTATGCCATCAATAAATAAAGAGGTTGCTTCCAAAAAGAGTTGTCCTTAGATTTATGCTAAGTGTAAAAGTCGCCTTCAGTGGTGCACGAGAAAAGCCGCCTTCAGTGGTGCACGAGGAAAGTCGCCTTCAGTGGTGCACGAGAAAAGTCGCCTTCAGTGGTGCACGAGAAAAAGTCGCCTTGAGTGGTGCACAAGAAAAGTCGCCTTAAGTGGTGCACGATCCTTAGATTTATTTTAAGTATCGAAAAGTCGCCTTGAGTGGTGCACGATATTAAGTCGTCTTAAGTGATGCGTGATTCTTAGATTTACTCTAAGTAATAATTAAGTCGTCTTAAGTGATGCGCGGGACTAAGTCGCCTTAAGTGGTGCACGATCCTTAGATTTATTCTAAGTATCGAAAAGTCGCCTTGAGTGGTGCACGATATTAAGTCGTCTTAAGTGATGCGTGATTCTTAGATTTACTCTAAGTAATAATTAAGTCGTCTTAAGTGATGCGCGGGACTAAGTCGCCTTAAGTGGTGCACGATCCTTAGATTTATTCTAAGTATCAAAAAGTCGCCTTGAGTGGTGCACAATATTAAGTCGCCTTAAGTGGCGCAGGTTGAAAAGTCGCCTTAAGTGGTGCACGATGTAAAGTCGCCTTCAGTGGTGCACGATATTAAGTCGCCTTAAGTGGCGCAAGTTGAAAAGTCGCCTTGAGTGGTGCACGAGAAAACTCGCCTTAAGTGGTGCACCATTCTTAGATTTATTCTAAGTACTGACAAGTCGCCTTAAGTGGTGCACGATATTAAGTCGCCTTAAGTGGCGCAAGTTGAAAAGTCGCCTTAAGTGGTGCACGATGTAAAGTCGCCTTAAGTGGTGCACGATATTAAGTCGCCTTAAGTGGCGCAAGTTGAAAAGTCGCCTTGAGTGGTGCACGAGAAAAGTCGCCTTAAGTGGTGCACCATTCTTAGATTTATTCTAAGTACTGACAAGTCGCCTTAAGTGGTGCACGATATTAAGTCGCCTTAAGTGGCGCAAGTTGAAAAGTCGCCTTAAGTGGTGCACGATGTAAAGTCGCCTTCAGTGGTGCACGATATTAAGTCGCCTTAAGTGGTGCACGATGTAAAGTCGCCTTCAGTGGTGCACGATATTAAGTCGCCTTAAGTGGTGCAGGTTGAAAAGTCGCCTTAAGTGGTGCACGATGTAAAGTCGCCTTCAGTGGTGCACGATATTAAGTCGCCTTAAGTGGTGCACGATGTAAAGTCGCCTTCAGTGGTGCACGATATTAAGTCGCCTTAAGTGGTGCAGGTTGAAAAGTCGCCTTAAGTGGTGCACGATGTAAAGTCGCCTTCAGTGGTGCACGATATTAAGTCGCCTTAAGTGGTGCAGGTTGAAAAGTCGCCTTAAGTGGTGCACGATGTAAAGTCGCCTTCAGTAAGAAAGTATAGTAAAGCCACTGGGAGAAGTGCAACGAAAGAATCGGAACTAAGAAAGTCTGATATTAATGGGGCTCGAAGGCCCGATGATTACAAAAGGAGGAGAATACAAAGATTCTAGCGATAAGCAATTAGGCCTAATCCTTGTTAGCGGCATCAACGGGAACAGGGTCCGCAAGGTCTATGGCAGAAAGCTCCACAAGGTCAGCCGTTGGAGGATTGGCTATCGGGGTCATGGGATCGAGGAGTTTCCGATGAAGAAGTAGCTCCTCTTCACTCTGAACTTGTGGTATGCATTTCCGGCCTTGAGCATCGGCTTCTCTGGTGGAAATGATACATCCTTCCCGGTGAGCTGCATCATAAGCAGTGCTGAAAATTTCGTTCAGAACATAGTCGAAGTTGAAAGGCTTCCTTCCCTCGAAACCAGATCCACTGTCTGAAATCAGCCATTGAAAGGGACGTTAGGTTTTTCCGGAAAATTACAACCAAACTAAGCAAAGATGAAGGCGAACAATAGAGAAGAAACCCTTACCTGACATGATAATTGGAGGCTGGAAGAATGAACCTGACATTGCCAGAAAGATGGCCGAAGGAACACTAAGGTCTCAAGAGTTGCAGTAAGCTTTCGAAAATTTGTAGATGATAAGAGAAAACTGTACCCTGGGTGAGGTTTTTATAGGCGAAGAGGACAGTCGAAGGGGCGCTTTAATCTGAACCGTCGAAGTTGAAGCGTTCTAATCTGGACCGTTGAGATGAAACGTGAAGGATGGTAGCAGGTGCAATGATGAAATAGCCTGAAAAGCACTTTTTAGAAAAAGCAGACACAGAGAATCAGGCACGGGTACTGATGACGTCACTTCACTATTTACTGCATTTAATGAACTGGGGAATCGAGGAGACCCCTGGGATTTGGCAGTTACCCACAAAACGCTGAGGAAACATGAAGGAAAAGATTAGTACTGAATGACCATGTCAAGGGAAAGATCCCCGATTCCAATAAGGTCGGGAGTTGGAAGACACGACGAACTAAAAGTCCCTCATGTCTTGGGGGCAAATGATGGGTTCGACTATAGCCGTCAGGCCCTTTAACGGTGAGGAAACGGCAAACAGGCCCACCAGGCCCCGAACGAAGGTCAAGATGACCTAGGAGAAGGGTCCCGACGAAGGGAGTCCCGATGATGAAAGGTCCCGACAGAGTCGGTCCCGACAGCTGAGCTAGAAGCTCCCGATGAGAAGCCTTTAAGTAGGCCCCGATGATGAATCCCTGAGAATGATTGGCCCTGTCACGATGACGAGGGGCCCCGAGCGGTGACACAACGAGACAACTCTGGAGTCCCCGACGGGAGTCGGGACTCGTTATCAGAGGATAAGGCCAAGATATGCGGGGCGTGGCCGAGATACACGGAACGTGGTTAAGATACACGGAGCGTGGCCGAGATACGCGGGGCATGGCTGAGATACACGAGATCACGTCCGAGATATGTGGGATACGGGCTAACCACCCCCAACGGTTCGCCAGGTTCGCCAGGTACCTGAGGCAGGAGATCACCTCAGAAGACTTACGTTGAATTCAATACACTTTGAGATTACTGCTTGCCAGTCATACGAGATACTCATTTAAGCATCGGAGAGGGATTCTGGGTCACCGCCCGGTCTATCCCCTCTTGCAGGATTACGTGGAGCGAAGGAGCTAGGATTGCCGTCGAAGTCCGTACCGGAGTTCCACCGTGATCCAATAGGTCTCATACTTGGATGTGAATGCAGATATGTTAGACCACCCATCAGAAGAAGTTACTAACTTGATGCCAATTCTACAATCAGAAGATAAAGGAGATTTCAAGTTTCTGAAGCCTGGCATGTCAGATTCCATAACCACAGAGATGTCTCATCCAGATCTATGAGAAGTTCTCAAGCAACATTGCATAGTGGAGGAAGTTATGAAGTTTCAAGAAATATTTAACATTCCATGTAGAGACTTTTGCTTTATTGTTCCTTACTACATGACATGTCCTTCGAGGTATGATATCTATAAACTTATGTCATTTAACAAGCTTCACATAGACGAAGAATATTACTGGCAAGATGGCATGAATTTTGCGCGGATGTGGACAAAATGTTCAAAGGGACATAAAACAGCTACTCGTATGGATACTTTGAAGTTGATTGTATTTATTCCGAAGAAGAAGATTCGTAAAAAGGTGGCACAGAAGTAGTATATTGTTGTTTCATTATTCAATCATAAAGAGATGAGATGCTTTGAGTTTTTGACAAGCTCGAGATCGAGTTGTTTTAAAGAATTGGAGAATGACGCGGGGAACGTCATGTCTAAATTCAAGAAGCTCAGATTAAGGAAACTCAAGCCCAAATAAGTAGACGATATTCCTAAAATATATATTTACAATATATATTTATGAATATCTATATCTTTATATTTTGTATCATAGTTTAGATTATATATATATATATCTAGTATTATATATAGATATATATATCTATATCTATCTTAGTATGAATATAGCCTAGTTAGATTCCTATATATAGGGTTCATTTTTCTTTTTATTCATACAACTTTCAGATAATTAATATATTTCAGAGACATTGTTCTTGTTCTTGAGTGCTTGATTAAGTACTGGTTTATCTTTATTGACATCCGCTGCGTCAAGTTTCCAAAGATGGGTCTGGCTTAAAATATGATAATGTATATATATATATATATATATATATATATATATATATATATATATATATATATTGCAAAATATTAAGAAAATATATTGCATATATTTATGATAAAATTCATAAATATATATTATATATTTTCGGAATATTTATAATATATAGTCCATGAAATTTTATTTCCTAATTTGGGGTCCTAGTTTAGCTATAAATAGGGTGAGATTACATGTAAAGGGATACACGGAAAACAACAGAACAAACAACAGTAAAGTAGTTTATTCATTGAAATTTGTGCGGAGCCCCTTTTCCTTATGTTTTATTTTTCCTGCTCGCCCTGGGCAAATTCCGATGAACCACAACCAGAGCAACCTCTGACCGCACCAGCCAGCATCCGCGTCGCCGCCCGCCACCAGCCCGCGTCCACGCTCCGCTAAGTCTCGTCGTCGGTCGTCCGTTCCACCTCATCCCCGACCCTTCAATTTTGACTGTCGCGTCCGAGCTCCAAAGTTTCGCCCTACTGTTGCTGCCTAGCTACCACCAGAGACGAGGTTCGCCGGCCGTTGTCTAACTCTCCGGAGCTCCGCCGCTGCTGGTGCTGATCGTTGCTACAAGGTCACCGGCTGTCTGCTGTTGCTGTCGTTGGCTTCGGCGGTCTGAGCTTGTCAAAGACAGAGGCAGGTAAGGATGCTGCGACCCGTTTCTTTTTTCTTTCTTTATTTTGCTTTACTATTTATGTTGAGTTTTAGTTTAGTTATGGCCAAATAGTTCTAGTTTAATTATATGTTGCAATGCTGTTTATTTTACTGTCATTATAAGTACATATTATTATATTGAACCTAATTCAAATAGTTTAAATTTAATTAGTTTAGATTAATTAAATAATAAATGTCACTTATATAAATTTGACATATTAGGTTATATTTTGATATAGGTATATATGATAATTGTTAGTATTTT
The DNA here is from genome assembly GCA_036873135.1 of Clarkia xantiana subsp. parviflora. Classification (NCBI taxonomy): domain Eukaryota; kingdom Viridiplantae; phylum Streptophyta; class Magnoliopsida; order Myrtales; family Onagraceae; genus Clarkia; species Clarkia xantiana. The sequence continues at coordinate 31,451,383 of JAPTYO010000004.1, forward strand.
TAAATTTTATTTTTGTTTATGATTGGAATCGATTTATGGTTAATTAACGATGAATTTGGAAAATTTGTGAATAGAGCACTGAAAGGGTGAGAATTCCATGTGTCGTAAATCCGTAATAAAACCTCCGAACTCGAATTTCTGATCGTGGACCGATTATTTTACCTAGGTGTTTAATTCGTTATTTATCTAGGTAATTTAAGTTTATAATTAGCCGTATAATTAACTAGTGGCGACTCTTTCAAAATCAATATTTTTTAAAAACATTTACCTTATATTAGATTTAGGTTTGACACCTTACAAATAATTGGTTTCTCCTTTTATATATATATATATATATATATATAATATTTGTAGTCTCTATAAATAAATAAAATTATTTTCTTTATATCTATATTTAAAATTTTTTGTAGAGATTTATTTATTTTTAATATATTTATAGCGATAATTTATCATAATGAAGATTATGTATACAATATTTTTTAACCATAGTTTACATTTTTTTTTCGAGCTGTAGTATTAGATACTGTGAGTCGTAATATAACTTCTCACAAAACGATATTAAAATATTAATATATTTTTTAATATATAATTTTATTTAAAAATTATAATAGATCAAACATTTTAATTCAAATAAATTAATTTAGTTATTTTTTTACTAGCATGGTGCACGATGTTAGTACATACTACATAGCAATATATTAATTTGACGGAAAATCATTCTTTGAGTGATATGTGTACGTTTTTTTTTCCAGTCGTCGTTTCTTAATTTAATCGTACCTCTATAAATTTAAATACAAAATATTGCGTGTCTATAAATTAAGAATATATTTTTATCTTCTATTTCAGCAATGACGTAAAATAAAGAAACTCTCTATATATAAATAAGTCAAAAATGAATTAAAAATTTCTTTTAAATGATATATATATCTACTCTTTGATTATAAAGCATTCTAAGGTTGCCACAAATGTGTTTCTATTTTTAGTAAAATAATATATAAATATAAAATACATTAACATTGCAGAAATATGATAAATAATATAAAACTTTACTACGGTCAACTATATAAATAAATATATGTATACATATATTATATAAATAATCCAATATATAAACATAAACATACATATATAAATATAAAAAATAGATATAATATAATAAAAAAAAATTACTATGACTTTAATATAAAACTTATATATATTTTATTAAAATAAATAAACTTTTCAGTATATATATAATATATAACTATAAAAAATTTCAATTTATTTTCATTTCTCAAATTCTTCAGTTATTTTATTTTTTAAATATTTTTTTTTATCGTGTTTTATTTTTTAAACATGATGAACTCATTTTTTTTTGAATTTCTTACTCTTCCAGCCCCATATCTAGTCTAGTTTTAATAAAATCGCGTATATTTTCTCCCCTGCTCTCCACCCAAATCAACAAGTAGCAGTAGCTGCTGTTGGCACCGCCCTCACTTCCTTCCCCCGTCCATTTACACCGCAAACCCTAAACCCTAGTTCTCTCTCCCTCCCTCCCTCTCAGCTGCAATGAACTGCTCAAGTAACTCTCGTTTCTTCCTCCCGTCTCTGCATTTTTATACAGAATAATAATGTTTTGTTCCTTTATACTAGCGCCACTTTCTGGGGCCTTGCATTTTGATCTATGGCTCTGTTGCTCTTATTTGACCGTACAGTTTCTGGCGAGGTGCCGGAGGAGCCGGTGGTTTCGAAGAATTCTGGACTGCTTTTTGAGAAGCGTTTAATTGAGCGGCATATAGCGGTATGGCTCGATGCTAGGGTTCCATTTTCTTATCCTTCGAGATTGGCTTCATTCAGCTAACCTACGTTGTATCTAGGAAAATTAACGGTTCTACTTTTGCTGGAAAACCCTAATTTTGATCCTTAGAAGATGACAATTTAGGTTCGTTTGGCTTTCCTGCGTTTAGGATTTTCAACTGCTGAGTTGATTTATTAAGCTTCATTGAACTGTGGAAGTTGGTGCCTTATATCTGAGTTATGTCTCTATTGTTATTATAGTAATACTCTAGCTAATGATAGTCTAAATATGTGGTCTTAGACTCTCGGAGTGCCTTTGTTTAGGAGTTACTACAAGGGAAGTTTACGTTTCAATGGGACTGTTGGAGTTTATTTGCATACCTGCAGCTGATGTTGCTCTTCTTTTTATATCATCAATACGCAGAGATGAACAATTTTTATTTAGAAATTGGGATCACTCAATGTTCCTATACTGTACTTATGTAAGACTTCTACACTTAAGAAATTACTGGCTAGGGTTTGAAATTTGCATAGGTATTATTTTTTTATTTTGTATAATCATTTCTATGCTTCACTGTACTTTTGGATGTTTATTTTGATGACTAAAAATCTAAAATACAGTAAATATTTGTCCAGGATTATGGAAAATGCCCCATAACAGGGGAACCACTTAGCATGGATGATCTTGTCCCTGTCAAAGCAGGCAAGGTATGGTTAAAATCTTCACTTCCTACCCTTTTGCTCCTTCCGTAACCATCCAAAGTAACTTATTTCACATGTGACTTTTCAATTTCCACTTTCCTGCTTACTGTTGCAGATCGTCAAGCCTAGACCTATCCAGGCAGCAAGTATTCCTGGAATGCTTAGTATATTTCAGAATGTACGTGATTCTTTATCACTCATTTCAGTATTTCTTTATTTGACTGAATTTGAATTATCATATTAGCTAGCAAACACAAACTGGATAGATTGATGTTCTTATTGGATTTTTAACGATTCTACTTGTGGGTTGTGGCTGATATTTTTTTTTCATGTTATGCATAGGAATGGGACAGTTTAATGCTGTCTAATTTTTCATTGGAGCAACAACTTCATACAGCTAGGCAGGAGTTAAGTCATGCTTTATACCAGGTATTCCCTGAGATCTGCCTAAGGAATTCGTGTTGGTCAGCTATATTAACTCTCAATATATGGACTCAGCATCTTTCTCTGTTATTTATTTTTATTATTGCACTTTATTTTTAGTTGTAGAGTCACATGTTGTTAAAGTAATACTTTCTTTATCATGGTCCTTCATGGTCAGCTTAGTAAGTGATTATAACTAGAACTGCTTTTTCTGTTGAAAGAAGTTTTATAACTAGGAATTATAATCGATCCAAGTATATGTTCACATTCACTTGGTCAATCATGATAAGTCATTATAGTTTGGTTAAAGCAGCAGTGAAATTGGGTGCATCAATGTTTGCTAAGTGGCAACAGTCCTGCTCCTGAGCCTATATATAACTTGTTAATGCCCCTGATATGTTTTTTCCTTTTACTTTTTAGTGTGTCATGTTTATGGTCAGTATATGTCAAATTGCTGTAGTTTTATTGTTAATTGGAGTTTGGTTGCTTACTCTGTAACCTTACAGCACGATGCTGCTTGTCGCGTAATTGCGAGACTGAGAAAAGAAAGGGATGAGGCTCGATCATTACTTGCTGAGGCTGAAAGACAAATGCCAGTTGCACCATCAACAGAACTTAGCGTAAATGCTTCTGCATTGACTAATGGAAAAAGAGGTTCTTTCTTTATGGTTCTTGGTTTGGCATTTTGTAGTATTATAATGGATGCTTAATGATTTACTTATATGAGATCTCGTTCCCTCATTTCAGCCGCTGGAGATGAGATGCTGGATCACGGTGGCAAGAAGTTGCGTCCTGGTATATCTGCACATATCATTGCTGAACTAACAGAATGCAACGCTACGCTCTCCCAGCAGCGCAAAAAGCAGCGCCAGGTATCTTTGCAAAATGAGTAACCACTTTGATATGATTACCTATATATGAGTATGGTAGCACATCTTAATACGTTGGTATTAGTCATGTATTGAAGCTATCAGGATTCTTAAATGTTATTGCTCGTTTTTGCTGTTTTTTTAGGCCCCTGAGACCTTGGCACACATTGATGATATTGAGAGATTCACCCAGCTCTCTAGTCACCCACTACACAAAACCAACAAACCGGGGATTACATGTCTTGATATTAATTACTCAAAGGTAAGGCATTATTTAGTTTTAAATTCTAGATAACTTCCATCACTTAAAATCCTGGTGTTACTCCAAGTATTTATCTATAATAATGTATGCATCACATGGCTTGGCCTGGCTTGACTTGCCTTGAATGAGGATCAGGCCAGTCCTAAATCTGTTGGTTGCACCTGCTATAGGTTTAGAATACAATCTTATGGGGGAGCGGGCTTACATCAATTCTTTCTAGTTTTAAGAGATGAAATCTCTTCTTAAGATTTCGAACCTCCTTTAAGATTGTTCATGCTGTAAAATTTCGAAGACCAAAGATTCTTGAGAAAGGAACTGTAGAACTGAAACGAATGAAGGCAATGAAGAACACCAGCAAATGATGATATTTGAATTTGTGGAAGAAACTCTAAGTCCATCTTTCGTTTTTTATTGTTTTACTTATTGGCTAACAAAGAGTATAGACTTTATCTCATCTACTGGCTCAACAGCTGTATCGTCTAGAAGTTTGATTTTTTTTAAGTACTCTGGTAGTTCGAATGTATATACACATTAATTTTCTGGAACCTTCCTTTTGTCGTCTTAAAGCTCCTTATGTTCAATAAAATCCCACTTGTTAGTTCTGCTCTAAGACTTTTGGTTTCCACCCTTTCATTTCAATCTAGTCATTTTTTATTGCATGTCTAACTTTATTTTTTTTGCTCAGTTCAAAGCATGCCTAACAAATTGCTTTCTACCCATCTAAACGTTTGGACTTTTGATTTCTGCTGGAAGCTGTTAAGTTCTGTTGATTTGGCATTTGTAATTCGTATACAAGAAGAGTTTGCCCATGACTCTTGAAAGATAATCTTGTTGTGGAAATCTTCAAATTAGGCTGTCAATTTTCCTTCATGTGCGCACACTGCTATACCCCTCGCCTAAACAGGAAAGAGTCATATAGAAAGTAAGAAAGTTGCCATAACACGAGATCAATATTCATTGTGTTAATCTGAGAGATATTATATTAATTTATGATGGTTATGTATTTTCTAGCAAAATTTAATTTTGTGTTGGAATACGTACTTTATGTTGGCAAAGATTTTCTGATATGAAGATCATGTAAAATATTGAACTTTGCATTTTTCATTCTTCTGAATGAGAATATAGCAGTTTAACTTCCTTTTCATGCGAAGTAGCTTACTGTGAATCAACTTGTTTGCTGATTTGGATAGACCACCTCTCGGGTTTTAAGGACTATGCAAATGTTATGTATATCATATTTACATTGACACGACGTCCATAAAATGTGACTGGTTAGATTATATTTTTACTTGGTTCAAGTGGTTTGACTTTTGAAAATTATATCTCCATGCTCTAATATTAATAAATCTGTTCAACTATCTCATGCAGTTTTCAGAAATTAGGTACTTGGTACATCATATGTAATCCAAATGGCTTTCTTTGTTTGTTATTAGCTTATAAGTTTGATTTCAAGTTTATCCCTTTTGTACAGGATATCATTGCGTCTGGTGGGATGGATGCAGCTGCTGTTGTCTTTGATCGACAATCTGGACAGATTTTATCCACTCTTTCTGGGCACTCAAAGAAGGTTATTTGCATACATTGTTGTCTGCACTTCCATATTTTTTTAGAGATTATATTTCCTTTCAGTGATTTTATTGTGAAGATTTCATTGCATGATTCAGGTTACCAGCCTAAAGTTTGTTACTCAAGGTGATTTGGTTTTAACTGGTTCTACGGACAAGGTAAATATATTATGATTTTTGGAAGTTATAGTGTACTCATATTTTCTTGTAGGTGGTATAAGTTTTAATTTAGAGAACATGCCTTTATGAAGGCACAAAATTGGCTAAAGAAATCTCTCGAACTTAAAATTTTTGTGTCTGTATGTTTGGGATAATTGTCTCTACCTTTTAAGATCCCTATTAGGAAGGGATCATCGTAGTTGGCAATATAAGTATAAAACAACGTTCTCCAATGTTAGTGAAGGAACCTCAATGTTATGCAGAATTCTGGGGGGGGGGGGGGAGGTATGTGGTTCGGTATGGGCATCTTTCAGTAGTGAAGAAATATTAATTTTTTATGAACACAAGATTTTTCATTGCAAATGTAGAACTCTATACAAAGTCAAATCTGACATTTAACTGTATCTATCTATTCCCAAGTGTCAGTTAACTTTGCCATCCTTCCTTGCTTTCCTATATCAATCCATCATAAGTGGAATTGATAGGGCCTTAAGGACAAATTTTATTTCTTATTATATTAGCACTGAGTTTAATCAGTTATGCCTCGAAAATTGCAGACTGTTCGTATCTGGCAAGGTTCAGAAGATGGAAACTATAGTTGTAGGCAGATATTGAAGGATCATACAGCTGAGGTAATAAATTCTTGATCTGGAAAGTTTAACGCTGGCTGCACATGGTTTGTTGTTTCATGTATTTGAACAGTTATCCTTTAGATTATTTTATATTTTAGCAGGACATAAATCCCCAGTGATCAACTTGCATTTTTGTTATTCTTAATGAATCTAATTTCATTGGTGGAAGGGAGCTTCTTAAAATACTAAAAGTTGGTCTTTCCAGGATTTCCGTTTCATCTTGATTAATTTATGTTGAGTTTCACTTTCTGTATGGAGTAGGCATTATTTCGGGCCAAAAGCCTTTAGTGTCTTCGAAAGCTTTTTTACTAGGCAAAGTTTAAAAGGCATCAAATATGTAGATTTAACTTCAGATGCAGTCCATTCTATTTGGAATTCATATTGAGACGAGTGAGTAGTTGAAATCATCTGCTGAATTTTTTTCCCAAGTTTTCTGTTTTAAAAATTGTGTAACTACTGGTTAAATTGTTGGCAAGCTTTTGTGTGGTAACCTATTATTAGTGAGCTTTTGAGTGGTAACACTGTTCTAGAATGTTGGAAACTTCGTTATTTTTATTTAATTTTTGGCTAAAGTATTGGAAACTTATGATTTATGAAGTTGTAGTGAAGTACATTTGTAGACACAGATAGTTTCTTTATTACTTTCAGACAGTAATAGCTACTCATTAGTTTTCTGGGTGTCTGCACATAGTCCTTTTTGGTTAAATTATTGGCAAGCTTTTGCGTGGTAAGTGGTAACCTATTATTAGTGAGCTTTTGAGTGGTAACGCTGTTCTAGAATGTTGGAAATTTCGTTATTTTTATTTATTTATTGTTTGGCTAAAGTATTGGAAACTTATGATTTATGAAGTTGTAGTGAAGTACATTTGTAGACACAGATAGTTTCTTTATTACTTCCAGACAGTAATAGCTACTCATTAATTTTCTGGGTGTCAGCACATAGTCCTTTTTGGTTAAATTATTGGCAAGCTTTTGTGTGGTAACACTGTTCTAGAATGTTGGAAATTTCGTTATTTTTATTTATTTATTTTTTGGCTAAAGTATTGGAAACTTATGATTTATGAAGTTGTAGTGAAGTACATTTGTAGACACAGATAGTTTCTTTATTACTTCCAGACAGTAATAGCTACTCATTAATTTTCTGGGTGTCTGCACATAGTCCTTTTTGGTTATTTTTTATGGACCTTGAAAAAGCCCATTAATATTTCAGGTGCAAGCTGTAACAGTTCATGCCACAAACAACTACTTCGTTACAGCCTCTCTGGATAATACATGGTCCTTCTATGATCTCTCATCAGGGTTGTGTTTGACACAGGTCTCTCTCTCTCTCTATTCTTCATATATATATGTGTGTGTGTGTGTGTGCGCGCGTGTGTAGCTATGTACACACACACACACACGAGTGCTTACTAGCAATTGTGAAAGAGTTGTCCTATATTGGGTAAATGATATATCTATCTATATAAGAAAAAGATGGGTTTGTAAGACCAACTGTCCCATGGCCAAATAGCTTAATCTTTTGAGTTGGATATGTGCCTACCTTTCTTGTAGGCACATTATGCTTTGAACAGTAACGCAGTCTTTATTGACGGAGGCACTTGCACTTGCACATTTATGGAACTGTTAGTTTACAAAGTTCCTGACATTGATGACTGCAGACGCTTGGCTTATCGCTGCCATTCCTAATACTTGAAGTGTAGACTGGTTTTTCTGAAACTTTGTTTCTTCCTGTAGGTTGAGGATACCTCAGGATCTGATGGGTACACATCTGCTGCTTTTCATCCTGATGGTCTCATCCTTGGCACAGGCACCTCGGATTCTGTTGTTAAGATTTGGGATGTTAAAAGTCAGGTATGTTGAATCCTCAATTGATTCGCCATTTGTGATTCATATTTTATCATTGTTCAAATTGTTGCGAGATTAAGATCCTAGGCATGCATGTTTCTTTGTTCATTTATTTATGATTAATACTGGATGATATATTCTTCCTAAAGAATTTTGGCATTCTGAAGATATAGAATAACTTGAACAAAATTTGTCCATTCTTTATGCACAAGAAAGAGTTTCTGCCGTATTTGTTGTACTGTGATTAGTTGTACTATGTCATTGGTGTTCTAGCTTATTTCTTGCTGTTTGATCTACATAGTATTCGATGACCCTAAGATACTAAGAATTGGTTGGTGACATGGAGAAGTTTGGAGTAATCCGTTGTCTACTTGGAAGATTTATATTAAAGTGGTAGCTAGATTTTTGCTTGGGGTCCTCAAAATGTGTACAATATAGATGTAATCCTTATTATTCTTATAGGGTTATAACTAAAAAACTGTCCAAGGTTTACCCTATGTTAAAATTAGAGGTATGAAGTTTGAAATGTTAAAATGTACTGTCCCAAATGTTGAAATTTGGTGTCTCCGCGCGTCTTTTCATCTCCCTTCAATCATTTTCATCAACTCACTCACCCACCCATAATCCACCAATCTTTACTTTTCACAAAATCGTCAAATTTCACCTAAAACATTAAAAAAAATTTCTAGCAGAGTAGTGTGGAGCGATTTTCCAATGACAACGGAGCGAGATTTACTTGCGAGGTTATAACCAACTTCTTAGGTGACAGTCCCGACAAGATGACGAGAAGGGAGTGTGTATGGGAGCTTGAATTTGATAGTCGGTTTCGTCGGAATTGACTTCTCTAATGTAATCACACCGAGACACCACATTTTAACAAAATTGAAACCTTGGACACTACAGTTTAAACATTTGAAACTTCAGACACCTAATTTTAACATAGAGTAAACCTTGGACAGTTTTTTAGTTATTATTAACCCATTCTTATATAGTCGGATTAGGGGTCACTTTCCTGGTAATGTGTCGAGTTCTAGTTTTCTCGTTTTAGGTTGAGATAGACCTTAACCATTATTTTCTCTCTTTCCTAGGCAAATGTAGCGAAGTTTACCGGCCACAGTGGAGCAGTGACTGCTATATCTTTCTCTGAAAATGGATACTTTCTTGCGGTAAAGTTTTCTGTTAGGCTCTCAACTCTAGGTTCTTCTGTGGGCCATGTGAAACAAGTAGGTAATTTCAGATTTTTGTTTGCATGCCAGACTGCAGCTCTGGACGGTGTTAAGTTGTGGGATCTTCGTAAATTGAAGAACTTCAGGACATTTTCGCCATACGATCAGGAAACACCTACAAACTCAGGTATAATAATTTTTCTCATTGTTGGGCGTTGCAGGATCTGAACCCGGCTACATTGCAGCCGAATACATGCTGTTGTATCTTTTTCTTGTTGAAGATGATGGGGTCATAGCATAGGAAAATATTATTATAAATAAAATTGCATGGTAATATAATGTCTTAACAACATAATATTATAAATATTAAGAAATGGCTCTCCCAGTCGTCCCCGTGATAAGACAGTGTGGGGGTTGAACTTGAATTTCAAATTAGCGTGTCTTTGAATAATTCGTGTTCAGCCAAATTTGTCTGTTTTTGTAGATTTTCTAAAAAAGATAAAATTGTACGTCTTTGATATAGAGCATCATACTCAAGAATTGATAAGTGCATTATAAAAATTTGTTTCTTTTGCAGTTGAATTTGATCACAGTGGAAACTATTTGGCATTAGCTGGCTCAGACATAAGGTTGGTAATTTGCACTAGTGCATTTTTTATTTTTTTATTTTTTATAGTTGTCGGGATTATTTGTTTGTTTGAAGATTAATAATAATGTGTTTAGTAGAGTTAACGTAATGAATTAAAGTCTTTTATTAAATTGATGTTAACAACAGGATATATCAAGTTGCAAATGTGAAATCGGAATGGAACTGTATCAAAACCTTGCCAGATTTGTCGGGAACAGGTAAAATTCGAAGAATTTTCCATCCATAAATGGTAGGTAGCTAGCTAGGTTGTCACATAAGAGTGTGAATTGGTGGTGGGAATTAATGCAGGTAAAGTGATGACGGCAAAATTTGGTCCTGATGCAAAATACTTGGCAGTAGGATCAATGGACAGGAACCTGCGGATGTTTGGCCTTCCCAGCGGGGATGCCGTTGAATGAATGAATGAATGAATTTTCTCATGTTGAATTATGTTTGACAAGGAGGAGGAGGAGGAGGAGGAGGCTGTATTCTATCTAATTGTTGTATTCAGTAAATTATTTAATCAATGACAAGATGCAGATATTTTGATTTCAACCAACTTGTTCTTCACGTCTTTATTATGCTTCTCTTTTGTTGTTTTCAGTGCTAAGTTGCTGTTTTGTGTAGATCTCACCTTAAAATTGATTTTTTTTTTATATGTATATATGAAAATATGTAGTCGTATAACATATACATGAACCAAATGTTGCACGACTAACGGTGGGTTTGGTAGTGTTTTTGTTTTAAAAAAGTATTTTTTTTTTTATTAAAGGTAGAACATGAAAAAGTGTATTAAGATAATGCAATTAATATTTGTAGGGTTTGCTCATTAACTAGTATATTTTTTGTTTGTTTTTGTTATATACAATTGTTTCCGCAATTTCGGGCCGGGAGTATTAAGAATAAAACCCTTCCAAGTTGGCGCATTAACTAGTAGGATTAATGTCCATTTGTGGACTACAATGAGAAATTTCGGCCGACCCATGTGTAGGTAATGTTGGTGGTCAAGTTTTGACTACCTAGATGTTTCTAATATTTTTTAGTGTCAGTCGTCTTCTGGACCTTAATTGTATTAATAAAAATTTGATGACCCTTAAACTGTTGAAGTATCACATATTGTCTTCAGATTTTATATTATAATGAAATTTATATGGACAAAAATCATTATAGTATTAGAACTAATTGGAATTCGATTTACCATAGTCATTAAAACACATAATATGTATTTACGGTTGTGATTAAAGTTAAAAAAAATCATTCATTATAACAAGTGCATAAAATGATATTTTATGCCGTGTGCATAATAACGTGCAAATCTCGGTATATCCAAACTAAAACACAATAATCTTCTAGGGCTTGTTGTTCACCACTGTAACTTATATATATATATATAATCGTCTATGTGTATGCAGTAGTAAGTTAGTATTGTAGTTCAACGATATTTCAAAATAACTATTTGGTAGAAAAAAAAGTTCTTATGAATTTGCAGATGCTTTGACACATTGATTGTAGATGTGGAGAATGTATCTTCTAAATGAGAAATATAAAAATTGACTTTAAAAATTTAGCGAAGAAAATAAACATCTGCATAATCATAAATTTGTACGAATCTAAAACACAAATCTAAAAAAAAATCTATCCATAACCAATTTCATATAATTTTAAAAGGCAAAATATTTCTAACTACAAGGGATTAGTAGCATCAATAGTACATTCTTATATAAAATTTACAAAATAATAATTATTATAATAATAAATCATCTCTAACACAAACATTAACACCAGAGTTTGTTATACGACATAAAAAATATCACATCTCTTTCTCGAAGGTACAACCTGCAGCCTCATTCCACTGTAACAAATCATAATTCTTCATGTATCAATACACATAAAAGAACATGTTTTATACAATTTCTCCAACTTTGACTGCTCGAAGTCTTCTCCAAATAAATCACGATCATGTTAGATCAGAGTCTTTGTCTAGACTCGATACCTTGCTCCCCAATTTGTTGTACATGTACTAATCGGTCAATGGATTGATCATCAACTGTGGCTCCGTTAGGTCTTACGAGAAGCCACCGTCATGTCTCCGACACTCCTTAGACTACGTACATCTGTCATAATTGAGAAAAAAAAAACCGGCTCACTGCCTAATCTATTATTAAGCGAGAATTCCGAATGGAATTCATCTTTACCCCTGAATTCAAGAAAGGGAAGTTTTGAGGATTGATGAACCCCCATGGGATAGAGGGGCCTTAATATGATGATTTGACAGAAGAAATGGAGAGACTGGAAAAAGGAGTTATCGTGCCTGAAAGTTTACGAAATTAAGTTTTTTAGGAAGATACCTTATCAGACCAATATGATTTTGACATGAACATATAATTAAGATTTCAACCGTGCTTAACGATTTCTTCGGCAACACTAAAGATGAAGTGCTTTGTTACATGCATTAGAGTGAATCTCCTTTGGCTGTAATAAGACCAAATTGATTAATCCTTCTAACCCACCATATCATTTTTTGGTTTCTAAGAATTGAAGTAGCAACTATATAAGTTGAGGTACAATCAACACCGGATTTATAAAGTTTTAAGACATAATTTCGTTTATAAGAACTCAAATTTAATTTTTTCTTTATTAAACATGTGCAATAGACTCTTTATCTTCTCAGCATTGGCCCTGCTTGTCCTAGAGAATCCTTATACCATCAACTACAATACTAACATTCAATCATATGAAACCATTGGTTGCGACTCAATCAATATGTGTTGGTGAAAGTTGATTGATATACATTTATTTTTCTATTAGCCTCATATCTCTCTTCCACCTCTCTAATAGCTTGTCTATTTTTACTATTATTTGGAGATCCAAAATTCTCAACACTCAAACAAACAACAACAACTTCTAGAGCAGTCGCAAAAGCTGATTGTTATTCATTCATTTTTTTTATGAGACTTAATTCTCTCTTCCTCTTCTCTAATAGCTTGTATCTTCATATCATTTTGAGTTCCAGAATCCCCTACACCTAAATCAGCGGTAAATGCTTCAAGATCATTTAAATTCAACTTCGATTTATCATTGAAATTTCGATTTATTACTCATTGAGTATAGTAATCAAATAAGACTTTCACAGTGGCAGTGAGATCTTCAAAGCGATTATTGCTTAAAAAGCCTTGCAGCCTATTCCAAAGATGAAATCGAATATCAAATAAAGAAGAAAGTATTACTAAGGTAAAGTCTAGATGAAATCTAATATCAAATAAAGAAGAAAGTATTACTAAGGTAAAGTCTATTGTTTGACAAATGAAGCCATATTTATAAAGAGATAGTTTGGCCTAAAAAATCAAGAAATTATTAACCTCTTCCCATTTGAAAAAAGCTTCAGCTATTACGAGTCTGTTTATAATTTTAGTCGGGTCGGTCAGTCTGGTCAGTCGATCCAACCCATTTTCAAAGAGGTTAGGCCCAATAATGTGTAATGCTTATTATGTTCGACAGTAGCTGCAAGGAAGGGAAGAGAATGAATGGAAAACCTAATTTCTAGTTTTAATGTTTCTGCGCCTACGTCTCTGTTTCTTGCTGCTCTTAGTCTGAACCCTAACACTTGGTACCAGAGCCACCGGCTCCGCCACCAACCATCACCGGCCGCCACCATCATCTGCTAGCAATGGGGACTTTAAGCCAGAGAACCGAGTCGAGAAGGATGCTCGCTTCGATGCCACCCTCCACGAGAACGGACGACTTCTCGCGGAGCTCTGCGACCACCTAACCGCCGTGACCACACATCAGCAGGCCGACCGTTCTGGCGTCAGGTTCAACCAGGTCGACAACAAGCTCGACGCCATACTCTCGGCCATGAATGCGCATAGGGTCTCTAAATTCGACAGAGATCATGGATGCTCGAGTGACGAATCAGGTTGTCGGGTCTGGAACTGCAACTCAACTGACAATAGGGTCGATTCCGATTCCGGGAACTCTGCCGGCGACAAATGCTTCGGCCGGACATGTTGGCATTTAGAGTAAATGGGCCGCCGTAATAGGAGCCCACTAGTATAATCCCAACATGCTAAGTCTAATCTGGGGTATGACACATAAGGGATTTCGAGTCATGCCGAAATCCCCACAGCTATGCACGGCCCAAAAGGGCTAGCCCAATTAGACCATGAGGTTCGACCGAAACAAGCAATTAACCCTCTAGGGTTTTGCTCACCTCCTCTTATAAATAGGAGGTGTTAGAGATTTCTTGGGGTTGGTCCCTCTCTCCCTTTAGTTGTCAGAAAAGAAATCTCCTCTCCCTAAATACTATAGGGTTCAGCCGAACCACACCTCACAAGAAGTAGGTGCCGAATTACATCAAGTAATTCACCCCGGAGATCCATCTAGCGACCGAATTGAAGAGGTTTTACTATGGAGACCATAGTCTGTAGATTGCTCCTTAATCAGAGTTTCCGTAGGACAGCGTTCAACATTCCGTGAACTCCCTCGTTGAATCCGGGGCTATGGAGCGCGTAATAGGTATGTGCACTCTTTCCTCTGCGTTATTAGTCACCTAGCATGTGCCTAAGTTTGATCCGTATTAACTGTCCCCTAGAATTCACCTAGCATGTGCCTAAGTTTGATCCGTATTAACTGTCCCCTAGAATCCAACAGTGGTATCAGAGCCTGTGTAGGGTGTTCATGATTTTTAATAAAAACGTGATTTTTTTTTTTCAAAATTGGACATTGGATTTTTTATCGAGGTAAAATTTGATATTAAATTTTCCCACCGAACCATAAAGGCCGCGGCATAGCCGTGGCTAGCCTAGGCCAAACACGACGCGAGCCGTGGCGGCCACGGCAGAGCCACCCACGGCGGTGGCCTCCCATGGCGGCGCCGAACATGGTTCGCTAGGGTTAGGCTGTCGCGATGTCAAATCATGACATTAATTACCGATATATTAATTTTTAGGGATATTGTAATATTTGGTGGTATAATAGTTACCTTAAAATATTGGGAAAATATATTTACCGATAGATTTTATCCTTAATATAGAATCAAATCAGTTATGGATATATATTGCGCATTAATTATTTATACGTAATATTTATTATAATTAATATTACTTGACAGCTAAGTTAAGTGTTTAGTTGATTTTAAAATCCTACTTAGCCAGTAAGTAATATGGTTCGGCCGAACCCCAGGGTTTCAGACCGGAACAAATGTGCAACCGGGTCGGGTCAACTGACCCGGATAACCAGTGGGATCAGAACCGGTTCGGTTCAGGTCGGGTTCCACTGGTTCAAACGGGTCGTGTCAACCGACCCAAAATTCTCAATTGGTCCGACCTAGATCGGGAAGACGAAGGGTTTGAGAGGAAACCCTAATTCGGAGAAGACAAGAGCACAATACTCAACCATTCATCAAGTTAGTTCCTTCAACTGGTAACCCTCCTCCTTAAATAACTAGGCTACTAAATAAAAGGTATGAATAAAGGGGAGCCCAACACCATGAGCAGCCTAATTTGACTGAGGGCAACACACTTGAATAATAAAACCTGTTTTGCCATCACAAGTTGGAGGATCATTAAAGTTGGGACTTGAAGTTATTGGGGGAGTTGCTCTCCTCAACCCTTTTGATCAAGTTATGGAAGACGATTATATGGGGAGAATACACATTTAGCTCAAGTTTGAGTTATGGTACAGGTCTACTACTTATTGCACTCACCTTAGTTTATGATGTTGGATTTCTACTAACGAACTCTTTGCTGGTGAAGAGAGCAGTTATAAATCTTCTCAACCACAATCTCTCCTCTCCTCTCCTCTCCTCTTTGGTGTTCTTAAAGATATGCAAAACAGCTATCTTCTATTTCCATTGTATAGGGAACTGCATACAGACCTTCCTAGTTGTTCTTGATGTCTACTTTCTTTGTATTAATTATTATGTGTCTGGTTTGTATGGATTTTTCATCTGCTCTAAACTAAATATGATCAATGTCGTTGTTAAACACAAAAAGACAAACGAAAACAATAAGCTCTGCCCACTGACTGGCACTTTAATATATATATATTATATTATCAATAACTTATCTTTACGAATTCTGTATTTATATATTGCAAAAGCAAAACTCTCCAAATAATTATTGTATTTATTTATTTTCAATTTCAGGTAGGTTTGTTGGCAATGTAAATAAAATATAATTACCATAATAAAATGTTAGAGATGACAGCGAAACCAAAAAGGAATAACAAAAAAAAAATTAATCGTCATCTTCTTCTTCTTCTTCTTCTTGTTCAGGCAAATCTGCGAGAGAGAAGCAGCTGTAGCTACTAGACTTGAAGACAGATCTGTGCTTAGTAGGTGATGGTGCCTGGTCCCTACTAGTACTGCTGCAGCTCTGTGCTTCATCATCATCTTCTTCTTCATCGTCTTGGATCAAAGGGAGGACAGGCATGGATTTGGGGTTGTTTCCTCCTAATTTGTAGTAATTCCTTCTAGACCAGCGAAGAACTCTGCGCTTCTTATTAAAGGGATGCTCTGTTTTCTCCAGATCTTTGACCGACTCCATACTGTTAGCAGCTTCTGATAAATTGGTGAACGACTTGGATTTTCCTGACATGTGAATCGACAACCCTCTCCTGCAGAATCAATCAATCAATCTATCAATCCACCTCTCTAACCTACCTCACCTGCTATTATTTTTCCTGGATTTAGGGATCAGTCTATCTATTCATGCAAATCAGCTACTCAACTAGCAGCTTTTCCATGATGAATAATTGTCAATAAATATCTATCTGCTCTCTTCTTAGTTAACTTGATCATCTTACCAGGCCAAGCCAGCTGAAAAGAAAGTGAAAATCTACTTACTTAATAGGGAGGGAATCTTCTAGAGAAGCTAGGGAACCCAGAGAGCCGAATCCCCCTTTCTTCAGCGCCGTCGCACCTTCCCTTGATATTGAAGAATCACCACCACTCCCGTTACTGAATCCTCCATCTTCATCTTCTTCCTCCTCTTCAACTATAACTTCTTCTTCTTCTTCCTCACTGTCATCAGGTGCTCCGATGGAGCTATCTGACGAGGAATCATCATCATCCTCATTATTCAGACTGGAAGAGTCGGAATCATTATTCCTATGCTGATCCATCAGTGAAGAACCACCGACGACATTATTGGAACCCAGAAGAACCTCCATCAGCACCAATCAAGAATGGAATAGCTCCCTTCCTCAACCCTAACTCTTCAAAGAAGGAGATGAGATCTGAACGGGTGGGTGGGTCTGCTTAATTAATTAGATGAGTTGAGCGATCCTGCCTCCGATCTGTATCTAATTAATTTCCTCTGCTCCTCAAATCAACGACGCTGTACAGCGTGTAGGCTAGAAAGAGAATCTGTAATTCATGAATATGAGCAAGAGCTGGGAAAAAGAGAAGAAGAAAAAGATAAGACTAGGCTAGACTAGACTTACACTAGAGAGAGAGAGAGAGACGCTGGGCTGGGACTGGGACTACTGTGATGTATTGGCTCCCCCATCCATTGATTTCTCTATTCTTCTGATCTGACCGACTGACCCAAACCGTAAAAACCAATTGTTGAGTTTCGATGCAATAAAATAATAAACTTTTTATCCAGGATAAGGGGAACCGATATTTATTTACACAACTTTGTGGACATCACCACGCCACTTGATCTTTTCTATTCTTTTTCTCACTTGACTTTTTTTTAAAGAAAGTCTCATATGTTAAATTTCGATCTTTCCAAAAAAAAAAACTTGAACTCCAACATTAGTTCGTCATTAGTCTATTCTTGATATCTTGAAGTGAGTATGAACTTGATCCCCCGCATCTGATACCTACACAAAGAGAAGAGTCGGGGTGGCTCCCGCATCCAGGCGTGTATTCAACTGTGATCAGCTTGTCCTCTTCCACACTTTTTGCATAGTTATATTTTATATAAATGTGTTTAGTCCTACTATGGTACTTAGGATTCTTAATTGCCCCTATTGATGCTTGACTGTCAGAGTAAACGCACAAAGGCTTACTCCTGCCCTCGACGTCAAGCAGGGCAGTCATCAGTCTCCTTAGCAAGACAACCTCTTGTGCATTCTTTGAGAGAGCTACGAATTCGGATTCCATAGTAGACATCGCAACACAGGATTGCTTCTTTATCATCCAAGAGATGACAACATTAGTAAGGAGAAACACTCCTCCTGAGGTGGACTTACGATCATCTAGATCACCACCGTGGTCAGTGTCACTATATCGTATCAATTATAGCTTACTTCCCTCATAGTACATTCGTAATCTGCAGTACCTTTCAGATATCTCATAATCCGTTTGACGACTTTTAAATGTTGATAACTGAGGTTCGATTGGAAATGCGCTACCAAACCCACAACGTAACAGATATCAGGACGAGTGTATTGCATCGCGTACATCTGACTTCCTACCATACTGAGGTACTCTACACTTTTCATCTGTTCACGCTCTGCTAGGTTCTTTGGGCCACCACGCTTCGACAACGCACACCTAAATACAACCAGCGTATCCACATGTTTAGCATCAAAGAGATTGAACCTTCTCAACAACTTGGTCATATAGGCTTCCTGAGAATGACATAATCTCCGAGCACCATGATATCTAGCAATCTTAATGCCTAAGATGTAAGTGGTCTCCCCCAGGTCTTTCATCTAAAAAAAATGCTAACCAGGACTTTGAAACATTCAAGTAACTCTCATCGTTTGCGGCAATCAGAATATCATTGACATATAACGTCAAGATAACATACTTTGACCCTGAGGTCTTCATGTATATGCAGGCATCCTCGTGAAGCTTCAGGAACCCGTTGCCAACGATTTCCTCGTGGAACATGCGGTTCCATTTCCGAGACGATTGTTTTAGACCATAGATCGATCTTTGGAGCTTACAAACATTATGTTCGTTTCCATGGGATGAGAAACCCTCTGGTTGCTCCATGCAGATCTCTTCCTCCAAGTTCCCATGAAGGAAGGCAGTCTTAACATCCATCTGGTGCAGCTCGAGATCGAGACTAGCAACCAAGGCCAAAGTAGCCCTGACCGTGTTGTAACGCACAATCGGTGAGTAAGTCTCATCAAAGTCCACTCCGTGGAGTTGGGTATACCCTTTAGCGACAAGTCGAGCTTTGTATCTCTCAACGTTTCTGTTGGGACCAGAACCGTGCGGGTCGTCAGGTCGTTAGAATGTTGTGTGGTATCTTCGTCGGGTTGTTAGAGCTCATGGGTGTCAGACAGTCGGGATGTCAGGGTGTCGGACAGTTGGAGTGTTGGAGCGTCGGAGTGTCGGACGGTCGAATGGTCGGGGGTTTACCAGCCCTTTAAATGGCTAAGTGTTTGAGTGTCCGTATGTATAGTCGTTTGTATGCTGAGATGTTCACGTCCCGGAGTGTCAACACGTTATCCCTTGCTATATCCGTATGCGCATGCCTTGCAGTGTATGCACGTGCACGCCTTGCGGTGTATGCACGCACTCCTCCTAACACCTGCACAAGGGGCGGTATCGACACCACAAGGGGGTGGTGCGCGATGAACCCTCTCTGATGATTAAGTAAGAGAGAATTCTAGAGAGAAGTCAGAGCTCCCAAGCCAACTTAAGTTATGAAATGGGTGGCCAAGTCTCCTAATTATAGGGAACCTTAGACTCGAACCCAGTTTCAAGCGGTTTAATCCCAGTTTAGTAAGAAAACGTGAACCGGGATAGGGTTTAGACAAGATGGGCAATGGGAAGACTCGTATTTAGTGTGAAATTCGTAAGGATGTGCGCGCCTCGAGGCGACCATCCGGACCAGTCCGGATTAATCCCAATTTAGTAAGAAAACGTGAACCGGGATCAGGTTTAGACAAGATGGGCAATGGGAAGACTCGTATTTAGTGTGAAATTCATAAGGATGTGCGCGCCTCGGGGCGACCATCCGGACCAGTCCGGATTGCTGAGGCAATTCAGGCTGGTCCAGATTGCCCCAACAATCCGGACGACCGTATTGTTGGCCACAATCCGGACGTCCGGATTGTTGGCCCAAACCGGACGAGTCCCGGTCCGAAATGGGCACGTGCACATTTCAGACCGTTTTAACACGCATGTAGGTGTTTTAAGAGCCGTTAGTGGGTTTGACGTGTAAACGAAGTCCGAATATAAAACGAACCCGAATCGGGCGCATATCCATCATTTGCCTCGAGTCAAGTAATGGCTTAACACTTGCTTGACTCTATTTTAGGATAGGATAGGCGTTCGATTTAGGTTCGGGAGTAACCTCATGGCGGACTTATCGTCTGTTGGCGCGTGGGCCTCAACGTCATGTCTCCTTCCTTTTCTTGGTGGAGGAAAATATAACGGCTGACATGGTTAGTGCAGCGAGTATATGTGTATAATAAATATACATGTAATGATGTAAGTGTATGCACGTAACGTGGATGTAAATGCTGACATGTATGCGAACAAGGCGTACGCGCGTATGTAAGCAAACGCGCGACATGTGATGTCATGAGATCAGTGATGTAAACATGGAAACAAATGTATGATGACATAAACACAAGTATACATTAGAAATGATGTAAGGATGCATGTGTGTCATGTAGATGCACGCATGTGGGAGTGCGTAAGAGTATACACGCATGAGTGTATGCTAGTGTCGATATAAACATGGATATGCGCGTCTATGCGGATGCGCATGATAAACACAACGAGCGCGCATACGTGAGTCTCTATGAGTAGTATAGAAATGGACATGAATGTATAAATGTCAGACACATGCAAGTATAAGCATGGTGAATGCAGATGCACCGCATGTATGGGCACATGTGTATGTAGTTGAGTATGCGAGGCTATATGAATATAGATATGCACACATAAGTGTATGGCAATTTTATGAAAGAGAATGTAAGTATTGAAAAAACACAAGTGTAAGTGTTGGTCTAAGTACCTAGAACCTTGAGTGTGTAGTAGAGAGATACTCCTCGTATTGATCACGGGAGCTCATTGGTCGAAAGTTTTACTCGCTTTGCGTTGAGTAGATAGTGGTTGTGCGTTGCTTATCCACTTATGTCACTGAGATTTGATTTGCTCGTCATAGATCGTTTGTTGACATAACCTGCGATCATATAAATGATATATGTATAGTTGTTCGAACCATAGGTGCATTGGTCCCTTAGTCGCAAGGTGTTAGGCCTCCGACATGTCGCTGATGTGTGTCCGATGATAGACATGTATTCATATCGTATGCGTTGCAAGACGAGGCCCTTGTTGACATGGAGTTGCCCTTGCAGCGGGGATGTACCATGCTAGAGTTGAGTACTCAGCTCATTTATGTGGAGTTGCCCCCGTGTCGGGATGTTCGCCACGTAGTTGCGCCCGCAGGGTTTTCCTAAAGTAGGGTGCATTCGGTGACTACCACTTGACGTTTCCATGGTAAGGCGTAGGTCAGAGGTCGAAGAGGCGACTTTCCTTGTTGGAGTATAGGTCAGAGGTCAACGAGACGACGTGCCTTTTGGAGTATAGGTCAGAGGTCGACGAGGCGACGTGCCTTTCCACGTTGTTGCCACTACCAGGTGCTTTCAAGATAAGTGCTTTTCGTGACCGCTACTTGGTTATAGATATGTTGATGTGACGCACGGACATGAAAGTCGTTTGGCGATTCGTGGACATAACAGCCACTTAGAGACGCGTGGACATGATAGCTACTTAGTGATGCGCGGACGTGATAGCCGCTTCCAGAGAAGCGGACATGATAGCCGCTTATTGTATCCGTTAGGTGCTTCATACTTGAGGTGGTAGATCTCTCATTGACATGTCGACGCGCGTGCGAATTGTTGCGCTTATACTTAGAATTTGGAAGCGGATTGCTACCCCCAAGTTGACGTGTCGAAACATGCGCGCGCTACGCCATGTATGTTGCTATTTTACTTAGTTTTTGAACGAGAAGTGTTTGCTCACCCTCTTAGTGCATCGACGTGCGCGTGTCGCGCTAGGTGTCTCCATACTTAGTTTTTGAACGAGAGGTGTTGCTTCCCTTCTTAGTGCATTGACGCGCGCGTGCTGCGCTTAATGTTTTCATACTTAGTTTTCGAACGAGAGGTGTTGCTCACCCTTCTAATGTTTTGACGCGCGGTGCTGCGCTTAACGTCTCCATACTTAGTTTTCGAACGGTAAGTGTTACTCACCCTCCTAGTGTGTCGACGCGCGCGTGTGCTACGCTTGGTATGGTGGCTCTTGCGAACCTCGTAAGCTTTCGATCTTAGAATAATAGTGTTACGCTATGATTTTCCATAGCATTTCCCACGGAGTTGTCGTAGCATGGTCGACGCGTGTATGGATGGGTGTTTCTTTTCTTGTAACGAGTTGTGGAGGCGAGAGTATGCGAGTTGTATCGAGTTATTCGGTCTTTGTCCCTTAGTAGAGGCTGCGTACTCCTTTAACTTTTTCTTCCATAGCTGTTTGTTGGCCTTGCTTGCAAGGGCGAGGCTTCTTCCACTTGGAGTTGGGTATTAGTGAAGTGGAGTTCTGAGTTCCGATTTGTGACCGCGTCCGATCGCTTTATCAGTTATTGGAGGGATTACCGCTTCTTGTGATATCTTGCTTTGTTCCTGTCGATTATACTCCTGTTCGGCGGAAGGTAAAGCGATCCGACTTCGAGATCCGGCCCTCGAGCGACTCTAAGAGATCGAATTCTACAAGTGTCGATGACTTACGAAGATTTCTTCCCGTGATAAACAAAAGAAAGTTAAGGTTGGAGCTCATTCGCCTATCTTTCCTGCCCCCCGGTCGAGGGACCGATCATCGGAGGAGGATCTGATTCATGTAGGTACGTTGTAACTGTCATATTCTTCCGTTGAACTTGTCGTGTTTATCCGTGCTTTGGTAGGAGTTACGTGACTCGCTGCGCTGGTGCGCAACGACTTGGTTTGTTCTCTTGATGGTGACATTGCTGGGTTTGAGTGGGTACCATTTTCTTCTATTGGTGGGCATCTCTTTGAGAAGCAATCTTGTTTGGGCACTCCTGAGGTAGGGGTGCGTGTGTTGCGTAAGGTTTTTCTTCCCGGGGACCGGAGGATTCGTCCCGGCGAGCCAGAGGACGCGCATGCCTATGCTGGGGGTTCGATGAGTCAATTCGCACATGCGAGTTTTCTTTCTTTCTTCTTTATCACTTGTTTGTAAAATTGTATGCTTGGTATAACTTGTTCCTTTGTTGACTTTGGAAATTGTGGTTCAGGTTGCTGCTGACGTCGTGAACCTCTCCTCTTTTGTGGTTGAACTTCCTGAGGGGAAGAAGGTTCTTCAAGAGAAGTGCGATGTGGTTTGTCACGCACTTGTTAGCGTAAAGGAGAAGGCGCGCTTTCTTGACGCAAATGTTGTTGATTTGGAGGCGGGTGCCTCTGTTCATCAGACTCGAGTTACTATTCTCGAGTCTGAGATGACTGTCCTTCATAAGAAGGTTGATGATGATCGCGAGGTGCATGCCTTTGCCTTGCAGACTGTGCAGGAGAGCACACATACAGAATGGAAGGAAGCTGCCCTTGCCAAGTACAAGAGTCCTCAACATTCTAACATACGTGTCAAACATGTAACATTAGCATCAACCATACATATTTGGCGACTGGTTTTCGTTTTTAAAATAATTTTAAACATTAGGGGCTGATTTGCAATTCATGCTTATATTCAATTATGCAAACTTCTAGACATGAATCTTAGGCATTTCCAACCATCACAACATGTCTATCCTAGTGCGCATTCCATATATTTAACCAGGGCTCCGCCCACAACATGCAATATCCAGCTAGCTTGACTTAGTCAAGACAACAATTCTAATCATGTATTAATATATATTGAATAATAAACAATTGCAATTCAGCCCTCTAATTAACCAAGTCCCAAAAACATATATCTCCGAGATCCATCCCCATAATCGATACAAGGCATAAAGGTTAGCAACCTTACGAGCAATGTGTAGTCCATTTCGAGGTTCAAAACATTTGGATTTTAAAACTTGACATCCATTTAAGTGACTTGAATTCGGTTTAGAAAATATTGTTCGGTTCAGTCAATTTCAGTCCATTTTGGTCTGGTTCGGTTCAGAAAATCCGGTTCGGTTCGGTCTAGCAAAATCCGGTTCGGTTCGGTCCGGTTTTAATTTTAAAATATGGTTCGGTCCGAAACGATCCAACAAAATTGTGTTCGGTTTGGTTCAACACTCAAAACCGGTTCGGTTAGATCCACTTAATTACCCAGGTCCGACCCGACCCGAATAGGTCGAACCGATTGAGAAAATCAGGTTCGGTTTTTATTTCGTCCCGGTTTAACACATTGGACCGGCCCAATAATTAAAATTTAATAGGTTGGGCCGAAATGCTTACTTGTGGCCCAAGTAGGGTTTTAAAGTCAAAAATATTTAACTTGACCACCAAGTGACATTAATTATATAAAATAATTTCCAATATTAAAATATATATATATATATATATATATATATATATATATATATTTCGGCACTAATTAAATATATACATATTTATTGCCAAGATTCTATCTATAAGACAAAATCAATCAACAATATATATATGTATATATAAAATTTCGGTTTACATATATATAATATATTTTATTTATTGTCAATATCTTTAATAGGGTAACAAATATACTGACAATATATTTTCTCAATCTTTTAGGTAACTAAATCTATCAATAATATCTATAACCCTATTTAAATATTTAGATATATTGATAGTGATATATATTTATATATATTATTGTGAATCTATCCTAATGTTCTCAATTATAGATATATTGTTACCTCAATTAAAAATTAAAATATGGAAAACAATATTATTTTAAAATCTGGCCGAAATTTTATCATTGGTGACTAAGAAATTAAAAATTTTACTTTGTAAATTAACTAGGGTTTTCGGCCATAAATGTGACATTTACCCAAGTTCATTAGATAAAATATACATATTATGAGCTACCAATTACGTCGCCCATCACCATATGCTTACATAATGTGAATCTATCATTATGTTTCCAATTATATATATATATATATATATTGTTACCTAAAATAAAAATTAAAATAAGGTAAACAATATCTCTAAAAATTTCGGCCGTATTTTTCAACCTTGGTGCTGAAATAAAATTTTTTACCTTGTGATTTACTTAGGGTTTCGGCCAAAAACACATTATTAGAAACAAGTGGTCAAATTTCAAGATCAAATTTTAATAAGATCTACAATCCAATGTTCGATTTTGATAAAATCATGATTTTCTTGAAGATCATGAACATGAAATTTCCCTAAGAATATCATGAAAATTTCGGAACATAAACAACTTAAGAATTCATAAATTTTAAAACTTTCAAGAACATCAATTTATCAAAATCATGAACTCCTAACACATGCTCTGATACCACTATTAGATTACGGGGAGTAATCACTACGGATACTATAAACATGGTACATGCTATTAACCAATATTACGCAGCGGAAGGTTCGCACATACCTCAGACGTAATCCGTAGTCCCAAGATCCTGCAGCAGGGAGCTCACTGTCCTCCGGTCGGCACCCGTAGAGGTTCTTATTTAGAAAGCCCTACGCGGTATATTCTCCACAGCAAAACCTCTGATCTATTCTTGGCAGGGACGGATCTCCGGAGTGTTTCGAAGGCAAATTGGCACACCCTTGGTGTTATGTGGTTCGGACGAACCGGTGTTATGGGGAGGAGAGTTTTTCTCTCTAAAACACTCTAAGGATGGATTAAGGATTAACCCTAATAATCCCCTAACACCTCTTATTTAAGTCCACTTTGCCCACCTAATAAGTTTCGGCCGACCTATGCATAAGGGAGGCCCATATTTTGGGCCTCTCATGTCAATTGGGATTTGGGTATGACTCAATGTCCTAATGTGACATTTACCCAATTGTCTTAGGTAACATATATATATAATGGGCTTCCATTTACGGCGCCCATCACCATATGCTTACATTGTGCTCACCTCTGGCAGAGATATGCCTTCAGCAATATCATCATAATTGAATACTTCTTCATATTTATATATAATATAATAAGTAGATTATATATAAATATATATGCATTAAATTAAAATAATATTTTTTAGTAAAAAAATTATTTCACTTTTAATAATATGGAATTCTGTACAATTTTTCAAAATTTAGAATTGAGGTTGTGTTACATTGTAAAATATAAACAAATTGAATCTGAAAACTCTGAAATTGATTCGAAGTTAAAAAGTAGTAATTTTGGTTCGTGTCATTATTTAACTTATTTAATATTAAAAACAACCTACTACGGCTCGTGTCATTATTCGACTTAGCGTAGCATAATTATATATATATATATATATATAATTCAAAAGAGAAGCAAAACAATTGAATAAATTAATATTAACAGGTAGGAACCAACATGAACAGTAACGTGGGAGTTCCCATTTCATTTTCACTTTATAATGGCAAAACGGTAATATTTGTTATCCCAGTCATGCCAATTGCGCTTAGTCAGGTCTAGTGATAAATTTAGGAACTAGGAACTCTCATTTTGGAACAAGAAATTTCTATTGGAAAGTCAAATTTCTATTTAATCATTAATTTTATAAACCAACAATAAGTGTAATTAAAAACTAAAAACTTTTTATAATAATAAATTTACAACATAAAACTAGTAAATCTAAGAAAGTCTGAAGCGACACAAAGGCAAGGAGTTGACTCTTGAAACACGTGGTACATTACTATGTTATTATTATTTGAATATATTGATCAGAAAGAATTATATAATTAATTAAAGATAGATAGATACCTTTTCTTTGAGGTGGTGGTGGTGGTGGAGTGACATGATGAGTGGAAGTTGGCGGAGACGGATAAAGTGGTAGTATGGGAGAGATGATGGTAGGCACCTTTTGTTGTTGGTAATTGTAGGAGGTGGTGAAAGGATGGTGATTGCGGAGGAGGACAGAGACGCTGTCCAGCAGGTCGCTGTTATTGGGGGTGAACTGGATGTCCTCCTCCACCACCGTGCATAAGAGGCTATTATTCTTATTATTAGTGGTGGTGTTGCTGTTGCTCTCAACCGATGGACAGGACGAGCTTATGAATCTGAGGAGGAGGTTGACTGAAGAGGAGGGCGACGGAAACGCGGGTGGGCGGCTGTATTGAGGAGGGAGAGATATGAGGTTGTTGAAATTTGAGAGAGTCACGTCGGTTAGTTTAGTGCAGTTGTCCAGGGCCGCCCCCGATTCATAATTATAATTATTAGATAGATAGATAGATGTATGACCCTTGGACACCACTGGTACACGCCAGAATAATTTGACAATGAAGACGAAGACTGTGGGAAGGAAGGGGGATGCTACTGTTGGAGTGGAGGTGACGGCACACAGTGGATACAGCTTAGCAGATGGGGATGAATCATACCGACCAGAATTTATATCAGAAGTTAAGCTCCTCTTACTGGGGAAACGCACGCTTGCATGCGAATGAGTTAGCTACAGTGGCAATTAATTAATTGATGAGGGGTGTGCATCGCCGATTCCCAGCTGGGGTGTACAACAAATCCTAGCCAACCCCTATTGTCTTCAAGTAAGTGTGAGGTTTTAATGATTCTAACGATATGAGTTTTGGTGCCCCGATACAGTCACACACACGGGGCCATGAGTCTAATCAGTTGGAACTTTCAGGGAATTGGATCCGACCTGACTATACCACACTAGAGGGATCTAAGAGGAAGATTTCAGCATGCTATATAATCTTTCTCATGGAAACAAGAAATCAGTCGGAGTTTTGTGAGCGGGAGCGTAGGAAGTTGAGGATGGAGAACTCGGTCTATGTCGATCCAAATGGTCGCTAAGGGGCCTCACCTTATGGTGGACTAAGGAGGTTGACATTACGTTGATTAGCAGGTCCAAAAATTTATCGGATTGTGTAGTAATGCATGTTGATACTAATTCTAGTTGGTTTTGTTAGCATATGGTGACGTGGCGCCGTAATAGGAGCCCGTTAATTAAGGGAATTACCTAAGTTAATTAGGTAATTGTCAATCTAGGCTAATTTGGCCAAATCCAATTAGTAATTGACAAGGGAGGCCCAAAATGGGCATCCCCCCTTATTATGCATGGTTCGGCTAAAACCCTAGTACCACATTGGTTGGAGTTGCCTTTTGGCAACTCCACCCAATACGATATATAGGGGTGGCTCCTAAGGGTTTAAACACACAATTCAGAACAAGGATCTCCACTGAGAAAACTTGTCACCCTAGTCTAATATTCCGGCACCACCAACATCAAGTCCGAGGTTCCATCTCCGTTGAAGAATCGATCAGTGGTCTTGTTGTGGAGCTACATCGCGTGGGACTTCTTCTAACGAAGAACTTGCACGTGGTTCCGACCGGAGGATCAGAACTCCCTCCACATCGTTCTTGGGCAGGAAAGCTAAAAGGTATGTGTACTAATTTCGCTGCGTAGATTAGATTTCTTGCCAGTACACGTTTAGCATTCCGTAGTATTACGTCCCCGTAATCCAACAGTGGTATCAGAGCCTGGTTAGGAGTTCTTGAAATTTTGATAAGCTAATGTTCTTGGAATTTCATAAAAATCGAAAATTTTGATGTTTATGAACACCATGAAGAAATCCGAAATTTTTAACTATTTTTATGTGTTTGATCTTTAAAAACTTTAAATTTTCAAATTTTACATGTTTTTATAGATCATAGCCGAAAATTTGGGTTTAAATATGAGTTTGATGTTCATGATCTTCAAGAACACCATGAGTTTTACCAAAAACACCTTTTGGATTCATGATCAAGTTAAGGTTTGATCTTAAAATTTGACAACTTTTCCACTTTGCATGTTTGTGCCGAAAACCCTAGGGGTATTTTAGGAAAAAAATTAATTTTTTTGGTCACCAAGACTTTAAAATTCGGCACTAATATAAAAATATATATGTTGCCATTTTTAAATTTTATTAATAGGTAACTATATATCTATAAGTTGGAAAATATTGATAGGTTTATAATATAATATTGTAAAAGATATTAACTATCAATATATATAGCTAAAAGATAGGGATAAAGATATATTGATAGGATTAAGTTACTTAAAAAGATTAAGAAGATATATTGTATATATATTTTATCCCTAAATATATTTTTGACAATATATATATATATAGAGATTTGGCCGAAAATTATATATATATGTTTATATTGTTAAATGATTTACATCTTATAGATAGAATCTTGACAATATTTATATATATTAATAATATATGTGCCGAACTATATATATATATATATATTAGCAATATTGAAAATTATTTTAAATAATTAATATTTCTTGGTAGCTAAGTTAAGTTTTTAGTGGACATTAAAACCCTACTTAGCCCACAAGACATATTTCGGCTGAACCCTAGGGTTTATGGGCCGGTCCAATTGCTAAGGAACAAATAAAACCAATCCGGGTTTTCTTAATTGGGTCGACCTAGTCGGGTCGGGTCGGACCGTAGTAACTAAATTGAACCTAACCTAACCGGTTTTGAGTCATAAACCGAACCACTAGCTTATTTTATTGAACCGTTTCGGACCAAACCGAAATTTTTTAAAACAGACCGAGTTGAACCGGATTTTAAAATTTGGACCGAACCACTCTAAATTTTTTGGAAATATTGTTCAATAAAATAGGATGTTAAATTTTAAATCCAAAATGTTTTCGAACTTTAAAATTAGCCTAAACAGTGCTCTTAGGGTTTGTGTTTTAATACACGGTTTCAGTCAAAACCCTAATGCCTGGTTTCGATTATGGGGATGGATCTCGGACTTGCATGTTTTTGGGACTGGATTAAATTAGTGGGCTGATTTGCAATTGTTTACTTTCTGCATCATATATTTTGATATAATTAGAACTGTTGTCTTGACTTAGTCAAGCTAGCTGTATATTATATTGCGAGCATTGAGCTCTGGGATTTAAATATATGGTTTGCGCAATATGATAGACATGCTATGCTGATTGAAAGTGCCTAGAATCCATGTCTAGAAATTCGCATGATTGATTGTAAGCATGAATTGCAAAGCAGCCCCTAATATTTTCAAAGCGTTTTATAAAACCGAAAATTCCAGTCGCCAATTATGCATGATGTGTGCGGATATTGTATGTTTTGACGCGTATGCTAGGATGTTCACAATAGAACGCATGTGATAATTTACTTTACGTAGAATTATGTATGCTAGGAACATTAGACGCATGACGCGTAAGCATGTTGTGTTCGATATTTATGGCATTGTATGATGATTTGCTAGATGTAGTATAATTATAAATATGCATGCGTAAATTATTGGATAATTTTACAAAATCATAAGGGCTTTGGGAAAGCCAAGATCGGGTATGCTTATTAGAAAATTTCCGTTCCGGTAATTTGCAATAGAATAACCGTTTTCAAAAGACTGATCTATTAGATTGAAAACGACAATAGTGTGAATTCTTTCACGACACCCCCTTCCTCGGTCTACTGAAGGTTGGTTTGGTTTAGTGACTGAAGAATCACTATTCGTCGTATTCCATCTTAATAGATAATCCGATGTTTGCAATTCTGTCAAAATGTTGTTGTCTTCCTGAATTAGCATAATTATCAATGTACTAGTTTTCATGGCTAAGTCGGTACGCTTCTATGAACCTTGCAATCTTGATGGTATAAATTATGATGAACGTAAGGAATATGTATATGACTCCTCTCTGCTACGATTCCGAAAAGCAGAAAGGACAATTACGAATGAATATGGTAGTTCGTATAATTTTGACAATGAGAAATGAACGTGATAATTTGTTCCTAAATATTGAAGTAGATTCTTTGATGATCTAAATGCGTATGTGGTGATACATTCAACCTTGAATAAAAGGGGTTGAAGAAGACTTCAAATTGCAACCAGACAATGCCAAAGCTTTGTATCCCTTTGCATCTGCCTCGGTAGAAGTAAGGATGTTAAAGCTAGAAATGTTTAAGTTGAATGTGATGGTCTTTTCATTTCATGGATGCTGGTGTAATAGCCACTCGAGACCTTCGCAATAAAGGTCAACATGAAAAGACGTATATGGTTGCCTTACATTGACAAGATTCAATAACCTTGAGTCTAGTCAAGTACGGTACCCAAGGCAGTGAAGTGACAACCTTCTCAGTTCACCACAATAGATCGAATGAAGTCAATTGTGATCCATATATCATGGAGGGAACTTGACCGTAAAATGTTTTAAACGATTATCCGGTGGGTTAAACCCCGTTGATAAAGTGCGTCTCAAACACGCCTCGTATGTTACGTATGTAAAGCCGTAAACGTTTTACTTGAACACAAATCATTTGATGTGATTCACTAGTGAATTTAATCATATGTGATGTTCAACATGACTTAAAGTTCTCGACTATCTATGCGTTAAACATGGATCAAATATGTGACTTTCAGATCAAGAATCCTACCATTGTCATTTATTGTTCGTTGTTCGTCTGAATTACTAAATTTTGGTTATTTCGAAATTCGGTACTATTGATTAAAGTAATTGTTGCTCGATTCAAAGCTTGGGAGCATTCCGAGAAAAAATTTACTTATCAATTTAACGTTCCGGTCAAATGGAACGATCCGAAACGAAATTTCAAACCCACGGGTTAGAACCAAAATATCGGCTAAGTAAAAGTGGTCGAACAAAAACGAAACATTTTACATACTCTGTCATCTCAGTCAGGTCAGACTAAACTGAATAAATTCATCGATTGCATAGTTCTAAAAGGCAAACTGACTTACCTCATCCTTATTTGTTAAGTACTCCATTAAACATTTGTATCCCAAAATAATATGCATGTTAAAACCGACTTAATTTTAAATTCGGAAATTAAAACGATTTCAAAACCACGGTTTAGACCTAGTATAATGCGCATGGCGCATGTCACCTCGAGAGACGGGACACATCGTTTTAAAAGTACGAATTTAATGATGAAGTATTTTTGTGAATGCTGAATTTTTCGTTTGTAATCCTTTGAAATATAACTCATTGATAACTATTTAGATTAAAAGTGTGCTTCAAGGCTACTGTAATCTAATAAGAACATTAACTATGGCAATAAAGCGAGTGCTTAAATGCATAGTCCATAAGATGGATAAGTAGTCGGTAAAACGACTCTCCCACCATTAGCCTTGAACGAAGAGTTTGGCTAAAAGCATTCATTAAACACCTCAAGAAACATAGTTCAAAATTACATAATGTTAGAGTTGCACATTAATTGTTCCTGTGGGATGAGATTAATTTAACTCACATTAATGTAAAACACTATGTTCTGACAAAATCGGTTAACACGTTACCATAAAAGCTAATGAATGATTCAGGTAAAACCTTATCACAAAGACGCATTAATTTGCGCATTAAAACGAGTATTCATTAAGAATACGCACTACTCGCAAAGAATACGAGTTTTAAAATTAGCTTGGAACAATGGTTTCGTGGATAAACATGACACATTATAGAGGTTTGAGGATGGATTTCCAACACTTTGCAGAACGAACGAGCTAGTACTGATTAAAGTCAACAGATGGATGATGGAGATTTTCAGGTCCCACTTACCTCGAGTGGGAGAATTGATATTAGCATAAGTGATTGATTTGGTAAATGATGATGGAAACGTCTTCATAATAAATCCAGTGAGAGGGCTCACTCCCCCTCACACATAATCATCACTAAATTTCAAAATGTGAATCAAGTCGGACCTGATAATCATGATAATGAACTATTTCAACTACCCATTTTTTCTAGTGGGAGTGGAACAACCAAATTGGTTCCAGATCCTAGTGATCGAGGAATACATCTCAGAGGTAAAAACCCGAGACTGACAGGATATTCCAAGTAAGTTCAACCACCACCATTGTTTCCAGTGGGAGTAATGCCCCGATAAGAAGCATTATTTCGAGTGGGAGTAACGATCAGACTAAAACATGGGATTAACGTGCCTAGAACTAGTCAAAGGCACGAACTTCTTTCGAGAAATATCCCATCAAACGAGATGTGTTAAACATCTTGATGTTCAATCTTGAACCAGTGACGGTTCATCAAGGGAAGGAAGGACCTCAAAACGAGGGAATGGAGGAAAACAATGGAGGATGAAATTGCCTAAACAAGAACTAACCCGTTTTTAGTCTTTAGTTGATTTATGTGTTAACCACAGAACTAGAAAGTGAAATCTTAGAATTCACTTCGGGTGGAAATTTCGAGTGGTGCAAAACTCGAATAATTGCAAAAGGATATACCCAAATTCACGGAGTGAACTTTGATAAAGAAGGACTCACCGACTATACGTTACACCATAGTCTGGGTCATCCTTGCTCATGACTGCAAGTCTCGAACTCGAGCATGCATCAAATGGACATTAAGACCAAACCTCTCCAAGTAAAACTTGAGAAAGAGATCTATATGGAGCAGCCGAAGAGTTTCATTACTCCTGGCAAAGAACGTAAATTTTGCAAACTCCAAATATCTATATACGGTCTTAAACAATCGTCTCGGCGATGGTATCGCAGATTCCACGAGAAAATCGTTGGATACGGATTCATGAATCTTCACGAGGATCCCTGCATATACACTAAGACCCCCGGGTCTAAGTATATAATCATAACACTATACGTGGATGACATACTCATTGCTGCGAACGACGTGAGTTTCATGAATAAATCAAAGTCCTGGTTAGCATCAGCATTCGAGATGAAAGACATGGGAGAGGCTACGTACATCTTAGGCATCAAAATTGCCCGAGATCGTGCCACCTAGAGATTATGTCTATCTCAGGAATCATATATCAACAAACTGTTGAAAAGATTCAGAATATTGGATGCTAAACCTGTTGATACGCCGGTTGTGTTCGGGTGCGCGCTATCGAAGCGTGATGGCCCGAAAAACCAGCAGGAGCGTGAACAGATGAAGAATGCAGAGTATCTGAGCATGGTAGGGAGTCTAATGTACGCCATGCTCCGTACTCGGCCAGACATCTGTTACGCTGTGGGCCTAGTAGCAAGATTCCAGTCAGATCCTAGTTATCAACATCTAAAGGCCGTAAAACAAATTATCAGATATCTGAAAGGCACTGTCGACTACGTTTTGTGCTATGAGGGCGATCGGCTCGAATTGACCGGTTTTAGTGACGCCGACCACGGTGGCGATCCGGATGATTGTAAGTCCACCACAGGAGGAGTTTTCCTCATTGCTAATGCTGCCATATCATGGGTAAGCAAGAAGCAATCTTGAGTCGCGCTTTCCACTATGGAATCAGAATTCGTTGCCCTCTCCAAAAACGCACAAGAAGCGGTTTGGCTGAAAAGGCTTCTTACTGCATTAATTGGCACCGACAAGAAGAGTAAACCTGTGAAGGTGTACTCCGACAGTCAGGCGGCCATTGCGGCAGTTAAGAATCCAAAGTACCATAGTAGGACAAAGCACATTGATGTGAAATACAATTATGCTAAATCTGTTCTGGAAGACAACATAATCGCTTTAGAATACTTGCCTACAGACAATATGGTCGCAGACCCTTTAACTAAGCCGTTACGTAGGGAGATTTTTGAAAAGCACGTAAAAATGCTTAGATTACGTAGGGCTTAAACTGTGTGGCTTATAAAAGTGATAACATTTTGACATTTGAAATTATGTTTCTATTAAATAAAAGAATTACAATTTGAGTTTATGATTTATCGACGTCATAATGATTAACAACATCAGATTTTACGGTCTATAAACTAAGTCGTAGGAAGAATTAAATTCTTCCACCAAAATTATGTCGAATGTGAACATTGCCTCGTCACACAGGCACGATCATCTTGTAAGGAGAGGGGGACCTCTACCATAACAAGATTGGTTAAGAATCAAGGGGATAAACCTGATTAAACAAAACGATAACATTGTCACGCTTAACAACATGACTTAATCTTCGTTTTGTAAATCGCCGAGTTGGACTTTGTCCATCACTATATACCACATTCAAGGCCAGATGAGAGATTCTGCGATAACATTATTGACATATCCCATCCCTGGCTTTACCAGGTGTGCTATCGACGCGTGCTTCATACTGCGCGTGCCATATACGACCACGGGGACATGCTCGGTTGTGCTAGCTAGAATCCTTGTGATTCAAAGGGCGCATACTTTTTCACCTTGATAGTGTGATTGATCCCGGATGTCTTATGAAGCGGCATCCAAAGTATCCTCACGGACTCAGAACTTATACCTAAGGTCTGGCTCAATGCTCGCTTCCCGGCGTACGAGCGTAGTGCCAAAGAAAACAGCCTAGTGACCACGTCTTGGAAACCGGTTGAGTCAGACTAAAGGGATAAACGATGGGGATGGTCAAGTTCACCTTTAATTCACCGACTCTTGTGTTCACTAGGTGGCCGCCAACCGGATATTAGTTGAAGGTTGTGAACACTTGTACGGATGCCCTGGAGAAGTATTCCTTTGTGGAAAACTGGGCAATTGGAGAATTAACAGTTGACCAAGGATGCAGTGCGGTACAGATTTTATTTCCAACAGGTTTGGTTCATGAAAAGGGAATCAACGTTCTACGGGCGCTACAATACTCCTAACAGATGAGTAGCACGATGCCCGTCGTATCCGCCGGTCACACGGCAAGCCTCGTACGAACTATTCGGAGACGGAGACTGAAGACTGAGATGTTGATACTATTGCGTAATCGTATAGATTAACGAGCACCCTCCCATTCCGGCGAGTGGGAACTGTTAGCATATGGTGACGTGGCGCCGTAATAGGAGCCCGTTAATTAAGGGAATTACCTAAGTTAATTAGGTAATTGTCAATCTGGGCTAATTGGGCCAAATCCAATTAGTAATTGACAAGGGAGGCCCAAAATGGGCCTCCCCCCTTATTATGCATGGTTCGGCCGAAACCCTAGTACCACATTGGTTGGAGTTGCCTTTTGGCAACTCCACCCAATACTATATATAGGGGTGACTCCTAAGGGTTTAAACACAATTAAGAACAATGATCTCCACTGAGAAAACTTGTCACCCTAGTCTAATATTCCGGCACCACCAACATCAAGTCCGAGGTTCTATCTCCGTTGAAGAATCGATCAGAGGTCTTGTTGTGGAGCTACATCGCGTGGGACTTCTTCTAACGAAGAACTTGCACGTGGTTCCGACCGGAGGATCAGAACTCCCTCCACATCGTTCTTGGGCAGGAAAGCTAAAAGGTATGTGTACTAATTCGCGTAGATTAGATTTATTGCCAGATACGTTTAGCATTCCGTAGTATTACATCCCCGTAATCCAACAGGTTTTTGACTTGTGTGTATGGACATCTTTAGGCGGGCAAACATATGAAATATGGGAGAAATTTGAGAGAATAGCGATACGGAGGTCGGGCCTGTGGTTATGCGTGGAGGACTTTAACGAGATATGTTCCCATAAAATGAAAAAAAGGGGAGGTCCGAAGAAGGATTAAGTGTGAACCGATCAATTCAATAATATGATCAACGTCGATGGGCTCTTAGACGTGCATTTTCAAGGCCCAAATTTCACGTGGTGTAACAATCTACGCAGTGGTCTGTTGGTCCGGGAGCGACTTGATTGAGGTCTAGCTAATCCTTCGGGGTTTACTGTTTATCCGAGAGCGCAACTCTTTCACGAGCCATCAGTTGGTTCAGATCATAGCCCAATAGTGCTCGTTCCGGACCGCAAAGACGCTCATGGCCCTAAAACGTTTCGTTTTGAAGTGATGTGGATGGAGCATGAGGAGTGTAGTGCACTTATACAAGATTCTTGGAGAGACGGGGGTAATGTGGCCCATACTGCACGAATTGGGAAAGTGGCTTTCAAACTGGGGAAATGTCGACATCGCCTTGTACCTTGGAGCAAGGAGCGTTTTGGTCATAACCTTAAGCAAATTTGTGTTGTCTACAGGAGGATCCGTGATCTTAGAGGGAGGGATCAAGATGGTCAGAATGAAGGAAACTTGCTTGCTCAGTTGGGTGATCTTTGTAAAAGAGAAGATATGTATTGGCAGCAACGGTCGCGGGTTAAGTGGCTTAATTATGGTGACCGTAACTCGAAATTATTTCACATGACCACTATTGATAGACGCAGAATAATTAAGATCCTTCCTTTGCGGCCAAGGATGGGTATGTGGTTACAGATGAGAAACGAATTAGAGTCGTCCTTACAGAGTTCATTGGTCGGCTATTTACCAGGTCATCGGCACATGGACGAAGTGCTTCAGGTCGTACCGTAGATAGTTACCCCTGCTGTTAATACCCAGCTGGTTGCTGAAATAACGATGGATGAGGTTAAGATTACTACTTTCCAGTTGTGGGGTGGGGGGGGGGGGGGGGTTCAAAGGCGCCGGGTCCAGTGTCGGGTAGGCTAATTCAGGGTCACATCATTGTGGCGCATGAGGCATTCCATTATTTGAGAAACCGAGGAGGTGTCAATCGAGAAGAATGTGCAATAAAAATTGACATGCAAAAAGCCTAGGTCCATATAGAATGGGATTTTTTGGTGGTGGTACTTGCGAAGATGGGTTTTTGTGATCGCTGGGTCAAATTAAAGTAAGCTGACTGTTTACAAAAAAAAAAAAAAAAAAAAAAGGAAGCTGAATTCAAAAACATCATCCAAGGATACACATGGTTGTAATTCAAACACATCTGCGATCTCTTTGTTCAAACCGGCAATGAATCGTGAGATGGCCTGCTTCTGGGGTTCAATCAGCTCATACCTCATGGATAGTATCTCAAACTCCTTGACATAGTCAGTTACTGATATACATTCTTGTCGGATGGAATTCATCTTGAGGTAGAGTTCTTGCTTGTAGTTGTTTGATGAAAACCGTTCATTCGTGAGTCGTTTGATGAGTCTCTAGCTGCGGACCTCTTATTCTCCATCTCTCCTTCGTTGGGCCTTTAGATTCTCCCACCACAGATTTGCATAGTCGGTAAACTCAAGGACAACAAGCTTACACTTTTGGGCATCCGGATATTCAAAGTACTTGAATACCTTCTCAACATGCATGATCCACTCCATAAATTCTTCGGGCGAGCTCGTACCTCGAAACTCATGAATCTTCAGTTTGACATCACTTTGAGTGCCCCTTTGCTTCCGTACTGGCGGCAGATCCTCGTTAAGCGCCTCCTCTTCTTCTCTCGCAACATTGTTCTCCTCTGGTGTCGTGGGAGGTACAATCCTTCAAGATCATGCATTATTTGATCCACACTTTCCCTTAGTTCATTGTGGCCTCGCTCCAATCAGGTAAGATGAACTTGTTCAAACGTTAGACCCATTAGAATACCATTGATATTTCCATCCGCCATTCTGACGAAACGATAACAGCACTCACACTCACAGGTTTACACTCTCTCATGTGTTTCACTCGCTCTCTACGGAAGTGAAGGATTAACTTTCGCTATGATACCAAATGATGTGCCTCGGATTTTAAACACGAAGTTGGCTTGATAAAAGTGACAGAAACAGATAGGATGAGAAGGGTGGATGGTAGAACCGTTCAGCAATGCTTGATAAGATAGCCGTCATAAGAAAAGACGCTCGGGTTTGATTCGCCACACTCAAGGATGATGGATAAGAATCATATAGGTTTCGCCACTAAACAATCATATTGCTTAGATTAGAAAGGGGGGGGGGGTGCAAAAAGGCAATAATTTCATTCATCAAAGCTGTTGGAAATAACATGATAATAGAGCTTATATAATGCTCTTTACAACAAAAATAAAATTTGAATTGGCTAACTCATGAATAGGGAGCAGCCTTTATCGGAAAGAAAATACTAGAAAATATAAGCAAAACAATTGAGAATCCATGTCTCAAGGTTGGTTGGTTGTTGGGCGGATTAGTATTGAATGCTAATTGACTTGAGTATCTCTTGGGCCTTCTTGCATCTGTAGCAGCATTTTGGGCCCTTCATTGGCCATGTTTGTGACTTGGGCCTTGGATCGAGTTATTCGGCCACCATTTCGACTTGTAAAAGAAACACATGGCCTTGGATTCGAAGAACCGTCATCTTGGAGCACATCAAATACGAACAGGAGAAGAAAACAATCTCAACTTAAAGTTAAGTAAGAAATAAAAAATTCAAACTTGATTGAATTAGACTACCTGAATCCATTGGAGACCCACAGAGTAAACATCCACCGGCGTTGTCGCTGCGAGAGGAGACATGACAAAAGATGGAGCCACCAACGAAGTTGAGTGAAGACTCTACCGGTAAAGTTTTTTGGAACTCGAGAAGAGAGACCGAAGTCGCCGCTGGATAAGATCGTCGCAACCGCCGCTCCGCTGCCAATATCTGCTAGAGGCGCCGGTAGAGAGAGAGATAGAGCAGAAGGATAATCCATAAAAAAAAAGGATAGAGCAGGAGGATATAGATCAGAGTCGTAGTTGAGATGAGAATGGGAGATTAGAATTGGAGGTTGTAAGTAGCAGGAGCAACAGTTGAGTAAATTAACGGAATTGAAAAAAGAGGGGAGATTGAAGCGACAATCTGGGAGAGATGAGATGAGTGGAAGAGTTAAAAAGATAGGACGGGAGAGGAAAGAGAAAACGAATGACTATAATAACCTTAATCAATTAGTACATTATTTAATTTTTGCAGGGTATTTGTGCAATATAATTAATGTGTATATAGAACCAACTTGAAATGAAAGAAGTTACAAGAATGGCTTCAGCATTATATTAATAGATATATATAACATATGTATATTATATAAAAATATATGAGTAACATAATACATAGTTAAAATAACAATTATTCTAATGAGTTTGGTGATTTATATATGGATTTGGAGTTAAATTTGTAATTTATGATTCTAATTTGTAGTTGATTTGGATATGGTGAACATATAATTTAGGATTTAAAGTTTGTGAAAATAAATTATGTCTCATGTGGGGCGATCCACAGGTCGATCCGCCCACCCCGCAAATGTGTTAAGAATCAACATTGACTTACTATCATGGGCAAGAAGAACTCACTATCATGGATTATGACCAACTTACCATCATTGGGCCAATACTTGAAGATTTGGGCAAAGATAGTTGGCCCAAGTTGAAGAAATATCTAGAGATTAATACTTAGTTTATGTGTCTAGATAATTCTAGGAACTAAGTAAGTGTAGGAAGTTCTAAAGAGTTTCTAGGGAATTCTTAGTCTAGATATTTCTAAGTCTAGAGATTTCTTTAGTCTCCTATAAATAGGAGTTGAGTCATTTTTAAGCACACACCAGAACTACATCCACCACCACAAGTTGTAAGAGTCTCCAAGATATCATATTTAGAGTAAGAGAGTTATATATATACGAGTTCTTCTCTTGTTGTTGAAGTACGGTCTTGGGCAAGTGCAAATCTGCACTTCGTTATTTTTACATGGTATCAGAGTCATTCTCGTAATAGCGCGGTACGAGTTAAGATCGGTTTTGAAGAACTTGGATACTCTAAATATGGATGCTAGCGGTCGCGTGATTGGATAAGGAATGTAGCTACTAAACTCGTCCAATTACCGGATTTGGAAGTCCTGCATGGATTCGTATCTCGTGAGCAAAGACTTGTGGGATGTCGTTGAAGGCAATGATGCAACCACCCCGGAGGAGACGCCAGAAACAGTGAAGAGCTCAAGCGCTGGAGCTGATGAATGCCAAGGCGGAGTTTGCCTGGAAGAAGTCGATATCGTCAGCGGTGTTTGCGAATATTTCACGATGCACCTCTGCAAGTTCGATCTGGAAGACGCTAGACCAGTTATACAATAAGAAGAACGAGGCACGGTTAAAGATGTTGGAGACGGATCTGGCGAATGCTAAACATGGCGAGTCTTCAATTTCGCAGTTCTTTCTAAAGGTGAAAAAGTTGTGTTCGGAAATTATTCTACTCAACCCGGAGGAGCCAATTTTGGTGGTGCGGATAAAATGGTCCATTATTCGTGGATTACGTTCCAAGTATATACCGTTTGTTACGTCGATTCAAGGGTGGGTTCAACAACCATCCTTGGAGGAGTTTGAGAACCTTCTAGCTTCACAGGAGTCGCTGGTTGAGCAAATGACTGGGATCAAGCTGGATGAAGACCAGTGCGCGTTTGTGGCTCATGTAAAAGAGAAAGACGCCAGGAAAAAGGTTGGTGGGAACGCGGAGTCGTCTCGCAGGAGAAATTTCAAGTGTTATCGATGTGGGAAGCCTGGTCATCTGAAGAGAAATTCCCGGACCAGACTGAAGGAGAGTAACATGGTGGAATCTAAGATCTCAACCAAAGATGAAGAATGGGCTAAATTCTTTCTAGCCAGTACCACTCCCACATGTGCGTTCGTAGCTCGAAACTCGGTAAAGGAGTGGATTGTCGATTCCGGTTGTGCACATCATCTTACTGGAGATGTGAAGCAATTATCGAATATCTGTTGTCATGGAGGAGAAGAAGTTATAATCACAGCGGATGACACCGTTCACCATGTTGTGAATGAAGGCACTGTTGTGATCAACAGTAGTGATGGAACATCGATCAAGCTCAATAATGTTTACCATGTTCCAGGCAGGGGCGGAGGCATTAGTTAGAATTAGGCACATTATGTCCCTGATTCTTTGTCTCTTTTTTTTTTTTTTAAATATATATAATATATAATAATAATGTGTGTAAAGTATAAACCTCTCTTATCATTCCATCAAAATAAAAACCTCTCACATTACCTAATTAATCTAGTATTTGTATTTTTAAACCATATTGCATTGATACATATTTTACTAATTAATATATATATATAATAACAATTTTTTTATATCTGAATTTAACTTTTCTTTTTAAATAGTGAACCCTCATTTTTAAGATGTTGGCTTCGCCACTAGTTCCAGGCATGAAGAGAAATCTCCTTTTAGTGGCGAATGTTGTCGATTCAGTATGTACGTTTTATTTGGTCCGAATGATGTGAAATTTCTCAGGAATGTTGAGATGATCAAGGCGGACGTAGTTCACATCGGTGAGCGAGTATACGACATGTTCGTGATACTGGCTTCAAGTATGAGATCTTCTTCAAAGAAGGTTAATGGAGAGTTCAAATCCTCGTAGATATTTCCATGGAAGAGCCGATAATAAACAAGTATTGAAGAAAAGATCGAGAAGATTAATTATTAAGCCACTTCTCGATCAAGATAAAAGTCGCATCTTATTTTTGCTTTCTTGCAAGTCCGGTAGTTGAGAATCAATCATTCTCTCAAGATTAAGAGAATAAAGAGTCGGACTAGGAGATGTCTAAGAGAGATGAAGTTGTGCTACCGACGATGGGAAACAAGCGTCGACGAGTTACTTTGTTGTTTCCTAAGAGTTCAGTCCTCGATAAAGGAAGAAGTTTTTCAAAGTCTGAAGAGATCAACAAAATAAGTCATTCTTGGTCGACTAAAGGTGGAGAGAATAATGTAAGAAGAATGACGAAGACCTTGAGAAGAGAAAGATGTGAAAGTATGAAGATCTATCGATGTGGATACTTTAATCCGGGGAATAAGAGTTTCACCATAATCGACAAGAAGCGAAGAATTTATCGAGACGGAAAAGTACGACTCGAGAATCGAGAGCAGTACGGACCGAATGACAACATTGACTAGAACAAACATGAAGGAAAGTCAATGTTGAGGGGGAGTGTTAAGAATCAACATTGACTTACCATTATGGGCCAAGAAGAACTCACTATCATGGATTATGACCACTTACCATCATTAGGCCAATACTTGAAGATTTGGGCAAACATAGTTGGCCCAAGTTGAAGAAATATTTAGAGATTAATACTTAGTTTATGTGTCTAGATAATTCTAGGAACTAAGTAAGTGTAGGAAGTTCTAAAGAGTTTCTAGGAAGTTCTTACTCTAGATATTTCTAAGTCTAGAGATTTCTTTAGTCTCCTATAAATAGGGGTTGAGTCATTTGTAAGCACACACCACAACTAAATCCACCACCACAAGTTGTAAGAGTCTCCAAGATATCATATTTAGAGTAAGAGAGTTATATATATATACGAGTTCTTCTCTTGTTGTTGAAGTACGTCTTGGGCAAGTGCAAATCGGTACTTCGTCATTTTTGCAAAATTTATGGGACGGATACGGGTCAACCATGTCGACCCGCGGGTTAATTCTGGGTCTGGCGATACTCTCCTCGCTCCGTTGACACCCCTATGTCTAGTGGCATTTAGTGTTGCCCATTGTCAAATATTAAAAAAAGGAACTCTCGTTTTTAAACAAAGAATTATCGTTCATCGTGTTGCTAATTAAATTCTTCTTTCCCTTATTAT
This sequence comes from Clarkia xantiana subsp. parviflora, assembly GCA_036873135.1. Lineage (NCBI taxonomy): Eukaryota > Viridiplantae > Streptophyta > Magnoliopsida > Myrtales > Onagraceae > Clarkia > Clarkia xantiana. Next base: position 31,494,707 of record JAPTYO010000004.1, read on the forward strand.
TTATTGACTTAGTCGGGAAATAATTTAATTTTAATTTTGCTTTTGCTTTTATCGGAAGTAGCCATTGCTTATTGCAAGATAAGCTAATTGCTGTGATAGCGGCAGTGTTATCAGAACCGGACCGACGGTTCGACCGGGTTTAAATCGGAACCGGTACCTCCAGCGGTCCAGTTCGAGGAAAAGCGGAGGATGTAAGCGAACCTGGTTCGAAATTCCGGTTTTCGGCAAACCGGCCGGCTCTGAGTGAACCAGGCGGTTTTCCGGTTCGCCGTTTCGGACTCAATTACAAAAAAAAAAAAACTCAAGGGACACGGCAGCCAGAGGAGGGTCCGACGAGATAGGCTCTTTTTTAGCTGGGTTCCGATGAGATAGACTTGGACAATGTTTGGTCTATCCTAATTGTACTCCAACATCTCGTACCTGGATTCAACCATCATCTCTGCTATGCCTATCTACATCACCCACATCCACGACCAGGGCCACACGACAGAACTAGATATGATTGCGATTTTGGGTTCCAGTCGTTCGAGCTTCGAAATCGGGTTAGGATCGGAGCTTCCGCGTCGGAGGATCTGAGGCTTGGAGAAGCTCATCGTCCCAGCTACGGCGCCACCAATTGAAGAAGACGAAATACCTTCCATGGTGGCCGACGGGGAGACTTTAGGGAAGAGAAGAGACAGCAGAGAGAGAAGATGGAAAGAGAAAAGAGAGAAGAAGGAGAAGATAAGATAGATAATAGAGATAAGTGAGAGAAGAGAAGAGAATATGGGAGGCCTGCATTATTAGGAGAAAGAAGGGATAGTACGAGGACGATGGTTACTTTTTTTGGCTAAAAGGAATGACGGTCGGACCGGGTTCGAAGGAAAAATCACTAAAAAAATCTACTTTTTGAAACTCAAACACAAAAATACATGAAAACGAGTTTTCGGAACCAGAATCACCACTAGCGCAATTGACAGATGCGCTCAAACATGGCGCATCTCTGAAATGCGCCATACAATTAATACCCCTTAATTAGCATTAATTACTCTTTTTTTGAAATTAATTGACTAAAATATTGATACTGCCAAGAATCACCCAAATCACCTACGTGATAGACGAGAATACTAACCACTACCACTACAATGTCTTTTGTTGATAATTTTTTTTTGATATATTTACATTGCTTTCGCAATTTCGGTCCGGGAGCGATAAGGTTAAAACCCTTCCCAAGGGGGTGTTTCGACCTCGGGTCGTCCACGGAAATGCAACTCGCTTTACCAGTTGGTCCAACCAACCTTGGGTTCTTTTGTTGATAATTTATTAAACTTTTTATATTTATTATTAGTTTAAAAATTGAACACATGTCACCCGCATGATAAACACAAATTCTTACTACTACACTACAATGACTTTTGTTAAGAATTAATTAAACTTTGTATATTTATTTGTCTATGTAGTTTTATTTATTTTTTGTGTTAATACATTGTTTAGTTACCTACGTTTGACCATGTGACCGAATGATTACTTTTTTGAAGTGATTAATGGTTATATACATTTCAGAATATGACAGAATCGTTCAAACTTATTTTATCTAATAATTTATATATTGTAGTGTAGTAGTTAGTATTCTCGTCTCAGGTGACCTGGGTTTGATTCTTGGCAGTAGCAATATTTTATTCTATTAATTTTAAAAAAAGGGTAATTAATGTCAATTAAGGGGTATTAATTGTATGACGATTTTCATAGATGCGCCATGTTTGAGCGCATCTGGCAAATGCGCTAGTGGTAATTCCGATTCAGTTCAAAAAAGTGGATATTTATGTGATTTTTCCGGGTTCAAATCGGGTTGAACCGTGAACTGGACCCCTCGCTGGTTCAACGTCCGGTTCGGTTCTAATAACACTGGAGACATTGTTGGTCGAGTTAATCGCGTGAAGCAATACGAGGAAAAGTGAAAATGGCTCATATCTCCAAGTAGAGAGAGGGCTTATCCATATCTTGTGAATTGTATAGTTTGTCGTCATATACTACGCACCATTATGTACAGATGTGCCCAACTTGTATGGTTTTATACATGACGATATAACAAGAATATGTTTACCAAAAAAAGATATAACAAGAATATTATTTTACATTTGTAATGTGTATGTCCAGTTGTACACTAAAAGTATAATAATAGCTAGAGTTGGAAGAGTAATAATTAATTAATATAATAATAAACATATAAATAATGTGGAGTTCACCCTCCCTTAGTAAGGAATATGATTTGAATCAAATAAAATGATTCCGATTAATTAATTAATTAATCTGAAACTAGAAATTTTGGTCAAACATGGTTATAAATAAAATAAAATTAAGAAAAAACAAATAGTAATAATTGGCTGCATGGCTGTGAGAGTGACAGGTGTTCCGAGTTTCTATGACTTTCACTTGGCTTTAATTAATCGTCTCCGTTTTCTTCGGATCCGTCGTGGTGATTGACCTTTGAGGAAATCCCGTTCCCACGCGCCACCACCTGAGGCGGCATCTCCACTACCTGCGCCGATGACATTTCCATCCGGCACACCCTTATTGCTCCGATCAACCTTTCCGGCAGCTCCTCCTCCGTCTGCGCCTCCACCACGAACCCCATATCTATCGTAATGCTCGTCACATTCCCCAGAGCAAGGTGCAGTATCGCGCTGGCCACCTTGGAGCTACCAATGTCGACGTCGATCTCCAGGTAGTTGTCTCCTCTGTGGTAGTTACACGTCAACGCCTTCCCCAGCAGGCACGCGCTGTAGTTCCCAACGGTCTTCTTCACGATCCACGGCCCTTCCACGATCCTGTTTACGATCTTAAATCTCTCATTTCGAAACTCGTCTCCCTCGTTTATGAAACGGTAGAGGAGCGATCCCGCTGGAACCGGATTGTCAGACGCGAAGTAGAAAACCGCGCTGTAATGATCCTTCCATGGGATCTGGAGGTTGACGGCGAGGATGAAGGACTTGAGCGACCCTCCTGCGGCCTGGGCCTTCCGGAGAGCCTTGATGACACGGTTATCAGGTCGGGAAAGGAGGTTGTCGAGCTTGCCGTTGGATGTCAGCCAGTCCATGCCGGCGGGAGAGAGGAGGTAGGCGCCGGAGGGGGACTTCAGGCGCTTGGTTAAGTAAAGCTCGGAGCGGAGGGAGAATACGCTGCCGGGAGGGGAGGCCCAGCCATTGATGCCGGTGTTGAGGTCGACGAGGCGGAGAGAGCCACCGTTGACGGACTCGGATATCCATGAGGCAGGGATGGGAGCGGGGGCAATGGCGGCGGAGGAGGATGAGGAGGAGGAGGAAGACGAAAATGAGCTGGATCTAGAGCAATCTCCGTCTGATTCAGAACCGGTGCTCCGGCGAGGAGGCTCGGTGGCACCCATTTGATTTGAGAGACAACTGTAGAGATTCTTTCCAATTAATTAATTAATTCGTAAAAAACTTAATCTCCCTCTTTCACCAACAAACACAAAAATAAAGAAAGGAATCTAATTTATTTTTACTTTTTTCAGAAATATTTTTCTTCTGATTCATAATTCATCATTATCATCATCAGAGATAATAAGAGATGAGATAGTACAGGACGACGACGGGGTGTGGGAGAACCCCAACCCCGATACCGATAGAGGGCGAGAGAGAGATACAAAGAGTGACGTTGCTGATTACACAACTAACTCTATGGAAAAATAAACAACTCCGATCTCTTTATTATTTTTCAAGTATATGCTAAAATTAACACACACAAAACTCTTCAATTTAATTTTTTTATTTAATCAAAATAAATTTAATTTTACTCAAGAATTATACTTCTCTTCGAAAGTGCTTTTATTAAATTCAATAATAAAAAATATATAGCCATTTCAACTTTTTAATTTAATATATACCATATTGAACATATCGGTAGCGGTGTTAACAATAACTGGTCACGGATACCGCCGACTCACGTGGCCTGCTCCAGTTTCGCCCAACGATGTCCCATAGAATATGAGACGGGTACGAGATTAATTTCCCATGGTGTGGATCATTTCGAGACTCGGGTCAAGGGGCCGGGAACCCACCTCGCTCTATTCATTATACATATATGTTATGTATATCTTTTTTAAAAAAATAATAGGATTAATATAACAGATACTTAAAACACTAATAATTAAAATATAAAGAAAATTTACGATGGATTTGACGTGTTTGGTGCTGCCATGTGTCATTTCTTATTTATTTTTTTATTTAATATTTTGAAATCTTTTCTAGAAATGTCAATGTCACATCACTCTCAATATTATCTTCTTTAAATTAACGATGGAGACAAATTCATATAATCCATATTTTTTTTTGTTAATTTCAACTTCTAACTTCAAACATCCACAACTTTTGACCACGATCTCTTGTTCATTCACAATTATTTACGTTGCATTGGTAATTTTATGAGTTTCAATTCAATATACATATTGCATAAGTTCAAATAAAAAATGATTTGCACATGTCATATTCTATGACTTTTCATGTAATACATACATAGATACTAAAATTATATAGTGGTTTAAGATTTAATGTATAAAGAAGTTAGGGTATAGCACTTTAAGGTTTATGATATAGCTTTTAAAATACATCTTTTTACCCAAAAATAATCTCTTAGATTTACATTAATCTAAATTCATAATGTTAATTAATTATGATATGATTTTTCTATAGTGGTTTAGCGTATATGGTATAGTGGTTTAAGGTTTGGGGGCATAGTGGTTTAATGTTTATGGTCACTACAAGAATGCATGTTTTGTGATATTATCATATTTTCTCAATAAAGATTGAGTAATTATGACCAAATATTAATATAGTCACAAATTACTTCACGGTTAGATTAGGTAAGTGACGAACTACGATTTAGTCACTTATTATATATATTATGTGGCCATATAAAAATTGTCACGAAGATTTATTAGGATAAATATATAAAATATTAGTGTCAATACGATGTTAAGCCGATTCTTAAAAATAGTCAAAATTCTAATAATTTTGACAATTACTTTGGCAATTTTAGTATTTTAATTTATTTAATGATATATGATTTTAATAATTGTATTAATTTAGTATAAATACACATGGAAACTTTTATTTAACTTATTATATGAAAATCTAATTTGCTAATAATAATTAGTTAAATACAACAAAAAAAATAAAGATTTGTATATATTTGTTGCATTTCATTTATCTCATCAATATATAATATTTTCAATAAAAAGTATGTGATAATATTAGATACTGCAATGAATATTTTATTCAACTTCAAATTATGATATTTTTAATAGGTAACGTGTATATTATTTTTCATGGAGAATCCTTTATTTTATTTTTAGTTTATCTATAATTTGATAATAAAAATGATTATTCCATTTATTAATAAGAGAAAGTTATATTTCAATAACAAAAAAAACGAACATTTTCTTGGAAAAAGAAAAAAAAAATTATAATTTAAAGAAGAAAAACGATAAATTATGCACTAAAGTGCTCCACTAATCCCCACTAATTTTTTTACCAAATCCCTACTAATTAGAAGTTAATGTAACTTCCATTGACAATATTCTTTGCCCTATTATTTATTTATTTTTAAACTAAATTTCCCCGCCAAATAGAAACCACATCCACCTATCTCCAAACTCTTCCTAAAAGTTCTCCACCGTAATCTCCCACCCTTCCTAAAGTTTATTCATAAGAATTTTCACAATAACTACTATTTTCATAGTAATCTACAATTTTGTATCTCCAGACCATTTTAAAAGTCCCCTTCTATGCACTTTAAATCTCCATGTCTAAGTAGAAGCCTCCGATCCAAAAGATTACATTATTGTCATGCAATCAGGTGAATTATGTTGTTTTTGCATTCAATTGTTTACTATCCAAATGTATTTCTTACATTCTTCATTACATCTATCTAAGAATTCATAATTCAATTTGTAAGTTCTACCTATTACACTTTTCTTTCTTTAATTCATATATTTAAGTTAATTTGTTTGTTATTGATGCAAAATAACTATTTAATTGAAGGTAAAATAATATTTCTTATTGTTTTAATCGCAGAACCTCATTATGGAAGATAGTCGATATCTGAAGAATGGTTTTTTTTTTTTTTTTTTTTTTTTTTTTTTTTTTTTTTTAACTTATACTTGCTTTCTTTATTATACTTAATTTGTAATAGTTCTTTATAGTTTAATTTTATTTGTGTTGTGTTGTTTATTGTACATGTAATTGTAAATTCAACTGCAATGATTTATATAAAGAAATTACATTTTGCTTGATTTTTTTATATGGTTCGACATAATGCAATTTTCTTTCTCTAGGTTTGATATTTTCTTAAATTGATTCTAATTAAAAAAATATCCAACAATATTAAAAAAAAATTGAAATCAACAAAATAAATCATTGTTGGATAATTATCAATATGTAATACAACAAATAGTTACGAAAGTAGAGAGGTAATAGAAGAGAGAACTTGAGGATGATCTTATTGGAAGCAAATGGTGATGGGCGCCGTAACTGGTAGCCCGTAATTTGTATAGTTTACCAAAGGAAATTAGGTACATGTCACATTAGGGTAATCGGACCAGACCCAAATCTCAATTGACATGAGAGGCCCAAAATTGGGTCTCCCTATGCATTAGTGGCCGGCCGAAATGGTGTGGGCAAAGTGGACTTTTGTCCACTTTTCTCCTCCTATAAATACATGGTGCTAGGGGATTTTTAGGGTTAATCACTATTCCCTCATTAGACCGTTTTAGAGAGAAAAACTCTCAACCCCACACCACAAGGTTTTGACCGAACCCTTTTCTCTACACCAAGGGTGTGCCAATTTGCTTTCCAAGCAAACACTTCCGAGATCTGTCCCCGTGCCAAGAATCGATCAGAGGCTTTGCTGTGGAGCTTGCACCCCGTACGGCTTCTATAACAAGAACCTCTACGGGTCCTTACAGAAGTACGTGAACTCCCTCCAGAGAAGATCTTGGGTCTACGGATCATCTTAAAGGTATGTGCGAATCTTCCGCTGCGTAATTCTGATTACTAGCATGTACTCTGTTTAAGTATCCGTAGAGATTACTCCCCGTAATCTAACAGTGGTATCAGAGCCTGTGTTAGGAGTTCATGATTTTGATAAATTGATGTTCTTGAAATTTAAGATTAAAAACCGAAAAATTTTAAGAAAACAAATTTAAATTTTCGATTTTTAGGGTTTTGGTGAAACCGGAATATTCATGATGTTCTTGGTTAATTTGATGTTCATGATCTTCAAGAAAAGTGTAATATTTATCAAAATCAAACATTGGATTGTAGATCTTATTATAATTTGATCTTAAAATTTGACCACTTGTTCCCAATTTTAGTGTTTTAGCCGAAACCCTCGGTAAATTACAAGGTAAAATTTTAAATTTTTTTAAAACCAAGCGACAGAATTTTCGGCACAAATTTTACATTATATTGTTTACCATATTTTAATTTTTAATTAAGGTAACAATATATCTATAATTGAGAACATAATGATAGATTCACATAAATATATAGAAATATATATCACTATCAATATATCTAAATATTTAATAGGGTTAAAGATATTATTGATAGTTTTATTGCCTAAAATATTGAGAAAATATATTGTCAGTATATTTGTTACCCTATTTAAAATATTGACAATAAATAAATATATATATATATATATATATATATTATATATTGTGCCGATTTTTACATATATATATATTGTTGATTGATTTAATCTTATAGATAGAATATTGGCAATAAATATATATTTGTTTTAATATGGTCCGAAATATATATTTAATATTAGAAATTATTTTATATAATTAATGTTACTTGGTGGCTAAGTTAAATATTTTTTGACTTTAAAACCATACTTGGGCCACAAGTAAACATTTCGGCCCAACCTTTGAAATTTGAATTATTGGGCCGGTCCAATATGTCAAACCGGGACGGATTTAAATATACCCGGGTTTTCTCAATCGGTTCGACCTAATCGGGTCGGGTCGAACCATGGTATTTAAGTGGATCTAAATGAACCGGTTTTGTATGTTGAACCGAGCCGAACCTTATTTTATTGGACCGGTTCGGACCGAACCAGATTTTAAATTTAAAACCGGACCGAACCGAACCGGATTTTCCGAACCGAACCGAGCCGAATTTGCCGGACCGGCCCGAACCAGATTTTCTTAACCGAACCGGACCAAAACGAACTAAAATTGACTGAATCGAACCATGTTTTCAAAACTGAATTCAAGTCAATTAAAATAGGGAGGTCAAGTTTTAAATCAAATGTTTTTGAACCTCTAAATGGACTACACAGTGCTCATAAGGTTGCTAACCTTTATGCCTTGTTTCGATTATGGGGATGGCTCTCGAAGATACATGTTTTTGGGACTGGTATAATTAGAGGGCTGAATTACAATTGTTTATTATTCAATATATATTAATGCATGATTAGAAATGTTGTCTTGACTTAGTCAAGCTAGCTGGATATTGCATGTTGTGGGCGGAGCCCTGGTTAAATATATGGAATGCGCACTAGGATAGACATGCTGTGATGGTTGGAAATGCCTATGATTCATGTCTAGAATGTTGCGTAATTGAATATAAGCATGAATTGCAAATCAGCCCCTAATGTTTAAAATTCTTTTAAAACCGAAAACCAGTCGCCAAATATGTATGATTGTTGTGGGATTTTCATGTTTGACACATATGCTAGAATGTTGAGGATGTAGTTGCATTTGATAATTTACTTGGAGGTAGAATTATGTATGCAAGCATGTGTTCCTCGGAACATTAGACGCATGACGCGTAAGCATATGTGTGATTTGTTTGATGAATGTTACTTGCGTATGATAATTTACATGGCTAGTAGAATTATATATGCATGAGTGAGTTCATCATAATATTTTTCCAAAAGAGAAAGGGCCTTGAGAAAGCCAAGATCGGGTATGCTTGTTTTAAAATTCTCGTTTCGGTAATTTGCGATTAAAACCGTTTTAAAAGACTGGTCTATTGGATTGAAAACGGTGGTAACGTGAACTCTTTCACAGCCATCTTCCATTGGTTTACTGGTGGTCGGTTGGTTTAGATGACTGAGGAATCATTATTTTTCGGATTCAATCTTAATAGATATTTGATGTATGCAATTCTTTCTCAAAATGTTACTGTCTACCTGATTTTTGCATAATCATTGATCTGTTAGTATGAATTGGTTGAATTAGTGCGATTCGATATTCCACGCAATCTTGATGGTATGGATCATGATGAATAAAAGGAGTACGTGTTGAACTTTCTACGATTCCAAAAAATGGAAAGGACAACTACAGATGAATATGGAAGTCTGTATGATTTTGACAATGCGAAACAAATGTAACAATTTGTTTCACCAAGAATAGGAGTTGGTTCTTTGATGATCTCAGATGTGGTAATATGTTCATCCTTGGTAAAGGGCGTTGAAGAATACTTCAATTGCAACCAGGCAATGTTGCAACTTAGTATCCCTTTGCATCCGCCTCGGTGGAAGCAAGGATGCAAAAGCTAAATGTTTCGGTTAAACGTGATGGTCTTCTCTCTTTTCATGGATGTTGGCGTAAAATCCGCATCAGATCTTCAGAATGAAAGGTCAACATGGAAAAGATGTATATGGTTGTCTGATATTAAAGGGAAACCTTCTCTGCTCACCATACTGGGTTCGAAAGAAATCAACCATGATCCGCATATTATAGAGAGAACTGTACCATAAAGGTCTTATACGAGAATCTGTTGGGTTAAACCATGTTGATAAAGTGCGTCTCTGGTACGCCGCGTAGGTCATGTGTATGAAGCTGTAAAACGTTTTATACATACACAGATCATTTGATGTAATTCACTCGTGAATTATTTAGATGTGAAGTTCAACATGACTTAAAGTTCTCGACTATCTATGCGACAATCATGGATCGAATACGCGATCTTTAGATCAAGAACCCCTACCATTGTCATTTATCGTTCGTTTGAGTTACTAAAATTTTGGTTATTTCGAGATTTGGATTTATTGAATAAAGTAGTTTCGGTTCGATTCGAAATGTGATATGCTTGTCAAAATTAATTGACCTGGTTAAGAGGGATCGATCCGAAACAAAATTTCGGCTAGGTAAAGTGGTCGAATAAAACGAAACGATTCACGTACTCCGTCATCTCAGTCGGGAAACTGAACTGAACATACACATCAATTGCGTAGCTAGATCGAAATATTTAGTATTTCTTATTTGTTAGTACTCCATTGAATGAAATAATCTGTAATGATGATCATGTGCAAAACCAATTGGATTAAATTAAATTAAATTCAGAAATGAAACGATTTAACCAAGGTTTAAAACTTCGGTGAAAAGCGCTACGCGCAGGTGGACCTCGATAGACGGAACACATCGTTTCAAAATACGAATTTAATGATGAAGTGTTTGAATGATGATGTGCTGAATTTTCGTTTGCATTCCCTTGGAAACAACTTATTGATACCATTTGCATCGGTAAGAAGTAGGCTTTGTAAGTTACCACGACCTTGTAAAAGTATCAACTACGCATAAGGTGAAAACCTGAAATGCTCAGTTCGGAGAAGGGATAAAATCTCTGAGATAAGTTTGCAAACGAAGAAGGATGAAGTCGGTTAAACGATTTTCCTTCCGTAAGCCTTGAACGATAAGTCAGGCTAAGCATTCAAATCAAATGACGCACTTCTAAAGGCATAGTTTATAAATATAATGTTAGAGTCACTTCGCCAAACGTTCCCTAATGGATGATAGGAAGTGATTCACATTAATGTAAAACTATGTTCCATTGTAATCGGTAAGTCACGTCGCCATGATAGCTGAAGTGTGCTAATGAGTTACATCATATCACCATGCAGCATTAATTTGCGCATTAAAGACGTATTTAGGACAAGAGCATGTTCACTACTCTTTGAAAATACCCGTTTACAGCTAATGAACATGGTGCCGTGGTCGAACATGAGACATTACATACTTGAGGACGAATTTTCCGATGCATTGACAGTTTCAGACAACGAGTCTTGATCAGACAGAAGAGGATATTACTGACATCAGGTCCCACTTAATTCGAGTGGGAGAGATTTGAACCAACAACTCAAGTGAATGATATGGTAAATGATAATGGGAACATTTTCATAATAAATCCAGTGAGAGGAATAAACTCCTTCCACAAGAAATCACTGTTGCTGTTGAGACGAATCAAGTTGAACCTGATTATCGTAATTCTGAACCAGGAATGCCACAACTATCTAAACTACACATTGTTCCCAGTGGGAGTAATCCGACAAACTTGGTTCCAGATCCTAGTGATCAAGGAATTCATCTTGGAAGTAAAACTCCGAGACCGAGAAGTCGTCCAAGGAAAGTTGTTGGTTATGGTTCAAGCACTCCTCTTGTACCCAATAGAATTGATGCTCCGATAAGAAGCATTATCTCGAGTGGGAGAATTAATCCCAATTGAAAGAAATGCTTTGATAAGAGGCATTATTCCGAGTGGGAGAGACGTTAAGACTCAAAGACGGGATAATCAAGCCTAGACGAAAGTCAAAGGCGTCGAACTTCTCCAAAGAAGTATCCCATCTGGAAGAGTGATAACCTCACTCTAACGACTGTTGGCATGCATTGGAAAGACCTCAAGTGGAGAAATGGGGGAAAATAATAAATGAGAGAGATCGCCTAAAATAAAGCCATTAAAGTCTATAGTTGATTTACCTGCTAACCACATGGGCATAAGGATATGTCGAGTCCTGAAAGAAGGCTCACCACTAATGGAAAAGGTCGAGCGATACAAAGCTCGACTTGTTGCGAAAGGCTATACTCAACTTCACGGAGTGGACTTTGACGAAACATACTCACCACCTGTGCGTAAAACCACGGTGAAGGGCCATTCATGGTCCTGGTCGTAGGTCTCAATTTCGAACTGCACCAAGTGGGTATTAAGACCGAATTCCTCCTCGGAAACTTGGAGGAAGAGATCTACATGGAGCAATCAGAGGGTTTCATTACTCTTGGTAACGAACGCAAAGTTTGTAAACTCCAAAGGTCCATCTACGGTCATAAATTGTCGTCTCGGAAATGGTACCGCAGATTCCACGAGGAAATCGTAGGAAACGGATCTGTGAGTTTATCACAAGGATCTGTGCATGTATTATAAGACCTCCAGGTCTAAGTATGTCATCTTAACCTTATGCGTGGACGAAATACTTATTGCTGTAAACGACATGAGTTTTATGATTAAGTCAAAGTCTTGATTGGCGTCTGTATTTGAGATGAAAGACATGGGAGAGGCCACGTATATCTTAGGCATTGAGACTGCCAAAGATCGCGCTACCCGAAGATTATGTCTATCTCAAGAATCTTGTATCAACAATCTGTTAAAAAGATTCGGATTACTGAGTGCCAAAACCCGTGGAGACGCCGGTGTTGTTTGGGTGCGCACTGTCAAAACGTGACGGCCCCAAGAACCTGGCAGAGCGTAAATAGGTAAATGGTGCATGATGTTTTAACATGGTCGGTAGTTTGTTCTACACCATGCAATGCACCTGTCCGGATGACTGTTACACCATGAGACTAGTAACACACTTCCTATCAGATCCTAGCCATCAACATTTAAAGACTATAAAACGAATAACTCGTTATCTAAAAAGGTACTGCCGACTACGAACTGTGTTATGAGGGCAGAAAGTTAGAATTGACTGATTACATTGACGCCGACCGTGGTGGCAATCCGGATGATCATAAGTCCACCACAGGAGGAGCATTCCTCCTTGCTAATGCCGCTATTTCAATCGATGAGCAAGAAGCAAACCTAAGTCGCGTTGTCCACAATAGAATCAGAATTCGTTGCTCTCTCTAAGGAAGAACAGGAAGCGGTCTGGCTCAGAAGGCTTCTAACTGCACTGCTTGATGGTGATGTTGAGAATAAACCTGTGAAGGTCTTCTCTGACAGTCAAGCAGCCATTGCAGTAGTTAAGAATCTGAAGTACCGTAGTAGGACCAAACACATTGATGATAAATAATTTCATGCTAAATTTTAATAGTAGTAGACAATATAATCACTATGGAATACTTGTCCACCAATAACTTGGTAACATACCCATTAACTAAACCACCACGCATGGACATATTCGAAAAGCATGTAAAACTGCTTGGATTGCGTAGGGTTTAGAAATGGAATATATCTGTGATAACATTTTGATATTAGAAAGTTACATTTTGTAAGCGAAAGAATTGCAACTGGGTTTATAATCAATCGACGTCATAATGTTTTGATTACATCAGATTTACGGTCTATAAACTAAGTCGTAGGAGGACGCAATCCTCTGCCAAAACTATGTCGAATGTGGGCCTTACCTCGTCACACAGGTATGGTCGTCTCGTAATGGAGGGAGGCCTCTACCAAGCAAGACTGGCTAAAATTCAGGGGGATAAACCTGATTAAGCAAGACGATTATCTAGTTTCGAAGTAACTCGACGTGATCTTCGTTTTGCATATCGTCGTGATGAACTTCGTTCGTCATTAAACCACATTCTGGACCAGATGAGAATATGTGATATCATGATTGACATATCCCTTCCCTGTCAACCCAAAAGGTCCTTTATGCTATCAACGCGTACTTCATACTCCGCGTGCCACGTACGACCACGGGGTCACAGCTCGGTTGTGCTAGGAAGGAACCCTCGTGATTCTGGCGGGCGCAAACTTCTTCACCTCGAGCGTGTGATTGATCACATGAGCCTTATGAAGAGGCACCTAAAGTATCCTCACGGACTCGGAACTCATATCTATGGTCAGACCCAATGCTCGCTTCCTGGCGTACGAGCGTAGTGCTGAACAAAAAGGCCCAGTGACCACGTCTTTGGAAACCGGTTGGGTCTGACTAAGTATATGAGCGATACGGATGGTCAAGTTCACCTGTAATTTACCGACTCTTGTATTCACTAGGTGGCCACCAACCGGATATTAGTTGAAGGTTGTGAATACTTGTATGGATCCCTTGGAGAAGTGTTCCTATGTGGAAACTAGGCAAAAGGAGAATTAACAGTTGACATATGATACAACGCGATACAATATAAATGTTGTTTATAACATGTTGATTGGAGAAAAGGGAATCAACGTTCCGCGGGCGCTACAATACTCCTAACAGATGAGTAGCACGACGTCCGTCGTATTCGCCGGTCGCACGGCAAACCTCGTATGAACTATTCAGAAGCAAGGAGCAGATCGGAGGAGTGAAACGTTGGTGCATATTTGGATGACAATACATTAATAGGTACCCTCCCATTCCGACGAGTGGGAGCTGTAAGCATATGGTGATGGGCGTCGTAATTGGTAGCCCATAATATGAATAGTTTACCTAAGGAAATTAGGTACATGTTACATTAGGGTAATTGGGCCAGACCTAAATCCCAATTGACATGAGAGGCCCAAAATTGGGCCTCCCTATGCATAAGTGGCCGGCCGAAATTATGGTGTGGGCAAAGTGGACTTTTGTCCACTTTGCTCCTCCTATAAATACATGGCGCTAGGGGATTTTTAGGGTTAATCACTATTCCCTCATTATAGTGTTTTAGAAAGAAAAACCCTCAACCCCACACCACAAGGTTTCAGCCGAACCCTTTTCTCTACACCAAGGGTGTGCCAATTTGCTTTCCAAGCAAACACTCCAGATATCTGTCCCAGTGCCAAGAATCAATCAGAGGCTTTGCTGTGGAGGTTGCACCATGTAGGGCTTCTCTAACAAGAACCTCTACGGGTCCCGAACGAAGGATCGTGATCTGCCTCCAGAGAAGATCCTGGGTCTACGGATCATCTTAAAGGTATGTGCGAATCTTCCGCTGCGTAATTCCGATTACTAGCATGTACTCTGTTTAAGTATCCGAAGTGATTACTCCCCGTAATCTGACACTTATTATCACACATAGGGGGCCCTTATATAAAGATTAATAGACTTAGAGAGGAAGTAAAATCAATATATGGAAGGTCTAAATAAGTAAGATGATATATACACATAATATTGAACATCCACATAATATATTCATAACAGTCCCCCTTGGATGTTCATAAGGGAATTGTGCCTCGTTAAACCTTAATAGAAAAAATCCATTGGGATAAAAATCTAGTGAAGGAAAAAGAGTACACAATTATGGATCCCTTTTGTAAGTTGCCTCGTTAAAAACCTTTCCAGGAAAACCCAGTGGGACAAAACCTTGGTTAAGGGAAAAAGAGTGCAGCGTTGTAGATTCTCCCCTGATATTGACATCGCGTAATTTCATTAAGTCGACGCAATTCAGTATTGTTCACCAATCTTCAAATTTCGCAGTCGGTAAACCTTTAGGGATAAATCGGCACATACTTGTTGGATATTATGTTGCCTTCTTCTCAACATCGTGGATGAAGAATAACTTGAAAAAATATGTTTCGTCTTGTCTCCTTTGATGTAGTCTTCTTCCATCTAAACGACATATGCTTCATTATCCTCATAATTAAATTGCACAACTTCACCTGCCTAAAGTTAATAAATTCAAGTATTGTCTTGTTATGATAACAAGCTCATGTTATTCATCCCTCGGTGATACCGCAATATTTTCTTAACATTGTTCCAATTTCACAATATTGTGGAAGAACTAAATCTTGCTTATAACCAATAATATAGCATGTTCCTTGTAATTAGCAAGATATATTAGCGCTAATGTATCACTATATGAGGTACTTCTGGACCATTATGTTCTTCATCAATCTCACGAGGACGGAAAATATATTTATTTAAATCTATCATTCTTACAATTGTAAACACTCGATTTTGACCCGGACGTAACGACGTTACACATGATACGTCAAATTCCGGACGCGTCAAGCCACAAAGTCTCCAAAATGCTCAAGGGCACATTAGGGAAATTATTATAAAATATATTTTAAATTATTTCGAATTTATTTAATATTTTCGGAATTATTTAAAATATATATATAATAATTAGTTTTTTTTTTATTTTAGAAAATTATCTGTAAGATATTTATCTCCAGGTATTATTTTTTATTCAAAAAAAATAATTATCTGTACAGATAAATATCCTTAGGAATATTCTCTAGAATAATTATCTGTTAGCATTTTTTATTTGAATTTTATCTGTAATCTAGACTAGGGTTTTAGTATAAATAGTGGTCTAGTTTACATTATAAAGGGGACAGAAAACACACAGAAAATTACACAAAAGATGAATAAAGAGTAAATTTCGTGGTTCCGATGCTTGCATTATTGTATTCATGCAGTTTCATTATTATTATTATTATATTCATATTATCACTACTTTATATTAATAATATCTAACATCATCGTCTTCTTCCTTCCTGAGAAGTGTGCCGCCCTAGCCCTAATATGTGTCTACACTTTCCCGAGGTCACGATCATTCTATAATCGGCGCCAGTCACCCATCCTTCACTGCAGATCCCATCTCGACCCCCTCCAACAACCAGTCGCACCACGCCTCCTCGTACGCCAGCAAGCGAGGTGCCATAGTCCAGCTCTAGCTTCCATAGCCACGGCGCCACCGAGAAAATCCGTCCGGGCACCGTAGTCTTGACCCGCTCCATCCTCTCGTCTCGCCTTCCTCGGGTCATAGAATCGCAGCATCGCCATCACCGGTCATCTGTTAAACTCTTAGATTGAAGATCAATTTCAAAAGCCCAAGCAGTAAGCAGAGGATCTTACTAACTTGGAACCTTCAATTTCTTACATCGATCAATCAACAGAAGCTGCTATATATCGCAGGTCCTTCAACTAACTTCTAACAGGAATATTAAGGAAATAGTTAATAGGTCCTTAAACTAGTCTGAACGAACAAGTAAGTCCTCATTATTCTAATACTTCAACATTCTATCCAGCCTCTGCTCCTTTTTCTTTTCCTTCTGCTGCTTCTATTTCTTCTTCTGCTCCTGTTCCAGACTTGTACAAATCAATTATTCCCATCCATGTGAGAAGCTGATAATGTTGTGTCTTCCCAAGAGGTTTAGTAAGGATGTCAGCCAACTGTTCTTTTGTACCCACATACTCCATAGAAATCACACCTTTTGTGTTTTCATCACGCACAAAATGGCAATCTATTTCTATATGTTTCGTTCTTTCATGAAACATGGGGTTTGTGGCGATTTGAATCGCTGCTTTATTGTCACAATGAAGCTGAGTTGCTGTTTTTAACTCAAGGTGCAGCTCCTTCAACAGTCCTCTCATCCATAAAATTTCAGCCACAGCCATTCTCATACTTCGATATTCCGCTTCAGCACTTGAGAGCGAAATGGTTTCTTGCTTCTTAGACCTCCATGAGACCAATGCATTACCAATCATCAAACAATAACCAGTAACTGATTTCCTTGAGAGAAGACACGATCCCCAGTCACTATCGCAAAAGGCAGTCATGTGGGTAAGAGTATTTCCTGCTGAATAAAAGAGTCCCTGCCCCGGGTTCTTCTTTACATAACGAACCACTCTCAGTGCTGCATTATAATGTGATTGCTTTGGGCAATGAATGAACTGACTGAGATGCCTCACCGCAAAGGCAATATCCGGTCGAGTCATCGTCAAGTATAAGAGTCTACCCACAACTCTCCTATATTGCTCTGCATCTGAGTGCAACTTATCCTCTTGATTTAACCCAAACTGCTTATCATAATCTGCAGTTGTCAATTTAACATTCTGTTCCATTGGAGTAGCTGCAGCTTTGCTCTCCAATAATCCAACATCTGCAACTAACTCTAGAGCATACTTTCGTTGATTCAGAGCAATTCCCTTCTTTGATCGAGCAATTTCAAGCCCAAGGAAGTATCTTAATGTTCCAAGATCTTTGAGTTTGAAGTTTCTTTTCAGAATCCCTTTTAGCTCAGAAATCAAGCTTTCATCTGAACCTGTGATCACTAAATCATCCACATACACTAACATGTGCACTTGCTTGCCATTGTGGAACTTACTAAATAAAGAGTAATCATATTTGCTTTGCTCGTATCCCCCCTGCAATAGTGATTCAGTAAGCTTGATATTCCATTGGCGCGAAGCTTGTTTCAAACCATAAAGAGACTTCAACAACTTGCACACCTTCTTCGGTTTCCCATGATCTTGTTGCAGCTTTTCATTCATGAATCCAGGTGGTATCTCCATATACACTTCCTCAAATAGATCTCCTTGCAAGAAGGCGTTGCTTACATCCAATTGATAGAGTGGCCACTCATGTACAGCTGCAATACTTAGAATTGTTCTTAGTGTGACCATCTTCACCACTGGAGAGAACGTTTCTTTGAAGTCAATCCCCTCTTGTTGTGTGTATCCTTTAGCCACCAAACGAGCTTTGTACCTCTCAAGAGTTCCATCTGAGTGATACTTGACTTTAAAGACCCATTTGCATCCAATTGCTTGCTTATCAGGAGGTAAATCCACAATAGACCAGGTTTTGTTTTCTTGCAATGCTTCAATCTCTTGTTTCATCGCATTTACCCAGTTTGGATCTGCTGCTGCCTCCTTAAAGGTAGTGGGTTCTCTTATTTTCTCAAGTGAACCAAGAAACCCCATGTATTCTGCAGAAATATTGCTGTAATCAACAGCTTTGCAATTCATTACATAGTCTCGTTGCCAACCAGGTGTGGCCTTTTGTCTTGTTGATCGTGGTCTCAATTGTATGGCTGTACTTCTAGTGGCATTTTCTGAACTGAGATGTTGAATCCCAACTGTTTCAGCAGCATTATCTGAACTGAGATGTTGAATCCCAACTGTTTCAACAGCATTATCAGTGGGAATAGTTGCAGCATTATCAATGTTGAGAGGAGCAGAAATGGTGGGAGCAGGGTTAAGAGGAGAAGAAGTGGTGGGAGCAGCATCTGACTCATTAGAGTCTTCATAAAAACCCTCAAGAGGATCATCGATGGGAGTATTTGGACTCCCCATTTCAATGACATCATCAAGATAAGCTGGTCTATGCAGACTCGTGGTAGGTAAGTCTAATTTCCCAGCAAAAGGAAATATGTGTTCCTTAAACTGTACATCACGTCCCACAAAGAAAACTCCTGTTTGTAAGTCCATGAGTTTATACCCCTTTTGTGTAGCAGAGTATCCCATCATCACAGCAGGGAGAGATCTTGGCCTTAACTTGTCAGTATTAGAAACATCCATGGCAAAACACAAACACCCAAATACTTTCAAATGCTCCAGATTGACTGTCTTCTTGGTCAGGACTTCTAAAGGAATTTGACCTTGCAAAACTGATGATGGTGTGAGGTTTATAAGATAGCAGGCTGTTAGAACGCAATATCCCCAAAAGCGATCTGGAATTGAAGCCTGCAACTTCAATGCACGTGTGACAGTCAAAATATGGCGATGTTTGCGCTCAGCAACTCCGTTTTGCTGTGGAGTATGAACGCAACTAGTCTGATGGATGATTCCCAAAGATTTAAATAACTCACTGATTGCCAAATTACAAAATTCTGAACCATTATCGCTGCGAAAACATCTAACTTGTGTCTCAAACTGCGTTTTAACCATGTCAAGAAATGCCTTTATCTGCAGAATAACCTCGTCTTTGCTGTGCAGCAAATACACCCATGTAGCTCTGCTATAGTCGTCTACAACTGTAAGAAAATAACGGAAGCCTTTGATAGTAGGAATCCGATAAGGACCCCACACATCCAAGTGAACCAAATCAAACACTCTAGTTGAATGTGTAGAGCTTAAGGGAAATGGCAATCTAGTTTGTTTCGCCATAGGGCATACAAAACAGTCTTTAACTTTCACATTATCAGTATCTGACTTGAACAACAACTTCAATTGAGAGCTTGGTAAGTGGCCTAGGCGTCTATGCCATAACTCCATGTCTCTAGTTTCAACCAAAAATCTTCGAGTCTTTGATCCTTCTTCAACTCTTGTCTGCAGTGCTCGATTAGAATTGTACTCAGACTGCAGAATGTAAAGACCATCATGTCGAAATCCAGTCCCCACTATCATCCCAGTGGAGGGGTCCTGAAACACCACAAAATCACACATATAGATCACTGATAAACCAAGTTCTCTTGTGAGTTGTGAAACCGAGATCAAGTTGTAATGAAACTCAGGAGCATATAGAACTTTGTTAAGTGTCAATGAATCATGAACTGAACAAGTCCCAAAATGTGTGACATGAGAGGAATCCCCATTTGGAAGATGAACCACTCTCCTAGTAGATGTTATCTCCCTCAAATTGTGTAACCAATCTTTCCGAAAGCTCATATGATGCGTTGCACCACTATCAATAATCCATGAACTGGTTATGATATTAGGAATAGTCCCACAAAAGATCATACCTGCCATATTTGCCTTAATGTCTTGTTGATGCCCAAATTGCTGCAGATTATACTGAGTTACTACCTGCTGTATCTGCTCTGGTGTTAAATGAGGTAGAGAAGATATTGCAGGAGTTGAAACTGATGAATTAATAGCATTTTGTCCAGCTCCAGTTTGAACACCAGCTCCTTGCACATACAAAGCATTCCCTTGAGCATTCACTTTTCCAGAAACCTGATACTGCTGATATGGTGAACTCTCATCAACATTGTTTCCCTTATAATTCACATGATTTGCAACAGTAGCTGCCCATTTCTGTTTGACATGATCTGGAACTCCGTTCTTCTTCCAGCAATTTTCTTCTGTATGACCACGTTTTCCACAATAAGAGCATATCACTATCTTCTTTCCTTTGAAACCTCCAAAATTCCTTGAAGATCCAGCATATAAAGCAGCTGAACCATTCTCACCATTCTCATATTGTGATGAATTAGAGTACATAGCTGCACCAAATTCACTTCCAGCAATCGAATTGACCACAACTCTCTGACTCTCTTCTTGGACCAACACAGAATATGCAAAATTAAGAGTTGGAAGAGGATGCATCATCAACATATTGGTACGAACATGTGCATATGTCTCATTTAGACCTAAGAGAAACTGCATCAGCTTTTGTTTGTCTCTGCTAGCAGTAACTCTAGGAGACAAAACACAACCAGCACAGAGACAGTTATCATCAGCAGCAGACAATTCCTCCCAAATCCTCTTCAAACTGACATAATAATCAGCTACACTCATATTACCTTGCTTAGCAGTATACAACTCTCTAGTAAGATGATATATTCTAGTACCATCAATCTTACTAAATCTTTCACGCAAATCATTCCACACAGACAAAGCAGTAGTATGATAGATCAGTCCATGTGAAAGATCCTTAGCAACAGCACCAATTAACCAGCCTTTGACAATAACGTTGCACCTATCCCATTTGAACCTCAGATTATCTGGAATTGAATTACGAATACAGGATCCATCTACAAAGCACATTTTGTTCTTGGCTACGAGTGCATCTGAGACATGAAGGACCCATACCTGATAGTTATCACATCCCGTGAGACGAAAATCAAGTAAAGGAGTCGATGGAGCATCTGCAGGATGTAGATACAGCTGATCTTCAAGAATAGCATTGTCCAGATCATGATTCACGATAGGAGGAACAACATTTGCACTGCGATTCACAGCTCCATTGACAGGATTTGCTGCAGCTCCTGCTCCTGCGGGATTTGTACTAACTTGCGGTCGATTATTCGCTCGATTGCTTGGTGAATTTCCTTCTCCAGGTCGTGGCCATACATTTGCATTCGTCGGAGGTTGAGCCATGATTGGATGAACTGAGAATCAAGATGAATCTGGAAATCACGAACTGAAAACTGATCTGAAATCAAAATCGGATTTGAAAACTGATCATCAAAATCGGCCAAGAACACAAGAAAATTGATCGGATCGATGAGCTTCCCGCTCTGATACCATGTTAAACTCTTAGATTGAAGATCAATTTCAAAAGCCCAAGCAGTAAGCAGAGGATCTTACTAACTTGGAACCTTCAATTTCTTACATCGATCAATCAACAGAAGCTGCTATATATCGCAGGTCCTTCAACTAACTTCTAACAGGAATATTAAGGAAATAGTTAATAGGTCCTTAAACTAGTCTGAACGAACAAGTAAGTCCTCATTATTCTAATACTTCAACATCATCATCATCCCTTCTCTCTCTCTCTCTCTCTCTCTCTCTCTCTCTCTCTCTCTCTCTCTCTCTCTCTCTCTCTCTCTCTCTCTCTCTCTCTCTCTCTCTCTCTCTCTCTCTCTCTCTCTCTCTCTCTCTCTCTCTCTCTCTCTCATCATTCCTGCTCAGCCCATCCATCCCTTCGCTAGCATTGCTGACCCGGACGACCTTCATCGTCTACGCTCGTCCTCGCTCCGGTGCCACCATCAATTTCCGTCATCTTCCACCCTCAGTCGGAGTCGACACGGTCACACAATCATGGTGTTTGTCCACATCCTCTATCGTTGACCAGCAACTCACCTGCAGCCACCCTACTCGACCACGCCTCGATTGGTCGTCCTCGCTCCACCATTTTCGATCCCGGCCATGGTCTACCTCTTCACATCGAGCTCACCGTTTAGCACCGGGAGTCAACCATAAATAGCCTCCCACTCATGATGCGGACTATGTAGATTAGGAAATCCAACTGAGGACGAGAGTAATCTTGGTATGTCATCTTTCTTTCTTCATTATATTTGTTTAATGTATTTATGATTTTTATTTTATATAGGTTTATTAACAGTGCAATTACTGTTAGGTTTAATTCATTAGTTTGTTAATCTGTGGTTTTTTTTTTTTAATAAAATTGATTATGATTGATATTTATTTGCTTTGAGTAGAAAAAAATGAATAAATAAAAAGATGGCAATTTATGAATTGAGTACCGAAAGGGCGGAATCTTAAACTGTGTTTTTATTTCCGTAATAGAATTCCCGAACTCAAATTTCTGATCGTAGACCGATTTAATACCTAGGTGTTTAATTCGTTATTTACTTAGGTAATTTAGGTTTCTAGTTAGCCTATTAATTAACTAGTGGCGACTCTTTTCAAAATTCAACGTTTTCAAAACGTGGTTCGCCTTAGGTCAGATTTAGGTCTGACAACAATCATTAACGTACTCAATGATGGGTCCGACTATAGCCGTCAGGCCCTTTAACGGTGAGGAAACGGCAAACAGGCCCACCAGGCCCAGAGTGAAGGTCAAGATGACCTAGGAGAAGGGTCCCGACGAAGGGAGTCCCGACGAGGCAAGGTCCCGACAGAGTCGGCTCCGACGGTGGAGCTAGGAGCTCCCGATAAGAAGCATTTAAGTAGGCCCCGATGATGAATCCCTGAGAACGATTGGCCCTGTCACGATGACGAGGGGCCCCGAGCGGTGACACAACGAGATAACTCTGGAGTCCCCGACGGGAGTCGGGACTCATTATCAGAGGATAAAGCCAAGATATGCGGGGCGTGGCCGAGATACGCGGAACGTGGTTAAGATACACGGAGCGTGGCCGAGATACGCGGGGCATGGCTAAGATATACGAAATCACATCCGAGATATGCGGGATACGGGCTAACCACCCCTAACGGTTCGCCAGGTACCTGAGACATCTCTTTGCCTATAAAAGGGCAGGAGATCATCTCAGAAAGACTTACGTTGAGTTGAATACACTTTGATATCTGTTACTTGCCAGTCATACGAAGTACTCATTTAAGCATCGGAGAGGGATTCTGGGTCACCGCCCGTTCTATCCCCTCTTGCAGGATTGCGTGGAGCAAAGGAGCTAGGATTGCCGTCAAGATCCGTACCGGAGTTCCACCGTGATCCAACATTGGCGCCGTCTGTGGGAATCAAACAAAAAGCTGATATGCCTTCTACTCGATCGATGACGGCTGGCAAGAACAGAAGGGGACAATCCGGTGGTTCCCGTCACCCTGCTGCAACGAATCTGAATTCAGTACCAGAACAAGAGGAAAACTAGAACCACCCTCCGGCTGAGCTCTCCCAGACAGGAGGGCACAATGGATCGCATCCCGAAGATGTTGCCCCTCAGCACCAGGACAACAGGGGGCAGGAGGCTCCCCCAGCTGCAGATTTGACGAAGACCGTGGCAGAGGCCATGCCCATGTTTCTGGCGGCTGTAGAGGCTCTCTTGGATTGAAGAGAGGCTGCGAGGAGGCAGGAGGAGATGCCCCCGTTGGAGGAAGCGACCCTGCCGACAGAGGGTCGGAACGCACAGGAAGCCCCGCCCCGAGGCCAGGACAGAGGCAGGGCAACTGGTCAGCCGGAAAGGTTCGTGGTTGATGGGCCAGGACCAATACAGCACAGGACCATTCCCCTGAATGGTCCCATCACTCCCGACCAGGTGGTAAAGATCGTGAACATCTGTATGGGAGAACAGAAGCCGCTGGTGTCGGAACTGAGGGATCGATCCACTCATCCCTTCGTCCCCCGACTCATTGACACCCTAGCCCCGCCTGGGCTAGGCATCCCCACGATAAAGGAGTATGATGGCGAAGGAGATCCAGTTCGCCACGTCCAGAAGCACCTTATGGCGTGTCTGGGAAGAGCCCCAAGTGAAGACATAGTGTGTACGTTGTTCCCGAACACACTGGGAGAAAGGGCCCTGACTTGGTTCTTTAGTCTGCCCCCAGGCTGCATCACTTGCTGGGCAGACATGCACGACCGATTCATTCAACAGTACCAGGGTCGGAGGCGTTTATTGAAGAGCGTGAGGTCCTTGACCCAGGTGGTGCAGAGGCCCGACGAATCACTGGCTCATTATTACCAGCGGTACACAGCCAGCGTAGCAGAGATAGATGAAGAAATCTCGGAGGGCGAAACCATCCGCACCTTCATTCGGAACCTGACAGCCCCCTATGGCTCCGACTTGATGCACAGCGTGGCTGAGAAGGCTGTGTGGAATATGGAGGCATTGCAGAAGAGGGTGAAGCGGCAGATCGATGTCCAGGAGTCAAAGATAGCCGCGGGAGAACTAGAACCCCCAAAGTTGAACAAGGGGAAGCAGTCGAGTAAACCTTTCGACGATCGTAAGTCAAAGGGTAAACCCGACAGTGGCAAGAATCGAGGTCGTCCGGATCGAAGGGACGACAGACGTTCTTCGAGGAAGGATAAGCGGGAGGATTTTGACATTCCTCTCAACTGCTCCATGGCGGAAGTGCTGACAGTCATGGAGCGACAAGGTATCTTCAGGTACCCCCCGAAGAAAGATGGAGAATTCCTGGGGTCCCGCACAGATCGCTACTGTCGATTTCACCGCGCAAATGGCCACGACACCAATCACTGTCGGGAGCTGAAGAAGGAGATTGAAAAGCTAATCCAGAAGGGAAAGCTCAAGGAGTTCGTTGGGGACAAACGATGCCGGTCCCGCTCTCGGTCCCGATCACGGTCCCGTTCCCGATCCCGCGATCGGTCCCCGAAAAAGAAGAGAACTGATCCAGAGTCATCCGGTGCTCGCAAAGAGAGACGAGTCATCAACGTGATTCATGGAGGATTTGCTGCTGGAGGTGATACCTCATCCGCCCGAGAGGTCTACGCCTCTAGGATCCCTACGGCAGTGGTGTTGGGTAAGAGGTCCCGATCCTGGACCTTGAAAGAAGAGATGGTGATCTCCTTCTCGTCGGAGGACCTCATAGGCGTAGAGACTCCACATGACGATGCCTTGGTGGTAACCTTGGATGTAGACGGGTTCGAAATGAAGAGAATTCTAATCGACGGGGGGAGCTCCTCCGACATCCTATTCATGGACGCGCTGGAGGCTATGGGGAAGACGAAGAAAGATCTAAAGGAGGCAAACTTCCCGATGGTCGGGTTCTCTGGCTCAACCTCCTACCCGCTAGGAGTAATCACCTTACCAGTGGAGTTTGGTAGCGGGTGGAAATCAGAAAGGAGGAACGTGGAGTTTGTCGTGGTTGATTCCGCGGGGACCTACAATGCAATTATCGGGAGAACCACCATTAATCCTCTGATGACGGTTGCCTCGACTGTACACCAGAAAATGAAGTTCCAGACCGACCACGGAGTCGGGGAGGTCAAAGGCGACCAGGTGGCGTCCCGAAAATGCTATGTCAATGCTACCCGGAGGAGGAGGCGAGAGGCTATGACTGTCCTCCAGACAGACACAGATCCCAGAGAAGAGTTTGGGCGTCCCGCCCCCGTAGAAGATCTGAAAGAAGTCGAGATCGATGGACCCCCAGAGGAAGGTGAAAATCGGGTCTGCTCTAACTGAGGAGACAACCCAAAAATTGGTGGAGCTGCTGAAAGAGTTCAAAGAGCTGTTTGCCTGGTCCCCCAGCGATATGCCAGGAATCAGCCCCGACGTGATCGTGCACGAGCTGAAGATAGACCCCGCGATCAAGCCTATCACGCAGAAAAGGCGTCCGATGGGCACGGATAAGAAGATCGCGATCCAACAGGAGGTGAGCAGGTTGCTCGATGCTGGTTTCATTAAGGAGCTCCGATTCCAGACTTGGGTTGCCAACCCAGTACTGGTGAAGAAGACTAACGGGAAGTGGCGAATGTGCGTGGACTTCCGCGACTTGAACAAGGCTTGTCCAAAGGATTGCTATCCACTCCCGAGGATTGACCAGCTGGTGGATGCTACATCGGGACATGAGCTGTTAAGTTTCATGGATGCATATTCAGGCTACAACCAGATCAAGATGGCCAAAGAAGACGCCCCCCACACAGCGTTCTATGCAGACAGCGACATCTATCACTACGATGTCATGCCTTTCGGGTTGATCAATGCCGGGGCAACCTACCAGCGGATGGTGAATAGGCTGTTTGGAGATATGCTGGGAGAAACCATGGAAGCCTACGTGGATGATATGCTGGTGAAGTCCCGACAAGCCGAGGATCACGTGCACAACCTGACCATGGCATTTGAGCGGATGAGGCTCCATCAAGTTCGTCTGAACCCGACGAAATGCGCCTTCGGAGTCCACTCAGGGAAATTTTTGGGCTTCATGGTAAGCCAAAGAGGAATTGAAGTGAACCCTGAGAAGCTGAGGGCAATCGAGGAGATGAAATCTCCGATAAACCATCGGGAGGTGCAAGTACTGAATGACCGACTAGCTGCAATGAACCGCTTCCTGTCCAAAGCCGACCGATCAATGCCGTTTTTTGAAGTCTTGAGAGCCAACAAAAAATTCGAATGGACCGCCAAATGTGAAGAGGCATTCCAAGCACTAAAGCAGCACCTTCGCACACTCCCGCCGCTGGCAAAACCGGTTCCAGGCGAGCCGCTCTTCCTTTATTTGGCTGTTTCTGAATTTGCCATTAGCTCTGTGTTAGTAAAGGTTTTCGAGGGTAATCAAGTCCCCGTCTATTATGTAAGCAAGGCATTTGCCAAATCTGAATTGAACTATCCCGCCGTTGAAAAGTACCTCTTTGCGTTGATAATTACTGCTCGGAAGCTAAGGCCATATTTCCACGCACACGAGATCACTGTGCTAACGAACCAGCCTTTGAAGCATTTTTTGAACCTACCGGATGCGTCGGGTAGATTGGTGAAATGGGCAGTAGAGCTCAGTGAGTTTCGAATACACTTTGCTCCAAGAACGGCCATTAAGGGCCAGGCATTGGCGGACTTTATAGCAGAATCTACAGCCCCCGATCTAGAAGAAACGGGCCCTGTAGAGGGGGCAACCATGGAGGTCCCGACAGAAGAACAACCAGAGTGGGCAGAGCAATCAGAACAGCCAAACAAAGAAAATACCTGGGAGATGTACACGGACGGCTCCGCGAGTTCAGACGGGTCAGGAGCGGGCTTTTTGTTGATACCACCAGGTGAAGGTGAACCTCTCCGATACGCCTTGGCTTTAACATTCAAGGCCACAAACAACGAAGCGGAGTATGAAGCTCTTATCACGGGCCTGAAAATTGCTAAAGGCACGGGAATCGATCACTTGAGAGTAAAGTGCGACGCAGCGTTAATCGTGAAACAAGTTCAAGGGCGATACGAAGCAAGGAGTCCGATAATGAAGAAGTATCTGCGAGAGGTACAAGCCCTGAGAGAGAGCTTCAAAAGCTTCGATATCGAGGCTATTCCGAGGGAGGAGAACGTAGAGGCAGACGCCTTGAGCAAATTTGCCCTGGGGGCACCCTTAGAAGAAAGTCGGAAGGTGCACTTCCTGGAGAAGGTGATCTTATCAAACATCGACCCCACGCAGGTGTGCACCGTTGAAGCAAAATCGGAGGAGGAGCCCACTTGGATGACCCCGATAGTCGCGTATCTGACTACGGGGGCAGTCCCCGAGGATAAGGTAGCAGCAGACAGGATATGTCGGATCGCGTCTAATTATGTGATGCTGGACAATCAGCTGTACAAGAAGGGCTGGTTCTCGACTCCGTACCTGAAGTGTGTAGCAGAACCCGACACCAACCGAATCCTGAAGGAAATGCATGAGGGGATCACGGCTTGTCACGAAGGGGCCCGATCCATTTTGAGGAAGGTGTTGAACTTAGGCTACTATTGGCCCACGATGAACAAAGAAGCAACGGCGTTGGTCCGATCATGCGACGCGTGCCAGAGGTACGCCCCGAGTATCGTGGCTCCGGCTGCTAACCTGACATCCATCAAGAGCGCTTGGCCCTTCGCGCAGTGGGGCATCGACTTGGTGGGACCTCTTCCACAAGCACAAGGACAATGTAAGTATTTACTTGTAGCTATCGATTATTTTTCGAAATGGATAGAGGCGAAGGCATTGGCCAGAACAACGGGGAACCAGATCGTCAAGTTCCTCCAAACCCACATCGTGTCCAGATACGGGATTCCTAAGGTGGTGATCAGCGACAATGGCCCACCGTTTAACGGCTCTCAGGTGAGGGAGTATCTGGAAGAACTGAACGTTGAGCATCAGACCGCCTCCGTACGCCATGCTCAGACTAATGGCCAGGTGGAGTCAGCCAACAAAATCGTGATGGATGGCCTGAAGAAGAGGGTCTATGCCTTGAAGGGCAAATGGCTGAACGAACTGGAAAATGTACTTTGGGCTGTTAGAACGACACCCAAACGATCAACAGGGGAGACTCCGTTTGGCCTCGTATATGGCACGGAAGCTGTCGCCCCTGTGGAGGTAGCTGTGACGTCCCATCGGATGAGATATTATGAGCCCCTAACGAATGATGAAGTGAGACGTCTGGACTTGGACCTACTCGAAGAGAAAAGGCGGGAAGCCGATGAAGTCCAAGCTCGAATGCGCTTAGCGACGGCCAGATACTACAATCGGCGAGTGAAGTCCCGACAATTCTTTGTCGGGGAGCTGGTTTGGCGTCGCAACGAGTTCACCCTTTTGGATCGAATCAACAAGATGTCACCAAAATGGGAAGGACCTTATAAGGTCGTGGGGATGCCAGCTCCGAACGCATACAAGTTGGAAGACCTCGATGGCAGAACATTAAAGCATTCTTTCAGTGGCGAACACTTGAAGAAACACCATGCTTGAAGAAAGTCGCCTTAAGTGGTGCCCGATAAAGTCGCCTTAAGTGGTGCTCGATAAAGTCGCCTTAAGTGGTGCCCGAAAAAGTCGCCTTAAGTGGTGCCCGATGTAAAATCGCCTTAAGTGGTGTATGCTATTTATCGTTTAATTCGATGTAAGCCAATCTTATGCCATCAATAAATAAAGAGGTTGCTTCCAAATAAGAGTTGTCCTTAGATTTATGCTAAGTGTAAAAGTCGCCTTCAGTGGTTCACGATGAAAGTCGCCTTCAGTGGTGCACGATGAAAGTCGCCTTCAGTGGTGCCCGATGAAAGTCGCCTTCAGTGGTGCACGATGAAAGTCGCCTTCAGTGGTGCACGATGAAAGTCGCCTTGGGTGGTGCACGAAAAAAGTCGCCTTAAGTGGTGCACGACCCTTAGATTTATTCTAAAAATCGCCTTCAGTGGTGCACGATGAAAGTCGCCTTAAGTGGTGCACGAGAAAAGTCGCCTTGAGTGGTGCACGATGCTTAGATTTATTCTAAGTAATATAAAGTCGTCTTAAGTGATGCGCGGGACTAAGTCGCCTTGAGTGGTGCATGATGCTTAGATTTATTCTAAGTATCTAAAAGTCGTCTTAAGTGATGCACGATACTAAGTCGCCTTGAGTGGTGCGCAATCCTTAGGTTTATCCTAAGTATCAAAAGTCGCCTTGAGTGGTGCACGATAATAAGTCGCCTTGAGTGGTGCACAATTCTTAGATTTATTCTAAGTATTTAAAAGTCGCCTTGAGTGGTGCACGAGAAAATTCGCCTTCAGTGGTGCACGAGAAAAGTCGCCTTGAGTGGTGCACGATCTTTAGGGTTATTCCAAGTATCAAAAAGTCGCCTTGAGTGGTGCACGATACTAAGTCGCCTTGTGTGGTGCACGATCCTTAGATTTATTCTAAGTATCAAAAAGTCGCCTTAAGTGGTGCACGATATAAAGTCGCCTTGAGTGGTGCACGAGAAAAGTCGCCTTAAGTGGTGCACGATGTAAAGTCGCCTTCAGTGGTGCGCGATATTAAGTCGCCTTCAGTGGTGCCCGATGAAAGTCGCCTTCAGTGGTGCACGATGAAAGTCGCCTTCAGTGGTGCACGATATTAAGTCGCCTTAAGTGGCGCAAGTTGAAAAGTCGCCTTAAGTGGTGCACGATGTAAAGTCGCCATTAGTGGTGCACGATATTAAATCGCCTTAAGTGGCGCAAGATGAAAAGAAAAGTCATCTTAGGTGATGCACGAGATTAAGTCGTCTTAAGTGATGCGTGATTCTTGATCTTATTCTAAGTCTTGGAAAGTCGCCTTAAGTGGTGCATGATGGTAAGTCACCTTAAGTGGTGCAAGTTAGTAAATCGTCTTAAGTGATGTACGAGAATATCTTAAGTGTCCAGGTTTCGACTTAAGAAAGTATAGTAAAGCCATTGGGAGAAGTGCAATGAAAGAATCGGAACTAAGAAAGTCTGATATTAATGGGGCTCGAAGGCCCGATGATTACAAAAGGAGGAGAATACAAAGATTCTAGCGATAAGCAATTAGGCCTAATCCTTGTTAGCGGCATCAACGGGAACAGGGTCCGCAAGGTCTTTGGCAGAAGGCTCCACAGGGTCAGCCGTTGGAGGATTGGCTATCAGGGTCATGGGATCGAGGAATTTCCGATGAAGAAGTAGCTCCTCTTCACTCTGAACTTGTGGTATGCATTTCCGGCCTTGAGCATCGGCTTCTCTGGTGAAAATGATGTATCCTTCCCGGAGAGCTGCATCATAAGCAGTGCTGAAAATTTCGTTCAGAACATAGTCGAAGTTGAAAGGCTTCCTTCCCTCGAAACCAGATACACCGTCTGAAATCAGCCAGTGAAAGGGACGTTAGGTTTTTCCGGAAAATTACAATCAAACTAAGCAAAGACGAAGGCGAAACAATAGAGAAGAAACCCTTACCTGACATGATAATTGGAGGCTGGAAGAATGAACCTGACATTGCCGGAAAGATGGCCGAAGAAACACTAAGGTTTCAAGAGTTGCAGTAAGCTTTCGAAAATTTGTAGATGATAAGAGGAAACTGTACCCTGGGTGAGGTTTTTATAGGCGAAGAGGACAGTCGAAGGGGCGCTTTAATCTGAACCGTCGATGTTGAAGCGTTCTAATCTGGACCGTTGAGATGAAACGTGCGGGATGGTAGCAGGTGCAATGATGAAATAGTCTGAAAAGCACTTTTCAGAAAAAGCAGACACAGAGAATCAGGCACGGGTACTGATGACGTCACTTCATTATCTACTGCATTGGATGACTGGGGAACCGAGGAGTCCTCTTGGATTGGGCAGATATCCACAAAGCATTGAGGAAACGTGAAGGACAAGACTAGTACTGAGTGACCATGTCAAGGGAAAGATCCCCGATTCCAATATTGGGAGGTCGGGAGTTGGAAGACACGACGAACTAAAAGTCCCTCATGTCTTGGGGGCAAATGATGGGTCCGACTATAGCCGCCAGGCCCTTTAACGGTGAGGAAACGGCAAACAGGCCCACCAGGCCCAGAGTGAAGGTCAAGATGACCTAGGAGAAGGGTCCCGACGAAGGGAGTCCCGACGAGGCAAGGTCCCGACAGAGTCGGCTCCGACGGTGGAGCTAGGAGCTCCCGATAAGAAGCCTTTAAGTAGGCCCCGATGATGAATCCCTGAGAACGATTGGCCCTGTCACGATGACGAGGGGCCCCGAGCGGTGACACAACGAGATAACTCTGGAGTCCCCGATGGGAGTCGGGACTCATTATCAGAGGATAAAGCCAAGATATGCGGGGCGTGGCCGAGATACGCGGAACGTGGTTAAGATACACGGAGCGTGGCCGAGATACGCGGGGCATGGCTAAGATATACGAAATCACATCCGAGATATGCGGGATACGGGCTAACCACCCCTAACGGTTTGCCAGGTACCTGAGACATCTCTTTGCCTATAAAAGGGCAGGAGATCATCTCAGAAAGACTTACGTTGAGTTGAATACACTTTGATATCTGTTACTTGCCAGTCAGACGAAGTACTCATTTAAGCATCGGAGAGGGATTCTGGGTCACCGCCCGGTCTATCCCCTCTTGCAGGATTGCGTGGAGCAAAGGAGCTAGGATTGCCGTCAAGATCCGTACCGGAGTTCCACCGTGATCCAACACTCAATAGATGTGTTTAGCTATGCAAAATAACTTTAAGACATTTCTTATAGGATAAGAATATTTTCAATCTTTTATGTACTCGATCTTCAGGCCGTGCCAAACCTTTGTCCTTTCAATATATTTCGTCTGAACCCTAACATCATCAATAAACTGATTGTATTTAAAACTCTTGGAGTTTCAATATCTTCAAATTTCCCCCCCTCACGCGATGCCCCTTTCGGCTATAGCGTGATAAATTCATCTTATCAAATATCATTAGCCATATTCGTATACTTATATTAGCATTCGCTACAACATAGCTCAACTGTTGATATAGTGGGGATAATGTAAGCATACGGTAATGGGCGTCGTAATTGGTAGCCCATAATATGTATAGTTTACCTAATGAACTTGGGTAATTTCACATTAGGGTAATTGGGCTAGACCCAAATCCCAATTGTCATGAGAAGCCCAAAATTGGGCCTCTCCAAATACATAGTCCGACCGAAATATGTAAGGAGGGTAAAGTGGACTTTTGTCCAGTTTACTCCTCCTATAAATAAGAGGTGTTAGGAGATTTTTAGGGTTAATCACAATTCCCTCATTAGAGTGTTTTAGAGAAAAAAAACCCTCAATCCCACACACTATAGTTCAGCCGAACCTACCTTGCTTCACCAAGGGTGTGCCAATTTGCTTTCCAAGCAAACACTCCAGAGACTTGTCCCCGTGCCAAGAATCGATCAGAGGCTTTGCTGTGGAGCTTGCACCACGTAGGGCTTCTCTAACAAGAACCTCTACGGGTCCCGACCGGAAGATCGTGAACTCCCTCCTGAGAAGATCTTGGGTCTACGGATCATCTTAAAGGTATGTGCGAAACTTCCACTGCGTAATTCTGATTACTAGCATGTACTTTGTTTAAGTATCCATAGTGATTACTCCTTGTAATCTAACAGTGGTACCAGAGCCAGGTTAGGAGTTCATTATTTTGATAAATTGGTGTTCTTAAAAATTTAAATTGAAAACTGAAAATTTTAAATTAAAATTTCAAAATTTTCAATTTTTATGGTTGTTGGTAAAAATGAAATTTTCATGATGTTCTTGGTAAAATTGATGTTCATGATCTTCAAAAAAAGTGTAATATTTATCAAAATCAAACATTGGATTGTAGATCTTATTAAAATTTGATCTTGAAATTTGACCAATTGTTCCCAATTTGATGTTCTTGGCCGAAACCCTAATGATTTACAAGGTAAAATTTTTAATTTTCTTGGTCTCCAAGCAAGGAAATATCGGCCACTATTAAAATAATATTGTTCACCATATTTTAATTTTTAATTAAGGTAACAATATATCTATAATTGGGAACATAAGGATAGATTCACATAAATATATAGAAATATATATCACTATCAATATATCTAAATATTTAATAGGGTTAAAGATATTATTGATAGATTGAACAGCAACAATTATAAGATCTGGAATAAGCGAGAGAAAATGGTATTTACTGAAATGAGATGTTTGGAGCATCTGACTACAACGAAAGTCAGGCCAGAGGGAGACCTCACGGCTGAACTAGAGAAAACCCATGATTAATGGGATGCAAAAGACCAGGAGATCCATTCCGCCTTGCTGTCACTGCTTGAGGATGACATACTATATGGGTATGATCACTATGAGTCTGCCAAGGACCTATTGGATGGTCTTAAGGCAGGGTTTGGTGTTTACACCACTGCCCAAAAGCGATCGTTAAACATTGATTTAGACTCATACAAAATGAATCCAAAGCATACAATGAAGGAGTATATCAGACACATGTCTAACATGCTTGCTGAACTCAAGTAAGCAGGAGAAATCCTGACGGAGGAACAGAAAGTCCAATGCGTGATCCGATCCTTACCTGACTCTTGGAGTAGCATGAAAATGCACCTTACCCATCCCGCTCAACTCGATAACCTCGAGAAAGTGCGAGTTCATCTCGAGCTGGAAGAGGATCGTCTCAAGGCTGAAAAGCCTAGGGCGGAAATGCATACTGTATCCTCATTTCCAGCCGAGCAAAAGGGTAAGCGTAGAGAAAGGGAAAGAATCTCCAGGTCAAGACAGACAAGCCTCTAGCTCCGAAACCTCAGAAGAAGTTCAAGCGAAAGCAATTCGGTGGTAAGAAAGGCAAAGCAAAACAGACACGTAAAGAGGAAACTCGAACGTGTTTTAGGTGTGGCGTGAAATGACACCTTGCTAATGCCTGCACCAATCCTCCCAAGGTACGTGCTGAAGAATAATGATAAACTCATAAGTTCTTCTAGGACTTCTTTTACTCAAGAGTAATTCAATTCATTCTTTTGGATTACAGAACCGAAAAGGAGAACAAGCACAAACCTGAGGAACTTGCCCCGAAGATATAAAGATTGAATGAAAGACTTTATCTTTATTTGCTTTCTTAATAAACGTCTTCTAGATTCTTCAGTTTAAAGGATACTTAATAATGTTCCTTGAAATACAAGAAACATTTTATTTTGAGCATGTAACCATGCTCAGAGAAAGTATTAATTACCGTTTCTCAAGCTTTTCGATCCTTTTAATTTGCTGTTTGATGCATTGCTTATAAGTATAATGCTTATATCTTTCTTTATTATTATTAATCCATTGGATGAAATAAACTGTAATGATAATCATATGCGAAACCGATAGGATTAAACTATATTAAATTTAGAAATGAAACGATTTGACCGAAGGTTAAACTAGGGTAAGTTGCGCCTCACGCAAGTGGACCTCGAAAGAGGAACACATCGTTTCAAAGTATGAGTTTAATACTGAAGTGTTTAAAATGATGATGTGCTGAATTTTCGTTTGCATTCCCTCGGAAATAACTTATTGATAACATTTACATCGGTAGGAAGTAGGCTTCGAAAGCTACTACAAACTTGTAAAAGTATCGACTGACGCATAAGGTGAAAACCTAAAATGCTACGATCGGAGATAGGATAAAATCTCTGAAATAAGTTAGCAAACAAAGAAGGATGAAGTCGGTTACACGATTTTCCTTCTGTACGCCTTGAACGATAAGTCAGGCTAAGCATTCAAATCAAATGACACACTTCTATAGGCATAGTTTGAAAACATAAATGTTGTAGTCATTTCGTCACTCGTTCCCTATGGGATGGTGAGAAAATGATTCACATTAATGTAAAACTATGTAATCAGTAAGACACGCCGCCATAAAAGCTGAAGAATGATAATGAGCTACACATATCATCTTGCGACATTAATTTGTGCATTAAACACGTATTTAGGACAAGAGTATGTAACTACTCTTTGAAAATACATGTTTACAGCTTAAAGACATGGTATCGTGGTCGAACATATGACATTACATACTTGAGGACGAATTTTCCGATGCATTAACAGTTCAGAATAATGAGTCTTGACAAGACATAAGAGGATATTACTGACCCCAGGTCCCACTTAATTCGAGTGGGAGAGATTTGAACCAGCAACTCAAGTAAATGACATGGTAAATGATAATGGGAACATTTTCATAATAAATCCAGTGGGAGGTCTAAACACCTACCACAAGTAATCACTGTTGTTGTTTGGACGAATTAAGTAGAACCTGATTATTGTAATGCTAAACCGAGGATACCACAACTACCTATACTACCCATTGTTTCCAGTGGGAGTGATCCGACAAACTTGGTTCCAGATCCTAGTGATCAAGGAATTCATCTTGGAAGTAAAATTCTGAGACCAAGAATTCGTTCAAGGAAAGTTGTCGATTATGGTTAAAGCACTCCTCTTGTACCCAATAGAAGTGATGCTCCGATGAGAATCATCATCTCGAGTGGGAGAATTGATCCCAATTGGAAGAAATGCTCCGATAAGAGGCATTATTCCGAGTGGGAGAGACATTAAGACTCAAAGACGGGATAGTCAAGCCTAGACAAAAGTCAAAGGCATCGAACTTCTCCAAAGAAGTGTCCCATATGGAAGAGTGATAACCTCACTCTATCGTCAGTCGACATGCATTGGAAAGACCTCAAGTAGAGAAATGGAAGAAAATAATAAATGAGAGAGATCGCCTGAATAAAAGCCATTAAAGTCAATAGTTGATTTACCTGCTAACCATAGGGGCATAAGGATAAGGTGAGTCCTAAAAGAAGGCTCACCACTGATGGAAAAGGTCGAGCGATACACAACTCGACTCGTTGCGAAAGGCTATACCTAACTTCACGGAGTGGACTTTGACGAAACATACTCAACATCTGTGCGTAAAACCACAGTGCAGGGCCATTCATGGTCCTGGTTGCAGGTTTCGATTACGAACCTCACCAAATGAGTATAAAGACCGCATTCCTCCTGGGAAACCTGGAGGAAGAGATCTACATGGAGCAACCGGAGGGTTTTTATTACTCCTAGTAACGAACGTAAAAGTTTGTAAACTCCATAGGTCCATCTACGGTCTTGAACAGTCTTCTCGGCAATGGTACCGCAAATTCCACGAGGAAATCGTAGGAAACAGATTTGTGAATTTTCATGAGGATCTGTACGTGTATTATAAGACCTCCGGGTCTAAGTATGTCATCTTAACCTTATGCGTGGACGACATACTTATTGCTGTAAACGACATGAGATTAATGAATAAGTCAAGGTCCTGGTTGGCATCTGTATTTGAGATGAAAGACATGGGAGATCCCACGTACATCTTGGACATTAAAATTGCTAGAGATCGGGCTACTCGGAGATTGTGTCTGTCTCAAGAAGCCTATATCAACAAGCTGTTGAAAAGGATTCAGATTACTGGATGCTAAAATCCGTGGAAACGCCAATGTTGTTTGGGTGCGCACTCTCAGAACGTGACGGCCCCAAGAATCTGGCAGAGCGTGAATAGATACAGGGTGCATGATGTTTTAAGCATGGTCGGTATTTTTTTCTACGCCATGCAATGCACACGTCCGGATATCTGTTACGCCGTGGGCCTTGTAGCACGTTTCCTATCAGATCCTGGCCATCAACATTCAAAGACTATAAAACGATTAACTCGTTATCTGAAAAGGTACTGCCGACTACGAACTGTGTTATGAGGGCAGAAAGTTAGAATTGACCGATTACATTGACGCCGACCGTGGTGGCAATCCAGATGATAATAAGTCCACCACAAAGCATTATTGGAAATTATTTTATATAATTAATAATTCTTGATGGCTAAGTTAAGTTTTATGGTGGATTTTAAAACCCTACTTAGCCTATAGAATTATTTCGGCCGAACCCTAGGGTTCATGGGCCGGTCCAATTGCTAAACCGGATCGGGATAAACCTATCTGGGTTTTCTTAATCGGGTCGGGTCAGACCATAGTAACTAAATTGAACCTAACCTAACCTAACCGGTTTTGAGTGATAAACCGAATCACTATCTTATTTTATTGAACCGTTTCAGACCAAACCGGAATTTTAAAAAAATCAGAACGAGTTGAACCGGATTTTAAAATTTGGACCGAACCTCTTTAAAATTTTCGGAAATTTTAAATTGTTCAATAAAATAAGATGTCAAATTTTAAATCCAAAATATTTTCGAACTTTAAAATTAGCCTAAACAGTGCTCTTAGGGTTTTTGTTTTAATACACGATTTCAATCAAAACCCTAATGCCTGGTTTCGATTATGGGGATGGATCTCAGACTTGCATGTTTTTGGGACTGGATTAAATTAGTGGGCTGATTTGCAATTGTTTATTTCTGCATCATATATTTTGATATAATTAGAATTGTCGTCTTGACTTAGTCAAGCTAGCTGGATATTATATTGCGAGCATTGAGCTCTGGGATTTAAATATATAGTTTGCGCAATAGGATAGACATGCTATGCTGATTGAAAGTGCCTAGAATCCATGTCTAGAAATTCGCATGATTGATTGTAAGCATGAATTGCAAAACAGCCCCTAATATTTTCAAAGCGTTTTATAAAATCGCAAATTTCAGTCGCCAATTATGCATTATGTGTGCGGATGTTGCATGTTTTGACGCGTATGCTAGGATGTTCATGATAGAACGCATGTGATAATTTACTTTACGTAGAATTATATATGATAGGAACATTAGACGCATGACGCGTAAGCATGTTGTGTTCGATATTTATGGCATGGTATGATGATTTGCTAAATGTAGTAGAATTATAAATATGCATGCGTAAATTATCAGATAATTTTACAAAATTATAAGGGCCTTGGGAAAGCCAAGATCGAGTATGCTTATTTGAAAATTCCCGTTCCGGTAATTTTTAATAGAATAACAGTTTTCAAAAGACTGATATATTAGATTGAAAACGACAATAGTGTGAATTCTTTCACGACACCCCCTTCCTCGGTTTACTGAATGTTGGTTTGGTTTAGTGACTGAAGAATCACTATTCGTCGTATTCCATCATAATAGATAATTCGATGTTTGCAATTCTGTCAAAATGTTGTTCTCTTCCTAAAATTTGCATGATTGTCAATGTGTTAATATAGATGGCTGCAACTAGCAATGTCATTTCCCAGTTGAATAAGGGAATAAGATTGAATAACGGTAATTATAAAATATGGAATAAACGAGTTAAGATGATAATCTCTGAAATAAGAGGTCTAGAGTATTTGACCACAAAACGAACTAGGCCTGAGGGAGACCTCACAGATGAGCAAATGACGTTCTATGATGAATGGGATGTCAATGATCATGATGTTCGTTCCACCTTGCTCTCTATGCTGGAAGACGAGATTCTCTATAGGTTTGACCATTTGGGGACTGCCAAGGACCTATGGGATGGTCTTAAGGAAACATTTGGTGTCTACACCATTGCCCAAAAGAGAGCGTTAAACATCGCTCTTGACACCTATAAGAAGAATCCCAAGCACATGATAAAAGATCATATTATGCATATGTGTAACTTGATCGTTGAGCTCACGGAAGCAGGTGAAAACCTGTCTGAGGAACAACAAATCAACTACATGATCCGCTCTTTACCCGACTCTTGGAATATCATGAAAATGAGCCTTACCCATGCTACCCATCTCGATACTCTCGAGAAGGTACAAGTTCATCTTGAGCTAGAGGAAGACAGACTCAAGGCTGAAAATTCTAGATCTGAAATGCATATTGCATCCTCCACTCCAACCGAACAAAAGGGGAAGCGCAAGAGAAAGGGAAAAAGCTCTCAGAACAAAACCGAGAAGTTTGTGGTGAACAAATCCCAGAATAAGTTTAAACGCAAACAATCTGGTGGTAAGAAAAAGCAAGCAAAGCAGACACGTAAAGAGGAAACTTGAACGTGTTTCAGGTGTGGCGTGAAAGGACACCTGGCTAATGCTTGCACTAATCCTCCTAAGGTACGTAAAGAGAAAAGATGATGAAAATCATTAATTCTATTTTGCTTCTAATCATTAATTATATTTTGCACTAATTCATTTTCTTTTGAATTACAGAACCGAGAAACAGAAGCAACGACCTGATCGAGGATGCCCCAGAAGAATAAAGATGGAATGAGAGATTCTTTATCTTTAGATTTGCTAAAACTTTTACTTTTATTTCTGTTTGAAAATACTCTTAAATAAGTTTATTGGTGGAACACATTATTTTCCGAGTATTTACTAATACTTGAATTGAGTATTGAATTTATCATCGTTCGTTTTTATCCTATTCATGCTATTCAACACATTGCTCAAGCATCCTTATTTGTTAAAGTACTCCATTATAGTTTGTATCCCAAATAATGTGCATGTTTAAAACCGATCTTGCTTTTAAATTTGGAGACTAAACTGATTCTCAAAAACCACGGTTTTTAACCGGGTATGCGCGATGCGCATGTCACCTCGAAAGACGGGACACATCGTTTTTTAATACGAATTTAATAATCAAGTATTTTTATGAATGCGGAATTTTCGTTTGTAATTCTTCAGATATAACTCATTAATAACTACTTATATTTTATGTAAGCCTTCCAGCTACTACAATCTAATTAGAATATCAACCATGGCATTAAAAGTGACAGCTTAAATGCATGGTCCATAAAATAGATAAATCTATGGATGAATTAAATAAAAGAAAAGAAGT
Organism: Clarkia xantiana subsp. parviflora; assembly: GCA_036873135.1. Classification (NCBI taxonomy): domain Eukaryota; kingdom Viridiplantae; phylum Streptophyta; class Magnoliopsida; order Myrtales; family Onagraceae; genus Clarkia; species Clarkia xantiana. Next base: position 31,535,344 of record JAPTYO010000004.1, read on the forward strand.
AGTCGGTAAAACGACTCTCCCACCATTAGCCTTGAACGAAGAGTTTGGCTAAAAGCACTCATTAAACACTTCAAGAAACATAGTTCAAAATTACATAATGTTAGAGTTGCACATTAATTGTTCCTGCGGGATGAGATTAATTTAACTCAAATTAATGTAAAACACTATGTTCTGACAAAATCGGTTAACACGTTACCATAAAAGCTAATGAATGATTCGGGTAAAACCTTATCACAAAGACGCATTAATTTGCGCATTAAAACGAGCATTTATTAAGAGTACGCAATACTCTTGGAGAATACGAGTTTTAAAATTAGCTTGAAACAATGGTTTCGTGGTCAAACATGGCACATTATAAAGGTTTGAGGATGGATTTCCAACGCTTTGCAGAACGAACAAGCTAGTACTGATCAAGTTAACAAATGGTTGATGGAGATTCTCAGGTCCTACTTACTTCGAGTGGGTAAATTGATGATTGATTTGGTAAATGATAATGGAAACGTCTTCATAATAAATCCAGTGAGAGGGCTCACTCCCCCTCACACATAATCAGCACTAAATTTCAAAATGCGAATCAAGTCGGACCTTATAATCATGATAATGAACTATTTCAACTACCTATTTTTCCTAGTGGGAGTGGAACAACCAACTTGGTTCCAGATCCTAGTGATCGAGGAATACATCTCGGAGGTAGAATCCCGAGACCGAGAGGATATTCCAAGTAAGTTCAACCACCACCATTGTTCCCAGTGGGAGTAATTCCCCAATAAGAAGCATTATTCCGAGTGGGAGTAACGATCAGACTAAAACACGGGATTAACGTGCCTAGACATAGTCAAAGGCAACGAACTTCTTTCGAGAAGTATCCCATCAAACGAGATGTGTTAAACATCTTGATGTTCGTTCTTTAACCAGTGACGGTTCAACAAGCAAAGGAAGGACCTCAAAACGAGGGAATGGAGGAAAACAATGGAGGATGAAATTGCCGAAATAAGAACTAATTCAGTTTTAGTCTTTAGTTGATTTATTTGTTAACCACAGAACTAGAAAGTGAAATCTTAGAATTCACTTCTGGTGGAAATTTTGAGTGGTGCAAAACTCGAATAATTGCGAAAGGATATACCCAAATTCACGGAGTGAAATTTGATAAAGACGGACTCACCGACTATGCGTTACACCATAGTCAGGGCCGTCCTTGCCCACGACTGCAAGTCTCAAAATCGAGCATGCATCAAATGGACATTAAGACCAAACCTCTCCAAGTAAAACTGGAGAAAGAGATCTATATGGAGCAGCCGGAGAGTTTCATTACTCCTGGCAAAGATCGCAAAGTTTGCAAACTCCAAAGATCTATATACGGTCTTAAACAATCGTCTCGGCAATGGTATCGCAGATTCCATGAGGAAATCGTTGGAAACGGATTCGTGAATCTTCACAAGGATCCCTGCGTATACACTAAGACCTACGGGTCTAAGTATGTCATCATAACACTATACGTAGATCATATACTCATTGCTGCGAACGATATGAGTTTCATGAATAAATCAAAGTCCTGGTTAGCATCAGCATTCGAGATGAAAGACATGGGAGAGGCCACGTACATCATAGGCATCAAACTTGCCTGAGATCGTGCCGCCCGGAGATTATGTCTATCTCAGGAATCATATATCAACAAACTGATGAAAAGATTCAGAATGCTGGGTGCTAAACCCGTGGATACGCCGGTTGTGTTCGGGTGCGCGCTATCGAAGCGTGATGGCCCGAAAAACCAGCAGGAGCGTGAACAGATGAAGAATGCAGAGTATCTGAGCATGGTAGGGAGTCTAATGTACGCCATGCTATGTACTCGGCCAGACATCTGTTACGTTGTGGGCCTAGTAGTAAGATTCCAATCAGATCCTAGTTATCAACATCTAAAGGTCGTAAAATGAATTATCAGATATCTGAAAGGTACTGCCGACTACGTTCTGTGCTATGAGGGCGATCGGCTCGAATTGACCGGTTATAGTGACGCCGACCACGGTGGCGATCCGGATGATCGTAAGTCCACCACAGGAGGAGTTTTCCTCCTTGCTAATGCTGCCATATCATGGGTAAGCAAGAAGCAATCTTGTGTCGCGCTTTCCACTATGGAATCAGAATTCGTTGCCCTCTCCAAAAACGCACAAGAAGCGGTATGGCTGAAAAGGCTTCTTACTGCATTAATTGGCACCGACAAGAAGAGTAAACCTGTGAAGGTGTACTCCGACAGTTAGGCGGCCATTGCGGCAGTTAAGAATCCAAAGTACCATAGTAGGACTAAACACATTGATGTGAAATACAATTATGCTAGGTCGGTTCTGAAAGACAACATAATCGCTTTAGAATACTTGCCTATAGACAATATGGTCAGACCCTTTAACTAAGCTATTACGTAGGGAAATTTTTGAAAAGCACGTAAAACTGCTTGGATTACGTAGGGCTTAAACAGTGTGGCTTGTAAAAGTGATAACATTTTGACATTTGAAATTATTTTTCAATTGAATAAAAGAATTGCAATTTGATTTTATGATTTATTGACGTCGTAATGATTAACAACATTAGATTTTACGGTCTATAAACTAAGTCGTAGGAAGAAGTAAAATTCTTCCACCAAAATTATGTCGAATGTGAACCTTGCTAGGGGTGAAACCAAAATCCGGTTGGTCCGAAAAACCGGTGAAAACCGAACCGGTCCGGACCAAAAAAACCGAATCCGTAATATGCAGTTTGGTTTTTGGTCGGATTTTTTTACTCTAATTCGGTTTTTCGGTCCGGTTCGGATTTTAAGCTTTAAGGACCGTGGAGACCGAACCGACCGTTATGCTAATTAAATATATACAATATATATTATGTTAGTTGATATTAATTAATTAATATAATTAATTAATTATATTTATATAAATTGTAAAATAGTCACTTATGAATATTAATTTTTCTAGTTGTATTTTATAATTTATTTAATTATATTAATGGAACTTATTTATCATTTCGATATGATATTGTCTATGTAAATAAAGAGAATTTTGAATGATAATTGTTAATATTGGATTTTCGGTTTAAACCGAAAACCGAACCGAAAAAACCGTACTACCAATGGACGGATTATTTTTCCTCAAACGGTTTTTTGGTCGGATTTTTTTAAGGAAAAAAACCGGACCGAAAATTTAGGTACCCGACCGAAACAAGCAAAAATCCGGTCCGACCGGTCCGGTTTCACCCCTAAACCTTGCCTCGTCACACAGGCACGGTCATCTTGTAAGGAGAGAGGGACCTCTACCATAACAAGTTTAGCTAAGAATCAGGTGGGTAAACCTGACTAAGCAAAACGATAACATTTTCACGCTTAACAGCATGACTTAATCTTCGTTTTGTAAATCGCCGAGTTGGACTTTATCCATCACTATATCACATTCAAGGCCAGATGAGAGATTCCGCGATAGAATTATTGACATATCCCATCCCTGGCTTTACCAGGTGTGCTATCGACGCGTGCTTCATACTGCGCGTGCCATATACGACCACGGGGTCATGCTCGGTTGTGCTAGCTAGAATCCTTGTGATTCAAAGGGCGCATACTTCTTCACCTTGAGCGTGTGATTGATCCCGGATGTCTTATGAAGAGGCATCCAAAGTATCCTCTTGGACTCATAACTTATACCAAAGGTCGGGCTCAATGCTCGCTTCCCGGTGTACGAGCATAGTGCCAAAGAAAACGGCCAAGTGACCACGTCTTGGAAACTGGCTGAGTCAGACTAAGGGTATAAGCAATGGAGATGGTCAAGTTCACCTTTAATTCATCGACTCTCGTGTTCACTAGGTGGCCGCCAACCGGATATTAGTTGAAGGTTGTGAACACTTGTACGGATGCCCTGGAGAAGTATTCCTTTGTGGAAAACTGGGCAATTGGAGAAATAACAGTTGACCAAGGATACAGTGCGGTACATAGTTTTATTTCAAACAGGTATGGTTCATGAAAGGGAATCAACGTTCTGCGGGCGCTACAATACTCCCAACAGATGAGTAGCACGATGCCCGTCGTATCCGTCGGTCGCACGGCAAGCCTCTTATGAACTATTCGGAGACGGAGACGAAGACTGAGACGTTGATACTATTGTGTAACCCTATAGATTAATGAGCACCCTTCCATTCCGGCGAGTGGGAGCTGTTAGCATATGATGATGTGGCGCCGTAATAGGAGCCCGTTAATTAAGGGAATTACCTAAGTTAATTAGGTAATTGTCAATCTAGGCTAATTGGGCCAAGTCCAATTAGTAATTGACAAGGGAGGCCCAAAACTGGGCCTCCCCCTTATACATGCAATTCGGCCGGCCACCCTATACCACATTGGTTGGAGTTGCCTTTGGGCAACTCCACCAATACTATATATAGGGGTGTCTGCTAGGGGTTTATTCACTCATTCATAATAACAAGGATTTCCATTGAGAATACTTGTTTCCCTTAGTTAAATTTCGGCACCATCACATCAGGTCTGAGGTTCCATCTCCGTTGAAGAATCGATCAGAGGTCTTGTTGTGGAGCTACATCGCGTGGGACTTCTTCTAACGAAGAACTTGCACGTGGTTCCGACCGGAGGATCAGAACTCCCTCCACATCGTTCTTGGGCAGGAAAGCCAAAAGGTATGTGTATTAATTCCGCTGCGTAGATTAGATTTCTTGCTAGAACACGTTTAGCATTCCGTAGTATTACGTCCCCGTAATCCAACACGGGGTAACTAAGTGGATTTAACCGAACCGGTTTTCAGTGTTAAACCGAACCGAACCCTATTTTATTGGACAGGTTCGGACTGAACCAGATTTTGAAAAATAAAACCGGACCTAACCGAACCGGATTTTATTGAACCGGACCTGAACCAGATTTTTCTAGACCGAACCGAACTGAACCAAATCGGACCGAAATTGACTGAACCGAACCGAAATTTCAAAACCGAATTCAAGTCAATTAAAATAGGGTGGTCAAGTTTTAAAATCCAAATGTTTTGAACATCTAAACGGCCTACACAGTGCTCAAAAGGTTTATTATTATTTACATAACGGAGATACATGTTTTTTAGGACTGGATTAATTAGCGGGCTGAATTGAAATTGTTTATTATTCAATATATATTTATGCATGATTAGAACTGTCGTCTTGACTGAGTCAAGCTAGCTGGATAATACATGTTGGGGGCGGAGCCCAAGTTAAATATATGGTATGCGCACTAAGATAGACATGCTGTGATGGTTGAAATTGCCTTGAAATCATGTCAAGAATGAAGCGTAATTGAATATAAGCACGAATTGCAAATCAACCCTTTATGATTAAAATAATTTTTTAAATCGAAAATCAGTCGCCAAATGTGTATGATTGATGTGGAAGTTGCATGTTTGACACGTATGCTAGAATGTCGAGGATGTAGCCAGATTTGGTAATTTACTTGGAAGTAAGATTATGTATGCAAGCATGAGTTCCTTGGAACATTAGACGCATGACGTGTCAGCATGAGTGTGGTTTGTGTGATGAATGTTACTTCCGTATGATGATTTACATGGATGGTAGAATTGCATATGCATGAGAAAATTCATCGGAATAATTTTTCCAAAATAAAAAGGGCATTGAGAAAGCCAAGATCGGGTATGCTTGTTTTAAAATTCCTGTTCTGGTAATTTGCGATTAAAACCGTTTTAAAAGACTGATCTATTGGATTGAAGACGACAGTAGTGTGAAATCTTTCACAGCCATCTTCCATTGGTTTACTGGTAGTCGGTTGGTTCAGATAACTGAGGAATCATTACTTGTCGCATTCCATCTTAATAGATATCTGATGTATGTAATTCTTTCTCAAAATGTTATTGTCTCCCTGATTTTGCGTGATTATCAATGTGTTAGTTTTCATGGATGAACCGATACAGTTCTATGAACCTCGCAATCTAGACGGCATGGATTATGATGCATGGAGAGATAATGTTATGGAGCTCCTGATCGCTGCGGATCTTGACGATCAAGTCAATCCGAAAGCAAAAAGGATGAGCCTAGACGAATATGGAAACCCGCATGAGAGCAACATCAAGAAAAGGTTGAGGAAGGATCATAATGCAAGAAAGTTAATTCTCTCGCAACTGTCAACTGAAGTTGAAGGAGAGTTTATACAACTCAGTGCATTGCATCTTTGGTGTGTAATATACCTCCGCTTCGGTAAAGGTAAGGCCGCTGAAGCACGTGCCTTAATGGCAGAATACTACAGTATTCTATGCAGTGATGACGGTGTAATAGCCTTTCATGATCCCGCTGACGAGTTAGACGTATGGACAAGGGATCGGAAAGTAATGAAGATTGTTATGTTCGCTTCCACCTGGGCAGCTTCGGGCTTTTTCCTTCACGAACAGGCTTCCTTCTTCATGAACGGGCTCGAGATGAGTGTATAAGGACGGGAACGCCGCGATCCTTAAAACACAATCACCGAGCTAATCTCCCATTCCTCGACTTTGAACTCTTGACCTTCGGGTCCTGCACGAGGGGCAGTAACCAGCGTGGGAGGGGGGAACGCTGGTTGGGTCCACTCCGACGCTCAAGTTAGAACTTCTAGAGAGAGAAAGCCTAGAGAGAAGTCAGAGCATTCAAAGTCCAAAAGTGAGGGAGTTGTCTTGAATGGGAGATCTAGGCCCTTATTTATAGGGAACCTAAGGATCTTGCCCAGTTTTGAACCACTTGATGTCGGTATGTAAGGAAGACGTATACCGTCATCAAGGCGGACTATGCATGCACTGACTTCCCGCACTTGGCAAATTAATCGGGGTGAGCGTACGAGGAAAAACGGTAATCCGGACCTATCCGGATTGCCCTAGGGCAATCCGGACCTCCGGATCGCATTAGGGCAATCCGGAAGTCCTTCGGCCCGGGAATTGCGCGTATCCCGGACCGTTTTTAGACTTGGCTGTCCGCGAAAGGGTTTTTTTTACGGGTTTTGGGATATTTTACGAGGCCCGAAATGTAAATACGAACCCGAATTGGACAGATATCTAACACTTGCCCCCGAGTCAAGTAGTGGTTTAAAACCCGTGCTTGACTCTTTTCCAAGATAAGATATTCGTCCAATTTAGGTTCGGTACTGACCTCAGGGTTGGCCTGTTTGTCAATTCGAATGTTGAGATCATGAATTTGACCAAGTTTAATTTTCCGCCGTACGTACGTAATCTGTTTACAAGGTTAGCGTAACGGATAATATGTACACAACGACATGCAACTATGTTCGTAATATCATAAAATGAATGAAATACTTGTAATAATAAAGAAACATGCAATGTGATAATATCATGGTATATGAAGTAAGCGTATAACACGTTGTCAATGTGTAAATGATGACTGTGTAGTAGACGAATGACGTAATCATGCAACAAGCCAAACACTTAGAATAATATGGAATTGGAGAACATGTATGTAATCATGAAGCATGATGTAAACATGGAAAATGATGCAAACACGTAGTATGATGCAATCATTCAATTCATACTTAGGTTATAAAAATAATCACGCGACCACCATGAATTTGCATCATGTACGTATAAAAGTTATAACATGCATGACGATCTACGAAGTGCGTTATGCAATACTAGAGAGCATGTATGTAAAATAAGCATAGGAGAGGTGTAAGTATGTGATACTAAGGACTTGTGTGAAAATAGATATTAGTTTAGTCCTTAGCACATGGTGTAGGCACTATTAATGAGAATTAGGAGAGAGAATACCCATTATCATATATCCTTAATAGATAAATCCTCAAGAATCTCTCCATTCTTGATGAAGAGGAAATTCATGGAGGTGTGAATTAGGAGTAATCACATCACATTTGACATCGATCAAGATTGAATACGGGCAAGGAGGGGACCGAGGCGGCGCGTGAGGCAAGGGAGACGGCGCGTGAGACGACAGCAGCGGCGCGTGAGGACGGCAACGGCGGCGCGTGAGGACGGCAGCGGCGCGTGGGTCTTCGGGTGAGGGCGAGTAGTAAACCGAACTTGCTTCGTGTCGGTGAGTCCAATTTCGTACATGGCTAGACCTTTCGTGACTTTGTTTGGCCTTGATTTAGTCTTGAAATCATCATGTACCTAGCTATCTTATCATGCATACAAGGTGTTTGATAAAATGCATTATAATACTTAGCCCCAAATTGGCCAAAATTTTTCTAAGTGCTGAAAATTTTAGAAAAGTGTAAATGAATCGTTATACTTCCCTTATGCATAGTGTTCATTGCTGACATGGTTTCCCATGCCTTAGTCGTTGTTCTAACATGCTCGACATTGATGATTGGTACACGGTCGTCAATGGTTGTATTTTGGTAATGATAGCTTAGGCAATGTACGTTGAGCGTCATGTATAGACTGTTGATCATTGTCTGCAAACATGCTAAAACACTTAGAAAATATTTCAACAATATCTAATGCTCGTTACCATAAATGTTGTCGTATGAGCTTTTTCGATAAGCGTCGTAGGAATGCTTAGGAGGTATTGTGTAGAAGTTGATAATTGCTACTTGATGCATGCAATCCATCCTTGTCGACATGTATGTACGTACATGGAAATACTTAGAAAATATTCTTCACTTGTCGACATGCATCCTTGTTGATATGTATGTACGTACATGGAAATACTTAGAAAATATTCTTCACTTGTCGACATGCATCCTTGTCGACATGTATGTACGTACATGTATGTGTGCACTTGCCCCCATACTTAGAATTTTTCCTCTATCCCTGGCTTATGTATGTTGTATCCATGTACTTGATGTAAACGCAGGTTGTATGCCAACACCTTATTGTATGCTAACACTTAGTAATATGTTTGACACATAGTAGCGTGATGTCCACTTGCAATATGCCGACTATCATCTTGAGCAAAACATTTAGAAAATATTTCGCCCTTGTAATCGTGTATCCATGTTGATATGCATGTACATACATAGAGCTTGCACACTGATTGACTTGTTACTTGTAATTTTTAGGATTCCGAGTTACGCAGTCTTCTTTTCAGAGTTAGTCTTCTTGCCGTGGTTATTATGAGTAAGTCTTCTATCCCCGTTCCGCAAGTGACATTATGTTCAGATGTTGGTGACGAGCCGGGTATCAACACAGTTGAGTCTCTTAAGGATACAACGAGGGATGTGAGTTACTTCTTCAATTATATTGATGAAGATATGTTTGAGCTATACGCGACTTGTTGTGGACTTGATTCTGCTTTGGAGGCTGTTCTTCCCTATGACGTGTTGCCGGACTCCAAAAAAGGGCAAGTTACTATTCCTCCAAGTGATCTATCCGCAGTTTATACCTCGCAGATTAAGGAAGGCCTGCGTTTTCCCTATTGTCCTGACTTGGTGGACCTTTGTCGCTATTACCGGATATCGCCCTTAAGTCTATCTCCTGCTGGCCTCCGTGTATGGAGTTGTTTTCGAGTTTTGTTCCACAAGCAATCTTGGCATTATTCTACCACTCTTTTCCGATGCTTCTATCAACTGATGTGTCCAGACGTGACGGGGTTATGTGGAATGAAGATGCGTTGGCCGAACTTGCAAGATAAGGGCTTCGAGAAGCTTGGTCTTGGAGATGCCAAGTGGGATCACAAACAACGTCTAGCCGCCCCGGCTGATCGTTCTGGTTCTCATTGGTGACATCACTACTTCTTCGTATGTGATGTCTGGACTAATTGGGATGTTGAGAACGTGGAGAAGGCTGATCCTGCTCCTATTTTTTCTAACCTATCCTTGGATGATAGGGTGGCGGTGAAGAGTATTTTTCAATGTCAGCAATCGCCTCGTTGTCTATTGCGTGCTTCAGATTAGGATTTGATTGATGTCGGGATTCATATACTTCCTTCTGAAGATTTGGTATGTTGATATCTTTTATAACCTGTACTATGTTGCAATGTAGGTCGTATTGATGGAAAAACCTCGTCTTTGCACACAGCTAATGATCGTGATAACCTGTCAGTTGGGCGTCGTGCTCGTAATATTGCCCCCACTATTCCTGAAGGCTCCGGACATGATCGTGGCAAAGGACCTAAGAGTGAGGCATCTTCTTGTATCTTCACTTGACTTGCTAATTTTTCAAGTTTTTTTTATATTCACGTTGTCTTTTTTCTTTTAGGTAACTCTGTGCATGTGACTGAGCGCGTTGTTGCAGTACCTGTCACTAGTGTTCTTCCCAAGAGATCTGCCGCAGGGGCGTGTCCCTCGAGTGACCCGAAGCGCTCTAAACCAAGTGCGGCTATTCCAGCTCATTCTTGCGATAAAGGGAAGAGAGTTGAGAGTCGCACGATAGCGCCTTCTGCCTCCCGGTCGAGGGACCGGCCCGAGGAGGAGCGTTCTTCCCGCCGAGGTATGCATTGTTCTATTTGACATACTTCTTATACTTAGTATACTTTGCTAATGTCCTCTTTGTTTTACGTTGTTCTTATTGTAGCGTTGCCACGTATTAAGCGTGATGACTTGATCCTTTCTGACGGGATTGATGTTTCCGGAGAAAACTGGACACATTTCTCCACTGGTAGTCTTCATTTTCCGAAGGACTCCAAACTTAGCACTCCAGGAGCTGGTGTGCGGGTGCTTCAAAGATGTGTTCCTCCTGGTGATCATGATGTCAAACCATCTACTGATAGGGAGGTGCAAGCATACGTTGAGCCCGGCTTAGCTGAATTTGCACCGGTAAACTTTGTTCTAACTTTTTGCCTTCTTGTTGTACGGGTATGCTTTGTTGTTGTTGTTGATCATGATCGTCAAGTTTGTTGTACTTAGGCTATTTCAAGGATGATGAACATGTCTTCCTTTGTGTTGGAGCTTGTAAGTGAGAGGAAGGTTGCTATCAAGAAGTGCAGTACAGTTTCCCGCGAGCTTGCACAGTCCGAAGAGGAAGTGCAGAATTTGAACTCCAAGGTTGCCGATATTGATGCGCGCATTGCTACTCGTCGCCTCCATGTTGAACAACTTGAGGCCGAGATTGCTGCTATCAAGCAGCAAATTGCGGAGAACAACAGTGTTCATGATGTCGCGCTTGCTTCTGTTCGTGACGAGGCACATAGAGCGGGTGTTGAGAAGGGATTGGCTGAGTAACCTAGTACCCCTGCCTATTCTGCCGCCGTCCTTGCTGCTGATAAAGCGGATCTTGCACCTTTGGTTGATGAGTTTGCCAAAGATTGCATTGGCAGAGTTCATGCACTTGCCCCCGGATTTCCGTTCGACAAGTTGGGTCCTTTTTCTTCTTTTGCTGTTGATCATGTTGCGGATTTGCAACGTAAGGCAGCTGAAGCGGCTTCTATTGCTTTGACCTTTGGATATGATAATGCTGATGTTGAACTTGGTGTTGATTTCCTGGATATGCCGTCTTAGTCATTTGGAGATGATGATATGTTTGAGGCTTTTGTCCAAACCATTATTTGTGTGTTTGCTTTGTATGGAACTTCGTCCTTTGGACCTGTTTTTCAATAATAAAAATCATGTGATATCTTGTTAGAAATATTTCATACCTTGAATATCCATGTTGTCCATATGCTTAGGACTTGGGAGATAGGATAGATATCCTTAGATGATGAACATGATGTCCGTAATTGCGACTATATGTCGCGCATTGTTTAGTGTTATGAGCGACCCTCTTGGTTGGATTCCAAGGCATGGCAAGATGCGTACGCTAGGTACTTGTAGTGTTGTAAGTAGTAATGTACTTGGAGCGGGCACTTGGCACTGGCACTTGACATGTAGCAGTATTGTCTTGACGAAGCAAGACTTAAGTTTATACCGTCTCTTAGTTCCATTCTAAGGTGACGTTGTTGCAAGATATTTCTTGCTTGTTTTGCTGTTTTTGCATTGAATGCTAAAGAGCAAGATAACGTTATACAAGACTCGACTTGTAAGTTTGATGAGTTTTGTAAGGGTTTGCTTAAAAAAGCGTATAACACGAAGCTATCCCTTTTCGGGCCTAAGTCTTCATGGTGTATGAACCCTTAAGAGAGTATGCATACTTTTAGTATGTGGGGTTGTCGTCTAATAAGAGGACTTCCGCCACGGTGGGGTGATCAATCCCATCATTGCATTTGCCGCATCCTGTTTCTATTCAGGGAATGTCTATGAAAATGAGGATTTGCCCGAAGGAATTCACAACATGTCATTTTTTAGAAGTAAACATGAGGTTTGCCCTCTTGGAAAGGATGTCGCAACATGTTACTTTTGATAGATGTGAACATGGGTATTGTCCTTTCAAGGAGGATATTGCACCATGTCACTTTATAGGTTTTGGTTTTTTTCTTCAAGGCATTGCATGTTGTTTTGTTTCTTGATGTTAATCCATAGTAGAACGCATAATGTAGAGATGTACCTACGAAAGTAAATTGACCATCATTAGATACTTGTCGTGTTTACAATAGTTTTGCGGGAAGGCGTCCATTGACTGCTTCTTCCAAAATACTTCTAATTACAAAAGCATGAACTGCACTTATATTCCTAAAGGTGCACTGAAAAGATAGATTAGAAGTGGAAAGTTTATCTCCCTCAAATATATCTTGGCGGGTGACAGGCACTGTTGTTCGCGACATAGCTTCCCAGAGCTCCATGCGCAATAAATTCTTCAATCTCCATCCTCAAGGTCAAACAACCATTGGTATTGTGCCCCCAAGTTTGGTGATATCGGCACCAATCTTCAATATCCCTGCCTAAGAAGGCGGTTTCCGGCTCAAGTGGTCTTGGAAGCTTGTTTTCCAAAAGCTTGACGTATATCTCTTCCACCTCCGTGTTCAAAGGAGTGAAGATGTTAGCATAATCCATGCTTGAGCCTTCTGATTTCCTTGAAGTTTGAGCTTCCACACTTGCATTGAGAGGTGTGCCCCATCTCAATTCATGCTCACAAGATATCGCACTTTCCATCTTGTCTTTTAAGCACGCCATCGTCTTAGTTGTACGCCATCCAAATTCCCTTCCGAATAGCAAAAATGTTGATGCGTTCATGTTCAGGAAATATGCTTTGATGGCGTCCTTCTTGATTGCTCTCAGTGCAGTTGCGTTTTGAGCAAACCTCCGGAAGTAGGGTATGATGGATTCTTCTTCTCCATGTCTGACATCAAGCACACTCCGCTTAGGCGAACAAAGAATCCTGTCAAGTTCGGACCTTGGTGATAACTTTTCTTTCTTCCTTTCATCATCCTCGTTCGAGACGAACAAATTTCTCTTTGCACCAACTCCTATCATGGCAATTGATACTTGTTTCATTTTCCACAGGGCATTGACATAGCACTTTCGTGCGGCTGTCTGATCACCTAGCACTTCCCCAATCCCGTGAGGAGTTAGGAACTTCATTTTCTGATGAGCTGTAGATGGCACAATGTCATGTGGGTTGATCATTGTTCTCCCTAGGATGCCGTTATATGCCCCCAGGTTGTCTACCACCACAAATGTGACGTCTATATACAATGCCTTCCACCAGTCTCCAAGGATAACTGGAAGTGTAATCATGCCCAATGGGTAGGTTGCCGCTCCTGCGAAACTAACCAACGGAAACGTGCTTGGCGAGAGATCGGCTTCCGTTTTTCCCATCTTTTTGAGCACTTCTATATGCACTAAATCCGCAGCACTCTCACCATCTACCAGAATCCTTTGCACGTCAAATCCATTGATGTCCATTGTTATGACCAAAGCATCATCATGGGGATACACTATGTGTTTCTTGTCGGCGTTTGAGAACGGGATGATTATGTCCTCCTTTTCTGGTTGTCGCCTCTTCCCGTACTTGGGCAGAACATGCAGCTGCGAGGCATAGACATCCCGGGCGTTAGGAACGCTACCTCCTGCCGCTGGCCCACCATGGATTACGTTGATGACACCACGCTTTGGCGGGGGTGGGTTTTCATTCAGTTTCTCCTTTCCCTTGGTTCCCTTTCCGGGTTGCTCTGCATGGTTCTTCTTTTGTCGTTTGTCGCCTTGGTCGACATATTGCTTGAGCTCTCCTTTAAGGATGAAGTTGTTTATACGAAATCGCAAGCTGACACAGCTGTTTGTTTCAAGGCCGTAGACTTCATGGTTTCACACCATTTATCTTCCTGCTTTCCCAGTGGCCCCTTTCGGAAGTTTGCTGGTTCCCTCCACATATTATCCTCCTTCATCTTCTTCAGGATTATGGAAAGTGGTGCATTCAAAGGAACGCACTCAGCCAGGTTCACTTATTTTGGTTTTTGGAATTCGGGCTGATATGGCCTCTTGTGGGGCTGGAATTGTCTCGCTTGCTGCGGGCCTTGTTGGGGTTTTGCTTACTTCTCCTTAGCGCGAGCTGCACTAACTTTCGCCTTATGTTGCTCTCTGAATAGGTCCAGATTCACAAATTCTTTTACCCTTGCCGCCAATTCTTCAAGTGTCTCAGCTGGGCGCTTTGACATCTTTTCAGCCAGGGCATATCCTCTTCGGCCTAAATTTGCAATGAAGGCGCGCACGATTTCTCCTTCAGTGATGTTTCCTTGAATGTCTGAGATGTTTTGATTGAAGCGGATGTAATAATCTGCTAACGACTCGTCGTTTTGCTGTGTCACCTCATTCAACGCGTTCGACCCTTTAAGGAGTGTGCGCTCTCCCATGTATCTTTGAATAAATTTTGCCTTTAGATATGCCCATGACGTAACGCTTCCGCATGGCAGCAAGAAGAACCAATGTGCGGCAGTTCCAACGAGAGTATTGGCAAATGTCATGGCAACGTGATGCGGGTTGTCCGTTCGTCCCAGCAGAGAAGCTTCATCTTGTTGCACATGCTCGATTGGATCTCCTTTTCCTCTATATTTTTCTCCGTCGATTCTGTACAGGGCATCTGGAACGTGACTGTGCACTAGTTCATCAGAGAATGGATGTGATGCATTTTCTTCCAGGGCATGCATTCCTTTCATCTTCGATTGCTTCATTTTTCTCTCAATCATTTCTTCTAAGGCCTTAGCCGTGAGTCCCGTGATTGGGATGTCATTGTCGTGCGTGGGCTTCCTCCACCCATCGTTGCATGTGTCAGCATGGCTTGCATGTGGGCGTTGTGAATTGCTCACAGGAGGCTGCTTCCATCTCACTCCTTGTTGCTGCTTCATGCCAACGGTTGGAGTGCATGAACGTGCTGGCTCCCGCCTGGCCTGTTGATAGGCATCTTCAGAGTCTCCTACTCCCTCTGAGTGTTGCGGTTTTTGCTGGTTGGCATCATGTGACGCCTCCCTGGCTGGTGCAGCTTGTTCATTAGCACACGGGGGTGGTGGCGGAGGCGCAGCATATCCTTGACTCCTTAAGATCTCCCTGAGAGCAAGAAGTTCTTCAAGTGCCGCCATCATTGCCGGTGTGACTCTAGGCATGTTGGCTGCATTCCTTGTTTGTTGCTGTGCTGCCTCTGCTGGCATTCCCGATGGGAATTCCTGATCCACCCTCGTCCCTTGCTCTTGCAGAGGCGTGTTGTTTTGATCTTCTGGATCATACTGTGTAGGAGGGGCATTTGTGAACGGAATGGACGAAGCCGTAGATTCTGCGTCCGGCATATGCGAAGGTCCTGGTTGACTTCTCGTTGGTTTCATCCTGCTTACACCCGCCTTCTTTGGTCGTCTTCCTGTCATGGCTTGCAGCACGGCTTTTTGTTCGAATCACTACAGACGGCGCCAAATGTTATGTTCGCTTCCACCTGGGCAGCTTCGGGCTTTTTCCTTCACGAACAGACTTCCTTCTTCACGAACGGGCTCGAGATGAGTGTATAAGGACGGGAACGCCGCGATCCTTAAAACAAAATCACCGAGCTAATCTCCCAATCCTCGACTTTGAACTCTTGACCTTCGGGTCCTGCACGAGGGGCAGTAACCAGCGTGGGAGGGGGGAACGCTGGTTGGGCCCACTCCGACGCTCAAGTTAGAACTTCTAGAGAGAGAAAGCCTTAGAGAGAAGTCAGAGCATTCAAAGTCCAAAAGTGAGGGAGTTGTCTTGAATGGGAGATCTAGGCCCCTATTTATAGGGAACCTAAGGATCTTGCCCAGTTTTGAACCACTTGATGTCGGTATGTAAGGAAGACGTATACCGTCATCAAGGCGGACTATGCATGCACTGACTTCCCGCACTTGGCAAATTAATCGGGGTGAGTGTACGAGGAAAAACGGTAATCCGGACCTAACCAGATTGGTTAACAATCCGGGACGAGTCCGGATTGCCGAAGCAATCCGGACCTCCGGACCGCCTTAGGGCAATCCGGAAGTCCTTCGGCCCGGGAATTGCGCGTATCCCGGACCGTTTTTAGACTTGGGTGTCCGCGAAAGGGTTTTTTACGGGTTTTGGGATATTTTACGAGGCCCGAAATGTAAATACGAACCCGAATTGGACAGATATCTAACAAGGATGTTTCCTCTTTTATGGTTTGTTGATGAAAAAGGGCTCACGCGTCTGATCACATCGATTAAGACGACAATAGACTTGTTCGAAGCAGATCATAAAGAAGGAAACTTTCCAAAAGAACCTGAGGCATTCGATGACAGATTCATTGATATGCTGAAAAGCTTGGAAACCCCCGGCAACAAAAGGTCTAAACGATGATCCGGTGCGATAACCACAATGATAACTGTACCTTCTAGGGCGACTCGGTTATGAAGACCTGTCCATCATCATTCTTCTTCGAGATTGCTTCAAGTTTGAGATCTGAGACCCCAATATTGTTTATGTTGGATTTCCTATTATTCGATTTTATGTTTGATTCTGGTTACTATTGTTTCAGATTCATTGAATAAAATAGTTACCATTCGATTCGAAATGTGTTATGATTATCAAGATTAATCGACTCAGCTAGAAATGAGATCGATCTGAAATATAACTAAACCGAAGCAATAAGGCTATTGGAAATGGCCGAATCAAACAACTCCATACATCTTCTTCTACATCCGATTCTTTGAGTAAAATCACAATGCCATTAAAATCCATCGATTGTGTAGCTCTAAGAATGAAACAGTTATAAATCTTTCTTTATTATTAGTACTTCATTAAATGAAATAATCAGTAATGATGATCATGTGCGAAACCGATTGGATTAAATTAAATTCAGAAATGAAACGATTTCACCATGAGTTAAAACTTTGGTAATTAACGCCGTGCGCGTGTGGAACTAGAAAGAGGGAACACGTCGTTTCAAAATACGAGTTTAATGATGAAGTGTTTTGATGATTAAGTGCTGAATTTTTTGTTTGCGTCCCTTCGGAAAAAAACTTACTGATAACGTTTACATAGGAAAGAAGTATGCTTCATAAGCTATCACGACCTTGTAAAAGTATCAGCTGACGCATAGGGTGAAAACCCAAGATGCTCAGTTCGAAGATGGGAAATCTCTGAGATAAGTTTGCAAACAAAGAAGGATAAAGTCTGTTAAACAATTTTCCTTCCATACGCCTTGAACGATAAGTCAGGCTAAGCATTCAAATCAAATGACACACTTCAAGAAGCACAGTTCGTAAACATAATGTTAGAGTCAATCTATCAGTACGTTCCCGATGGGATGAAAGGAGATGATTCACATTTATGTAAGACTGTGTTCCAATGAAATCGGTAAGACACGTCGTCATAAAAGCTAGGAAGTGATAATGAGTTAAATCATATCATCATGCGACATCGATGTGCGAATTAAACATGTATTTGGACCAAGAGTACGATAACTTCTCTTAGAAATACCTATTTAAAGCTTGGGAAAATGGTGTCGTGGTCGAACATGAGATATTACATCACTTGAGGACGAATTTCCAATGCATGGTCCTTTTTCAAACTAATATAGTCTTGATCGAACCGGAGCAGGTTTACACTGACAATCAGGTCTCACTTACTTCGAGTGGGAGATTTGAACCGGCAACACCAGTGAATGACATGGTAAATGATAACGCACAGTCGATGAGTATGTTTCATCAAAGTCCACTCCGTGAAGGTGGGTATATCCTTTCGCAACGAGTCGAGCTTTGTACCGCTCGACGGCTCCATCGGTAGTGAGTTTCAATTTCATAATCCACTTTTCCCCTATTGCTCTGCGGTCAGCAGGAAAATCAACTAAAGACCACACCAAATTAGCTTTCATAAAGGCGATCTCATCCTCCATTCCTTCGCTTGAGGTCCATCCATAGCTTGCTTAACCGTTATTGGTTCATCAACCGAAGTCAGAGTGAATATTTCACATCTTTCGATGGGATACTTCTTGGGAGAAGTTCGATGCCTTTGACTACGTCTAGGCTCGTTAGTCCATCTTGAACTTGAACAACACTCCCACTAGGAATAATGCTTGTTATCGGGGAAATACTCCCACTAGGAACAAGAGTATTGCTTGAACCTTCACCAACAACTTTTCTTGGACGACCTATTGGTCTTGGGATTCCTCCTCCGAGATGAATTCCACGGTCACTAGGACCAGGAACCAAGTTGGTAGTATCAGTCCCACTGCTACCAGTAGGTAGTTGAGGTATTATTGGATTTTCATCCATCGGTTCAGGAATGTGATTATCAGGTTCGACTTGATTCGCACATGCAGAAACAGTGATCTGCGTGGTTGGATTGACTCCTCCCACTGGATTTATTATGAAAATGTCTCCATTCTCATTTACCATGTCGTTCACTTGCGCTGCTGCCTCAAATCTCCCACTCAAAGTAAGTGGGACCTGATCATCATCATCGTGCTGTAGTTCAATCAAGACTTCGTTCGTTTTGATGTTGCAAAGCAATGGAAAATTCGTCCTCAAGGAATGTAACGTCTCATGTTCGACCACGCAACCAATCTCCCGAGCTACCACACACATGCGTGCTGTAGAGTTACTTTTCAGTACTCTAAGTTCCAACTTTGCTTTTGTAGTTGTTTGTACAATTTGTGTTTGTTTTGTAACTGAAATGTCGCATTATGGTAAGATCCGTCTCATTACCATTTAATAGCTCACGTGGTGTTGCGATAACCGATATTTTAGGAACAAAGCTCTACATGAGTGAAAGTCAACATCACATTATCCTTGAAGGTGATCGGAAGTTTGAGCTAAAGACTCATGTTTCAAACTATGTCCTCGAAGTGCATGTTTTGAAATAATGCTCCGCCAATCTTTATCGTTAGAGGCGTATAACTGGATAGTCGTTTGCAGACATATCCTTTTTCATTGCATACTCTATATCAGAGGTTACGTCCACCTTTGTATTGTGCAATAGGTTTTCACCTTGTACAACTTTTGATTCTTTACGAGATCGCGGTAGCTTTAGAAGCATACTTCTCGGTTTATGAGGGATCAATGAGTAAAACCCGAAATAGGTCTCAAATGCAAATAAAAATTTATAACAAGCATTAAATCAGAAACACAAATCGTATTAAATTTGTACTTTGAATCGATGTGTTCCATCTAACGAGGAAATCTGCGCGTGACGCGCGTATCACCAGCTTTTACCCGTGGTGAAATCAGTTCGTTTCCAAAATTTAATTTAATCGGTTTCCCACATGTTCGTCATTATAATTTTAAATTATTTCATGGACTACTAACAAATAAGGAATATTTAAATCTATTCGCGTTCTTACTGTATTGATCAACAATATTATAGAAATTTGTATGGGTTATGTTAATTTTTTTCGTCTTATTCGACCAGTTGACCTGGTCGAAAAGTTTTGGTTTTTAAACCGGAGGCTTAGAATTTTTGCTTTGGATCGTTCCCTTAGACCGGGACGATAATTGATAAGTAAATTTTATTTTGAATGGAATGAAAATTACTTTTACTCAATAGCTCCGAATCTTAAATTGACCAAAATCCAACAATTTGTACGAACAAGTAAACACTATACAAATAAAACAGTACGGTTACAGAAATCAAAGGAGCGGAAGACGATAAAATAGACGAATTGTCCTTTCCATATTGAGCATCGCACCTGAGAAAAAATCACAAGTGAATTAGATCAGATGTAATGTTTCTAATATAGTATTTTACGACTTCATATGGAAAACGAGGCGTACCTGAGACGCGCTTTCATCTACGGTGTTTGATGCAACATATTTCGTTTAGACCTTTTGTTGCTGGTTTTACCCATCAACTTGCGAATATTGTCATACAAATCTTGTGAATTCACAGATTCGTTGGAGGAACATTCATCCTTAGGGTGCTGCTCGAATAGCTCAACCGATGTCTTGATTGTTTGAATCAAACATGAGAGCCCATCGTTGTTTGCAAACCATGAAAGTGGAAACATCCTCATCACATTTTGAATCTTTGCCATGTGTCTATTTCATCATTGGGATCATGAATGGAGTGTAAATCCTTATATGTGCAAAGAATATCGTGATGCATCAGATTTCTTGCTTCGGTGGCCGTTCCTTCGCCAGTAACGAAGGCGTATGGTACACCAGAGGTGTAATGTACTAACGTTCATGAAGCCTTCAACCACTACTTCTGTCAGTGTAGCACATATTAAATCATGTGCTATCTAATCTTTCTGAGACCTTCAACTGCTGTTGTATCTTTGAGTACCATTTTCGCCCGTGTTTACTCTTTTTGCCGTTGGGTCTATTCGATCCTCAACATTTGCAGTAAAGAGGATGTCTATAACCTAATATTCCCAAAAATCATAATTGCTATCGTCAAGTGCAGTAAAGAAACGCTTTCGATCTTCCATCTAAGCTAACACATCGAAAATCATGCATAAGCAGGGAGACAACAACATTTTGGAAAAAGAATTGCTTACATTGGATATATATGAGATAGAAGGCTACAAATAATGATTCCTAAGACATCTAACCCAACCGATCGACAGCAGACAGAGGGAAGGGGGGTCGTGAAAGAGTTCACATTACTGACGTCTTGTTTCTAATAGACCGGTCTTTTAAAACTGTTTAATCGCTTTCACCGGAACGAGAGGTTTTAAAACACCCGATTTTGGCTTTCCCAAGTCCCTTTTTAAAACTTTTCGAGGATTTCAAGTTTGTACATACAATTCTACTACATAAGTAAATCATCATGCGCAGGTCACATCCACGAAACAAACAACTCATCATGCATACGCATCATGCGTCTAATGTTCCGAAGAACTCATGCTAGCATATATAATTCTACTTCCTAAGTAAATTATCACATGCACATCCTCCACATTCATGCATACGCATCATACGTGATCATTCCATAACAAACATGCATATTTGGCGACTGATTTTCGATTTTTAAACATTTGGGGATGACTTGCAATTCATGCTATCAATTAAACATGTGTACTTCTAGAAATGGATCCTAGGCATTTACAACCATCACAGCATGTCTATCCTATTGCGCAACTCATTAATTAAAAATCAAGGCTCCGCCCACAACATGTATTATCCAGCTAGCTTGACTTAGTCAAGACGACAGTTTTAATCATGCAATTATATCAATTAAATAGCAATTGTAATTCAGCCCACTAAATGACTCAGTCCCAAAATCCTGCATTTCCGAGATCCATCCCCATAATCTAAACTACGCATCAGGTATAAACCATAAGCGCTGTGTAGGTAATTTTAAAGTTCGAAAACATTTGGATTTTAAAGTTTGACCATCCTATTTTTAATTTGACACGGCTCGGTCTGGTTTTAAGGGTCCGGTTAAGTCATAATCCGGTTCGGTTTGGTTCGGCCTGTCCGGTTCGGTCCAATAAGGTTCGGCCGGACCGGTTCGGTTTAAAATAGGAATCCGGTTCGGTTCTTCACTCAAACTGGGTTGGTTCGACCCATTTTAGTTGCCCCGGTCCGACCCAACCCGTATGGGTTGGACCGATTGAGAAAACCCGGTTTGGTTGACCCGTACCGGTTTAGGACCCGTGAACCCGACCCGGTTCGGTTGACCTGGTTTGGTCCGGTCGGGTTCCATTGGTCTTTCGGGTTGGTTGACCCAACCCGGTTGTGCAAAATTGGACCGGCCCATTACCCATTAGGTGCGGCCGAAATTATTATTTGTGACCTAAGTAGGGTTTTGAAGTCCACCAAAAACTTAACTTAGCCTCCAAGTAATAATAACTATAGACATAGTTTCCAATATTTACACATATATATATATATACAAATTTCGGCACAAATATATATATATTTACTGTCAAGATTCTATATTTAAAGATATAAATCAATCAACAATATATATATATTCTCAATCATTAGGCAACTAATATCTATCAATATTGACTATACTATCTATATTTACTATATTCCTAATATTGTGCTAAATATATTGATAGTTTCTATCCACAATTATCTTGTGATCTAGCCCTAATTTTTTCCTAATCTCTTAGGTATAATTTTCGGCCGAAATTAATATTAAAAATACCTTGAAAAATTTCGGTCACTTTAGGGTTACTTGTTGACTAAGAAATTAAAAAATTTACCTTGAACACCTAAAGTGGTTCGGCCGAAAAAAACACCAAGATTAGGGCTAGTGGTCAAATTTCAAGATCAAATCTGGAAAAGATCAAGAATCCAATGTTTAATCTTGATAAAATTTATGGTTTTCTTGAAGATCATGAACATCAAATTTTATTATGAACATCATGAAAATTTCGGCCAACATGATGTAAAAATCTAAAATTTTAAAAACTCAATTTTGAAAGTTTCGGCCAAATATGTCAAATCCAGGAACATCAATTTTATTAAAATCATGAACTCCTAACACATGCTCTAATACCACTGTAGGATTACTGGGTTAAACACTACAAAAACAAAACCCCTAGATACGTGCATGGTAACTAATACGCAGCGGAAGATAGCGCACATACCTATAATGTTTCATGTATTCCCAAGATCACTTAGGGAGTTCTCGATCCGCCAGACGGTTCCCGTAGAGGTTCTGGTTAAGGAAGCCCTACACGGATTATGCTCCACATCAAAGCCTCTGTCGATTCTTCAGCGGGATGGATCACCGGAGTAAATTGCCTGACACAATTTGGCACCTCCTAAGGAGTAGCTAGGTTCGGCTGAACCACTATAATATTAGGGAGGAGGGATTTCTTTTAATCTAATCACAAAGGAATAGAGAATTAACACTAAATAAATCACCTAGCACTCCCTATTTATAGGAGAAGAAAAGTGGACAAAAGTCCACTTTGCCCTCCATAGGTTCAGCCGACTATGATGAGTAGGGAGGCCCAATTTTGGGCCTCTCATGTCAATTGGGATTTTAGGCCTAGCCCAAAATCCTTATGTGACATTACCCAATTTCCTTAAGTAACAGACTCGTATTAATGGACTCCTAATAACGGCGCCCAAATCTTCATATGCCAACATGCATTGCATGGCGTACATCAGACTGCCTACCATACTGAGGTACTCTTCACTTTTCATATGTTCACGCTCAACCTGGTCTTTTGGACCGTCACTATTCGATAGCGCTGTCCCACACACAACCGGCGTATCCACGGGTTTAGCATCATAGAGATTGAACCTTCTCGAAAATTTATTGATATAGGCTTCTTGAGAAATACATAGTTTACGAGCAACCTGATCCCTGACAATCTTAATGCCCAGGATGTACGTGGTTTCTCCCATGTCTTTCATCTTAAATACAGTTTCCAGCCAGGATTTTGATTCATTCAAATATCTCACATCGTTCGCGGCAATGAGTATGTTATCGAAATATAACGTCAAGATAACGTACTTCGACCCAGATGTCTTTGTGTACACACAGGGATCCTCGTGAAGATTCACAAATCTGTTGCCAACGATTTCCTCATGGAACCTGCGGTACCATTGCTGAGACGATTTTTTAAAACCATAGATCAATTTTTGGAGTTTACAAACTTTTCGTTCGTTTTCAGGGGGCATGAAACCCTCTGGTTGCTCCATGTAGATCTCTTCCTCTAAGTTCCCATGAAGGAAAACGGTCTTAACATCCATTTGGTGCAGCTCGAGATCGAGGCTTGCAACAAGGGCCAAGATAGCCCGGACCATGGTGTAATGCACAGTCGGTGAGTATGTTTCATCAAAGTTCACTCCGTGGAGTTGGGTATATCCTTTCAAAACCATTCGAGCTTTGTATCGCCCAATGTTTCCATCTGTAGTGAGTTTCAATTTCAGAACCCACTTCGCCCCTATTGCTCTGCGGTTAGCAGGCAAATCAACTAACGACCACACCGAATTGGCTTCTATAGAGGCGACCTCTTCCTCCATTGCTTTCCTTTATTCCTTTGCTTGAGGTCCTTCCAAAGCTTGTTTAACAGTTACCGGTTCATCAATCTAAGTCAGACTGAATAACTCACCCTTCTTGATGGGATACTTCTGAGGAGAAACTTTTTGCCTTAGACTACGTCTAAGCTCATTATTCCCATCTAGAACTACCATCTTACTAGGATTAATTCTCCCACTAGGAACAACACTCCGACTGGGAATCAGAGCGTTACTTGAACCTTCACCTACAACTTTTCTTGGGCGACCTCTGGTCTCGGAATTCTAGCTCCGAGATGAATTCCACGGTTACTTGGACCAAGAACAAAGTTGGTTGTCCCACTCCCACTGTTACCAGTAGGTAGTTGAGGAATTATAGGATTCTCATCCAACGTTGAAGGAGAAGATTCCCTTAAATATGATGTAGAAGAGAGTGGAAAGAGTGAAATATTCAAAGTGATACAAATTATTTGACAGTTCTCAATCAAAACTAATGGGTCTAACTAAAATAAAAACTTAAAATAAGCTCAAAGTTCAATAGTTTGATGGTGTGATTTGGGCATGGAGTGTGTAAAGAATGAAGGATCACTTGTAGTATGCCTTTGATTGAAGGTAAGAAGTGATTTTGAATGGGGAAGGCGTTCATTAAAGTTGTTTCACTAGTAACACATTAACAACTTGATAAGCTAAGACAACCAATATATTAAGATCAATGGAAACAGAATGAAACGATTGCTCGTTCAGGCAAGTTATATGAGAATGATAGCTTTGCCTCTACGCTAAGTTATAGTATATCCCATAAAAAGGATAACTAATTAACCAACCACATTTGTACAATATATATTAAGATTAACTCATGGCAAAAAAAATAAAGAAGAGAGCTAAATTAAACTAATTAATAGAAGCATAATTAATTAATATATATATATATATATATAATAATTTGACTAATTATATATCTTGATCATCAAGAGGGTCATGATCATGCTCTGGCATCATCTGATCATTATAAATTATGTTTGAGGTAGCTGCTGCTGCTCTCCTCCTTCGCCTATCTGATTTAGGAGTAGTATTCACTACCAGATCATTATGTAGAGACCTCAACGATGCACCTAGGTTTTCATTCCTATGAGCTTAATGAAATGAAAAAATGAACACACCCAATATATGAAAATTTCAGATTAGGGAATTTAATATTAATATCAATGGTTAATATGGTATTAATTACTACGTACTGGAAACGATGACATCTTCCACCTTCACCAACTTGCGTCTTGCGTGCCACGCAAACAGTTGGACATCCTTGGCGACTTGTTCTATACATTAATAGTTATGGTGAAATTATTATTATAATTGAAAAGAAAGAAATAAATAAATGAAGATGTAGTTGTAAAAAGCAAATTAATTAATTAATTAGGTAGGAGGGAATATGGGATGCGTGCCTGCATATTTTAAGGCAAGATCTGCAATGCAGGCAGATATAGAGTCTGAGATATCCATGCCATTCCTCCTTGCTGCTCAACAATGTTGGCGTTGGTATTAATAAAAAAAAATTAAAGAATAATAATTAATAAACTAACCGTACGGACGGACCTTCAACATCAGCAATCCCAGCAGCACAGAATCGAAATCGATCTTCCAAGTTATTTCTGATAACTTGTTCATCGTCATCTTCATCCATTTAATTAAAACTGATTCATCGTTGCCTTACCTTCCTTCTTCATCCAATATTTTGATAATTAATTAATGTTGGTTTCTTTCAGCGATAAATAAGGGAAACAATAATACTATATATAGTAAGTAGTAAATCTCTCTCCTCACTGCATGGAAATGGTGGGTTTGGCTAGCAAGTGGGATCGATTTTCAGCTTGATAATCTTGTCATGAATATGATTAATAAGATAATGATGATTACACGTGGTTAATTATTAATATCTTGTTTCCGTCCAGTTGAGTGAGGAGCAGGCGCGCGAGAAAGGATATATGAGGAGAGCTAGCTAGCTAGCAAAAGCTATAAAGCCCCAAACAGATCTAATTAAGCCTGCAAAGAGCCAGCTTGGTAGTAAATATTCAACTTGTATGGAAACTTTAGCTTATATATATAATATCATTGACTCCAAGAATCCTTTTTTTAGTTAGTATATATTTATGACACTCCAAAATCTATTAGGGTGAGTGATAACCACTATTTATCCATAGTCATTTTAACTAGTTAAGCTTAATGGACTAACTCCATAAAGCCAATAAAAATTCAACAACTCAATATTATACAATATGTATTAAAAACAATAGGAAAATGATATAGAAGACCACTTTCCAGTCGAAACTCAGGACCAATATAGATATTTATTACATACACTGACACAAGTGGGTCCACACTGCAGTATTGTTGTGATATACCTATTCTACCCCCAAGCAACATGAGAGAATACTATTTCTTGTTTTTTTCACTTATTATTATGATTAAAAACAATTCGGCTGTTTTTAATATAATTTGTAAAATATATATTAAATATTTTTTGCATGACTCATAAATGTTATATTTTTTGTAATTGTGGTTACATTTTTATTAAAATGACGGATAATATTGAAGATGTAACATAACTAGCACATTGACCAACCGTTTAAATTTGAACTAGTGATCAGTAATAAAAATTAGCTAGTGAACCGATTTTTTTTTTAATAGTGCACCTTTAAACCAGTAAAATTTGGACTAAAAATTTGGTAATTTAGGGTATACAAATTATTGTTATTAAAAGTAAACTTTTATTATTACTATATTTTTTTTTCAAAATTGGTCTATTAATTCATGATAATTATTTGCAATACAACATAATTACTCTTAAAAGTTTTCTAATTTTTTTATTTTTTGTCACTCATATATTTTTTTTATTAATAATTATGTTTTAATATAAAGGTGTCATAATTCTTATTAAATGTTAAATTATTTTAAATATGTATTTATACAATACCAAACGTGTTAAGTGCTCTATTTTCAGATTTTGAAAATAGCAAAACGCTACGTAATGTTCGGATTCTCTTGTTTACAGTCTGAGATTTTTTTGACCAGACTAAGTGAATAACCACCGAATGCACTAACTTCATCAACGTAGCCCCATCAGCAACCTAGTATAGTTAATAGGTCGACCATAATGGGTTTCAAACCTGAGACTTCATAACCAAATCACATAAGAGTAAGCGTTGTTAAACACTATACAACAACCGACGGTGGTAACTAATAATTAATAATCAATAGGGTTAATTACCAAGATGCTAGCTAAACTTTATTAAAACTTTAGGGTACTTTTAGTAATTTTAAAAATTTATTACGTCAATAATTAACGGAAAAAATTGATAGAGCTAGTAAATTGCACATTGCAAAATTTCGGCTATCAATTTACTACAAAAAAAAGTATGGCTAGCAAATTGCACTTTCACATAAGGTTCAACTTTCACATAAAGTAACATGCTTTTATTTGTCTTTTATATTAGACATATTATGACATATAACTATTCAAAATGAGTAAAACTTTTTGCATTTTAATGATTCATAGAGTGCAAACACAACAATAATAAAACTTATTATGAGAATATAATTTAGGGTTAATACATAGTTTGGTTACTTACGTTTGACAATGTGATCGTTTGGTTCAAACGTGTACTTTTTAGTTACCTACGTTTGTAAATGTGACAGTTTGGTTGCATTTTGATGAAATGTCCAAAATACCCTTTCTATATTCAATCTTTATCATGTTTTCCGTGTTATTTATTGACTTCTTTGTCAATTTTATTAAGTTTTTCATATTTTTCATATTTTTTTTCAAAACTGAACGCCAGATTCGAATCTAGTTTTCAATTTTAACAAATGAAAAATAAAAATCGAAGTTTTTTCCGATCTCGGAGTTGGTGAATTTGATTGCTGGGTTTTGTATGTGTATAGTCACATACGTACACCCATCTTTGAATTGTAATACTAAAAGTTCTGATCAATCTTCAATTTTAATACTAAAGAGTTTTGATCAATCTTAGAGCTTCAAGATGTGAAATTCTCTTGAAAAAAAAATAACTGAAGGGTAAAAACGTCTTTTTATAATCATTTAATCACGTTGGGTCAAACATAAGTGACTAAATATAACACGTTTGAACCATTTAATCACGCATTGAAACCTAAGTAACCAAACTATCACGTCAAAAAACAAAAGTAACCATTTGATCACATTGTGCAAACATAGTAACTAAACAATGTATTAACCCTATAATTTATTATAGTACCTTACCTTAAAAAGAACTACTATCATCTAAAGGATTAACTATATACTTTTTATATTATATTAATAAGAAGTTTAAACTTAATTTTTTGAATTCTTTTTTATTATAGTGCTAACTTGATTTTTTTTATCTACATTTTCTAAATTGGATGCGTATTGGTGGTAAAAATAATTGAGTTCTTTATTTAATAATTATTATTATTATTATTATAATATTTAATTATTTATCTTCATCCGAGAAGACAAGGGGTATGAATGAAAAGGAAAGAGGGAGCATATTTCCTATTAATTAGTTGTTGGAAAGCTAAACTAACTTGAATTAAAATGTACTTTCGTACGTTATTTCGGCTGGGATTTCTGCCCTTATAGCACCACCAAAAACAATATGTACAATAGTAAAACTTTATCATCCTTATTAGGTATATTAATTCATTATTATTCTTAGTTATTCTTTCATATTACAGATAAATTAAATATCTACTAAAATTTCTTTAACAAACTTTTATTAAAAAAATAATTATAAATGATTTTAGTATTAACACTAATTTAATCACAATACGAGAAGTGTCTCATTTGCCCTCTAGAGTTCACCCTGTCCTATAGGGTTTTAAAAGAAAACCACAAAATTACTGGAGAATTTTCAAATATTGATCATAAACGTTTTTTTATTTGCCAAAATGTGACTAATTAAAATTTAACAATTGTACGATAATTTTGTAGTTTTCTTCTAATAACTTATGAAGTAAGGTGAACCCTAGAGGACAAATAAGACACTCATCGAAATATTAATAAATGAGTGATTACAATTGTTGTAAAATATTGTTAGAGAAATTTTCATAAATAAATAATTTATTGTCGGTATATGGAAGAAAACTAAGAGTAAACATTCCTATTAAGGATGGTGAGAGTTTCATTATTATACATCATGTTTTAATGTTTATTGTATTAATGATGAGTTGTTACATTTTAATTGGTTAGTCTATAGATGAGGAGGCAGACTTAGTCCACGTAATAATTTCTCCAATATTAACTTCCTCAATCATGTACGAATAGAACGTATAAATAACATTCATGTAACTGAAGCTTACGTTGTCCACTATGATGATTTCCTCACTCACAATGTCACTTTCACTGCACACGATGATATCACAACTAACTTATTCTTTCTTTTCTTTCAAATATCCACAAACGGTAATAAACTATCCTAAGAACGCGGAGCGAGATAGGCTTATAAGCTAATTAGGTTACGACAACAACCTAGTAAATATCCCCAATCTTAACCCTACCAGATCAAGTATAGTTTAAAACGGACTTATGATCAATGACAAATTGAACAATATTAATGGCGGGCAAAGAAAAATGATTTGAGGGAGGTGGAAATCAATCTTATTTCGTCTTAATCGGTGTTTTTAACAGTTCTTCGTCAATTCACATATCTTGATTCACACTTACGTACATTAATCAGATACATGTTAGTAAATCGATTACGAGTATTTATTATCTTGTGTTTTTCTAATGATTTCCAATATACATAAATTCGAAATATATTATACGTCAATGTAAAAATTTTACTTTCTACAACAATATATCATAAACAAAATATCTTCATTTCATATGATAACCTACTAAAATAATTAAATTAAATGTAACTATATATGTGTTAAAATAATATAATTTTTTTTATAAAAATGTTTCAAAGTTTCAAACTGTCGGTTATGCCACTTGGCGAAATATAAAAAAATAAAATAAATTGAGTGATGAAGATTCTAAATTGATTCGAGGTCAAAAGGTAATAATTTTGGTTTATATAATCATTTAACTTAATATTAAAAATTAATGATAATAACTGATGCAGCGTGATGGGGGATAGAAAACTCAGAAATTCGTTGATTCTATGAATACCCGAAATCAAACGCAGTGTTGAGGAAAAACCTCGATTTTCTGATTTAACAATAAACTGATTACAAAATTCGGCTAACAATGTCTTAAATACTGGAAAGCAAAAATTATAACCTAGGAAATAACTGAAAATAACGAACAAGTCCCAAATAAATTAAAAATTACAAAAAGACCCGAAATAATATCAAAATGTAATTTTAACACCTAAGATGATGGAATTTGGCCGAAAAGCAGCGCAGTTCACGGTGTTTCTGCCCGAAAAACACTATTCACATGTCAAAATCCGACAGTTGAAAGTCCAGTACTAGAAAATGCAGAAATCTAGAATTTGCGGAATTACTCAGTTCCGCCTACATCAATAGCTCTTATCATTATCAGACTTAATTAAGCATAATTATATATATACAAAAGGAAAGATAGTAAGAGAGACAATCAGGTGCTGACACATCAGCATATTTGCCTAGTTGTGTTACATGTGGTACTCTAACCATTACGATATGTTTGGTTCATAAAATAAAGAATAAACAATAGGGAATAAATAATATGTAATACTAATATGAAGTTATTTGGTTAACATGAATGGGGATTTCAAATCCAACGTTTGATTGTTAGAATGTTATAGATAATGAATGGATAAGCTCAAATTGACAAATATACCCTTTTGTATCGAGCGAGTAGCAAACGACGGGCGGGTGGGTAGGACGACGACGACAGCAGGCGGGTGAGCGAGCGATGGGCGGGAGAGAGGCGACGTGGGAGGCTTGTGGTAGTGGTGGGGGAGGCTGGCGGGTGACAGCAGGAGATCGGCGGATGGCGAGCGACGACAACGGGGGGCGGCGGCGTGGGGAGGCGGCAGAGGGCGGGCGATCGGCGAAGGGCGGGCAATCGGTAGGGCGGCTGCGAGCGAGCGAGTGGAGGTAGGGGCGAGCGAGTGGCGACGGTGGACGGGCGAGCGAGCGGTAGCAGTGGGAGGGCGAGCGGCGGCGGTAGGAGAGCGAGCGGCGGTGGTGGGCGGGTGGCAGCGGCGGAGGACGAGCGGAGACGACATACGAGCGACGACGGCACGCGGACGGGCAGCGGCTGGCGGGCGGTAGTAGCTGGCGGGTGAGTGAGCGGTAGCAACGACGGGCGTGTGGTGGCGGCGAGCGAGCGACAAGGTTTAAATTGTATTTTTATTTCATTTTCCAATTCCTGCAAAAGTTGGCATAGTCATTCTTGGGGTTGGGTCAAGATTGGCTATTCCTAGGCCTGTTAATTTCTAGCTCGAACCGAAATTGATCTGTAACTAACCTGGCTTCGGGCCTGGGTTTGGGTCTAGGAATTTTGTGTTCGGGTCATTTTCGGGTTGACCCGAAAGGGACCCGGAAAATACGGACCGGGTTCGGATTCTGACATTAGACTCAGACCCGTCTCGTTCAACTCGTTAATAGAAAACAAATATAAAACCCTAACTAGAAATAAACATCATGTCAGTGCAGCCGCTCCAGCACCGATAAATCACTCCCGTCCACACTTTCTCTTGTCGTCGAATCACACTTTGCTGTTGTTGAGATGTTAATCTACTGCTGGATTCTGTTAAACCTGCTGCTGCTGGCTTCTGTTGAGACAAATGGAGACCAAATCAACAAGCACTCAAGAAAAAGCAACGCCGTCTCTGACGCCACATCAACTTCTGCTGCATTAAATTCTAGTGTCTTCTTCAATCTAGACTTAATAGTTAATCTTCGTAACTGTGGTAATTTTGTGAAAAATATCGGGACAAACGCGATGACCCGGCAATCCGCTTGGTCGGGTTCGGGTTCGGGTCTTGACTCTAGAACCGAACCATTCTTCGGGTTGGGTTAGGGTTGGTCTTCCAATAACCTGATCCGGCGCTGACCCGACCCGTGGGTCACGGGTCAACCCGTTTTGACAAGCCTAGCTATTCCCTCAAAGTTAATAATTGTGAATCCTTATTCCACACACTTAACTAATCAAACAACGTCATACTGATTCCTCATTTTATATTCCTATTTCACGAACCAAACATGCCTTAATTTCTTCTCCTCTCCAAAACGACACGGACGTTTAAGTTCGGACCCAAGATTAATACATCACATTCTCAGCCTTCCAATTGAAAGACCAAGGAGAATACCAAATGCATGAGCATCCGAACGACAGGCTGTCGAGGAGGAAGAAGATGAAACGCCGAGTTTGTCGTTGAAGGCTCCCAGGAGAAACCCCAGCACCGGAGGTGAGGAATAGCCCCAATGTTAGGTTGACCACCGTCACTAGCGTCATCGAGAGCTTCTCCTCAAACCGGCGGCGTTGAGACTTCCTTCTCGAACCAGCGACTTCGATGTACCACTTTGCAGGAAAAAGATCAAGTGGACGAAAAGATCAGTGGTTTCGCTCTTTCCTAGTGCCTTTCTTAGATAGAGTCCCAATTTCGCTCTCTCTTCTTTTTCGGTACGCAATGTCTTCCCTAGTTGGCTCTAATTTTCTGCATGACGCCTTTCTCTGAATTCAATTGGATTTCCAAATTGGCTACATTTTTTTGCCACTGAACAATTTTTCTACATCAAACTAGTCAATATAGGGATTTCTCCTTTAAGTTTTTTTGTTACTTAAACAAACCCCTTCTGATTAAGTGTTCCAAAAATAACATAGTATTCCTTATTTTTTTTTTCTTTCTCCAAATTTCCGTTCTTCTTCCTACATGATGATGGTTCAGCTTGCAGAAGAAGAGAAAATGCCACAATTTGAAGAAGCGTGTATATAGAGAAAATATGATATACCCCTCGGGTGAGCACCGCTCACCCGGACCTCGAACCCCGAATGAATATTCGTCCAGGGCATGCTATTGGAAGCTATCTCGAAGAACCTTTGAACTACGTGGGCCCACCCATTTGCAAACAAGAGGTAAACCCGACTTATTGCTGGTTTTTACCCATAAGAATCGCTAGTCCGGACCGGAATCACCTGAAACTGGAATAGCCACCAAGGAAATCTATAAATAGAGTCATTCTTCCATCATTTGAAGGTAATCTTGACCTCTCTCTAGCTCAGGGACGAAGCCTGGACTTGAAGTCAGTGGGGGCAAAGAATATAACAATTTTTATACCCGACCAAATTACACTATCGAAATAGATTATAGATATACATAATTTTATGTCCAATTAATAATAAAAATAAAGAACTTGATTACAAACGACTTTTATAACTGTTCTTAATGAGTTTGTATCAAACATTTATCACATTTATCATTTAATTTTTTACTTGAACTTCCTTCTTCGTCCGCGAATTTTCGTTTAAATTAGTGAAAAATTAATCGATACCTATAAAAACTAAAAATGAAGTTGAGAACACAATAATTATTTTAAATACATATAGAACCCAAATTGAAATTACACAGCAATCTAAAACCCAAATTAACCCAAACTACTAAAACTAGGTGCATTTCCCGTGCATCGCGCGGGGTGACTTACCAAATATGTATAACTAACAAACAAATATTCGATGAAATTTATACGGACTATTTGCAATATGTTGAAACACTATTTTTAAATAAAATATCATTCTAAAATTTGAAAAAGTAAACGAAAGACTGTGTCACACGAAAGCCTTTGGTCGT
The DNA here is from genome assembly GCA_036873135.1 of Clarkia xantiana subsp. parviflora. Lineage (NCBI taxonomy): Eukaryota > Viridiplantae > Streptophyta > Magnoliopsida > Myrtales > Onagraceae > Clarkia > Clarkia xantiana. The sequence goes on from JAPTYO010000004.1 coordinate 31,569,270, forward strand.
CGGATCCGTGTCACACGTCTGTTCTTCAACAGATATGGCTTCGATGACCACCGACGATATCTCGCCGTAGATAGAGATGGCTCTGCCACTGAGACTGTCAGCCGCCCGTACCGCCTGGTATCTTTGTTCGCCAGCTCCGTATCAAGCATCTGTTAAAAATAAGTAAAATTTTAATTTCGATTAATTATATACATTGAATCTTGAACGGTCCGAAATTTTAATTGCGATTAATTGCCTACATTTAATCTTGAACGGTTCGAAATCAGGGAAATTTTAATTGCAAGTAATTGCATACATTGAATCTTGAATGGTCTGAAATTTTAATTGCGATTAATTGTATACATTGAATCTTGAATGGTTCGAAATCAACGAAATTTTAATTGCGATTAAAGCAACTTAAAAACCCTCAGCTCCTTAGTGCAATCAATACTATGGAGTTAATAACTACAAAAAGCTTAGCTCAATTGTCATATATGCATCGATTAACGTAAAAAATAAAATACTCAACTCCACATTCACTCTGTTATTATAATTCATTCAGAATTTATAATATATAGATTATCAACATACCAATCTATATTAGGTTTAACCTCCATTTATCATAATATTTTGAAGAAAAAAAAATCAACCTAATATAATATTTGAAAAAACACTCATGAAAGACCATAATAATCCATTAAAAAAAGATTTAGCATTAATTAAAGCTAATCTACCACGATTCACAAAAGCGTATAAATAATTAATAATCCATTAAAAGAATTTTTACGGCATGTTTAGTTCACCATTGGAATAGGGAATAGGTAATTACCATTTCTTATTATGTTGTTTGGTTACTTTATTATTGTAGAATTATGATTCCTAATTACTAATTTTGAAGGAATAGCTAATCCTACCCTAACCCCTAGGTTTAAGTATTCCATCTTTTCTAAAATAAAATATAGCAATAAAAAAACCAATAATAATCCTAACCTAATTTAATTATTATGTAACCATTATATATTAATTCCTCACGGCTCACGCAGCTACCTCCTCGCGACTGCTGCTGCTCTTGTTCCAACGGCCTGCTACTGTGTGCCTTGCTGCGTGGCCTGCTGATTTCCCTGCTGATTCCTTGTTGCTGCTACGTGACCTGCTCTACGTAAGGTTTGTATCTCTTTTCCTTTTGTTATATTAATTGGCTGTGTATGTGTAGTCCTTTTTTGTTAGATTTAGGTAGGCTAGGTACTATGTTATTATTTTATATTTACTAGTGATTAGGGATATCTTCATACGACGATCTATATTAATAACTTTATATATATTTTTTCGTTGAATACAAATTGTATTGTATCAGATTCAAACATGTACTGTATTGCTTGATATAATTGATTGATTCGCACTTTATTATGGTTTTTTACTTGGATCAATATGGAGCTCCATATCAGGAATTTGTTATCCCCATATCAAAAACTTGTTGCTATTTTTTCATATATATATTGTTTGTGAATATAATTGTTTATGTAAAAAAATAATATTTAAAAAAAAAACAATTTTCGTTTAATAATACATATATAATTTGACTTTTTCAATTTTAATATTGTTAATGTTAATTTGATTAATATAGATAGCAAAAGGGTATATTTGTCAATTCGGGCTTATTCCATTCCTTTACCTATAACATTCTATCAACCAAACATAGTATTTGGAATCATCATTCCATATTCATCAAGTCAACAAAACAACATCATATTAACATTACTTATTCCATATTCCCTATTTTGAACCAAACATGCCGTTAATATTATTAATTACACCTAATTTGTGGTATATACATTTACAAATGCACACAAATCCTATTCCTTTCCAGCCCAAGCCAACTGCCCACCTAAATTAAGTCTACTGTTTTTTTTTTCATCTCACTTAAATATGAGTGGGCTTACCGGAACACCCCCGGTGCTCCTTTTACAGGTGCATAAGGAGAAAGACGAACGGAGACGTGAGGTAAGGGCGATCGCGAAGACAGTGATCAAACATGACGCGTGTAACGCATACGCACACAAATCTAGTATATATATATATATCAACGCAACACTCATAGTAGAGAAATTATTTAATTTTTACAAGGATGTGATCATGAAGAGGGAAAGACCTAGAACTATATATATGGAGAGAGTAACTAGTTTGACGACAAATATTGGTCGAGACACTGTTTGAGTTTGAGGAAAGTAACAGGTTTTGACACAAACGAATCCATTCCATTCCTGAAACACTCGTCAGCGCTTTCCGACAATGCGTTTGCTGTCATCTACTCAACTCACCCACCCCATGTCAAACAAACATAATTCTAATGTCAGTACATATATAGATAGATATAATGACGAATGAACAAATAAATTGAATAAGCAATAGCTACTCACCGCTACGATGGGAAGTCTCTTTCTTGATGAGCAAGGTATCGATGTCGAAGGTGATTCTATTCCAGCCTTAACAGCTTCATCCCAACTCCCCGTTTCCTCAAACGACCGAATCAGCCTCGTTGCTTCTAGCCCATCCATGATTGGCATGCAAACATCCTGCAAAATTATTATTTATAATAATGAGGACGAAGCTAATTATATCATGTTATAATACCCTGCCATATATATATATGATGATGATTACCATTAGTACAAGATCATAGTCGTGGCGTTGAACCGCTCTAACAGCTTCAACCCCATTATTCACAACATCCATCTTCTGTCCAAACTGCTTCATCATCGACTGTGTCACCATCACATTAATCTTGTTATCTTCCACTAGAAGTATCCTCGGCACCTCCTCTGCTTTCTTGTTAACTTCTCCTACTCTATCCATGGTACAACCCTTTCCATTAATCTTGTTACGCTCATCATCTTCACTTTCATCACATCCTTTAACAACAACATCATCTTTACTATTATTATTGTTACAAGGACTTGGAATCGGACTTTGGGTTTGGCTCATTGAACATTCAGATTCAGACATTCCGTCTGAGACATCGATCATTGAACAAGCATCTTCTAAACAACCCACACTCTCTTTGCTTCCTCTTATTCTGAGGTTGTTTGTTGGGAACATGTAGCTTCTGGGATCATCCTCCACAGTTAGCTCTGAGGACCGAGTTGAGGAAAAGCCGAGAGTGCGAGGCTGGAACTTAAAGTAGCCAGCAGTGATGTCATCTTCAGCCTTGTTAGGCATGTCCTCCACATCAACATCATCGTCGCAAATATGGGACACATTGTATGGCAGGATGAATGTAAATGTGGATCCAACGTTCACATTGCTTGAAACCGTGAGTTGACCACCCATCAACTCCACCTGCATGAATTATTTCAGTAAATTTGATGTGATTATAAGACATCGAGAAGTGAAAGCTGGTGGGTTTCATTCAATTTTAATTTTACCAGTTGTTTACAAATGGCTAGGCCGAGTCCCGTCCCTCCATACTTCCGAGCATGATCTGCACTGACTTGCATGTACTTCTTGAACAGAGTAGGTAGAGCATTATCTGTTGTTAAACAATATACGAAGCTTCAATCGATCAACTAACTTGCATATATATTATCATTGAATCTTGTAACAAATTTTAAATGGAACAATACGGTCAGGCATTTGCAGGAACTGATGCATGCATATTATGAATTCTTGTTGTGTGTACTACCTGGAATTCCAATTCCAGTGTCGTAGACATCGCAACGAATCCATACAGTTGTTGTTTCTGCAGGTGAGTCATGAGTTTCTTCAGCTTCTTCTCTGTGATGATGAGGTGTTTTTGATGAATGGTTGTGGTCTTCTTCTTCTTGCTTGTGCAATCCCGAATATTGGTTTTTGGAGTTGGCGCTTTGATGATGGAAACCTTCTGGATGATCTCCAATAACTCCGAAGGAAGGTGGTTCTGGGACCACATACAGATTTATCCCAACTTTTCCTTGATGGGTGAATTTGATTGCATTGCTGATATGAAAATCGTCATCAGTATGAGCAGGATGCAGATAGTTTAACTTGTACAGCAAGAAACCAGTAAGTTAGTTACCTGATGAGATTGGTTAGAATTTGTCTGATTCTTAAGACATCTCCAATGACCTAAATAGCAGATTGATTGTATTATTATTAATATGATGAAGAAAGAAAGAGAAAAAAAACATTACCTCAATTGGAACTTGATGGGAGATATGTCCTTGGAGTGTGAGAGATTTCTTGAGTGATGCAGCAGCAGTTTGGATAACATGCTTTACAACTTGCCTGGGTCTGAATTTGGTAAGTTCCAACTTCATGACACCAGATTCAACCTTGGAAAGGTCGAGGATGTCGTTAATAAGTTGAAGGACCAAATCTCCAGAAGAAAGCATCACATCTAGTAATTGGCGTTGCTCCTTATCAAGTTTAGTGGTTGCAAGAATCTCAGTCATGCTAACAACTCCTGATAGTGGAGATCTTATCTCGTGGGACATTGTTGCTAGCATCTGCTTTGCTCTCATCGTCTCCTCTACACACCACCCCATCATCATCCATTAAATTACAATTCAATCTGTGCTGCCTACAAATAATCTCTACATACCTGTAATATGGATTGTTTTGTTCAATTCTGTTTCTTTGGCTTTCTGCACAGCAATCTCCTCTCGAAGCTTTGCCATCTTCTCTCTTTTTTTAACCTGTTCAATTTAATTTAATTAGTTGTGACACACAAACTTAGTAATGAGTGTTTTTGTAGTACCTACCTGATCAGTAACATCCATTCCTACATAATTGATTCCAATTATTTCCCCAGCCTTGTTTAACACAGGTTCCACATAAATGAGGAATGTTTTAGAACCAAACAACTCGGTCTCGAATGTTATTTCTCTCTTTGCAGGCAACCCTTTTTCCAACACTTCTCTCTTGAACTCTTGATTTTCCTTCACTCCAGCTCCTGTAAATATCTCCACGTCTGTTTTCCCGATGATGTCCTGAAATTGAATCAACAGCAACAATTCATGCATTAAAAATACAAACAAAATTAATAAATAAATTTTTACCTCCTCATGTAGACTAGGAAAGTGATTGTAAATAAATCGGTATCTTAAGTCTTTATCCTGATGACCTATAACAATAGGGGCATGTTGGAGAATGAAATGAAGAAAGTTATCAGCTCTATGCAGAAGTTGGTTCAAGTCTTCAACAGGGGAAGTCTCCTTCTCCAAGTTATTAATACTATCATCAAGTTTCTCCTTGAGTATCTGCTCCCTCTGAATGCTTGCCTCTAAAAGTTTCTCCAACCTCATTGCCCGATGCTTCCAATACATAATCGTATCAAACTCTACAGCTCCAGCCTCCTCCTCCACACATCTTTTCTTATTATTCTTCTGTACCACAACATTATCCATCTTCTTCCTTGTGATGATGGGTACTTGTTTGAAGATATCATAAATGTCTTCTAGTGAAATCTTGTCATCACCAAGGTAGGGTTTTTGCTCAAATCTATGCTGTTCGTGAATTTCCAACTCTTTAAGCTCAGATTCGTGTCTCTGGCGGCTAAGGCTATCCATCTCTTCCTTGAGAAGGCGGACAACATTGGCCTGTTTGTACTCCCAACGTTTGACTAGATGAGCTAACTGTGCGGAGCCCTTGTCGGTTAAGTTGGTAAGTTTGGATAGCCATTGGAAGTCAACAACAGTGTGTTTATCAGGGATGGTGACCTGTTCTAGCATCTCTTCCTCACCACCTGCCTCTATGTTGAATTGCTTACCCTCTCCTCCAATGTCTTCAGGCCACATTGAAGGGACTGCTTCTATATCCATCTCTTCTTCTTCTTCATCCATAGTATACTTCTCCATCTCACAAGCCATATATCTCTCTCACCACCTACCTAGGTTATATGCAATTGAGTTGAATTCCTTTAGGTTGAGTCCTGCAAAAAAAAGAGTGAAGAATGTTATTGATATAACTTCCGTTTTGATCATTATGGTGTTAGAGTTTAGACTAATCACTTAACTAATTATCCTAAAACCTTAAGGTGAAGGCGCGACTTAGTCTTTATACTTCACATTTGTCCATTGTTAAATTTTACCAGACAGGTTTGTGATTGTTTGGTCAACTCCATGAAGAAAGAAAGGAATTGATTTGCAAGAGAATTAATCATGTACTCATAACAATTGGCATTCACAGTGTAGCTAGCCTGGACCTGGATGCATATATATATACATAGTGATCAAATTAGAGATGACTGACTGACCTTTGAGATTGAACGAGGAAGAAGCATCAGAGAGAATTCTGTCATTCACAACAAACAGTAATACTATAGATCTGCAAAATCAAACCAACACGCAATTCAAATAAATAAATGGTCAATAAATATGAATTTAGTACCAGATAAAGAGACAAACAGAGAGACAAGGTTGAGTTACGTTTATCATGTACAGACAGAGAAAGAGAAGGGGGAGGAGAAGGAGGTGGTAATGTAAAAAGTGGGATAACATGTGAGAGACGAACAAGGAAAACAACACAAATAATAATCTGGAGGGAAACAAACTAATCCCCCCAACCCAACCCAACCAAAGAAGCTAATAAGTAAGGTGCCATGTGCATTTGGGCTGTTCTGGTCAAATATATCATATTATATTATACAACTGCAGAACAGAAACCCCGTCTTAACTTAATCAACCAAAAAACTCTTCCCCATATCTTTTTTATTCTTTTTCTCTACTCTAAATTTTGGACTGACCTTCACACATCACCAACCAACCACATCAAAATAACTCTCCTCTCTCTCTCTCTCTCTATATATATATATGCTTCTTCTCCTAGCTACTAGCTAGCTGCAACATTACTGTACATTTCACAAGTTATTTAGAAGGAAAAAAAAAAAAAAAGACTAAACTATTATTTTAAGTTTACGGGTCTATTTGTCAATCTTGAAAACTCTAGCATTTCTGTAATTTGTGTGTTTTAGGTATTTTATTTCTTTTGGGACTATTTAGATGTTCCTTCAAACCTTTGTGTCTTTTCTGTAATTGTGGACAACTTATTTGCTATATTAGGTTTAGAATTAGGTGGAGAAGGACCATATGAAAGAACTCCTTCTGAGAAGCTTGAAATGATGTCTCGTTTCCATTCTCCTTTTCATTACGCTCTGCTAGGGTTTTGCATATTTAATGGAAAACCTCTAGTTTTGTTACTATACTGTTGCGAATCAAGGTTTTATCATGGTATCAGAGTGGTAGCAGACCTTCTGTTGTCTCTTGCTCGCTCCCGACGCTTCGTATTCCGCTAAAGATTCATCTGTAGATTAAAGATCTTCCGATCTTCGTGTTGCGATTTGGGATTCTTTCATCGCGACTTTGTTGTCTGACCAAGATTTTGTTGCCATGGCTGGAAATGACATCGAGATCATCATGAAAGACGAATCGACCTTTGATTCATCTACATCTGGTACTGGTAAACAGGTAATCGATCTCTCCGGTTACCCTGAGGTACATGCACATCACCCGCTCTACTTGCATCCCTCTGATAATGCTAGCCATAGTTACGTATCCACAAAGCTTCCTAGTTTTGATGATTTCTTTATGTGGAGTCGTGCCATGTTTATCGCTTTGCATGGAAAAAACAAACTAGGTTTTGTGAATGGTAGTCATTCTCGGGATAAGTTTGACTCTTCTCTGCATGATCTTTAGAATAGATCTGATATGGTTGTCTTTGGGTGGATCTTGAATGTTGTTTCTCGTGATGTTGCCAATAGTATCATGTATCAAACTAGTGCTTATCTTGCCTGGAATGATCTTAAAACATGCTTTGATAAGAAAAATGGATCTACGACATATCAACTGCAAAGAGATATTGTTCTGAGTAGGCAAGGTCACGATGATGTCACCACCTTCTTTACTAAACTGAAATTCCTTTGGGAGAAATATGATTATGTATGTGCCTTACCCTTTTTACCTGGTGATGATTTTAAAAAGAACTTGGATTACTATGGGAAAAAAAAAACGTCTTTTTCAACTCTTGATGGGCTTAAATGATAGTTTCTCTTCTATAAGGAGCCAATTGCTTTTGCTCGATCCGCTTCCTTCTGTGAACCAAGTGTTCAACATGTTCATCCAAGAGGAAATTCAGCATGTTTTTAGCTCAAATATCTCTGCTAGTTCTAATCCCCTCTCAGCCAATGTAAATCTGAATCTTGATAAGTAGGGATGGCAACGGGTCTCGGGGCCCCGCTGACCCGCAGGGCCCCGACCCGGTTTTGACCCGCCGACCCGCCGACCCGCGGGTCACGGGTCGGGTCCGGGGCGGGTCGGGGTCGGGGCGGGGCGGGTCCGGGTCTAGAGACTCGGGGCCCCGTAGACCCGCCCCGAAATCCATATGTATATAATTTTTTTTTAAAATTTTTTAATGTTAATATGATCTAACATTTAATAAAAAAATATGGTTAATATAGTACCTATATAAATAACATGGACCAAATAGATTTATATTTAGATTATTAGGATTTGTTAATTTGGTGTTTGGATTTAAATTTGTATTTGTAATGAATTTGATGTGTTTGTTGTTTATATTTGATTGATGTTAGATTTATGTTTTGAATTTATATATAATGTAATATTTTGACAAAAAAAAATTGTATTTAATATTGAAAAGTTTTAAAAAAAAAAAAAAATTGTTCATATGACGGGGCGGGTCGGGGCCCCGCGGGTCGACCCGCGGGATTGTTGACCCGACCCGACCCGACCCGAAAGGCCCATTTGGCCGGGGCCGGGTCAGCCAGGCCGACCCGCGGGGCGGGTCCGGGGCTGCAAAAACCCGCCCCGACCCGCCCCGTTGCCATCCCTATTGATAAGCCTAAACGTGCCCCCAACCCTAATCTGGAATGTGACTTTTATCACAAAAAAGGGCATTTGAATGAGAGATGCTATGCTAAAATGTTTGAATATTTCAAAAGGAAAGGACGTTGTATGGATAACTGTTTCAAGTCTTCTTAAGGGAAAATGGCCTATTTCAAAGGAAAATGTTGCCTCCTCTATGACTAGCAGCACTTCTGATGATCCCCAATCCCTCACCATCAGTGCTCCTTCCCCTTTTGAAACCAGTCAAGGTTTAATCACTTTTACCCAAACACAATTTAAGAAGTTTATTCAATACATGGGGCATGGTAATTCTTGCAGCTCCTGGTTCTTCTACTTCTCAACTTGTTCACGCTAATTCTGCTGATATTTCTCTTTCTGTCATTTCAAATAACTTCTCTAATTGTTGGATAATGGATTTTGGGGCCACCAACAATATGAAAAATCGCATTGGTTGGCTTGAAAATTTTAAAAATGTTGTTGGTTCAAGAGTTCAATTACCCACTGGCCAATATTGTAATGCTTCTGGAATTAACTCCCACTCCATTTTCCAATTATGCAATTTTACAAGACCTCTCGAATTGGAGGGTCTTAGGGAAGTGGTACAACTGATTCCGGGATTTTCTTCTTCAAGCCTCATTGCAATAAGATGTCTCCTATTGTGTTGCATTCTTCTGTTACTGATAGCCTTGATTTGTGGCATTTGAGATTGGGTCATGCTTGTGGCAAGCCATCTGTCATATTGATTCTATTAGTTCTCTTAATAAATCTGGTTCCGGTAATCAATCTTGTACTATTTGCCATCAGGCTAAAATCACCAGACCAAGCTTTCATGTTTCAGATTCTAGAGCTGAGTCTGTATTTGTTTTGATTCATGCTGATGTTTGGGGTCCCTATCATTCTATTACACTTACACATGACAATAAAAGATATTTCCTTACTTTGGTTGATGACCATTCTAGGGTTACTTGGGTACATTTGTTACAATTTAAGTCTGATGTGCCTGTTATTCTTAAGAACTTTCTTGCTATGATAGAAAACCAGTTTAAGAAAAGAGTAAAAACCTTCAGATCTTATAATGGAGGATAATTTTTTAATGAGCAAGTTCGTTCCCTTTTTTTAAACTTGAGCATTATACATCAGTCTAGTTGTTCTTATACACCCCAACAAAATGGTAGGGTATACGTAAGCACATACATCTTTTGGAAGTGTCTAGAGCTTTAAAGCTCCAATCTCATGTTCCTAACAAGTTTTGGGGTGAGTGCATTCTGAGATCTTGCTATCTCATTAATTTGATGCCCACCCCCATTCTGAATAGATAATCCCCACTTGAGATTTTAAAAGGATATTCTATTTCTGATCAACATTTAAGGGTTTTTGGCTGTCTTTATTTTGCAAAGAATTTACTGGTTTCAGAAAAGTTTTCTTCAACAGCAATTTCAAGTGTTTTCTTTGGCTATTCTGAAACACAAAAGGGATACAGATTGTTTGACCAACATAATAAGAATTTTTTTTATCAGCACATATGATATTTTTAAAGAATCTATTTTCCTTTTTGCATTTAGAAAACCTGATTTGTTACGTAATTTCTTTGCTCAGACACTCCTATTGGATGCCAATGATTCTATTCTTCCTAAATCTGATAATTCTGAGGCTCATATTTATCATAACCTTGTCAACAAAGGGATTTCCATTATTATGAAGATATTATTGGTAATTTTATTCAAGATGATGAAACAATCCATGTTTCTAATGATACTGATGATACTGTGAATATACCAAGTAGCGACACTTACAAGTGTCTGATGGTGAGACTCAATTTGTTGCCCCTCACAATACTGTCAAGATGACAAGATCGGGTCGTGTTGTCTAACCTCCCATATGGCAGTAATCTTATAATATGAGAAACTCTTCCTCTGATTATCCTATTGACATATATATATATATATATATATATATATATATATGATAAATTATCTGCTCATTTTTCCTATTATCTCAGTTCAATTTCTAAGGTTTGTGAACCCGGGAATTACGAGCAGGCTTCTGGAGATCCTGATTGGGTTGCAGCCATGAAGGATGAGGTAAAAGTCCTAGAGGAAAATGGTGATGGATTACATGGTAGATTACTACGGAAACATAAACGCACGTACATGCCAGTAATCAGAATTACGCAACGGAAGATGTGCACATACCTTAAACCTTTTCCTTAGTCCCAAGGATCCTGCTGAGGGAGTTCGCGATCCACCGGACGGAACATGTAGAGGTTCTTGTTAAGGAAACCCTACGCGGTATTAGCTCCACAGCAAAGCCTCTGATCGATTCTTGGCAGGGACGAATCTCCGGAGTGTTTTGCTCGAAGCAATTTGGCACACCCTTGGTGTAACAGGTGGTTCTGCTGAAACTAGTATTTAGGGATGAGGGTTTTTCTCTCAAATAACCTCTTAGGAGGAATTTTGAATTACCTCAAATAAGACCCTAACACCCTCTATTTATAGGAGGAGCAAAGTGGACAAAAGTCCACTTTGCCCCTAGTAAATTTCGGCCGGCCTATATGTGTAAGGGAGGCCCAATTTTGGGCCTCTCATGTCAATTGTTATTTGGGTCAAGCCCAATGGTAACGTATACATATTAATGAGCTTCTAATTACGTCGCCCAATCACAATATGCTAACAACTCCCACTCGCCAGAATGGGAGGGTGCCTGTTAATGTATTGTTGTCCAAATCGCATCAACATTTCACTCCTCTGATCTTGCCCCTGCTTTTGAATAGTTCATACAAGGTTTGTCGTGCGACCGACGGATACGACGGGCATCGTTTTACTCATCTGTTAGGAGTGTTGTAGCGCCCGCGAAATGTTGATTCCCTGTCTCAAATCAACCTGTTAAAAATATCAATTTGTATCGCGTTGTATCCTAGGTCAACTGTTAATTCTCAAAATGCCTAATTTCCACATAGGAATACTTCTACAAGGCATCTGTACAAGTATTCACAACCTTCAACTAATATCCGATTGGTGGACACCTAGTGAATACAAGAGTCGGTGAATTACAGGTGAACTCGACCATCCCCATTGCTTATACCCTTTGTCAAACCCAACCGGTTTCCAAAGACGTGGTAACTTGGCATTTTTCTTCAGCACTGCGCTCATACGCCGGGAAGCGAGCATTGAGCCTGACCTTAGGTATGAGTTTTGAGTCCACGAGGATACTTCGGGTGACTCTTCATAAGGCTCCCGGGATCAATCACACGCTCGAGGTGAAGAATTTTGCTCCCATCCGTAACACGAGGATTCTATCTAGCACAACCGCATGACCCCGTGGTCGAACGTGGCACGCGTAGTATGAAGCACGCGTCGATAGCATACCCGAACATCGTTAGGTGTGAGATATGTCAATGATGCTATCGCAGACTTTCATATGGCCCAGAATGTGGTTAATGATGAATAGAGTTCATCACCGGCGAAGTGCAAAACGAAGATCATGTTGTGTTACTCCTTAACCAAATGATCCTTTTGCATAACCAAGTTTCCCAACTGGTTCTTAGCCAGTCTTGCTTCGCCAGAGGTCCCCCTCTCCTACAAGACGACCGTGCCCGTGTGACAAGGCATGGTCCACATTCGACATAATTTTTGCAGAGGATTGCGTCCTCCTACAACTTAGTTTATAAACCGTAAAATCCGATGTAATCAAACATTTTGACTTCGATGAATCATAAACTCGAATTGCAATTCTCTTATTTATCAAAATGTAACTTTCAATTAATCAAAATGTTATCACAGATACATGCCCACATTTAAACCCTACGCAATCCAAGAAGTTTAACATGCTTTTCAAATGTCTCCTAGCGTAATGGTTTAGTTAATGGGTCCGCCACCATATCATCAGTGGGCGAGGATTCTAAAGTGGTTATATTATTTTCTACCATAGATTTAGCATAATTATATTTCACATCAATGTGTTTAGTCCTACTATGGTACTTTGGATTCTTTACTTCCGCAATTGCTGCCTGACTGTCAGAGAACACCTTCACAGGTTTACTCCCGACATCGCCACCAAGCAGCGCAGCAAGAAGCCTTTTCAGCCAGACCGCTTCTTGTGCTTTTTTGGAGAGAGCAACGAATTCCGATTCCATTGTAGACAGCGCGACACATGATTGCTTCTTGTCATTCATGAAATGGCGGCATCAGCAAGGAGAAACACTCATCCTGTGGTGGACTTACGATCGTCTGGATCGCCACCATGGTCGGCGTCACTGAATCCGGTCAATTCTAACTTACTGCCCTCATGGCACAGTACGTAGTCGGCAGTACCTTTCAGATAACGTATGACCCGCTTTACACCTTTTAAATGTTGATAACCAGGGTCTGACTGGAATCATGCTACTAGGCCCACAACGTAACAGATGTCCGGACGAGTGAAAGCATGGCGTACATGAGACTTCCGACCATGCTTAAATACTCTGCACTCCTCATATGTTCACGCTCTTGCTGGTTCTTCGAGTCGTCGCGCTTTGACAACGCACCCGAATACTACCGGCGTTAACATGGGTTTGGCATCCTGTAATCTAAACTTTTTCAACAGTTTGTTGATGTAGGCTTCCTGAGATAGACATAACCTCCGGATGGCACGATCTCTAGCAATTTTAATGCCCAAGATGTACGTAGCCTTTCCCATGTCTTTCATATCAAAAACAGATGCCAACCAGGACTTTGATTCTTGCATGAAACTCACATCGTTTGCGGCAATGAGTATGTCATCCACGTACAAAGTTAATATGACTTACTTAGACCCAGAGGTCTTTGTTTATACGCATGGATCCTCGTGGAGATTCACGAATCCGTTTCCAACGATTTCCTCGTGGAACCTGCGGTACCATTGTCGAGACGATTATTTAAGACCATAAATGGATCTTTGGAGTTTACAAACTTTACGTTCGTTACCAGGAGTAATGAAACCCTCCGGTTTCTCCATGTAGATCTCTTCCTCCAGGTTTTCGTGGAGGAATGCGGTCTTAACATCCATTTGTTAGATTACGGGGAGTAATCACTACGGATAATAAATCATGGTACATGCTAGTAATCGAAATTACGCAGCGGAAGATTCGGACATACCTCAAACGATGTCCGTAGTCCCAAGATCCTTCCTGCAGGGAGTTCACTATCCTCCGGTCGGCACCCGTAGAGGTTCTGGCTAAGGAAGCCCTACACGGTATGTTCTCCACAGCAAAGCCTCTGATCGATTCTTGGCAGGGGACATATAGGAGTATACTTACTCACTAACATATGTACACACTAAGTTAGTTAGTTGATTAGTGTTAGTTAGTTATAGTTAGTGTTATCTGCTCATAGTATAAATACCATCTCATATGTACATTGTAAACTGATTTGGTCTAATAAGAATACATTGCATATTCCAAATCCTCTCCACTGAATATGGTATCAGAGCACGACGATTTCTTGGAGCCCAAACAACCTTCATCTTCTCGATTTCTTGGAGATCAAGCAAGCCTCTAGATCCCTGATTTCTTCTGGATTCTTTGCTTCGATTCTTCAATTGAGGATTGCATTCTGCTCCAGTCTTGATTCCGACTCTTTGTAAGTCTTCAAGGATCAAGAATTTGTTGCATTTCAGATTCATTGGATCAGATTAAGTAGCTTTGGTTAGTTGCGATTGATTTGATTGATTGCTTGGCTGCATCTGCTTCGATTGCAAGTCTTTTTCATTGATTCTCTTCCGAGATACTTTGCTCAGTGGATCTGGATCATTGTCTGATTGATTTTGGGAGGAATTTGGATTTGAATTGTTGCGCAAGTTTCTTTGCACCTGGATAGTACATTTCTGGATTGTTGTACTATTGCTAGCTGTTGCCAGCTTGCTCTTTGTCCGTTTCTAGAGATTTTATGTGGCTGTGAGGCTTTCTTGTTGATCAAGACAGATTGCTTCTTTATACATTCGATTTGGATTCAGCTATGGCAGAGATTTTGATTGATGATCCTATTTATCTCCACTCTTCTGACACAACTGGTCTCCTCTTGAATCCATTTCAACTCCAAGGTTCCATTAACTATCATACCTGGAGCATTGCCATGAGGGAAGCTCTTTTAGTGAAGAACAAGCTTGGATTTATTGATGGCAGCTTCACACGTTCAAGCATTCCTGTGGCACAATGTTTGAAATTGGATAGAGCTAATGCTATTATTAAGGCTTGGCTCAGAAACATAGTTACTAAGGAGCTGGTTAATGGATTGGTTTACAACTCCACAATATTATTCATATGGAATGATCTCAAAGAGATGTCTGATAAAGTGGATGACACGCCGGTTTTTCAGCTCACAAGAGAGATTTACCAGACTTCCCAGGGTGCTCTCTCTATCACTGAGTATTTTGCAAAGATGAAACAACTCTGGGATGCTTTGAGCTCAACTGGTGACTTAATGCTTGAATGCCAGGCTGATCTCAAACTTGTCAATGATCACAAGGAGAAGCAGAAGCTCATTGCTTTTCTTTTTGGGTTGAATGAGTCTTATGCTCATGTAAGGAGCAGCTTGTTGATGTGGCAGCCCTTTCCTTCTCTTAGTGTTGCTTTTTCTGTGTTGTTGCAAGAGGAGAGTCAGTGTGCCATTTCAGGTTGAATTGGTGACGTTAGTGAATCAACTGCCTTGTATTCAATGAGGAATCCTTCTGGTTATCCTAAGAATTCTAATGCTGGTTAAAGGAATGACTCAGGCAATGGAGGTCCATATAGGCCCTCTAATAACTATGGTGGCTCAGGTAATGGTGGTAGACCTGGCAAGATAGATAAGTCCAATTGGCATTGTACCTATTGTGGTAAGTATGGACATAGAGAGGATACTTGTTAGAAGAAATTTGGTGGTCCTTCAGGAGCTTTGAAACGCCAATGGAACTCAGCTAATGCAAGTGTTGATGATCTCAATTTGGTTGAGCATGTTGCAGCTGGGGATAAAAGGATCTTCCATGGCACTTCTGAGAAGAGGATTGTTCACTCAGCTATGGATAAGAGGGTGCAACATGTTGCAGCTCAAGATGATTTTGAGCCTCTTGTTTATGAGAGTGGTGATCAGGTTCAAGCTCATATGGCAGGTATGATATCACCTTCTACTATGACTTGGATCATTGATTCAGGGGCTACCAATCATATAACTCATGAGGTAAGTTGGTTGCATAATCTAAGGGCAACTGATTCCAACATTTTGTTTGTCCACTTGCCTAATGGTCACAAATGTAAGGTGACACATATTGGTAGCTGCTCCTTCTCAAGTGGTATTACCTTGGATGGTATCCTTTTGGTACCTGATTTCAAGTTCAACTTGATTTCAGTGTCTAGACTTCCTCACCAATTGAATTGCAAAGTAGTATTCACCATTGATCATGTGTTGCTTCAGGGCCAATTTGGGAAGCAAATGGAGATTGGTGAAAGGTCAAAGGGGCTCTACATACTCAAGGATCAGGTGCCTTCTTATGCAAGGATGGTGGTGGCAGCTTCTTCTATTGAAACTAATAAAGTGGATGCATGGACTTGGCACAAGCGTTTGGCTCATGTTTCAACTATTCACATGGGACATTTGAATGATGTATTGCGTTTGAATAAATCCACTGATTGTATTAAATAGTGTAGAATTTGCCCTTTGGCCAAGCAAACAAGACTTTCATTTCCTCTTAGTGATTCTCATGCTTCAAAGCCCTTTGATTTGGTTCATATGAATCTAAGGTGTCTACAATAAAAAATTATCAAAATTTCCTCACCATTGTTGATGACTTCTCAAAGGAAACCTGGGTGTTTCTGATGAGGAATAAGAGTGATACATTCATTCATATCAAAGGGTTCTTATCAATGGTTCAGAATCAGTTTGGAGTAGTTGTCAAAACCTGAAGAAGTGATAATGGCACATAATTTGTCAATTCAATTTGCCAGGAGTATTTTCTTCAGTTGGGGATCCAGCATCAAACTAGTTGTGTCCACACTTCTCCGCAAAATGGTAGAGTGGAGCGCAAGCATAGGCACATATTGAATGTGGCTAGAGCAATCAGATTTCAAGCTTCCATGCCTATTAAGTATTGGGGCTATTGTGTTCTCAGAGCTTCCTACCTCATCAATCGGTTGCCATCTTCTATACTGGACTACAAATCCCCTATGTAGGTGTTATATGGAATGAAGCCTTCTATTGCACATTTGAGGATCATAGGTTGTTTATGCTTTGCCATCAAGCTAAACAATTCAGATAAGTTCAGTCCTCGAGTTGAACCTTGCATTCTCATGGGGTATTCCACTTCTCAAAAGGGTTACATTGTGATGAGTGTTCACACATCTTCCTTTCAGGTATCAGGAGATGTGGTTTTTCATGAACACATCTTTCATTTTGGAATGTCCAAGTCAGCTTTGGGTTCTCTATTGCCTTCTTGCTTGTGTCCAAAGGCATTGGATGATATTCCCATTATAGAGGATCCTCCTTCTCTAACTGATCCTCCTATTGATGTTCCTTCACCTCCTCCTCAGGTTGTGGATGATCCACAACCCACTGCATCACATCCATCTCCAATTGTCACTCCTCCGGTGCCCATTCTTAGAAGGAGTGCTAGGATTGCACAAAGGAATCAAGGGGCTTCTTCTAATGCTGTTTTTGGTATTGAAAGGTTTGTTTCATATGATAGTTTGAGCTCTGATTTCAGCTGCTTCCTAGTTTCTATTGACAAGATCAAAGAGCCTTCGACCTATAAGCAGGCCATCAAGGATTCAAATTGGGTGGTGGCCATGAAGGATAAAATAAAGGCTCTTCAAGACAACAAGACTTGGGAGGTGGTGGATCTGCCTTTTGATAAGAGCACCATTGGTTGTAAATGGGTGTTTAGAGTGAAATATAACTCTGATGGATCTATAGAGAGATACAAGGCTAGATTGGTTTTCAAGGGGTTCACTCAAGTAGAGGGGACTGATTTTAATGAGACCTTCTCTCTAGTTGTCAAGATGACCACAGTGAGGATTGTGTTGGCTATGACAACTTCTCATTCTTGGGGATTATTTCACATGGATGTGAATAATGCTTTTCTTCAAGGAGATTTACATGAGGAGGTCTACATGGATATTCCTTAGGGTTTTGATTCATCTAAGCCTGTGCTTGGAGCTCCTCGAAGGGTATGCAAATTGTTGAAGTCCCTTTATGGTCTTAAGCAAGCTTCAAGGCAGTGGAATATCAAGCTCACTCATACTTTGATTCAGCATGGATACATCCAAAGTTCCTATGATCACTCTCTTTTCACTAAGTTTGAGGGTAAGGATAGAGTTTTCTTACTCATATATGTGGATGATTTGCTCATCACTGGCTCCAATGCTAGGATGATCCATCAGTTGAAGATTGTTCTTCAATCTCATTTCAAGCTCAAGGATTTGGGCAACTTGAGATACTTTTTGGGGTTGGAGATAGCATGGTCTAAAGAGGGTTTGGTCATCAATCAGAGGAAGTATGCCTTAGAATTGATTGAAGAGGCTGGATTGGGAGCAGCTAGGCCTACTAAGACTCCTATGGAGTTCAATCTCAAACTCACTTCACATGGTTATGATGAAGCAATCAACACCAATTCTGATGACATTCCTTTAGATGATGCAACTTCTTATAGAAGGATGATTGGTAGGCTTCTCTATTTGACTATGACACGCCCTGACATTAGCTTCTCTGTCTAGCGACTTAGTCAATTTGTTGACAAGCCAAAGAAGTCTCATCTAGATGCTGCCTTGAGGGTGATCAGATATATCAAAGGTAGCCCTAGCCAAGGTTTGATCTACCTATCTCAGAATCCTCTCACCTTGAGCATGTTTTGAGACTCAGATTGGGCAGCATGTCCCTTTAGTAGGAGATCTGTGAGCTCTTATTGTGTGAGACTTGGCAATGCAATGGTGGGATGGAAGGTGAAGAAACAAGATACAGTCTCTCTTTTGATTAAATTTGATGCCTAGTATCGATTATGGGGATGGATCTCAGAAATGCATAATTTTGGGACTGATTAATTTAGTGGGCTGAATTGCAATTGCTTTAATTGATATTATTGCATGATTAGAACTGTCGTCTTGACTATGTCAAGCTAGCTGGATTATGCATATTGTGGGCGGAGCCCTGGTTTTCAATTAATGAGTTGCACACTAGGACATAGATGTTGTGATGGTTGCAGTTGCCTAGGATTTATGTCTAGAAGTACACATGTTTGGTTTATAGCATGAATTGCAAGTCAGCCCCAAATGTTTTAAAAGCGGAAATCAGTCGCCAAATATGCATGTTTGAATGATGTGATCACGCATGATGTGTATGCCTGAATGTTGAGGATGAATTGGCATGTGATAATTTACTTAATCAGTAGAATTATATATGCTAAGCATGAGTTCCTCTGAACATTAGACGCATGATGCGTATGTAAGAGGTGTGGTTTGTTTTTTGGATGTGATCTGCGCACGATGATTTACTTGTGTATTAGAATTGTGTGTGCAAACTTGAAATCCTAGAAAATGTTTTAAAAAAGGCCTTGAGAAAGCCAAGACCGGGTGTTTTAAAAACCTCATGTTCCGGTAATTGCGTCTAACCGTTTTAAAAGACTGATCTATTAGAAGAAGATGACGGTAATGTGAACTCTTTCACGACCTCCCTTCCCTCGGTTTACTGTCGGTGGGTTGGGTTAGATGTTGGAGGAAATCATTATTAGTCATCCTCTATCTCATAGATATCCGATGGACGCAATTCTTTTACCAAAACGTTATTGTCTTCCTGCCTATGCATAATTGTCAATATGTTAGTATCGAACCGTTGCACATATGGATTTATCATGTGCAAATGAGCTTTTGAATGAGACGAACTACGACTCGTGGTGCAAACGCATAAGTGATCTAATAGAAGGCGAATGTCTTATAGACCACATTCAGAAAACAATGAGCTGTCCAGATGCGGGCTTGACCAAGGGTCTAGCATACACCCACTTCAAGTGGGAGCAGGATGACACGAGGGCGAAGGAGATTTTGCTGTCGCAGATGTCTTTGAACATCGAAACTAAGTATAAGGATATTCCTTCCACAAAGGATATCTGGGATGCCATGTTCCTGAAATATGGAAGCGACTTAGCAGTAACACTACACCCACTTATACCCTATTTAGACGAATGTCTGAAGAGCAACAATATCAGTGTGCTTAAAAAAGCACACAAACTCCTTATCATGGTAAAATCGATTGAAGAGGAAAGTCAGATGGTTGAATGGGACAAAATTCAAGACATAATTGGGATTCTCCCAAAGTCCTGGAGGGAAAACATGACTTTACTGACTCTCGGCAGTTCGATACTGGATCTCCCAAGTGTCATGAAAATAATCGAGATGGAAGAAACTCGATTGGCGTCGGTTTCGAAAGAAACCAAAATGCTAAAACAACTTGCTGGACAGAAGAAGAGGAAAAGGGGCAAGGGAAAGAAACAACAGGCGGTCGACGGTAAAATGTTGACTAAACCTGAACAAGGCAAACTCCAGTTAACATCGGAGATTGTTTGCAAGGACTCTGGCCCTTGCCGCATAAGTGATGGGGCCAGGCCTAGCAAATTGCATACTGTCAAGGTATGCGACATTTGATATGTTAAGGAAGCTTTAGTTTCCTCTACAGTCATGTTAACTTATTCAAATTCCTCTTGGATTCTTGATTCAGGTGCAACAGACCACAGAACCAATGACAAAGGTTCTTTTTCCATGTTCAGACGAATTCCGAAGGATTGAAAAAGGATATACATTGGCGACAACTATCAAGTTGACGACGAAAGAATAGGGAACTGCAAATTGCCCATGCGCAATGGCAGAACCTTACTTCTAGAAAATTTCCTTTTTGCTCCTAGAATTCAAAGGAATGTAGTTTCTGTTACTTCTCTTACGGATAATGGATTTGCTTTATCATTTGAGAATTCCCTTGTTCGCATAAATAAAGGCGTTACGTTTTATGGTCATGCATCTTTCTCTAATGGTCTCATCATTATGGATCTGAATGGATATGAAAATTCGAACCGAATGTATTCATTGTCATATAGGAAAGAAGAAACTGATACAGCCGGGTGGCATGAGAGGTTGTGACATATAGGCTACGACAGGGTTCAAACGTACCCTAGAGAGGACTACTCCCCGGAGCGACGCAAGTGGTGAAAACCAAATGCGAGGATTGTCTAGCCTGAAAGTCAACCCGCAAGCCATTTGGTGAATAACTACGAGCCGAATATCCGTTGCATTTAATTCATTCAAACGTTTGTGGACCCAACAATGTCACCGCAAGGGGTGGTAAACGTTACTTTGTGAGCTTCATCGACGACTTCACCCGTTATGGGTTTACTCATTTGATTTCCCATAAATCTGAGGCTATTGACTGCTTTAGAAGCTTTCTTAACCTCGTAGAGAATCAGCAGGAGCAAAAGTTGAAAACCCTTCGCACTGATAGATGTGGAGAATATCTCTCTAATGAATTTAAGAAGTTATGCGATGAAAGAGGTATTGTACATCAAACTACAATTCATTACACACCACAGAAAAATGGTGTGGCTGAACGACGTAATCGTACACTCCTGGACATGGTTAGAACCATGATGTCGCAGGCGAAGTTGCCAATCTCCTATTGGGGTGACTTACTTATGACTGCCACACATGTAGTAAACCTTGTCCCTAAAAAATCGGTGGACACGACACCATATGAGCTGTGGTTTGGTAAAGAGGTGGATCTTACTAGACTGCGACCTTGGGGTTGTGCAGTATACACGCATCAAACTGACAGCCGTTACGGCAAGTTAGGACCTAGAGGATTGGAAAGTATCTTTATAAGGTACTATGAGAATTCTAAGGGATACGTGTTTGTAGCAGCTCAGGAGAATGGTACCGTGGTCGAACATGAGTCCCGAGACGTTACATTCGTTGAGGATGAATTTCCTACACTTGGAAACATCAAAACAGATGAAGTATTGATTGAACTAGAGGATGATGATGATCAGGTCCCACTCGCTTCGAGTGGGAGATTTGAGGCAGCAACACAAGTGAACGATATAGTAAATGAATATGGGAACATCTTCATAATAAATCCAGTGGGAGCTGTCAATCCAACCACCCGGATCACTGTTGCTGCAGGTGCGAATCAAGTCGGACCTGATGATCATGTTACTGAACCAATGGATTAACTCCAATTTTACCTCAAGTACCTACTGTACCCAGTGGGAGTGGTACGACTAACTCGGTTCCCGGTCATCATAACTGTGGAATTAATCTCGGAGGTGGAAATCCGAGACTTAGAGGTCGTCCAAGAAAAGTTGTTGGTGAAAGTTCAAGTAGCGCTCTTGTTCCCAGTGGGAGTATTGCATCGATAACGAGCATTATTCCTAGTGGGAGTATAGTTCAAGATCAAGTGGGACTAACGAGCCTAGACTTAGTCTAAGGGAACGAACTTCTCCTAAGAAGTATCCCATCGAAAGAGGTGAATTGTTCACCCTTACTTCGGTTGATGAAATGGTAACAGTTAAACAAATTATGGATGGGTCTCAAGCGAAATAATGGAGGAAAGAAATGGAAGATGAGATAGCCTCTATGAAAGCTAATTCTGTATGATCTTTAGTTGATTTGTCTGCTAACCGCAGAGCAATAGGTTCCAAGTGGGTTCTGAAACTGAAACTCACTATTGATGGAGCTGTAGAGCGATACAAAGCTCGACTCGTTGCGAAACGATATAACCAACTTCACGGAGTTGAATTTGATGATTCATACTCACTAACTGTGCGATACACTACAGTACGGGCCAGTTTGGCTTTGGTTGGGAGACTCGATCTGGAGTTGCACCAAATGGATGTTAAGACTGCATTTCTCCATGGTAACCTGGAAGAAGAGATATATATGGAGCAGCCGGAGGGTTTTATTACTCCTGGTAACGAATTCAATGTTTGTAAACTCCAAAGATCTATTTACGGTCTTAAACAATCATCACGACAATGGTACCGCAGATTCCACGAGGAAATCGTTGGAAATGGATTCGTGAATCTTCACGAGGATCCATGCGTGTACACGGAGACTTCCGAGTCTAAGTATGTCATCTTGACCTTATATGTATATGACATATCGATTGCCGCGAATGATGTGAGTTACATGAATGAATCAAAGTCTCGGTTGGCATCTGTATTCGAGATGAAAGACATGGGAGAAGCCACATACATCTTGGGCATTAAGATTGCTAGGGATCTGGTTGCTCACAAACTATGTCGATCTCAAGAATCCTATATCAACAAGTTGTTGAAAAGGTTTAGACTACATGATGCCAAAACCGTCGATATGCCGATTGTGTTCAGGCGCGCGTTATCGAAACGTGACGGCCCGAAAAACCTGGCAGAGCGTGAACAGATGAAAAGTGCAAAATACTTAAGTATGGTTGGCAGCTTAATGTATGTCATGCAATGCACTCGTCCAGACATCTGTTATGCTATGGTTCTAGTAGCACGATTCCAATCAGATCCTGACAGTCAACACCTAAAGGCCGTGAAACGAATAATTCGATACCTAAAAGGTACTTTCGACTATGCACTGTGCTATAAGGGCGGAAAATTTGAATTGACTGGGTTCAGTGACGCCGACCATGGTGGCGATCCGGATGATTGTAAGTCCACCTCAGGATGAGTACTTCTCCTTGCTAATACCGTCATTTCATGGATGAGCAAGAAGCAATCCTGTGTCGCGCTGTCAACGATGGAATCCGAATTCGTGGCCCTCTCTAAGAATGCACAAGAAGCAGTCTAGCTTAATAGGCTCTTAACTGCATTGCTTGGCGTCAAGGACGGGAGTAAACCTGTGAAGGTATACTCTGACAGTCAAGCAACAATTGCAGCGGTTAAGAATATTAAGTACCATAGCAGGACGAAACACATTGATATAAAATAGAATTATGCTAAGAATATGGTTGAGGAAAAAGTAATCATAATAGAATAGTTGTCTACGAAAGTATGATGGCCGATCCATTAACTAAACCTTTACGCAGGGATGTTTTCGAAAAGCATGTTAAAATTCTGGGACTGCGTAGGGTTTAAGTAGCTTGTATCAGGATTAAAACTTTTAAAACTTCGCTAAAAGAATTGCAATTTGAGTTCATGATTTTTACGACGTCATAATGTTTAAAATTTTATTGTATTTTTACGGTCTATAAAATAGTCGTAGGAGGGTTGGCCTCCAAAATAAAATAATGTTGAATGTGGGCCAAGCCTCGTCACACAGGCCCGACCGTCTTGACAGAGAGGATGATCTCCATTAGATCAAGACTGGCTAAGAACCATGGTGGCAAACCTGGTTATGTAGAACGATCATTTGGTTTACGGAGTAACACGATATGATCTAAGTTCTGCTAATCGCTGTTACGAACTTTGTTCGTAATAAAACCACATTTAGGGCCAGATGACGAATCTGTGATGGCATATGACATTTCCCACTTCCTGACTAAACTAAGGTTATGCTATCGACGTGTGCTTCATAATACACATGCCATGTTCGACCACGGGGTTAGGCTCGGTTGTGCTAGATAAAATTCACGAGATTCAGATGGGCACAAACTTCTTCACCTTGAGAGTGTGGCTGGTCCCGGATGCTATCTGAAGAAGCATCCAAAGTATCCTCACAGACTCAGAACTCATACCTAAGGTCAGGCTCAATGTTCGCTTCCCGACGTACGAGCGCAATGCTGAACAAAAAGGCCAAGTGACCACGTATTTGGAAACCGGTTGTGTTTGACTAAGGGTATGAGCAATGGGGATGGTCAAGTACACATGTAATTCTCTGACTCTTGTATTCACTAGGTGGCCACCAACCTGAAATTAGTTGAAAGGCTGTGAATACTTGTATGGATGAACTGAAAGAGTATTCCTATGTAAAAACAGGGCAATTAGAGAATGACAGTAGACCTAGGATACATCGTGGCACTCTATTTTCACAAGGTGATTAGACACGGGTAATCAACGTTCCGCGCGCGCTACAACACTCCTAGCAGATGAGTAGCACGATGCCCGTCGTGTCCGCCGGCCGCACGGTAAACCTTTTATGAACTATTCGGAGCAACGATTGGATCAAAGACCAAATGAAGATGTGTTGGAGGACAACAATTAATAGGCACCCTCCTATTCCGGCGAGTGGGAGCTGTAAGCATTTAGACTATGGGCCGCTGTAATTGGCCCATTAATTAAGTCCATGTACCTAAGAAATTAGGTAATGTTACATTAGGGATTTTGGGTTAGGCATAAAATCTCAATTGACATGGGAGCTTAAAATTGGGCCTCCTTCCTAGCATGGTCGGCCGAAACTTAAGTAGGGGTAAAGTGGACTTTTGTCCACTTTACTCCTCTTATAAATAAGGACTTCTAGGAGGTTTTCATAATGCTAATTCTCTCTCTCTAAGTGGTGAGATTAAAAGAAAACCCTCCTCCCTATTACCTCAAAGGTTCGGCCGAAACACACACCAAGGAGGTGCCAAATTGTGTCGAGCAACAGGAGACCCATTCAGCGAAGAATCGACTGAGGTTTTGCTGTGAGGCTTAATCCGCGTAGGGCTTCTTTAACAGAAAACTATACAAGGAACCGTCCGGTGGATCGAGAACTCCCCTCAACGGTCTTGGGCTACGGAAAACATTATAGGTATGTGCATCTTATTCCGCTGCGTATTAGTTACCTAACACGTATCTAGGGTTTTGTTTTCGTAGTATTAATCCCCTAAATCCTACAGTTCCTTAGGATCCAAATGGGTGTATCACATTAAATACAAATCAGATGGTAGCATAAAAAGATTTAAGGAAAGACTAGTCGCTAAAAGTTTAAAACAAAAATTTGAGATTTACTATAGTGACATTTTCTCCTGTTGCCAAAATGAATACTGTTAGAACTATGCTTGCATTAGCTTATGTTAACAACTGGCCTATCTACCAGATGGATGTATATAATGCATTCTTACAAGGTGATCTTTATTAGAAATTCAATACGTTTATTACACCTGGTTTTAATAAACATGAGAATAACTTGGTTTGTCATTTAAAAAAATCTGTGTATGGATTAAAACAAGCTTCCTGACAATGGAACATTAAGCTTACTGATTTTTTAGTGGCAACTGGTTATTCTCAGTCCAAAGTTGATTATTCTATGTTTAATAAAAAAAAGTTGGAATAGATATTGTGGTCCTTCTTGTATATGTAGATGATTTGCCAATAACTGGAAATAGTACAGTCTTGGTTACTGAGTTGAAATTTTTTTTTTTTAAACAATTTTAAAATAAAGGTTCTTGGTGACTTGAAATACTTCTTAGGTATTGAAGTTGCCAAATCCTCTGATGGTATTGTTTTATGTCAACGAAAGTGTTCACTTGACTTGATTTATGATGTGGGCTTGTCTAGTTGTAAATTTTTTCGTATTCCTGTGGAATTGAATTTGAAACTTACTATTGTTGATTATGATAAACATTTAAAGATTAATTCAATTGTTGCTCTTTGGGATGATGTAAGTTTTAATACTTGATAATGACGAGGGCAAACATTTCTTTATTTGTCCAATATGTGAGGCAATTCTTAAAAAATCCAAAGTTACTCATTATCAAGCAGCTCCCAGAGTTGTCGGATATGTGAAAGGTGAACCAGGTATAGGGATACATCTTTCTTCTTATTCTCTTTCTGTTTTGACTCGTTATAGTGATTCTTACTAGGGGAGTAACATTATTCATCGCAAATCTGTGTCTGGTTACATAATTTGTATTGGTAACTCCCCTGTCTCTTAGAAAGTTAAGAAACAAGCAACTTTTTCTCGTTCTTATGCTGAAGCAGAGTATAATAGTATGGGAAAAACCTTGACTGAACTGATTTGGTTAAGCAAGCTTATGTTGGAACTTGGTTTCAAACATACTGGTTCAATTTCCTCTTTATTGCGATAACAAGGTTGCTATTCAAATTACTTCTAACCATGTTTTTCATGAACCCACCAAACACATTGATATAGAATGTCATTTTTTGCGTTTTGACTCGTTATAGTGATTCTTACTAGGGGAGTACCATTATTCATCGCAAATCAGTGTCTGATTACATAATTTGTAGTTGTAACTCCCCTGTCTCTTAGAAAGTTAAGAAACAAGCAACTTTTTCTCGTTC
Organism: Clarkia xantiana subsp. parviflora; assembly: GCA_036873135.1. Lineage (NCBI taxonomy): Eukaryota > Viridiplantae > Streptophyta > Magnoliopsida > Myrtales > Onagraceae > Clarkia > Clarkia xantiana. The sequence continues at coordinate 31,596,245 of JAPTYO010000004.1, forward strand.
TTATGCTGAAGCATAGTATATTAGTATGGGAAAAACCTTGACTGAACTGATTTGGTTAAGCAAGATTATGTTGGAACTTGGTTTCAAACATATTGGTTCAATTTCCTCTTTATTACGATAACAAGGTTGCTATTCAAATTAATTCTAACCATGTTTTTCATTAACTCACCAAACACATTAATATAGAATGTCATTTTTTGCGTAATATGTTTCTTAAGGGTTTTGTGCAGGCCATTCTATGTTAGGTCTGAAGAACAACTAGCTAATCTTTTCACCAAGTCGTTATTGGGACAGCAACATCATTACTTATCGGATCGAATAGCATGAAGAATATTTTTCTAGTTAATGAGGTTGTTGCTGAGGTTGATCAAGCTTGAGGAGGAGTCTTGCAGTCTTCAAGCTTGATGGGGTCTTTTAAGTTTAGGGGTCTATTTGCCAATCTTGAAGATTGTAGCCTTTTTGTGTTATTTGTGTGTTTTAGGTCTTTCATTTCTTTGGGGCTATTTAGCTGTTCCTTCAAAACTTTGTGTATTTTTTGTAATTGTGGACAACTTATTTTCTATATTAGGTTTAGGATTAGGTGGAGAAGGACTAGATGAAGGAACTCCTTATGAGAAATCTGAAATGCCATCTCGTTTCCGTTTTCTCCTTTTCATCACTTTCTGCTAGAGTTTTGCATATTTTCATAGAAAACCTCTGGTTTTGTTGCTAGATTGTCTCGAATCATGGTTTTATCACACTAGTATGTATATCTACTACAACAACAAGAAGAATAAGTGTCACTAACTTTCAACTCCTTGCCTTTGGAGGCGCTTTAGATGGTATCATGGTAGCATTGCTTGCTCTCTTTTTCTGCTTAATATGTATATGTGAATGTTCTTATGGATTGATGGTGTATGCATGCATACACATTGTAACGACGGTAATTAATTACTTCTGTTCTAATGGCTACCACTTAACTAATTGGTTAACACCAAGGGAGGAATTGAAGTTGTTTAAATGAGAATAAAATAAAATAAGGGAGCACACCACATTTAGCCTAATAAGCAATATTACATATTAACAATGAATGTCAATTTTGACGTCTACAAAATTACATTAAGTTGTTTAACTTTATTGGTTAGAGCTTAAGCTCTTGTTTGCAAAATTTTAATTTTAATTTTGAATTTATATTTATATTTTATTTTTAAAATTTAAATTTTTTTTTATTTATTTGCCGATAAAATATATTTATTCGGTAAAGACATCACATCTACCGACCAAATTATATTTTATCGAGGAAACATATAAATTCAAAAGTTTGTCAAATTGATAAGTGTTTTTTGTATTTACCTTTGTTATTATATATTTATTTTTTAAAAAATCAAACTAATTTGTTAGCGTTATAATGTAATTGAGAATGTATATTCACTTAAATTGATTACATGAGACTTGATACATATATATAGTACAATACAAGTAGAAATTATTTTAGATATAGATAGTGTAGATAGAGATACTGTTGGCATTTGGTGAATGGGCCGTCGTAATATGAGCCATTTAATATAAGCCCAACATCCTAAGTGTAATTGGGTAATGTAACATTAGGGATTTGAGGCTGGGCTAAATTCCAATTGACATGAGAGGCAAAACATAGGGCCTCCTCTTTATACATGGTCGGCCGAACCTAGGGATTATTCCTTTGGTGGGTTTTGACCCACCACCTCTTATAAATAAAGAGTGTCAGAGATTTATTTGGGGTTAATCACTTTCCTCACTTAAAGTTGAGACAAAAGAAATCCCTCTTCCCTCACATCAAGTTTCGGTCAAACCTCGCATAGAGAAAGGAGGTGCCAAATTGCTTTAAGCAATTACTCCAGAGATCCATCCCAGTGACCGATTGAAAAGAGGCTTTGCTGTGGAGACCATTCCTCGTAGATTGCTCATTCACAAGAGTTTCTACAGGACTCGTCCGGCAGACCGTGAACTCCCTGTCACGTTACTGGGACTACAGAAATCAATATAGGTATGCGCGTTCTTTATGCATAATTCGATACATAGCATGTACCTTGTGGATTTGTTTCATTAGTAATCGTCCCCCAATTCCAACACGTGTTCGTGAAGTCCCAAATATAAATACGAACCCGAATTGGGCATATATCCATCAGCTCCTATGTTGGAGGCAACAGTGATCGCCCTCATAAGGCGACATCCATAACTTGTAAGTTTTACAATAAAATAATTTATTACTATTGAAGACTTTGATGTTTCCTTACAGAAATATTAGATGACACACCCCACTACTTGCAAAATACATGGAAGTGGTGTTGTTCATGGAAGCATCAACTAAAACCACATTACTTGCCAAAGCATAAGGTGGGGTCATTCAAAAACACATCAGTTCAATGAGGAAGAAATGGTACTGAAAAGATGCATCCATACCAACAATCAATACATACCGCACAGAAGATGCAGATGTGCAAATATCAACTAACACCTTCAGTGGAAAACACTTGAAGGAGTTATATACTGGAAAAGGGAAGCCCCTCTAGTATCAACTCTAAAAAAGGAATAAAAAGAGTATCCAACCTCAATTGTTATGTTTATTACTACTTGAAGGGGATCCACGGACTCTACGTTACTCTAAGCAATGTAAATATTTTATGAGCTAATGAAGTGAATTTCTTTCAGTGCATACCAATGAAGGAAAGGAGAGACCCATAAAGGCAACCCTTCCAAAAGGAAATGAGAAGGCCTATAAGGGCAACCCTTCGAAGACATAAGAGGAAGACCCATAAAGGCAACCCTTCCAAAGGAAAGAGGAAGACCTATAAGGGCAACCCTTCGAAGACATAAGGGGAAGACCCATAAAGGCAACCCTTCCAAAAGGGAAGGGGAAGACCTATAAGGGCAACCTTTCGAAGACATAAGGGAAAGACCCATAAAGGCAACCCTTCCAAAAAGAAAGGAGAAGACCTACATGGGAAACCCTTCGAAGACAAAGGGGAAGACCCATAATGGCAACCTTTCGAAGACAAGGGGAAGACCCATAAAGAAAACCCTTCCAAATGGAAATGGGAAAACCTATAAATGCAACCATTTCAAAAGGAAAGGGGAAGACCTACAAGGGCAACCCTTCGAAGATATAAGGGGAAGACCCATAAAGGCAACCCTTCCAAAAGGAAAGGGGAAGACCTGCAAGGGTAGCCCTCCGAAGACATAAGTGGAAGACCCATAGAGGCAACCCTTCCAAAAGGAAATGGGAAGACCTATAAAGGAAACCCTTCGAAGACAAAAGGGGAAGATCCATAATGACAACCCTTCCGAATGGAAATGAGAAGAACCATAATGACAACCCTTCTGAAAGAAAAAGGGAAGATCCATAAGGAAAACCCTTCCGAATAAAAAGGGATACAAGACCCAAAGGGTCACCCTAGCACATAATGATATGGGAACATAAAACCCACATGGCAACCCAATTAACTGATAAAGGGATATAAGACCTAAATGGCCACCCTAGCACATAATGATATGGGAACATAAGACTTATAAAGGAACAACCCAATCATTAACTATAGGGACGTAAGTCCCCCAATCAAATGGCAGCCCTCCCTACAAGATATGGAGTGTAAGTCCCCCAATCAAAGGGCAACCCTTCCGACATGATATGGGAATTAAGTCCCCAAATCAAAGGGAAACTCATCCAACATGATATGGGAAGTAAGTCCAACAACCAAAGGGCAACCCATCCAACAAGATATGGAATATAAGTCCTTCAATCAAAGGGAAATCATATTTAAAGGTTGTTCTAAAGCCGCACCCAACAACTCAAAGGAGGGTACCATCCCCTATACATCAACAGGAGCTATCATGTCCATATATATCAAAGAAGGGTACAATCCCCCTATACATCAATAAAGATTATCATGTCCATATATATCAAGGGAGGATACCACCTCCCCCTATACATCAACGATAGCTATTATGTCCATATATCTCAAAGGAGGGTACCATCCCCCTATACATCAATAATGACTATCATGTCCATATATCTCAAATGAGGGTACCACCCCCCTATACCTCAACAACGGCTATCATGTCCATATATCTCAAAGGAGGATATCACCCCATATACCTCAATAATGGCTATCATGTCCATATATCTCAAAGGAGGGTACTGTACCCATATACCATCACCGTGAAGACATCCTCTCTATTTTACAAAGTCCAACAACCGCAAGGTTAAAGGTTGAAGAGACAAACCAAGGAAAGAGTATCCACCAAGCTTTCAAACAATTATCAATAGCCTAATCGGACGCCTATCCGACCATCATAGACTCAAGCAAAGGTTAAGACCATTGCTTAACTTGGGGGTAAAGCGGGATACACACCCAATTAAGCAACGGACATCCTCCAGCCAAGACAGAACAAGTTAAGGGAAAGGAAAGAAGTCCCAAGAAGAATGAGATAGTAGTAATTGTCAGCAAAGACAAAAATATCAACGCAAAAACTGAGCGTATGCCATATGGGTATAGCAGACAACAACTTCAAGGCCACCACCAACATCACGAGAATGGTGGCACGGAGGTGCCAACCCTACAACCACCCTCACACGAGGTAGGAGCAAACTATGCCAATCCAAGCCATAGTCAAGTCCATACCCTCTCCCATATTCAGGATCCATAACGTTCCTATTCAAACCAATTGGTGATCACCTCCAGCCCACCTCACAAGTAAGTAACGAAACTTCAAGGAAGCCAATGAAGTAGCAATCAAATACAAGAAGACAGTCAACCACAGCAAACCACGGAGACGGAGCACATAACAAACAAATACCCCATAAAGAGGATGACAACCCATGCAAAGAGATTGATATGGTGGAGCATTAGAGGAGGAAGGCTTACTCATGATGATTGTGAGGAAGCACCACCAATTTTTAAGCTGCACCACCGAGGAACTTAAAGCAAACGGTCTTACAACCAAAGGAAGGAAGGATCAATCGTGCATCTCACATAACATCAAGCAATACATCAAGAGAGACCTACCCAAGAGTAAATCCCAAAATGTATAATGATCAAATGCTTAATACGGGGGCATGGACATAGGCATAAGTGATAAATGCTCACTAAGGGGGGGGGGGGGGGGGGCAACATGATGTATATGCATACTCTACGAACGCTTAGTAAGGGGGCATCAAAAGCAAAATCAATGGTACCTTGAGTAGTCAATTGAGAAATGATTGCTAAAAAATGAAGCGTCTGGGCTAAGAATATGACCACCCATTCCTCCACCCGGACCACTACTCACGTGCCACAAAACTCATTATTGGCACGGAAGGAACAACCGACTAGTGACACCTCCAGGACGTACACAGCTTCACCATCGAGATAGAACAAAAGTAAGAAAGTAGACTATCGACATTCATCAAAGCTAGATGCACGCCTCACCAACAAGGGTATTCCTCGCGATCTTACCCAGTCATTCGGATAGAAGTCCCCAAGAAGGAATGAGGACTAGGCACATCAAAATCCAAAACACTCAGAAGAATAACTCAAGTGATGTGTGGATCAAACCTCCTCTGCTAAAAATTCAAAGCATGAACACTACCAAGGGTAACACCATCTTCAAGCTACAAGGAAGGATCTCAAGGTAGCGGCCGTCTCCCTATGCCAACCTATGGGGAAACAAAGGCATGATAATATCAGGTGGATGGATAACCCCCATCAAAGAGACAGCGACTCCTCAACTATAACATCCCAAAATTCATAATGATCAAATGCCTACTACGGGGGCATGGACATATGCCTAGGCGATAAATGCTCAACAAGGGAGGAAGGAGGCTAGAATGTTACAAGCCAATAAACACTATCTCAACTCATACACTCGACACGCAAAACATGCCTACTAAGGGAACAACCTTATACTTGAGCTACCAAGCGTAGCCAATAAAAGGAGTATCTCTCTACATACAATAACATGCCCACTATCGGAGGCACTCATACATTCATCAGCTACCAAGTGTAATCAACACAAGGGTAAACCCCTACGTGTAAAGAATCAAAATACTCACTACAGGAGTTATGATACATACATGAGCTGCCAAGTGTAGCCATTTCAAGGGATAATCCCCCGTGTTCGGAACGCCAAACAGGTTAACTATAAGGGACAACTATACATATACAATCTCATATATGCAGGTTTCGCAATCAACGCAAGGGCTAACCCCTCAGCGTCCGAAGCATGCCAAATACGGGGGCAACCATATACACACAACTCTATATGCACAGGTCACAGAGCAAGATTAACACAAGGGTCAAGCCCCCACTTAAGGAGGTGCAAGGTATGCATACCGCGGAAGTAACCTCAGCACTGAGCCACGGAGGGAAAATCACCATTCAGGAAGCCCCGAGGCCAAATTACAAAAAATACCTACAAGGGGAGAAACCTCTTAACCTACACAAAGGGAGTAACACTCCAACGTATATGAATGGAATAACATTCTACATATATTTATAAAGACTCTTTTATACGAAGGGTAAGAGGAGCAGTTTTAACCATTCTCACATTCATCTATATAGAGTGAATTTCATGGATATGGTTAAAGGACTGTGCCCACACTCCGACAAACGGGGAGAAAAAACTCCATGCCCATTGAAGGCCAAAGCTAAAAGATCATACTCGCACTCTCGCAAACGGAGGCAACACCGCTTCCAAAGCGCCCTATCGGCTCTAAGAACCCAAAAAGGAGGTTCCTCCAATAAGGAGATAGACCTAAAGGCTAAGTAAAATGGGAGTAAAGCCCATATTTCATACTTATAATTATTTACATCATCCATGTACATACTTGTACTAACACACACGTTCATGTCGACTAACACTCACATGTTATATTAACACCCTTCCAACAGGGGATGGCCTATAGCCTTTCTTATATAGAGATGTGTCAAGTGCTTCTACAAGAAATTTCAACGAAACGGTGACTCAAATGAAAGGACACGGTCCTAAGGCTAAGTAAAACGGGACCAAGGCTCGTAACTCTTACCCTTATACAATATCTATACATGGCATAAATTTTCTTAAGTTAACATTAGCATTTTGAGTACCCGGCTTCTTTAAAAGGGAGGCGAGGAAAATTACGATGTTCCTCGAGCACACGATAAAGGCCGGGATCGTCATAAATGTACATTTCACAACTCGCTTGGGCGATACTCCGCAAAAAATGAGTCAAGTAAATGTTAAATCGTTTATTGACTCAGGGGCAAATGTTGGATATACGCACAAGCTATCATAAATTGGGCCCTATAATTAGGCTACAATCAATTATAATTCGAAACTTGGAAAACGGACACCCGAGGCCCAACACTTAGGCCCAAAAATACCCCGAGTGGCGAAACCCTCTTGGAAGACCCCGAGGGAAAAAGCCCCTCGGAGGTAACCCGAGCAGGGCATCCTTGCTCGGGTTACCCGAGCAAGGTAACCTCGCTCGGGTCACCCGAGCAGGGCATCCTTGCTCGGGTTACCCGAGCAAGGTAACCTCGCTCGGGTCACCCGAGCGAGGTCTTGCGGATACCCACCCGGGTGTCCCCCCTCCGTCCGGACGAGTTTAACTCGTCCAGACCCCCATCCCTGGACGATATTTCACCCAGGGCTCGCCTTCGAAGGCCCCTCTCACAACACTTAACAGTATTAAGCTTATCTACGGTCGAACCGAGGTCAAATGCACCATATTTACGGTCAATGCCAACTTATATTACGAAACTGCCATAACCGGACCAGGAAAACACTTGAACCGGGGTGGATCAATAGGAACTCTATATGCACAGGTCACAGAGCAAGATTAACACAAGGCTCAAGCCCCCACTTAAGGAGGTGCAAGGTATGCATACCGCGGAAGTAACCTCAGCAATGAGCCACGGAGGCAAAATCATCATTCAGGAAGGCCCGAGGCCAAATTACGAAAAATACCTACAAGAGAGGAAACCCCTTAACCGACACAAAGGGAGTAACAGTCAAACGTATATGAAGGGAATAACCTTCTACATATATTTATAAAGACTCTTTTATACGAAGGGTAAGAGGAGGAGTTTTAACCATTCTCACCTTCATCTATATAGAGTGAATTTCATGGATATGGTTAAAGGACCGTGCCCACACTCCGACAAACGGGGAGAAAAAACTCCATGCCCATTGAAGGCCAAAGCTAAAAGATCATACTCGCACTCTCGCAAATGGAGGCAACACCGCTTCCAAAGCGCCATATCGGCTCTAAGAACCCAAAAAGGAGGTTCCTCCAATAAGGAGATAGACCTAAAGGCTAAGTAAAATGGGACTAAGGCCCATATTTCATACTTATAATCATTTACATCATCCATGTACATACTTGTACTAACACACACGTTCATGTCGACTAACCCTCACATGTTATATGAACACCCTTCCAACAGGGGATGGCCTATAGCCTTTCTTATATAGAGATGTGTCAAGTGCTTCTACAAGAAACTCCAACGAAACGGTGACTCAAATGAAAGGACACGGTCCTAAGGCTAAGTAAAACGAGACCAATGCTCGTAACTCTTACCCTTATACAATATCTATACATGGCATAAATTTTCTTAAGTTAACATTAGCATTTGTGTACCCGACTTCTTTAAAAGGGAGGCAAGGAAAATTACGACGTTCCTCGAGCACGATAAAGGTCGGGATCGTCATAAAGGTACATTTCACAACTCGCTTGGGCGATACTCCGCAAAAATAGAGTCAAGTAAATGTTAAATAGTTTCTTTGACTCAGGAGAAAATGTTGGATATACGCCCAAGTTATCATAAATTGGGCCATATAATTAGGCCACAATCAATTATAATTCGAAACTTGGAAAACGGACACTCGAGGCCCAACACTTATGCCCAAAAACACCCCGAGTGGCGAAACCCACTCGGAAGACCCCGAGGTAAAAAGCCCCTCGGAGGTAACCTGAGCAGGGCATCCTTGCTCGGGTTACCCGAGCAAGGTAACCTCGCTCGGGTCACCCGAGCAAGGTAACCTCGCTCGGGTCACCTGAGCGAGGTCCTGCGGATACCCACCCGGGTGTCCCCCCTCCATCTGGACGAGTTTAACTCGTCCAGATCCCCATCATTGGACGATATTTCATCCAGGGCTCGCCTTCGAAAGCCCCTCTCACAACACTTAACAATATTAAGCTTATCTACGGTCGAACCGAGGTCAAATGCACCATATTTACGGTCAACTTATATTACGAAACTGCCATAACCGGACCAGGAAAACACTTGAACCGGGGTGGTTCAATAGGAACTCTATAAATAAGAGCTCTCCTCCCATCATTTGGAGGTAATCTTGCTATCTGTCTCTAGCACTTACTTTCTCTCTCTAAAATCCTATACTCATTTAAGCATCGGAGTAGGCTTACCGGGACACCCCGGTGCCTCTTTTGCAGGTATCTCGAGGAGAAGAAAGGGTGGAGGTCCGAAGCAAGAAGGCACTCATGACACCGTGTGCAAACACCAGTGCTTCTTATGCCGTAATTGCACACTCTTTGGATATTGTTAGAAATATGATGGTGCAGGAACAACTCCCCATCTCCTTATGAGGCAATGCGTTGTTGACAAGATAGCATATTGAGCCATAAATACCTTAAATCGATCAACTCTAGACCCTTGGGTTTTGGACAGGACGAGAAATCAACCTGTCCAACCTACGACCCGAGGAAAGTAAGGTCATTATGTAAACCACCGACAGCCTATACGAAAAGTTGGATGAAAGAGGCCAAAAGAGTATCTTCTCAGGTACTCTAAAACCTCGAATAGTTATGTATTTAGGGGCACTAGGGATAGTGAGAATGTTACAAAACACGGACTACGCAATGTAGTATTTTTAGAGGACGAGCTTTCAAATCTAGGTGACTAGAAACTAAACGATACTGATAGAGTTATAGATGAGTTAGATGCACAGGTTCCGGATAATCCGGGTGGCAGAAATGAAACCGCGGCTAGATTTGACGATAAAGCAAGGTTGTATAAGGTAATTACGACTTAGTTGCTGGTCTAGGACCGAACTTAATTGCATTACCCGACGCCATTTTAATTGCTAGACCGAATATACAGCTTGCTGGTACGTATCACCCTAAACTTGTCAGTTATTTTTTTTTTACTAATAACAGTAATTCGAACCTGAATATTAGGACGGTGCTTCATGCGCTGCCACCCAAATTATAGGTGATCAAATTTCTACAAGCGACTGGGAGCAGTCCCACACTGTCTAGTGGTAGCCGAAATTCTCATGTGCCTAGTGGGAGTAATCTTATTCTGGCCAGTGGCAGAGTAACGTCGAATACTACAAACTCTCTAAACCCAGAACGTAGTTCCTGATGTAGATCTATACCCAAGATATTTTCTCAATCGCATTGGGTGAGATCAACGAATTAATATCAGTTGATGCATATGTAACTGTCATAGAAGCATTGGAAGAAACTCAGAGAATTGATTAGATAAAAGCAACAAGAAATAAGATGCATTCAATGCACTTGAACCATGTACTGGAATTAGTTTATCCTCATTAGGTGATGTAAGACGATTTGGACTATGTGAGTCTTGTATATGGAACTTACGTCAGAAAGGAGCATACAGAGGTTTAAGGCTAGATTGATAGCGATAGGTAATTATTTGTAACATACGATTGATCTTGTTGAATGGTACTAACCAATAGAGTTGTATTCTACGATACAAACTATACTTGTGATCACAGCTAGATTTAATCTTTTAATTGCGTCTGATGGATGTTAAAATACATCATTCCTTCATTATATGTTGAAAGAAACGATCTTCATGAAGAAACCGAAGGGATTAGTCCAACCGGGTAATGAATGAAAATTTTTATGAGCTTCTAAAAGATCTAATAGTCTTGAACCATCCTCGAAATTGTACTTAATGAAAGAAAATTAATTTTGCTGGAAGTCTTTAAAACTTTTGCACGATTGCAAATGACCCTAAAGTTTCAAAGGGTTTATAATGACTCAATAATTTCAAATGTTTTTTATGTTTAGAAAAAAAATTAAATGTAAAGATTCCCTAAAGTTAGGTTTCAATTTCATTAGGACCGGCCATGAATGTTCGATTTTTTTATGTAAAAGTAGAGTTAATGATCTTCTTAATGACATATAATATTGTATAATAATTTAAAAAATTAATCAAGTATTAGATACATATTATATATATATATATATATATATATATATATATTAATTTAAAAATAATTTTCTACACAAAACGCGAGTTATTGACATTATAATATTCATGGGTTAATAATAATATGAAACTATTTTTTTTAAATAAATTTGCATACGTTGCCATAAATAAAAAAATATGGTTGGGATCACAAAATGTAGTAGTCCTAAGTGAATAGAAGTCCTATTGATGGTTTGCTCCATAAAACCACAAAGCGGAAAAAATAAGGAGATTGCATTCTTTAAGGGGGTGTTTGTATGGACGTAATATGGATGTAATCTCACATTATGTCCAATATTACATCCATATTACGTTGATTGGTTTGCCAAACGACATAATATGCATTGTAATATAATGTTCATTGTAATCTAAGATTACATCCAAACTTATTCAACGTACTGTGAGATTACATTCAAAAACAGATGTAATGTGAAATTACTTCAAACATTACAAAGTGTTATTATTTTATTATTATTTGTTAAATTGATAAAATATTTTGTATTATATTTATAGTTATTATGATAATAATATTGTTATTATTATTTAGCTTTTATTTTTTATATACTTCATAACTCATTATTATAATAAATAATAATGCACATGATATTCGTATAAAATGAGTAAGTCTTTTTTGTTACGTTTTTTATGAAAAATATCTTATAAAACTATATATAATATTTTTATTAATATAATTTTAGTAGTTGTGCGTATTGAGTTTAAATATTTAGTCTTTAGAATTCATAAAATACTATAGTATTAACCACACACATAATCTTTAAGAAGTTATTTGTTATCAATATAGATATTCTTTTAAATCTTATCATATTAAAATATAATATACTCTCGAATAGATTAATATAATAATAAGAAAGTCACATTAATGCACATTATAACACATACCTGTTAGGTTCCGAGATTGGGGTCAACGGGTGGTCGGCTCAAATCTCGTTCCTCACTGGAGATGTGGATGATCCGGTATTCTCGGGTTGTTCTGTCTTAGCTTGCGTCCTTCCTTCCTTGGCTTCCCTTCTCCTTTCGCCCTGCAGAAGGGGCAGTACCAGGCACAGAGAGGGGGGGGGTGGTGCCTGGTGAACCCTCTCCGATGCCTAAGTCAGTATCGTTTTTAGAGAGATAAAGCTAGAGAGATGTCAGAGCAAAATTATTCAAATTGCCAAGATGTCCAAATGAATAGTGGAGGTGGGGTATTTATAGGCAACGGTGTCATTAAGGTGACTTAATGACATCGTTAACCTTTAAACACAGTTAATTAACCTTTAAACGCATAATTAAGACTTTAGGATACGGAGAAGGTAGGCGGAGTAAACCGAGTATGGGAGTCCAAAAATGGTGCCGGGGCCCTTGGGGGAAGGGAAATCCGACCCCCAAGGGTAGGGGTTGGGTGAGGGCACCCAACCCCTCCTAGGGAGGATGGGGTTGGCCAACCCCATCCCTCCTAGGAGAGATCGGGTTGGCCGACCCGATCCCTCCTAGGAGAGATCGGGTTGGCCGACCCGATCCCTCCTAGGAGAGATCGGGTTGGCCGACCCGATCCCTCCTAGGAGAGATCGGGTTGGCTGACCCGATCTCCCCTAGGGAAGGTCGGGTGTGGCCACCCAACCTCACCTAGGTGAGTTTGACTCGGCCGGACGAGCGCTTCGGCCTCGTCCGTGCCGTTGGTGTTCTCGCGAAGTGTTCGGGTTGAAGTTTCGATTTACAATCAATAATGGGATGATAAAAATACAACGATTCGGAAGTCAACGGGTTCAAATTGAGCGTATATCCATCAATACCAAACACTGTAATTTAACATTATTACATTCCACAATACAGCACAACCAAAAACTGCAATCTAACATTACATTATGTAGCTCACATTACCTGTAATTTCACATTTTAAGTAATCTCACATTACGTCCATCCAAACGTCCCTGTCAGTATCTATATATAATATAATTTCAAATAAAGTCATAGAATGTTGACACCTAATAAAATTGGGCAATGACATGTCAAAATAAAACAATATTATTGGTACACCTCAATTTAAATATATCATTGATGATATGGTCTATACAACTAAGCACTTCTATATGTCTAGATTTCTTCCAAGCACTCACAGTGCATCCTAGAAGCTGGAACAAATCTTTCATCTGTTTCACAACTATATTTTATTTAATTCCTTAATCTCTTTTTTATTGCCAACCCTTAATCTCATATTGGCTTCATTTCACCTTTTTTTCTTATCACTATTTGATGAACTATCTTCAATTCATTCATCTTTTTACACATAATTATATGCTCTTCAATTCCTTAATATCACATTGGTTTTTTTCACCTAAGTATTTTTCATTCTTCTTATAACTATTAAAATGTGAAGATTCTTACTTATTAAGAAAAATTGAGATATACTTAGAGTTTAGGGCGAGTCAGGGGGATATGTTTTAAAAAACATGCAACATGTTAAAAAAATTGAGTAATACATCATCAGGCTTCGGCCGTTTTTAGGTCCAAACCAAAATTCAAGTTGAAATATAAATTTATCATATGAAGAAAAATTAATAATATATATAAACGACTTTTCAATGAAAGAGAAATATATTCCTATAATTTTAGAATGATATTATTTCAGTAATAGTTATTTAGTTACTTATTAAAATATACATATTAAATTTAATATTTGTGAAAAATATAATATAAAGAAATATTAGAAAAAATAAGTTAAATAATATCATTAGATACTAAGAAATTATATATTATTATTTTAACGACTCATGTTAACTACTATCCATCAAATATATTAATAGATTTCCATTTTTTTTTTATGTTTCATATAACTAAACTTTATTAAATGAATTTTCTTTCCTTAAAAAAATACATTTTCTTAATATATTTCATATGTAAACTCTCTATATTTAATGTATATATTTTAAAAAAATATAACAAAAAATTAACATAATCAATATTTACGTTAACAAATAATTAAAACAATTTTTATATTATAAATTATAAAATATAAATTAAAAAATAGAAACAATAAATTAAAATACAATTTTATTATGTACATACCGCGCAAAGCGTGGCTTTCCACCTAGTTATTATATAGGGTTAATAACTAAAAAACTGTCCAAGGTTTACTCTATGTTAAAATTAGGTGTCTGAAGTTTGAAATGTTAAAATGGACTGTCCCAAGTTTCATTTTTGTTGAAATTTGGTGTCTTTGTGCGTCTTTTCATCTCCATTCAATCATTTTCATCAACCCACCAACCCAATCATAATCCATCACTCTTTAATTTTCATAATATCGTCAAATTTCACCTAAAAATTGAATATTAAAAAAAAAGTTTCTAGAAGAGTGGTGTGGAGCCATTTTCCAAGGACAATAGAGCGAGATTTACTTGCCCGGATGTGACAAAAATTTTAGGTGACGGTCCCGGTAAGATGACGAGAAGAGAATGTGTATGAGAGCTCGAATTTGACAAACGGTTTTGTCTGAATTGACTTCTTTAAAGTAATCACACCGAGACACCAAATTTCAACAAAAATGAAACTTGAGACACTCCATTTTAACATTTCAAACTTCAGACACCTAATTTTAACATAGGGTAAACCTTGGACAGTTTTTTAGTTATTAACCCTATTATATAATACAGTAGCTAGCTAACTAGGGTTAATAAGGAGGTAAGTGTACCATCAGCAAAACGCAAAGGCAAATAAATAGGAGCAGTTCGTGCATCCCCAGAAAAGGGTTATTAACATGCACATTTTCTCACTTATCAGCTATCACTGCAGCAGGTGGGGCATAAATCTGCCGGGCGGGGCACCATTACAGCACTTTCAATTGTAAATTGTATTAATTAAATAGGAAACTTGCATTTTCAATGGGAGTGCCTTGTTCTAAAATGGGAGTTTCTAGTTCTAAATTTTGTCACTAGACACTTACTAGGTGCTGTTGGATCACGGGCGAAGCTCCGTTACGTTCTTGACGGAAAGCTTGAACTCCTGGGCTCCGCGTAATCCTGCAAAATGGGATGACCTGGGTGGTGACCCAGAATCCCTCTCCGATGCCTAAATGAGTATCTGATCAATGGGGTGGTAAGCAGTAATCTAAGTTCGTATTAGAGAATCTGTTTTCTGAGGTAACTTCCTCCTTTATATAGGAGGGGAAGTTACTCAGTTACCTGTGACCGTGGCTGGCCGTTTTACCCATGATTCCGTATATCTCGTTCGGGATTCCGTGTATCTCACCCCACGCTCCGCGTATCTCGCCCATACTCCGCGTATCTCGGGCACTCCCTGCGTATCTCGGGGGAGGTTATTTATATCCCAGCCGTCTCCCACTACTCTTATCTAGTAGGCGGGTTTCTCGGCCTTATCCTCTGATCACAAGTCTTAACTCCTGTCGGGGACTCCAGAGTTATCTCATTCTAGGTCACCACCCAGGACCCTTTGTCTCACGAGACAGGTCCGGCCTCCGCGGGGCTTTATTATCGGGGCCTTTACAAAGGCATATCGGGGCCTACTCAGAGGCTTCTTGTCGGGAGCATTCAGCTCATATATCGGGACCGCTAGGGTCGAGACCCTTCATACTGGGCTTTTGGGCCTTCCCGGCCTTTCACGAGGCCCGCTGGACTTACTCGGCGTCTAATGACTGTTAACGGGGCTAACGATTACATCGGAACCCATCATTTGCCCCCAAGACATGGGGGACTTGCAGTCTGTCGTGTCTTCCAGTTCCAGACCTCCCGACCTCACCGTCGGAGGCTTTTATGTCCATACCTCTCGCTATTGCCATCGGAGGCTTTTGTCTTCAGGCCTCTTGATATCTCAATCGGAGGCTTTTGCCTTGTGCGTAATTATCGAATGACAAAGTTTCTCACTCATGACTGCCTTGGGCCCACTGGACTCTATGGGCAGTTGCCAAATCCGAGGAGACTCCTCGGTTACTGCAGCATTAAATGCTGGGGATTATGAAACGACGCTCAAATCGGCGTGACTGCTGCTTTCTGAAAAAGCACTCATTACATCACCAACGTCTCTTCCGTTCCGTCCCCATAATCTCGACGATCCAGATTGAATCGTTTCGTCTTCAACGGTCAAGATCGAATCCCTTCAGTTGTCCCTTTGCTTATAAATGCTAAAACCCTGGCATTATTCACTTCTTCTTCACCGTCTCAATTTCTGGAAGTTCTGCCATTTTCGAACTTGAAGCTTCTTCCCCAAGTTTCTTCTGCTCTTCAAGTGATCCAAGGTCTTCAACCCTTCCGATCTTTTTTCATCTTCTCCAAGCAACCACTAACAATGTCTGGTAAGGATTTCCTTCTCTGTTTTCATGATTTGCTGATGTTACCTTCTCCTCTTTTCTCAAGTTTTCTTGTTTGTAACCGTTTTTAGACGAAGCTAGTTCTGGGGCAAGGATCCCTTTTACCTTTGAGTTTGTTGTTAACGAGATTTCTGAGACCTCGTACGAGGTTGCTCTCCGAGAAGGCTGCATTACCTCGGACTGGGAGCCCCGCTTCCCCTACGAGTCTCAGCCCACCACCAGGAGGAAACATATCGTCACGCGTCCTCGAGAGGGAGAAGTGTTCGTCTCCACCGGGCAGATAAACGCTGGGATTCGATTCCCTTTTTGCGGGAACCTGGTGGAGATGTGCAACTTCTACCAGACACATCCCTGCACCTTCTCTCCACATGCCATCCGCGTGTGGAATGCTTTCCAGCTCCTGTGCCTCCGCCAGCAGTGGACATACAGTTTGCTGCTCTTCCGCACCTTCTACGGAATGAAGTGTAATAAGGCTAGTGTTTGCTCCTTCTCCCCCCGACTCCCCAAGTGGACAAAGGAGCAACTTTCACGTTTCGGCTGGGATAGCGAGACCTGGAAGTTCCACAAGGATCGGGTGCTTAATCGTGATTCAGGGTCCGACAATAGCGGATGGAAGAAGTATTACTTCTTCGTCCAAAACAGCTCTATCCCATGGCCCCGATGGGAGGTTGTGGCGGACCCTGCCCCCAAGCTCGAGGTCTACACCGAGGATGACCTCAACACCCTCCAGCTGGTCCAGCTCTACCGTTGGGGGGAATCCTTCATTCCCCTCGACGCCAACAAGCTCGTGGAGAAGGACTTGATTCATATCGGAGTCCGGCTCCTCGATTCCGTTTCCAAGGATTTAGTCATCTGGGTAACACTTCTAACCACTTTGTCTTTTCATTTTTGCAGCCAAGAAAGCATCTCTGTTGACTCATCTCATGTTGAAGCAGGGGGAGACCGATGCCGTCCAGGGTGGCTCCAAACGGAAGCGGAAGTCGCTGAAGAAGGGAACTTCTTCTTCTGCTGCTCCCCCGACTGCCGAGCGGGCTGAGGCCAAGCGGGCCCGAAGGGAGGAGATAGACCAAGCCTTCGGGGTCACTACCGCCGAGGAAGGTAAGCGTGTCCGTCGTGCTATTAAGAAATATAGGAAGCTGGTCCCCGAGGAGTTTATCCCCGCTGATCGGGAATCGCGGGTTCGAGAAATCAAATACATCCTTCGAGGAGAAACCCCCCGCGTTCTCAAGGCGGGATACTACAACTTCTTTGGGAAGGACCAACATCTTGAGCGCCAAATCATCTGGTGCCCCCATGATACTCTGCCTGACTTTATTCGTCCCGCAACCGCAGGTCCATCGGAGGCTCTCACTCCAAGGAAGGCTGCTACTCCAGCGCGGGCCGCGACTCCACAGGCGCCGATGATGGAGGAGACCCCAACGGAAGCTCAGTTCCGTCAGGTGACTGACTTGGAGGCTTCTCCTTCCTCCGAGGAGCCAAATGAAGGTGGCCTGCTCCGCCGAAGACCAGGTCGGAGCATCCTGAGGCCAACCGTGGAGGACGTGTCCCGGAGTCCTCCTCCAGAGCTCCACTCTCCAACTCCCGAGCCTCCGACCGAGGTGGCTCCTCCGGCTGAGGCTTCCAGGGTCATCCCTCCTCTCCCCGTGGATGAAAATCTTTACAAGGTTTTCACCCCCGACCAGGAGACGGTTCCCTGGAACCCGATCGAGTCTCTCCAAGGGGTCTCACTCCAACGGGGGGACCTTCAGCCTGAATTGGCCCTGCATCTGCTGGCAGGGTCAATTCTTCCAGCCTTAAAGCGGCTAATCTCCTTGGCGCGGGAGGACATCGAGGAGGAGCTCCGCAATATGGCCATCCGTCGGATGGAGGTAAAAACTTTACCTTTATTTGTTCTCTTCATTGTTTTTACCTTCGATTATCAGATTCTAATCTTTTTCCCTTTCGTCTTAGGAAACCGCGGACCAGCAGCGCTGCTTTGGCTTCATCCTGGCTCTCAAGGGTGCTTTGGAGGAGGCACAAGCTAAGTCGGACCCCGACGCGTTGGCCAAGCTCCAAGCGGACCTCGCCGAGGCTGTAGCGGCCAGGGACAAGATAGCCAAGGAACGGACCCTCCTCGACGAGATGGCTACGGGCCTGCAGAAGCAGGTTCAGGATCATGAGGCCGTCCTGCGTCGGGAGCGGCGGAACGATGTGGAGATGAGGCAGCTCATCCACGAGAAGGGCGTTTTTGTGGAAGCTCTCGCGGAGGCCAAGGCGAGACTTGAGGCCGAGAAGGCTGAATTCTCTGCCAAGCTGGCTGAGGCAAAGGCTCAGGGTCGCGAGGAGTATCGGAACTCCGATGATTTCCAGGCGGATGCCGTGAAGTTCTGCAAAACCGAGGTGGAGAACATTATGTTCAATGTCGTCGAGGAGCTCTACACGGCATACGAGGATTCCATCGATTTCAAGAAGTCCGAGACCCTTGCCCCTATCGCGGAGAAGTACTTCAACCTCCCTGCGGAGAGTGACGAGGTTAATGCCGCGGACCCGACTCCGCGGACTGCGGAGCCTTCTGCCCAGGCCCCTCCGAATCCTACTCCCTCCGACGCCGCTGAGGACCCAGCTTCCAACAAGGATCAAGCTTAATGCTCTATTCTTTTAAGTCCTTGTAATTTTCCTCCTTATCTTTTGTATTGAAACCTTTAGGCCTTTGAGCCTTTATATAAGAATTTCCTTCCATCTGTTTTGGTCCCGATCATCGTTTGCGCTATTTAAAGCGACTTTAGATCCGTTACTTAAAACGTTCCGACGCATCACTTAAGATAACTTTACACATTCTTCTGATGCTTTACTCGAGACTTTACTACTTAAGGTTTCTCGTCTACTCGGGACTTCACCACTTAAGGTTTCTTGTCTACTCGGGACTTCACCACTTAAGGTTTCTCGTCTAAGTCACTTAATGTAATTTCATATGTCTTTTCGTGACATTTTCCTCGGGACTTTACCACTTAAGGTTTCTCATCCCTGTCTCTCAAGGCAATCTTATACATCACTTAAGATAATCTTTCGCACCATTTAAGGCTTTTATCGCGCCAATTCAGACGACTTAATCGTACCCCTCAGGGCTTTTATCGCGTCATTCCCGACGACTTAATCGTACCCGTTGGGGCTTTTTGCCGCATCATATAGACGACTTACGCGGACCCGTTAGGGCTTTTTCATACCCTTTAAGGCTTTTTGCCGCATCATATAGACGACTTACGCGGACCCGTTAGGGCTTTTTCGTACCTAGGCTTTTGGTTGCATCATAAAGACGACTTACTCATACCCCGTAGGGCTTTTGTCCATACCTCGAAAGGCTTTTTGTCGCGCCATAAAGGCGACTTACTCGTACCTCGTAAGGCTTTTGTCGCGTCCTTCAGGACGTCTTACTAACAGTTAGAATAAATCTAAAAGCAATTTGATCGAAAGCAACTTTTATTCATTAACAACTCAAAGCTTTGCTTACATCGGATCGATAGATAACTTGCGCCATTCGCGGCGACTTAATATCAAACATGATACTTCTTCAAGTGTGCGCCACTGAAGGAATGCTTCAACGTCTTGCCATCAAGGTCTTCTAGCTTGTACGCATTCGGGGCTGGCATCCCTACAATCTTGTAAGGTCCTCCCATTTTGGTGATAGCTTGTTGATCCGATCTTGATGAACGAGCTCGTTCCTCCGCCAAACAAGTTCTCCAACGAAGAATTGTCGGGACTTGACAAGCCGATTATAATATCGGGCTGTTGCCAGACGCATCCGAGCCTGAACCTCATCAGCCTTCCACCTTTTCTCCTCGAGCAAGTCTAAGTCTAGACGTCTCAGTTCCTCGTTCGTTAGAGGTTCATAATACCTCTTGCGATGGGACGCCACCGCTATCTCCACGGGGGCAACTGCCTCCGTGCCATAGACAAGGCCAAACGGAGTCTCCCCTGTCGACTGCTTGCGTGTTGTTCTAACAGCCCACAGCACGTTTTCAAGCTCATCCAGCCAATGGCCTTGCAAGGCGTAAACTCTCTTCTTCAGGCCATCCATCACGATCTTGTTGGCTGATTCGACTTGGCCATTGGTCTGAGCATGGTGGACGGAAGCTGTCCGATGCTCAATGTTCAATTCCTCCAGGTACTCCTTCAACTGAGCCCCATTGAACGGAGGGCCATTATCGCTGATCAACACTCGAGGAACCCCATACCGGGATATGATCTGAGTTTGAAGGAACTTGAGGATCTGCTGCCCCGTCGTCTTGACCAACGCCTTAGCCTCTATCCACTTCAAGAAGTAATCGATGGCCACGAGTAAATACTTGCACTGACCTTTTGCTTGTGGAAGAGGTCACACCAAATCAATGCCCCACTGCGCAAAGGGCCAAGCACTCCTGATGGACATCAAGTCCACGGCGGGAGCCACGATATTCGGAGCGTACCTCTGGCATGCATCACAGGATTGGACCATCGCTGTCGCTTCCTTGTTCATCGAAGGCCAATAGTAGCCTAGATTCAACGCCTTCCTCACAATGGATCGGGCCCCTTCATGACAGGCCGCGACTCCCTCGTGCAGCTCTCTCAGGATCCGATTCGTATCAGGCTCCGCCACACATTTCAGAAAAGGCTTTACATGCCCCCTCTTGTATAACTGGTTGTCCACCATCACGTAGTTGCTCGCGATTCGACGCAACCTAACAGCTGCCACCTCATCATCGGGGAGTGCCCCCGTAGTCAGGTATGTGACCATCGGAGTCATCCAGGTGGGCTTCTCTTCTTCCTCCGATCCTGCTTCAATAGCGCAAACCTCCGATGGATCGATGGTTGAGATAATTACTCTCCAGGAAGTGCACCTTCCGATTCTCCTCGGGGACCACTCCCAGAGCAAACTTGCTTAAGGCGTCTGCCTCCGCATTTTCTTCCCTCGGGATTGCCTCGACGTCGAAGCTTTTGAAGCTTCCCTTCAAAGTCTGCACCTCGTGCAAATACTTCCTCATTGTCGGGCTCTTGGCTTCATAATTCCCCTGGAATTGATTCACGATCAAGCTGGCATCACACTTCACTTTTAAATGATAGACTTCCGTACCCTTGGCAATCTTAAGGCCCGTGATGAGAGCCTCATACTCCGCTTCATTGTTGGTGGCCTTAAATGTCAAGGCCAAGGCATATCGCAAGGGCTCGCCTCCACCGGGCGGTATCAATACGAATCCTGCCCCCGATCCTTCTACACTTGATGAACCATCAGTGTACATCTCCCAAGTGTTCTCCTCATTTGGCTGTTCCGGGTCTTCTACTATCGGGACCTCCATGGTTGCCCCCTCTGCGGGACCCGCTTCTTCCAGATCGGGTGTCGTAGACTCAGCTATAAAATCCGCCAATATCTGGCCCTTAATAGCAGTTCTCGGAGCAAAATGAATACGGAACTCCGTAAGCTCGATGGCCCATTTCACCAATCTCCCCGACGCCTCCGGTCGGTTCAAAAAGTGCTTCAGGGGCTGATTAGTTAACACCGTAACCTCGTGGGCAGGAAGTAAGGTCGTAGCTTTCGAGCAGCAACAATCAACGCAAAGAGATACTTCTCAATAGCGGGATAATTCATTTCAGATTTGGCAAACGCCTTGCTTACATAATAGACAGGCACTTGGTTGCCCTTGACAATCTTAATCAAAACAGAACTAACAGCAACTTCAGAAACAGCCAAATAGAGATAAAGCGGCTCGCCTGGAACCGGTTTCGCCAGCGGCGGGAGGGTACGAAGGTGCTGCTTGAGTGCTTGGAATGCTTCCTCGCACTTGACGGACCATTCAAACTTCTTGTGGGCCCTTAGCACATCAAAAAATGGCATGGCTCTGTCACTCGCCTTGGATAGGAATCGATTCATCGCGGCCAACCGGCCATTCAACACTTGAACCTCCCGATGAGTCTTCGGGGACTGCATCTCCTCGATTGCTCGCAGCTTCTCGGGATTCACCTCGATTCCTCTCTGGCTCACCATGAACCCTAAGAATTTCCCCGAGTTCACCCCGAAAGCGCACTTGTCCGGATTCAAACGAACCTGATGAAACTTCATCCGCTCAAACTGCATCTCCTGCCTGTCGGGACCTCACCAGCATGTCATCCACATACGCCTCCATAGTCTTTCCAAGCATGTCCCCGAACAACTTGTTCACCATCCTCTGGTAAGTTGCTCCCGCATTGATCAGTCCGAAGGGCATTACGTCGTAGTGATAGACGTCACTATCAGCATAGAAGGCTGTATGGGGGGCATCCTCCTTCGCCATATTGATCTGGTTGTAACCAGAATAGGCATCCATAGAGCTCAGTAACTCATGTCCCGATGTGGCATCGACCAATTGGTCAATCCTCAGGAGCGGATAGCAATCCTTCGGGCAGGCCTTATTCAAGTCGCGGAAATCGACACACATCCGCCACTTCTCGTTACTCTTTCTCACCAGGACTGGGTTAGCGACCCAAGTTTGGAATCGGAGCTCTTTGATGAATCCAGCGTCGAGCAGTCTGCCCACCTCTTGCTGGAATGCAACCCTCTTATCCGCGCCCATCGGACGCCTCCTCTGCGCGATAGGCTTGATCGCGGGATCAATCTTCAATTCGTGCACAATCACGTCGGGGCTGATTCCTGGCATATCACTCGGGGACCAGGCAAACAGCTCCTTGAACTCCTTCAGGAGCTCGATCAACTCTCGGGCTCCTTCCTCCGACAAAGCAGACCCGATCTTCACCTTCCTTCGAGGTCCATCAATCTCAACCTCCTTCAGATCCTCCATGGGGGCGGGACGCCCAAACTCCTCTCGAGGATCGGCATCAGTCTGCAGGACAGCCATAGCTTCCCTTCTTCTCCTTCTGGTGGCATTAACATAACACTTCCGTGAGGCCACCTGGTCACCCTTGACCTCTCCGACCCCATTATCAGTCGGAACTTCATCTTCTGGTGGACGGTTGAAGCAACTGCCATGAGAGGGTTGATGGTGGTCCTCCCGATGATAGCATTATACGTTCCCGCCGATTCTACCACGACGAAATCCACGTTCCGCCGTTCCATCTTCCAGCCACTACCAAACTCCACCGGTAAGATAATCATTCCCAAGGGATAGGAAGTTGATCCAGAGAATCCCACCATCTGAAGTTCACTTGCGTCAGGTCCTTCTTCGTCTTTCCCATGGCCTCCAGAGCGTCCATGAAAAGAATGTCGGAGGAGCTCCCTCCATCTATCAGGATCCGCTTCATCTCGAATCCGTCCACGTCCAGGGTCACGACCAAGGCGTCATCGTGCGGGCTCTCCACGCCTATCAAATCCTCCGCTGAGAAAGAAATCTCCATTTCCTCCTTTAGAGTCCACGACCGGGACCTCTTGCCTAGTACCACAGCAGCAGAGATGCGGGAAGCATAATTCTCTTGAGAAGCGGAGGTGTCACCTCCCGCTGCCATTCCTCCGTGAATGACGTTAATGGTTCCCCGCCTCTCCTTACGGGCACCAGATCCGGAGGTTTCCGGCTCAACCTTCTTCTTTTTTGGAGATCGATCACGGGACTTGGAACGGGACCGTGACCGAGTTTTGGAACGGGATCGGCACCTTCCCCTTCCGACGAACTCCTTAAGCTTCCCCTTCTGGATCAGCTTCTCTATCTCCTTCTTCAGCTCCCGAAAGTTATCCGTGTCGTGACCATTGGCTCGATGGTACCGACAGTAACGATCAGAGCGGCCTCCCAAGAACTCTCCTTCCTTCCTCGGGGGGTATCGAGCGAGACCCTGCCGATCCATCACAGCTAGCACGGAGGTCATCGAGCTGTTGATGGGAACACTACGACCCTCGCGGTTATCCTTCCTCGGAGGACGTTTGTCCTCCCTTCTCTCGGGGCGACCACGGCTCCTACTTCCCTCTGATTTGTCGCTCCCTTTGCGATCATCCGACAGCTTGGACGATGGCTTTCCTCTTCCTGACTTCGGAGGATCAAGCTCTCCGGCAGCAATCTTCGACTCATGCACGTCGATTTGCTGCTTCACCCTAGCTTGCAAAGCCTCCATACTCCACACAGCCTTCGCGGCTACACTGTGCATCAAATCGGAACCATACGGAGCAGTTAGGTTCCGAAGGAAAGTGCGGATGGTCTCTCCCTCCGATATCTCCTCATCGATCTCTGCGGCACTTGCAGTGAACCGTTGGTAGTAGTATGCCAACGATTCATCGGATCTCTGCACCACCTGGGTCAAAGACCTCACGCTCTTCAGAAGACGCCTACGGCCTTGATATTGCTTGATGAAGCGATCGTGCATATCAGCCCAGCACGTAATACTTCCCGGCGGTAGGCTGAAAAACCAGGTCATGGCCCTTTCTCCCAGGGTGATCGGGAACAATGAACATATGAGGTCATCATTCGAAGTCCTACCCATACAGGCCTGGACATGTCTCTGAACATGGCGAACCGGGTCCCCTTCACCATCGTACTCCTTGATGGTCGGGATGCCTAGCCCTGGCGGGGCGACAGTATCTAGCAGCCGTGGAACGAAAGGGTGAGTGGATCGGTCCCTTAACTCCGATGTCATTTGCTTCTGGTCACCCATGCAAATGTTGACAATCTTCACCACCTGATCGGGGGTGATGGGGCCATTCAGGGGAATGGTCCCGTGTTGCACTGGTCCGGGACCATCCACCACGAATTTCTCCGAGTGTGCGGGCTCTTACCCTTATTCCTGGGCTGAACCTCCTGTTCTTCTGGAACCACCCTTGGAGGAGGTGGAGGTAATTCTTCTCTCAGAGGCAACTCCTCTGCCCTCCTAGCAACCTCTCTCTTGTCCAACAGAGCCTCCATGGCTGCCAAGAACATAGGCATAGCATCTGCTACTGCCTTAGCCAGCTCTGAGTTTGAGGAAGAACCTGCTTCCCTCCGCGGGATTTCCTCTCTGTGCCCCACCGGGTTTGGGGGAGCATCCACCTCCCTTCGCGGGATATCCTGCCTGTTCACCGCCGTGTCTCGGACTGAGACCTCATCATCGCCATGTCCCCCTGTCTGAGAAACAGCAGGGTGCTCACCTTGTTCAGCAACATGTTCCAGCAACGGGGAATTCACAGTTCCAGCGGGGCGAGAACTGCCGGCCTGAACTTGCTTCTTCTTGCCACCACCGGCCATTGATCTGGTAGAAACTATTTTGGCTTTTTGTTACGATTCCCACAGACGGCGCCAATGTTGGATCACGGGCGAAGCTCCGTTACGTTCTTGACGGAAAGCTTGAACTCCTGGGCTCCGCGTAATCCTGCAAAAGGGGATGACCAGGGTGGTGACCCAGAATCCCTCTCTGATGCCTAAATGAGTATCTGATCAATGGGGTGGTAAGCAGTAATCTAAGTTCGTATTAGAGAATCTGTTTTCTGAGGTAACTTCCTCATTTATATAGTAGGGGAAGTTACTCAGTTACCTGTGACCGTGGCTGGCCGTTTTACCCATGATTCCGTATATCTCGTTCAGGATTCCGTGTATCTCGCCCCACGCTCCGCGTATCTCGCCCATACTCCGCGTATCTCGGGCACGCCCTGCGTATCTCGGGGGAGGTTATCTATATCTCAGCTGTCTCCCACTACTCTTATCTAGTAGGCGGGTTTCTCGGCCTTATCCTCTGATCACAAGTCCTAACTCCTGTCGGGGACTCCAGAGTTATCTCATTCTAGGTCACCACCCAGGACCCTTTGTCTCACGAGACAGGTCCGGCCTCCGCGGGGCTTTATTATCGGGGCCTTTACAAAGGCATATCGGGGCCTACTCAGAGGCTTCTTGTCGGGAGCATTCAGCTCATATATCGGGACCGCTAGGGTCGAGACCCTTCATACTGGGCTTTTGGGCCTTCCCGGCCTTTCACGAGGCCCACTGGACTTACTCGGCGTCTAATGACTGTTAACGGGGCTAACGATTACATTGGAACCTATCAGGTGTCACTAGACGTGACTAGAATTACAAATATTACTGTTTTGCCCTTATCGAGTGAATAGTGAAGTAGGACAGGGCCTACTAGTAGGAACTCCCACACGTAACTGTTCATGTCGGTGCCAACTTTTTAATATTATTTTATTTAATTGTTTTGCTTATCTCTTTGATTGTAAATATATTTTGTTACGCTTAGTCATATAATGACATGAGCCGTAATCGGTCATTTAAATATTAAGTAAGTTAAATAATGGCACAAATCAAAATTACTACTTCTTAACTTCAAATCAATTTTCCATGTCTAATTGTTTTTTACCATGTTGAACAACCGTCAATTCTAAATTTTAAAATAGTATAAAATTTAATATTATTACATATGAAAAAAAAATCTTAAAAATATATTATTTTAATGCATATATATTTCTATCTAATTACTTATATTATTATATGAAAGAAATATATATTTTTTTGATAATTTTTTATAAAAATTATACATTTACAATGATTTATAATATATTTATGATTTAGGTATACTGAAAATCATTAGTAAAATTAAATTATTAATATATATAACTGATTTACTAATATGATCAGATGGATGTGCATAAAAGTGAATCGACTGACGGTAATGAATTAAAATATGTCAATCATCGTACAACAGATTTTGTATAAAATGTATATCGAAAATAATATTCATTTACAAGAGTCGAACATCTCTGGCAACTTAGTAATGTGTGTGACAATCTTACGTAGTCTCAAATATATATATATATATATATATATATATATATATATATATATATATATATATATATATATATATATATATCTCTATATGTTAATTTTATTTTAGGTGACAACTTGAATATATTATTTGTATATTTTTTTGTACTGTAATTTTTAAATTATTGCAATCATTATTTAAAAAAAATAAGTGTTCATTTATATATTATATTCGTAAATTTCAGTATAATTTTTTAAATACCGAAAGAATCATTTTTTAAAAAAAATTATAGTACGTAAATAATTGAATTATTACCTTAACGATGTCGAGTTTTGAATTTCGGGATAACAACACACGTCGGTCAAAGTTGGAATCCAAATATTTAATCTAAAATTGATCAACTTTGACGAATTCTTAAAAATTTAAAATTTCATTAACAATCAATTACTATTTGACCTCCACTATTGAAGAGAGTTGTAAGAGAATTTTAATTTTACTATAGAAGTTACTATAACAGTATCATCTCGATGAATTAGCAGTAACATAACAGTTGACCGTGAAAGCATTAGGCAACTCACCATTTGATTTGATTGGAAGTGCTCTTAGTATCGATCTCTCGTATATTTGGGAAGCACTATCAAATAAGTTAAGTTATTGGACAACACAATTCCGTGTTTTCTTGAATTAATTATATCATGATAACTCACCTTTCTTCTTTTACTAATCTCTATTTTTTATTATAAGAATAATAATAATATATTGATTGCTGATGATCACTGCATATATATGTACACTTTTGAGACAACGGCCAAGGACATTCATTATTGTCAATAAATATAAATTAAAGAAATAGACTTATCCTCCTAGCTCAATCATCATCATGAGTAAATCTTTAAAATGTGAATTTTTTTGTAAAATTTAAAAAGAAAGTAAGAAAGAAAAAATAAAAAAAAAATATATATATTAATACTTAGTGTGAGCACATTCCACTTTCTATGAAAATTACACGGGATTTCTCATATTTTGTAGCCCCCCTCCTCCATTGGTCCCTGCCGCACCAATGGTGCCACACTCCCTGCCGCATACTTATTATTGTGACACCTGTTCATAATCCTCTATTCAATTTCGTTTTTTATTTTTTTACTATACCAATTTATCTCTCTTAAAAACTAACAAACTAAACCTCAACTCTACCGGTCCACTCCTTTCCAGTATCACGTGTCGACTATTCTCACTCTCTATTATCTCTCTTGCTTTAATAATAAATCTTGTAATTCTTTTTATATATTATAAAAATAAAAGTTTTTTGAACTTACAAGCAATTGTACTTTATGAAACAAACATTAGTTAATTTATCTCGTTATGATCTTATATTATATTGTTATTATTAATTATTATATAATATAAATAAAACTTAATAACCAATATAATAACAAATACTTTTACAATATGGTGTATATTAATATATGTATTTTTTTAGTTGAATGGTTATATCAATAGAGTATATTATATACACATTCTTATAAAAAAAATTACGTTATATATATATATATATATATATATATATTAGATTAAGTTAATCCGCTCTGGTTTATTACAACTTTACTAACTAAAAAAAATACTAAGAAGGCGATTTTTTTTAATAATATAAAATTAGTAGTTTTATAATATATTTTTTTTCTAAAAATCTATTGGACAGGGTGAAATAGTAGTTTTATATATTTTTTTCTTCTAAAAACATATTTGACATAGTGAACCCTAGAAGGTAAATTGACATTTTCCCTCTAGGATTCACCACGTCTAATAGGTTTTTTTTAAAAAAAATTATAAAACTACTAATTTTAAATTATTTTTACAACTTTACTATTTTTAAAAAAAAAACTAAAAAAAAATCACTACGCCGGGTCGGGCCAACCCTTACAATGTATGTCGTTCCTCCTTAAAAAAATATTGTAAAAAACATTATAAAAGAAAC
Organism: Clarkia xantiana subsp. parviflora; assembly: GCA_036873135.1. NCBI lineage: Eukaryota > Viridiplantae > Streptophyta > Magnoliopsida > Myrtales > Onagraceae > Clarkia > Clarkia xantiana. The sequence continues at coordinate 31,625,412 of JAPTYO010000004.1, forward strand.
TAAAGTAAAATTGGTGGTAGAATATAAACTAAAAGAAAGAATGAAGTAATTTTGTGAATAACCTCACTTCTACTAGTAGTAAATATTACAGTATTCACCTCTGACGTATTAATATGTAGATCTGAACTAGACATGTCCGCAATAGAGTTGAAACATCCTTTCAATTTTTAAATAAAATAAACAAGTTAAAAACTAATAAAAATAAATTATAAATATAGATTATCGTAACCATAGTTACCTTAAACAAATAAGGTAAGTGAGACGTAAGAAATATAATTTTTTTATTAAACGGAAAAAATAGATAATTGATATAGGCAAGGTTGTAAGGATCGTGATCTGGATCGTACGATCCTAAGATCCTACAAGGCTAAATCGATCTGGATCGCTAGCGCTTAGGATCAGAGTAGGATCGAGCGCCGGATCGTTCAGGATCGGTCTAGGATCGTGATCCTAAAATATTATAAGAAAATCGTACATAGATTGAGTTTTTTTTATTATTTCAACCACTAACTACAAATTGGAGGTTCATTATACTTATTTATGACATAATTCGAATTATATTTTAATAATAAAAAATTAATTGTTAAATAGAATATCAAAAACACAAAATTTATATTGTATTTCTTATTCATCTCCATTTATATGTCTCTAATAAATCAAGTAACTTTGTTTACCTAGGATACATTAAACATATACGTTTCTTATAATTAACTTAATACTTCATACGTTATTTTGTGATTGAATTCTTATTTTCAAATCATTTACAAGTAGAAGTTCGACTAATTATCACATAAATGATCAAGGTGATTTGGACTTGAGCTTAGATGATATTACAAAAATATCGCGTATGCTTAACATTTGAAGCTGATGAAGACTTAAATGGAGTTGATAATGTTGTTATAGACAAATATTATTATAATTAGAAGTTTAAACTTTGAACTAATTTAAGGTTATTAGTACTTTGTTGGACTTGGATGTCTATTTAGAAGTGTATAACTTAATTAATAATGTATAAAATACTTTTGAATACTATTTTGTTGATTTGACATTATATTGAGTAATGTTTTCACTTTAAAGAAATAAATTATTTTTAATTTGAAATAATTCGTAAAATTTTGTAGGATAGTAGGATCCCCGATCCGATCCTACAAACGATCTGATCCTACCCTCAATCGATCATAGTTATGATCCCGATCGTAACAACCTTCGATATAGGTAGTAGGTTAAAAAAATATTAATTTTTATAGAAGAAAAAAAAATACAGCAACATTTATTATTGAGGGGCAAAATAGATAATATAGGAATGGCAACGGAAAAAGGGGAGAGTTAAGGTTTTGTTTGTTAGCTTTTTAGGTGAGAGAAACTGGTTTACTGAAAAAGTAGAAAACGAAACTTAATATAGGATAATAGACAGGTGCCATAATATTAAGTATGTGGCAGGGAGTGTGGCACCATTAGTGCGGCAGGGGACATGCGCCCCATCTATACACTACCGGAAGAAAATTGGTGTTTACATACCAGCGAAATTAGTATAAAATTGGTATTAGATATCCTATTAATACAGACTCCTGACCAATTTGGTCAGTGTTGAATAAATTAGAGAGTAATCGGTATTTAATGTGCTGACCGAACAAATCGGTCGGCAAAATTTGCTCACCGGCTAAATCAGTTAGCACTCAGAATGTAAGGGAAATTGTATTAAATTTGCTGACTGGTTTCATTCCGAGGTATGACTATTTGCAGCTCCTGGGACTGGGAGGATGTGTTGCCGCCGTATAGATTCCAAAGTGCCGATGTTAAATGTTCTTTTCGGATCGGACTTGATTTATGTGTGTTTAGAACCTTTTTTTGTTCCGATTATAGTCTTCAGATTACCATTTACCAAATGGGAATTACACAATTTTAGTCATCAATTAGGTTAACACTAATAGCCTGCTTTGTGTTCGTTTCATTCATTCCTATTTGACCTTTTTAGGAATTACGATTTCGATTCGAAATATGACTGTGTACGACATCTTGGATGATTTGTTGTCACCATTTAACATCTCAGAAGCCGATGTCAAAGGTATTCTGGCGAGTGTCTGATAGTTAAATACAAATTGGTGGCTTTAGAACCATCATGTGTGATTACAATGTAAGGCTTTGGTCTTCGGTAGTTGAAAACAAATTGATGGTTTGAGCATGTGAAAACGTATTGATATATACTGTATTCAACATTATGTCTTTCAATCTTGAATTTGGAGTGTATCATTACACGTATCCGTTGCTAATAAGGACTTGTTGACACAAGAAATATTGTTTCGACATAACTCCTGGCAGTACATGTTCAATGATGGTATATATTGGGTAAACGCTCAAGCTATCACAAATTGGGTTCTATAATTAAGCCACATTCGATTATAATTTGAAACTTTAGAAAACGGACACCCGAGGCCCAAATACTCAGGCCCAAAAACACCCCGAGTGGCGAAATCCACTCGGAAGACCCCGAGTGGTAAAAACCACTGGGGTAACCCGAGCAGGGCGCTCGAGTTAACCGAGTGTTCCTCTAAGGGTACCCACATGGTTACCCCCCCCCCCCCCTTTATTCGGACGAGTTCCACACGTCCGAACCCTTCACCCCGGACAATATTTCGCCCGGGGCTCGCCCTTAGAGGTCATTCTCGGGACACTTAAGCTATAAAAGCTCACCTATACTCAAACCAAGGTCAAATACACTATATTTACGGTCAACACCGAATTATATTACTAAACTACCATTACCGGACCGGAAAAGCACCGGAACCGGAGCGGTTCAATAGAACTCTGTAAATAGAGCTCTTCATCCCTCACTTGAAGGTAATATATCTCTCTCTAAGCTTACTTTCTCTCTCTAAGCCCATACTTATTTAAGCATCAGAGTGGGCTTACCGGGAACCCCCCCCCCCCCCCCCCCCCCCCCCCCCCCCCGGTGCCCATTTGCAGGTATTCGAGGCGAAAGGAGAGCGAAGATCTGATGAGAAGAAGGCACTCGAAGAACGCGTGCAAACATTTGGCGCCGTCAGCTGGATCCGAACAAGAAGCCAGTTACCTAATACCTGCGCTCGATGGCAACGAGCAAAGCTCAAGGAGGTGGGGGGAAGCAAGCAGGCACCTGTAAGAGGAAGTAAGCAGGTACCCGCAAGGGTAAGCAAGAAAGTCCCTATGGTAAGTCACCAAGCAATTGCCAATAAGGGGCAGGAAGAAGTGGGCAATAATGCGCACTCACTCCATGAAGAGAAACAATCTTCGACAAACCCCCAACAGAGTCAGAGGCTGCCACTGCAAACAATCAATCAATAGCCACCCCCACCACCACAAGCTAGCAATGGACAAGAAAAGAGGAACCCTCAAACATACAACCTTTCACCGGAACTACTAACATCATTGGAAGATATGCTAGATAGAAGGGAACGTATGAGGGCAAATCTAAGGCAGGAACAACCGCGTTACCAAGTGTCACCACTAAGGTCTATGGGAAGGCACCAACAAGCATATACACAATCCTATAATGATCTTAACCAGGAAATGAGGTATCCTCAGCAGAGAAACACCACCTACCAAGCATACCCAACCCAAGGACATGTCAGGCCACAGCCAGCATGACAGCAAAACACTACCACAATAGCCTTGACAAAGGAAGAAATAGAAGATCTTATAGCGAGAAAAATCAAGGAGTCCAAGGGGCGGGCAATGCATCAGTTGAGAGACAGGGCTACACATCCTTTTACTCAAGAGCTTTTATAGATCATTATCCCGCCAAATGTGTCACTGCGCCCAATTCCTGACTATGTCAAAAAGGGATATCCGGTTTCAACATATCCAGAAGCATGACTCGTCACTGCTAGGGAGAACCGTCGAAGAAGACCACTTTGCACTGTTATTCCCTTCAACATTGTCGGGAAATGCTTCATATTGGTTCTTTGGTCTACCCCAAGCATCAATCGCCTCATGGGCGGACTTGAATGACAAATTCATCCAACAGTATCTGGGTGAAAGGCAACTACTGAAGGGTGATTCGGCTTTGGATGATGTAAAAAAAAATTTGATGAGTCCCTAGCAAGTTATTACATGAAACCAAAACATATCCGATATCGCGACAAAACTCTCAGAAGGGGAGATCATCTGAGCCTTCATAAGGAATTTAGGACGCAGGGGCGCATCCCTAGCGGACAACGTGGAGGTGTTGCCAATCAACTTCTTGGAAGAGTTAGCTGAAAGAGTAACAACTTATATTGATCTCGAGCGATCACGTTCGAACCGCAAGAAGGTCAATTAAGCAGCAGTTCCGGACAACGGAAAATGAGGAAAGTGTAAACCACAAGTGGCACCCCAGGTACCGAGAAGGCAAGTGTGGGTTCCCCAGGGCGGACCAAAGATTTCTAAACCAACGAGACCCCATGGAATTCATAACATTCTCTTCACCCCTCTGACGAGGGAGTCTTCAGTCATTTTGCAAGAAATGAAAAGGCTTAATTTGTGGTCACCCCCAACAAAGAAAAGAGAAGGAATGATGGGAAACAACGTAGACCAGTGGTGTGAGTATCATGATGTTTATGGGCATCACACAGACAATTGCTTTCAATTTCAAAGGGACATAAAGAACCACCTCCAAGAAGGAAACTTGACAAGTTTTATCAAGGAGGAAAGGAAGAGAGAGAGAAGTCCACCACCAAAACCTCCTCCGAAAGGGAAAGGGAAAGGGAAGGGGAAAATATAAGATTTTCCTCCTCCAACAAGAGGGGAACAATCAACGTAATCCATGGAGGTATGGCAGCTGCCGGGGAACTCTCCAACTATAGGGAGGTCTATGTAGCCCAGGTATAAGAGATTTCAACATTCGGAAAATGTCTAAGGCCAGGAAAGGACATGCAAATAATATTCTCGGATGAGGATTTGAAGAATGTGGTACACCTGCATGACGATGCTTTAGTCATAAAAATGGACATCGCTCGCTATAATATAAGGAGGATACTGGTGGATGGGGATAGCTTCACAGATATCCTCCACAAGTTATTAAAGTAATCGGAAAAACGGAGCGAGACCTCAAACTGGTGAATTTCCCATTAATAAGCTTTGCATGAGCTACTACATTCTCGCTTGGGATAATAACTCTCCCAGTAACATTTGGGGAATGATGGAAATAGCTCCAATTAATGATAACGTTTGTGGTGGTCGAGGAGCTAGACGCATACAATGGGATATTGGGGCTTACAACGATAAACCCAAATCGTATAGTGCCATCAACAGTTCATCAAAAAATGAAGTTTCCAACGTCCAATGGTATTGGAGAGGTTTTGGGAGATCAATCCGCCTCCAGGAGATGCTATCTCAATGCTATGAGGAGAAAGGCACATCAAGTGCAACCTATAGCAAGTATAGAGCTACCAAGCAGGGAAGCAAATGAAAGAAAATGAGGAGATGCACACAAAGCTTGGGAAATATAATAGGCATGCTAAGAGAGGCAAAAGACCACCTGGTATAGGTAACAAAAAGCATCTTCAAAAAGAGAAAGAGAGAAGAGCTACAAAAGCACACAGAAGTCATTGAGGAGTCCAAGGACATGAAGGATATGAAGAAAATAAGGAAAAGTGCCGAGCAAAGCTATCTAAACTTAGGGGATGTCAAGCATGAAGAAGGTGAGCCAATACGAAGTTACTTCGTTCGGCTAGCCATAATGGCGGCAGATATGAGAATCACCAAGGCAGAGTTTGTGAGAGCATTCTTCAGGCACTTAAGGAGGGACACTGAAAAACACTTCGGTGGGGACTTAGGTATTGTAACCATAACCTCCATTGAAGAATTCAAGCATAGGATTTCACAAGCAATCCAAACGGAGGAGTGTCAAGAGAGGGACTCAAACACCCTAAGCAATGGGAGAGTTGCCCACTTCACACCACTCAGGTGTGAAGTAGATGAACTATACTAGAGGGTCCTCCATGACAGCATCCCACCGCCATTGGAAACAGAAAGAGCATTCTTGGGAAGGATGTGGAAGGATGGTGTAACTATCACCGAGCTTGGGAGCACAGTACCAACGGGTGCTTAGTGCTCTGAATAGAGATTGATGAAGAAATCTATGCAGACCGGCTTCAAAACCAAGCGGCACTGGAGGATACAGGGGCCGACCCCACCTAGATGGGGAGCCAATTATCATGCTTTTGCTTTATATTCAATCGCAGTACTGCAAGGATGTCTACGGACTCCATTTAAAGTGGTGATTTCTAGTAAGGACGGCGACACGTGATACATGCTGCTTCGAGTTTGTGCCTTGACTATTTGCATGATGTGGTCGTTAAAAGGGTCGGTTTGAAAATTCCACGGTTTCGTGTCGGACTTCCGGTTTAGGGGGAGCTACGGTGCACTCAGGTGTGAGGGGAAGATTTTTAAGCGTACATGTGAGTGAATTATACCACATCAGTTAGATTGAAGAGTTTGCACACTATATAAGCTTGGTGGGGTACTCCTACTATTACTGTGTGGCTTTAGTATGGAACCTCAGTGGCCTTGTGTTACTGGCTTGGGTTCGCTCCCCAATTTTAATCTCCCAAAAACTGGTTACAGAGTCGGTGACTCGGTCCGGGAAGTTTGGGAGGGCCGAAAGTGGTGAGTCCCGTTAATGGCGCCGACACGTGATACATACTGGTTCTAGTTTGTCCCTTGATTTGATGAATGACGTGGCCAGACTTTCGGTTAATGACTAGCTACTACGTGGGTAGACTTGCAGTTGATGGAGGAGCTACGGGGCCCTCACATGAATTTTCAATAATTCAAAATATGACAGTTGTTTACCTAATTAACTTACCATGCTAGTAATAATTTTTATGAAGAATGAATACATGATAAAAAAAAAACGTATTCAAAAGATAGTACAAAAAATTTTTAAGAATGGTACATACATTCTAAAAAAGGTACAAAAATTATAATATGAAAATCATAATATTAGAAGTACATAAAAAAATATTACCAGAATATAGGGAAAATAGAAACAGTAACTGTGTGTTTATTTACCAAAAAACAGAAATACATTGTTAATATCCTAACACAAATTTTGAATCTGAAAAAAAAATATATATATATAATAAATAATTATATGAGCCAATGGTCCCCTTAATATATCAATTTTTTTAGATAAACTTATCAGTTTTTTTTTGTACAATTTCAGTTCAATGTTTTCACTTATTTTTAAACAGAAGTCAAATTATGTTTTTTTTTTTTATCAAAGCCGAACTTCATTGAAATAAGAACGATTACACAATATAAAATAGAACATACCGGCTCTGAGGGGGGGGGGGGTTGGTTAACACCCAAAACCCGAACTAATAGAGCAGGTACTAACAAAACAACAAAAGCAAATACAACAGAGCAAGAAACAGAAATGCAAACGATAGTAAAAAAACTAAAACACTAGAACAGCTTAACGGTGGAGATGACCCCAGGCAAAGGATTGTAGCTTGAAGATGAGGAAATCCACTGATACAGCAGCACCCGTAGCCCTTCGGAGGGTAGAAGAATCTCCCTCAAGAGCGACATAGCTAACAGACAAACCAAGCGATACCAAACACGACCCACAATAGAATCGGAAACGCACACAACTCCATAAACAAACAAATATGACCGCATGACTGGTGCAGAGATTTCTGAGTGGTAGGGTCTGAACGAAACCAGTCTACCGACACACCCCTGCCCGTAGAACATCCGCGAAGGACTAACGCACTTCAGGGGTGCCAAATAAATGCTCTGCTTCTCCCCTTGGAGAAAGGATATGAGATACGACCGCGACTCCGGTCGTATCGTAGATACCCCGAGAGGTAGAATATCATGCAGTGGTTTGTTCCAAGAACGGAGCGTTGGTTCTGATAAAACATGGATTCAGCTGGAAAGGATAGATGGGGGAGAGTAGTGGGGGGACGTAGGCGAAGGGCGAACGACATGTTGGAAGCGGAGGTGGACCGTGGCGGCGCGTCCTAGAGCGTGCAGGCGCGTGTCTTCGCGGAAGGCAGCACGTGGTATGCACGCGTCGTTGCAGTGGGCGCGTTTTTGGAAATTGCGTGGCGTGTATAGGCGCGTGGCAGTGCGTGAGCGGCGCGTGTGGAGGCGTGTGTGGCAGTGCGTGGAGGCGCTGGTTTGCGCGTGGGAGCATGTGGTGGTGGTGGGGGGTCTTTGTGCGGGCTCGGGGGTGGTGGTGATGGTGAGGGTGAGGGTGTTGGGGGGGACGCGGGGAGCGAAGGGGTGGGGTGTGATGGATATACGCTCAATTTGAACCCGTTGACTTCCGATTCGTTTCATTTTTATCACCCCGTTAATGATTATAAATCGAAACTTTTGGCCCAAGTATGTTACCCACAAAAAGAAACGGTCCGAACCAGAAAAAACGCGCCAGCCCCGAACTTCCGAATTTTCCGACCCGGTCAAACCATGGTTTGACCGGGTGGGTGAACCCGGTCAAACCATGGTTTGACCGGGTGGGTGAACCCGGTCAAACCAAGGTTTGACTGGGTGGGAGCACCCGGTCAAACCTTGGTTTGACCGGGTGGAGACCCTCCCAATCTCTCGTAAGAGAGATTGGGAGGTGACCCCCTCCCAAACTCTCAGTTGAGAGATTGGGAGGAGGGAGAGGCTCCCAGTCAAAAGTTTGACTGGGAGGGGGCCTCTCCCACCCGATCTCTCAGTTGAGAGATCGGGTCCTCCCACCCGATCTCTCAACTGAGAGATCGGGTCCCCCCACCCGATCTCTCTATTGAGAGATCGGGTGGAAGGGGAGAGGGAGGGGGGCTCCCAGTCAAACTTGGTTTGACTGGGAGACCCCCCTCACCCGGTCAAACTTGTTTGACCGGGCCCATTCACCCGATCCCAAGTCCTCGGGGTCGGATCCTCGATCCGACCCCGAGGGTTCCGACACCCGGTCCCTGCCCTTAGGGGTCGGATTTTTCATCCGCCCCAAGGGCCCCGGCACCATTTTGCGACTCCCATACTCGGTTTATTTCCGCCAACCTTCTCCGTACCCTAAGGTCTTAATTACGTGTTTAAAGGATAATTAATTGTGTTTAAAGGTTAACGATGTCATTAAGTTACCTTAATGACACCGTTGCCTATAAATACCCCACCTCCACTATTCATTTGATCATCTTGGCAAGTTGCACAATTTTGCTCTGACATCTCTCTAGCTTTATCTCTCTAAAACCGTACTGACTTAGGCATCGGAGAGGGTTCATCAGGCACCACCCCCCCCCCTCTGTGCCTGGTATTGCCCCTCTTGCAGGGTGGCAAGGAGAAGAGAACCAAGGAAGCAGAAGAGCATAGAGCAGTAGGACAAGCCCCAGGGGTAAGAAGTACAAGCCTCAGGAGGTCAAAAGGAGAGAAGGAAAGGAGGTCAGAAGGAGAGAAGGAAAGGAGGTCAGAAGGAGAGAAGAGAAGGGCATGGATCAGAACGACTACCCCAAGGGAGTATAAGGGCATGGATCAGAACGACTAGTCCTAGGAGAACTGAACCCGACATTTCATTAGTGGGAGATAAATTCTAGATTGACAACCCGTTGACCTAGACTTTATAACCTAACACTTGGCGCCGTCTGTGGGAACAGAGGAGAGAAGGCAACACCAGCATGAAGAAGAAGAAGTTCATGAGGAAGAACAAGTCCCAGAAGAAGAACACGACTCGCACCCTAGAGCAGGGCAGCGAGAAGAACAAAGAAGAAATTATCAAGAGCCACCCCCAGAGGGAAGGCAGCAATTTTTGCCTCCTAGGCAACAACAGACACAACAGGACGCCAGGGCCTACACCCCACTGGGGGGCAGACAGACAGCCAAGACCTCAAAGGAGGCAAGAATTCCACCAAGTACCCCAACAGGGACATACACCGCACTAAGGGAAGACATACATGACAGACCAACAAGGATATAGGAGTTCCAACATCAACCATGGCAATGTACACATACAGTCCGTATCACCACAGACATGCCTAAGGGACATACCAAGGAAAGCTCAAAGGGAGGGACATAGTCCCAACAACACAATAAAGCAACCACCTACCCATGATACAGCACGACAGGTCCAAACCCCTTGTGCATGACAACCCTTGGCACACGTCCTCCTAGGACAGAGGAGGAGTTGAAAAGACAAGGATTTGAACAGGGAACTAATAGAGTACCACACCACGTCAGCACATAGTTACTACAATGGGAAGTCTCATGGAGAGACATAGTAGAGTGAGACCGCACATAGCATACATGAAGGATACACCTCCACCTAGTCCGCCTTGCAAGGATGCGACCTCATATTCCTCAAGTGGAAGGAATACACACAGACTAATGGAGGAAGACAGTTACATTACCAAGGAAGCAGGGGATTTCAACACCCCACACCCATATCCTTCCCATATCCTCTTATTTAATTTAACTGCATAACAAGTCAACCCCCTAAAAGGAGTAGATTATGATACTTAACATCAACATGTTTTCCAAGAATGACCATACCGGACGCCTTCGGGCTCCGTGATATATATATACACAGGTGGACCACTAGAAGAATCAGTAAAAGGCCGTCGCCAATCAAGAGATGCACAAGCAACAGATTCCTCAATCCCAAAGAACACCTATAAGGTCAAGTTTCTGGGAAAGATCACAAGATGGAAGGCTCAGTTACAAAAATAAGTCGAGCACTCCCAACATCCTATAGAGGAACTACCATGAAGGTCACAAATGATTACCCCTACTACAACCTTCCACTAAGCATCTTAGGGCCAAGCCCGCCAAAGGATCCCATCTGGCATTGGTATACAAGGGGGGCACCAGTCACAACATGCCCTCCTCACAAACGCCCATTAGCACAAGAAGGGGTAGCCGCGAACACATCCCTCCAAAAATAGAGGAAACCATATCACATGGGCAACACCCACCATCAAAGGCAAACACCTCCAGCGGATCTTTATGATTTCACAAAATAGCCAGGAGACACAACCACACTTAGAAAGTTCATCCAAAGTAATGGAATACACTTCCATCAAAAACCCTCAAGGACACCAAGCCTAGCAAAGGAAGAACGGTGACACCATCATCAAGCTTTTAAAAAAAGGATATGGAAAACATAGTATTTCCACACAAGGATATGTTAGTAATAAGAGAGGGAATCACCAACTTTGACATGAAGAGAACCATAGTACATGAAGGGAGTCCGTCAGACATCTCCCATGACCAACCATTGATGATACTAGAGAAGAGTCAGGCATACCTAATACCAAGGAACCCCTACTAGTAAAGGTGGTCAGAACATCAACACACCCATTAGGGACACGGCACTGCAAATGAACCAGGAAAAGGATGGAACACATATCCTTACAAGTATCCTTACAAGTTTCCTTGCATTTATCCTTGTAAAAATTAACTCCGTAGAAAAGATGTCATCTGATAGATGACTATGTCTCTGTTCTCAAAATATGATCCTAACCCGGAGATCCTTGGACTCCGTACTATATATGTAATGAATAACATGTCCATCAGATATAGGTACACGAAGATTCAAGACAGCGCCATAAGGATTAGGCGCATACCTCTACCAAGTACGACACATTGGAGTGTTCATAAACACTCCTTCGCCATCTCACAAGAAAGGAGGGCAACCAAGGATACAAGTCCTAATAGAATAAACATCGGTAGAAAATCCTGTCATTGAAGTCATGCACCAAGAGAGAAACTCTAGAGATGCAAGATTAGCAAAAGAGATAGTGCAACAACTAGAGTGTAAAAATGAGATACATCTCCTATCAAGAGCCTTAGGGCAGGATAATAGTTCTACAAGATCAACCAAAGAAGAGCTCAAAAGCTTGGGGAGTAAGGTTTCAAGATCGACCCTCATACTAGACGCACATCCCGACCAACCACCTTGTCTGCAAATGATAAGACATTTGACTCTGGCATCCCATCAAGAGGAGAACCACGATAAAAGGGGCACTAGAAAAATATCCCGCCTTTAAGGCCATACGCCGAATACATGATGAATGAAGGTTATGACAAAAAAAAAAAAAAAAAAGGAGGGACTTGTCAGCTCAACATACCTCAAACACGTATACGTACGTAATACAAAGGCAGTCTCTAATGAAGCTATCCAACAAGGAATAGCCAATACGAGGGCAAACCCATGGAAAATCAGGGAACATCACCTGCAAACCTAGAGGAAGACATCCTTTTTAAGTTCAAGTCCTAATGCAAAGGAAGACTATAATCAACATTCAAGGTGGGAGGAGCATGACCAATGTGACACCCCCTAAAGGCATTGAAGAATACTCCAATGTGAAGGAAAAGGCAAACCACACTAAGTGCCACAACACTCCAAGAAGATTATCACAGCCCGGTCAGACCTCCCCATGCACAAGCAAAGAGCATGGATTAGATTAACTAGTCTGAAACACACCTATGAGATTAACAACTCAAGACGCCATTCTATGAGAGAGCTTTTCAACCTAAAGCACAAGGAAGGGGGGGAAAGAATTTACAAGCACCCCTAGGATACAAACATTGCCACATCCTAGATATCAAGAGAATGAAATCCACCCCCACCCACCCAAAGCAAAAGCTCTTCCACCCAACCTCCAAAGACGCACCCTACATGAGAAAGGACACAAGATAAGGTAACATTATGAGCCCTCCGGGAGCCAATCCCGCGAACACATTCGACGCCCCCAAGAGCGTATCTTGAGAGTAGTTCTAAAACTACGAACCCTGTGCCCTCCGGTAGCCTATCCCGCGAACAGATTTCGACGCCCCCAAGAGCGTATCTTGAGAGTAGTTTTCATACTACGACATTCGACGCCCCCAAGAGCGTATCTTGAGAGTAGTGTTCATACTACGACCTTCGACGCCCCCAAGAGCGTATCGTGAGAGTAGTTTATACACTACGACCTTCGACGCACCAAGAGCGTATCTTGAGAGTGGTTTCCAAAAACTACGAATTTCGACGCCCCCAAGAGCGTATCTTGAGAGTAGTGTTCATACTACGACCTTCGACGCCCCCAAGAGCGTATCTTGAGAGTAGTTATTACACTACGAATTCGACGCACCAAGAGCGTATCTTGAGAGTGGTTTCCAAAAACTACGAATTCGACGCCCCCAGGAGCGTATCTTGAGGTAGATTTGCAACCTACCAGATTCGACGCCCCCAAGAGCGTATCTTGAGGTAGAAAAAACACTACCAGTTCGACGCCCCCAAGAGCGTATCTTGAGGTAGATTTCAAACTACCAGTTCGACGCCCACCAGGAGCGTATCTTTGGTCTAACCTGAGCCCTCCGGGAGCCTATCCTGTGAAACGTTAAGTGCCGTCCGAGAGCCTGTCTCGTGAACAGATTTTGACGCCCGTCAAGAACGTATCGGTGGACTAACCTGTGCCCTCCGGGAGCCTATCCTGTGAAACGTTAAGTGCCGTCCGAGAGCCTGTCTCGTGAACAGATTTCGACGCCCACCAAGAGCGTATCTTTGGTCTAACAGTACAACGTATACCGTGTAAGGGGTATCAGAAGAGATCATCACACCATGCTTAGAAGGATACCATGCTTAGAAGGATACCATGCTTAGAAGGATACCATGCTTAGAAGAACACCATGCTCAGAAGGATCCCATGAGAAAGTAATCTTAATGTTTTTTCTTGATGAGATGGCAGGTACGGCATGAAGGAAAACACAAAAGAAAGATAAGGAAAGGAAAGCATATACAAGGGACAAGTCCATGACCAAAGGATCATATACAGAAGCACAAGAGGTTATCATGAAAAGTAACGAGCTATCCTACCATCCATATCACAAGTCAAGAGAAGTATCTCAAAGGAACCCAACCACACCAAGAAGGATAGCAAAACGTGAAATCCAAAGTTCAAGGCTCCCAAAGTAAACTCGACCCATCAAGAAGAAGAATTGCCTTACAGGTCGCACAAAGCAACCTTCGATAAACGTTATTGTCTTGCATGTCGCCCTCGCGTGACCTATGGTCGTATCAGACTTGAACATCGTCAAGCACAACTCATGAAGGAGACATTTAAAGAGCATAAAGGATACAACATCCGACAAGACGAGACATCGGGACCTAACCCAACAAACATAGCCTAAACATAAGGCAGCTATAGCAATAAAGGCTCTCCAACGAGAAAGGAATACTAAAGCACAACACCATACATCGTGATGTGGCTATCATGTCCACATATCTTGAAGTGGCTATCATGTCCACATATCTTGAAGTGGCTATCATGTCCACATATCCTGAAATGGCTATCATGTCCACACACTACAGAAGGGCTATCACTCCGACACATCACGAAGTACCTATCACGTCCACATATCCCGAAGTGATTATCATGACAGCACATCATAAAACATCTGTCAAAGACATGCATTGTAAAGACACCATCCCGACAACGAACATCAAAAGGCTACGCCTGGCCTTAGGAGGAAGTTCAAGAAAAAGGAAAAACAACACCCTTCGTACGCTCATCAAAGGGAGACACTTATATTTCAACCCACTGGGTGATACCAGGAAGGAGAAGTCCTCATTATGAAGATAACCTCCATATCTCACGAAATCAATCATGAAGCAAAGAATCACGACAAGCACTATTGAGGGCATATAACAAAACGATCCCCACAACGATCACAACTACGACACTAGTAGAGGCTAATTCAAGAGCAGTCTCCACCAAACTCCAAAGCAAGAATTTGCTATCTTAATCAGAGCCATGGCAAGAGAGGGGAACCTCAATGTAAGATGATGATCACACCCATCACCAAAAGAAAAATCTTCAACGCAGGGGTTAATAACATAACCCATAGAAAAGACAAAGGCACCTTCAAAAGTCATCAAATCTATATGAAGATGAAATAAACTTGAGACTCGGCCCCTCGGCTGGGGGGCAGGGGATAGAGAAGAGACATCAAGACCTATGATCACCCCATCGCCAGTCACAGGTTGTTTCTTTTTGTCAAGCAAAGGGGGTGCCTCTTCAACCACTACCTCCTTACCATGGGAGGGAGTCAGCAAGGGGGCACTTGAAGGAGAGCCTCTCGCGGTTTCTTTCTCCTCGGCAGCCGAGGGCCCGACCTCAGAGTCAGGTTTCCGCGCCTTGGATTTAGATTGACTTGAACTCTCGCCCACCACAAGAACCATTCGGTAACCAAGGAAGAACGCTCTAACAACAAAAAGGAAGCAGCATGAGAACAATCATAAGTATATCACAAAGAAAAAAGAAGGGAAAAAGAACGTACTGGAAGCATTAGGAGTCACCCCTGACTTAGAAAATTTCTTGGTCTGATAAGCAGAACTAGAGGGTCCTTCCCTCTCATCTGATTCAACGGTCTCCCTGTCTGAAGAAGAAAGCTTCCCAAAAGTGAGTCATCTATACAAGCAACCAACACAAAGATCAACCCTTACTCATGGAGGGGCGAGATACGCCTACTACGGGGGCAACCTTAACACCAAGGGAAGAGGGCGAACTTTTAGTTTCCCCAAATGGAGCAACGCTCCAGCACATCCGAAGGAAGGGTCAACCCTTAACACATGTCAATAGACCCCTTCGCTCGCGGCGGTAAGAAGAAAGCTTGTAAGCTTTTTCACCCTCACTTTTATGGGGAACAAATTGCAGGGTAAAGGTCAAGAGCTATACACACGCTCCAACGAATGAAGGAAAAATGATACACATGCCGAAGGTCGAGGTTAATGGACAATGCTCATGCTAGTACAAGGGAGGCGGAACGTTATGTCCCATTGAGTGGCAGAGTCCCCACCCTCAGGTAAAGGAGAGGTCTATGCTCTCACCTTTGCATTTATGCTCATATTCATGATAACATCTACGGGTACGTCAATGTCATCACTCATGCTTATACTCACAACCCATCCATACATACATACATACATATTCATGCATACATTCATGACTACAATCGCAGCATGTCTCTACTCACTCCCATCCTTATGTTCCTACTTGCATGTATGCTAGTACACATCCTCATGTTCATGATATGTCCATGTTCACTCCTAGTTAACATCCTATAGGCATATTTTATAGTATCCCATACTTAGAAAAAAATTTGGGCCAAAATTAAATTTTTCTCCACTTAGGCAAATCACGGCATGAAATTGAAGCATGAATCACTTAGATGTATCAGTATTGCATTCCTATGCAAGCATGTATTTTTTGAGTATACGCCTGTAGCAAAGATAGATTTATTACTCCCACCTCAGACGGACGCGTGCTTAGGCACACGTTCGTGCTACTCTGACGTTTACAATTCCTCTATCTCATAAGGCAGGGGGCAGAGTCAGAGGCACACATCCATGGGTAAGTAAGCATTCAGACGAAAGGTAAAACCCCGGTTTCAAATTGCGCGTGTCATACCATCCTAAAATAGAGTCAATCAAGGGTCAGGCCATTGGTTGACTCGGGGGCATGTGATGGATATACGCCCAATTTGAACCCGTTGACTTCCGATTCGTTTCATTTTTATCACCCCGTTACCCACAAAAAGAAACGGTCCGAACCAGAAAAAACGCGCCAGCCCCGAACTTCCGAATTTTCCGACCCGGTCAAACCATGGTTTGACCGGGTGGGTGAACCCGGTCAAACCATGGTTTGACCGGGTGGGTGAACCCGGTCAAACCAAGGTTTGACTGGGTGGGAGCACCCGGTCAAACCTTGGTTTGACCGGGTGGAGACCCTCTCAATCTCTCGTAAGAGAGATTGGGAGGTGGCCCCCTCCCAATCTCTCAGTTGAGAGATTGGGAGGAGGGAGAGGCTCCCAGTCAAAAGTTTGACTGGGAGGGGGCCTCTCCCACCCGATCTCTCAGTTGAGAGATCGGGTCCTCCCACCCGATCTCTCAACTGAGAGATCGGGTCCCCCCACCCGATCTCTCTATTGAGAGATCGGGTGGAAGGGGAGAGGGAGGGGGGCTCCCAGTCAAACTTGGTTTGACTGGGAGACCCCCCTCACCCGGTCAAACTTGTTTGACCGGGCCCATTCACCCGATCCCAAGTCCTCGGGGTCGGATCCTCGATCCGACCCCGAGGGTTCCGACACCCGGTCCCTGCCCTTAGGGGTCGGATTTTTCATCCGCCCCAAGGGCCCCGGCACCATTTTGCGACTCCCATACTCGGTTTATTTCCGCCAACCTTCTCCGTACCCTAAGGTCTTAATTACGTGTTTAAAGGATAATTAATTGTGTTTAAAGGTTAACGATGTCATTAAGTTACCTTAATGACACCGTTGCCTATAAATACCCCACCTCCACTATTCATTTGATCATCTTGGCAAGTTGCACAATTTTGCTCTGACATCTCTCTAGCTTTATCTCTCTAAAACCGTACTGACTTAGGCATCGGAGAGGGTTCATCAGGCACCACCCCCCCTCTGTGCCTGGTATTGCCCCTCTTGCAGGGTGGCAAGGAGAAGAGAACCAAGGAAGCAGAAGAGCATAGAGCAGTAGGACAAGCCCCAGGGGTAAGAAGTACAAGCCTCAGGAGGTCAAAAGGAGAGAAGGAAAGGAGGTCAGAAGGAGAGAAGGAAAGGAGGTCAGAAGGAGAGAAGAGAAGGGCATGGATCAGAACGACTACCCCAAGGGAGTATAAGGGCATGGATCAGAACGACTAGTCCTAGGAGAACTGAACCCGACATTTCATTAGTGGGAGATAAATTCTAGATTGACGACCCGTTGACCTAGACTTTATAACCTAACAGGGTGGACTTCGTGATTTGGCGTGTCGGAGGCGAAGCGTGTGATGAATGCGAGGTTGAACAAGGTCATCCGCTGTGATGGGGCTTCCGGCTTTGGCTTAGGCTTATGCTTTGGCGTATGCTGGAGGAAGAGTTGCTCCATGCTCATGACCGACGATAGAGTTTGCAAGAGCAGCGACTTCCCTTCGGTTTTTGGATCGAGAGAGGGAATCATCTATTCCAACCGAGGCAAAACTATTCAAAAGCTAGATAGCTTCTGAATAGTGCCCCTGAGAGAGAATTCATAATTATGTTTATATTTACACTGTCAGACCTAAAATCTGACCTAAGGCGAATTACGTTTTGAAAACGTGCGATTTCGGAAAGAGTCGCCACTAGTTAATTATTAGGCTAACTAGTGTCCTAAATCATCTAGATAGATAATGAATTAAATACCCAGGTCTAAAATCGATCTACGATCAGAAATTCGAGTTCGGGGGTTCTATTACGAATTAAAAATATATTTTTTAACTACGCCCTTTCGGTACTCAATTCACTTAATTTGCCACCTTTATCACTAATTAATTATCAATTCTATATTAAAAAGAAAAAAAACCCTAAAACCAATTATCAAACATACTCAGATTATTAGACAACCTAATATATTCAATATATACACAATTTATGCAATTAAAACTTTTATTACATAATTAACTTAAACTAATTGACTTTAACTATGTAATTAAGTCCAATATAAAACAAATAAAAAAAATAAAAAGTAAAAATAAAAAAGGTTGCAGTTTACCTAAACTACATCTAAAATTCTAAACTATTTAATCAAAACTAATATAATAAGAATAATACTAATATTAAAAAAAAAAAAAAAAAAAACTCACCTTGCAGCAGCGGGATACGGCTGGGAGGTCTGGAGCAACGGTGATTGCTGCGGTGGCAGTCGGAGGTGGATGCGAAGGGCGGCGGAGCAGGGCAGACCGAGGCCGGGCGAAGCCGGTACCGGCGGGGAGGATGGCTGGGCGGACACCTGAGTTGGGTGGCCGGCAGCCACGGGATGGACACGTCGATTGGACTGGCCATGGACTTCTGGTGGCGGCTCCGGGACGGGATCGGACGAACGTGGCGCGTCCGGAGAGCAAGAGAGGGAGAGTAGAGAGAGAGAGAGAGAGTCGGCGGCGAGGACAAGGTCTCCGGCTGGCGGCCGGTGGCCAGAGGGCCTGGTGGCCGTGCTGTAGGGTCACCAGCGGGAGGAGAACAACCAGCAGGAAAAAAAAAATTTATTCACTACGAGACAAAATCGCACGGTTTTTGAGAACTGATGTATTATTATTGATTGTGGTGTGTTTTACATATAAAAGGACCCTATTTATAGCTAAACTAGGACCCCTAAACTAGGAAAATAAAATCTGAAAAATATATGCATTTAATATTCCGAAAATATACATATATATTTATGTATTTCACCATAAATACACATAATATATTTTCTAAATATTTTACAATAAATAATGCATATACACTATCATATTTTAAGCCATCCCTATCTTTAGAAACTTCGCGACCTTCCATATTTAAATACTTCCTTTTTTTACGCGTCACATATGACATTTTGAACGTGCTACGCGCAGACCAAAATTAGGTGTTTACAGCTTGCCCCTCTTTGGGCGAATTCCCGTAGAACAAGTTCGAGGGGATTTGTCCAAAGACGAGTAAACACTAATTTTGGTTGGGAAGTATATCTTCTTTCGAGTCTTCGAATCTTCAAGGAAACTCCCGGCTTATTTCGGAAAGTGCAAAAAAAGTAGAGCCTCTGTCAGCGGTGCCCCTGTTGGCGGCGCCTCCATTGGCGTGCGGAAAATAAAACCTCCGTTGGCAGTGCCCCTGTTGGCGGTGCCTCCATTGGTAGCGCAAAAAATAGAACCTCCGTCGGCGGTGCCCCTGTTGGCGGTGCCTCCATTGGTCGTGCAGAAAATAGAACATCCGTCGGCGGTGCCTCCATTGGTAGTGCAGAAAGTAAAGCCTCCAGGGTGTGCGGAAAAGTAAAGCCTCGGTCGGCGGTGCCCTGTCGACGGTGCCTCCGTTGGCGCTGCAGAAAGTAAAGCCTCGGTCGGCGGTGCCCCTGTTGGCGGTGCCTTCGTTGGCGGTGCAGAAAGTAAAGCCTCCAGTGGCGTGCGGAAAAGTAAAATCTTGATCGATGATACCTCTAGTGGCGAGCGACAAGAAAAAGCCTCCAGTGGCGTGCAATTAAGTAAAACCTTTGGTGATGATTGGTAACAGAAGACCTCTACGTCAGACCGTGCCGGAAAACCTCTGGTGATATCTCTGGTGGCGAAAGACCTCTACGTCAGACCGTACCGGAGAACCTTTGGTGATGCCTCTAGTGGCGAGTGGTAACGGAAGACCTCTACGTCAGGCCGTACCGAAAAACCTCTGGTGATATCTCTGGTGGCGGAAGACCTCTACGTCAGACCGTACCGGAGAACCTTTGGTGATGCCTCTAGTGGCGAGTGGTAACGGAAGACCTCTACGTCAGGCTGTACCGGAAAACCTCTGGTGATATCTCTGGTCAAACCGTACCGGAGACCCTTTGGCGATGCCCCTAGCGGCGTATGTCGGAGTAGAGCCCCTAGTGGCGTCCGTTGGAGATGTGCCTCTAGTGGCGTGACTTGCGAAGGCTGAATACTAAGGCTTCGTTCGTTGGAGTTGACTCTCAGGAAGCTGGAAAACTTCAGATCCTGATTGTCGGTTGTGACTTGTAGGAACAGACTGTAACAGTCCTACTCATCATTTGAGTGGTGACTTGCGAGAACAGACTGTAACCGTCCCGTTTGCCGTGAATTTGACTCATAGGAACAGACTGTAACAGTCCTACTCATCCTTGAATGGTGACTTGCGAGAGCAGACTGTAACCGTCCCGCTTGTCGTTTTGAAGACGCTGTGTCGTAGAAAATACGCTTGCGCATGAGTGTTTGTCCCTAATTTTTGCCTAAATTGTGCATTGTGCGACAACCTAGCGGGATCTTTTTTCTTTTTTCTCTTTTCTTTTCCCTTCTTTTTTTTTGTTGAGAATTTCTCTCTTTTCTCTTCTTTTGCCACGACCGATTGAGATTTCCGACCGTGCCCCTCGATTTTTTATTTTCTCTCCTTTTGCCATGATCGCGATGTCACTTTTTTATTCGTAGCCGTTTGAGGGTGCATGTGGCCCTTTCACCTATTTCCCGCTTTTGATGTTGCAGGAGCGCTCTTTATCTGTAGCCATTTGAAGGGTGGCTGTGGCCCTTTCTTTATAGTCATTTTAGGGACGACTGAGACCCTTTTTATTTGTAGTTGATTTAGGAACAACTGTGACCCTTCTATTTTTCACTGCTCTCACAAAATTTACATAAAAACTCTCTTTATTTTTCTGTAGCCGATTAAAGGGCGACTGTGACCCTAAGAAAATGATTTTTTTTGCTTTTTTTTTTTTTCTTTTTTTTTAAAAAAGAAAATTTAACGAAAATAATCAACAACAATTATGTATATGCCCCTAATGGAAAATTTGAAAATTTTAATTCAAAACATCTTCTTGACTCAGATGATTGATTCGAAATATGTTGGTCGCGTCGACGACCTGGGTTGACCCTATGACCAATGGATGACATATGCAATGATTTCTAATCTCGGATTCTCAAGTGCCCCGGTTATTGCTCAATCTCGTCTGGGGATGCCCCATGGCTAGCACCTACCGGGTTAGGCTCGTCGCATGCAGGATGAATGACCTGGTCAATGAACACACATGGATGACGTGGAGAAGTCCGTATTGGGGCACAGATATTATGCGAGATAAATTCGGCAACTGACACAAGAATGGTTGGCGAGCCAAGGGCCGTGCACGAGATGTGCTCTTCGGAGGCTTTTATTTGGATGATTATCCGAGCTGCTGCATGTCCTAATTTTCCTGCTCCATCTAGAAATCACAACTTGTATATGAGCACCTGCCGGAAAGTAAATGTCCCTGGACCTCTGATGGAAGGCACCAACAATAATGTTTTCTTTGCTTGACATCCAAAATGTTCATTGATCAGCATATTGAATCTTCACGAGACTCTTGATGATCTCTTGATATCTTCTCATCTCCGGACATGACCGATCTCAATAGGAGATGCCCCTTGGTTACCATCGACCGGTTTAGACCTTACCATAAAACAAATGTACAGCTTGGTTCGGGGACGCGTATGATTCCACATATGGTGGGTGGAATTTTGACATATAAGTTCTTTGGAGCAGTCACATTTCACGTGGTTGCGACCTCGTCGAGGTGGTCGTCTGATCTGCAAAAAAGAGTAGGGACACGCAAATCTCAGGGAAAAAATTAAGTACAATTTATCATACCTAAGCGTCGGATATTCCGAGTGCGCAATTTGTTCTTCGTGCAACTGGATGACTGCGCGCTCTTTTTATGTTGCCCCATTTGGCCGACACCAATTGTATGTGCGACATACCTATCCAAGGGTACCTGAAAAGACCAGACACGAAAGTTAGTATAAAGAATCAAATGAGTCATGCATGATTTTTCGGAAAACTTATAATGTCATTCATTTCATAATTTTGATTACATTTCAGAAAGAATCAAAATTTATGATCTAAGGTGTTTTGCACCATCATGGAGTTTACTGAGTTTGCTAAGTGCACTATCTGGTTCGAACGCAGGACAGATGTTCTCAAAACTAAGTTTTTTTCCAAAAATATTTTCTCGTCCTTTGTTTAAACTGAGATAATCGCACTCAACTGAGTGATTAAAATAAAACCTCTCATTTTTTTAAACGCTTGCTTATGCGAATGTTGAAATGATGATCTTGCCGCAAAAGTGCAATACACCTTGGATAAAAATGAATGACACTTCGAGATTTTTTTAAAATGCTCATGCATGCTCGAAAGTTAAAGTTCTACTGTTAAGAAAATTACAAATTACAACAAGTTTACCTGAATGATACATATGGAATGTATGTACAAAATGAAAAATTTAGGTAAAGTTTTTTTAAAAAATAATGTGAATGCGATGCATGACACAGTCTATCAACAAATTATTGTTCCTAAAACAATGCACATGCGATGCACATGAGATGCATATTTGAAATGAAAGTTCTACGGTTAAATTTTTTTTACAAGTTATCTGAAAAGATTTTTTTGTTTTTGTTTTTTAACGAAGAGAAAAAAAAATCAACGCATCTTGGTTGCTCAAATTGAAAAAAAAAAACAAGTGAAAAGTTTTTTTCAAAAATGCATATGAGATGTACAAAAATAAATACAATATGCAAACAAGTTCTACAACTAAGAAAAATTACAATTTACCCGAAAGGTTTTTTTTCGAAAATAATGAATATGAGATGCATATCTTAAAAAAAATTAGGTAAAAGGTTTTTTAAACAAAGAGCCCTAAAACTAAGAGAGCTTACGATTTATCTAAAAAGTTTTTTTTAAATTAATTCATACTGGATGCATTATTTAAAATAAAACAATTATGGTAAAAAGTTTTTGAAACGATGCATATGGAATGCATGTTCGAAATTAGAAGCTCTAATAGCTAAAGGGGAACTAAAATTTCCAAAATGTTTTTTTAACAACGCATGTATGATGCACTAAAAATTACAACTTACCTGAAGATGTTTTTTTTAAAAATAATGCGTATGAAACGCAATGTTGAAATTATAAATTCAGGTAAGATTTTTTTTTAAAAAAATAAACAATGCATACGAAATGCATGTTTGAAAATAAAATTTTTAAATGACCGACTACTTAGCTGAAAAAAGTTTTTTTTTTTTTTTTTAAATGCAGTTAGATGAATGCATGAGAATAAAAGTTACACAGTTTAAAAAAAAAACTTACACTTTTCCTGACAAACCTTTTTTACAGCAAAAAAAAAAACACGGATAAAACACAACATGTGTGGCTTTGCTCTACAAGGTAGGTTCCACTGATAGGTTCCTGACAAGGTGGTTTCCTCACCCCATCATAGGGATCATAAGACCTTCACAAGCGAGTAGAGTTTTTCCGAGTCGTACCGGCGGCCCAGCCGTACCGGCGGCCCAACCGCTCCGGTCGTACCGTACTAAACCTCTGGGGTTCCTAGTCGCCCTGGGTTTTAGGCGTTTTGGAGATTACACTAAAGTGGGTGTGTGCAAATTTAAATAATACATACACAACAAATAAAAATAGTTAGTCATAATAAAAACTTAACTCCACACCTGAAATCACAAAAAACAAACAAGTTAGATCTGTGAAATAAAAATAAAAATTACAAAATTCTAACATGGAAAAAGTGAACATACTGAGCCCGAACCCTCTAAATCGTCCCCAGCAGAGTCGCCAAATTGTCAGACCTAAAATCTGACCTAAGGCGAATTACGTTTTGAAAACGTGTGATTTTGGAAAGAGTCGCCACTAGTTAATTATTAGGCTAACTAGAGTCCTAAATCACCTAGATAGATAATGAATTAAATACCCAGGTCTAAAATCGATCTACGATCAGAAATTCGAGTTCGGGGGTTCTATTACGAATTAAAAATATATTTTTTAACTACGCCCTTTCGGTACTCAATTCACTTAATTTGCCACTTTTATCACTAATTAATTATCAATTCTATATTAAAAAGAAAAAAAAACCCTAAAAACAATTATCAAACATACTCAGATTAATAGACAACCTAATATATTCAATATATACACAATTTATGCAATTAAAACTTTTATTACATAATTAACTTAAACTAATTGACTTTAACTATTTAATTAAGTCCAATATAAAACAAATAAAAAAAATAAAAAGTAAAAATAAAAAAGGTTGCATTTTACCTAAAATACATCTAAAATTCTAAACTATTTAATCAAAACTAATATAATAAGAATAATACTAATATAAAAAAAAAAAAAAAAACTCACCTTGCAGCAGCGGGATACGGCTGGGAGGTCTGGAGCAACGGTGGTTGCTACGGTGGCAGTCGGAGGTGGATGCGAAGGGCGGCGGAGCAGGGAAGACCGAGGCCGGGCGAAGCCGATACCGGCGAGGAGGATGGCTGGGCGGACACCTGAATTGGGCGGCCGGCAGCCACGGGATGGACACGTCGATTGGACTGGCCATGGACTTCTGGTGGCGGCTCCGGGACGGGATTGGACGAACGTGGCGCGTCCGGCGAGCAAGAGAGGGAGAGTAGAGAGAGAGAGAGAGAGACGGCGGCGAGGACGAGGTCTCCGGCAGGCCGGAGTGACGCCGGTGGTGGCTGCTGGTCACGGCGGGAGTGGCGCCGGTGGTGGCAGAGGCGGGGCCAGGAGCTTCGCCGGTCGCCGGTGGCCGGAGGGCCTGGTGGCCGTGCTGTAGGGTCACCAGCCGGAGGAGAACGGCTAGCAGGAAAAAAAAAAACTTTATTCACTACGAGACAAAATCGCACGGTTTTTGAGAACTGATGTATTATTATTGATTGTGGTGTGTTTACATGTAAAAAGACCCTATTTATAGCTAAACTAGGAACCCCTAAACTAGGAAAATAAAATCTGAAAAATATTTGCATTTTATATTCCGAAAATATACATATATATTTATGTATTTCACCATAAATACACATAATATATTTTCTAAATATTTTACAATAAATAATGCATATACACTATCCTATTTTAAGCCAGCCCTATCTTTAGAAACTTCGCGACCTTCCATATTTAAAAACTTCCTTTTTTTGATGCGTCACATATGACATTTTGAACGTGCTACGCGCGGACCAAAATTAGGTGTTTACATACACAATATCCTAAGGGCACGTTTGTTTGCAGGTATTGGATATCCTAATACCGGTATTAGCTAATACATGCTTAGCTAATACAATGTTTGATTGAGTCATGTATTAGGATATCCTAATACAATGTTTGAATGAACTTTGTATTAGGATATCCTAATACAATGACTAAAAGACCTAAATACCCTTACTTGCATTTTCAATGAAGATATATTTTACATATGATTAATTTAACAAAAAAA
Organism: Clarkia xantiana subsp. parviflora; assembly: GCA_036873135.1. Classification (NCBI taxonomy): domain Eukaryota; kingdom Viridiplantae; phylum Streptophyta; class Magnoliopsida; order Myrtales; family Onagraceae; genus Clarkia; species Clarkia xantiana. Next base: position 31,651,138 of record JAPTYO010000004.1, read on the forward strand.
AAAAAGTAACTTCAATTATTTAAAGGGTTAACAGGTCTTTTGGTCCATGATGTTTGACAACTTTTAGGTTTTGGTCAATGATGTTTTTTTTACCTAGTTTTGGTAACTTTTAAAAGTAACTTTTAACTTTTAGGATGTCTTTTAGGTTTTGGTCCATGATGTTTGCAGATTTTTTCTAATTTTGGTCTAACCGTTACATTCCGTCCATTTTTTGACATGTACAAGTCACGTGATCCACCCTAAACTTTCAATTTTGTTCAATTTAGTCCCTCTAATACTTTCCTAGCCTTTTTTTTTTCAATTTAGTCCCGAAGTTTCAAAAATTCAATTGGACCTATTGTCCAATTGGAGTCAATTTTGAAACTTCGGGACTAAATTGAACAAAAAAAAAAGTTAAGAAATTATTAGAGGGACTAAATTTAAAGTTTAGAGTGGATCACGTGACTTGAACATGTCAAAAAATGGACGGAATGTAACGGTTAGACAAAAACTAGAAAAAATCTGCAAACATATGGTACCAAAACTAGGTAAAAAAAACATCATTGACCAAAACTCAAAAGTTGTCAAACATCATGGACCAAAAGACCTGTTAACCCTTATTTAAAATAATATTTTTCTAAAAAAATGAAATTTATGTATAAATAGTAAAAACTATTTTTGTTAATGTATAAATACGTATATATAAAGAAAGTAATACAAAACAACTGAAAAAGTGATTAGCCCGACCCGGCCCGTTCTAGTTGGGCCAGCCCGAACTAAACCAAAGCGACATAAACCAACCCGACTCGAACAACCCGAATTGCTCAGCCCGGCCTGAACCGCACAGCCCGACCCGACCTGACCAGCTCGGCCTGAACCGCACAGCCGGCCCGAACTGACTAACCAGGCCCGGCCCGAACATGACTCGGCCCGACTTGACACATTCCGAAGTTTCGTTGTAAACGGGGTCCAGCCCGAAGTTACGATGTAAACGGTGAGAGTTTGCCATATATTATAAGGGTAAATTGGTAATTATGAGATTGGTATTAGCTAATGCTTTACTTTTAGATGGTATTAATTATACTAAATTCCTTCTATAATTGAGTATAGCTAATACCAATACCAAGTCGACACAAACACGGTATTAGCTAATACCGGTATTAGGATATCGCAATCCCGGCAAACAAACGTGCCCTAAAAGAAAAGAGCGACATCCCTTAGTGAAAACTCTCTTTAAAACGAGTAAGGCGAGGCGGCAACCTGACCTCCTTGAAGAAATCCTTCCTTTTAAGGAAGGAGACCAGGTTGCGACCTACTTGTCAGCACCTCTATTAAGAAGTCTCTCATCTTATGGAATAATGAAGTGGCGACCTACTGGTCACATACTTCTACAGCCATGAAGAAACCTTCCTTCCTAAGGAATGATGAGGTGGCGACCTACTTATCACTTGCTTGTGCCGACTCTGGAGACAAACCCTTCCTAAAGGGTAACCGCCATATAAATTCGGTAAACTTCCCATGTAAATATTCTTCAGTATTCTCATTATTTACACACAATTAATATTTCTCATATTCATTACTGACTTAAGTTTCGAAGTGGAATCAGGGGCACATAGACCAACGACAGCGCCTCAAGAATATGGACTTCCTCGATAAAACTGAACAAGGTCCCGTTGAAACTTTGGCTAGTTATTATACTAGATACCATAAAATACTGCAACAACTAAGTGAAGACGCCACAGATGGTGAGCTTTGGAGGACAACATGGTCATGAAGCCTGTCAGGAAAATTGATGCCCTCGCCATTTTTAAGTGACTCGTGTGTTTGACACGTGACAAAATTCCGTCACTTTTAACAGCAAAAATTGACGAGAAACCATATTTCAACAGAACTGAAACCTCAGACCTTTCATATTAACATTTTAAACTTTAGACCTCCATATTAACATGGCCCAATATCCAGACCTTCCATGGGTTCTTAAACCATGGAGAATAAAAGTTGAGCAGGGATACAGTGCAACATAGAGTAGTAAGAGGTTGATAACATGACAGGGAATCAACGTTCTGCGGACGCTACAACACTTTTAACTGATGAGTAGCACGATGTCTGTTGTGTCTGCCGATCGCACGACAAACCTCGTATGAACAATACGGGAACAGTATTGGATCACGAATGGATATTGATGTGTCGGTCGACAACATATTAATAGGCACCCTCTCATTCCGACGAGTATGAGTTGTTGCCATTTGGTGTACATAGGCCGTCGTAATTGGGAGCCCATTAATATAAGCTCAACAAATTAAGCATAATTGGAGTTTGGCACATAAGGGATTTTGGGTCAGGCCAAAATCCCTATGAGCCACAACTGACCCAAAGTGGGCCAAACCCAATTGCTTCAATATTCGGCTGAACTATAGGGTTAAACCCTTTATGGGTTTTGCTCACCTCCTCTTATAGATATGAGGTGTTAGGAGATTTCTTAGGGTTAATCACTTTCTCCCTTTTAGTTGACTAGACAAGAAATCCATTTCCCTATATTCCTGAGGGTTTGGCCGAAGGTGGTAACACAATAGGGAGTGCCGAAATTGTGTCAACAGTTTACCCAAGAGATCCATCCTATCACCGGATCGAAAGCGGCTTTGCTGTGGAGACAATTGCCTGCAGATTGTTCCTTAATCAGAGTTCCTGCAGGACCCGTCCGGCAGATCGAGAACTCCCTTTGTGACGATCTTAGGCTACGGAAGATAAACTGGCATGTGCTCATTTCCGCTGCATAATTAGTTTATCTGGCATGTACACGTGTTTAATCCTTAGTAACTATCCCATAAATCCATCAGTATGTTGATCGCCCAATACCCCGCCCACACCATTGGGAGTAGGAAACTTCATTTTTTTGTGGACAGTTGATGGAACAATACAATTTGAATTTATCGTAGTCCAACCGAGTATTCCATTGTACGCGCCAAGCTCTTCAACCACCACGAATGTCACTTTCAGCTGCAGCTGCTTCCATCCTTCCTCCAATATCACTGGCAGGGTGATTACTCCCAAAGAGTATGTAGTTGCTCCCGCGATGCTATCTAAAGGAAAATTCACAGGCTTGAGATCGCGCTCTCTTTTCCCAAGTGCTCTAATTACATTTATATGGAGGATATCCGTGGAAGTTCCCCCATACACGAGTATTCTTCTCACATCATAGCCTGTAATATCCATTGTTATTACGAGTGCATCATCATGTGGATTCACTACATCCTTCAAATCTTCATTCGAAAAGTTTATCTTCATGTCCGTATCTGGTCTTGGATGCTTTCCATATGTGGGAATCCCCTCCACTTGTGCAACGTAGACTCTCGAGAGTTAGACAATTCGCCCCATGCCGTCATGCCCCCATGAATGACATTGATCGTTCCTCTTTTTTTTTGTGGTGGGTGAGGAAAATCTTCCATCTTCTCCTTCCCTTTTTCCTCTTGGGGGAGGCCTTGGCGGAGGGGTTCTTTCTCTTTTTCTATTATCCTCGATGAAGTTTGTCAAATTCCCCTCTTGTATATGGTTTTCTATGTCTCGTTGTAGATTGTGGCAATTGTCTGTGTGATGTCCCCATGCATCGTGGTACTCACACCACTGCTCTAAATTGTTGCCCATCTTTTCTTCAGATTTTTTCGTTGGGGGTGACCACAAGTTAAGCCTCTTCATCTCCTGTAGGATAACTGAAGGTTCTCGTGTAAGAGGAGTGAAAACGATGTTGTGTATCACTTGTGGTCTTGCTGGTTCAACGATCTTTGGTCCGCCCTGGGGTATCCAACCCTGCATTAGCGGTGCCTGGGGTACTGGTAGTGTTTTTCCTTTCCGTTCTTTGCCATTATCTATCGTCGGAGCTTCGTTTCTCTTCCTACGATTCGATTGTGATCGCTCTAGATCGATGTATGCTTTTACACTCTCTGCTAGCTCGCTCAAGTTAATTGGTAACACTTCTACATGTTGGCATTTGGTGAATGGGTCGTCGTAATAGGAGCCATTTAATATAAGCTCAACACCTTAGTAATTGGGTAGTGTCACAATAGGGATTTTAGGCCTTGCCTAAAATCCCAGTTGACATGAGAGGCCCAAAATTGGGCCTCCCCTTTACTCTATGTGGCCAGCCGAAATATGTAATTAGGGTGAGGTGGGTTTTTCCCACCTCCTCTTATAAATAGGGAGTGTCAGAGATTTATTTAGGGTTAATCATTCTTCCTCCTAAGTGTTGAGACAACGAAAATCCCTCCTACCTAAAGGCCATATTTCGATCGAACCCTATACCACAAGGAGGTGCCAAATTGCTTCGAGCAATCATCCCGGAGATCCATCTTGTCGAAGAACTGAAAGAGGCTTTGCTGTGGAGACCATTCCGTGTAGGTGATTCCTTAACAAGAATCCTTACAGGAGCCTTCTGACGGACCGCGAACTCCCCTCAAGTTCTGGGCTCTACGGAAAGCAAGAAACTGGTATGTGTTCCTCTTCCGCTGCGTAATTAGTTTACCTAGCATATACACGTTTTTTTTTCCGTAGTAACTATCCCCTATTTCCAACAGTGGTATCAGAACTTGTGTAAGGAGTTCATGATTTTGATAAAATTGGTGTTCTTGAGTTTTTTTTTAGTAAAACTGATATTCATGAAACTAAGTGTTTTTAGTAAAACTGATGTTCATGATTTTCAAGAAAAACGTGACATTTATCAAAATTGAACATTGGATTATTGGTCTTAGTAAAATGTGATATAGAAATTTGACCAGTAACCCTAAAATTTTGTTTATTTCGGCCGAATGTTTTTTTAAATTTTTTTTAAAGTTTTCGGCACCATCAAGAATGAATCTGGCCGGACTTAGGGTAAGGTGCACAAGATAATTGTGACATTAATTATCGATATAATCTAGCATGATTTTAGGATATTATATATTATTGATAGATATTAGTTTCCTAAAGATTGAGAAAATATATTGTTGATAGATTTATATCCCTAATATAGAATCTTGACAATAAATATATATATATATATATATATATATATATATCAATATATAGTGTGCCGAAATTTATATATATATATATATATATATATATATATATATATATATATATATATATATGTGCAAATATTGGAAATTATTTTATGATTAATATTACTTGGTGGCTAAGTTAAGTTTTTAGTGGATTTAAAAACCCTACTTAGCCCACAATTATATTTCGGCCGAATCCTATAGGGTTAATGGGCCGATCCAAGTTGCACATCCGGGTTAGGTCGACTGACCCGGATAACCAAGAGAACCCAAACCGGGTCAACCGAACCTAACTGGGTTGGGTTCCACGGGTCAAGGCGGGTCAGGTCAACCGAACCTGAATTTTCTCAATCAGTCAGACCCATCCGGGTCGGGTCGGACCGGGAAACTAATGGGTCGAACCAAACTGACCAGGTTTGCATGAAGAACCGAACCGAATTCCTATTTATACCAAACCAGACCGGTCGGACCGGTTTCACCAAACCGGAACTGTCGGACCAAAATTGACTGAATCAGACCGTTTTGGTCGGACCGACCCGAGTCAACTGAACATAGGATGGTCAAATTTTAAAATCCAAAGTTTTTGAACTTTTAAAATTACCTACACAGTGCAAATAGGTTTGAAATTTTCACGTTTTAATCAAACTTGATGACTAGTTTCGATTATGGGGATGGATCTCAGAAAATGCGTGATTATGGGACTGAATCATTTAGTTGGTTGAATTGCAATTCTTTTATTAATTGATATTATTGCATGATTAGAATTGTGACTTGACTACGTCAAGCTCGCTGGATATTGCATGTTGTGGGCTAATCCCTGGATTTCAATTTATGAGTTGTGCACTAGGATAGACATGCTGTGATGGTTGTTATTGCCTAGAATCCATGTCTAGAAGATCGCATGATTGATTGTTAGCATGAAATACAAGTCAGCCCCTAATGTTTAACATCGATATTCAGTCGCCAAATATGCATGTTTGATGTGGTGTGATCACGCATGATGCGTATGCATGAATGTTGAGGATGCAGCCGCATGTAATAATTTACTTATGTAGTAGAATTATATATGCTAGCATGAGTTCCTCGGAACATTAGACGCATGACGCGTATACATGATTTTTTGAGGATGTGGCTGCATGTGATAATTTGCTTGTGTTGTAGAATTATACGTTCTTGCATGAATTCCTTGAAACGTTTTAAAAAAGGCCTTGGGAAAGCCAAGATCGGGTGTATGTTACAACTCCCCGTTTCGGTGAAAGCGACTAAACCGTTTTAAAAGACTGATCTATTAGAAATGAGACGTCGGCGCGTGAACTCTTTCACGGCCTCCTTCCATTGGTTTACTGGTGGTCGGGTTGGCTAGATGACTGAGGAATCATTGTCATTCGCCTTCTATCTCATAGATATCCGATGTATGCAATTTTTTTCAAAATGCTATTGTCTCCCTGATTGCCGCATGATTGTCAATGTGTGAATTTATATGGCTGGTAGATTGCATTGCTATATTCCTCAATATCTTGATGGTGTGTTATATGATGAATGGAATGAGTATGTGTTAAACTCCTCTCTTTTGCGATTCCGAGAGCGGAGAGGAAATCTACGGATGAATATGGTAGTCCATTTCCCAATCATGGGAGTAGGTTCTTTGGTTATCTGAAAGCATTGGTGGTATTACTTTCAACCTTGGATAAAGGGGTTGAAGAAGATTTCAATTGCAACCTCACAACATTATAGCTTTGGTGTTTCCTTTGCATCCGCTTCGGGGGAAGCAAGGCCTCTAAAGCTAGACATGTTTTGGTTGAGTATGATGATCTTCTCTCCATTGATGCTAGTGTAAAATCCGCTCGAGACTTTCAGTATGAAAGTTCAACATGGAGGAGAATATTTCTCATATTGAAGAGGTATCCCCTTTCATGGTTGTCTGATGATGATGGGGCTCACTTGCTTGATTGAATCAATTAAGTATACCATGAGTCTATCCAAGTGCAGTAACCAGGGAAAAAGGGAAACCAACTTCACAAATCACAACATGACATTGAAGGAAGTCAACCATGATTTCCGTATTTAATGGAGAGAACCGGACCACAGAGGTCCTATACGAACATCCGGTGGGTCAAAGCACCGTTGATGAAGTGTGTCTCTAGTACACCTCGAAGCTGTAAAAGGTTTTATTCAGACACGGATCATCTAATGTGATTCATTCGTGAATTTATTCAGATGTGGTGTTCGTCATGAATCAGATTTCTCGACAATCTGTGCGATGAGCATGGATCGAACATGCGACCTTCAGATCAAGAACCTTACCTTTGTCGTTTCTTCTTTCATCGTTCATTTGAATTTATGTCTTTGGTTGTTTATGTTTCGGATGATTGAATAAAGTAATTGTTATTGAGATTGAATATATTTCTATTTGAAGTACAATTTACTTATCAATTAATCGACCCGGTCAACGAGATCAATCCGAATAAAAATTTCGGCCAGAACAGGAGGTCGAATAAATGAAAATATCACACATACTTCAATTCATTGTAACTCCATCGATTGCATAACTAAAACGAACGGTTTAGTTATAATCTATTGCTATTACTCCATAAAATAAATAAATTGTAACGTCGAACATGTGCGAAACCGATTAAATTAAATTTTGGAAACGAAACGATTACACCATGGTAAACCTGGTGTCACGTGCGTATCACGCTTGTCCTTCGACAGATAGGACACATCGATTAAACTTACAAATTTAATGTGATGTGTTTGATTCAAAACTCGAAATAAAATTTCATTTGCATAAATACCCATTTCGGGTTTCACTCATGTAATTTCTCGTAGAGAATTATAAACGAACAAAAGGTGAAGACCTAATGCATGAACTGAGGTGGACAAAACCTCAGATATGAGTACGCAATAAAATTGGTATTGTCTGTTAAACGACGATCCCTAATACGCCTCTAACGAATGAGATTGGCGGAGCATCTTAATCACACACTTCATGGACATGGTCACAACCATGATGTCGCAAGCTCAACTTCCAATCTCCTTCTAGGATGATGCATTGTTGACTGCCACTCATGCAGTAAACCTAGTTCCTTCAAAATCGGCGTACTCGACGTGAGATGTGGACTGATAAAGATATGGATCTTACTAGGCTGTGGCCTTGGGGTTGCGCAGCATACACGCATCAAACCGACAGCCAATTCGGCAAGTTGGGACCTAAAGGCCTGAAAAGTATCTTTATAAGGTACTCTGAGAACTCTAAGGGATACATGTTTGTGACGGCTCAGGAAAATGGTGGCGTGGTCGAACATGTGTCCAGAAATGTTACGTTCCTTGAGGACGAATTTTCTAAGCTTGGTAACATCAAAACAAATGAAGTCTTAATTTAACTAGAACAGGATGATGATAGTATGGTCCCACTTACTCTAAGTGGGATATTTGAGGCGGCAACATCAGTGAACGACATGGTAAATGAGAATGGAGACATTTTAATAATAAATCCAGTGGGAGGAGTCAATCCAACCACGCAGATCACTATTACTGCAGGTGCGAATCAAGTGGAACATGATCATCATGTTGTCGAACCGTTGGATGAGAATTCTATAATTCCTCAACTACCTGCTGGTAACAGTGGGAGTGGGACAACCAACTTGGTTCCTGGTCCTAGTGTCCGAGGAATTCATCTCGGAGGTAGAATCCCGAGACCAAGAGGTCGTCCAAGAAAAGTTGTAGGTGATAGTTCAAGCAACGCCCTTGTTACCAGTGGGAGTGTTGTTCCCAGTGTGAGTGTTGTTCCTAGTGGGAGCATTGTTCCTAGTGTGAGTATAGTTCAATATCAAGATGGGAATGTTGAGCCTAGACGTAGTCAAAGGCATCGAACCTCTCCAAAGAAGTATCCTATCGAGAAAGGTGAATTATTCACCCTGACTTCAGATGATGAACCAGTAACGATTAAACAAGCTTTGGAATGACCTCAAGGGAAGGAATGGAGGAAAGCAATGGAGGAAGAGATCGTCTCTAAGAAATCCAATTCGATATGGTCGTTAGTTGATTTGCCTGCTAACCGCAGAATTATAGGGGCAAAGTAGGTTCTGAAATTGAAACTCACTGCTAATGGAAACGTTGAGCGCTACAAAGCTCGATTGGTTGCGAAAGGTAACCAACTCCAGGGATTGGAATTTGATGAGACATACTCACCAAATGTGCGTTACACCACAGTCCGGGCCATTCTGGCCATGGTTGCTAGCCTCGAACTGGAGCTGCACCAAATGGATTTTAAGACTGCATTCCTTCATGGAAACTTGGAGGAAGATATTTACATGTTGCAACCGGAGGGTTTCATAACCCCTGGGAACGAATGTAAAGTTTGTAAGCTCCAAATATCGATCTTTGGTCTTAAACAATCGTCTTGGCAATGGTACCACAGGTTCCACGAGGAAATCATTGGCAACGGATCCGTGAATCTTCACGAGGATCCCTGCGTGTACACAAAGACCTCTGAGTCAAAGTACGTTATCTTGACGTTATACGTTGATGACATATTGATTGCCGCGAACGACTTTAGTTATTTAAATGAATCAAAGTCATTGCTGGCATTTGTGTTCGAGATGAAGGAAATGGGAGAAGCCACATACATCCTAGGCATTAAGATTACTAGGGATCGGGCTACTCGTAAACTATGTCTTTCTCAAGAAGCCTATATCAAAAAAAATTTGAGAAGGTTCAGTCTCCAAGATGTCAAACCTGTGGATACGTTGGTAGCATATGGGTGCGCGTTGCCGAAACGTGAAGGCCCAAAGGATCAGGCGGAGCGTGAACAGATGAAAAGTGCAGAGTACCTCAGTATAGTTGGCAGTCTGATGTACGCCATGCAATGCACTCGTCCAGATATCTGTTACGTTGTGGACTTAGTAGCACATTTCTAATCAGACCTAGATATCAACATTTACGAGCCGTAAAATGAATTTTTCGATATCTGAAAGGTACTGCCGACTACGGACTGTGCTACGAGGGTAGTATGCTTGAATTGTCTGGGTTCGGTGATGCCGACCATGCTGGCGATCCGGATGATCGTAAGTCCACCTCAGGAGGAGTATTTCTCCTTGCTAATGTCGTTATTTCATGGATAAGCAAGAAGCAATCATGTGTCGCGCTGTCTATGATGGAATTCGAATTTGTGGCCTTCTTTAAGAATGCACAGGAAGCAGTCTGGCTAAAAGGAATCTTGACTGCTCTGCTTGACGTCGAGGACGGCAGTAAGCCCGTAAGGATTTACTCTGAGAGTAAAGCAGCGATAGCGGCTGTTGGGATCAAAATGACGTGGCCTTGAACTTCGGGAAATGGACTTCCAACTATCGCCTCGGACTTAGCTCTCTCGAACGCTAATTTTTCCTCTAAGAGATTGTGTGGGGCGAGAACCTGAAAAAGGGGTGGGGATGGCCCCTGATTCCACTCCGAAGCTTAAGTCAGTAATGGATTTGAGAGTAATAATATATGAACGTATTTATAACTGACTGAATGTAATGAAGTAAATAGAAATAGTCCCTGTTTATAGAGATAAGTTACCGACTTTATATGGCGGTTACCCTCCTTGGGGGGTTTCTCTTCAGAGTCGGCCAAGCAGGTTACAAGCAGGTCACCACCTGTCTTTACTTCTAGAGGAAGGTTTCCTCTGATGACGGTTGAAGCAGGTCGCCACCTGTGTTTACTTCCGGAGGAATGTTTCCTTTGATGATAGTGACAAGCAGGTCGCCACCTGTCTTTACCTTCGAAGGAAGGTTTCTTCTGATGATAGTGATAAGCAGGTCGCCACCTTTCTTTACCTTCGAAGGAAGGTTTCTTCTGATGATAGTGATAAGCAGGTCGCCACCTGTCTTTACCTTCGAAGGAAGGTTTCTTCTGATGATAGTGATAAGCAGGTCACCACCTGTCTTTACCTTCGAAGGAAGATTTCTTCTAATGGCGGGCAGTCGTACTTTGGAAGTCGACATTTTCATAAGTTGTCGTCGACCTTTCATCCTTATCTCGTTAAGACGAGTCAGGAAGGTCGACGACTCTTCTTTCCCTGCCCTTGAACGTACTCGACTCTTGTACTTGGGCGACTTTAATCAATCATAACCTAATAGCGGCAGTTAAGAATCCAAAGTACCATAGTACGATGAAACACATTGACGTTAAATATAATTATGCGGAGAGTATGGTAGAAGAAAAATTGATCACATTAGAATACTTGTCCTCTGAGAGTATGGTGGCAGACCTACTGACCAAACCTTTACGCAGGGAATTTTTCGAAAAGCATGTCAAAGTGCTTGGACAGCGTAGGGTTTAAGAGGCTTGTATTGTGTCAATAACATTTTTGAGCTTTTTAATAAAAGAATTGCAATTTGATTTTATGATTTTTACGACGTCATGATGACTGAATTACATCGGATTTACTGTATATAAACTAGTCGTTGGAGTGTAAAACCTCCCAATAAAATATGTCGAATGTGGGCCTTGCCTCGTCACATAGGCACAATCGTCTTGATGGAGGGGTAACAATATTAATCATTTGGTTAAGCAAAACGATCATTTGTTTTCGGGGTAACACGACATAATCATTATTTTGCGTATCGCCGTGATGAACTCTATTCATCGGAAACCACATTCTGGGCCAGATGAAAATCTGCCCTTGCATATGACATTTCCCACTCTGACAATATGTAAGTTCAGGTTATGCTATCGATGCGCACTTCATACTACGCGTGCCATGTTCGACCACGGGGTCAGGCTCTGTTGTGCTAGATGGAATCTTCCAAGGTTCTAATGGGCGCAAACTTCTTCACCTTTAGTGTGTGACTGATCCCGTGTGCTTACGGAAGAAGCACCTGAATTATCCTTACCACTCAGAACTCGTATCTAAGGTTGGGCTCAATGTTCCCTCCAGGCGTATGAACGCATTACCCGAACAAAAAGGCACAGTGACCACCTACTAGAAACCAGTTGAGTTTGACTGAGGATATGAGCAATAGGGATGGTCATGTACACCTATAATTCTCCGACTCTTGTATTCATTAGGTGGCCACCAATCGGATATTAGTTGATGGTTGTAAATACTTGTACGGATGCCTTGGAGAAGTGTTCCTATGTGGAAACTAGGAAATTGAAGAATAACAGTTGACTAGGGATACAACGCGACACAGAGAAGTAACAGGTTGATAACAAGTTGGGAATCAACGTTCCACGAACTCTAAACTGATGAGTAGCACGATGTCTGTTGTGTCTGCCGGTCGCACGGCAAACCTCGTATGAACAATTCGGAAGCTGGACTGGATCGAAGTTTAAATGTTGATTTGTTGATCGACACCATATTAACAGGCACCCTCCCATTCCGGCGAGTGGGAGCTGTTGGCATTTGGTGAATGGGCTGTCGTAATAGGAACCCTTTAATATAAGCCCCACACCTAAGTAATTGAGTAATGTCACATTAGGGATTTTGGGCCTTGCCTAAAATCCCAATTGACATGAGAGGCCCAAAATTGGGCCTCCCATTTACTCTATGTGGCTGGCCGAAATATGTAATTAGAGTGAGGTGGGTTTTTCCCACCTCCTTTTATAAATAGGGAGTGTCAGGGATTTATTTAGGGTTAATCATTCTTTCTCCTAAGTGTTGAGACAAAAGAAATCACTCATCCCTAAAATCCATATTTCGGTCGAACCCTATACCACAAGGAGGTGCCAAATTGCTTCGAGTAATCATCCCGAAGATCCATCCTGCCGAAGAATTGAAAAATGCTTTTCTGTGGAGACCATTCCGTGTAGGTGATTCCTTAACAAGAATCCTTACAAGATCCGTCTGACAGACCGTGAACTCCCCTCAAGATCTTGGGTCTACGGAAAGTAAGAAACTGGTATGTGTCGATATTCCGCTGCGTAATTAGTTTACCTGGCATGTACATGTGTTTTATTCCAAAGTAACTATCCCCCATTTCCAACACTACACTGTTTGCTAGTGATGCCCCTCGACGACCCAAGTTTCGAATGAACGCTCGCATGATCTCTCCTTCCGAGAGTTCCGTAGCGATATCCAATATGTTTTGATTGAAACTTGTATACTAATTTGCTAAGGATTCATCAAAGCCTTGTTTTACGTCGTCCAGAGCTTAATCAGCCTTCAGTAGCTGCCTTTCACCCAAGTACTGCTGGATGAACTTATCTTTTAATTCTGCACATGAGGCAACTGACGCTTGGGTAAAGCCGAAGAACCAGTAAGAAGCATTTCCCGACATTTTCGAAGGGAATAGCAGTGCGATGTGATCTTCTTTAGCGGTCATCCCAAGTAAGGAAGACTCATGCTTTTGAATATGTTGTATTGGATCACATTTCCCCTCGTAGTCAGGTATAGGGCGTGGAGACACATTTGATGGAATAATGACTTAGAGGAGTTCTTGCATGAAGGGATGTGTCACCTTGTCCCTGAGCTTATGCATCGCATGTCCCTTAGACTCCTTTATCTTTCTTGTTATGAGTTCCTATACTTCCTCATTTGTCAAGTTTATCGTTGTTGTGTTTGGCTCTCTTGCAGGTTGTGGCCTGACATGCCCTAGAGCGGTGTGTGCTTGATAGGTATCATTCCTCTGCTGAGGATATCCCCTTTCTTGAATGAACATTGTAAGACTGAGTGTACGGTTGTTGATGCTCCCCCCATTGATCTTGGTGGTGACACGTGATACCACGGTTGCTCTTGTCTTATATGTGCTCTTATGCGCTCCCTCCTATCTAGCATGTCATCCAAAGCTGCCAATAGCTCTGGAGTAATATTGATGTCTTGAGGGTTGGTTCTCTCTTGTCCATTACCAGCTGGGGGGTGGTGGGGGTGGGGGTGGTTGTTGGTTAACCGTTTGTTGCGGTGCCCTCTCGCTTTGAGGAGGGTGGTTGAAGAGTGTTTCTCTTCATGAATTGGTTGTTCTCTATCACCCACTTCTCCATGTGTTCTATTTGTATTCTCTTGGAGACTTTCCACAGGTACTTTCTTGCTTCACCCGCCCCCTTGTCCCTCCGGTTTGTTCTTGCTCGTTGCCATTGAGCGCAGGTAGTAGGCTACTTACTTTTTATTCGAATCCAGATGATGGCACCAATATGTTTGATCACGTTATTTGAGAGTCTTCTTGTCTCGAACCTCTGCTCGCCTTTATCCACGCGTACCTGCAAAAGGAGCACCAGGGGGAGTCCCGGTAAGCCCACTTCGATGCTTAGAGTATTGGCTAGAGAGAAAAAGTGTAAGCTAGAGAGATGTCAATATTACCTTCTAATGATGATAGGAGAGCTCCATTTATAGAGTTCCTTGAGAACCGCTCCGGTTCCGGGCTGTTCCGGTCCGGTTATAACGGTTTGATGAGTGAAAACCGGGATAAACCTTAGATATGAGGGTTTAACATTTTTTTGGCAACGAGTGGGCCCACATTATTTGGGTGTCTCAAAATAGCCTCTACGGGCGTGCCTCGGACATTATTTCGCCAGGGATCAGGACCCGGGCGAGGGATACTCGCCCAGAAGGAGGGGGTACCCGAGTAGTATGTTCCACTCGGGTACCCCGAGAGCCTTGCTCGGGTACACCGAGTGGTTTTTACCACTCGGAGTATCCCGACTAGATTTCACCACTCGGGATGTTTCCGGCCTTGGTATTTTGGGCCTCAGATGAGCTTCTTGGATTACATCTTGGGATTCTGGGTGTCCAATATCAAAGATTTGGATTATAACCGAGTATGGACCGATACAGTCGTGACACTGAACCTAGTTTAAGATAGCTTGGGCGTATATCCAACAAGAATATCATCTCCCGCATCTGTATCCATGGACAAACTCCCGAACCTAAAACACAAACATCAGGATACAGACTAGGCATTTTCTCCACGCACCGCGCGAGGTTTGATACATGCAATATATTATTTACGTCATTATATTATTTATTAATTTGTATTCATTTAGATGCCAAATCTTGCATGAATTGAGACCAAATATGGATGGAATAACACAAATCTGGCCGAGTGATTATCAAATAAAGAAAACGTCCCACAAGTCTTCTATATTGGCTCGGATCGGCAATCAGATCCCCTGAATCTGCAACAAAGTGATGATGTTGCTCCATGGGAATGTGTTATGTGCGATCTCCAAGCATCCCAGATTCGCACAAGATGTCCAAAACATACTTTCTTTGAGTAAGAAAAATACATGTCGGGCTTCGTGCAACCTCAATTCCAAGAAAATACTTAAGTGGAACAAGGTCCTTTATTTTGAAATGGCCTGCGAGATACTCCTTGAAAACTTGACACTCTTTGGCATTATTACTTGACAAGATCATGTCATCAACATATATAAGAAATGCTTGAAAAGTACCATTAGAAGAATATGTGAACAACGAGTGATCAACTCGTGATTGAAAAAATCCATATTCTTGAAGTGCCGATGCAAATTTAGCATACCAATTGCAAGAAGTTTGTTTAAGGCCATAAAGAGATTTTCGTAAACGACAAACTTGACCTGGAATTGGTGGATGAAATCCTAGTCACAGCTGCATGGAAATCTCCTCGTCGAGATCTCCATGCAAAAATGCATTATGGACATCCAATTGATGAAGATCCCAATGTTTGAAGAGAGATATCGTGAGTAAACATCGAACAGTCGTCAACTTAGCAACATGCGCAAACGTTTCAAGGAAATCCAATCCTTCAACTTGAGTGAATCCATTTGCAACAAGATGGGCCTTGAATCGCTCAACGCAACCATATGAATTTATTTTGATTTCGTAAACCTACTTACAACCAATGAATTTATTTCCGGCTAGTAGAGGCTCCATACTTCATGTATTTTTTTTCTTTAAGTTCTCGAATTTCTTCTGCCATTGCCTTATGCCAACGACTATCACACGTAACATGTGAAAATATTTGTGGCTCTACATTTGCATCGAGCGAGGCTAGAAATGCCTTGTGAGAATTAGACAATATATAATTTGAGATATAATTTTGTATGAGATGGACCGTACCTGAAGAGCCAACAGAAGGGTATTGCGGAGAAGATTCTTTGACGTGGCAACCATAATCTTGCAAATACGCTGGCGGTTTTCTACTGCGAACGGGTCGGGAAGCACCTTGATTTTGACTTGAAGTATCAGCATGATCAAGAATAACTCCATGACCAATTTTTTCATGTGGGTCGGTTAATTGTTGAGGTCGATCAGCGACAAGCGAAACATCTGCTGAATCAGTGTCTTCTCTGTTAGAAAAGCTTTCACTTGTATATTCCAAATGCAAATTTATTGGTTGAGATTGACTTATAGAAATGTGGCTTCCCCTATCTGATGAAGTTCGATCATCCTCATTTGACTTGGAGCTGGTTCGTCCAAGAAACGAGAAGGTTTCTTCGCGGAAGATCACGTCTCGAGAGATGATTACTTCTTCATTCTCAATATCGTAGAGTTTCCATGCCTTTTGACTGAAAGAATATCTAATAAAAATGCACTTTCTAGCTCGATGAAACTTGTCACGGTTTGGTGGTTTCCAATGAGCATAACAAAGTGAACCAAAGACTCACAAGTGAGAGTAGTTTGGGACTCATCGAAAAAGAAGCTAAAAGAGTTTTATCGCCCAATAGAGTAGTTGGAGTATAGTTGATCAAATAAGTCGTCGTCATAACGTATTGTCCCCAAAATTTGATTGGAAGCCCTGCCTGAATTTTAAAGCGCGTACAACATTCAGTATATAACGATGCTTAGGTTCAACTCGTCCATTCTATTGAGGAGTGGCGACACATGAAATTTGGTGCAGTATCCTGTGAGCGGAATAAAATTGTTGAATCTTGTTAGAGACAAACTCTTGACTCTTATCAGTTCGGAAGTTCTTAATACTCCTTCCAAATTGAGTCCGAATCATATTGAAATATTATACTAATTGCCCATATGTCATGGATTTTTTTCTCATCAAGTAAACCCATGTACATCGACTAAAGTCGTCGACGATCGTAAGGAAATACCGAGCATCAGATAAGGAGGAAATACTGTATGGGCCCCAAATATCACAATGGATCAAATCAAAATGTGAAAGAACTTTATTATCACTAGGATGAAAGCAAGTACGAGTATGTTTTGCTCTTACACATGCATCACATAGATCAAAATTATCTACTCGCTTAAGAAAATAAAATAGCTTCATAGCATTTTGTGATGAGTGCCCTAACCGTCTGTGCCAGATTTCCGAACTTGTAGCTTTTATTGTTGAAAATGCAGATATAGATTCTTTGTTTACCAGGCATTTCCGAACTCCCCGCAATTCACCCACTCCAATCGGTGTCTTCGAGGTGAGGTCCTGCAAAATGCAAAAATCAGAGAAAACAGTTACTGACAATTCAGTTCAGCCGTAAGCCGCCCAATTGATATCAAGTTGCATGAAAATCCAAGAACATATAAGACATTTTTCAAAATTAAATTGGGCTAGAGATTAATTTGGCCGACTATTCCCGATTGTACTACGCTAGCGTTGGGAAGCTCGATCTTGTGCAGTTTTCGGATTAACCTCGGTTCCTTGAGAAGTTGAAATGTTCCTGTCATATGCATAGATTCTCCAGTGTCGAGAATCCAGTTCATGTTGGAGATAAATTTAATACATGTCAGATGCTCTGTAGGCTCCTTAGCGGCATTTAGAATAGAAACCAGCTTCCTGCTTTGCTCCAGACTTAAACCCGGTTTGGACTCCGGGTAGTGGTTCGTGGCCTCCTTATCTCTGATTTGAAGTTGAGCATGAGCTTCTATTTCTTTCTTCAAATATGCAGCAATATGTCCTCTTCCTTTCACTTTACTCTCACGTCCACGACTTCCTCCTTTAACAAAATTTTAATCCAATTTTTCTAGTTTCCCGTGGAGATTCCAGCAAAGGTCTTTTGTGTGACCAATTTTGTGACAGTAGCTCCTAATATTTCCAGCAAAGAATGCTGCAGAACCAACCTCCTCATGTTCATTTCGTGCCCGAGCAATTGCTTGACGACGTTATTCTTGGTTGATAATAGATAACGCTTTGCTGACAGATGGAAATGGCTCCGAGTTCAAGATTTGTGTTCAAACAACACCATGCACTTCGGTATTGAGACCCATGATAAATTTGTATTTCTCTGTTTGTGATCTTATGAGCAGCCTCACACTTAAAGTCGGGTACATCTGAGTGTTCATCAATCTCATCCCACAAGCTTTTAAGCTTGGTGTAGTAATTCACGACTGAGAGAGTTCCTTGTTCCATATGACTTATCTCATACTTGAGAGTTGATAAATTCGTTGAGCATTTCCCTCCGAATATCTTTCCTTCAATTCGTTCTACATATCATGTGCATCGTCGATGTAGGCTACGCTCCCTTGTAAACTTTTGTCCATAGAATTATAGATCCATGAAACGACCATATTGTTGGAGACGTCCCAAGAATAAAAATCTTCAGACGATGGATCAGGTCTCTTCAATGATCCATCAATAAAATCCAACTTGTTTTTAGCTCTTAAAGCTCGCCTTGTAGCTTTTTTCCATGAAGCGTAATTATTGCTGGTTAAGACAGTTGAAACAATAGCGACACCTGGATTCTTTGAGGGATTGACATAAAAGGAGAGGTGTTGTCAATTTGTTTCTTTGCTGCCATCTTTTACAGAGGAGAGACTAAAGAGGTTTTCGCTTGAATGGGTCACGATGGTGAGTTAGAGACAAAGCTCTGGTACCATGAAAATTTTAGAGAATGTTGATTATCATTAACTCAAAAATTGAAGGGTTACAACTAATAATATATAGAGACACACAATTATTAATGATAAGTGTGCCAACTACTCTAATTAATTGCAGTCTACTTCTAGAGAATTGCAAATGAAAGATGTGAAGAAAACTCAAGAAGACTCTAGATCATAATAATCTTGGTATATTTGTTGAAGTGTAATAAACTTTAAGGACTCTTTTGTATCTAGTTGTTACTTGAGGACCTATTTTTATTTCTTACAAACTAAAGTTGTTACATACCACTGCTACATATAGTAGGTAGTTAGCTTCGTTCTTCAGTTAGTTAATCAATGAAGTAATCCATGCTGATCCACTCTCTAATCTCTTGCTTGTTGATTCATCTTCATTTTCGTTCCAAGATTTGTGGTTTTCACATGGTATCAAAGTGGATTCGATTCATTTCGATCCGTCTTCTCGCTTACGACGTTGAGATTCTTATTTTCCGATCAAGATGTCTGGAACTCCGCTTCAAACGAATTCATGAACGCGAGTTGGAACGTTTCCTAATAATCCAGTTGGAGGAGGAACTTCTGGAGGAACTTCAGGAGGATCTGGAGGCGTAGCTGGAAATGGAGGACTCAATAATCAGCAAATTCCTTTGGAGATGAATGATGAAGATTGTCTATACTTGCATCCATCTAATGTGCCAGGAGCTCAACTCATTGGTTTTCAGCTCACATGTAGTAATAACTACCAAGTTTGGGTCAGATCTATGTCAAATGCTTTATTAGTGAAGAATAAGCTCTGTTTTGTTGATGGATCTTGTTTGTGTGAGTCTGTGCTTGAGAATTTGCGATTCAGATGGGATAGGTGTAACGTAATTGTCAAAGATGGTTGACGACTTTTGTAGCTAGAAATTTAACGCGTGGTTTAGTCTGTAGTAAGACTGCTTTGGCGATTTGGAGGAATTTGCATGAAAGATTTCATAAGATTGATGGAGCTAGAATCTTTCAGCTCAGTAGAGAGATTTATAATGCTAGGGGGAAATTCGTATATTGCTGACTTCTATGGGAAGATTAAAATGCTCTGGGATGAGTTAGATGCAACTGATGATGGAGAATTATATGATAATTTCATTGGTTCAATCATGGCAAGCAGAGACAAACAAAAACTCATACAGTTCTTGAATGGATTGAATGAGACATTCAACAACATTAGGACGAATCTGTTAATGATGAATCCTCTTCCCGCGGTGAATTATGCATAATCAGTTTTGCTTCAGGAGGAGAATCAGTGGATAGTTGTGTGATCAATTGAGAGAAATGTCATCTTGTATGCTGCTGATTCTAATACTAGTGCTGCTTTGTATGCTGGAGGCAATGGTAATGCAGGAAATTATACTAATGGAAGAAACAATAGGGAATTTGACAGGAAGGAATTTGTTTGTACTTATTGTGGTAAAAAGGGTCATAAGGAAGATGGAAGAAATATGGAGTTCCAGATCATATCAGAAAGAGGTGGAATGAGAAGAATAGTAGGGGTGGTGTTCACTTAGCCATAGATCAGTCTTCTGCTGCTACAAATGTTGGTTTTCATTCACCTTCTTCTCTATCTAAGACAGGAAGTCCTTTTACTCAAGAGCAGATACAGCAGTACAATCAAATGGTGAAGTTTTTTGGAGGTCAAAATGAAGATCATGAAGCAGCAACTGATTTTAGGGATTCATCAAAGCCTTGTTTTACGTCGTCCAGAGCTAAATCAGCCTTCAGCAGCTGCCTTTCACCCAAGTACTGCTGGATGAACTTATCTTTTAATTCTGCACATGAGGCAACCGACGCTTAGGGAAAGCAATAACCAGTAAGAATCATTTACCGACAGTGTCGAAGGGAACAACAGTGCGAAGTGGTCTTCTTTAGCAGTCCTCCCAAGTAAAGAAGACTCATGCTTTTGAATATGTTGTATTAGGTCACTTTTCCCCTCATAGCCAGGTAATAACTTTTGTGGAACTGTGAATGCTACATCTAATGATTACTGAATCATAGATAGTGAGCTTCACATCACATAACCTGTCAAAAAACCTGGTTAACTGAGTTACAAGAAAATAATATTTCATGTAAGTTGGTTCACTTGCCAAATGGAGATGTTTCTCTTGTGACTCACTATGGATCCTATTATTTAGGAGGCTCCTTAGAACTGAATAGAGTTCTCTATGCGCCTCAATTTCATCATAACCTCATCTATGTCCCTCAACTAACCAAAGATCTTGGTTTCTCTACTACATTCTTGCTAAATCGTGTGGTGTTTCAGGCCCTCTCAAGTGGGAGGATAGTGGGGACTGGTTCTCTGTGATGGTCTTTATACTTTGAAGATTCCTAATAGAGATCAAAGTCATCAAAGGCATTTGAGAGGTTTCAATGCTATTGGAGAAGCAAGAAACAAGGTGTCTTCTAAGGAACTTCATTTGTGGCACAAGACAATGGGGCATGTCTCAATTCAGAGTTTGAATAATTTTTTTAGTTTTGACTCAAAGGCAGAAATCAGATTAAGGATTGTACTGTTTGTCCATGAGCAAAGCAATCTAGACTTCCTTTCTCAGACAGTTGTTCAAAAACTAAGAGAATTTTTTCAATGATACATTTGGATGTATGGGGTCCTTATAAAACTCCAACTTTTGATGGTTTCAGATACTTCTTGACATTAGTGGATGATTACAGTAGGGCAACTTGGGCTTTCTTAATGAGAAGTAAATAAGAAGTGATCATTCATGTAAGAAACTTTCTTGCATTAGTCGAAACACAGATTGAGAGTTTAGTGAAGTGTATTCGAAGTGATCATGGTTCTGAATTCTGTAACAATTCGATGAAGGAGTTGTGTTTAAGTTTGGGTATTACTCATCAAACAAGCTGTGTACACACGCCTCGGCAAAATGGTGTTGTGGAGAGAAAACACAAACATATCATCAGTGTTGCTCGGGCTTTAAAGTTTCAGGCTTCTATTCCTGATAAGTATTGGGGACACTGTGTTCTTGGAGCATGCTACTTGATCAACTTGATGCCATCTGTTGCTTTAAATGGTGATATACCTCACACAAGGCTTTATGGAAGAAGAGTGGATTATGCTCACCCGAGGGTTTTTGGGTTTCTTGCCTATGCTACTGATGTTCATAACACAGACAAGTTCAAACCCAGGTCAATTCCTTATGTTATGATGGTATACTCAGCTACTCATAAGGGCTACATTATTCTCAACATTAGCAACAAACTATTCTTTGTTAATAGGGATATTGTTTTTAGAGAACACATATTTCCTTTCATCGCTGGTGTTGGAAACAAAGTCCGGTCTTCCTACCTTCAGAGGCACATCTGTATGAGAGTAATACTGTTGTTTTTCCTAATGGATTTCGTGAAGAAGAAGGCATAGGTGATAATGAAGATTTGGATAATCCTGTGCTATTAAATGACAATGATGAAAACACTGAGGCACCAGTGAGCACGGTGCAGACACCAGCAAGGACAGTGCATGCACCATATGAGGCCCCAGTGAGAACGGTGCAGGCACTAGTTGAGGCACACCCTTCACCAACTCCCATGGAGCAGCACTTACAGTTGACAACTTCAGCTTATGATAAGTTGTTTAATCTAAATGGACATGACAAGATATTTGAAGATGTGGAGCAATACAGAAGATTGGTTGGCAAGTTGTTGTATCTAGCAATGACAAGGCCAGAAAAAGCCTATCCAGTCCCGAAAGCTTTCTTAGTTTTTCCATGATCCAAAAGTGTCTCATTTCTCAGCTGCAATTTGAGTAATCAGATACATCAAGAAGAATCCAGGGTAGGGTTTGTTTTTTCCCTTCAAAGAATGACATTTAATCAATGATTGCGTACTGTGACAATGATTGGGGAACCTGTCTTGTTACAAGAAAGTCAATCACTGGATATTGCATTAAACTTGGATATGTGATAGTTTCTTGGAAGTCTAAGAAGCAGCCAACACTGTCCAGATCAAGTGCAGAAGCGGAATATCGCAGCATGGGAATGGTTGTATTAGAGATTGTATGGTTACGAGGGTTCCTAAGTGAGCTTGGCTTTAAACAACTCTCACCAATTCATTTGAGGTGTGACAACAATGCAGTACTTCAAATTGCTGCAAATCCCATGTTCCATGAAAGGACAAAGCACATCGAAATCGATTGTCATTTTGTTCGAGAAAAGTTGATGGAGGGGGTTATCCAGACTGATTATGTTAAATCCAGTGAACAACTAGCTGATATGCTCACTAAGGCACTTGAAAAGCAGCAGTTATTGTAGTTGCTAGCTGGTTTTGGAATAAAGAATTTGTTTGGGAAAGAAGCAGATGAAGAGGAGGAGAAATCTGGATGAATGTTGAATTGTAATAAACTTTAGGGACTCTTTTGTATCTAGTTGTTACTTGGGGACTTATTTGTATTTCTTACAAACTAAAGTTGTTACATACTACTGCTATATATAGCAGATAGTTAGCTTCGTTCTTCAATTAGTTAATCAATGAAGTAATCCATGTTATCCACTCTCTAATCTCTTGCTCTGCAGTTATTCATAGAAATGAAGGACAATGGGAATTTCGTAACATAGAATTCTATGCTTTCCGGGTACATTGAGAATTGCCTGCCACTACGCAGAGGCGTTCAATCTCTAGTCTCTACAAGACAATGTGCAAATTGTCTATGACCAGAACCCGATCAACATTCTCTTCTCTGCTCTGCTCCGCTCCAAGCATGTTCTTGTTTGTCTTGGATTGCTTCAGCTCGGGTAAAACCTCCACACCCATTCAAAACACCCTACGAATCGAATATCTATGTCGGAACATCTCTTGTAGACATTTACTCCAAGAGTGGGTCCCTCAGAGATCATTCTCGAGTATCGTATCGCCCATATGTTGCTTGGACGGCTCTGATTAATGGATATGCTCACCATCGACTTGGGTCCGAAGCAATCTTCCTTTTCCAGGAGATGTTGGCTAAGCCCTAAGGGAGCAACCTTTGTGGGTGCTCTTGCCGCCTGTGGCAATTCTGGTTTGGTAGACAAAGGGCTGGAATTTTTCCAGTTGAAGGAGAAACAGAAAATAGTATCGAGTTTAGAACACTCTGCAGGTGTAGTAAATCTTCTTGGTCGGTCAAGGTATCTTAAAGAAGCCGAGGGATTTATCAAGATCGTGGCGATCGAACACTACTCAGTGCCTGTTGGTTCTGGGCAGACATGGAAGCAACCGAGAGAGTTGCAGAGGAAATGTTCTCTACGATCGACCAAAACACCGTGTCTGCTTACATGATACTTTCAACATCTATGCGCTGTCAAGGAAACGGAGAGAGAGAAGAGGGTGAGAAAGCAGTTGTGAGGCTTGGCGGTCAAGAAAGATCCCAGGCAGAGTTGGATAGAGTTAAATGGTGGAGTTCATGTCTTCTCAGTTGAAGATACAACACACCCACATTGTAACTTGGTATATACTGTTTTGGAGAATCTGACTGCGAATTCAAGTTTTGCTGTAAATCCCAATCATGACCTAAATATAAGGGAATAAGATATATTATAGATAAATATATTCTTATTCCCTTATGTTGAAATAGACACTCCACCGTGAGTCAGGAATACCACACCGGATGGAATTTGTATATTAGAGTAGTATATAAGCAAGTGGGCCACCTCCTCCTATCACCAATTGATTTTAGGATGGAAACCCACTTGCCTATATGACTGCTCTATGCTGGCCCGTTGGGCTTGGCTCGACCCAATGTGGAATCTAACACCTTATACTCAATAGAAGGGTATTTTTTGCGACAGTATTTAAGTTGTCTGTGTTTATGTTTCAAATAAAAAGCATGATTATGTTGCTGCAATTCCGGTGAATGAAGTGAAGCTGCTGAAATTTTCTGGTGTGGATGTTGCTTCAGTTGCAGGATATATATCGATGATTTCAGAGGAGAAGATAGTTTGCAACAGAAGCAACTTCAAAACATTGTCTTAATTCAGTTTAGTTCTCGTATGTTCTACTATGATGTCTTGCGAGATGAGAATCCAAAAGCTGTTTCCACTGAGATGTCTTGTTTGGCAAGCTACTGATGAAAATTCCATCAAATTATCTAACATTGTATTTTAATCTTCAAAATATTCCCCCCCCTAATTTTCTCGTCAATTTATTATATGGATAAGATCGATGTTTGATTTGAGTCCCTGACATATTTGGCCCAAACAAATGAAATATTAATTACTACACGCACCCAGAATTAATTATATAATGTCATACATACCATCATCATAACCCTAATAATAATACAAGAAAATAGCATTTTGCCATTTTTCCTTGGAAATAACTTAAAATCACACATTATATATCCTTATCAGTTCAATAGCATTTGAAAGTAGCAAACTTTTTCTTCAAAATTGAACAATCTGATCCATATCATATTTTCTTCTGCACTTGCTGTTAATTCTTTTCCGAAAGAGGTCAATCATATCTTTCCCTGTGATAACCAACAGCATAAAATCATCGATAAATAAATACAAATATATATAGAAATAATAAGATAAGAAAAATTAAAAGGTAAACCTGATTATTATGATGGACAGAAGTAGTGTTGGAGGTGAGGTGGGGAATATGATCATCAGTGGCCACGCCGACGACTAGGTTGTGTTTCTTCTCCAAATCCCATTTGGTTGGTTCCTGCTGCTTTCTGTACTTGCAGTAAAGCACAAGTTGCAGAATCCCTAAGGGGCTCCCAACCAAGTTAGGAGACTGCATATATATATATATATATATCACTTACTTTGGCAGGCAACAGAAAACATAACATAAATTAATTTAAGTGTGGAGTAATTATATAAATATACCGCAAGAAAAAGATCATGAGCCAGAAGTCCATAAGCCAGCCAGAGGGAACTAGCCAGGAAGGAGAAGAATGAGAGGTAGAAGGGCATGAACTCCACACTCTTTGTCTTTATCACTTGCCTCTGCCCATCCCATCCCATTCCATCCCATTATTAGTTTTCCATTTTATCAACCAACACAACACACAACATATATATATTACTTTACTTTACTGAGTTAAGAGAGAGGGATCGAGAGAGAGCTTACAACGGCAACAAGTGGGGAGGCATACATGGCGACTGAGGCGACAAGTCCAACACTTCCAACAAACATCTTCCGATGACGGTGCTCATGGAACACCAATGAGGACACAACCCCCACCACTGAGAAAACTAAGGTTACAACTCCCACTAATGCACCCACTCTTACCTTTTGATTTTGAGTAGAGAAGCAGATGTATAGGAAGATGAAGGAGAGTTCCAGAATGATGCCAACACCATTAATAGTGACGACCGGGAAGTTTTCCCAACAGTAACTAACCACAGGCAAGCCATACCATGTATAGAGGAGACAGTTCATTAGGGCTACTATGTATGGAATGCATGAGAACTCCTCTGTGCTCTTCTTCTTCATAACCCTACCAAACGTCAATCTGCATCCATTCCATTCATTCATTAATTAATGGCAACTTCATAAAATAATGCTAGATCATGCATGTTCGTTGTTGTATATATATAGATCATTACTTACATTGGAGCTGCATACAGTAGCAGAGATGCAGCATTTCCTGCAACCACAGTAACAGTAATATATATATGATCATTAAAGATATATATTAAGAGAGAAATAATTAATATAATTGCAGACAACCTTGTACTGACTCATGATCTATTAGTAATCATATGATTAACAGAGAGAGAGAGAGAGATAATTAAGAGTGAATGGTTTTGTATTGTACCCATGACTCCAACAGCTAAACGTAGTTTTTCACTCATCATGTCTGTCTCTCTGTCCTGAGTGAGTGAGATATGGATGTCAGAGGACAAGACAATAGATGCTAGTGCCAACCAACAAACTACTGTTAGTTTGACACTACTAAGTTGTGTGTTTTTGTTGTCCCTAGCGCTCCCTCAATGGACTCTTTTCATTTTTCAGGGAGTGAGTGAGTGGGTATTTATAGGCACGCTAGCTAGCTATATGCATGAGGAAAAGTGTATATATATATACGAATATAATATATAAATAAATGCTCACACTGAATGTGTTTTTAATATAAAAGTTGATGGATATTAGAATTTAAAAGAAATTCATATTTCTCATGGATGGATAACACAATTATTATTATTATTTATTATTATAAAGATGTGTATGTGGTACCTAATCTCTTACGTACACTTTATAATCTTGTGGGTGCAATAATAGGATATGCATGTCAGCTGAAACACTTGTGAGTGGCAATTAATTACATGGAGCATATTAACGTACATGGGTGATGTTTGGACAACACGTAAGATAAAAACAATCGCACTTATAGAAAAAGGAATTGATCATATAAGTTAGTTGTTTGTGAGATCATTATTATAGACTTTTTCTATGGTATTATCTTGCTAAGCTAGCTAGTGGGATCGGAGCTGCTCAGATGATATATAGATAATATGTATGTCTCTTCACTGTCCACTGTTATCATATTAATTATTCCATATTTAAAATAATAATAATACTTTAAGAATTAGTATTTTTATTTGCCAAATATATATATTTTGGGACCAAATGCTCTACTAATTATCTATATATCTTCATGATTAACATTCTTGATTGTATTCTAATTAACTTTTGACATCAACACTCTCTTTTACTGATCGAGTAATAAGTGATATTTATACAAGATAGTGTTGAGTTTACGGATACAAATTTATATATCCTTTTAAACTTGAAAAGGCTAATAATAGGGTGGATTGGGTCAGTTTAGGTTAATGAGTTAGGTGAAGAACGAGATCAGTTATGGAAGAATCAAACTAAAGAAAGAAACTAGTTTATAATTAAAGAGAAGACTCATGTTAAACCCCCAACTATATATATATGGTAAGCCTAGCTAATTCTAGTTCGCGCATCCCTTTACGAAATTAATTAATTAATTCAAATATTAGCTATATATTATTAATTTCATTACAGTTAAATCATATAATATAATAATATAGCTAGCTTGAGGAAATAACGTACATTTTGGTTGGCTTCCATAATTCCATTCCATCTGATCTGAATCATTCGATCGAGTACAAAAGTGGCATATAATATATGCGCGCAGCTCTATCTAACTGCAGGATGTGCTGTCAAACAAGAACCTACCTAACCTAAACCGAGGAGTTAATTATAATTTCCAGAGACATTCATATTCTTGGCATGCACCAACCGTTTAAATTTAACCAACTTTTCTTGATTATTTTAATTTACATAATTGGTGAATTATCGAGCATGTTTGATGATTCAATAATATATTCTTGGCATGCACGTTTGACGGATACGGAATGTTTATAATAGAGAGTATTTTATGTATATTTTTTTCCAAAAACTTAATACGACTGTATTTTGTTGGAAATTAATAATTATGTGAAAATATTTAATATATTTGAAAATATGGTTTTTGATATAAATATGATAATTAATAATTAGTATTTTCTTCAATCATCTGCCCAGAATTGTCGTTAAATATACAAAATTAACTTAATACTTTTCAGAATATCCATTTAAGTCTAATTATTAATACAAATGTTACAATTGAATCAAATTATACCAGAACCAATTGGGGTCAATTGAGTCTCAATCGAGTCGCGGAATTATTGTAACACTAGTATAAGTTGCTAGGTATTTATTTTGTTATTTATCAAATTATCTGGTTACTTTTGTAAAATTAAAATGAATTTGACGACAATTTATGACAGATGATTGAAAGAGGTGTGAATTTCCATTCGTTTGAAACATGTACATGTTAAAACATGTTGGTACAAAAAACAATATTTTTCAAACATGTTGTATGATTTACAAACTTTTCCCATTCGACTGTAGGCCATTATATTAGAGTAACTACGATTCGTAGTCTAGCAAAAGAGAGATAAATAATAAAATTTACAAATGTCATCTTCAAGTCAAAATACCAAAACTTAAAATTGATGAGCTTTTTTCCGAATAAAGAGATCGTTACAAAATTAATAATGAGGCCTTATAAAATAATAATAATATTATTAGTTACACAAATTAATGGTGATGTATTTTTCTTTATAAATAAACTTAAAGTCCCAATAAAAATACTCAATAATGAGATGATGTTTCAGTTATACACATGGCTCTACCATGGCTAATGATAGTAATATACTAACTCGAGTGACATGATCAATGATCGGCACGTGAGTTTTTTCTCCAGTTAGCGTTTCTTAATTTAATCACAGATCTGAAATTTAGATATAATTAGTTACTAAGAATATTTTTCTCATCTTCCGTTATATATAGGCTATATGCTTCTTTCTTTTTTTGGTGTTGAGTATATATATATATAACCAAGTGTAGCTATGAATATATAGCAAGTTGGTGGTCATTTGACAGACAAGTTGAATTGGTTTAGGAGAAGGGAAGATGTACTTGAAAAGGAAATCTCCTTAATTATTGCATCATATAACTGATCTATGAATGAAACACTACAAAATCAAAGTTGCAAATCCAAAACACTGCTTTTTATTGTTCGATGGCAACTGAACAACCAATATTTGACCTATACATTGCATCCTTCACTTTCACATCATATTCCTTCAGCTAAGAAATTACTTTATTAATTAATATAATAAAAAGCTAATTTTTCAACAAAAAATAATAATAAGAGTAATTTAACACTTTGCTCGGTAAGTAATGTTAAACTACGTCTTTAAGAAGTGAATGCCCTTAATATTTACTTTTAGGCATAATATTAATATAATTTACTAAGTTGTTGGTGTGGCGCGTTGACGGAGTAAGTGCATGCTATAGTTATTAATGACTAAATCTGGTTGAAAAAAAATAGAATCACATTCTCCGTAAGGTGGTAAACATTCCATAATGAAATAGATTTAAAGTCTATCACTACCATTTTATTCATTTTCATAAAAATAGAAAATGTTAAAATTGCATCCCCACAAAATTATCATAATTAAGCCCTACTACGTTAGGTACTGGCTCAATTATTTATTTATTTAAAAAAATGAGATTTTGGTTACACATATTCTCAGCTTCAACATAGACAAGTATTTGGAGTAACCAACCCACCAACATGTCTGAGTGGTAATCGTGTTCGGATTCCCTTCAAGACACATATATTCCTTTCCGGTCCTTAGATCGATCGATCAGCGAATCGACTATATTTTCATCTGATTCCATTGACACTAAATGTGGCCTTTGAGTAGTAGCAGTAGACTGTAGAGACCCTTTTAACTTTCTTCAGGCGCCTCCAGAAAATTCGGAAACATTCAGTTATCTCTTTCTTCATACACTATGCTCTGTCCTCTTACACTATGGCAAAACATCATCTCAACACACCAAATCAGCTATCAATGATTCCACTCATATATATATATATATATTCCTTCTATATGTATCATATCATATATATGATGGATGGTTACAGCCTGTATTGTAAGCATGTTACAAGGGTATACAGAATTCTATCAAAATAATATACAACATCAAGAGTGGCAGTGGCAGTTCCAGATTAATTAAGGCAATTTTATTGTATATATGTACGTAGAGAGAAGAAGATATAGAATACGGACCAAATTTCCATATTTTGATTTCAGATTATGTATCGTCGAAGGTAATCCACTCGAGCGGGGTGCTTGAGCTTCATGAGAGCCTTAACTTCGTGCTTCCGGACCATTTCTCTTGATATATTCAAATTCCCTGCTATTTCAGCCAATGTTCTATCTCCTTTCCCATCGAGCCCGTATCTTTGTCTCATCACTAAGCTTTCCTTGGGCTTTAAGGAATCAAGCTGGAGAAAACATTAACATATACCATCCATGTTACATAAACAGCCATTTCGTTCCTACTAGGAGAAGAGAAATGCTATATCATGAGAAACTTGCTGAGAAAGTAACATCTTCTACTGTTACTGAAAACAAACTACTCATAATCCAACATATAATTATTTTCCTAAAAAGGTTCTCATAAAGTTTCTTGAAAGAAAAAAGGGTTAAGAACCTATGAAACGTCTGAACAATCACCCATGTTAACGGGAGAGGTTTGAAATTTAAAAAGTTAATAACAGAGTTCTGAAATTTCAATTTTGTTGATTTGAGGTTTTCCGTCCATTTTTAGGGTTAAATTTAACAGAATTGTGTGAAATGACATTTTTGCCCCTATAATATTTTGTTTTATTTAATATCTTATTTAAGGAAATGTGAAATGTCAATTTTACCCCTAAAGTCAAATTAAAACCACCCAACTCCGGCGACCACCACCTCGACTCCGACGACCACCACCTCGGCTCCGGCGACCCGACTCCGGCCACCACCTCAGCCAAAAAGCTCCGATCGGAGCCAAAAAGCTCCGATCGGAGCTTTGTGGCTCTGGTCGGAGCCACAGAGCTCCGATCTGGAGCTCTGTGGCTCTGGTCGGGGCCACAGAGCTCTGATCGGAGTCCAATCGGGGCCGTGGCTCCGATCGGAGCCTAATCGGGGCCGGTGGCTCCGATCGGAGCCCAATCGGGACCGGTGGCTCCGATTTTGGCCCAATCGGAGCCTTGGTGGTGGTCGCCGGAGTACGGTGGTGGTCGCCGGAGTACGGTGGTGGTCGCCGGAGTACGATTGGTGGTCACCGGAGTACCGTGGTGGCTTCAAGGGCATTTTGGTCTTTTCCCTCCAAGCATGTGAGGGGCACACTTGATAGAAGGGCATTTTTGGAAATTTATTTTATTTCCGGTAACATGCCAAGCATGTGACCAACTTCCGTTAGTTTTAACGGAAAAAACTAACGGAGACCGCTGTTATCAACAAAACAGAAATTTCAGACCTCTGTTATTAACTTTTTAAATTTCAGACCTCTCCCGTTAACATGGGTGATAGTTCAGACCTTTCATAGGTTCTTAACCCAAGAAAAAAAAAAAAAAAACCATATTGAAGTGTAAAGTTGCGGAAAGTACCACATCATCAAGGGCAAGTCTGAGAATCGCAGGTTGCCTCCTGTTGTCTCCTCCATCAACATCAGTGATCCCGCTTATGAATTCTTCCTGGGTAACTGAATGCCTCGAATGGAGAGAATAGACAGGTTTTGAGGCTCTCATGACTTCGTGATACCTCTCTGGGGAAATCCCGACTTTCTCGATTATCTCATCCTCTGTTGGCAATCTTTGCAACTCAAATATTAACTCCAGTTTAGCTCTTTGGATTTCTACTCTAACCTGAATACCATTGAAGAAAACATATTCAAAACACTGTCTACAGAAGAATTTTGGGTGTAATTATGCACATTTTGGTAGCCTGTAGGTGGGAAGTGGAAGTACTTACTGATTCTAAGCCAAATGAGACTCGAGTAAAGCTAGAAACCGTCATAGAACGTGATATAGCATGTCTGATCCAGAAAACACTATATGTGGATAACTTTAGTTTCCTGTTTGGCTCGAAGCGGTCTATTGCTGTAATAAGACCCTTGACTCCTGCTTGGCAAAGATCTTGGAATCTTGGTCCGTTTGCAAAGTCTTGAAAATACTTGTTGATGACAAACATGACAAGCCGAAGATTGTGCTGCAGATGATTTTAGCATCTTCTGTCAAAAACAACATGCCAATTCCAAGCTAAAATATGATGAAAAATAGAGCTTCTGCATCATCCAGTACTAGCTAAAGACTGATTGCACCTTTTCTATTATTCATATAAAATTGTTCAAGTTGAGCTCCTAACAAATGAAACTACAATATTGTGACTGCAAAGCACATGCACTGTAGTATAAGCTGGTGTAAGTTGATGAATACTTACACCCACCACTACGACATGAAATATTACAGAGGACGATTTTTTTTGGAAATGAAAAGGATAAGGTATATTACCTTGATAAGCTTGCTTCTAGCAGCTCGAGCAACTTCCAAGTGTTTCCTCAAGTGATGTATAGTCATAGTAGCTGCGTTGGCTAATTCATTCTCAGTTGGTTCTCTATCCAGTTCAAGTTTCAAGTTTTCCTTCACCTCAAAGATAGCCTGATTTTGGGAACAAAACTCAGTCAAACATGTAAATATTTGTTAAAAAATAAAGGCGGTTCAGAAGAGGAGAAAGTTTACCTTCATTGGTTGCATCAGCTTGAACAACCAATGATGTTCTGTTGAAGGAAGGACAGGAGGTATTTTCATCTTCTTCCAATCTAAGCTGACTAAATCAGTTGAAGCAGAATATTCTCTAACAAGCTTCTCGATTTTCTCATCTTCATGCTTCAAATCCTTTTTCTTCTGGGACAACTTTCTTTTGTCCTCATCTCCATTCTTTTTCAGAGAAATCCTTGTATTGAGAGTCAAACGTTTTGGCTTCATCGTCTTGTTTCGAACAACTTGGCCAGTTTCATTCTCTTCTTGTTTATCTCTTGTGTCTGTCTTTCTCCTCGGCCGGCCTCTCTTTTTACCACCAGTAGCATCCTCAACTTCGGATTCAGTAATGGTTGAGGTCAACTTGTATAGACTCTCAAGTTTGGCAGCTGCATCATTGTAATCCACCTCCAAAGTACAGACGGGAATCTCGTCCGTGAGAACAGCCTTTCTGGAGGATTTGCGACCTTTTCCAAGTTTTTTATTGTTTTTCTTAGATGTTTCTACAGGAGTATGAGTTTGTTCATGATGTGTCAATAATGCGGTACTGCTGCATTTATCTGCCTTAAATGCTATAATCAACGGTCTTCTTGACGATGATCGGCTCATTGAGAAATTTGCACTTAATCGAACCACAGTCCGTGAAGCAGAGCTCGATATTGTGACAACTCCCATACCAAAATCTTATTTTCTCTATATCAGTAAAAGTAAAAGCAGTCTTGCAACAGATTCCTGAGGAAAAATATGAATATTCACAGTAAAGATCACAGCTTTGTTGCTTGGATGTTCGTTCATACATGCAATTAATTTCTAATTATCAACTACTTATAGCAATTCAGCAGCATCAGCCTCTGATGAAAAATAACTTGGGTCATGTTCATCAGCTAATCCAGTCGCCAGCCATTAAGGTGTTTATCCATGGCTAGAAAATATGAATATTGCTGGTTTATTCCTAAATCTATTCACCTAAAGTAAAAACTAAAGATATTTAAAGTGGAACTAGCAGCTGAAATAATGGAATTACAAGTAAATGGAAGGGATTCACGGAGCAAAACAATAAACAAAAATCATTTCAATATCCAGTCAGAATCATGCATATATGCTTCGGAAATCCTCTTCTAAGATGCCCTAATCCGGCATTACTAGCTATCTGACAGCTGAGCTGATACAATCTGAATCCATAAGCTACATTCTGATCATATACATCACATTGAGTTCAAGCATTCAATTTGAATGAAGTCTAAAAGCATGAACGACGGAGCTACAAGACGTCTTCCGAGCAAACGACAAGTGAACGGAGAATCAACAGCCATACCTTACAGCGCTGTTCCAAGACAGACTTGCGATCGAGTGGGGAGTCAACGCAGATTCTTCCCCGACTCAGTAGACACGAACGAATCTGCTTCCAAGTATTAAGAGAATAATTTGGTGGACGGAAAGATTTTTTCGCATTTTATACCAAAACCATAAATAAACGAGTAAATTAGGTTGTCCACAAAATATACCTCCTCCGGTAAGATTGAGGGTATGGATTGATCTAATGGGAGTCCGTCCGACGGTGTAGAAGGTGTCCAAGTAAGCTTTTGGAGCGCCCGACTCTCTCTTTAATAAAGTGTGTGTCTTCGTGGCAAAATTGGGAGGGAGGGAGATGAAGATACTCCGTATGCAGGTGCACGTTTGGTTTGTGGATTGGGACTAACGCACGTGGTTGGAGTTGGACTCTACTCTACACTACTGGTTATAATCTATTTATTACGTGTGTCAGCGAAGCCCCGCTAATTTGCATGACCACGTCGTTCATTTGTGATTCCAAGATAATTACTTAATATATTTATTTTTAATACAAATAAAAACTTACAAAACAAATAATAACATATATCTTCAATATATAAGTAGCCGATTTTTAGCCGTTATATTAACTACTTTGGCCAAAAAAAGTTAGTATTTTTTCCGTAAAAAACAAGTTAGTAATTAACTAGAATTTTTGTTAGAATATTATATTTCTTAAACATATTTGGAAATTTCATAATACTTGTGCTAATTCCGTTTAAGTCTAATATAAGTGATTGACCAAAAAAAATATATTATGAGTGATTAATGATGTAGCTTTATTATTTAATATAACACTTAATACAATGAAATTTTTTCAATTTTTTTTAATATTGTTAATGATTTAAATTATTTACTTTTTATATATTTTATAGATAAGTATTTAAATAAAACATTGATTTGTATGTATGATAATATGATTAAATAATTATAAAAATAAATTTTAAGTAAATATATGTATTTATTTATATTATATAAACACCATATATATCCAAAATGGCTTGTCTAATGTGTCCAAAATGGGTTTTGACCATTGTGTGTACTTTGGACAAATTACATTTTTCTCTCTCTTTTATGACATATAGCTTATGTGGCGCTGATGTGGCTGCAAATGTCCATCAAAATGTCTTTTTCCATTGGAAATGCTCTGAGGTTTTTCATATATATTATTGGATTTTTGGCAATTTTGTGTATATATATCCAACAACAGATATAGATTTTTAGGAATTTTTCGTTATATATATATAGTGATGATGTGACATCTTTAGAAAAATGAAATAAACCATTTGCATAATAATTCTACAAAATTGATGCATTTAAA
Source organism: Clarkia xantiana subsp. parviflora (assembly GCA_036873135.1). NCBI lineage: Eukaryota > Viridiplantae > Streptophyta > Magnoliopsida > Myrtales > Onagraceae > Clarkia > Clarkia xantiana. Next base: position 31,686,663 of record JAPTYO010000004.1, read on the forward strand.
AAAAAAAGATTTTTTTTTTTTGTGAATTGCAACATTATTATATTTTATATATAGATAAATTCATTTATCTAGGTATATTGTATTTAAAAAAAAATCTAAGTTTTAGAATTTTACACTTTTATGAATTTGGAAAAATAAAATCTTGAAAAAAAAATAGCAAATGATTTTTTTTGTGAAAATATATAGTAATGGTTTACTTACACAAAAGCGGGACTGATGGGTTCCGATGTAATCGTTAGCCCCGTTAACAGCCGATGGACGGCAAGTAGGTCCAGTGGGCCTCGTAGGCCCAGAAACCCAGCATGAAGGGTCCCGACTTAAGCGGTCCTGATATATGAGCTGAATACTCCCGACGAGAAGCCTCTGAGCAGGCCCCGATATGCCTTAGTAAAGGCCCCGATATGCCTTAGTGAAGGCCCCGATAATAAAGCCTCGCGGAGGCTGGACCTGTCTCGTGAGACAAAGGGTCCTGGGTGGTGACCTAAAATGAGATAACTCTGGAGTCCCCGACGGGAGTCGAGACTTGTGATTAGAGGATAAGACCGAGAAATCCGCCTACTAGATAGAGTAGTGGGAGACGGTTAAAGATATAGATAAATTCCCCCGAGATACGCAGGGCGTGCCCGAGATACGCGGAGTATGGGTAAGATACGCGGAGCGTGGGGCGAGATATATGGAATCCCGAACGAGATATACGGAATCGTGGCGAGATATGCGGAATCGTGGGTAAAACTGCCAGGCGCGGTAACAGGTAACTGAGTAACTTCCCCTCCTATATAAAGGAAGGAGTTACCTCAGAAACACGGGTTATCTAAGACGAACTTAGACTTTTGCTTACCACCCCATTGATTACATACTCATTTAAGCATCGGAGAGGGATTCTGGGTCACCACCCAGGTCATCCCCTTTTGCAGGATTACGCGGAGTCCAGGAGTTCAAGCTTTCCGTCAAGAACGTAACGGAGCTTCGCCCGTGATCCAACATTGGCGCCGTCTGTGGGAACTAAAAAAAAGCCAAAATAGTTTCTACCAGATCAATGGCCGGTGGTGTCAAGAAGAAGCAAGTTCAAGCCGACAGTTCTCGCCCCGCTGGAACTGTCAATTCCCCGTTGCTAGAACATGTTGCTGAACAAGGTGAGCACCCTGCTGTTTCCCAAACAGGGGGGGCATGGTGATGATGAGGTCTCAGTCCGAGACACGACGGTGAACAGGCAAGACATTCCGAGAAGGGATGTGGATGCCCCTCCAAATCCGGTGGTGCACAGAGAGGAGGTCCCGCGAAGGGAAGTAGGCTCTTCTTCAAACTCGGAGTTGGCCAAGGCAGTAGCAGATGCTATGCCTATGTTCTTGGCAGCCATGGAGGCTCTGTTGGACAAAAGAGAGGCTGCTAGGAGGGCAGAGGAGTTGCCTCCGCGAGAAGAGTTGCCTCCACCCCCTCCGAGGGTGGTTCTAGAAGAACAGGAGGTTCAGGAGATCCAGCCCAGGAATAAGGGTAAGGAGCCCGTACACTCGGAGAAGTTCGTGGTCGACGGTCCGGGACCAGTGCAGAACAGAACCATTCCCCTGAATGACCCAATCACCCCCGACCAGGTGGTGAAAATCGTCAGCATCTGCATGGGTGATCAGAAGCAAATGACATCGGAGCTGAGGGATCGATCCAGTCATCCTTTCGTTCCACGACTGATAGATACCGTCGCCCCGCCCGGGCTAGGTATACCAACCATCAAGGAGTATGATGGTGAAGGAGACCCGGTTCGCCATGTTCAGAGACATGTCCAGGCCTGTATGGGTAGGACTTCGAATGACGGCCTTATATGCTCCCTGTTCCCGATCACCTTGGGAGAAAGGGCCATGACATGGTTCTTCAGCCTACCGCCGGGAAGCATTACCTGCTGGGCCGATATGCACGACCGCTTCATCAAGCAATATCAAGGTCGTAGGCGTCTCCTGAAAAGTGTGAGGTCCCTGACCCAGGTGGTGCAGAGATCCGACGAATCGTTGGCATATTATTATCAACGATTCACTGCTAGTGCCGCGGAGATCGATGAGGAGATATCGGAGGGAGAGACCATCCGAACTTTCCTGCGGAACCTAACTGCTCCGTATGGTTCCGATCTGATGCACAGCGTAGCCGCGAAGGCTGTGTGGAGCATGGAAGCCCTGCAAGCGAGGGTGAAACAGCAAATCGACGTCCAGGAGTCGAAGATTGCTGCTGGAGAGCTTGATCCTCCGAGGTCGGGAAGAGGAAAGCCATCATCCAAGCTGTCGGATGATCGCAAAGGAGGTGATAAATCGGAGGGAAGTAGGAACCGTAGTCGCCCCGAGAGAAGGGAGGACAGGCGTCCTCCGAAGAAGGATAACCGCGAAGGTCGTAGTGTGCCCATCAACAGCTCAATGACCTCCGTGCTGGCTGTGATAGATCAGCAGGGTCTCGCCCGATACCCCCCGAGGAAAGAAGGTGAGTTCTTAGGAGTCCGCTTCGATCGTTATTGTCGATACCACCGAGCCAATGGTCACGACACCGATAACTGTCGGGAGCTGAAGAAGGAGATAGAGAAGCTAATCCAGAAGGGGAAGCTGAAGGAGTTTGTCGGAAGGGGACGGTGCCGATCCCGCTCTAAAACTCGGTCGCGATCTCGCTCCAAGTCCCGGGACCGATCTCCAAAGAAGAAGAAGGTCGAGCCAGAAGCCTCCGGTTCTGGTGCCCGTAAGGAGAGGCGGGGGACCATTAACGTCATTCACGGAGGAATGGCAGCGGGAGGCGATACCTCCGCTTCTCGGGAGAATTATGCTTCCCGCATCTCTGCTGCTGTGGTGTTAGGCAAGAGGTCCCGGTCGTGGACCCTGAAGGAAGAGATGGTGATTTCTTTCTCGGCGGAAGATTTGGTAGGCGTGGAGAGCCCTCACGACGACGCCTTGGTCGTGACCCTGGACGTGGACGGATTCGAGATGAAGCGAATCCTGATAGATGGAGGAAGCTCTTCCGACATTCTATTCATGGATGCCTTAGAAGCCATGGGCAAGACGAAGAAGGACCTGACGCAGGTGGACTTCCCGATGGTGGGATTCTCTGGTTCCACTTCCTACCCGTTGGGAATGATTACCTTACCGGTGGAGTTTGGTAGTGGCTGGAAGATGGAGAAACGAAATGTGGATTTCGTCGTAGTAGAGTCTGCGGGGGCGTACAACGCTATTATCGGGAGGACCACCATCAACCCCCTCATGGCAGTCGCCTCGACAGTCCACCAGAAGATGAAGTTCCCGACTGACAACGGAGTCGGGGAGGTCAAGGGTGACCAGGTGGCGTCACGAAAGTGTTATGTTAACGCCACCCGAAGGAGAAGGAGGGAGGCCATGGCTGTCTTACAGACTGATGCCGATCCTCGAGAAGAGTTTGGGCGTCCCGCCCCCATGGAGGACCTGAAAGAGGTCGAGATTGACGGACCCAAGAGGAAGGTGAAGATCGGGTCTGCTTTGTCGGAGGAAAGAGCCCGAGAGTTGATTGAGCTCCTGAAGGAGTTCAAGGAGCTGTTTGCCTGGTCCCCGAGCGATATGCCAGGAATCAGCCCCGACGTGATAGTGCACGAGCTGAAGATCGACCCCGCGATCAAGCCTATCGCCCAGAAGAGGCGTCCGATGGGCGCTGATAAAAGGATCGCGATCCAGCAAGAGGTGGGCAGACTCCTCGACGCTGGATTCATCAAGGAGCTCCGATTCCAGACTTGGGTCGCTAACCCGGTCCTGGTGAGAAAGAGTAACGGGAAGTGGCGGATGTGTGTCGACTTCCGCGACTTGAACAAGGCCTGCCCGAAGGACTGCTACCCGCTCCCGAGGATTGATCAGTTGGTGGATGCCACATCGGGACACGAGCTGTTGAGCTTCATGGATGCTTATTCCGGGTATAACCAGATCAAGATGGCGAAGGAGGATGCTCCCCATACGGCCTTCTATGCCGATAGTGACATCTATCACTACGACGTAATGCCCTTCGGATTGATCAATGCCGGAGCTACTTACCAGCGGATGGTGAACAAATTGTTCGGGGACATGCTGGGAAAGACCATGGAAGCGTATGTGGATGACATGCTGGTGAAGTCCCGACAGGCAGGGGACCATGTCCAGAACTTGGCGGCGACATTCGAGCGGATGAAGTTTCATCAGGTTCGGTTGAACCCAGACAAGTGTGCTTTCGGGGTGAACTCGGGGAAATTCCTAGGGTTCATGGTGAGCCAGAGAGGAATCGAGGTGAATCCTGAGAAGCTGCGAGCAATCGAGGAGGTTCAAGTGTTGAATGGCCGGTTGGCCGCGATGAACCGATTCCTATCCAAGGCGAGTGACAGAGCCATGCCATTTTATGATGTGCTAAGGGCCCACAAGAAGTTTGAATGGTCCGACAAGTGTGAGGAGGCATTCCAAGTGCCTGTCAAGGGCAACCAAGTGCCTGTCTATTATGTAAGCAAGGCATTTGCCAAATCAGAAATAAATTATCCCGCTATTGAGAAGTATCTCTTTGCGTTGATTGTTGCTGCTCGAAAGCTACGGCCCTACTTCCATGCCCACGAAGTTACGGTGTTAACTAATCAGCCCCTGAAGCACTTTTTGAACCGACCGGAGGCGTCGGGGAGATTGGTGAAATGGGCCATCGAGCTTACGGAGTTCCGTATTCATTTCGCTCCGAGAACTGCTATTAAGGGCCAGGCATTGGCGGATTTTATAGCTGAGTCTACGGCACCCGATCTGGAAGAAGCGGGTCCCGCAGAGGGGGCAAACATGGAAGTCCCGATAGCAGAACAGCCAGAACAGCCAAATGAGGAAAACACTTGGGAGATGTACACTGATGGTTCATCAAGTGTAGAAGGATTGGGGGCAGGATTCGTATTGATACCGCCCGGTGGAGGCGAGCCCTTGCGATATGCCTTGGCCTTGACGTTTAGGGCCACCAACAATGAAGCGAAGTACGAGGCTCTCATCACGGGCCTTAAAATCGCTAAGGGTACAGGAGTCGACCATTTAAAAGTAAAGTGCGACGCCAGCTTGATTGTGAATCAAGTCCAGGGGAACTATGAAGCCAAGAGCCCGACAATGAGGAAGTATTTGCACGAGGTGCAGACTTTGAAGGGAAGCTTCAAAAGCTTCGATATCGAGGCAATCCCAAGGGAAGAAAATGCGGAGGCGGATGCCTTGAGCAAGTTTGCTCTGGGAATGGCCCCCGAGGAGAATCGGAAGGTGCACTTCTTGGAGAGAGTAATTATCTCGACCATCGATCCGTCGGAGGTTTGCGCTATTGAAGCAGGATCGGAGGAAGAAGAGAAACCTACCTGGATGACCCCGATAGTCACATACCTGACTACGGGGGCACTCCCCGATGATGAAGTGGCAGCTGTTAGGTTCCGTCGGATCGTAAGCAACTACGTGATGGTGGACAACCAGTTATACAAGAGGGGGCATGTAACGCCTTTTCTAAAATGTGTGGTGGAGCCCGACACGAATCGGATCCTGAGAGAGCTGCACGCAGGAGTCGCAGCCTGTCATGAAGGGGCCCGATCCATCGTGAGGAAGGCGTTGAATCCAGGCTACTATTGGCCTTCGATGAACAGGGAAGCGACAGCGATGGTCCAATCCTGTGATGCATGCCAAAGTTATGCCCCGAATATCGTGGCTCCTGCCGCGGACTTGATGTCCATAAGGAGTGCTTGGCCCTTCGCGCAGTGGGGCATTGACTTGGCGGGACCCCTTCCACAAGCAAAAGGTCAGTGCAAATATTTACTCGTGGCTATCGATTACTTCTCGAAGTGGATAGAGGCTAAGGCGTTGGCCAAAACAACGGGGCAGCAGATCCTCAAGTTCCAATAAACTCAGATTATATCCCGGTATGGGGTTCCTCGAGTGTTGATCAGCGATAATGGCCCCCGTTCAATGGGGCTCAGTTGAAGGAATACTTGGAAGAGTTGAACATCGAGCATCGGACAGCTTCCGTCCACCATGCTCAGACTAATGGCCAAGTCGAATCAGCCAACAAGATCGTGATGGATGGCTTGAAGAAGAGAGTCTACGCTTTGCAAGGTCATTGGCTGGATGAGCTTGAAAACGTGCTGTGGGCTGTTAGAACAACACCCAAGCAGTCGACAGAGGAAACTCCGTTTGGCCTTGTCTATGGCACGGAGGCAGTTGCCCCCGTCGAGATAGCGGTGGCGTCCCATCGCAGGAGGTATTATGAACCTCTAACGAACGAGGAACTGAGACGTCTAGACTTAGACTTGCTCAAGGAGAAAAGGTGGAAGGCTGACGAAGTTCAGGCTCGGATGCGTCTGGCAACAGCCCGATATTATAATCGGCGTGTCAAGTCCCGAAAATTCTTCGTTGGAGAACTTGTCTTACGGAGGAACGAGTTCGTTCAGCAAGATCGGATTAACAAGCTATCGCCGAAATTGGAGGGACCTTACAAGATCGTAGGGATGCCAGCCCCGAACGCGTACAAGCTAGAGGACCTGGATGGCAAGACGTTGAAGCATTCCTTCAGTGGCGAACACTTGAAGAAGTATCATGTTTGATATTAAGTCGCCGCGAATGGCGCAAGTTATCTAGCTATCCGATGTAAGCAAAGCTTTGAGTTATTAATAAAAGAAGTTACTTCCGATCAAATTGATTTTAGATTTATTCTAACTGTTAGTAAGACGTCCTGAGGGGCGCGACAAAAAGCCTTCCGAGGTACGATAGAAAAGCCTCACGAGGTACGAGTAAGTCGCCTTTATGGCGCGACAAAAAGCCTTTCAAGGTACGGACAAAAGCCCTACGGGGTACGAGTAAGTCGTCTTTATGATGCAACCAAAAGCCTAGGTACGAAAAAGCCCTAACGGGTCCGCGTAAGTCGTCTATATGATGCGGCCAAAAGCCTTAACGGGTACGAAAAAAGCCTTAACATGTCCGCGTAAGTCATCTATATGATGCGGCAAAAAGCCTTAAGGGGTGTGAAAAATCATCTTAAATGGCCTTGAAAGGCAGGGATGAGAAACCTTAAGTGGTGAAGTCCTGATCGGACGAGAAACCTTAAGTGGTGAAGTCCCGATTGGATGAGAAACCTTAAGTGGTGAAGTCCCGATATACGAGAAACCTTAAGTGGTAAAGTCTCGAGTAAAGCATCGGAAGGATGTATGAAGTCGCTTTAAATAGTGCAAACGATTATCGGGACCAAAACAGATGAAAGAAAACTGCTTATATAAAGGCTCGAAGGCCTAAAGGTTCCGATACAAAAAGATAAAGGAGAAAAACTACAAGGACTAAAAAGATAGAGCATTAAGCTTGGTCCTTATTGGAAGTCGGGTCCTCAGCAGCGTTGGGGGGAGCAAGGTTCGGAGGGGCCTGGGCAGAAGGCTCCGCAGTCCGCGAAGTCGGGTCCACGGCATCAGTCTCTTCACTCTCCGCTGGGAGGTTGAAGTACTTCTCCGCGAAATGAGCGAGAGTCTCGGACTTCTTGAAGTCGATGGAATCTTCGTAGGCTGTGTAGAGTTCTTCGACGGCATTGAACAAGGTGTTCTCCACCTCGGACTTGCAGAACCCTACAGCATCCACCTTGAAATCTTCAGAATTCCGATACTCCTCGCGGCCTTGTAGACGACCCTCCTCGCGACCCTGCAGGCGACCTTCCTCGTGGCCCTGGGCCTTGGCCTCAGCCAGCTTGGCCTCGAGCCCCGCCTTGGCCTCCGCGAGAGCTTCCGCGAGAACACCCTTCTCATGGATGAGCTGCCTCTTCTCCGACTCGTTCCGCTGCTGATCCGCCTGGACCATCTTCCGCTCCCGACGCATGACAGCCTCGTGATCCTGAACCTGCCTGAGCAGGCCCGAAGCCATCTCGTCAAGGAGAGTTTTCTCTTTGGCCATCTTATTCCTGGCCGCCACAGCCTCGTCGAGGTCCACCTGGAGCTTGGCCAGCGCGTCGGGGTCCGACTTAGCTTGAGCTTCCTCCAAAGAACCATTGAGAGCCAGGATGAAACCGAAGCAGCGCTGCTGGTCCGCGGTTTCCTAAGATGGAAGGGAAAAAGGATTAGAATCCGATGGTCGAAGGCAAAGAACAATGACGAAAATAAAGCAAAGGTAAAGTTTTACCTCCATCCGACGGATGGCCATAGCACGGAGCTCCTCCTCGATGTCCTCCCGCGCCAAGGATATGGGCCGCCTCAAGGCTGGAGGAATTGACCCCGCCAGCAGATGCAGGGCCAATTCAGGATCAAGGTTTCCCCGCTGGAGTGGAACCCCTCGGAGAGACTCGATCGGGTTCCAGGGCATCGTCCCCTGGTCGGGGGTGAAAATCTTGTAAAGATTTTCATCCACGGGGAGAGGGGGGATGACCCCGGAACTTTCAGCCGGAGGAGCCACCTCGGCTGGTGGCTCGGGAGTCGGAGTGCGGAGCTCGGGAGGAGGACTCCGGGACACATCCTCCACGACGGGCCTCAGGCTGCTTTGACCTGACTTTCGGCGGAAAAGCAGGCCATCCTCGTTGGGCTCCTCGGAAGAAGGAGAAGCCTCCAGATCAGTCACCTGACGGAATTGAGCTTCCGTCAGGGTATCCTCCAGCATCGGCACAGGTGGAGTCGTGGCTCGGGCAGGAGTAGCAGCCCTCCTTGGAGTGAGGGCCTCCGTTGGACCTGCGGTTGCGGGACGAATAAAATCAGGAAGAGTATCGTTGGGGCACCATATGATTTGGCGTTCAAGATGCTGGTCCTTTCTGAAGAAGTTGTAGTATCCCGCCTTGAGAACGCGGGGGGTTTCTCCTCGAAGGATGTATTTGATTTCTCGAACCCGCGATTCCCGATCGGCGGGGATAAACTCCTCGGGAACCAGTTTCCTATATCTTTTTATAGCACGACGGACACGCTTACCTTCCTCGGCGGTAGTGACCCCGAAGGCTTGGTCAATCTCCTCCCTCCTGGCCCGCTTGGCCACGATTTGCTCCTCGGTCGGAGGGGCAGTGGAAGGAGTGGCGGAAGAGGAAGCTCCCTTCTTCAGCGATTTCCGCTTCCTCTTGGAGCCGCCTGGGACGGCATCAGTCTCGCCCTGCTTCAACATGAGATGAGTCAGCAGAGAAGCCTTCTTGGCTGCAAAAATAAAGAGACAAAGTGGTTAGAAGAATTACCCAGATGACTAAATCTTTGGAAACAGAATCAAGGAGCCGGACTCCGATATGGATCAAGTCCTTCTCCATAAGCTTGTTGGTGTCAAGAGGAATGAAGGAGTCCCCCGAACGGTAGAGCTGGACCATTTGGAGAGTGTTGAGGTCATCCTCAGTATAAACCTCGAGATTGGGGGCAGGGTCCGCCACGACCTCCCATCGAGGCCATGGGACAGAGCTGTTTTGGACGAAGAAGTAATACTTCTTCCACCCGCTATTATCCGACCCCGAGTCGCGAATCAACACCCGATCCTTGTGGAACTTCCAGGTCTCGCTGTCCCAGCCGAAACGTGAAAGTTGCTCCTTTGTCCACTTGGGGAGTCGGGGGGAGAAGGAGCAAACACCAGCCTTATTGCACTTCATGCCGTAGAATGTACGGAAGAGCAGTAGACTGTACGTCCACTGCTGGCGGAGGCACAGGAGCTGGAAGGCATTCCACACGCGGATGGCGTGTGGAGAAAAGGTACAAGGGTGCGTCTTGTAGAAGTTGCACATCTCCACCAGGTTCCCGCAGAAGGGGAATCGAATCCCCGCGCTTATCTGTCCGGCAGAGACGAACACTTCTCCCTCTCGAGGACGCGTGACGATATGCTTCCTCTTGACAGCAGGCTGAGACTCGTAGGGGAAACGAGGCTCCCAATCCGAGGTAATGCAGCACTCTCGGAGAGCAGCCTCATATGAGGTCTCAGAAATCTCATTAACAGCAAATTCAAAGGTGAAGGGGGTCCTAGCCTCAGAACTAGCCTCGTCTAAAAACGGTTACAGACAGAAAAATTCAAGAAAAGAAGAGAGGATAATATTAGCAGATCACGAGAACAGGGAGGGGAAACCTTACCAGACATTGTCGATAGATGCTCGGTGAAGATGAAGAAGGATCGGGGAGATTGAAAGCCTTGGATCACTTGAAGAGCAGAAGAACCTTGGAGAAGAAAACTTCGAATTCGAGAATGGCAGAATTTCCAGAAACTGAGAGGGTGAAGAAGAAGTGAATAATGCCAGGGTTTTGGCTTTTATAAGCAAAAGGACAATTGGAAGGACTTAATCTTGACCGTTGAAGATGAAACGATTCGATCGTGGTCGTTGAGATTGGGAAGATGGTACGGAAGAGACGTTGTGACGTAATAAGCGCTTTTTCAGAAAGCAACAGTCACGCCGATTTGAGCGTCGTTTCGTAATCCCTAGCATTTAATGCTGCGATAACCGAGGAGTCTCCTCGGATTTGGCAACTGCCTATAAGGTCTAGTGGGCCCAAGGTAATCATGAGTGAGAAACTCTGTCTTACACGCAAAGCAAAAGCCTCCGATTGAGATATCAACAGGCCTGAAGACAAAAACCTCCGATGGCAATATCGGAGGTATGGACATAAAAGCCTTCGACAACGAGGTCGGAAGATCTAGAACTGGAAGACACGACGAACTAAAAGTCCCTCATGTCTTGGGGGCAAATGATGGGTTCCGATGTAATCGTTAGCCCCGTTAACAGCCGATGGACGGCGAGTAGGTCCAGTGGGCCTCGTAGGCCCAGAAACCCAGCATGAAGGGTCCCGACTTTAGCGGTCCCGATATATGAGCTGAATGCTCCCGACGAGAAGCCTCTGAGCAGGCCCCGATATGCCTTAGTAAAGGCCCCGATATGCCTTAGTGAAGGCCCCGATAATAAAGCCCCGCGGAGGCTGGACCTGTCTCGTGAGACAAAGGGTCCTGGGTGGTGACCTAGAATGAGACAACTCTGGAGTCCCCGACGGGAGTTGAGACTTGTGATCAGAGGATAAGACCGAGAAATCCGCCTACTAGATAGAGTAGTGGGAGACGGTTAAAGATATAGATAAATTCCCTCGAGATACGCAGGGCGTGCCCGAGATACGCGGAGTATGGGTAAGATACGCGGAGCGTGGGGCGAGATATATGGAATCCCGAACGAGATATATGGAATCGTGGCGAGATATGCGGAATCGTGGGTAAAACTGCCAGGCGCAGTAACAGGTAACTGAGTAACTTCCCCTCCTATATAAAGGAAGGAGTTACCTCAGAAACACGGTTTATCTAAGACGAACTTAGACTTTTGCTTACAACCCCATTGATTACATACTCATTTAAGCATCGGAGAGGGATTCTGGGTCACCACCCAGGTCATCCCCTTTTGCAGGATTACGCGGAGCCCTGGAGTTCAAGCTTTCCGTCAAGAACGTAACGGAGTTTCGCCCGTGATCCAACAGGGACTACACGTCTATATAAATCTCACCGACAATGGCATCTTATTAAAAATATAGTTAATTATTTATAGATATTCAAACAAATGACTAAGTGCGAGTCAAAATAACCTTGCTATATTCTTGAAAGCAAAAGTAAATTTTTCATAACTTATATAGAAATTAATAAAGAGAGTAATTAATAATGAGAAGAATAATTTTGAGCCTAAATCCATTGGAGATCTGAAGCCACACAAGGGTAGAGCCGGCATTTGGACAGTATAATGCTAGTTAAGAGCAAAACTAACGGAGTTTATCAAACTAATTGAAATTGCATATATTGTTATGTGCTAATTACATAAAATAATTCTAACTTAATACAAATAAAAAAGTGATTTGTAGTCGAATATACTTCGTAATCATTTTTGTTTAAAAAAAAGTTAAAGATACCCAAGACTCAAACTCCAGATTTCATGTTAAATTATGGAGTTGAATGACATGTATTACTATTAACTTACCTCAACGTGATAGTAGATGGATAATGTTCTTAAATCATTTCCATTAGGTTAGTTAGATTATTCAGAAACTCAATATTGTTATAGAATGGAATTGTAACATCTGATGGGTTCCGATGTAATCGTTAGCCCCGTTAACAGTCAATAGACGGCGAGTAAGCCCGGTGGGCTTTGTAAAAGACCTGGAAGGTCCAGAAGCCCAGTATGAAGGGTCCTGACGAGATCGGTCCCGATATATGAGTTGAATGCTCCCGACGATAAGCCTCTGAGTAGGCCCCGATATGCCTTTGAGAAGGCCCCGATAATAAAGCCCCGAGAAAGCTGGCCCTGTCTCGTGAGACGAGGGGTCCTGGGTGGTGACCTAGAATGAGATAACTCTGGAGTCCCCGATATGAATTGGGACTTGTGATCAGAGGATAAGACCAAGAAACCCGCCTACTAAATAGAGTAGTTGGGAAACGGTTGAGATACAGATAACCTCCCCCGAGATACGCAGGGCGTGCCCGAGATACGCGGAGAGTGGGCGAGATACGCGGAGCGTGGGGCGAGATACATGGAATCCTGAACGAGATATACGGAAACATGGGTAAAACTGCCAGGCGCGGTTACAGGTAACTGAGTAACTTCCCCTCCTATATAAAGGAGGAAGTTACCTCAGAAAACACACATTCTAATACGAACTTAGATTACTGCTGACCACCCCATCGTTCATACACTCATTTAGGCATCAGAGAGGGATTCTGGGTCACCACCCAGGTCATCCCCTTTTGCAGGATTAAGCGGAGCCCAGGAGTTCAGGCTTTCCGTCAAGAACGTAACGGAGCTTCGACCGTGATCCAACATTGGCGCCGTCTGTGGGAAACTTACGAAAAGCCAAAATAGTTTCTACTAGATCGATGGCTGGTGGTGGCAAGAAGAAACAAGCTCTGGCAAGCAGTTCTCGCCCTGCTGGAACTGTGAATTCCGCGTTGCCGGAGTATGCTGCTGAACAAGGTGAACACCCTGCTGTTTCTCAAACAGGGGGGCATGGTGAAGATTATGAGGTCTCAATCCGAGACACAGCGGTGAACAGGGAGGATATCCCGAGAAGGGAGGTGGATGCTCCTCCAAATCCGGTGGTGCACAGAGAGGAAATCCCGCGGAGGGAGGTAGGTGCTTCCTTAAACCCAGAGTTGGCTAAGGCAGTGGCCGATGCTATGCCCATGTTCTTGGCAGCCATGGAAGCTCTGCTGGACAAAAGAGAGGCTGCCAGGAGGGGAGAAGAGTTACCTCCACGAGAAGAGTTGCCCCCACCTCCTCCAAGGGGGGTTCCAGAAGAACAGGAGGTTCAGCCCAGGAATAGGGGTAAGGAGCCCACGCACTCGGAGAAGTTCGTGGTCGATGGTCCCGGACCAGTGAAACACAGGACCATTCCCCTGAATGGCCCCATCACTCCCGATCAGGTGGTGAAAATCGTCAACATCTGTATGGCGACCAGAAGCATATGACATCGGAGCTGAGGGACCGATCTACTCATCCTTTTGTTCCACGGCTGCTAGATACTGTCGCCCCGCCAGGGCTAGGCATTCCGACCATCAAGGAGTACGATGGTGAAGGGGACCCGGTCCGCCATGTTCAGAGGCATGTCCAGGCCTGTATGGGTAGGACCTCGAATGATGACCTCGTGTGTTCGCTGTTCCCGATCACCTTGGGAGAAAGGGCCATGACATGGTTTTTCAGCCTACCGCCGGGAAGCATTACTTGCTGGGCTGATATGCACGACCGCTTCATCAAGCAGTATCAGGGTCGTAGGCGCCTCTTGAAGAGCGTGAGGTCTTTGACCCAGGTGGTGCAGAGATCTGACGAATCGTTGGCATACTACTACCAACGGTTCACTGCTAGTGCCGCGGAGATCGATGAGGAGATATCGGAGGGAGAGACCATCCGCACTTTCCTTCGGAACCTGACTGCTCCGTATGGTTCCGATTTGATGCACAGTGTGGCCGCGAAGGCTGTGTGGAGTATGGAGGCCTTGCAAGCGAGGGTGAAGCAGCAAATCGACGTGTAGGAGTCGAAGATTGCTGCCGGAGAGCTTGATCCTCCAAAGTCGGGAAGAGGAAAGCCATCATCCAAGCTGTCGGATGATCGCAAAGGGAGCGATAAATCGGAGGGAAGTAGGAGTCGTGGTCGCCCCGATAGAAGAGAGGACAAGCGTCCCCCGAGGAAGGATAATCGAGAAGGTCGTAATGTTCCCCTTAACAGTTCAATGACACCCGTGTTAGCAGTGATGGATCGGCAGGGTCTCGCCCGATACCCCCCGAGGAAGGAAGGTGAATTCTTGGGAGGTCGCTCTGATCGTTACTGTCGGTACCATCGAGCCAATGGTCACGACACAGATAATTGTCGGGAACTGAAGAAGGAGATAGAGAAGCTGATCCAGAAGGGGAAGCTTAAGGAGTTTGTTGGTAGGGGACGGTGCCGATCCCGTTCCAAAACTCGGTCGCGGTCCCGTTCTAAGTCCCGCGATCGATCCCCAAAGAAGAAGAAGGTTGAGCCGGAATCCTCCGGTGCCCGTAAGGAGAGGCGGGGAACCATTAACGTCATTCATGGAGGAATGGCGGCGGGAGGTGGATACCTCCGCTTCTCGGGAGAATTATGCTTCCCGTATTTCTGCTGCTGTGGTGCTAGGAAAGAGGTCCAGGTCGTGGACTATAAACGAGGAAATGGTGATTTCTTTCTCAGCAGAGGACCTGATAGGTGTGGAGAGCCCCCACGATGACGCCTTGGTCGTGACCTTGGATGTGGATGGATTCGAGATGAAGCGGATCCTGATAGATGGAGGGAGCTCCTCCGACATTCTGTTTATGGACGCCCTTGAGGCCATGGGAAAGACGAAGAAGGACCTGACGCAGGTGAACTTCCCGATGGTAGGATTCTCTGGCTCTACTTCCTATCCGCTAGGTATGATCACCTTACCGGTGGAATTCGGTAGTGGGTGGAAAGTGGAAAGGCGGAACATGGATTTCGTTGTGGTAGAGTCTGCGGGGACGTATAACGCTATTATCGGGAGGACCACCATCAACCCTCTCATTGCAGTCGCCTCGACCGTCCACCAGAAGATGAAGTTCCCGACGGATAATGGGGTCGGAGGGTCAAAGGTGACCAGGTGGCATCCAGAAGGTGCTATGTTAACGCCACTCGAAGGAGAAGGAGGGAAGCCATGGCTGTCCTTCAGACTGATGCCGATCCTCGAGAGGAATTTGGGCGTCCCGCCCCCATGGAGGATCTGAAAGAAGTTGAGGTTTACGGACCTCAGAGGAAAGTGAAGATCGGGTCTGCTTTGTCGGAGGAACGAGCCCGAGAATTGATCGAGCTCCTGAAGGAGTTTAAGGAGCTGTTTGCCTGGTCCCCAAGCGATATGCCAGGAATAAGCCCCGACGTGATAGTGCACGAGCTGAAAATTGATCCCGCGATCAAGCCTATTGCGCAGAAGAGGCGTCCGATGGGCGCGGATAAGAGGATCGCGATCCAGCAGGAGGTGGGCAGGCTGCTCGACGCTGGATTCATCAAGGAGCTCCGATTCCAGACTTGGGTTGCTAATCCGGTCTTGGTGAGGAAGAGTAATGGGAAGTGGCGGATGTGTGTCGATTTCCGCGACTTGAACAAAGCTTGCCCGAAGGATTGTTATCCGCTCCCGAGGATTGACCAGTTGGTGGATGCCACATCGGGACATGAGCTGCTGAGCTTCATGGATGCTTATTCTGGTTACAATCAGATCATGATGGCGAAGGAGGATGCCCCCCATACGGCCTTCTATGCTGATAGTGATGTTTATCACTACGACGTTATGCCCTTCGGACTGACCAATGCTGGAGCAACTTACCAGAGGATGGTGAACAAGTTGTTCGGAGACATGCTGGGAAAGACCATGGAGGCTTATGTGGATGACATGATGGTGAAGTCCCGACAGGCAGGAGACCATGTCCGCAACTTGGTGGCGGCGTTTGAGCGGATGAAGATTCATCAGGTTCGTTTGAACCCGGACAAATGTGCTTTCGGAGTGAACTCGGGGAAATTCCTGGGATTTATGGTGAGCCAAAGAGGAATCGAGGTGAACCCTGAGAAGCTGAGAGCAATCGAGGAGATGCAGTCTCCGAAAACCCATCGGGAGGTCCAGGTGCTGAATGGACGATTAGCCGCGATGAATCGTTTCCTATCCAAGGCGAGTGACCGAGCCATGCCATTTTTTGATGTGCTGAGGGCCCACAAGAAGTTTGAATGGTCCGACAAGTGCGAGGAGGCATTCCAAGCACTCAAACAACACCTCCGTAGTCTCCCGCCGTTGGCGAAGCCGGTTCCAGGCGAGCCGCTT
Organism: Clarkia xantiana subsp. parviflora; assembly: GCA_036873135.1. NCBI lineage: Eukaryota > Viridiplantae > Streptophyta > Magnoliopsida > Myrtales > Onagraceae > Clarkia > Clarkia xantiana. The sequence continues at coordinate 31,702,882 of JAPTYO010000004.1, forward strand.
TATCTATATTTAGTTGTTTCTGAAGTTGCTGTTAGTTCTGTTTTAATAAAGATTGTCAAGGGCAACCAAGTTTCTGTTTATTATTTAAGCAAGGCGTTTGCCAAATCTGAAATGAATTATCCCGCTATTGAGAAGTATCTCTTTGCGTTGATTATTGCTGCTCGAAAGCTACGGCCTTACTTCCATGCCCACGAAGTTACGGTGTTAACTAATCAGCCCTTGAAGCACTTTTTGAACCGACCGGAGGCGTCGGGGAGATTGGTGAAATGGGCCATCGAGCTTACGGAGTTCCGTATTCACTTTGCTCCGAGAACGGCTATTAAGGGCCAGGCATTGGCAGATTTTAGAGCAGAGTCTAAAGCACCCGATCTGGAAGAAGCAGGTCCTGTAGAGGGGGCAACCATGGAGGTCCCGAAAGCAGAACATCCAAAACAGCCAAATGAGGAGAACACTTGGGAGATGTACACTGATGGTTCATCAAGTGTAGAAGGATCGGGGGCAGGATTTGTATTGATACCGCCCGGTGGAGGCGAGCCCCTGCGATATGCCTTGGCCTTGACGTTTAGGGCCACCAACAATGAAGCTGAGTATGAGGCTCTCATCACGGGCCTTAAAAATCGCCAAGGGTACGGGAGTTGATCATTTAAATGTGAAGTGTGATGCTAGCCTGATCGTGAATCAAGTCCAAGGGAATTACGAAGCGAAGAGCCCGACAATGAGGAAGTATTTGCACGAGGTGCAGACTTTGAAGGGAAGCTTCAAAAGCTTCGATATTGAGGCAATCCCGAGGGAAGAAAATGGGGAGGCAGACGCTTTAAGCAAGTTTTCCCTAGGTGTAACCTCCGAGGAGAATCAGGAGGTGCACTTTCTGGAGAGGGTAATTATCTCAACCATCGATCCATCGGAGGTATGCGCTATTGAAGCAGGATCGGAGGAAGAAGAGAAACCCACTTGGATGACCCCGATAGTCGCATACCTGACTACGAGGGCACTCCCCGACGATGAAGTGGCAGCTGTCTGGTTGCGTCGAATCGTGAGCAACTACGCGATGGTGGACAACCAGTTATACAAGAGGGGGCATGTAAAGCCTTTTCTGAAATGTGTGGCGGAGCCTGATACGAATCGGATCCTGAGAGAGTTGCACGAAGGAGTCGCGGCCTGTCATGAATGGGCCCGATCCATTGTGAGGAAAGCGTTGAATTTAGGCTACTACTGGCCTTCGATGAACAAGGAAGCGACAGCGATGGTCCAATCCTGTGATGCGTGCCAGAGGTATGCTCCGAATATCGTGGCTCCTGCTGCGGACTTGATGTCCATCAGAAGTGCTTGGCCCTTCGCGCAGTGGGGGATTGACTTGGTGGGACCTCTTCCACAAGCAAAAGGTTAGTGTAAGTATTTACTCGTAGCCATTGATTACTTTTCGAAGTGGATAGAGGCTAAGGCGTTGGCCAAGACGACGGGGCAGCAGATCCTCAAGTTTCTCCAGACTCAGATCATATCCCGGTACCGGGTTCCTCGAGTGCTGATCAGCGATAATGGCCCTCCGTTTAATGGGGCTCAGTTGAAGGATTATCTGGAGGAATTGAATATCGAGCATCGGACAGCTTCCGTCCACCATGCTCAGACCAATGGCCAAGTCGAGTCAGCCAACAAGATCGTGATGGATGGCTTGAAGAAGAGAGTCTACGCCTTGCAGGGTCATTGGCTAGATGAGCTTGAAAACGTGTCGTGGGCTGTTAGAACAACACCCAAGCAATCGACGGGGGAGACTCCGTTTGGCCTTGTTTATGGCACGGAGGCAGTTGCTCCCGTGGAGATAGCGGTGGCGTCCCATCGCAGGAGGTATTACGAGCCTCTGGAGAACGAGGAAATAAGACGTCTGGACTTGGACTTGCTCGAAGAGAAAAGGTGGAAAGCTGATGAAGTTCAGGCTCGGATGCGTCTGGAAACAGCCAGGTACTATAATCGACGAGTCAAGTCCCGACAATACTACGTGGGAGAACTTGTTTGGCGGAGGAATGAGTTCGTCCATCAAGACCGAATCAACAAGCTATCACCGAAATGGGAGGGACCTTACAAGATTGTAGGGATGCCAGCCCCGAATGCGTACAGATTGGAAGACCTTGATGGCAAGACGTTGAAATATTCCTTCAGTGGCGCACACTTGAAGAAGTATCATGTTTGATATTAAGTCGCCTTAAGAGGTTCATGATGTTAAGTCGCCGCGAATGGCGCAAGTTGTCTATCGATTGATCCAATGTAAGCCAGCTTTGAGTTGTTAATGAATAAAAGAAGTTGCTTCCGATCAAATTGCTTTTAGATTTATTTTAACTGTTAGTAAGACGTCCTGAAGGACGCGATAAAAAGCCTTCCGAGGTACGAGTAAGACGTCCTGAAGGACGCGATAAAAAGCCTTTCGAGGTACGGACAAAAGCCTTACGGGGTATGAGTAAGTCGTCTTTATGATGCAACCAAAAGCCTAGGTATGGAAAAAGCCCTAACGGGTCCGCATAAGTCGTCTATATGATGCAGCAAAAAGCCCTAAGGGGTACGATTAAGTCGTCTGGAATGACGCGATAAAAGCCCTAAGGGGTACGATTAAGTCGTCTGGAATGACGCGATAAAAGCCCTAAGGGGTACGATTAAGTCATCTAGAATGGCTCGATGAAAGCCTTAAAGGGTACGATGAAATCATCTTAAGTGATGTACAAAATTGCCTTGAACGGCAAGGACGAGAAACCTTAATTGGTGAAGTCCCGAGTAAAGCGTTGCGAAAGACGTGTGAGATCATCTTAAACGATATGGATGAGAAACCTTAAGTGGTAAAGTCCTGAGTGAAGCGTCGGAAGGATGTATGAAGTCATCTTAAGTGATGCATCGAAACGTTTTAAGTAACGAGTCAAGTTACTTTAAGTAGTGCAACAATTATCGAGAACAAAATAGATGAAAGGAATTTCTTATAAGGGCTCGAAGGCCTAAGGGTTCCGATACAAGGAGGAAACAAAGAGGAAATTACAACAAGGACTTAAAGAATAAAGTATTAAGCTTGGTCCTTGTTGGAAGTTAGGTCCTCAGCAGCTTTGGAGGGAGCAAGATTCGAGGGGTCCTGGGCAGAAGGCTCCGCAGTCTGGGGAGTCGGGTCCGCGGCACCTGCTGGGGTATCGGCCTCATCACTCTCCGCGGGGAGGCTGAAGTATTTCTCCGCGATAGGGGCGAGGGTCTCGGACTTCTTGAAGTCGATGGAATCCTCGTATGCCGTGTAAAGCTCCTCGACGGCATTGAACGGGACGTTCTCCACCTCGGTTTTGCAGAACCCCACGGCATCCTCCTGGAAATCATCGGAGTTCCGATACTCCTCGCGGCCCTCCTCGCGACCCTTCTGGCGACCCTCCTCGTGGCCCTGAGCCTTTGCCCCAGCCAGCCTGGCAGGAAATTCAGCCTTCTCGGCCTCAAGTCCCGCCTTAGCTTCCTCGAGAATGTTCTTCTCGAGGATGAGCTGCCTCTTCTCTGCCTCGTGCCGCTACTGTTCCTCCTTGAGCATCCTCCGCTCCCGACGCAGCACGGCTTCATGATCTTGGACCTGCTTGTGCAGGCCCATAGCCTTCTCGCCAAGGAGGGTCTGCTCCTTAGCTATCTTCTCCCTTGCCGCCACAGCGCTGGCAAGGTCCTCCTGGAGCTTGGCCAAGGCTCTGGGGTCCGACCTGGCCCGCTCCTCCTCCAAAGCACCCTTCAGAGCAAGGATGTAACCAAAGCAGCGCTGCTGGTTCGCCGTTTCCTAAGTCAGAATGAAAAGAAATTAAGATCTGATAATTGAAGGCAAGAACAACAAAGGAAGGAGCAAAAGTGAGAGTAAAGTTTTACCTCCATCCGACGGATAGCCATGTCGCGAAGGTCTTCCTCGATATCCTCCCGTGCCAAAGAGATCGTGCGTCTCAAGGCTGGTGGAACTGACCCTGCCAGCAGATGCAGGGCCAATTCTGGCTGAAGGTCTCCCCGATGGAGTGGGACCCCATGAAGAGACTCGATCGGGTTCCAGGGAACCGTCTCTTGATCGGGAGTGTAAACCTTGTAAAGGTTCTCATCCACGGGGAGAGGAGGGATGACCTTGGAAGCCTCAGTCGGAGGAGCCTCGGTCGGGGGCTCCAGGGTTGGAGAACGCAGATCCAGGGGAGGACTCCGAGACACGTCCTCCTCCACAGTTGGCCTCAGGATGCTTCGACCTGGCCTTTGGCGGGGAAGCAAGCCGCCTTCATTTGGCTCCTCGGAGGAGGGGGGAAGCCTCCAAGTTGGTCACCTGACGGAACTGAGCTTCCGTCGGGGCATCCTCGGTCATCGGCTCCTGTGGAGTCGCAGCCCCCGCTGGAGTAGCAGCCTTCGTCGGAGTAAGAGCCTCCGATGGACCTGCGGTTGCGGGACGAATGAAGTCAGGCAGAGTATTATTTGGGCACCAGATGATTTGGCGCGGGACGTGTTGGTCCTTTCCGAAGAAGTTGTAATATCCCGCCTTGAGGACGCGGGGGGTTTCTCCTCGAAGAATATATTTGATCTCTCGGACCCAGGACTCCCGGTCAGCAGGGATAAACTCCTCGGGAACCAACCTTCTATATTTCTTAATAGCGTGGCGAACGCGCTTACCTTCCTCGGCAGTTGTGACACCGAAGGCTTGGTCTATCTCCTCTCTTCTGGCCCGCTTGGCCATCCCGACCTGCTCCTCAGTCGGAGGAGCTGCAGAAGAAGAGGCTCCCCTCTTCAGGGACTTCCGCTTTCGCTTGGAGCCACCCTGGACAGCATCGGTCTCCCCCTGCTTCAACACGAGATGGGTCAGCAGAGATGCCTTCTTGGCTGCAAAAATGAAAATAAAAAGCAGTTAGAAATGTTACCCAGATAACCAAATTCTCAGAAATGGAATCGAGGAGTTGGACTCCGATTTGGATCAGGTCCCCCTTCACGATCTTGTTGGCGTCAAGGGGAGTGAAGGACTCCCCCCAACGGTAAAGCTGGACCAGCTGAAGAGTGTTGAAGTTATCCTCGGTGTAGACTTCGAACTTGGGGGCAGGATCCGCCACAACCTCCCATCGGGGCCATGGGATAGAGCTGTTCTGGACGAAGAAGTAATACTTCTTCCATCCGCTATTGTCAGACCCTAAGTCACGAATGAGCACCCGATCCTTGTTAAACTTCCAGGTCTCACCATCCCAGCCGAACCGAGAAAGTTGCTCCCTGGTCCATTTGGGGAGTCGGGGAGTGAAGGAGCAGACGCCCGCCTTGTTTCACTTCATCCCGTAGAAGGTGCGGAAGAGCAGCAAGCTGTACGTCCACTGCTGGCGGAGGCACATAACCTGGAAGGCATTCCACACGCGGATAGCGTGTGGGGAGAAGGTGGATGGATGTGTCTGATAGAAGTTGCACATCTCAACCAAATTCCCGCAGAAGGGGAACCGGATCCCGGCGTTTATTTGCCCCGTGGAGACAAACACCTCTCCTTCCCGAGGACGCGTGACTATGTGCTTCCTCCTGGTGGTTTGCTGGGATTCATAGGGGAAGCGGGGTTCCCAGGCTGAAGTAATGCAGCCTTCTCGGAGAGCGGCTTCGTACAAGGTCTCAGAGATTTCGTTAGTAGCAAGCTCAAAGATAAAGGGGTTCCTTCCTCCGGAACTGGCCTCGTCTAAAAACGGCCATAACAGGAAAACTCAGGAAAGGAAAAGCAGACAAATTCAGTAAATCATGGAAGCAGAGAGTGAAAACCTTACCAGACATCGTAGATGGTTGATCGGAGAAGACGAAGAAAGATCTTGACGGCTGGAGGCCTTGGATCACCGGAAAATCAGACGAAACTTGGAGAAAAAGCTTCAAGGTTTGACAATGGTAAAATTCGCAGAAATCAGAACGGCAGGGAAGAAGTGAATAGTGCCAGAGTTTTGGCTTTTATAGGCAAAAGGACAGCTGGACAGACTCAAATCTGGACCGTTGAAGATGAAACGACTCAATCTGGGTCGCCGAGATTATAGGGGACAGTACGGAAGAGACGTTAGTGACGTAATATTGCTTGTTCAGAAAGTAGCAGTCACGCAGGTTAGTCGTCGTTTCATTATCCCTAGCATTTAATAGTGCAGTAACCGAGGAGTCTCCTCGGATTTGGCAACTGTCCTTGGAGTTTGAGGAATTATGAGTGAGAAGCTCTGTTATTCAAGAATTGTACCTAAGGTAAAAGCCTCCGATGGTGATATCGGGAGGTCTGGAGGTAAAAGCCTTCGACGATGAGGTTGGGAGGCCTGAAATTGGAAGACACGACGGACTGCAAGTCCCCCATGTCTTGGGGGCAAATGATGGGTTCCGATGTAATCGTTAGCCCCGTTAACAGTCAATAGACGACGAGTAAGCCCGGTGGGCTTTGTAAAAGACCTGGAAGGTCCAGAAGCCCAGTATGAAGGGTCCCGACGAGATCGGTCCCGATATATGAGCTGAATGCTCCCGACGATAAGCCTCTGAGTAGGCCCCGATATGCCTTTGAGAAGGCCCCGATAATAAAGCCCCGAGAAAGCTGGCCCTGTCTCGTGAGACGAGGGGTCCTGGGTGGTGACCTAGAATGAGATAACTCTGGAGTCCCCGATATGATTTGGGACTTGTGATCAGAGGATAAGACCAAGAAACCCGCCTACTAAATAGACTAGTGGGGAAACGGTTGAGATACAGATAACCTCCCCCGAGATACGCAGGGCGTGCTCGAGATACGCGGAGAGTGGGCGAGATACGCGGAGCGTGGGGCGAGATACATGGAATCCTGAACGAGATATACGGAAACGTGGGTAAAACTGCCAGGCGCGGTTACAGGTAACTGAGTAACTTCCCCTCCTATATAAAGGAGGAAGTTACCTCAGAAAACACACATTCTAATACGAACTTAGATTACTGCTTACCACCCCATCGTTCATACACTCATTTAGGCATCGGAGAGGGATTCTGGGTCACCACCCAGGTCATCCCCTTTTGCAGGATTACGCGGAGCCCAGGAGTTCAAGCTTTCCGTCAAGAACGTAACGGAGCTTCGACCGTGATCCAACAACATCATATATTCATATTATCATTAACAGTTGTTAGTAAGATTTCATCATCCAGAATAGTCTCGAGGTATCATTATGACTTCTCGTATCCATCATCAAATGTGCATTTCTATTTATATATATATTTCCTAATATATATTAAGCTTCATTCTTTTATTTTGATTTATTATTATTATTATATATATAGTAGGGATTTAAACCAAATTGGTACTTGGTTAAACAAGCTAAAACGAACTGCTACCTCCATTAAATTTTGTAACAAATTGACACCTGAATTAACCTGGGTGTATTACCGTTAGAATTTCTGGTTAAAACTAACGGAATCCCATTTTTGGCGCATGAAAAGACCAGAATACCCTTATTGCACAATATTACAAAATAACAACTCAAAACTTTGAAACCCAATATCCCACTCATTTCTTCATATTTTTGGACGATTTTTTTTCGAAACCGCATAACTTTTCGAGATTTATGCAACCCAAATAGCCGTAAAGTGATTTTCCCAATTTTTTTTCATCATTTTCCATGTTAATTCATTATTTTTTGTATCAAACTCCACCGCATTCTAACACTTATCACCCTTGATCACCCACTTTTTTTTACTATTCAAATACTACAATCAAACCGTTGCTCTTGGATTCCAACACTTGTGTTTAAGAACCAAATTGATGTTATACATTTCATCCAAAAGAAAACAAAAAATGAAAGTCTGTCGAATTAATTGCTATGCAATTTATAACTTACATGAATTTTTATTGATGTCTCAAATAAACTATACTGATATGTCTCTAAACTAATAAACGTCACTGCAAGAGAACATATGGATCTTATATAGATAAAGATGTTTCATACTTGAAATAGAACAATAGGAAAAGTACTTTTAATAGTATTGGAAGAACTTTTAGAATGGACACTAAGAAAGAAATAGTTTATTTTTCAATTTAATCTACATATGGAAATTGATACTCTCAGTATCCTGAGGAATGACCATAATATAAGAAAATAAGATGAACTCTCATTAACAAAACCACACAGAATTTTTACCATTATGTGGCTAGAGACAACCAGTAATTTTTCTTTTGAGTTATTGCCAGAAACTGCTTCCATTTGCAATTTTGTGTTGGACCATGTCAAACTTTTAACATCGAAGACCTATAAACAAAAAAATTGGTAGCTTATCATGCTAAGATCCATATGTTTTATTGCTGTGACGTTTATTGATTTAGAGACACACTATTATAGTTTATTGGAGACATCAAGAAAAATTCAAGTAAGTTATAGATTGCATAATAATTAATTCGACAGACTTTCGTTTTTTGTTTTCTTTTGGATGAAAGGTATAACATCAATTTGGTTCTTAAACACAAGTGTTGGAATCCAAGAGCAACAGTTTGATTGTAATATTGAAATCCAATTAGTAAAAAAAGTGGGTGATCAAGGGTGATAAGTGTTAGAATGCGGTAGAGTTTGATACAAAAAAGAATGAATTAACATGGAAAACGGTGTTTATTGAAGAAAAAAACTAGGAAAATCACTTTACGGCTATTTGGGTTGTATAGATTTCGAAAAGTTTGCGGTTTCAAAAATTCGTAAAAAAGATGAAGAAATGAATGAGATATTGGGTTCCAAAGTTTTGAGTTGCTATTATGTAGCTAGTTTGGAATAAGGGTATTTTGGTCTTTTCATGCGCCAAAAATGGGATTCTGTTAGTTTTAACTAGAAATTCTAACGGTGCAACACCCAGGTTAACTCGGGTACCAATTTGTCACAAAATTTAGTGGAGGTACCAATTCGTTTTGAGCTGTTAACCCAGGTACCAATTTGGTTTAAATCCATATATAGTATCGTTCTATATATGCATTTCCTAATCATGTACTATAGTGCTAATCTTATATAAAGTATAATGTGTATATATTATAACGACTGATACATATATTTAAGTTTTTCTAAATATATTTTATTTGAATTTATAAATTTAAACTACATTTAAGTAAGATTTGAACTAAGAAAGAAACTTAGTTCATATTCAGTGATTGTGAATGGAAAGAGGATCACAGCTTTCAAGCCTAAAGGGGGAATTAGGCAAGCGGACCCAATGTCACCTTACTTATTCATATTATTGGCCGATGTCCTGTCTCAAATGGTTTGTGATGCAATTGAAGATGGTAGTTTGAAGGGGATTAAACTCAAAAGAAGATGTCTGATTCTGTCTCGTCTATTTTTTGCAGATGATTCTTTATTTTTTGTCAAGGCAGGTGAGAAGAATGTTAGGGCTCTAAAAGCAATTCTGGATTCCTTCTGTGTGGCTTCTAGGCAGCTGGTAAATCTGAGTAAGTCATCCATGTTTTTCAGCTCGAATACGAAAGATGATTGGAAAAGTCGTATCTCTGTGATTATGGGGATTCAGCCTACGGAGGATCTTGAGAAGTATCATGGTCTTCCTGTGCTCTGGGGGAGGTCTAAAAAGCAAGTCTTAGGGTACTTGAGGAATAGATTTGCTGCAAAGGCCCAAGGATGAAAACAGAGGCTTCTTTCGCAGGTTGGGAGAGAGGTTTTGATCAAGGCAGTACTGCAAGCTATTCCCGTTTATGCAATGTCTGTTTTTCAATTGCCAAAGTCTTGGTGCTCTGAAATTAGCAGCATTATTGCTAGGTTCTGGTGGGGCGATTCTGAAGGAGAAAGGAAAGTCCATTGGTTGAATTGGAACTCGCTTACTAAAGCAAAGTGTGATGGAGGTATGGGCTTTAAGGAGCTTGAGTTATTCAATATTGAAATGCTCACTAAAACAACTTGGAGGATGTCCCAAGTGCTTGGTGCTTTCTGGGTTCAAGTTATGAAAGGTTTGTACTTTCCTGATTGTGATTTTCTTGAGGCAGTTAAGGGAGGGAGAGCATCTTGGGGCTGGTCAAGTTTGTGGAGTGGCCTGCAGGTCTTGAAGAACAATGGCATGTGGCTGATTGGTAATGAGGAGAAGGTGAACATCTGGAATGATCCCTGGATACCTGGTTTAGAGGGGTATAAACTTAATGTTGCTATTCCTAGAACTGAGGATTTGAGTTCTAAGGTTGGGAGTCTTATCTCTAATGATAGGATCATGTAGGGGCGCTCCATCATCAGGCATGAGCTTGGCCTCAGGAACCATTGGTGAATCAACAGGTTTGCAACCAAGTAAGCACTGGGAAAGCATATCAATGACATACTTTCTCTGACAAATAAGTATTTTTTCAAGGGGTTTATAGGTCATTTGGTACCCTATGTTTGTCCACTTTTGGCTTTTGGTACCACATGTTTGATTTTGCCTATTTTTGGTACCATACGTTTGCCTATTGTATACTTTTGGTCCGACCGTTAGTTGACCGTCAGTTTGACCGTTAAATAGTCACGTGACTTGCACATGCATAGCCCCAAATTTTGATTTTATTCAATTTAGTCCTCAATTTTTTTATCGCCCTTAAACATTTCCAACCACACCCTAGGACTAAATTGACCTAGTAATGGTTCGACTCATGGCTAGGTCGGACCATGGCTAGGGTTGCCGGAACCAAGCGACCCTAACCATGGTCCGCCCTAGCCATGGGTCGGACCATGGCTAGGTCAATTTATCAATTGGGTCCAATTGACCTAGCCATGGTTCGACCCATGGTTAGGTCGGACCATGGATAGGGTTGCCCGGGTCCGGCGACCCTAGCCATGGTCCGACCTAGCCATGGGTCGAACCATGGCTATGTCAATTTAGTCCTAGGGTGCGGTTGAAATGTTTAAGGGCTAAATTGCGAAAATAAAAAGTTACGACAAAAAATTTGAGGACTAATTTGAACAAAATCAAAATTTGGGACTAAGCATGTGCAAGTCATGTGACTATTTAACGGTCAAACTGACGGTCAACTAACGGTCGGACCAAAAGTATACAATAGGCAAACGTATGGTACCAAAAATAGGCAAAATCAAACATGTGGTACCAAAAGCCAAAAGTGGACAAACATAGGGTACCAAAAGACCTATAAACCCTTTTCCAAGAGATCGTGATGCCTCAATGCCAAGAAATTACATGATTTTACCAAGGTTCGTGATCTGAAATTGCTTGCTCAAAAATTCATTTAATGTCAATATCCCATCGACATCATCACCGGTAATAATCAGATCATCAACATATGCGACTAGTAGAATTGTCTTACCTTCAAAGTGTCTATAAAAGACGGAATGGTCATTAGCACTCCTAGTCATGCCAAAATGATGAAGTGCATGGGAGAAACGCCCGAACCAAGCTCTAGGGGATTGCTTTAGACCATATAGAGATTTTCACAAACGACAAACTTTGGAAGACTTCTCCTGAACAACTAACTCATGTGGCTGAGTCATGTACACCTCCTCCTCAAGAACGTCATTGAGAAATGCGTTCTTGATATACAACTGGCGCAATTGATAGTGACGGATGGCAGATAGAGAAAGACAGATCCGAACATGTCATTTTAGCAACAAGAGGAAATGTCTAATCATAATCAACGCCATATTCCTGAGAGTATCATTTCGCAACCAAGCGAGCTTTGAGACGATGCAACGACCCATCGGGATGAACCTTAATTGTGAAGACCCATTTACAACCGATTGTCTTTTTGCCGGGAGGAAGAGGACAAAGATCCCATGTCTAGTTGTTCCAGAGAGCTGACATTTCCTCCTGCATAGCACTAAACCACCCTGGATTGGCCAGAGCTTCTGTCACATTTCTAGAAACATAGTAAATGTCAAGACTGGTTTTAAAGGCACGGTGATCTGCAGATAGAGTTGCATAAGAACAGAAGCTATCTAGGGGATATCTGGTACTAGGGCAATGGCGGGAGCCTTTTCAAAGGGTAATTGGAAGATCAATATTAGAGGTCGAGTCAGGTATGGTAGTTGGTATGGGATCAATTGATTGTGTAGGAGATGGTGGATAGCAGGGCCTGACTACTCAAAATAGACAGCTTGCGGAGGGTATAGGATACCTCACACAAAGCTCAGAGGAGAATAGTGGAGACTAAAAGGAACTTCATCTATCTCTTGTCTATCTATCATTGATTCTATCTATGAATCAATTACTAGACAAGCTAGGTTCAGATTTAAGGAAAAACGGTACAGATGCCATAAAACAACATCAAATGAGACAAAGTGTCTCCTAAGAGTCGGGTTATAACAACGATAACCTTTCTGAGTTCCAGAATAGCAAAAAAAAAATACAACGAACTGACTTTGGATCAAGTTTTGTACGGCCAGGTCGATTGTCGTACACATAACATGTACAACCAAATATCTTTGGTGAAACTGGGAACAAAGGAGCTGACAGAAAGAGGAGATTATAGGGTATTGCACCATCAGGAACAGAGGATGGCATACAATTTATTAGATAACATGCAGTTAGAACTGCATCGGCCCAGAAACGATGAGGGACATGACCATGTATCATCATAGTGCGAGCCACCTCAAGTATGTGTCTGTTCTTTCGTTCAGTCACTCCATTTTGTTGAGGTGCATACGCACATGATGATTCATGGATGATGTCATTATCACTCATATATTGTACAAATTCAATTTTGAAATACTCTTTTGCGTTGTCACTGTCAGACCCTAAATTCTGACCTAAGGTGAATTACGTTTTGAAAAACGTGGAACTTTGAATAGAGTCGCCACTAGTTAATTATTAGGTTAACTAGAATCCTAAATTACCTAAGCGAATAATGAATTAAACTCCTAGGTATACAATCGGTCTACGATCAGAAATTCGAGTTCGGGGGTTCTATTACGAATCAAAAACACATGAAATTAATCACGTCATTTCGGTACTCAAATTCACAAATTGCCACTACTCTAATATATACAAAATTTCATATCATTCGTATATTAATGAATTAACTATAAAATTACTAACGATGGGACACTATTTACCAAAATAAGAACACGTAAACTAAAAGTTCAAAAATCAAACCACACACTTGAACTGAAGCAACCTATTGTGTATCTGTATACATGATATTATATTATTACACATGTATTATAACTTTATAATATTATAATATATTACAAGCTACAGACACATATTTGCAACTGTGAGTTACCTGTGGAGAAGACGACTAGCAGCAACGGCAGCAGCTTCGAGGGAGGCGAACAGCGTGTGGAAACCAGAGCATATGGCAGACGCGGCGGCCGGACAAAATCAAGACGATGAGGTCGGGAGTGAAACAACGGTGAGGACTCAAGGGAGCAGATCGTCTGAGGAATGACTTGGTCAGTGGACACAGAGAGGCGGGAGGCGACCCGGTAGTCGTCGGAGTGCGCTCCGGTGCAGATCAGCTGTGCCGAGTAGCGCGGGCGTAGAGCGCGGGACCGTTCGAAGCCAGTAGCGCCTGGATCTCGGAGATGGAGATCCCGTCGCCAGTGGTGGCTCCGGTTTTCAGGGAGAGCGGGGTTGATGTCGGCCGGAGTGCTGTGAGGTCTGATTTGTTCGTCTGAGGTTGGGCCACGGGACGGGGCCGGATCGGAGCAGTAACGAGTTTGGAGAGCGACGGAAATGCTCATAGAGAATATGATGAAGGTAATTTTAGAATCAAACTCTGACCGAATGGGTTTGGCTGGACGACAACAAAATCAGAATTGGATGAAGATCAGGCGATCGCTGAATGGGGTAGTTAACAGTTGGTCAATAGTGAGGAAAAGATGACTGGATGGCTACGTTCTGGGAGGAAGAAAACAATGGCACAAGTAATAATCATATCATAATATATTTGCAATAATCAAAATAATAATTAATCAATTAAAAAGCAAATCAAAACATAGAACAAGCTTCAGCTTTCTCGCCATGAATAGTAATTTTATTTCTTTCTCGATTTTTTTCTCCCCCATTACATATAAATTTAACCACTATTTATACTAATTTAGGCCTAAGCTAACTAGGAAATAAATATTACAAATTTATTCTAATCATAAATGCTAAATATTCAGAAAATATATTCTAAATATTCAACAAATATCATCTGCAATAAATACAAATAATTAATCTAATTTAAGTCAGTCCTATCTTTAAAAACTTCGCAACCTTCCATATTTAAATACTTTCTTTTTTTGACGCGTCACATATGACATTTTGAACGTGCTATGCGCGGACCAAAATTAGGTGTTTACAGTCACTACAAAAAGTTTTAACGGTAGTGCCCAACTGATTTTTCTCAAAAGAACAAAACGTAAAAAACTTTGCGAATACCTCTTGTCTAGATTTGATAACAAGCATCTAAGTTGCACGAGAGAAATCATCCACAAAAGTGACGAAGTACCGAAAATCTGAGATAGATGTAACTGGGCACGTACCCCATACATCTGAATGCACTAAATCACAGTAGACCGACGAATGATCCTAGGTGAATGGGAAGCACGGATATGCTTGCTCTGGATACATAATCCACAAACTAATTCAGAGACAGAATTAAATTCAGGATGGAGCGTTTTTAGAACCTGTAGAGATTGATGCCCCAACTGATAATGAACATCTTTAGCACTACTAGTGCTCATGTACGCAACTCGTTGAGGCGAACTCTCCAGATAATACAGACCGTTGTGCTTATATGCAGTTCCAATCAACTTGTTCGTCCCGAAATTCCTGGAAAAAAAAAAACATTTAGTTGGAGTGAAAGTAGCAATATAATTGTTCTATTAGTTTGCTCATAGACAGAAAATTTTTTGGAAAAGAAGGAACATATAAGACAGATGACAATGGCATATGTGGTAAAATATGGGCAGATTCAATTCCTTCTATATGACAGGTAGAACCATTGACAATTTGGACAGGTGGTTGTGAGGTAGTGGTAAGTCCTGACAGTAAACTCTTGTTACCAGTCATGTGATCAGTAGCGCCTGAATCAACAATTCATGATGATTTTGATGCTAATAAACAGTTGGAAGTCATACACGGAGGGGCAATAATAGCCATTAGAGTCTGAAGCTGAGGTGGCACATGACACGAGAGAAAACCAGCTGAGCAAGTCGCTGAACTATTTTATCAAGTTCATCTGAATTAATATTTCTACCAGCTAATTTATCAAGGCTTGACTGACATGTAATCTTACCCAGGTAAGAGTTTGCCATTAGTGTTGAGTTCTGTATCAAGATAAAATGGAACAAATATCCAAGAGCAGAGCCAGCAACAAACAAGAATCAAACCAGGAACAAATAACATCAATTGGAAACGGATTAGAAATGAACCGGAATTTGAAACGTATCAGAAATGCCAAAAAAAAAAAAAAACAATCGGACCGGAGCAGCAGCAAAACCAGACCGGAGCAGCGGAAAATCCAGACCGGAGCAGTAGTAAAATCAGACCGGACCAGAAGAAAACCAGACTGAATCAACAACAAACCAGAAACAGACCGAATTAATGGAAAACCAGAAACACACAGGATCAGCAATATATAGGGAATATAACCAACTAAATTAGGAAAATGCTAAATAAGGTAAAACATAATTAGATGATATACACTATATTTTACAAAGACAGACTCTGACTCGTGAAAGACTGACTGAACTAAAGGTCATCCAACTCAGCGTCGAGACTCTCATAGATACCGAAGAAGAAGAAGAAGAGATCATCAGGGGAAGCAGGTCCCCTTAAAAAGGTCACTTAAATCATGGTCACCCATCATGTTCAAAAGCAATTGCGTATTCTTGAGGGTTTCTTGTTTTAGATAGAATGCAAAAATGGAGTGGTTGTTGTTGGGTTTACGAATAAAAGGAATGCATGTCAACAAATGGATCTTTCTCAGGTTTCGCCGAAACGAGGTTTAGTTACCGTTATGGAAGGCAGGAAGGACAGCCGCCGGCCCGGCCCGGCTAGGCTAGGTCAGGGCAGTTCTGCCACAGTACAAAAGCTGAGACCACAGAGCAGCTCAGAGAACCGTTAGGGTTGGATTTGATGCAGCTTACAAGAATGAAGAAGATAGAGAGAGGAAGACAAGTAATTATATAAAAATGACGACTGCACAAACTTAAATACATACCAAATAATCATCTTATGGTAAAACAGAAGAAGATAAATTTAAACATCATTGCAGCTAATTAATATGCATACTATTCCCCCCAAAAAAATTGTAATCAGTTTCATAGTAATTTCTCCAAAAGTTTTCTTTATCTTTTGGAGCCCATCTATACAAATAATGGGAGCTGCAAGTTTAGATAGAGTTCTTGTACGATAAAAAGAATATGCATGCAACATGAAACGCTGAACCACATAACCAAATAACAACGATATAATAAGTAGAATGAAAACAATCGGTGATTTAGTATCAAAGGTTGTGATTAACATCGGACCCCAAGTCGTTTTTGTTCAGTGTTTGAGATTAGAAGGGTCCATTAGTGTAAGACCATAGAATAATTTCTCATTAAAATGGGTTGGAATTAATAAAACTGAATCTTGCATGCCAAGGGAGAAACATTTCAACAAGTAAATCAATGACAGAATTGAATTCTTAATACGAGTAGTGTGGTTTGTGCTATACCCGTGAATGTTATATTTATGCCCCACTGCAATGGCGAGCATCCCTATGCACGCACGGCCGACTTAACCTAGCTCGTAACTTACTATCAATCATTGAAAATATGGATTAAACTTTCTGATTCTAACAGCAGCAGCAGCAGCAGAGATACTAGGGTAAAACAGTACAAAGACAAGACGTTGTTCATGAAAGGTCACCTTGAGGTTTTGTTTTGCTAACACTAAATCACCACCATGTCGGCTCCACGACATAAATTGAACTGTCTCCAGAGCGAGCATGTAATGCAATTTAAGGACATGGAGCGTTGTGGTCCATGTATCCAAACAGATATTATCCTATATCATCTCATATATACCAGAAACACATGAAGCTACACAAGCAGCAGGTCCTGAATTTCTCATCTATTTTACTAGTTTTAACTAAAAATAATTAAAAACAACAAAACAGTTACTTCTTCAATTTTTTCGATAAATAGTGATATCAACTCTATCGATGACATCACATGGAATAGCTCATGAACATGGTCAGTACGAACAAACCCAACACTTCTTTAAACAAAAAGGCCTCTTTCTTTAAGCTAATTACTGCCCGTAACATCGTGTCTACTTTTGAACTGTTTTTGTGCTTTCGTGTCTTGTCTTGTATTGGTCTACTAGAAAAGAAAAACGAAATACATAGATTTATTGTTTCCTGTAATGTGCATAATGTACTACCAAACAAATGAGGTATCACAAAGGAATTCAAATGGATAGACACAACAAAATCTGAATTCAAATGAGTAGCAGATATTTTTATATTCACTCTGCAGAAGAGAAGGAACAACATTTATGCAACTAACCTGAGAGGGGACTTTAAAACGAGAATGAACTTTTAAGCTGAGAAGGTAGTCAGAGTTTTGTTCAATCGACAGAAGGTATTGGAAAGCAACATGTAGACTTTAGAAGCCTGGGAGTCCAGCTCCTGCAATATCAGCACAAAAGTCATAGCTTGTTAGGTTCCCGAGGAGGCAAAAAACTAAATTAGCATGGATATATGCATCTATGACATTTAACCTCTTAACCACAAACTGTTCACTCTACATCGCTGTAGCAGAATTTAATCAAATCAAATATATATATATATATATATATATATATATATATATATATATATATATATATATATATATATATATATATATATATATATTTTATTTATCAACTGTGTCAAGGAAATCTTAAATACAACAATTTAAAAGCCTTCCATAAAGAAGAACCCTAGTCGATGTCAGTTGGAAAATTATTGCTTTAGTATTTAAATATATAGGCTCCAAAATTCTAGACTCTCAAATGACAATTGAAAGTCATTTCAATTCAACAACGATCCACCAGATTTCCCAGATTAGTTAGGGACAGAGTAGATAACTCAAAGGGAAACCCAGAAATACCTGAAAAATTGGGGAAAACATTTACTTTAATGTTGCTCGAAATAGGAAAAAGAGGCAACTAATATATGCATCACCCAATCCAGTTCAACTGGTACAATGTCTATGTATAGGAACTTAGGGGCCGCGGTTGTTAGTTGAGGAGTTAGTGTGCAAATATGAGGAGTCTGACTATTGGGTCGTTGTAACTTAATAACTGTGCTTCATGCCGCGTGGAGTCCGCTTGAGCAATCGATGGAACACCTGAAGTGCTTCTTCTCATTTTGTTTCAACATTTTCACCAGATCCCATTGAAAGATACTCACCGTGTATTCTTCGCAAATCTGTCACCTTATTGAGTAAGGCAACAGACTGTCTGCAATGATATTTTACGGTCCTGAGATTTAAAAGAGTCGTCAATTCCTCCACAGCATCTTCGAACGCAACCGAAAATCATGCCGTGATTGCTCAAACATACTCCAGCCGTGAGCTCAGCCAAGAACGAGCGTCACGTCTTCATATGCAACTGATGCCAATGGTAAGCATCCCCTTCCAGGTTAATCACTGCATATCGCAGCATTGCTGCATCTGGAGTTTCATCATGGTGACGTTCATCTACTGAAGAGTCAGCTGTTACCGACGATGGCAAGCTGAAAAGGATCTGATCTTGCTGCAGCACAACCACATTAAAAAGTGATTGGATATCCCTGAATGACTTATGATGCTGTTCATTGGCTGCTTCCAAGCACTGCAAGGTCCTTCAACGTCTGTTCTACCTTGGTTGACTTCAGGTTCCGAGCTACAGCCATGGCAGATCACCGAACGGAGAGGGAAGTGACTGGTGATGATGCCGAGGAAACTTGATGGAAGTAACATCATTCATCACTAAACTCAACATTGATAAAAACAAATATCTATAATTCGTTGTGAGTTAAGTCTATGATTGTAAGTTCCAATAAAACTAGAACTCTGATACCAATACGGTACAAAAGAAGAAGATGGAGGAGGAGAAGAAGCATTTGAGGTGTTCGTTAGATTCCTCAAGATGACTCCGCCTTTTAAATGACAAGGAGCACACTTCATCTGTTACAACAACCCAACGGCTAGACTCTTCATATTTGGACACTAACTCCCTCAACTAACAAGCAAGGACACTTCTTAAGTCCTTTACAGTATACATGACATACAATGAGTGCTCTTCTACTTATTCAATCGAGATCTAGAGAGTCCACCAACAGATTACTGATGCTTTAAAAGTAATGTTCAAGGCTCAAGCAACATCAAGATGCTCAACAAAAGGAGAAGTTGCTGCATCTGAGAAATGCATGTGGAGGCCCTCAAACGAAACAGTGGAAATTTCAAGCAACCTTTCAAATAGCAAGCTAACTAGAAAATATGTTCTTCATTCAAGAATCAAAGCCTGCCAAATTTTGGGGAAATTCAATATTTGTAAGTCACCTAACGATTTGGCAGATAACTTCCTAAGTCAAAAATCAATAATGAAGTTACCTATACAGTAGTAGCACTACAGAAAGGTTCTGCAGACAAAGTTTATGGAGTGCAAAATCGTTTTAAGAAATTGACCATCATTTTCATAGGGAAAAAGAAAAATAATACACAAGCAATAGTATGGCTAAAGGACTGCGTTCCCCAGTATCACAAGGACTGCGGCCCAAGCAATAATATTAGAATGGGTTCTTGATGTATTGGTTCTTCTTGATAAGGCAGCTAATAATGGACATAATCTATCATCATCAGAGTTTAAATAATGGAAGAAAGAACACATGCTATTGCTGGCAACAGAAGATAAGATCACCTTATTAGAAAGCTGTAAAGGCCAGAAAAGAAATGAGAACTAAATCAACAGGAGAGAGACAGAGGAAGGAGTGGACCATAACTCACATGGAGATGATGGTGGCGCTAAACGTGCGGACAAACCCCACAATTCTCTTCTACTATTATTGAAATTAAGCCTTTCTCCATTCCCTATAAAGCCACCTCATTGGCCTCTCTCGTCCACTCCATCTCCATTGGCGCTTCATCTTAATCTTCCTCTCTGAATTCGTCTACGACGGTTTTGGAGAGAAGAGCAGCGGAGATAACAGCAATGGCGGTTTCCAAGGTCTCGTTCGGCGTCTTCGTCATCATCGCCCTCATCTGCGCCGCCACCATGGTTTCTGCTCAGTCGCCGGCGCCGGCTCCTGCTCCGTCCAACAACGGTCCGTCTCTCAACTCCTTAAACCCTCCCTTCTCAATCGGAATCGAATCTAAACTAATTGCATTGCAGGTAGCGCCATTGATCAAGGAATCGCGTACGGGTTGATGCTGGTGGCTTTGCTGCTTACGTACCTCATTCATTGAGTGGAAACTTGCCCAGACTCACATCCCACCTGCTGCAGATTGTTATTAAAATTCGAATATTGGTTTTGGCATTCGATTACATACTGCTTGTTTATTTAGGAAAGATCATGACTTGAGATGTAGGGATAAATGGAGATCTATCTTTTGGGTTGGGAACTTCTTATATTCATTTATTCAAAGAATAAATTTTTTAACAACCTAGTTTATGTATTGCGCGACAAGTAATTTATAATGTTTTCAAAGACCTAAATTCACAATGTTTTTACATAATTTATAATTACTTATGCGACAAGTAATTGTTTTTATATAATTGTTAAGATATTACAAAAATTCAAATTTATTATTAATAATTAATTTGAATATTCTTTATTATTTTAAATAATTTATTTAATGCAAATGGAACACTATTACACATGTATACATAATCTAATCTACTATCTACAATCTACTATATTATATTAATTCGGTATCGGAAGCCCTCTGGCCGACACGTGGACAGTCCACGCAGTCATTGTTTCCTAATTTAATCGGAATTTAATAGGGGTTCTCTAAATTTAGATATATAATATTGATTGGTTAAAACTTAAGAGTATTTTTATTTCTTATTTTAGCCTCTACACAATTTATAGAAACGAATTAATTAAAAGTTTCCTTTTAAATTCATTATCTATACAGTTCGGTTCCGGAAGACCGTAGACCGCCACGTAAGCATTGTGTATATAGAGTAGTATATATTATTTAGGAAGCAATATATATAATAATAAACTGTAAAAAAAAACGTTACATATATTAATTAACAATAGTAACTTTAGAAACTCTACTAAAAAAACCTTGGAAAAATATTATTATATTATAATATATATATATATATATATATATATATATATATATATATATATATATATATAACTACGATGTATTAGAAACTATATATATTATATTATATAAATAAATTATCGGTGGCATGACTACAAAATCCTAATACTTTAGATGGTAAGAGATAGCATTTATAGTTCTTAAATAAAACCCTAACCATATTGTCGTCTTTTCTTACATGTCTAGCTACTACCGCCTCAATATTAGTCTCTTGCAAATATGTCAGTGTTTGAAGCATGAAACAAGATGGATGTGCTCTATATCATATGTCCTCTAGCTCCGCAAGGTAATTTGTTCAAATCTCTCAATGTATTTGATTTTTTTTTTAAAAAAAATCTATGTATACGAATGTTTTAATTTGTTATCGTTACTGTTAGATGCACTTTGCATCATTCAACATAACTGGTAAATTGTTTTCCCACTAAATTGTGTAGGAATAATTTAAAACTATTGAAGATGACATTTCAAGTTCGAGACAAGGATAGTGAGAATTTACTAAATTATTTGGATCTAATTTTTGGATTTTATTGTAACGGGTGTCACTTTTCCATTCAGTTATCCGATGACGTCTTTTTTTATTTTCTTTTGTTTTTTGCAATTTCAGGTAGCACTTTTTTTATGGTTGTATATGAAGACACTTCTCAAATATCTGAGTTTTGATGTGGAAAATTTGATCTCATGGTTTCACCCCTAGGAACACATGAACACATCCAAAGTTCATAACATGAGAGGTAATTTACTGTATGTTTAATTTTTATTATGAGTGTACATTTTTTTTTACGAGTTGCTTCTTAATTTCCTGAAATCGGTCACAACAAAATAATTAATGGCATGTGTTTTTTTCCTTTAGTTTTTTAAGCTTAAAACTAAACCTTTATTTTTTTTTTTTATACGCGATGTTATTTATAAAAAAATAGTTATCATCATTTTTCTCATAATGCTCTTCACTAAAAGCAAAACAGATGTCGCATTGAATATTTAAATTCTAAAAAAGAATTTTGTTTTTGCGGTTTGGTTTGGTTTCCTCTTCGGCCACTTCATTCACATTTCTCACTCGCTCCATCTGCTACGAGCCTACGACTTCCATGCATCGAGTCTCTATATTTCTTTCTCTTGGTTCATGATTTTAGCAGGGTTTCAAATTTCTTCCAAGTCTTTTGTGTTTTAAATTTTAGCTGAAAAATATTGATGCTTATCATTTTATCATAATATGATACTTATATGTTTTAGCAAGTTTTTTTATTTGCAGATTAAGCACGCGGAAGGGATTACAATAACATCACATGTATTAGAGATAAATAAAAAAGGTATGCTTTTTATTATTGATATTATTAGTAAGGTATGCTTCTTCTTCTTATTATTATTTTATAAGTTGGCTTCATTTTTTTATTGGAGTCGGTAAACAATGAATAAATCCGTTTTCTATTAAAGGTTCACAATTTGGTATTTTCTATTATAAAAGTCATGATTAATATGAATTTCTACTTTCTTACTTTGCTACTTCTATTAGAAATACCAAATTATTTAATATAACAGAAAACATATAATCTATCTATTGTTTAAGAGGAGTGAGTTGCCCTAAATTTGATATGTTCAACATACACTTTAATATTAGTTCAAGTGGATATGCAAGAGATTTAGATGCTAATGAATAGTGGAGTGAATAGATTGATCGAGGTTTTCTTGCTTATTTATGCTGGATGATGGTAAATGTAAAATTCGGATTTTATTGTCAGGGACGGGAAAATGATGTGGTGATATTTTCATGTGTTAGGGCGAGTAAAAAGGAATAAGCATCATGTTCGTAGCTCATTATAGGCTAATGAATGTTGCCATCACGAGGCCAAGATCTTCTGTACTGTAAGCATATTTTACGCGTTAATAATTTGCAAATTCATACAGAAGTTTTATATCATATATGCATATTTCACTCAAACTTGCCATTTGTTACAAATTGATTCAAAATTATTTGTTCTTTGTCGATTTTACATGAAATTCATGATCTTATTATATGAACTGCTGCCTTAGTTTTTAAGGTGGTTGGACGTGCATCGACATTGAAGAACCGATAAGCACCGGAAGAACTTAAAAGAATCTGCAGATGGAGGAGGTTCTTTGTTTCAAGTCTCGAAACTGTACACATCGTTCTTCTCAGATGATAACCTTTATACCATGAAGGTGAAGGAACAAATGTAGGAGATGAATATCGAGGCGGATAATAACGTGGTCGATCTGGTTGGAACCTAGACGTGGCACATGTTTTTTTTCTTCCATATATAGATCATACATCATCCATTTGTCTTGATTTATTAAAAGAAGATTTCTTAACTGATGGGTTCCGATGAAATCGTTAGCCCTGTTAACAGTCAATAAACGGCGGGTAAGCCTTCTGGGCCTCGCGAAAGGCCTGGAAGATCCAGAAGCCCAGTACGAAAGGTCCCGACGAGATCGGTCCCGATATATGAGCTGAATGCTCCCGACGAGAAGCCTGAGTAGGCCCCGATATGCCTTTGAGAAGGCCCCGATAATAAAGCCCCGAGAAAGTTGGCCCTGTCCCGTCGGACGAGGGGTCCTGGGTGGTGACCTAGAATGAGATAACTCTGGAGTCCCCGATATGGATTGGGACTCATGATCAGAGGATAAGACCAAGAAACCCGCCTACTAAATAGAGTAGTGGGGAAACGGTTGAGATACGGATAAACTCCCCCGAGATACGCAGGGCGTGCCCGAGATACGCGGAGCGTGGGCGAGATACGCGGGGCGTGGGGCGAGATACACGGAATCCCGAACGAGATATACGGAACGTGGGTAAAACTGCCAGGCGCGGTTACAGGTAACTGAGGTAACTTCCCCTCCTATATAAATGAGGAAGTTACCTCAGAAAAGACACATTCTCTAATACGAACTTAGACTTTTGCTATCCACCCCATCGTTCATACTCTCATTTAGGCATCGGAGAGGGATTCTGGGTCACCACCCAGGTCATCCCCTTTTGCAGGATTACGCGGAGCCCAGGAGTTCAAGTTTCCGTCAAGAATGTAACGGAGCTTCGACCGTGATCCAACATTGGGGTCGGGGAGGTCAAGGGTGATCAGGTGGCATCCAGAAGGTGTTATGTTAACGCCACCCGGAGGAGAAGGAGGGAAGCCATGGCTGTCCTTCAGACTGATGCTGATCCTCGATAGGAATTTGGGCGTCCCGCCCCCATGGAGGATCTGAAAGAAGTCGAGATTGACGGACCTCAAAGGAAAGTGAAGATCGGGTCTGCTCTGTCGGAGGAAAGGGCCCGAGAAATGATCGAGCTCCTGAAGGAGTTCAAGGAGCTGTTTGCATGGTCCCCGAGTGATATGCCAGGAATCAGCCCCGACGTGATTGTGCACGAGCTGAAGATTGATCCCGCGATCAAGCCTATCGCGCAGAAGAGGCGTCCGATGGGCGCGGACAAGAGGATCGCGATCCAGCAGGAGGTGGGCAGGTTGCTCGATGCTGGATTCATCAAGGAGCTCCGATTCCAGACTTGGGTCGCTAACCCGGTCCTGGTGAGGAAGAGTAACGGGAAGTGGCGGATGTGTGTCGACTTCCGCGACTTGAACAAAGCTTGCCCAAAAGACTGTTATCCGCTCCCGAGAATCGACCAGTTGGTGGATGCCACGTCGGGACATGAGTTGCCGAGCTTCATGGATGCTTATTCTGGTTATAACCAGATCAAGATGGCGAAGGAGGATGCCCCCCACACAGCCTTCTATGCTGATAGTGATGTCTACCACTATGACGTTATGCCCTTTGGGCTAGTCAATGCTGGAGCAACTTACCAGAGGATGGTGAACAAATTGTTCGGGGACATGCTGGGAAAGACCATGGAGGCTTATGTGGATGAAATGTTGGTGAAGTCCCGACAGGCGGGAGACCATGTCCATAACTTGGCGGTGGCGTTTGAGCGGATGAAGTTTCATCAGGTTCGTTTGAATCCGGACAAGTGCGCTTTCGGAGTGAACTCGGGGAAGTTCCTGGGTTTTATGGTGAGCCAAAGAGGAATCGAGGTGAATCCCGAGAAGCTAAAAGCAATCGAGGAGATGCAGTCTCCGAAAACCCATCAGGAGGTCCAGGTGCTGAATGGACGATTAGCCGCGATGAATCGTTTCCTATCCAAGGCGAGTGACCGAGCCATGCCATTTTTTGATGTGCTAAGGGCCCACAAGAAGTTTGAATGGTACGACAAGTGCGAGGAGGCATTTCAGGAGCTCAAGCAACACCTCTGTACCCTCCCGCCGTTGGCGAAACCGGTTCCAGGCGAGCCGCTTTATCTCTATTTGGCTGTTTCTGAAGTTGCTGTTAGTTCTGTATTAATAAAGATTTTCAAGGGCAGCCAAGTTCCTGTTTATTTTGTAAGCAAGGCGTTTGCCAAATCTGAAATGAATTATCCCGCTATTGAGAAGTATCTCTTTGCGTTGATTATTGCTGCTCGAAAGCTGAGGCCTTACTTCCATGCCCACGAGATTACGGTGCTAACTAATCAGCCCTTGAAGCATTTTTTGAACCGACCGGAGGTGTCGGGGAGATTGGTGAAATGGGCAGTCGAGCTTACGGAGTTCCGTATTCACTTTGCCCCGAGAACGGCTATTAAGGGCCAGGCATTTGCAGACTTCATAACAGAGTCTACAGCACCCGATCTGGAAGAAGCAGGTCCTGTAGAGGGGGCAACCATGGAGGTCCCGATAGCAGAACAATCAGAACAGCCAAATGAGGAGAACACTTGGGAGATGTACACTGATGGTTCATCAAGTGTAGAAGGATCGGGGGCAGGATTTGTATTGATACCACCCGGTGGAGGCGAGCCCCTGCGATATGCCTTGGCCTTGACGTTTAGGGCCACCAATAATGAAGCTGAGTATGAGGCTCTCATCACGGGCCTTAAAATCGCCAAGGGTACGGGAGTCGATCATTTAAAAGTGAAGTGTGATGCTAGCCTGATCGTGAATCAAGTCCAGGGGAATTACGAGGCGAAGAACCCGACAATGAGGAAGTATTTGCACGAGGTGCAGACTTTGAAGGGAAGCTTCAAAAGCTTCGACATTGAGGCAATCCCGAGGGAAGAAAACGCGGAGGCAGATGCCTTAAGCAAGTTTGCTCTGGGAGTAGTCCCCGAGGAGAATCGGAAGGTGCATTTTCTGGAGAGGGTAATCATCTCAACCATTGATCCATCGGAGGTGTGTGCTATTGAGGCAGGATCAGAGGAAGAAGAGAAATCCACCTGGATGACCCCGATAGTCACATACCTGACTACGGGGGCACAATGAAGTGGCAGCTGTTAGGTTGCGTCGAATCGTGAGCAACTACGTGATGGTGGACAACCAGTTATACAAGAGGGGGCATGTAAAGCCTTTTCTGAAATGTGTGGCGGAGCCTGATACGAATCGGATCCTGAGAGAGTTGCACGAAGGAGTCGGGGCCTGTCATGAAGGGGCCCGATCCATCGTGAGGAAAGCGCTGAATTTAGGCTACTATTGGCCTTCGATGAACAAGGAAGCGATAGCGATGGTCTAATCTTGTGATGCGTGCCAGAGATACGCTCCGAATATCGTGGCTCCTGCCGCGGACTTGATGTCCATCAGGAGTGCTTGGCCCTTCGCGCAGTGGGGCATTGACTTGGTGGGACCCCTTTCCACAAGCAAAAGGTCAGTGCAAGTACTTACTTGTTGCCATTGATTACTTTTCGAAGTGGATAGAGGCTAAGGCGTTGGCCAAGACGACGGGCCAGCAGATCCTCAAGTTTCTCCAGACCCAAATTATATCCCGGTACGGGGTTCCTCAAGTGTTGATCAGCGATAATGGCCCTCCATTCAATGGGGCTCAGTTGAAGGAGTATCTGGAGGAATTGAACATCGAGCATCGGATAGCCTCGGTCCACCACGCTAAAACAAATGGGCAAGTCGAATCAACCAACAAGATCGTAATGGATGGCTTGAAGAAGAGGGTCTATGCCTTACAGGGTCATTGGCTAGATGAGCTTGAAAACGTGTTATGGGCTGTTAGAACAACACCCAAGCAATCGACGGGGGAGACTCCGTTTGGCCTCGTTTATGGCACGGAGGCAGTTGCTCCCGTGGAGATAGCGATGGCGTCCCATCGCAGGAGGTATTATGAGCCTCTGACGAACGAAGAAATGAGACGTCTGGACTTGGACTTGCTCGAAGAGAAAAGGTGGAAGGCTGATGAAGTTCAGGCCCGGATGCGTCTGGCAACAGCCAGGTACTATAATCGGCGGGTCAATTCTCGACAATTCTTCGTTGGAGAACTTGTCTGGCGGAGGAATGAGTTCGTCCATCAAGATCGGATCAACAAGCTGTCACCGAAATGGGAGGGACCTTACAAGATCGTAGGGATGCCAGCCCCGAATGCGTACAAGTTAGAAGACCTTGATGGCAAGACGTTGAAACATTCTTTCAGTGGCGCACACTTGAAGAAGTATCATGTCTGATCCTAAGTCGCCTTAAGAGGTGCATGATGTTAAGTCGCCGCGAATGGCGCAAGTTATCTATCAATTGATCTGATGTAAGCTAGCTTTGAGTTGTTAATGAATAAAAGAAGTTGCTTCCGGTCAAATTGCTTTTAGATTTATTCTAACTGTTGGTAAGACGTCCTGAAGGACGCGATAAAAGCCTTCCGAGGTACGATTAAAAAGCCTTCCGAGGTACGAGTAAGTCGTCCTGAAGGACACGATAAAAGCCTTACGAGGTACGATTAAGTCGTCTTTATGGCGCAATAAAAGCCTTCCGAGGTAAGAACAAAAGCCTTATGAGGTATGATTAAGTCGTCTTTATGATGCAACAAAAAGCCTAGGTATGAATAAAAGCCCTAAGGGGTCCGCGTAAGTCGTCTTTATGATGCAGCAAAAAGCCCTAAAGGGGTCCGAGTAAGTCGTATGGAATGACGCGATAAAAAGCCTTAAGGGGTATGATTAAGTCGTCTGGAATGACGCGATAAAAAGCCTTAAAGGGTGCGATAAAATCATCTTAAGTGATGTGTGAAATTGCCTTGAACGGCATGGATGAGAAACCTTAAGTGGTGAAGTCCCGAGTGAAGCATCGGAAGGATGTATAAAGTCATCTTAAGTGATGCATCAGAACGTTTTAAGTAACGAGTCAAGTCGCTTTAAGTAGTGCAATAATGGTCGAGACCAAAATAGATGAAAGGAATTTTTTATATAAAGGCTCAAAGGCCTAAAGGTTCCGATACAAGGAGGAAACGAAGAGGAAATTACAAGGACTTAAAGAATGAAGCATTAAGCCTGGTCCTTGTTGGAAGTTGGGTCCTCAGTAGCTTTGGAGGGAGCAGGATTCGCGGGGTCCTGGGCATAAGGCTCCGTAGTTTGTGGAGTCGGGTCCGCGGCACCTTCGGGGGCATCGGCCTCATCACTTTCCGCGGGGAGGCTGAAGTATTTCTCCGCGAAGGGGGCGAGGGTCTCGGACTTCTTGAAGTCAAATGCATCCTCGTATACCGTGTAAAGCTCCTCGACGGCATTGAACAGAACGTTCTCCACCTCGGTCTTGCAGAACCCCATGGCATCCGCCTTGAAATCATCGGAGTTCCGATACTCCTCGCGGCCCTCCTTGCGACCCTCCTCGCGGCCCTGAGCCTTTGCCTCAGCCAGCCTGGCAGGAAATTCAGCCTTCTCGGCCTCGAGTCCCGCCTTAGCTTC
The DNA here is from genome assembly GCA_036873135.1 of Clarkia xantiana subsp. parviflora. Taxonomy (NCBI): domain Eukaryota; kingdom Viridiplantae; phylum Streptophyta; class Magnoliopsida; order Myrtales; family Onagraceae; genus Clarkia; species Clarkia xantiana. Next base: position 31,731,793 of record JAPTYO010000004.1, read on the forward strand.
CTCGAGAATGCTCTTCTCGAGGGCGAATTGCCTCTTCTCCGCCTCGTGCCGCTGTTGTTCCTCATTGAGCATCCTCCGCTCCCGACGCAGCACGGCTTCATGATCATGGACCTGCTTTTGCAAGTCCATAGCCTTCTGGCCAAGGAGGGACTGCTCCTTGGCTATCTTCTCCCTTGCCGCCACAGCATCGGCAAGGTCCTCCTGGAGCTTGACCAAGGCTTTGGGGTCCGACCTGGCCTGCTCCTCCTCCAAATCATCCTTCAGAGCGAGGATGTAACCAAAGCAGCGATGTTGGTTCGCAGTTTCCTAAGGCAGAAAGAAAAGAGATTAAGGTCCGATAATTGAAGGCAAGAACAACGAAGGCAAGAACAAAAGCGAGAGTAAAGTTTTACCTCCATCCGACAGATAGCCATGTCACGAAGATCTGCCTCGATATCTTCGCCAGCCAAGGAGATCGGGCGTCTCAAGGCTGGTGGAATTGACCATGCCAGCAGATGCAGGGCCAATTCTGGCTGAAGGTCTCCCCGATGGAGTGGGACCCCTTGGAGAGACTCGATTGGGTTCCAGGGAACCGTCTCTTGATCAGGGGTGTAAACCTTGTAAAGGTTCCCATCCACGGGAAGAGGAGGGATGACCTTGGAAGACTCGGTCGGAGGCTCTGGAGTGGGAGAGCAGAAATCCAAGGGAGGACTCCGGGACACGTCCTCCGCAGCTGGCCTTAGGATGCTCCGCCCAGGCCTCTGGCGGGGAATCAGCCCTTCATTCGGCTCCTCGGAAGAGGGGGAAGCATCCAGGTTAGTCACCTGACGGAACTGAACTTCCGTCGGGGTATTTTCAGCTATCGGCTCCTGTGGAGTCGCAGCCCTCGCTGGAGTTGCAGCTTTTGTCGGAGTAAGAACCTCCGATGGACCTGCGGTGGCGGGACGAATAAAGTCAGGAAGTGTATTATTAGGGCACCAGATGATATCGCGTGGGACGTGCTGGTCCTTTCCAAAGAAGTTGTAATAGCCCGCCTTGAGGACGCGGGGTGTTTCCCCTCGAAGTATATATTTGATTTCTCGAACCCGCGACTCCCGGTCAGCGGGGATAAACTCCTCGGGAACCAACCTCTTATATTTTTTAATAGCTCGGCGAACGCGCTTACCTTCTTCGGCAGTGGTGACACCGAAGGCTTTGTCCACCTCCTCTCTTCTGGCCCGCTCTGCCATCCCAACTTGCTCCTCAGTCGGAGGAGCCGCAGACGAGGAGGCTCCCCTCTTCAAGGACTTCCGCTTTCGCTTGGAGCCTTGGACAGCATCGGTCTCCCCCTGCTTCAACACGAGATGGGTCAGCAGAGATGCCTTCTTGGCTGCAAAAATGAAAGTAAAAGGCAGTTAGAAGTGTTACCCAAAGAACCAAGTTGTCAGAAATGGAATCGAGGAGTTGAACCCCGATCTGGATCAGGTCCCCCTCCACGAGTTTGTTGGCGTCAAGGGGAGCGAAGGAGTCCCCCCAACGATAAAGCTGGATCAACTGAAGAGTGTTGAAGTCGTCCTCGGAATAGGATTCGAACTTGGGGGCAGGGTCCGCGACAACCTCCCATCGGGGCCATGGGACGGAGCTGTTTTGGACGAAGAAGTATTACTTCTTCCACCCACTGTTGTCGGACCCTGAGTCGCGAATGAACCCCCGATCCTTGTTAAACTTCCAGGTCTCGCCATCTCAGCCGAATCGAGAAAGTTTCTCCCTGGTCCATTTGGGGAGTCGGGGGGTAAAGGAGCAGACTCCAGCCTTGTTACACTTCATCCCGTAGAAGGTACGGAAGAGCAGCAAGTTGTACGTCCATTGTTGGCGGAGGCACAGGACCTGGAAGGCGTTCCACACGCGGATAGCGTGTGGGGAGAAGGTGGTTGGATGCGTCTGATAGAAGTTACACATCTCAACCAGATTCCAGCAGAAAGGGAATCGGATCCCGGCGTTTATTTGCCCCGTGGAGATGAACACCATCCTTCTCGGGGGCGGTTAACTATGTGCTTCCTTCTGGTGGTTTGGTGGGAATCATAGGGAAAGCGAGGTTCCCAGGCTGAAGTGATGCAGCCTTCCCGGAGAGCAGCTTCGTACAGGCTCTCTGAGATTTCGTTAGTAGCAAGCTCAAAGGTAAAGAGGTTCCTTCCTCCGGAACTGGCCTCGTCTAAAAACGGCCATAACAGGAAAACTCAGGAAAGGAAAAGAAGACAAATTCAGTAAATCACGGAGGCAAAGAAGGAAAGTCTTACCAGACATAGCGAATGATGGATCGGAGAAGGCGAAGAAAGATCTTGACGGCTGGAGGCCTTGAATTACCGAAGAATCAAATGAGACTGGGAGAGAAAAGCTTCGAGGCTTAACAATGGCAGAGTTTGCAGAAATCAGAACGGCAAGGAAGGAGTGAATAGTGCCAGAGTTTTGGCTTTTAGAGATAAAAGACAGCTGGACATATTCAAATCTGGACCGTTGAAGATGAAACGGCTCAATCTGGATCGCCGAGATTTTAGGGGACCGTACGGAAGAGACGTTAGTGACGTAATACTGCTTTTTCAGAAAGCAACAGTCACGCCTGCTTAGGCGTCGTTTCATTATCCCTAGCATTTAATGATGGAGTAACCGAGGAGTCTCCTCGGATTTGGCAACTGTCCTTGGAGTCTCGAGGAATTGTGAGTGAGAAGCTCTGTAATTCAAGAGTTGTACCCAAGGTAAAAGCCTCCGATGGTGATATCGGGAGGTTCGAAGATGAAACCCTTCGACGATGAGGTCGGGAGGTCCGGAATTGGAAGACACGACGGACTGCAAGTCCCCCATGTCTTGGGGGCAAATGATGGGTTCCGATGAAATCGTTAGCCCTGTTAAACGTCAATAAACGGTGGGTAAGCCTACTGGGCCTCGCGAAAGGCCTGGAAGATCCAGAAGCCCAGTACGAAAGGTCCCGACGAGATCGGTCCCGATATATGAGCTGAATGCTCCCGACGAGAAGCCTCTGAGTAGGCCCCGATATGCCTTTGAGAAGGCCCCGATAATAATCCCCGAGAAAGTGTGACAGGACCTAGAATGAGATAACTCTGGAGTCCCCGATATGGATTGGGACTCGTGATCAGAGGATAAGACCAAGAAACCCGCCTTCTAAATAGAGTAGTGGGGAAACGGTTGAGATACGGATAAACTCCCCCGAGATACGCAGGGCGTGCCCGAGATACGCGGAGCGTGGGCGAGATACGCGGGGCGTGGGGCGAGATACACGGAATCCCGAACGAGATATACAGAACGTGGGTAAAACTGCCAGGCGCGGCTACAGGTAACTGAGGTAACTTCCCCTCCTATATAAAGGAGGAAGTTACCTCAGAAAAGACACATTCTCTAATACGAACTTAGACTTTTGCTATCCACCCCATCGTTCATACTCTCATTTAGGCATCGGAGAGGGATTCTGGGTCACCACCCAGGTCATCCCCTTTTGCAGGATTACGCGGAGCCCAGGAATTCAAGTTTCCGTCAAGAACGTAACGGAGCTTCGACCGTGATCCAACATTAACTATAAACTTTATTTCTCTTAATAAATTGAAATATACTTTTATCGATAATTTAAATCTGTACAGTGCATTAACATTGAATTATATCTATTAGTTAAAAAAATAAAATTAAATCGCGTGTCCGCAGATGAATGATCCCACAGATGATAACGTTCGTGGACCTCAATGACTATCTTTATACTATATATAAATAATCTCAATATATAAACCTACATAAATAATATATATCTATAATATAAAAACTTACTAAGACCAACTACATAAATATAATTAAAAAAAAAAAAACTTATATATTTTTCAATATTTTAGGTTAATGGTTAAAATAGTTAAATTTTAAATATTATATCTATAAAAATCCTCAAAATATTTTTTTTTTCTCAAATCTAATTCCAACGATTTTATTTTTTACTTTTATTTACACTAAACACAATTTTCTTACATTGATTCTCTATTATATTAGTTATAGTCTTATAAAAAAGATATAAAATGTTGACTATTTCAATATTATGAGATATTTAAAATAATATTTAATATTTGAATACTTTAATTAAACTGCCTTACTATTAATTAGTTTTTATCCAAAAAAATATATTAAAATTTTCAAATAATGTTGCATATTATTCATCCAATTAAGGCAACATAATTTTTTTAGTTTTAATTTTATTTAGAATTTTTCCCGCGCGGTTCGCGGGATTAGTGACTAGTATTATATTAATTCGGCATCGGAAACCCTCTAACTGACACGTGGACAGTTTGTCCAGTCAGCATTGCCTAATTTAATAAGGGTTCTCTAAATTTAGATACATAATATTGATTGATTGAAAATTAAGAAGTATTTTTATATCATATTTTGGTCTTTACGCGGATCACTTCTTATGGACTCGTTGAGAACGATTCTGATCTAGGAAAATCCTTAGGTATGAATATGTTAGATACCTGTGACTCGATTGGTGAAATAGTATCTCTCTCCAAAAAAGCATGTTTTCCAATTTATTGAATAAATAAGTAGTATATATACATTATATTATTATTATATTATAAAAATTAAATATAAAGAAACAAATTAAATAAAAGTTTCCATTTGGATTCATTATCTATACAGTTTGGTTCCGGAAGATCTAAGGCCGCCACGTAAGCGTATACATTTTTAATTATTAATTTTCTATAAGCCTTTTTAATTAAGCCTATACAAAAGGGTGAGCCACGTTCCTTTTAGTAGTGTTGATTTTCTATATAATAATAGCTATATTAGGCATATAATAAACTCAAGCAAAACCTAAAATATATTATTTAACCACCGAATGTAAATAATAGTTATTTATTATATATATTTATCCAAGTTTAGATTAAAACACGTATGTTAAAATTTATATAACTATGAAATAAACAGAATATTTATTACATATACAATATATGTTCTGGCAAATAAACTTTATTAAACTAATAAATATGCTTAGTAATTGATTATTAGTTATGTAACTTGATAAATATTAAATCTTGAGTAAAAAAAATATAATATGGCTTGCTTAGATATTTATTTATGTATAGAGCTACAAATTTAGAAAAAAAATGACTTTTAATTTAACATCTACAAAAAAAAAAAAAAAAAAAAAAGATTTCTATTTAAAATATGAATCTATACAATTCAGTTGCTAAGATACTCTAAAGTCGACGTTATTAATATGTATAAGCAATATTTATATATAGAATATTACACAATTATAAAATATATCATTTATATCTAATTTTACATTTTTTTACGGTTAGGTGTAAAGTTTTGAACTCTAACACCACCAATAACTAATATTAATTTTTATATTAAATTAGAATTTTGCAATATAATATTAATATATTATAATAATCCATTAATATTATATATAGTGGTGTAATATATACATAGCATTTTTGTCCCAAAAAAAATATATACATTACCATGTATGATGATTGCACAATTAAGAAAGCATTCTACTTTTATATATACGAGCAGGATGAATTATTGATGTATATATAGTCGTCGGTGCAGGGCTATGAGTGTCTATATAAATTAGGGTGACACCGTTTCTAGGGTCCGAATAGAAAAAGAGTATACGAGACCTTACTTCGTAATCTTAAAGTGGTGGAGGTAATTAAAGGGATTCAAGGGAAGCAGGGGAGAAAATGTCATTGCTGAAGCACCTTATCAAATAAGGCCGCGTTCTGATGGAAGTCAAGCTTTATGTTTCTCAACGAGTCAGCGCCAAACGCTACCATAAACTTGTGGGCTCCTAGGGTTTCGCCTAGGCTGCTTACTCTCCCATTTTATTATTGATGATATTTATTACATTACGATCATAATTAATAAATAGTTAGAGTTGTGTACATCATAGTAATAATAATATAATTTTTTGTAGGAATAGAGATGGACAATTCTTTTTATAGATTAAATATTTTTCATGTTTGGGTATAAATATTTGTGAAGAGTTTTTTTTTTTTTCGCCAGAGCAGTTTTGAAGAAGCACAAAATTTCTCTGACGTATTCTACTGGTGTCTGGTACTATTTTAAGTAAAATAGAATATTTTCAATTTATTTACATATCTACTATATTATATTAATTCGGCACCGGAAGCCCTCTGGTCGACACGTGGACAGTCCACGCAGTCACCATTTCCTAATTTAATCGGAATTTAATAGGGGTTCTCTAGATTTAGATACATAATATTGATTGATTGATAATTAAGAAGTATTTTTATCTCCTATTTTGGTCTCTACCCAATTTAAAGAAACAAATTAAATAAAAGTTTCCTTTTAAATAGTAAATCTATACAGTTCGGCTTCGGAAGACCATAGACCTCCACGTAAGAATTATATATATTGGCAATAAATTAATTTAAAAATATTAAAACATAGCAACATTCTTAATTCTCCATTTTGTCCAACGATGGCTTTTTAATATTATGATTATAACTGACAACAATATATAGATTATGAATATTGTTTAACTTAATATGTTAGGTTTAATTGGTCTCAATTCATAAATATAAGTTTCTTTGGCCGAATAACTTAATATAATTACAACACACGTATATATATAACTTTGGTAAATATATATATATGCAATATTATCTACGATACAATGTAAATCCAAGACACAAGTGACACAATGCACTATATATATAACCTCGGTATGCATGGAAATTGGAGGCAAAGGAGCCGAATGAAGATGGGAGAAGACATGGATATGAGCAGCATAAACCCCACCTTCATAGGCAAGAAATATAGATATTCTTATGCTCGCGGAGCAAGCCGACCCTGTAACTTCCCGAATACTCTTACCAATGTCAGTGATTATCTTAATTTATGTATTTTTCTTGATAATTTAGGTCGATGCACAGTCAATAATATAGATTTGCTACGTTGCAGATTAATCTTGAGCAAAAGAAGGTGAAGATTTGGCACGAAGAGGATGCGATCCCGTCTAAACCGTTCTTCATGGCTCTACCCGGAGCTACCGAGAAGATGATGGTGAGGGACTTGAAATAGTTGTATAAATAAATAAATATTAAAGGTTTAATACTTTTTTTCAAAATAATTTATATCTGTAGGGGTTGTTTGTTATATATATCGATCGATGAAAAATCAGCAAAATTGGTGATCGACGGATCCACTTTTGAGGAGACCACAAGAGCCGAGTTCTCTTAGGGGCTTCCGCATGGACTTCACAGGTATTGGATTCCAAATAAATAATAAATAAGTCTCTATTCTATATAGTAATTTTCTTTAAAAAAAAAATGTTTCCCTAAGGGGTGACCTTACAACCATCAATATCCCTATTGGATGGATCAACAATATCAACCACAATACAGAAACCACTTTTCAGTTTTCACCATCTTTTTCCCACAAATCCTTCAAAGCGGCACTAATTATAAACACCATATAATGGTACGTACGTAATTATAATCTAAATCTATGATAATTATATATAATAAAGAGATTATTGTGATCTAAACGTACATATATAATGACATTCAAGCTTGGAAAACATAAGATCACCTGCAATATTTAAATTTCTTAATATTAATATGAAGGAATTAAAGTTAAAATCAAGTGTGTACATATATTACCGTAATATTTTTTAATATGTCATAGGACCTACAAAGTAAATATTTTTTTTAAAAAAATTGTTATTTATATCAAATCATCAGTATAGGACAATAAAAATACATATATTATTATCGTATTTATAAAAAAAATTATATTGTTATAAATAATATTATACTTCTCTTATATAATAAAATAATATATATAATAAAGTTAAAACGGAATATTTTAAGCGTTTAAATATATTCTTATATATATATAAATCCACATATTAGTAAAATATGAATATATATAATCAATTAAAATAATTATACAAATACATTTGAGATGAATCTATTTTTACCAATAAAAAGTTATATGTATAAAAGTAATATATCTGAAATTTTATAATTAAGTCATTCACTCATGTAAAATATATTAAATAATGAATAGATGCATATTAAAAATTTAAATAAGAAAAATTTAAAATTATTTAACAAATATAAAAAAAACTAAGTAGATGTTAAAATTGCAAGTTTTATTGTATATTAGTTTTATGTCTAATAAATTTCATATATAATGTTGATTATTTCACTACTGTTAATTTTTTTAAATAACTGTTAAATAAGAAAATTTTAAAATTATTCAAGAAATATAAAAAAAAAAAACTAAGTAGATGTTAAAATTCCAAGTTTTATTGTATATATTAGTTTACGTCTAATAAAAATTATATATAATGTTGAGTATTTCACTACAATTAAATATTTTAAATAATAATTAGTATGAAATGATTTAATTAGATCAATGCATTATTACTAATTAATTTTTATAAAAAAATATTAATTTTTTTAAATAACTGTTAACATATATAAAAATTTCTGTTAACATATATATTTTTTTAAATGGCTGTTAAATGAGAAAAGTTTAAAATTATTCAAAAAAATATATTAAAAAAATAAGTAGATGTTAAAATTGCAAGTTTTATTGTATATATTAGTTTTCCGTCTAATAAAAATTATATATAATGTTGATTATTTCACTACTGTTAAATATTTTAAATAATAATTTGTATGGAATAATTTCATTAGATTAATGCATTATTACTAATTAATTTTTATAAAAAAATATTAACTTTTTTAAATAACTATTAGCATATAGTTGTACATTCAATAAATGAAGATAACTTTTGTTTTTTTTTTTCTCCCGCGCGGTGCGCGGGGTTAGTGGCTAGTATAATATAATGTATGTAGTGAAGAGCTCGAGGCGTTCAAACAGTTGTAATTAGTATCGTTTTCGGATTGGAAATGCTCTTTTGTAACCAAATTAGTCACATTTCTTGGAACTATAGTCTATATTATTTTTTTTTACATTTGTATATACATTTTATATATTTTTTTTTGTCGAATCTTTTTTTTTTTTTTTTTTTTTAAGAATTTATGATAGGAATACATAGAAAATAGATCATGAGGTGAACAAGATGATATGAAGAGAGCCTCTTAATAACTACTTTCACGTCCGAGCATTTAAGCAATATATATATATATATATATATATATATATATATATATAGTAATAATAATAGATTAAGGTAATTAAAGTTATATATATAGAGTAAAAACAATTAATGTTATATATAATAGACAATTATAATAATATATTATAAGTAATATATATTATAATTTAAAAAAAATATAATATTAATATATTATAATAAATAATTAATCTTATATATATAGAAACCTAAACAATATATATATTAATAAAAATAATAATAACAAAAAACCAATATATAATATCTAGAAATATATTTTTTCCTATTTTAGTCTCTTTTAAAAATTAAAAAAATTCTACATAAATAAAAAATTAAACTTTATAGTTAAATGATGTGTATATACAATTTGATTGTGGAGCATTCTACGTTCGTCATGTAGGATTTCTATTTTTAATCAAACAATGTATATAAATATAAAATACACTACCATTACATAAATATACAAAATCTAGATCTATAATATAAAAACTACATAAGTAATATATATATATAATCACAATATAAAAATATATATAAATAAATATAGAATGTATGTAATATAAAAAATTATTATGACCAACTACAAAAATATAATATAAAATCTATATATATTTCAATTTTTTTAATTAATTATTAAAATATATAAAATTTTCAATTTTATATCTATGAAAGTATTCAAACATTTTTATCCCTCAAAATTAATATCAATGATTTTACTTTCTAAAACATTTGTAACACTAAACTAAATTTGTTTAATTCAATTTTTTTTACTCGCGCGGTGCGCGAGGTTAGCATCTAGTATTATAATAATTCGGCATCGGAAGCCCTCGGGCTAACACGTGGACAGTTTGCCCTGTCACCGTTTCCCAATTTAATTGGAATTTAATAGGGGTTATCTAAATTTAGATGCATAATATTGATTGATTGAAAATTAAGAAGTATTTTTATCTCCTATTTTGGTCTCTACGCAATTTAAAGAAACAAATTAATTATATGTTTCCTTTTAAATAGTAAATCTATACAGTTTGGTTCTGGAAGACCATAGGCCGCCACGTAAGCAATATAATATAAAGAAATTGTTACGGAGCAATATGTCACGTTATATACAAAAATAAGAATGTATATATTCAAACCGTAACCCAAAAGTATATATATTAGAACTATTATTAATTTCTATGGAAAAAAGTGAAGTATATATACGGATGTTTTAGTAATGTTCTTTGAGAAGAAAAAAAAGGTAATGTTATATGTTTTATGGAAAAAAAAAGCGTTTTTTTTTGCCGCTATATATATATGTATGTCCAGAAGTGAGATGTGTCCTATGAATTGGGTCGTGGAACCCCATCTCCTCTTATTTCCCTTTTATTTTTAGATTGTAACCCAGATTGAAGTTTTTTATAATAATTAATGCATTATTTTTGGCAAAAAAAAAAAAAAACATTAGGTTTGTGAGAAGCACCTCGCCTTCAACGGAATAGCTGAGCCACTGGACTCCAAGAGATGCATCGCGGGATTCTTATGAATTATTACATAAAAAAAAGTTAAAGGTTTAACATAGGTTTAGAAGTCGCAATATTTTTTTTTTGTTTATATATATAATAATGTATATATTGATTCTTTAATCACTAACATGTTTGTTGGTGTATGTATTGATGGATATGTGCCCAATTCGAGTTCGTATTTATATTTCGGGCCTCGTAAACACGCCAAAATTACATCTCGGTTTGAAAAACGTCTCCCAAAGGGTCAAAACGGTCCGGAAACGCATTTACGCGCGTCCGGACCGGACCTCCGGATTGCATTGCAACCCGGACGTCCGGGTTGCTTGCAATCCGGACCTCGCCGAATTGCCCAAATTCGACGAGGTCCGGATTGCATTGCGGGTATCGTGCGATTACCGTTTACGCGATTACCGTTACGTGTAGAGAAGTCAAGTTCGCGCATTACCAATATGGATGACGGTTACCGCTTGCTTTTGAACCGTCATCAAACCGCTTTAAAACCGGGTCCGGTCCCAAGGAAGCCTATAAATAAGAGGCCTTGGCCACCCATTTTCACACATCCTCTCATTTGCCCAACTTTGGTATTTTGAGCTCTGACTTCTCTCTAGAAATATTCTCTCTCTAGAAATTACTCTTTTAGCCCTATAGTGACTTAAGCTTCGGAGAGGGCTCCGCTAGCACCACCCCCCCTCTCCGTGCTAGCACTGGTCCTTTGTGCAGGAAACGTCGCCCAAACGTTCAGACTAGCGCACAGATCACTGCCTTTCCGAGACTCAGACACCCCCCGAGACACAACCGCGTTTTTGAGACACAGATCTTTACGGGAGTCAACCGAACACTCGCCAGTGGCCCAAACCTCTTCTAGACGAAGTGTTACAGCCCGAAAACCCGCACAACCATACGAACAGATGCGTCCCCACGACCCAGTTCATCCAGGACGCAACATTGGCGCCGTCTACGTGATTCGAACAACAAGCTACCATACCGCAAAATCATGACGAGTGATCGCAAACCTCCCGAAGAGGTGAACACAAGAAGTACAAGGAAAATGCCTGGACATCCTAAAGCATCTCCGGCAAGCAAAAAAGCAGGAGGTCAGAAACCAACCGGAAGCCAGTCGGGGCCCTCCTACATACCAAGAGCTACTCCCGTAGCTTCATCCATACCAACCGAAGATTTGCCCGACGCACAGCACAACCTCCAAAAACCAAATGATGAGCACCGTTCACCCCCACCTGGTTTCGAACCAGGGATGCATGATGATAAATTTCAGTCAGAAATACCGCAAGGAGAACAACAAGGAACGGGAGCAAACCCGATGCCTTCGGTTACTCCAGCAATGATGGCTGCGCTGGAAGACTTACTCGCATTCCGCGAGTCACTAAAAAATCAAGGATATGCGGCCCAACCACCTCCAACCGCCCATGAACACGCTACACCGACAAGAGAAATGTCGCATGACACTACCCGACAAGGCCATCCATTCCAAGGCAATGACCAACATGCAGAAAATGCCTTCCAGCATACAAGATATGAAGCCACACATTCATACACTCCTTCCCAAGGAGCCCGTCATTGGAGGAATGCAAGAGACTTTGACGCTGAAAGCAAGAATTCATACGACCAAGAAGTGTACGTTGCAAAGACAATGCACGAGACCGATGACACCAACTTGGAGTATGTTGACATAAAGGATGCCGCCTTTGAAGATGTCATTGATTTCTCATCAAAAGACAAGGAGCACGTTGCATACCACAACGCCTTGCCCATAACCTCGCAGAAGGCGATAAGAAGACAACTTGGATCCTTCCACATCCCTGTTGCCACATCCAATGATTTCTTCACTCCAACAAGAAATGCATCCTCCGCACAATGCGACCAAGAAGCCTTCCAATACAAAGGTGTCAACCTGTCACCTCCTCTGCCTCCAATCAACGGACAGGTTGAGACGATAGGGACAAAGTCTCGAGTTACAAGTCATCAAGACACACTGCACCAAAGAATAGAGGGGCAATGCACGGAAGGTACCTTCCAGTACCAACAGCCAAGACATGAAGCTGCACGCTCATGCAACCTGTACGTGATAGCACAACACCAAAAAGAGGCATGGAAACAGCCCCCAAAGCTGAATCAAGTAAAACCGCCCTCAAGCGGTCAGCAAGGAAGAAATTGGCAGCCTCAGCCAAAAAAAACCTCTTCAAGGAGATTTCCAGAAGCCAAAAAGAGTAAACCTCGCTGACTGCATTCCTTTGAAAGCCCCGCCGTCCGTAATATTAAGAGAGATGAAGGATGCGAAAATGTGGACAGCGCCAAGCAATTTCAGAAAAGGCTCGTTGGGGAAAGACAAAGACAAGTGTTGTGAAAACCACGAGGTCTTCGGCCATAAGACGGACAGCTGTGTCAACCTACGTTTCCGCATTAACAGCTTCGTCCTCAAAGGCAAATTAAAGCAATTCACCGATCAAGGCGACAGCCCTCCAAAGAAGACTCAAACAGAGTCATCCAAAATACACAAAGAAGGTCCTTCCACAAGGACAAGCCAAGACGATGCTGACATCTGTCACAAGGAGGAACGGAAAAAACCTGTTAGTGACGACGACGTCCCAATCACGGGATTTACAACAAGAACCTTGAAGGCAATAATTGGAAAAGAGATACACGTTTCCTGGGAAAAGAGACAACCGCAACAAAAGAGGCTGTTCCAGTCAGATGCCCAAAGGCTCAAAGATACCAATCTCGCCATATGTGCTCCTTTGAACACACCGATGTCTGTCATCCTGAAAGAAATGAAGGAGACCAAGCTGTGGAAAAAAACCCTCCAAATTCCGCAATGGCCCATTGGGAAAAGATGAAAGCAAATGGTGCGAGAATCATGAAGTATATGGCCATGAGACAGACAGCTGTGTCAGCTTAAGATTTCATGTAAACAGCTTGATCTTAGAAGGAAAAATGAAGAAGTATATCGACCAAGGCAATAAGAATCAAAGGAAGCCTCGTGTGAAATCTTCAGAAAAAGGCAAGGGAAAAGAAAAGGCGGATGATAATCCACCTATCGCCAAACGCCAGAAAAACAACGTCACTTATGGAACCAATTGTGACGACTTATACAATCTTTGGAGTATGAACGCCGAAGAAGCAAATCTCAAACTCTCGGAAAACAAACTTCACCACCCACTTGAGCCAACGACTGCCTTCCTTGGCAAAGATGTTGAAGAACAACACAAGCAAAGTAAAACTTGGGGGCATGACATCAACTTTTGTTCATCCCAAAGGTGGAGATTGAAGAGCTCAACACGCTAGATGCATTGAGAAACTATGTGGCACGTGGCAGAGTCAACTGGCCAACAAATCACCTATGAGGACGTCAAACACATCAACAATCCCTTTATCTTCCTTATCTCCTTTTTCGCATATCTATTTTAAATCTTTTTAGATTAAGTACAACTCATGCTTATTAGCCTCAGTACTTTTCAAAAGAAGTGATCAGTAGACGCTTTCTTGTAATCCGTTGTGCAAAGTCTAAATGTTTAATAAAGGTTAAATCTACTTTCGTAGGTACATTATTATGACGCATATTACCTTGGAATAACGCCAAGTAACAACTACGCACATATTACTCGCGTCAACAACACAAAGCCTCAAGCATTTTATACGTGCAAGACTAAAAATCGTGTCGCAATAATAAATAAGGCGGGGGCATTACACAAGGGCAGATCATGCACTATTAGAAGATGAAACAATAAAAACAATCAGGAAACAGCGATACAACTGCCAAGCGACTTGGGGGGCACCAAGCTGACAAGTGCTCGACAATTCTACCTAACATATATACATACCTATCATGATCTGCACCTATCGCGTCCGCACTCAGGGAAGTTTCCTACACAAACAATGAATCCTGTATCAGATTCCTTTATTTTATTATTATATGCATGACTAAAAAGAAAGTTTCATGACTCCATACTTTTGCAAACTTATAAAAATGGCAATTATCTGACAAAAGTAACTCTGCTCGTAGGTACATGCTACACTACGATTACTACACAGGAATTACGCCAAGTAGTAACCTATGCACAAAAATCTACTTCAACAATACAAACTAAGCATTGTGTTCAAGGAGGGATTTATGGTATACAATACCAACATATCTATTATCTACACCAACAGGGAGTTTATTTCTCCATTCAAAACATAGGCGTCTATCTCAAGAAGATGCCGGCAACACAAAGCCATCAAGCTATGTGCACAATCAACTTATACGTCGCAATGACAACCTGCGGATTATCTATCAAAATGACGACTATTCAAAAGGCGTCAACTACAAGCAATATCTTGGATTAACACCAAGGCCTACTATCAAAAATAGCATGTTGAGGTATCCTCTTTTTTAAAGACAAACCCCATGTTTACTTCTAAAAAATGACATGCTGTGACATCTCTGGTTAGAGGCAAATCCTCATGTTCATAGCCATTCCCTGGATTCAGAACAGGATGGGCAAATACAATACGGGACTGATCACCCCATAAGTGGCGGAAGTTCTCTGGTTAGACAACGACCCCACACTATAACAAGTGTGAATTCCTGTTTAAAGGGTTCACTCTTTATGGCGAATGTCCTCTTGATAGACGACAATCCCATATTATAAATTCCTGTTTAAAGGGTTCACTCTATACGGCAAAAGTCCTCTGGTTAGATGACAATTCCGTACTACAGATTTTCAAACCGTGTTGCATGGTTCCTGGACACAGAAAGCATGCATCACAATTCATATTTTCAAAAAGTGTTACATGGTCCCTGGACGCAGGAATCATGTATCACAAATATTTTTTCAAATATTTTACCAAATATTTTATCAAATACTTTATGTATCAAACACCTTTCCAAATATTTTATCAACACGGTTTTTTGGGTGTATATCATTCAATGCCAAAATATTTTTTCAAATATTTTATCAACAAGCTTTTTAGGGTTCACAAAATACCTTTTCAAAAACTAAAATGTTTTTACGTATGCTTCCCCAACGCGGGTTGATACACGCTGGCAGGTGCGCACCCTGTTTAAAACTCATAAAATTTACAAGTCGAGTCTTGTACAACGTCGCCTTAGAGTGGAACTAAGAGACGGTATAAACTAGTATCTTGCTTAGCCAAGATAACACCTTTTCAAATACTAAAATGTTTTTACGTATGCTTCCCCAACGCGGGTTGATACACGCTGGCAGGTGCGCACCCTGTTTAAAAATCATAAAATTTACAAGTCGAGTCTTGTACAACGTCGCCTTAGAGTGGAACTAAGAGACGGTATAAACTAGTATCTTGCTTAGCCAAGATAACACCTTTCAAATACACTACTTGATAAGAAATATTGCTATACGCAAAATACTTGGCAGGTTGCAACATATATAGCGGCAAGCTATTCAGGAAAGAAGGGCAACAGGCATAATGCATCATGCAAGCAATCAGGGGAGCATCTCAAATCATCAATCAAGAAATGACTAATGGTCACGCCTGCGGAGACTACATCTATGATTACTAGTCATCCACATCAAACAAAAACCTACAATGCGCAAGTCGCAACATCCTATGCTCTATCCATCTTGCCATGCCTTAACCAAGAAGGGCGATCATAACACTCAACAATGAGCGACATACAATCACAACTACGGACATCATGTTCAGGATATCTACCCTATCTTCCAAGTCCAAAGCATATGGACGACATAGATAACTCAAGGTATGAAATATTACTAACAAGTTAACACATGATTATTATTGAAAACAAGTCCAGGTGACGAAATATCATGCAAGAAAATGCATGAACAAAGAATTATCAACATCAACCCATTCACAAAGGGTTCAACATGCTGGAAGCAGACAGCCCGACAGCCCGACAGCAACCAAGAGTTAACATCATCTCTAAGGACTTATGGCAAAGAGTTCACAATGTCAACATCAAATGCAATGTCGTCATCCACACAAAAGACACGACAAGAATGATTGTTTCAACATTCTGCACAACATAGCTCTTCAACATAAAGGCGACAATCAGCAATACGGGCATCAAAATCAGCAATCAACAAATACTTACCTCAGTAGGAGTAACGCTCCTCCTTGGGCCGGTCCCTCGACCGGGGGGCAGAAGACACCACTGCACAACCCTCAACTCCATTTCCTTTATCACAAGAAGGAATTAGCACGGTCATGCTCGACACAAAGAACTAAGAATCGCTCGAGGAACGCGCCCCTGCGTCGGATCTTTCGAGAATTATGCTAAAAATAGAAACTGCAGCCAGCGATAACTTGAAAAATTAACAAGTTCAAAGAAGATACAATGAGACGTCTTACTCACAAGCCTTTTACCGCGACCATGTCCGAAGACTTCAGAGTAGCGGGGGCACTTGTATGGACATTCCTCCCAACAAATGGATTTCTGTACACATCAGCTATCTGCAAAGACAAGCTTTTTCCCATTAAGATGGAGATAGTGGACTTACTCATGGTAACAGCCGTGGGAAGACTAATTCTGACAAGAGGACAGTAAGATCTGATATCCTGGAAAATGATACCAACAATCCGGTCAGTGCGTAAACACGCACCAACACTTATGCAAGCATTTATGCAACGGATGCTCCATGTGAGACAACCATGTACGTACAAGACTCATTAGTCTTCGTGCAACAAGTAACAAGTATCACGCAAGGAGGGCAACCTCTTCAACACATTAACCTTGCATGACAACACCGAGCCCATACTCGCAGCATACAAGATTACAATGGTTGAATATTTTCTAAGTACTTGGCTCAGGATGACAGTCAGCATATTGCAAACTGTCAGCATATAACCACTTGTCAGCATATTATCAGGAGTTGGCATATAACCTGTGTTCGCATCAAGCATACGGATACAACATACATAGCCAGGGATGGTGAAAAGATTCTAAATGCGGGGGCAAATACGCACACATAGTGTACGTACATACATGTTGACAAGAATGCATGTCGACAAGGAGAAAATATTTTCTAAGTGTTTCCATGTACGTACATACATGTCGACAAGGATGCATGTCGACAAGGAGAGATATTTTCTAAGTATTTCCATGTACTTACATACATGTCGATAAGGATGCATGTCGACAAGGGGAGAATATTTTCTAAGTGTTTCCATGTACGTACATACATGTCGACAAGGATGCATGTCGACAGGGGGAGAATATTTTCTAAGTGTTTCCATGTACGTACATACATGTCGACAAGGATACATGTCGACAAGGAGAAAATATTTTCTAAGTGTTTCCATGTACGTACATACATGTCGACAAGGAGAAAATATTTTCTAAGTGTTTCCATGTACGTACATACATGTCGACAAAGATAGGTTGCATACAACAAGTAGCTATGCCCCCTAAGCACACCTACGACGCTTATCGACAAAGCTCATACGACGACATCTATGGTAACAAGCATTAGATATCGTTTAAATATTTTTTTAAGTGTTTTAGCATACTTGCAGGCAATGACCGACAGTCTATACCTGATGCTCGACCATTAAAGTCAACGCGCATAGCAAAGTCAACGCGCATAGCAAAGTCAACGCACATAGCAAAGTCAACGCGCATAGCAAAATGGATATGTGCAACAAAAGTGGCCAACGTCCCAAGAAGCTATCATGAAAGCGGTGCGACTAATGTGACGAACCGCGAAGAGCAAACACGACAACACTTAAGAAAATATTTCTCTAAGGCATCAAGGCAACAAACGACTACTTCCAAGAGATTCCTTGACGATAAGAATCAAAGGAGTAAAGCACTTACACCCACACTTAAGTGCCTACGGTATACTCTGCCCTCTTCTAAGTATTTACTCCTACATACCTGATTATTTTGGTATTGCACATATCAAACACGTCATTCTACACGTATGTTTTCATATCGCATGATTCATGATTTGATAATCACTAAATCGTTTTAGAAGTATACGGATTATATTTCTTGCGTCACATAATTACGTTGTTGCCATGACCGTTACTTGTGTATACACATTGATAGAAGCATGTCCGCATGACGTATTCCTAATTGCTTATATCCCTAGCGATAATCATGTTTGCACGTTACATATACGCATTCTCTATTGCACTAACCGTAATGACAGGAAATAAAGTCACTCGGTCGAAAAATCAAAGGACGGACGAAATCAAGACTCATACGTCCAACCAACAATCAAAACCGGAAGGTTAGCGTCAAACTCAAATTGGACACGTATCCTAACTTAAAATAGAGTCAAGAAAGGTTTTAAACCGTTACTTGACTCGGGGGCAAGTGATGGATATGTGCCCAATTCGAGTTCGTATTTATATTTCGGGCCTCGTAAACACGCCAAAATTACATCTCGGTTTGAAAAAGTCTCCCAAAGGGTCAAAACGGTCCGGAAACGCATTTACGCGTGCCCGGACCGGACCTCCGGATTGCATTGCGGGTATCGTGCGATTACCGTTTCCGCGATTACTGTTACGTGTAGAGAAGTCAAGTTCGCGCATTACCAATATGGATGACGGTTACCGCTTGCTTTTGAACCGTCATCAAACCGCTTTAAAACCGGGTCCGGTTCCAAGGAAGCCTATAAATAAGAGGCCTTGGCCACCCATTTTCACACATCCTCTCATTTGCCCAACTTTGGTATTTTGAGCTCTGACTTCTCTCTAGAAATTACTCTTTTAGCCCTATAGTGACTTAAGCTTCGGAGAGGGCTCCGCTAGCACCACCCCCCCCTCCGTGCTAGCACTGGTCCTTTGTGCAGGAAACGTCGCCCAAACGTTCAGACTAGCGCACAGATCACTGCCTTTCCGAGACTCAGACACCCACTGAGACACAACCGCGTTTTTGAGACACAGATCTTTACGGGAGTCAACCGAACATTCGCCAGTGGCCCAAACCTCTTCCAGACGAAGGGTTACAGCCCGAAAACCCGCACAACCATACGAACAGACGCGTCCCCACGACCCAGTTCATCCAGGACGCAACATGTATGACTACTTAGACTTTTGCGAGGTCGAAGCAATAGCATACTGATCGACCTTTAATATATATTATCGGTATGGTATGGTTACTTCTCTTATGATTTTCTTTTTCCAGATTCTTATTCCTAATTAAGTGTAGTAGTTTTCAAATATCTCCTCCCTACAAAGCGCGGAAGAAGTGAGTGTGGAATTGGAGGTGAAGAGGGATTCTCAAAGGCGGTTGAGAAGAGAAGCGGTGGCCGGAGCTATAAGGTACATGGTGGTTGAGAGGCGGCTATAACGAATCATATGTTCAAACACGTAAGGATTATGAAGTAAGTTCTTCCATATAATCATGAAAACATCTTGGGTTTATAATTAATTACTATCCATACTATGCATGTGACATGTAAGGATTTATATCCCTGCCGTCAACGAGAGGATTAAATATATTGAACGATCATAAGTATGAAAGTTAAAGATTGACTCGGGTAAATTGAACTGGCCTGAAAGTTCAAATACGGTCGTCTTCGATAGTCGACTCAGGAGTGGGATTATTAGAAGATGTAATGATCGATAGTCAAACAATGGTTACGGGCTCCAACTACAACCAAGAAGATACCAAAGATTTTTAATATGTACTCTCTTAATTTTTTTAATTGTTATATTTAACATTGTTGGCCAATTTTTTTTTTTTTATTTAACATTACTCTATTGATGTTTTATTTTCCATAAGGCAATAAATACCAAACTTTTATATTTTATATTTGATTGTAATGTAGTATATATATTTCATCCTATTCTTATTATTCAAAGATTTGATTCGATAGTGGGAAAAAAATTGATTCAATTAATCTCAAAAGAATAAATTTATTTAGTGGAATATAATTATCTATTAAGACTTATACTAAATAATTAAATAAAAAAACTAATTAAGTAGCTACTTAATTCTTGGCAAAAAAAAAAAAAGTAGCTACTTAATTAGCATGTTTATTTAACTATTCATATAGCTATAATAAGAATAACTCATTTCAATTCACTCACGCGCGGTGCGCGTGGTATGCATCTAGTATAATTTTATTTTAACATATGTTAACATAGGTTCTATTTGTAATATTATGCTTTAAATATTCTATTTTTAATATTTGTATAAAACAAAAATCTTATTATTTTTCACGTTTTATGTGTTTATTTTATTTATTTATTATTCCTCGTATTTAATATAATTTTCTAAATAAATTTATAAATGTGCAATTGCAACTTTCTATTGTTAGGATACAAAGTTACTAACATGTAAACGAAAATATTGTGTTTCATAGTTTTATGTATTTAAACAATTTAGTTCACTTTCTTTCTCTCTTTATTTTATTTTTATTTTTTAAATTCATTAAGCTAAATATAGTTATATACTGACTGTGTTCACTAAAATATATATCAATTACGTCTTGCTTATTTTTATTTTTTATTCATTTATTCATTATTCATTTATATAAACGATATTTCATACGAATTTTGAACACTTCTATATAATTTATTATTTTTAACATGATTTTTATGTGTTTATTTTATTTATTTTTAATCATACTTAATGAAATTTATTAAATAAATTTTGAAGGGTGTAGTTTTAACTTTATATTGTTAGAACGCAAAGTGACTAACATGTAAATGAAGAGAAAGTTGATCATGAAGAGGATAAAAGAAAAAATTACAATAACAAACATATAAATTAGAATTATATTATATTTTCATTTTCAATCTTATTTTTAAATCTAATATATATTATTTAATTTTTGGCCAAAAAAATATATAATTCAAATGTAATTTTAAGATTAGGGTAATAATAAGAAATGAAGCATAAATAAATTGTGAAGCATAAATAAATTGTGTGTGTGCGTGCGTGCGTGTGCGTGTGCGTGTGTTTGTGACGATTGTAACAACTTTTTAGAGTCTTGGTAAAAAAAAGTCTATATATATATATATATATATATATATATATATATATATATATATATATATATATATATATATATATATATAACTTCTATTGAAATTATCTATATATATATATAAGGGAACATGTGAGAGAGTGAAGCATTTAGGGTGTGCCACATCATCATTTTTGGTTAACCTAATCGTGACACATAGACGTCCGTTACAGAACCCATTTTGTTTTTATTTTTATGTTCTTCTTTGCCTGTTTAAGGCTTGTTTCAGCCTTTATGTTGTTTGCAGCCTTTATAAGGCTTTTTAATGTTGGATTCAGCCTTTTTTTTTATGTTGTTTTCTCGGCCCACTCTGAAATTTTGGACAAACGGCATTTTCAGCTTTTTTAATGTTGGCCCATTGTGAAATATACTTTTGGAAAGACGACAGAAAACTGAAACCTTTGCCCTCCGCACCTGCACACGCCGCAGTCACCATGGCTGAAACCTCCGCGACATATCGTTTGCTCTCCCAAATTTCAGCTAATTAGTTTGCATTCGAAATACCCATCCCTTTCCTCTTCCAAATTGTGTACGTTGCAAAGATTTATTGTACTCAATTGAATGAAACCGTTACGGTTGTAAAATTTCGTATTTGAACACCTGATCGGAATATGTTCATCAGAAGCAAATCGACTTTCAAAGGGTAAGTTTATTACATTGCTAAATTACCAGGTTGTTCAAACATTGAAGTTTCTTGGCTACTAAATTACCAGGTTGTTCAAACATTTTATTGTGTATTTCAATTTTTACAATTAGATGGGAGAGAAAATCTGTTGTTTGAGATGAAAGACTAACTACTCCCCCAAAATAAATTGTCTTCACCGATGGTAAAAGCTCCTTTGTGCAGCATGTTGGTGCAGCATGATTCTGTGCCTTAAGCTTCTTTTTCAGTTCCATATATATATCAGTTTATATATAATAAAGGAATATGAGAGAGATTGAGTATTTGTGGTGTTGCCACGTCAGCTTCTTTAGAGAGTGTGGTGTTGCCACGTAAGACTTTTATTCATTACTCTAGAAGCAAGTAATACAGCTACACGTGTCCTTTCCTATTTTCAGCAATAAAAAAAACATCATCCGCGATTAATGTCACGTACTCAATACTTTTATTAATTTGTTCATATTAATACACTAATAACATGTGTTTTTGAAACAACAATATTATGTGTTTTTATATTTAATGATATTTTTATTTTTATACAAACAAAAATTTCAAATAATATGTGTTTTTGAAATATTTTTTATGTTGGTTATATAATTAAATTATATTTTGTGTAGAATATAAAATTTATCATTCTAAAAAATTTGTGAATTTTATTTTATTTTGTATAAAATTAATTGAGTATTTTATAATAGTAATAGAACTTTAGAGAATTTTTATACAAATATTTTTCGTCCAAAGTTATAGAAAAGGACAGAACTAGATTTTTACAAAATAAAAAAACATCAAGCAGCAATTTCACTATTTAAACCTATTTATTAACACATATTCGGTCAATCGAAATTCATATGACTTTACTTTATTATATATATTTAGAATATTTACACCGTCTCGCGTTGCGCACATGTACAATATCATGGTAATCATAATTTAAAATTACAATTATCATCAATATTTTATTAATTTTACGTATATCTTAAATTACCCCGCGCGTCTCGCGGGGACAGTATACTAGTATATATATAATAAACATAAGATTAATTAGTATATTGTTATTTTAAAATAATATTATGCTTGAAAGAATGAAATTAGAATTTTAAACATAATAAAATTTAATAAGAGCGTCCACAATGGTATTACATATTTTACTTTCTTTAAAAGTGTCACGTTACATAAACTTATGTAACTATTTAAAATAAACGTATTTTGAGAATTAATTAGATACATCAATAAATTTTGAGCTTCTTATAAATATGTATTAATCGTAGCATTAAAATTGAGTAATTATAATTAATAGCACACATAACCATTCATTAAAAATTGACACATTATATAATTGATTTCAGGATGATAAATATAATTAATAACACTTTTGTGGTATAAATATCAATTGCATTATTGCATTATTTTTTGTTTAGTATTTTAATCATAATTGAGGCAAAAAAAAGTATTAACCCTAATTAGTATAGCATCTTGAAAAAAGTATTAATATTCATTTTATATACATTTATTATCAATATGTACAATATTATTTATATGGGTTAATAACCAAATCGCTACATGAACTTTGGTCCGATTACAAATCGCTACCTTAATTTTGGATTTTGAAAATCAGCTACCTGAACTTTGGAATTCAGATCAAATCACTATTTCTGTCAATTTTCTGCCAATTTAAACGGAATTGAACCATATTTCAGGCACGTGCGTTTTCTTCCATATTTTTTTCCCCAAAAAATGTCATTTCCCTCTCTTCTATCTTCTTACGTATAGATGTTAACACAGAAGATGAATCATCACATACTTCTGTTGGCATTTGGATATTGGGCCACCGTAAATAGAAGCCCATTAATATGAGACTATTACCTAAGTCAATTGAATAATGTCACAATAAGGATTTTGGGCTAGGCCTAAAATCCTAATGGACATGAGAGACCAAAAATTGGGCCTTCCTTTTTCTTAATAGGCCGGCTGAAACTTGCTTAATTGGTGAGGTGGATTTTGCCCACCTCCTCTTATAAATAGGGAGTGTTAGGAACTAATAAGGGTTAATCACTTTCTTCCTTTGTGGTGAGACAAAAAAAAAAATTCTCCTCCCTATTCCCTCAGTGTTTCGGCTGAACCCTTTCTGTGCCCTAGGAGGTGCCAAATTGCTTCAAGCAATTACTCCGGAGATCCATCACTGCTTAAGAATCGACAAGAGACTTTGCTGTGGAGACCAATCCGCGTAGATATTCCTTAACCAGAATCCTTACGGGAACCGTCCGGCGGATCGAGAACTCCCCTAGAAGATCTTGGGTCTACGGAAAGCATTGTAGGTATGTGTCCTTTATTCTATTGCGTAATTCGTTTACATAGCATGTACCTTGTTTGGTTCCGTAGTATTTATCTCCTATATCTCAAGAAAGTTAATTAAGGACAGATTCTTATTACACATCCATTTGTAATAGTCATTACATATTATACATTAACATTTAAAAATGGTGAATATGATATATCCATAATAGTTTTTATTTAATAAGCATACCCTATTTAAAGTATTAACAATAACATAAATACTAAATTTGGCATTAGACCTAGCACGTCCTAGACTCTTTCATTTTCTTTTTGAAATTGAAAATAAATTTTTATATTATTTTATAATATTGATACTTTTTTTTATAAATTCTTGAATTTTCCCTGTTTAAAAAATATATATTTACCATTTTTAAATGCAATGTATTAAAATTATAAATTATTTTAAAGTAATTATACTTTTCTCTATATATTATAGTGAGGTTATAATAGTGAATCATTTTTCAAATTTCATTATTGTTGTCTTTTTTTGCCAAAACAAATTATTGTTATATCTTTACGTCAATCCAAACAAAGTAATGTATCTACGAGCTTAATTATTGTCATAATATTGATCAAACAACATATTCTCCCATATTCCATATCCTCTTTCTTATTCCCTTCGATGTGAACCTAATGTTATCATAATCGGACCAGACAGACCGATCGACCTGGTTGGACAGGGAATTGGATCTTTAGACGGTCCAGTTTGATTAAAAGATCGAAATGAATATGAACCCAGTTCAACGAATGCAAAAAAAATTAGAAATCCTAAATCTCTCAAGCAGCCTCCACACCAACAGCCGCAACGATGGAAAAATACAAGCTTGCTCTGCCGACTGTAGTGACTGTATATGAGATGCTCGAGCAAACGTACCATCGAAGAAGAAGCTGATAACCTAAAGCAGAAGCAGAAGCTCGCTCTTCGCTCAATTCATTCAAAGAGAGAGCAATAATGATGCGATCCAATCGATCGATAAAATATAAAATTAATAGATTTAAGTAAAGAGAAGACTAGATTAAAGAAATTTGATACAGAGATGCATAGATAGAGAACAAAAGTTTTCATTCATTCATATTCTATCCATAGTTGTTCTTATTCAATCCAGTAACCTCTATAAACTACTAACCCCTCTTTCACATCATATTACTTTAGTCCTTAAGCTATTGACACTACTCAATATAACCCTATACTAATTATACCATAACATAGCCCTCCCCTTAAAGACACATAGCCCTCTGGGACCATTTAAGCCTTCATAATCCCAAAAAAAAATATTCAAAATAAATCAAATGCAACATGAAAGAATCTCGGGCCGTTGAAGTCATCATAGTCTCGAACAAGTGACCACGTGAAGGTGAATGTGACATGAGAATTTTCGGGACCGTTGAAGCCATCATAGGCTCGCATGAGTGACCATCCGAAAAAGAACGCCGCAATCAATTAGATGTAAATTCGGGTTGTTCACCAAGTGAAGAATCATGCCCGAATTGCTTGTGAAAGCCATCTTTAGAAGCAAGAAACGCAACTGAGCTTCAACTGATGATGTAAGAATATCTATCCAGAAAGGATCACAATACTCTACAACTGTGTTCAGTAGTTGAAACTCTGAATATGAGTACAAACTGACTTGGATGCCTCAGTATCATGATATTGATCTTGAACAACATCATTATCACATGTGACCTCCTACAGACCATCAGTCAAGCTAATAGTATCGGAACTGCCTTCAACATCATGTTGGTCTTCTTCCACATGTTCAAGTAAGATGGACAATGGATCTTCATCATCACACAACTCATCTCCTACAATGTTATCAAATACAGTAACAGATTACTCACCGTTTTCATGAAAGTGGAGAACTGGTTTTTCATGATGCCCATGATATTACACTCCAGCTCTATAAAAATTTGGGAAATGTTTCAATCATCTTGTATCGACAACCTCTTTCCTTTTGTTAGCATCTTCCTCAACACAATCAATAAAACATCTCAATTCACGTGTGTTGACACACTCTTCAATTGTGTTGGCAACCTCTCCATTCACATCACGTATGTTTGTCTCATTCGGACATGGCATTACGTTATGACATATTTTTTACAATGAGTTTGTAAGTTTCTTTGACACATCATCTAACAATCCTTTAAATTTTTATAAATCGTTCCGAATCAAATCTAGGATATGAAGAAACTCTGCATACCCATTCTATACTTAGGCTCATGAGAAAATATTAGCAACAAAATCAAATATTTTGGCAACCAACCAAGGCTGCAGGTAGCAACTCAACAAAAATTCTCACATGCATTTCATCGAACAGTTAATTGGCATATCAGAATAAAGACGCGGCAGCAACAACACCGATATGACAGCAACAAGATAGTAGTAGCAAAACTATAACACACCGGCAAAATAGAGATTCAAACATCCAACTTAAACGCATTAAGTGGGGAAAGTTTTCTTCTTTTGCTTTAGAGAATTCACTAAGGGGACGTTTGGATGGACGTAATGTGAGATTACTTGTAATGTTGTGACCCAAAAGATTGGTTCATAATCAACAATGTAATGTGGAGTGTAATTTCAAATTACATTGTTTGGTTGTGATATAATGTGGAGTGTAATGTCAGATTACAATGTTTGGTTTGGTATGTAATGTACATTGTAATGTGATTTACTTATTATTATAATATTAATCTATTTAAAAATATATTATATCTTAATATGAAAATTTTAAATATGTATTTATATTGAAAAAAGAGTAACTTGATCCCTACACTTTATATTTAATATGTAAACATCAAATTTGAAAATATTAGAGCTAAATTTTCATTCTTACTTGCTATGTTATTAAAAAAAAATTACGCGAGAGAATTTCATTTTATACTAATATTGTATGCAGTATTTTTTTTTATAATAAATGAGAAATGAAGTGAACCGATAAATCTAACATGACATCTAGAAAGAGAAGTGTTATTCTTGTAAATTAAAGGTTCAATTTTTTTAACCAATTAATTAAGGGTTAAGATATATATAATTGAGAGTGAAAAAGACTACAGAAAAAACAAGTGAAAAAAAGAGTGGAGATAAATATAAAGAAATAAAAAGTGGGAGATAAAATAAATAATTAAATAATAAACACTATGTAATGTTGGACGTAATCTCACATTACATCCAAAAACGAATGTAATCTCACATTACGTTGAGAGGGCAAGTCGACGGGTTTCTACGGATTTTGAAACCCGTCGTAATCTCATATTACAATGCACATTACATTACAAAGTTCACATTACATCGTTTGGTTTGCCAAACAATGTAATGATGATGTAATGTGGGACGTAATGTGAGATCGTTGTTTGGTTTGTCAAACGATGTAATGTTCCTTATAATGTAATGTCCATTGTAATATGAGATTACGTCCAAACTCTATTCAACGTAATGTGAGATTACATCCAAAAACGGATGTAATATGAGATTACGTCAAACATTACGAAGTGTTATTATTTTATTATTATTTATTAAATAGATAAGATATTTTGTATTATCTTTATAGTTTATTATGATAATATTATTGTTATTATTATTAGTTTTTTTTTTTATATACTTCATAACTCATTATTATAATAAATAATGATGCACATGATGTTCGTATAAAATGAATAAGTATTTTTCGTTGCATTTTTTTTATGAAAATTATCTTATAAAGCTATATATAATGTTTTAATTAATAGAATTTTAGTAGTTGCGCATATTGAGTTTAAATATTTAGTCTTTAGAATTCATATATGACTATAGTATTATCCACACATATAATCTTTAAGAAGTTATTTTTTGTCAAAATATATATTCTTTTAAATCTTATCATATCAAGATATAATATACTCTCATATATATTAATATAATAATAATAAAGCCACATTACAATGCTCATTATGACACATACCAAACACTGTAATCTAACATTACATTCCACATTA
The DNA here is from genome assembly GCA_036873135.1 of Clarkia xantiana subsp. parviflora. Taxonomy (NCBI): domain Eukaryota; kingdom Viridiplantae; phylum Streptophyta; class Magnoliopsida; order Myrtales; family Onagraceae; genus Clarkia; species Clarkia xantiana. Next base: position 31,760,365 of record JAPTYO010000004.1, read on the forward strand.
CAGCACAACCAAACACTGTAATCTAACATTACATTACGTAGCTCATATTACTTGTAATTTCACATTTCAAGTAATCTCACATTACGTCCATCCAAACGCCCCCTAAGGACACAAACATGGAGTGGTGATGAGCAGCTGTCTTTGTGGAGAGTGGAAGAGAGCAGCAAACAAGCGGTTGTTGGATTTGGAGGTGGCTGTGGGCAGAGTGGGTGGCAGCAGTCGTGGTCAGCGGTGGTAGGCGCGAAGTGGTCGGAGCGGTGGTCGGATAAAGTGGTCGAGATCTTAAAAATTACCACAGCAGAGGAGAACGGCTCTGATACCAATGATATGATTCAATCGATCGATATAATAGAAAGTGGATATATTTAGAAATGGAGAATACAAAATTGAAGAAATCAGACCATAAAAGTAGAGAGATAGAGAGCACAAGCTCAATTAATTCATTCATACTCCATCCATAGTTGTTCTTTTTCAATTCTGTAACCTATATAAACTACTAACATCTAATCCCTCTTTCACCTCAAATTATTTTCGCACGTAAAATCCGGCCAACACTCCTGAAAAAGAGCATGTTTTGGAAAATGTATTTTGGGATCGACGAACGACGGGTTCGGTCAAATATGGAAATGTCAATCGAACCTGGGAAAATTGAAAGAGTCGTCACGGATTAATTAAAGGCTAATCGGAATCCTAAAGTTGCCTAGGGTACATGATACTTACAACCTAGGCTTTGAATGGTCTACGTCCAGAGGTTTAGGTTCGGGGATTGATTACGTATTAAAAGCTCGCAAGCTAGAAATCTGCCCTTTCGGTACTTTGGCTTGTCTTGACTTATTTAACTTTTCATTAAAATACCCACATCGTAAAACACCATGGCCTGAATTGCAGTTATCAAAAGTTCAGGGATTGAGTTGAAAATAAATTTTGAAATATGTTAAAATGGGACCTGAAGTTTAGACAATGTAAAAAGGGCACGTAAGTAATATACACATATATGAAACATATAGATAACAGAAATATGACAAATATGCAATATGAACATGTATAAACTTATATAATGTATGTATATGCTTAAGTGGATTCTATAGATGACTAGTAATGACATAAACATATATATAAAATTTTAGATAATGTAAATGACATAAAAATAAAACAAACTTATATAAAACTTAAATAAAACAAATGTCGTGACGAGTGGAACATAGATAAAAAATTATAATACTACTCTCACTATTACTCTCACGAAGCTAACTCTCACTCTCTAAATTTTCCTTTCTTTGTCGATGTCCCTCCTCAAATGCAGTGTGATGTCTTCTATTTATAGGAAAATTTCTTCGCAATGTCTGAGTGCGATCTCCAATTTGAGCAATATTTCAACCAAACCTGCATGGTGGCTTGCGTGTTGCAGGGGAAGTATTCAAAAGATGAGAAGGTGGATACTTTATCTTCATGGAGGGCTCATATGTCATGATTGAAGGAGACTTTATCTCCTTATCCCTGCCAAAATATATATATACACACATACATATGTATGCACGCATATATATATATATATATATATATATTTGTCTTTTTAGACATTTTTTTTTTCTCATAACTTTTTATCACGATGTCCGATCGACTCACGGTCAGTTGCGTTGTGCTCGTGATTTTCAAGCTTCATTTTAAGACCCATATTGAAAATATGTATTTCGGATATGTCGGGTCCACAAATGAATCGTGCGTGCCATGTCCCGTGACTTTACTCGATCTTCAGTTCCACGTGTCACGGTATTTTCGAACACTGTCCAAAATCAGGCGTTTACAGTTGCCCCCCTTTGAGCATGCGTTCATGGATGTGGTCCAATGAACGTATGTTCAAAGACAAACAACTGATTTTGGGTCTTCCTGACTAACTACATACATTGCATACAAATAAACATACAAATTTCGGAAGCTAGACACCTATAGGTCCCGACCGTTGGCGGTGACTCTCGGAATGCTGGATGACCACATGTCCTGATTGTCGGCGGTGAATTGCGGAGCTGAACACCTGAAGGCTCCGTTCGTCGGGTTGTGACTCTCAGAATGCTAGATGACCACAGATCCTGATTGTCGGCGGTGACTTGCAGAGCTGAACACCTAAAGGCTCCGTTTGCCGGGGCTCCGTTTGCCGGGTTGTGACTCTCGGAATGTTGGATGACCACACGTCCCGATTGTCGGTTGTGACTTGCGGAGCTGAACACCTAATCTAAACACCTAATTTTGGTCCGCGCATAGCACGTTCAAAATTTCATATGTGACGTGTAAAAAAAAAAGGAAGTATTTAAATATGGAAGGTCGCGAAGTTTCTAAAGATAGGACTGGCTTAAAATAAGATAGTGTATATGCATTATTTATTGTAAAATATTTAGAAAATATATTATGTGTATTTATGGTGAAATACATAAATATATATGTATATTTTCAGAATATTAAATGCATATATTTTTCAGATTTTATTTTCCTAGTTTAGGGGTTCTAGTTTAGCTATAAATATGGTGCTTTTACATGTAAAAAAGGGGAGAACCATCAATAATAATACATCAGTTCTCAAAAACCGTGCGATTTTGTCTCGTAGTGAATAAAGTTGTTTTTTTTTTTTCTCTCTCTCTCTCTGCTGGCTGTTCTCCTCCCGCTGGTGACCCTGCAGCACGGCCACCAGGCCCTCCGGCCACCGGCGACCGGCGAAGCTCCTGGCCACGCCTCTGCTTCACCCTCGACCACCACCGGCGTCACTCCCGCCAGCCGGAGTTCTCGTCCTCTACCGCGCCCAGACACCTTCCAGCCATCTTCACCGGAGTTGCAGCCCGCCGGTGGCCAAGACACCACCGCCAGTTCGTCGCTCCGCCTCTCGCCGTCCACTGCACCCCGGCCGACCAGCCCTCGTCCCGTCCTCTGCGCCACCGTCCCATTCCGTCCCAGACCACCAGATCTGCCCGTCCCGTCCTCTGCGTCGCCGTCCCATTCCGACCTACGCCGACGTCGTCCGAGTCCGGGCCACTACTGTCCGGGCCACCGCTGGCTGCTGCCGGCCATCTCCCCTGTTGCAGGTAAGAAAGCCCCCCGCTGTTGTTTTTTTTTATTTTTTATTATTGTATTATTATTATTTTATATATGTAGTTATTATTATATTATGATAAATTGATTTCTAATTCAACTATGTATATATGATACTAATTACATTGTTGTAACATTGTTTATTTTATTATTTTTATACATGTTATGTTATTAGGTTTAAATTAACATAAAAAGTCCAAAATTTGATTAATTTAGATCAATTAAAAAGTTAATTGTGTATATTCATCATACTAGTTCGAGTCGATTTAATTATATATGATAACTGTTAGTATTATTTAATTTTATCGTTGTTCATGCTCGATTCAATAACTGATTAATAATAAAGTTGGCAAATTAAGTGAATTGAGTACCGAAAGGGCGTAGTTAAAAATTATATTTCTAACTCTCGTAATAGAACCCCCGAACCTGAATTTTTGTTCGTAGACCGACTCGATACCTAGGTGTTTAATTAGTTATTCTTCGCTTAGGTAATTTAGGATTCTAGTTAGCCTAATAATTAACTAGTGGCGACTCTATTCAAAGTTCCACGTTTTTCAAAACGTAATTAGCCTTAGGTCAGATTTTAAGGTCCGACAATTTGGCGACTCTGCTGGGGAGCTTAGAGGGTTCGGGCTCATTGTATTCGCTTATTGCCATGTTTTTTGAGTTTTCATATTTTATTATCTTCACCATTCTAACTTTGTTTTTTTGTGTGACAGGTACATATTTTTAGACTAATTAATTGACATTTTCTTGTTGTGGCATTATTTGAATTCGCACACCTACTTTAGTGTAATATCAAAAATGCCTAAATCCCAGGGCAATTAGGAACCCCGGAGAGTTAGTAATGGTACGACCGCGCGGCCGAGCCGCCGGAACGACTCGAAACAACTCCACTCGCTTGTGAAGGTCTTATGATCCCTATAATGGGGTGAGGAAACCACATTGTCGGGAACCTATCAGTGGAACCTACCTTGTAGAGCAAAGCCACACATTTTTTACCCCCTAACATGTTGTGTTTTATCCGTGTTTTTTTGTTGTTGTAAAAAAGAGTCGTCAGGAAAACTGTAAGTTTTTTTTTAACTGTGTAATTTTTATTCTCACGCATTCATCTTCTTGCATTTTCTAAAAAAACAAAATTTTTTTTTTTTTTTTTTTCAGCTAAGTGATCGGACATTTAGAAATTTTCTTTCCGAACATGCATTTTGTATGCGTTGTTTTTTTTTTTAAAAAAAAACCTCTTACCTGATTTTTTTTTTCAAACTTGCGTTTCATACGCATTATTCAAAAAAAAAAAACTTTTCAGGTAAGTTGTGATTTTGGTTAGCGCGTCGCGTATGCAAAAAAACATTTTAGAAAAAATTGTGATTCCTTTTTAGCTATTAGAGCTTCTAATTTCGAACGTACATTCACATGCATCATTTCAAAAAAGCTTTTTACCTGAATTGTTTCATTTTTAAATAATGCATCAAATATGCATTAATTTAAAAAAAACTTTTTAGATAAATCGTAAGCTTTTAGTTTTAGAGCTCTTTGTTTAAAAAAAACATTTTACCTGATTTTTTTTTTTTAAATGTGCATCTCATATGCATTATTTTCAAAAAAAACCTTTCAGGTAAATTGTAATTTTCTTAGTTGTGGAACTTTTATTTTTAAGTTTGCATATTGTATTTATTGTTGTGCATTTATGCATTCTTTTAAAAAAACTTTTCACCTGATTTTTTAATCTTGAGCAACCAAGATGCATTTTTTTCCTCGTTAAAAAAATAAAAAAACAAAAAAAATCTTTTCATATAGCTTGTAAGTTTTCTTAATTGTACAACTTTCATCTCATAGGCATTGTTTTAGGAAAAATGATTTTTTCAGATAGATTGTAAATCTTCCCTTAGTTGTTGAACTTTTGATTCCAAACATGCATTGCATTTGCATTTGTTTTTATAAAAAAATTTACCTGGATTTTTCATTTTGTACATATGTACTATTCAGGTAAACTGGTTGTAAGTTGTAAATTTATTAGCAGTAGAACTTTAACTTTCGAGCATGCATGAGCATTTAAAAAAATTCAAAGTGTCATTCAGTTTATCCAAGGTGTTACACTTTTTCGGCAAGATCTTCATTTCAACATTCGCATGAGCTAGTGTTTTAAAAAAAATATTTGATTCTATTATTTCTCAAAAAAATAGTCTAACTGAGCAGTTGAGTGCGACTATTCGAGTTTAAACAAAGGACGAGAAAACCTTTTTTTAAAAATCTTTGTTTTAAGCATCTGTCCTGCGTTCGAGCCAGATAGTGCACTCAGCGAATTCAGCAAAACTCCAAGCTAGTGCAAAACACCTTAGATCATAAATTTTGGTTCTTTCTGAAATGTAATCAAATTTATGAAATGAATGACATTAGAAGTTTTCTGAAAATTCATGTGTGACTTGTTTTATTCTAACTTCCATGTTTGGTCTTTTTAGGTACCCTTGGATAGATATCTGGTACATACAGGTGGTGTCGGCTAAATGGGGCAACAAAAAAACGTGCAGCCATCCAGTTGCACGAAGCACAAATTGCGCACTCGGAATATCCAACGCTCAGGTACGATGACTTGTACTTGGTTTTTCTTTGATATTTGAGTGTCCCTACTCTTTGCAGATCAGACGACCACTTCGACGAGGTCGCAACCACGTGAAATGTGAATGCTTCAAAAAACTTCCATGCCAAAATTCCACCTACCATGTGTGGAATTCATACGCGTCCCCGAACCAAGCCGTACATCCATTTTACGGTGAGGTTTAAACCGGTCAGTGGTAACCAATGGGCATCTCACATTGAGATCAGACATGTCCGAAGATGGAAAATATCAAGAGATCATCGAGCGTCGTGAAGAATCAATGTGCTGATCAATGAACATTTGAGATGTCAAGCAGAGAAACATTATTGTTGTTGCCTTCCATCAGAGGTCCAGGGGCATTTACTTTCCGGAAGATGTTCATATACAAGTTGTGATTTCTAGATGGAGCAGGAAAATTAGGACATACAGCAGGTCCAGTCGCATAGCGAGAACATTGCCCACTAGAAAGATCCGACACCCAGGTAAAAGAAGTCGTGATCAATTTTCTCCCCGAAATTTGAGTTTTTCCTTACTCATTGTGCAGCTCGGATAATCATCCAAATAAAAGCCTCTGAAGAGCACATCTCGTGCACGGCCCTTTGCTCGCCAACCATTCTTGTGTCAGTTGCCGAATTTATCTCGCGCAATATATGTGCCCCAATGCGTACTACTCCACGTCATCCATGTGTGTTCATTGGCCAGGCCATTCTTTCTGCATGCGAAGAGCCTAACCCGGTAGGTGCTAAGCCATGGGGCATCCCCAGACGAGATTGAGCAATAACCAGGGCACTTGAGAAGCCGAGATTAGAAATCACTGTCTACGTCATCCATTGGTTGTAAGGTCCATCCAGGGCGTCGACACGATCGACATATTTTGACTCAATCAACTGAGTCCTTCTCTAGAAGATGTTTTGAATTAAAATTTTCAGATTTGCCACTAGGGGCATGTACATAATTGTTGTTGATTATTTTCGCTAAATTTTCGTTTCCAAAAAAACAAGAAAAAAGCAAGCAAACAAAAAAAAAGAAAGCAAAAAAAAAAAAAAAGCAAAAGGAAAAAAGCAAAAAATAGGGTCACAGCCGCCCTTTAATTGGCTACCGATAAAAATAAAGAGAGTGCTCTTGCATATTTTGTGAGAGCAGTGAAGAAATAAAGGGTCACAGTTGTCCCTAAATCAACTACAGATAAAAAGGGTCACAGTCGTCCCTAAAACGACTACAAAGAAAGGGCCACAGCCACCCTTCAAATGGCTACAGATAAAGAGCGCTCCTGCCACAGCAAAAGCGGGAAATAGGTGAAAGGGCTACAGCCACCCTCCAAACGGCTACAACTAAAAGGGTGACCCTGCGAACCCCGTGAGGGCAGGAGAATAAAAGGGCCACAACCACCCTTAAAAAATGGCTACGCAAAAAAAGTGATCCCGCGAACCCGGTGAGGGCGGGAAAATAAAGGAAAGGGTCACAGTCATCCCTCAAACGGCCACGGTCAAAAGAGCGATCCCAGAACATCGATGACGGGTATTTAGTGAAAGGGCCACAACCACCCTCGAAATGGTTACATACAAAATTGTTTCCCGGATCAGAAACGAGGAATGAAGGGCCACAACCACCCTCCAAACGGCTACAAATACTCCCGCATCAAGGCGGAAAATAAAGTACGGGTCACAGCCACCGTTTGATCGGCTACCAAATAAAGAGTTCTTCCGCTAGGTTGAAAACCCGAAAGGGCGGCCTAGGCAAAATCAGGAAATGAGAGGCATGGTTGCAAGTTCAGAAATTGCAATCATGGCAAAAGGAGAGAAAATAAAAAACCGAGGGGCACGGTCGAAAATCTCTCAATCGGTCGTGGCAAAAGGAGAGAAAAAAAAGAAATTCTCAACAAAAGAAAAAAGAAAAGAAAAAAAGAGAAAAAATATCCCGTTAGGTTGTCGCACAATGCACAATTTAGGCAAAAATTAGGGACAAACACTCATGCGCAAGCGTATTTTCTACGACACAGCGTCTTCCAAACGGCAAGCGGGACGGTTACAGTCTGTTCTCACGATTCACCGTTCAAGGACGAGTAAGACTGTTACAGTCTGTGCCCACGAGTCAACTTCACGGCAAGTGAGACGGTTACAGTCTGCTCTCGCAGGTCGCATTCCAAAGATAAGTAGGACTGTTACAGTCTGTTCCTACGAGTCAACTTCAGGGCAAACGGGACGGTTACAGTATGTTCTCGCAAATCACCACTCAAATGATAAGTAGGACTGTTACAGTCTGTTCCTACAAGTCACAACCGACAATCAGGATCTGAAGTTTTCCAGCTTTCTGAGAGTCACCCCGACGAACGAAGCCTTAGTATTCAGCCTTCGCAAGTCACGCCACTAGAGGCACTTCTCCAACGGACGCCACTAGAGGCTCTTCTCCAACATACGCCGCTGGAGGCATCGCCAAAGGGTCTCCGGTACGGTCTGACGTAGAGGTCTTCCGCCACCAGAGATATCAGCAGAGGTTTTCCCAGTACGGTCTGACGTAGAGGTCTTCCGTTACCACTCGCCACTAGAGGCATTACCAAAGGTTCTCCAGTACGGTCTGACGTAGAGGTCTTTCGCCACCAGAGATATTACCAGAGGTTTTCCGGTACGGTCTGACGTAGAGTCATTTCCGTTACCACTCGCCACTAGAGGCGTCACCAGAGGTTGTTGGTACTATCTGACGTAGAGGTCTTCTGTTACCAATCATCACCAAAAGTTTTACTTTATTGCACGCCACTGGAGGCTTTTCCTTGTCGCTCGCCACTGGAGGCAACATCGATCAAGATTTTACTTTACTGCACGCCACTGGAGGCTTTACTTTTCCGCACGCCACTGGAGGCTTTAAATTTTTTTTTTTCGTACGCCACTGGAGGCTTCAATTTCTGCACTACCAATGGAGTCACCGCCAACAGGGGCACCGCCGACGGAGGTTCTATTTTCTGCGCTACCAATGGAGGCACCGCCAACAGGGGCACTGCCGACGGAGGTTCTACTTTCTATATCGCCAACAGGGGCACGCTAATAGAGGCACCGCCAACAGGGGCACCGCCGACAGAGACTCTACTTTTTTACACTTTCCGAAATAAGCCAGGAGTTTCCTTGAAGATTCGAAGACTCGAAAGAAGATATACTTCACAACCAAAATTAGTGTTTACTCGTCTTTGGACAAATCCCCTCGAACTTGTTCTACGGGAATTCGCCCAAAGAGGGGCAAGCTGTAAACACCTAATTTTGGTCCGCGCATAGCACATTCAAAATGTCATATGTGACGCGTCAAAAAAAAGGAAGTATTTAAATATGGAAGGTCGCGAAGTTTCTAAAGATAGGACTGGCTTAAAATAGGATAGCGTATATGCATTATTTATTGTAAAATATTTAGAAAATATATTATGTGTATTTATGGTGAAATACATAAATATATATGTATATTTTCGGAATATTAAATGCATATATTTTTCAGATTTTATTTTTCTAGTTTAGGGGTACTAGTTTAGCTATAAATATGGTGCTTTTACATGTAAAAAAGGGGAGAACCATCAATAATAATACATCAGTTCTCAAAAACCGTGCGATTTTGTCTCGTAGTGAATAAAGTTGTTTTTTTTTTTTCTCTCTCTCTCTCTCTGCTGGCTGTTCTCCTCCCGCTGGTGACCCTGCAGCACGGCCACCAGGCCCTCCGGCCACCGGCGACCGGCGAAGCTCCTGGCCACGCCTCTGCTTCACCCTCGACCACCACCGGCGTCACTCCCGCCAGCCGGAGTTCTCGTCCTCTACCGCGCCCAGACACCTTCCAGCCATCTTCACCGGAGTTGCAGCCCGCCGGTGGCCAAGACACCACCGCCAGTTCGTCGCTCCGCCTCTCGCCGTCCACTGCGCCCCGGCCGACCAGCCCTCGTCCCGACCTCTGCGCCGCCGTCCCGTTCCGTCCCAGACCACCAGATCTGCCCGTCCCGTCCTCTGCGTCGCCGTCCCGTTCCGTCCCGCCGCCGTCCCGTCCTCTGCGTCGCCGTCCCATTCCGACCTACGCCGACGTCGTCCGAGTCCGGGCCACCACCGTCCGGGCCACCGCTGGCTGCTGCCGGCCATCTCCCCTGTTGCAGGTAAGAAAGCCCCCCGTTGTTGTTTTTTTTTTTTTTTTTTTTTAATTTTATTATTGTATTATTATTATTTTATATGTGTAGTTATTATTATATTAGGATAAATTGATTTCTAATTCAACTATGTATATATGATACTAATTACATTGTTGTAACATTGTTTATTTTATTATTTTTATACATGTTATGTTATTAGGTTTAAATTAACATAAAAAGTCCAAAATTTGATTAATTTAGATCAATTAAAAAGTTAATTGTGTATATTCATCATACTAGTTCGCGTCGATTTAATTATATATGATAACTGTTAGTATTATTTAATTTTATCGTTGTTCATGCTCGATTCAATAACTGATTAATAATAAAGTTGGCAAATTAAGTGAATTGAGTACCGAAAGGGCGTAGTTAAAAATTATATTTCTAACTCGTAATAGAACCCCCGAACCTGAATTTTTGTTCGTAGACCGACTCGATACCTAGGTGTTTAATTAGTTATTCGATTAGGTAATTTAGGATTCTAGTTAGCCTAATAATTAACTAGTGGCGACTCTATTCAATGTTCCACGTTTTTCAAAACGTAATTCGCCTTAGGTCAGATTTTAGGGTCCCCTATATATAGGTGAGTCCCCTATATATAGGATTGGTGGAGTGGACAAAAGTCCATTCCAACCAATGTGGGACAAGTTTAGGCTGAACCATGCTATTAAAGGGGGGAGGCCCAATTTTGGGCTTCCCATGTCAATTTGGGTTTGGGTTTGGCCCAATTACCCTAATGTGACAATTACCTAATTAACTTAGGTAATTTCCTTAGCATTAACGGGCTACCAATTACGGCGCTACGTCACCATATGCTAACAGCTCCCACTCGCTGGAATGGGAGGGTGCCTGTTAATATATAGTTATCCAATAGCATCAACATCTCAGTCTTCAGTCTTTGTCTCCGTCTTTGAATAGTTCATACGAGGTTTGCCGTGCGACCGACGGATACGACAGGCATCGTGCTACTCATCTATTAGGAGTATTGTAGCGCCTGCAGAACGTTGATTCCCTTTCGTAAATCAATCTTGTTAAAATAAAATATGTACCGCACTGTATCCTTGGTCAACCGATAATTCTCCAATTGCCCAGTTTTCCACATAGGAATACTTCTCCAGGGCATCTGTTACAAGTGTTCACAACCTTTAACTAATATCCGGTTGGTGGCCACCTAGTGAACGCAAGAGTCGGTGAAATATAGGTGAACTTGACCATACCCATCGATTATACCCTTAGTCTAACTCAACCGGTTTCCAAGACGTGGTCACTTGGCCGTTTTCTTTGGCTCTACGCTCGTACGCCGGGAAGCGAACATTGAGCTAGACCTTAGGTATAAGTTCTGAGTCCGTGAGAATACTTTGGATGCCTCTTCATAAGACATCCGTGATCAATCACACGCTCAATGTGAAGAAGTATGCGCCCTTTGAATCACTAGGATTCTAGCTAGCACAACCGAGCATGACCCCGTGGTCGAACATGGCACGCGCAGTATGAAGCACGCGTCGATAGCACACCTGGACTAGCCTGGATTGGGATATGTCAATCATGCTATCGCAGAATCTTTCATCTGGCCCTGAATGTGATTTTAATGATGGACTGGGTCCAACACGGCGATTTACAAAACGAATATTAAGTCATGCATTAAGCGTGACAAGGTTAACGTTTCGTTTAACCAGGTTTATCCCCTGGTTCTTAGCCAATCTTGTTGGGGTAGAGGTCCCTCTCTCCTTGCAAGATGACCGTGCCTGTGTGACGAGGCATGGTTCACATTCGACATAATTTTGGTGGAAGAGTTTTACCTCTTCCTACGACTTAGTTTATAGACCGTAAAATCCGATGTTATATTTCATTATGACGTCGATAGATCATATTCTCAGTTTGCAATTCTTTTATTCAATCGAAATAATTTTATTTCAAATGTCAAACGTTATCGCTTATACAAGTCACTTATTTAAGCCCTACGTAATCCAAGAAGTTTTACGTGCTTTTCGAAGATCTCTCTACGTAATGGCTTAGTTAATGGATCTGCAACCATTTTATCTTTGAAAAAGTATTCTAAAGCGATTATGTTGTCTTCCAGAACAGATTTAGCATAATTGTATTTTACATCAATGTGTTTGGTCCTACTATGGTACTTTGGATTCTTAACTGCTGCAATGACTGCCTGATTGTCGGAGTATACCTTGACGGGATTACTCTCTTTGTCAGTGCCAATTAATGCAGTAAGAAGCATTTTCAGCCAGACCGCTTCTTGTGCGTTTTTAGAAAGGGCAACGAATTCCGATTCCATAGTGGAAAGCGCAACACATGATTGCTTCTTGCTCACCCAAGATATGACAGTATTAGCAAGAAGGAAAACTCCTCCTGTGGTGGACATACGATCATATGGATCGCCACCGTGGTCGGCGTCACTATAACCGGTCAATTCTATATGCTTGCCCTTATAGCACAGAACATAGTTGGCAGTACCTTTCAGATACCTTATAATTCGTTTTACGGGCTTTAGATGTTGATAACTAGGATCTGATTGGAATCTTGCTACTAGGCTCACAACGTAACAGATATCTGGTCGAGTACATAACATTGCGTACATAGACTCCCTGCCATGCTTAGGTACTCTGCCCCCTTCATCTGTTCACGCTGCTACTGGTTTTTCGGTCCATCACGCTTTGACAGCGCGCACCCGAACACAACCGGCTTATCCACGGGTTTAGCATCGAGCATTCTGAATCTTTTCAACAGTTTGTTGATATAAGATTCTTGAGACAGACACAATGTCCGGGCAGCACGATCTCGGGCAATCTTAATGCCTAAGATGTACGTGGCCTCACCCAGGACTTTGACGCTAACCAGGACTTTGATTTGTTCATCTCAAATGCTGACGCTAACCAGGACTTTGATTTGTTCATGAAACTCACGTCGTTCACAGCAATGAGTATGTCATCTACGTATAGTGTTATGATGACATACTTAGACCCAGAGGTCTTAGTGTATACGCAAGGATCCTCGTGAAGATTCACAAATCCGTTTCCGACGATTTCCTCGTGGAATCTGCGATACCATTGCCGAGACGACTGTTTAAGACCGTAAATAGACCTTTGGAGTTTGCAAACTTTACGTTCTTTGCCAGGAGTAATAAAACCCTCTGGCTGCTCCATATAGATCTCTTCCTCCAAGTTTTCATTGAGGAATGCAGTCTTAACATCCATTTGGTGCAGCTCTAGATCGAGACATGCAACTAGGGCAAGGATGGCCCTTACTGTGGTGTAACGCACAGTTGGTGAGTATGTTTCATCAAAGTCCACTCCATGAATTTGGGTATATCCTTTCGCAACCAGTCGAACTTTGTATCGCTCGACTTCTCCATCAGCAGTGAGTTTGAGTTTCAATACCCACTTGGCTCCTATTTCTCTGCGGTTAGCAGGTAAATCAACTAAAGACCATACTGAATTAGCTTTCATTGATGCGATTTCATCCTCCATTGCTCTTCTCCATTCCTTTGCTTGGGGTCCTTCCATCGCTTGTTTAACCGTTACTGGTTCATCAACAGACGTGAGAGTGCATATTTCGCCTCTCTCAATGGGATACTTCTTAGGAGAAGTGTGTTGCCTTTGACTGCGTCTAGGCTCATTCGTCCAATTTTGAGTCTGATCCATACTCCCACTTGGAATAATGTTTTTTTATCGGAGCATTACTCCCACTGGGAATGATGGTGGAACTAGAACTTTGAGCAACAACTTTCTTAGGACGACCCATTTGTCTCGGGATTTCACCTCCGAGATTAGTTCTTTGACCGCTAGGACCTGGAACTGAAGTGATCATCCTACTCCCACTTGAAATCATGGGAATAATAGGTAGTTGTGTATCATGATTGTCAGGTGCTACTTGATTCGTATTGCCAGCAATAGTGATTTGTGTTTGGGGGGGAGTGAGCCCTCCCACTGGATTTATAATGGGGATTTCGTCCTCATTAACCGAATCTCATGTTCCAGTTCAGTCAGAACTTCGTCAGTCTTTATCTCTCGTAGCGATGGAAATTCGTCCTCAAGAAAAGTGACGTCTCTGGACTCATGTTCGTATATACTACCGTTTTCTAGGGCTGACACAAATACATAACCTTTTGAGTTCTCAGAGTATCTTATGAAGATACTTTTAAGTCCTCTGGGGCCTAACTTGCCAAAACGGCTGTCAGTTGTATGTGTATAAGCTGCGCAACCCCAAGGTCGCAGCCTGGTAAGATTTAACTCTCTACCAGTTCATAGCTCATACGGTGTTGTGTTAACTGCTTTTGATGGGACAAGATTTACTACATGAGTGGCAGCAAGCAATGCATCTCCCCAATAATAAATTGGTAATTGTGCTTGTTACATCATGGTTCTTACCATGTCTAGGAGAGTCCGATTACGACGTTCAGCCACACCATTCCGTTGTGGTGTGTTGGGGATCGTCGTTTAACGGGCGATCCCACTTTCTTTGCATAACTTATCAAACTCATTAGAGAGATATTCTCCACCTCTATCGGTGCGTAGGGTTTTAACCTTTCGCTCCTGTTGATTCTCCACGAGCTTTAGAAAATTTTTAAAGCAATATATAGCTTCAGATTTACAAGCAATCAAATGAGTAAACCCGAATCGGGTGTAGTCGTCAATGAAAGTTACGAAGTATCGCTTTCCATTTCTTGCAGTTACGTTCATTGGTCCACATACGTCATAATGGATTATTTGCAATGGAAATTCTGCTCGTTTTGCTTCACCGAATGGCTTGCGGGTGGATTTTCCAGCTAGACAGTCATGACAAGTGTGTTTTACCACACTGTTCGTTCCGGGCAAAGCTCTCGTCTTGCTAACGATTGAACTCTGTCATAGCCTATATGTCCAAGCCGCGAATGCCATCCGGTCGCGTCAGTTTCAGCTTCTTTGGAGGACATAGCATACATTCTATATGAATATACATTGCCATGTAAATCCATGATAAATAAACCATTATAAGAAAAGGCATATACAGATAAAGTATCCCCTTTATTTATCCGGACCAAGGATCTCTCGAATGATAAAACAAAGTTCTTATTCATAAGAGCAGAAACAGAAACAACATTTCTACGGATTCTAGGAGCAAAAAGGAAGTTTTCTAGAAGTAAGGATTTGCCCTTGCCCATTGGCAATTTGCAATTTCCTACCCCTATGACTTCAACTTGTGAGTTTTCGCCAATGTATATCCTTTTAGAATCATTCGGCAATCGTCTAAACTTGGCAAATAGTTCTTTGTCGTTGGCTATGTGGTCCGTTGCACCTGAATCAAGAATCCAAGACGGATTTGAGTCAGTTAACATGACAGTTGAGGAAACTAAAGCTTCCTCTACATAACCAAATTCGCATACCTTTTCAGGATACGATTTGCTGGAACCTGCACCATCGCTTATTCGGCGTGGGCTGGAATTCCCGCAAACTATCTCAGATTTTAATCTGGGACTGCCTTGTTTAGGCGTAGTCAACGTTTTACTGTCGACTGCCTGTTGTTTCTTTCCCTTGTTCCCGAATTTCCTCTTCTTACGACCAGCTTGTCCTGCCGGTTTTGGTTCTTTCGACACCGAATTTAATCGAGCCTCTTCCATCTCGATTAGTTTCAGGACAGATGCAAGATCAAGCACGGAATTGTTAACAGTCAATATAGTCTTGGTTGCTCTCCAAGACTTTGGGAGAATCCCTATTATGGCCTGAATTTTATCCCATTCAGCCATCTGACTGTCATCTTCCAATGGCTTGAATAGGCGAAGAAGATCGTATACCTTTTCAAGTATGCTTTTACTGTTGTTGTTCAGACAGGTTTCTAGTGCCGGTATAAGTGGGGGCAGAGTAACTGCCATGCCACTTCCATATTTCAGAAAGAGGGCATCCCAGATGTCCTTTGATGTCGGATCATCCTTATAACGATTATAGAAATCCTCTGACATCTCAGACAGTATCATCTCTTTTGCTTTCTTGTCATCTTGCTCCCACTTACAATGGGCGAATACTAGATATTTGGTTAATCCGGCATTCGGGTAATTCATGGTTATTTGAATGTTGTCACTCAGACCTTGTCCTTCAAAGATCGTAACGACATGTTTGCTCCACGAGTCATAATTCGTCTCAACTAATAGCTTAGACTCACATGATAATGTCATCTATTCATTGATAATAGCTTAATGTTGGGAGTACAACAACATTTTGACAGAATTGCAAACATCAGATTATCTATTAGGATGGAATACGACAAATAGTGGTCCTTCAGTCACTAAACCAAACCGACCGTCAGTAAACCAATGGAAGGGGGTGTCGTGAAAGAATTCACAGTATCGTTGTCTTCAATCCAATAGATCAGTCTTTTTGAAAACGGTTATTATATTGCAAATTACCGGAACGGGAATTTTCAAACAAGCATACCCGATCTTGGCTTTCCCAAGGCCCTTATAATTTTAAAAGGAATTATCTGATAATTTACGCATGCATAATATCATATTATGCTATAAAAACCGAACAAACCAAAACATGCTTACGTGTCATGTGTCTAATGTTCCTAGCATATATAATTCTACGTAAAGTAAATTATCACATGCTTTCTATTCTTGAACATCTTAGCATATGTGTCAAAACATGCAATATCCGCACAAATCATGCATAATTGGCGACTGGAATTTTCAATTTGAAAATATTCGGGGCTGTTTTGCAATTCATGCTTACAATCAATCATGCGACATTTCTAGACATGGATTCTAGGCACTTTCAATCAACATAGCATGTCTACCCTATTGCGCAATACATATATTTAAGTCCCAGAGCTCAATGCTCGCAATTAATATCCAGCTAGCTTGACTGAGTCAAGATGACAGTTCTAATATATATGTAGTAGAAAGTAAACAATTGCAATTCAGCCCACTAATTTAATCTAGTCCAAAAAACATGCATATCCGAGATCCATCCCCATAATCGAGACTAGGTATTAAGGTTTTAACCGAAAAAGTGTTAAAACGCAAACCCTAAGAGCACTGTTTAGGCTAAATTGAAAGTTCGAAAACATTTTGGATTTGAAATTTGACATCCTATTTTATTGAACATTTTAAAATTCGGAGAAATTTTAAAAATTCTGGTCCGGTCCAATTTAAAATCCGGTTCAAGTCAGTCTGATTTTAAAAAATCCGTTTGGTCCGAAGCGGTTCAATAAAATAAGATTGTGGTTCGGTTTATCACTCAAAACCGGCTAGGTTAGGTTCAATTTAGTTACCACGGTCCGACCCGACTAGGTCGACCCGATTAAGAAAACCCGGATTGGTTTTATCCGTTCCGGTTTAGCAATTGGACCGGCCCATAAACCCTAGGGTTCGGCCGAAATATGTCTTGTGGGCTAAGTAGGGTTTTAAAGTCCACTAAAAACTTAACTTAGCCACCAAGAAATATTAATTATTTAAAATAATTTCCAATATTGCTAATATATATATATATATATATATATATATATATATATATATATATATAAATATTGTCAAGATTCTATCTTTAAGATGTAAATCAATCAACAATATATGTATATATATAAAATATTCGGCTTCTATATATATATATATATTTATTATTGTCAAATATATCTTTAGGGAATAAAATATGTAGACAATATATTTTCTTAATCTTTTATAGCAACTAAATCTATCAATATATATTAACCCTATCTTTAAGTATGTATATTGATAGTTAATATCTTTTACAATATTATATTATGAACCTATCCTTATTTCCAACTTATAGATATATAGTTACCTATTAATAAAAAAAAAAATGGCAACCTATATCTATTATAATTGATGCCGAAATTTTTAATTACTTGGGGGCCAAGAAAATTAATTTTTTTTACCTAAAATACCCGTAGGGTTTTCGGCACTAACATGCAAAGTTGGAAAAGTTGTCAAATTTTAAGATCAAACCCTAACTTGATCATGAATCCAAAAGGTGTTCTTGATAAAACTCATGGTGTTCTTGAATATCATGAACATCAAACTTCAATTCAAACATAAAATTCGGTTTTGATCTATAAAAACACGTAAATTTCAAAAAATTTAAGTTTTTAAAGATCAAACACATGAAATTTACTTAAAAATTTCGAATTACTTATGGTGTTCATGAACATGAAAATTTCGGATTTTTCAAAACTCAAGAACATCAGTTTATCAAAAATTTAAGAACTCCTAACCTCGCTCTGATACCACTGTTGGATTACGGGGACGTAATACTACGGAATGCTAAACGTGTACATGCAATTAATCTAACTACGCAGCGGAATAGTGTACACATACCTTTTAGCTTTCCTGCCCAAGAACGATGGGAGGGAGTTCTGATCCTCCGGTCGGAACCACGTACAAGTTCTTCGTAAGAAGAATTCCTACGCGGTGTAAGCTCCACAACAAAGCATTTGATCGATTCTTCAACGAGGACAAAACGTCGGATTAAGATGTGCCGAAAATCTCAACTAAGAGTGTAAGAGGGTTTCTCTCAAGTTCCTCAATGGAGGTAATTCTTATTATGAATGAATGTATAAACCCCTTAGGCGAGTCCCCTATATATAGGATTGGTGGAGTGGACAAAAGTCCACTCCAACCAATGTGGGACATGTTTCGGCCGAACCATGCTATTAAAGTGGGGAGGCCCAATTTTGGGCCTCCCATGTCAATTAGGGTTTGTCTTTGGCCCAATTACCCTAATGTGACAATTACCTAATTAACTTAGGTAATTTCCTTAGAATTAACGGGCTACCAATTACGGTGCCACGTCAGCATATGCTAACACCGATTGTCGGTAGTGACTTGCGGAGCTTAACACCTAAAGAATCTGTTCATCGTCTTGTAACTCTCAGAATGCTGGATAACCACATGTCCCGATTGTCGATGGTGACTTGCAGAGCTGAACACTTAAAGGCTCTGTTCGTCGGGTTTTGACTCTCGGAAACTGGATAACTACAGGTCCCGATGTCAGTGGTGAATTGCGGAGCTAAACACCTAAAGGCTCCGTTCGTCGGGTTGTACTCTCGAAATGCTGGATGACCATAGGTCCCGATTGTCGGTGGTGACTTTCGGAGCTGAACACCTATAGGCTCCGTTTGTCGGGTTGTGACTCTCGGAATGTTGGATGACCACATGTCCCGATTGTCGGTGGTGACTTGTGGAGCTGAACACCTAAATGCTCCGTTTGTCGGGTTGTGACTCTCGGAATGCTGGATGACCACAGGTACCGATTGTCGGTGGTGACTTGCGGAGCTGAATACCTAAAGGCTCCGTTCGTCGGGTTGTGACTCTCGTAATGCTGGATGACCACAAGTTCCGATTGTCGGTGATGCCAGCATTGGGGCTGCTTTGTGAATGCACGTCTTGGATGGCGGTGCCTGCATTGGTGCGGCAATAAGGTGTGACTTGTAGGAACAGACTGTAACAGCCCTACTCGTCCTTGAGAGGCGACTTGCGAGAGCATACTGTAACAGTCTCGCTTATCGTGATATTGACTTGTAGGAAGAGACTGTAACAGTCAGACTCGTCCTTGAGAGGTGACTTGCGAAAGCAGACTGTAACAGTCCCGCTTGCCATGAGATTGACTCGTAGGAACAGACTGTAACAGTCCTACTTTTCCTTGAGAGGTGACTTGCGAGAGCAGACTGTAACAGTTCTGCTTGTCGTGAGACTGATTTGTAGGAACAAACTATAGCAGTCCTACTTGTCCTTGAGAGGTGACTTGCGAGAGCAGATTGTAACAGTCCCGCTTTCCGTGAGATTGACTTGTAGGAACAGACTGTAACAGTCATACTCGTCCTTGAAAGGCGACTTGCGAGAGCAGACTGTAACAGTCCCGCTTGTCGATTCCGTATAACTCTGGGAAGTTAGGAATTTGAACGCCCCATTCTTGACAAATGAACACTTTTTTTTTTTCAGCGATGTGCCGTGTTTTTTTTTTTTTGCTTTTTTTTTCTCCCGGTTTCTCTCATTTTGCTACGATCATTTTTTTTATCGCACCTCTCGGTTCCCCTAATTTTTTCCTAGGCCGCCCTTTCGGCTTTTCAACGTAGCGGGGATTTTATTTTCTCTCCTTTTGCCACGATCGCTATTTTGAGGGATTTTCAATCACGCCCCTCTTCCCTAAATTTTGCCTAAACCGCCTTTTCGGGTTTTTAGTTTAGCGGGAATTTTCTCTCTACTTTGGAAGTTTTTTTTTTCTTTCAAAAATGGTACTTCCTCGGAATGCGACTTACGAGAACAGATTGTAACAGTCCCGCTTGCCGATTTTGTATAGCTCTGGCTGGCTGGACATGAGAATGCCCCATTCTTTGATGAATGAATTTCCTGTAGCGATGTGCTGCATATTGTTTTTAGCTTCTTTGCTGAGATATCCGGTTGATGATGATGATGCTTTTGTTGAGCCTTTGTGCTTGTCTTCCTCGCGGGGTTACCTGAAAATCATCTCTTGATGGAGATCCCTTTAGAGCATCCATTCACTGTCCACCTGCCCAGGTGCGTCTTTGTGAGCTAGTCGGGGCAGCTCAGACAATGTTGATCACATCGATTCTTCATCACTACCTGGTGATAGTTACAATTCCCACTTCAAAAAATATTTTTTTTTCTTTTTTCTCTCGGATTTCTTCCATTTTGCTACGATCATTTTTTTGACTGCACCTCTAGGTTCCCCTAAATTTTTCCTAGGCTGCCTTTTTGGGTTTTCAACCTAGCGGGGATTTTATTTCCTCACCTTTTGCCATGATCGCCCTTTTGAGGGATTTTCAATCACGCCTATCTTCCCTAAATTTTGCCTAAACCGCCCTTTCGGGTTTTCAGTTTAGCAGAAATTTTCTCTCAAATTCGCAAGCTCGCTTTCTGGTTGCGAACTCTCTCAAGAATAATTCTACTTGACAGCGTCCATGTTGACTGGACTTGGGAGTCTTTGCACCTCCATGTCATCGATGATCATGACTCTTCCACTAAGTTTTTTTAATGCCGACTCATGGTCCTTCATAGTTGTGGATGAACTTGCCCCGAGAATCTGGATTGGCTCAAGGGAAATTCTGAAGGAGTAGGTCACTTGGTGTAATTCTCTGGAGCGCGCTTCCTTGTTGAATGCTCGAACTATTTGCTTCTGTTAGAGGTGCCCCCGGCATAATGCAAGGAGCCGCTTTCATCAGTGAGGCTTGATTGCTCATGTAAGTGCGCTTCACCCCCTCAGATTCGTCCATTTATGACTTAGTGATGAACCAAGTGGATGGATTTTCCGCTTTAATCGGTGAGATGCTTCTGTTTTGTAGACAGGAAAAATGGAGTTGCCCCAGATGATGTTCGGATCGAGGTCTTATAGGTCGTGAATGCTTGAGGCAGCTTGTCATGCCCATCCTTGTATGACAATCATTTCTTCAATGGTCTTTCTTTATTTTTCTGCACCTACCGCACCATTCATCAATGTGCGATATGGGGACGAGTTCGTGTGATTGATCTTGAATTGGTCGCACAACTCGCTAATTATCTTGATGTTCAGATCTCGATGTTGTCAATTTCAATTGACTTTGGACACCGTATGCACGATGATGCCTCGATTGATGAGACGTTCAACCACCTTTGATGTAATTGATGCCAATGTGATGGCTTCGACGCACTTGGTGAAGTATTCGATGGTCACCGGTATGAATCCGTGACCAATGGATGCCTTTGGAAAGAGCATATCGATGCCCAGATCCTTCCTCGTGAAGTATATATCTGGATTAGGCAAGCATGTCCTTGTGAATGACTTAATCATGGTGTCATTTTTCTTCCGGAGAGACTTTGTTCCTGGAGAAAGAAGTAGAGGAAGGTTGACGTTAATGTCAAAGCATGCATATGATGACAGAGAATATTGAGATCACAATGAACGAAAAAAGAAGGGATTCATTATGGTCATGAAGAATTTTCCCTCTTCCAGAAACACTGGGTTCATGACATATTCCCCACGGGGAAATGCATCCATATTTGAAAAACTCTTTACTCATTACGAAGAGAAAGCGCATAAATGGGCATTTTCATCCACTTTGTGATATTCTCCCTTCTGGCGAGTAGACAGATGAAACTACTGAAGGGACTTTATCATTAAGGGCTTTGATAACGGTTGAAAACAAGTTTGACAAGCTAGCATGAATGTCTACATCTTTGGTCAGGATCATTTTCGACATACCGAGAAGTGATACAGTGCAGATTTGAAACTTGACCGGGAGACACATCAGTAGTGTTTGAAGCTCAATCAAGGTCGGTTCATTCCTTTCTTTTAGGAACCGCAAGCTGAGGCACGACTTGGGATTTTGAACTCTGAGAGACCGCAGTAGCCTTGACTTCATGGGCGCCAAAAAGAGTGAACACTCGACCTAGGATGCCACGTCGGCAGATTGATTGTTCCGTTCAGGTGGTCATAACTTGCAAGGTCTCCTCTAGATGGATGATCCTCTCCTAATTTTTGAGGTGGTCGAGGCGTTGGATATCAAATGGGGTTAGAAACCCTACAGAGGAGTCTGGCCTAGTTGCCACATTCTTTTTGAGTCACGGGTACGCACGGGGCTTGATCGTACCAGACGTATCTTAAGAAAACGAAAAATTAGAATGTGAAAGAACACAGTAATGATGTATAATTTGAAAATATAGCAATCAATTCTGTCGATTTCGCAGATGAAGGCGTGTCTCGAGATGTTGAGTTTTGGGAGACTGCGGAGGTCATGACTGCATATGCGATGAAAAAGCGATGAGACGCTTGATTTAGGAGTTCATGTCTGTAAGGAACTGTTTCGTTTTTGGGTGATCCCATCTCCCATATCCCCTCTAACTAGATAATCCCCTCTTCATTTTCTTGAGGTGGCGGAGGCGCTGGATATCACATGGGTTCAGAACCATGGCGGAGGACTCTGGTTTGATTGCCCTTGTGTTCCGTTCAAACGGAGCCGCGAGTATGTTTGGGCCTTGTTCGCGTCAAGTGTACCTGTGAGAAAGCGATAATTAGTGTTAAGAATACATGATAATGAATCATGATTTTAAAAATATATCCATTAATTATGTCGCGTTCGCAGAAAGAGGCGCGACTCGATATGCTGAGTCTGGGAGACTGCGATAGCCATGAATGCGTGGGTACTAGCGGCAAGGCACTTGAACTAGGAGGCCACGTCGAAGAAGGATTGTTCCGTTCGGAAGGTTGTGGCTCGCATGGTCCCTTTTAGATGGTCAGTTCTCTCTCCATTTTCTCGAGGTGGTGGAGACTTTGGATATCACATGAGTTAGGAACCTGGCGAATGACTCTTTTTTAGTTGCCCCATTTGTTCCATTCGAACGAGATCACAGAGTATGTTTAGGGCTTGTTCGCGCCAGTTGTACCTGTGAAAAAATGACAGTTAGAATAGAGATTCCACAATAATGATGCATGATTTGGAAAATATAGCTATCAATTATGTCGATTAGGATCCTCAAGGTTCTGAAATGATTTTTTTGGAAAATCAAATCACGGGTTATTGATTTTCTAACCCTTAACCCATTAGGTTTTTTTTTACACTCGGTTCGCTTCTAATTCGGTTAATGTCAGTTCATGAGGTTCTAAATTTTGATGCTTCCTGAGGATTTTTTTTTTTAACTAGGTGTTTGATTTGTTGGGCCGACGACCGCTTAAATTGAGCACAAAAGTGGCATTTTTACCTCATGTTTCAAACAACCAGGATAACAACCGTGAAGTTTCACCATTTGAAATTCTCGAGAATTTAAAGTTTGAGGGGGTATTTTAGGGTCTAATAAAAATGAAACATTCTAAATTCCTCTCCATCAAGTTTTTTTTTTTTTTTTTTGTGGAGTGAATTTGCGGTCCTTATTATGATGCTCAGGAAATTCATCCTTACTTAATGACTTAAAACTCAACTCAATTGATGGCTTTGATAGTTTGAAATTTGTGATGCAGTACAGAAGGAGTTTTGACTATTCATGTGTACATGCAGACACAACATTTTGTTTCCTTACCTTTTCCAAGGAATTCATCAAGTGAGAAATACAGACTTGTGGATGCCCCTTGGCTATTTTAAAAAATCTTTCGAGCATCTGGATGCCCCACCTATACATCAGACCAGGATAAAGAAAAGAATGCAAAATAGAGCATATTCAATTAATACGACTAGTTTCCACACTGTGTTGGCTTTGCTCTATCAAGGTTGGATTTCTAAAGGCCCCCGAATCGACGGTACCTCACCCCATATAGAGGATCCCAGTCCCTTTTCGATCATCGAGTTGAGCTTTCGGAGACGCGCCGACAGTTGTGACCGCTACTAGTCGTATTCTCTTACTCAACTCCCTAGGTTTCTATATGCCCTTGGTTTTGGGCGTTGAATAGTAACCGGGTGTGGTGTGTGTGCAAAAAAATTTTAAAGCGTTCAAAATATGATATCAGGAGCTGCACACACGAACAAACGGTCAAAATGGATATGGTAGAAAAATCCAATTAAACAAGGTAAGACAAACACAACAAGCCTAAAACCTCTGAATGAAAGTCCCCAACAGAGTCGCCAAAATGTCGCACGTCAAATTTCGGCCAAAACTCTCGAAAAAGAGCGCGTTTTGGAAAATGTATTTTGGGATCGATGAACGACGGGTTCGGTCAAATATGGAAATATCATCTGAACCTGGGAAAATAGAAAGAGTCGCCATCGATTAATTAAAGGCTAATCAGAATCTTAAATTTGCCTAGGGTACATGATACTGACAACCTAGGCTTTGAATGGACTGCGTCCAGAGGTTCAGGTTCGGGGATTTGATTATGTATGAAAAGCTCGCAAGCTAGAAATCCGCCCTTTCGGTACTTTGGCATGTCTTGACTTATTTAACTTTTCATTAAAATACCCACATCATAAAACACCATAGCCTGAATTGCAGTTATCAAAAGTTCAGGGATTGAGTTGAAAATAAATTTTGAAATATGTTAAAATGGGACCTGAATTTTACTAGACAATGTAAAAAGGGGCACATAAGTAATATACACATATATGAAACATATAGATAACATAAATATAACAAATATGCAATATGAACATATATAAACTTATATAATGTATGCATATGCATAAGTGGATTCTATAGATGACAAGTAATGACATAAACATCTTTATACCAATATAAAATGTGAGGGTTGTCCTCACCCCCAATAGGTACCTTTTCAATATTTATTATTATTATTATTATTATTATTATTATTATTATATAATATTTAGTTCCCATAACTTTATAAAATTGATGATTTAATTCTTATTATCTTTGAGACCCATCTATTTATCTTTACTATTACTTAAAAATCATTTCGTTAAATTTTGTTATTTTTATTTTTTAAAGTTCGCTTAATTGACATGTCGCTGTAGTTATTATTAAATTTTCAATCCAATAAACTTATCAATTAGGGATGCATATCTCCTGCCCCACTCTTTTTGTTGCAGATCGTGTCTCACTGTTAAGATTTTGACACTTGTTCTGTGTGTAATTAAATTTATGGTTTTTTTTTTCTCTAAAACCCTACTGAGATTTGTGAAACCTAGAAGGTGAATTAAATTTAAGGACACGTGTCAAAATCTAAATGGTGAGGCACAATCTGGTGCATGAAGAGTGGGCAGGAGATCTGAATCCATCAATTAGAGTCATCATTAACATATGATATGCATTCAATATGTGCAAATGCCGGGTGCATGCATTGTTTCATTTACCATATCACAGATTTGGGGATGCTCCGCCCTTTAAAATTTTTGTATCACATAAATCAGTCACTTGCCAACTCATATAACCTATCAAAATATGGATCAACCGTAGTTCCTGAAGTTTGACTTTACATATACTATGTTACTCAATGTTCAATACTTATTGACTCGAACTATTGATTTGGTTCTTGTGTTTGTAAATTCAATCATATAGGTATATCCTAATTAGTAGTTGAATAAATATTTAAGGTGAATTCAATAAACTTCAGACATTAGTGATTTAAAAAATTGATGATTTAGTCCCTACTATATTTGAGTGTTACTAAAACTTTTATTAGTTAAATTGCATTAATTTTTTTGCTAAGTCACTTAACTTACATGTTACATTAATTATCATTAACTTCTTAATGCAATATACCTATAAATTCGAGTCACCCCCAAATTATGATATGTATTCAACTCGTGTACACTTAGAGTACATGTTGAGATTTTTTGTATATGTGTCAATAAAGTTTCTTGAATTTTGACATTTTACGGATAACATGTTATTCATCGTCCATCATTTAGGGTCTCGAACTATTAATTTAGTTCTTCCATCTGTCAAATTAATCAATTAGTGTACAACCTAATTAGTATTTAAATAAATAATTGACGTAAAGTCAAGTATAAACTTTTAATTTTAATGAATTGAATTTTCCTTTGGCGTTAAATCATTTTTTGTTGGTATTATGGTATAAAATTGCATGGAACGTGTATAGTTACGTTTGTATAGGTCAAACTGTTCCACTAATGACGCTAAGTGGTTAAGTACGGGTTTACATTCTTCACTCCTCAAGTTGATGAGTTAGATACAACTTTGTCGTTAATAACTCACGCCATACGCGATGTAACTCATTATTAGTTCTAAACGTAAATATATATATACATGTAAAGCTAATTTAGTACCGTAATGGAAAACAATAGTTAATTTTGTACATAATTATCATCCTTCTATTTTTTTCGTTGTGAATTACATTGTGTCGTTCTTTTTTTCTCCCAGCCCCTCAAGTTTCCCATGTATTAATTAAATATTATCATCATATTAGAAAGCTTAAGATAAATTATATATCTTGAAATTTAGACGACCGATACGCGTGCAACGCACGCGTTAATAACTAGTATATATAAAATTATGGGTTAAGAACCTATAAAAGGTCTGAACTATGACCTATGTTAACGGGAGAGGTCTGAAATTTGAAATGTCGATTTGAGAGGTCTGAAATTTCAATTATGTTGAAATTAGGTTTTCCATCCATTTTTAGGGTTAACTTTAACAGAATTGTGTGAAATGACATTTTTGCCCCTTTTATTTTTTTTTTAATTTAATATCTTATTTGAGGAAATGTGAAAAGACAAAATTACCCCTGAAGCCAAATTACTCCGGCCACCGCCACCCGTCTCCGGCGACCACCACCCCAGCTCCGGCGACCACCACGCAACTCCGGCGACCGCCACCACGGCTCCGATTGGCCCAAATCGGAGCCACAAAGCTCAAATCGGAGTTGTGGTGGCGGTCGCCGGAGTTGCGTGGTGGCCGCCGGAGTTGCGTGGTGGCCGCCGGAGTTGCGTGGTGGCCGCCGGAGCTGGGGTGGTGGTCGCCGGAGACGGGTGGTGGTTGCCGGAGTCGGAGTGGTGGTTGCCGGAGCCGTGGTGGCTTTAAGGGCATTTTTGTCTTTTCCTTTCAAGCATGTGAGGGGCACACTTTGATAGAAGGGCATTTTTGGAATTTTATTTTATTTTTGGTCACATGCCAAGCACATGACCAACTTCCGTTAGTTTTAACGGAGACCTCTTATATCAACAAAGTTGAAACCTCATACCTCTCAAATCAACATTTTAAATTTTAGACCTCTCCTGTTAACATGGGTCATAGTTCAGACATTTCAGGTTCTTAACCCTAAAATTATAGATAATGTAAATGACATAAAAATAAAACAAACTTATATAAAACTTGTAGATAATTTAAATATATATATATATATATATATAAATATATATATATATATATATATATATATAGTGCAAAAAGAAATAACGAAAATAAATAAAAGGCTACATTAAAAGCGATGAGTCTTAAACCAACTTGTACGACCAACTTGTACTTTATTTATGCTTGGAATGTAAATACAACTTATGATTAAGCAGTACTTACATAGGTTGTTTCCGAGTAAAATGTCGTGACGAGTGGAACATAGATAAGAAATTATACTACTTTCACTATTGCTCTCACGAAGCTAACTCTCGCTCTCTAAATTTTTCTTTCTTTGTCGATGTCCATCCTCAAATGCAGTGGGATGTCTTCTATTTATAGGAAAATTCCTTCGCAATGTCTGAGTGCGATCTCCAATTTGAGCAATAATTCAACCAAACCTGCATGGAGGCTAGTGTATTGCAGGAGAAGTATTCCGAAGATGAGAATGTGGATACTTTATCTCCATGGAGGGCCCATAAGTCATGATTGAAGGAGACTTTATCTCCTTATCCGTGCCAAAATATATATATACACATACATATATGTATGCATGCATATATGAATTTGTCTTTTGACACTTTTTTTTTTCCGTAACTTCTTATCACGATATCCGATCGACTCACGGTTAGTTGCGTTGTGTTCATGATTTTTCAAGCTTCGTTTTAAGACTCATATTGAAAATATGTATTTCGGATATGTCGGGTAACGTGCGTGCCATGTCTTGTGACTTTACTCGATCTTCAGTTCCACTTGTCACGGTATTCTCGAACACTGTCCAAAATCAGGTGTTTACACGTATATGTCATATTATTTAGTCCTAACTATTGTCACTACTCAATAGGTCCCCATACTAATAATACCATAACAAATAAACTCACCGATCACTCAATTCGGAGCGAAAATCAATGCAGGAGCTCAAGAATCTCGTCCAAGAAGCTCTTGACACCGGCGCCTTCCACCCAGAAGAAAACGAGTACTCGAAGCTTCTAGGATCATCATCTTCAACAAACGAGCTCTCAATCTGGGGTATACAACTCCTCAAGAACAACCAATCTGACATCATCCAGCAAAATTCCTCCGAGGCAAGGATTTGAAGGCCAAAAGGCATTCGCCATGCTTCGGAATAGGATTCATTGGCGGAAGCTGTTCCGAATCGACGAATTAGTGACCAAAGATCTCTCTACTCCTCCTTATGAAGAAGAGGCGTTAGGGGAAAGAAAGGAAAATTATAAGCCTCCATTACTTTACTAGACAGACAAAAAGTATAAGGAGGGGAGGTCAGGGGAAGGGTAAGGGAGAAAGAGAAGGAAGGGAATGCTCTACTGTTCTGTCTTCTACAATCCGTGTGCTTTCTTGAAGACAGTAGGACCGGACACCTAACCATTCTCTGTTTCCTGGTCAGTTATTCAAAAGTGTAAAGTAGAATAAGCAATATTACGGGGTGTTTGAAGAGCATGCCTCTACTGCTCTGTTCTTTTCCAAAGAGCAAAAGATATTGACCGAACCTCATAAGTTTGGGTTTTGCTGAAAACAGAATAAAACCACCACAACTGACTTATATATATATATATATTAGCTGCTAACCCCGCGTATATATATAAAAAGTCTGAGTGCGAATATTCTTTAAATACGTAATTTAATCATTTTTTAAATAAAGATCAACAAATGGTTTTATCAATTTAATATGTTTTTATATAATGATAGGAGTATGATTTATTTTTATCTTTTTATTTATTTTATTTATAGCTTTACTATAAAATTTGTATAAAAGAAAATTTAAATTATATAAAGAGCACAATTTACTGTTCTTAGTTTAATATATGCAGATAGATACAAAATATTTATTATCAGCTTCTAATTTGTCATGTCCAATTGGTGTTTAATAATTCTATAATAAAAAAAATCTAAATTTAGATATTCAAAATAAAATTTTGGAACATTAGTAGAATTTAGAAAGAAAAAAATGTGGTGTAAAAAAATAATTGTAAAAACCCAATAAGAAGATTAAAAATTAAATGTTTTACATACGCTTTACCAACCATATTTAATTGATAGTAAGATGGAATATTAATATTTATCAAAAATAAAAATAATATGAACAATATTTTTATTAAATCCAATTAAATCTCCCAACAAATATATAAATCTTACAGTTAGAAACTATGGATAAATTATTAAAAAAAAAGCATATAACCTAAAAAAAAAGATACTTTTATAGGAATTTATAATTTATTTTTTATGATAATATAATAAATTGTAAATCTTAGAATGAGTTTTAATTTAATATAAAAAAAATGGTTTTCCCATTATAATAATAATGATTTAAAAGTTGAAAAATGTAATAAAGTGAGAATTTACAAAATACAATTAATATTTGATATTTATGCTAACATATTTAATTATAATTATAAATCTTATTTATGAATTGGACAAACAATGTAGTGATATGATACCTTCAGGCAACGAATAGTATGAAATCTATAACCGGTCAAATCATTTCAACAATTGATTGCTGGAAAAAATACCATCATTTAGTATTTACTACTTGTGTTTTGAAAAATTTCATCATTATTAAGAAAAAAATATATGTAAATATGTAATCTTTTGATAGAAGTATGATATATACAACGATGAAATTGCTGATTGGAAGTCTGAAGCCATGAGCGTCACTTCACTAAAACGCTGATCACATCTTGTGTGCTTATTATCCCTCGTCTTTGTTCGATACCATGTGTAACCATAATTAATTCATAATGTTTAATTTATTACGATTTATACCGTGTATAAAAAATTAAAAAAACAACACACTTACAGTATCAACATCCTTATTAATTGTTATGAGGTAGTAATAGATATATTTCTACAGTGGGGCATGAGAACCATTTGATGCTACACCGTAAAATTTAGTGAAACGATAGCTGATTAATACAAAAAAAGAAACACTAATAAAAAAAAAAAACTAATATATCAAAAAATAAAGACAAATCGTATATCTTTTAAAAACATTTTTAATGAACCGAGCTTGTTATTATTAAGATAAAAATACCGTCGTCAGTCGCTACATTCCTTTCCAGCGGGATTAGTCACTTTGGATTATAAGTTTAGAATATTTGTATGCAGACATGAAATGATCTCTACAATAATTCAAAAAATAGTTACAATCATCTATCAAAAGAAGAAACTATCGATAATCTGCAGTTAGATCAAGAATGTTAGAGGGTTCAAATTTATTTATGGTAAAAAAGCTCTATAATTTTTTTGAAAAGGATAATGAAGCCCGCATACATAATAAATTAGAATATGTGTTCACTTGCGGAAGCAGCTCAATCCTGAATCTTTTCAACTTGAAAAGCTTCTAATCTAAATAAGGAATTCTAGATAGCAATATTTTAATAATATAGTCACCTAAATAATCCAATAGCTAGCTATATATATAACCATATATATGAATGAGAAAATTAATAATGATTGTTTTCTATATCGTACTTACATACCATGATCGATACTTGGCTAGATATGGATTGCTCGAGTAAAATTCACATTATGAGCATCATTGCTATAAAAGAATCATCATACGTTGTTCAAATATTTTCTTAGTACCTGAAGAACGAAAATTAAATTAGTTAACTGTTAGGATCGATTATCTCAACACTCACAAACGGATTAAAAGAAAGTAATAAAGAACACAAGATTTAATGTGGTTCGGTCAACGCGACCTACGTCCACGGGCAAAGGAGGAGCACCACTTCACTAGCACAATCAACACCGGAGGGTTACAAGACGAGACCACATAGAGCACTCACTCTCACAATACATGTAGAGACCTATTACACACAATGCTCTAAAACTACTCGCCTAAAACCAACAAACCCTCGTACATGACACTCAAATTATACGTGATGCTCTGTTGTATAGATTTGAGCATAGTCGAAGCGGCTATTACTACCTTCCCTGTAAAACACATCAAAATCTTAATTTATAAACTCAAACATATCGGTACATATAGATTCTACTAAAAATAAGATGGTTGATGAAACAGAGACGACTAATAGAAAAGTCGACGAAGAACAATTAGGATTTTGTTAATGCGGTAGAATATCTATTATATAAAAAGGTTTTCAGATCAAAGAAGACTTACTTTTTAGTTGGTACAGACAATTTCTTAAATCACACGCAAATCCAAATCAACAAACAAAGACCCCGAAATAAGATGTGTAATTAAATAATAGTAATCAATCGGATAAACTTAAGAAAAATGCGTAACACCGCAAGATAGATATGAATCAAAAGCAAATTCCAAGAATTAATCTTAACGTATCGAAGGTAATTTATATCTATATATATAAGGATTGTCTCGCATGAGGTTGCGTTGTTTTGGTTAGTTTTTTATTATATATATATATATATATATTAATGTGATATAACATTATTATACATTTAATATTTATATATATATATATATATACATTGGCTGCATGACGTTGTTTTGAGTAGTTAGTTTATTTTATATTTAGAGTATACATATTTTTATATTCTTTTCTATAATAATAATTTAATATAATTGTTTATATAACACTATATTTAACTATTCTTATTTTGTTTATTATTATGTATATTTATATTGCTTACGTGGTGGTTTATAATCTTTCGAAACCAAACCGTATAGAATTACTATTTAAATGGAAACTTTTGATTATTAATTTCTTTAAATTGCGTAGGGACCAAAATATGAGAAAAATACTTCTTAATTTTCAATTAATCAATATTTTGTATCTAAATTTATAGAACCTCTATTAAATTCCAAATAAATTTGGAAACGGTGACAGGGTAATATGTAGGGAAACTGTCCACGAGTCATATGTAGAGTAATATGTAAAACAAAAGGGATCCATTTTTAGATAGATATATAATAATTAAAAACAAGCTAACAATTTCTACAAAACTTCCTTTTTGGGGAGGAACAATGCCTTCCGCAACAACAAAAACTACCAAGACCATAATTAATCTAAAAAGTCTATACCGGCTGGCTCTTGCAAGTCCATGAAAATGGATCATGACACCAAAACTCGGTGATTTATTCATCAAAACTTTCTTCTGCTGCAGCACCTTTGATTATACTAGGCATCATTACTCTGTCTATTAGCTTTTCAGGTAGTAAGGGTATGAACAGGTTAGTTATGTCCTCCTTTTCAGGAGCTACTGTCTTTGCAAGACATACTTCACCACCTCATAAAATGACACCACAATCCCGACTGAAGGCCCCGCACGTCCAACTCTTGGACCCACTCCAGTGAAGAGTCCCTTTAAACCTCCATCCCTGTCGTCAAAATGAACCACACTCGTAACTGGCCACCAACAAGCTTCACAAACAACAACAAATATGCTAACTGCTAACTAAAAGAGAGACAGACAATCATTTGTAGTCACTACAAGGCATGCCATATCTCTACCAGAAATCTTCACAACAATAAATATACAAAAAAGATAGAGAGAGAGATACCTCCATATCTCTGCTAATGTCTGCCTTGTGTTCATGCTCAATGCTCTCAACGGGTCTCTCTGTATATCATCAAGCACAAAACAGACGATTTCTTAATGTATGAAACAATAAAATAGATACTTTAATACGCATTATCTACTCCAGCAGAGAAAAAAAGAGGGCTAAGAACCTAAAAGCGGATGGCTGTCCCTATAAACGACTACAATTTTCATGTCCATTAAGGTTGTATGTTAAAGAAATTGGACCCACCTCTATCTGTCTTCGTGTTTTGGCAACATCCAGAGGACATGTAGCGGCAGCAGCAATACTTCCTGCTACAAACCCAGCTGAAAAGTTTGCCCCGAGAATGCTGATGGCATTTGCCTCATCACCTACTACACTGAGAAGTCTTCTTCTTGCCTGGCAAATTGAGTATATATTGTTATTACAACATAAAGTAAGGATTGTGAAAATAATAATAATAAACAAGCAAAAGAATCTCACTGGCTCTAATGTGGACCAACATATAGCAGAAAAGGGAACATCCCGAGCAAGTTGTGCTCCCATTCCTGTCCATAGAGCACGATATCCTTGCACTGATGTAGTAGATAAGGCACCATCAATAACTTATATCTAATAAATAGGGAATACAAAATTGGTCTCGTCTTAAGCCGGTGATGCTATTAACAGAGACTTGTTCAATTTCAAATATTAAATTAAGTAAAAACAAAAACTTACAGCTGTTTTGGCCGTTATTTCCTGCTTTTACGTGCGATATAACCCCAACTAAAGTCTTCACGACACCAGGGGACTGCTTCCCACTTAGGGTTGCCTGTAGTAGTAGATTAAAGAATTGGTTACTACCGTAACAGAAAAAGGCTTTAATTTGCTAGTTAGAACCTACATATAAACAGGAGATGACAGACCTGCATTCTGGTTCTAGCAAGTTCAATCGGGTAGCACGAAGCACAAGCCAATGAACGTGCCAATGATCCCGCAATTAATGGAACATATGGCAATGTGCTAGGAGCAGTCTGGGCAGCAAGATCCTCCAATTTATTGCGGAATACATCATAACAAGGTAGATATATCCCCACCTGATTCAAAACATGGATAGTCTCTAATCAGATATACAATCTAAATAACATCTTTATATTTATATTTATATTTTTATTTATGTTGCAGTCACAACGACCATTGACACATAAAACAATACGGAACATACTGTTGGTATAGCAAGTGCAAGACCAGCATTAGTGCCTCTCCACAACCTTCTAATTCCTTCCTGCACAAGTTAACTATAGTGTTAATGGAGGCAACCCATACCCATGTTAGTAAAAAATAAAAGTTGACAGCTTTGCTCAAGGAATTACTATAATGTATATTAATGTACACTTTTATTCAATGGGTACTCAAGAACAAACTATTATAACAAAAAGTGACATCCGAGACTAACCTGACGAATAATCTTGCTTAAAACGTCGAATGTCCCTTTGTATTGGAAACAATCTGGAGGGCATATTGACACTGTACCCTGAACTCCGGCACGTGCGCATGCTGGAGAACACCTCAAATCCGCAAAAATCTAAACCAAGGATAAAGAAAGTCATACTTCATGAATTTCAGTCTGAGTTAAGTAACATGAAACAAATAGATAAATCATGGTAAGAGATGCAACAAATGTAACACATACCATGTTTGGTCCAAAGAAGGACATTCTATGTGTTGCACTGCTGAGAGGATGTGAATAAGATATTCCAGCAGCTTGTGCTTGCAACCTCGTCTGGCATTCAGAAAAGGAAAAATCGTTTAAAATCAAGCAGTCAGTGAACCGACTTCATTACTCAAAGAAACAACCACTAATCTAGAGAAGCAAATTTATGAGTTGACAGATAATGCTGACACAATTGGGCAGTTCGTCTTCAATAAGGATAATTAGCAAGAGAATATGAATGTGCAAACAAATCAAAACACTGATTTCTATATAATGCAATGGCAGACAAATAAAGCAACTGGAAACTTTAACGCCAATGGAATGGGCCAACAAAGACAAGAATCATTGCCTATTGGACCTGTATATACAGAACTGCCTAAGAAAAAACAAGAATCAGCACAAAGAGAGGAAATACAAATCCAGGCTAGACTGAAAACCCGAAAGGGCAGACTAGACTGAAGTGAGGGGATCGAGAGGTGCTACAGAAAAACCTCCAAGAGGCAAACACTGCCGGAAGTGATTGCATAAAGCTCCAATTGATAAACCCGAAACAAAATACCACATAGAAGATCAGAAATTAGGCAAATGCTCATTTACCTTGGCAACGTCGAGAGGATTAACAATGATAGCTGACAAAAAAGCCGCGCCCGCTGCGGAGAAAGACCTCTCGACAAAGCCAAGCTTTAAATCCGAAGAAGTTGTTTCCTGCTGCGCTGCAGAGGATCCATCTCTATCTCCAACGTCGACAGCCGATTCAAAGGTCATAGAATCGTGACCATTATTAACCCAAGCATTGGTAGCGCCCTTGAGCTCCGCCATAACCACAAGATTCTGCTCAGAATAGGCGAATGGAACATTGAATTGGGATTAGGGTAGGGATTTATAGAAGTAGTCCACAAAATAACCAGGAAAAATAATAATAATAATTAAAACTTGACATTTACTGGCAATTTTCCTAATTCCATCCATCGTTGCGATTGCATCACGTGTAAACAACCAACCATTAGTT
Source organism: Clarkia xantiana subsp. parviflora (assembly GCA_036873135.1). Classification (NCBI taxonomy): domain Eukaryota; kingdom Viridiplantae; phylum Streptophyta; class Magnoliopsida; order Myrtales; family Onagraceae; genus Clarkia; species Clarkia xantiana. The sequence continues at coordinate 31,796,131 of JAPTYO010000004.1, forward strand.
GGATTGGATCCCAAATTTCTTGGGGAAGGGGTCAGGAGAGAAGTTGAAAGGGACTCACCAATATGAAACAAAGCGGCGCGGAAATTTCTGTTCTGCGATCAGCAATGACGAAAAGAAGAAGATGACCGACCTTCTGCTAGCGGTCTGGTCTGGTCTGGTCTGGTTGGGGAAATCAGGAACCGCGAAAATTTAAAAAAGAAAATCAATCGAATATGTGAAGACTGAAACACGCGCGTCGGTGTGGTGGAAGTCAAGACTCAAGAGAGAACAATGGGGATTTTCTGCTAAACTCTAAACCCTACAAGATATATATACATACATTGATCAATATATAAATATTCTTATATATATCACTAATTAGAATATATATAATAATATATTATATATAAATATACATATATCCATATTTACAATAGTATATATATATAATATGTGTTTTGGTACAACATGTTTAACTATTTTTTGCTTTTGGTGCAATATCTTTTTTTATGTATACTTTGGTGCAATACATTTGCAATTTGTACCACTTTTGGTGCATCCGTTAGTTGACCGTTAGTTTGACCGTTAAATAGTCACGTGACTTGCACATGCCTAGCCCCAAATTTCTATTTTTTTCAGTTTAGTCCTCAAATTTATTATCCTAAGTTTTTATTTTTGCATTTTAGCCCCTAAACATTTTCAGCCGCACCCTAGGGCTAAATTGACCTAGCTATGGTCCGACCCATGGCTAGGGTCACCGGACCTGGGCGACCTTAACCAAGGTCCGACCTAGTCATGGGACGGACCATGACTAGGTCAATTTAGGATTAGGATCCAATTTGGTCAATTTTACCATAAGGCTAAATTGACATAGCCATGTTTCGACCCTTGACTACATGGCTAGGGTCCCCGGGCCTTGGTGACCCTAGTCATGGTTTGACCTAGCCATGAGTCGGACCATGGCTAGGTCAATTTAGTCCTAGGGTCCGGTTGAAAATGTTTAGACGCTAAATTACAAAAATAAAAAGTTAGGATATTAAATTTGAGGACTAAACTGAAAAAAATAGAAATTTAGGGCTAGGCGTGTGCAAGTCACGTGACTATTTAACGGTCAAATTAACGATCAACTAACGGATGCACCAAAAGTGGTACAAACTGCAAACATATTGCACAAAAAGTATACAAAAAAAAGAGGTTGCACCAAAAGCAAAAAATCGTCAAACATGTTGTACTAAATCACCTATTAACCCTATATATATAACCATTAAAACCAACTCCTTAAAAATTTATATTGATAGAACTCAATTACTAACTACTTGCGAAAGATATATATATTTTTTTTTTGCCATACTTGCAAAAGATACACTTATTTTATGGAAATTGCCAGCACACCTTAATTAGGGACAGATTCCAACTTTGCTTATGGACTAATTCTCCGTTTAGGCAACCATCAAGATCCTTATTGCACCCCATGATTGCTTCTTAATCACACTTCATGAATTCTCATTCTTTGGATTAGCTTGTTCGTGGCCACCATCCAAAACTGACATTCTTCACTTGACTAGAGCACTTGTGCATTGGACCTGCGCACTGGAGTGTGTTGGATTACGGTCGAAGCTTCGTTACGTTCTTGACGGAAAACTTGAACTTCTGGACTCCGCGTAATCCTGCAAAAGGGGATGACCTGGGTGGTGACCCAGAATCCCTCTCCGATGCTTAAACGAGAGTATGAACGATGGGGTGGATAGCAGTAATCTAAGTTCGTATTAGAATGTGTGTTTTCTGAGGTAACTTCCTCCTTTATATAGGAGGAGAAGTTACATCAGTTACCTGTAACCGCGCCTGGCAGTTTTACCCACGTTCCGTATATCTCGTTCGGGATTCCGTGTATCTCGCCCCACGCTCCGCGTATCTCGCCTACGCTCCGCGTATCTCGGGCACGCCCTGCGTATCTCGGGGGAGTTTATCTATATCTCAACCGTTTCCCCACTACCCTATTTAGTAGGCGGGTTTCTTGGTCTTATCCTCTGATCACAAGTCCCAATCCATATCGGGGACTCCAGAGTTATCTCATTCTAGGTCACCACCCAGGACCCCTCGTCCCACGGGACAGGGCCAGCTTTCTCGGGGCTTCATTGTCGGGGCCTTCTCGAAGGCATATCGGGGCCTACTCAGAGGCTTCTCGTCGGGAGCATTCAGCTCATATATCGGGACTGATCTCGTCGGGACCCTTCATACTGGGCTTCTGGACCTTCCAGGTCTTTTACAAGGCCCACTGGGCTTTCCCGCCGTTTAGTGGCTGTTAACGGGGCTAACGATATCATCGGAACCCATCATTTGCCCCCAAGACATGGGGGACTTGCAGTCCGTCGTGTCTTCCAATTCCAGACCTCCCGACCTCATCGTCGAAGGCTTTTATCTTCAGACCTCCCGATATTACCATCGGAGGCTTTTACCTTGGGTACAATTCTTGAATAACAGAGCTTCTCACTCACAATTCCTCAAACTCCAAGGACAGTTGCCAAATTCGAGGAGACTCCTCGGTTACTGCACCATTAAATGCTAGGGATAATGAAACGACGCCTAAACCGGCGTGACTGTTGCTTTCTGAAAAAGCAATATTACGTCACTAACATCTCTTCCGTACTGTCCCCTATAATCTCGGCGATCCAGATTGAGTCGTTTCATCTTCAACGGTCCAGATTTGAGTCTATCCAGCTGCTCTTTTGTCTATAAAAGCCAAAACCCTGGCACTATTCACTCCTTCCCTACCGTTCTGATTTCTGGAAATTCTGCCATTGTCAAACCTCGAAGCTTTTTCTCCAACTTTCGTCTGATTTTCCGGTGATCCAAGGCCTCCAGCCGTCAAGATCTTTCTTCGTCTTCTCCGATCAACCATCTACTATGTCTGGTAAGGTTTTCCTTCTTTTGCCTCTGTGATTTACTGATATTACCTTCTTTTCCTTTCCTAAGTTTTCCTGTTATGGCCGTTTTTAGACGAGGCCAGTTCCGGGGGAAGGAACCCCTTTACCTTTGAGCTTGCTACTAACGAAATCTCAGAGACTCTGTACGAAGCTGCTCTCCGGGAAGGCTGCATCACTTCAACCTGGGAACCCCGCTTTCCCTATGATTCCCAACCAACCACCAGGAGGAGACACATAGTTACCCGCCCCCGAGAAGGAGAGGTGTTCATCTCCACGGGGAAAATAAATGCCGGGATCCGATTCCCTTTTTGCGGGAATCTGGTTGAGATGTGCAACTTCTATCAGACGCATCCAACCACCTTCTCCCCACACGCTATCCGCGTGTGGAACGCCTTCCAGGTTTTGTGCCTCCGCCAACAATGGACGTACAGCTTGCTGCTCTTCCGCACCTTCTACGGGATGAAGTGTAACAAGGCTGGCGTCTGTTCCTTCACCCCCCGACTCCCCAAATGGACCAGGGAGCAGCTTTCTCGATTCGGCTGGGATGGCGAGACCTGGAAGTTTAACAAAGATCGGGGGCTCATTCGTGACTCAGGTTCCGACAACAGTAGATGGAAGAAGTACTACTTCTTCGTCCAGAACAGCTCCATCCCATGGCCCCGATGGGAGGTTGTGGCGGACCCTGCCCCCAAGTTTGAGGTCTACACCGAGGACGACTTCAACACTCTTCAACTGGTCCAGCTTTACCGTTGGGGGGAATCCTTCACTCCCCTCGACGCCAACAAGCTCGTGGAGGGGGACCTGATCCAGATCAGGGTCCAACTCCTCGATTCAATTTCTGACAACCTGGTTCTTTGGGTAACACTTCTAACTGCTTTTATTTTCATTTTGCAGCCAAGAAGGCATCTCTGCTGACCCATCTCGTGTTAAAGCAGAGGGAGACCGATGCTGTCCAGGGCTCCAGGCGAAAACGGAAGTCCTTGAAGAGGGGAGCCTCCTCGTCTGTGGCTCCTCCGACTGAGGAGCAGGTCGGGATGGCCAAGCGGGCCAGAAGAGAGGAGGTGGACAAAGCCTTCGGTGTCACCACTGCCGAGGAAGGTAAGCGCGTTCGTCACGCTATTAAGAAATATAGAAGGTTGGTTCCCGAAGAGTTTATCCCCGCTGACCGGGAGTCGCGGGTCCGAGAAATCAAATATATACTCCGAGGGGAAACCCCCCGCGTCCTCAAGGCGGGATACTACAACTTCTTTGGAAAGGACCAGCACGTCCCGCGCCAAATCATCTGGTGCCCGAATAATACACTTCCTGACTTTATTCGTCCCGCAACCGCAGGTCCATCGGAGGCTCTCACTCCGACAAAGGCTGCCACTCCAGCGAGGGCTGCGACTCCACAGGAGCCGATGACTGAGGATGCCCCGACGGAAGCTCAGTTCCGTCAGGTGACTAACTTGGAGGCTTCCCCCTCCTCCGAGGAGCCAACTGAAGGGCTGATTCCCCGCCAAAGGCCAGGGCGGAATATCCTGAGGCCAACTGTGGAGGACGTGTCTCGGAGTCCTCCCCTGGATCTGCGCTCTCCAACTCCGGAGCCCCCGACCGAGGCTCCTCCGACTGAGGCTTCCAAGGTCATCCCTCCTCTCCCCGTGGATGGGAACCTTTACCAGGTTTACACCCCCGATCAAGAGACGGTTCCTTGGAACCCGATCGAGTCTCTTTAAGGGGTCCCACTCCATCGGGGAGACCTTCAGCCAGAATTGGCCCTGCATCTGCTGGCAGGGTCAATTCCACCAGCCTTGAGGCGCCCGATCTCCTTGGCTGGCGAAGATATCGAGGAGGATATTCGCGACATGGCTATCCGTCGGATGGAGGTAAAACTTTACTCTCGCTTTTGTTCTTGCCTTCGTTGTTCTTGCTTTCAATTATCAGATCTTAATCTCTTTTCTTTCTGCCTTAGGAAACTGCGAGCCAGCAGCGCTGCTTTGGTTACATCCTTGCTCTGAAGGGTTCTTTGGAGGAGGAGCGGGCCAGGTCGGACCCCAAAGCCTTGGCCAAGCTCCAGGAGGACCTTGCCAGCGCTGTGGCGGCAAGGGAGAAGATAGCTAAGGAGCAGTCCCTCCTCGGCCAGAAGGCTATGGACTTGCAAAAGCAGGTCCATGATCATGAAGCCGTGCTGCGTCGGGAGCGGAGGATGCTCAAAGAGGAACAGCAGCGGCACGAGGTAGAGAAGAGGCAATTCGCCCTCGAGAAGAGCATTCTCGAGGAAGCTAAGGCGAAACTCGAGGCCGAGAAGGCTGAATTTCCTGCCAGGCTGACTGAGGCGAAGGCTCAAGGTCGCGAGGAGGGTCGCCAGGAGGGTCGCGAGGAGTATCGGAACTCCGACGATTTCAAGGCAGATGTCGTGGGGTTCTGCAAAACCGAGGTGGAGAACGTTCTGTTCAATGCCGTCGAGGAGCTGTACACGGTATACGAGGATGCTATTGACTTCAAGAAGTCCGAGACCCTCGCCCCCTTCGCGGAGAAATACTTCAGCCTCCCCGCGGAAAGTGATGAGGCCGATGCCCCTGAAGGTGCCGCGGACCCGACTCCACAAACTGCGGAGCCTTCTGCCCAGGACCCCTCGAATCCTGCTCCCTCCAAAGCTGCTGGGGACTCAACTTCCAACAAGGACCAAGCTTAATATTTTATTCTGTAAGTCCTTGTAATTTCCTCTTTGTATCGGACCTCCTTGTATCGGAACCTTTAGGCCTTCGAGCCCTTATAAAAAATTCCTTTCATCTATTTTGGTCCCAACCATTATTGCACTACTTAAAGCGACTTAGACTCGTTACTTAAAACGCTCCGATGCATCACTTAAGATGACTTTATACATCCTTCCGATGCTTCACTCGGGACTTCACCACTTAAGGTTTCTCATCCATGCCATTCAAGGCAATTTTACACATCACTTAAGATGATTTTTTCGCACCCTTTAAGGCTTTTTATCGCGTCATTCTAGACGACTTAATCATACCCCTTAAGGCTTTTATCGCGTCGTTCCAGACGACTTAATCATACCCCTTAAGACTTTTTGCTGCATCATAAAGACGATTTACGCGGACCCCTTAGGGCTTTTATTCATACCTAGGCTTTTTGGTTGCATCATAAAGACGACTAACTCATACCTCGTAAGGCTTTTGTCCGTACCTCGAAAGGCTTTTTATCGCGCCATAAAGGCGACTTAATCGTACCTCGCAAGGCTTTTATCGCGTCCTTCAGGACGTCTTACTCGTACCTCGGAAGGCTTTTAATCGTACCTCAGAAGGCTTTTATCGCGTCCTTCAGGACGACTTACTAACAGTTAGAATAAATCTAAAAGCAATTTGATCGGAAGCAACTTCTTTTATTCATTAACAACTCAAAGCTGGCTTACATCGGATCAATCGATAGATAACTTGCGCCATTCACGGCGACTTAACATCACGCACCTCTTAAGGCGACTTAGGATCAAACATGATACTTCTTCAAATGTGCGCCACTAAAAGAATGCTTCAACGTCTTGCCATCAAGGTCTTCCAACCTGTACGCATTCGGGGCTGGCATCCCTACGATCTTGTAAGGTCCCTCCCATTTCGGTGATAGCTTGTTGATTCGATCTTGATGGACGAACTCATTCCTCCGCCAAACAAGTTCTCCAACGAAGAATTGTCGGGACTTGACCCGCCGGTTATAATACCTGGCTGTTGCCAGACGCATCCGAGCCTGAACTTCATCAGCCTTCCACCATTTCTCTTCGAGCAAGTCCAAGTCCAGACGTCTCATTTCCTCGTTCGTCAGAGGCTCGTAATACCTCCTGCGATGGGACGCCACCGCTATCTCCACAGGAGCAACTGCATCCGTGCCATAAACAAGGCCAAACGGAGTCTCCCCTGTCGATTGCTTGGGTGTTGTTCTAACAGCCCACAACACGTTTTCAAGCTCGTCTATCCAGTGACCCTGCAAGGCATAGACCCTCTTCTTCAAGCCATCCATCACGATCTTGTTGGCTGATTCGACTTGGCCGTTAGTCTGAGCATGGTGGACGGAGGCTGTCCGATGCTCGATGTTCAATTCCTCCAGATACTCCTTCAACTGAGCCCCATTAAACGGAGGGCCATTATCGCTAATCAACACTCGAGGAACCCCGTACCGGGATACGATCTGAGTCTGGAGAAACTTGAGGATCTGCTGCCCCGTCGTCTTGGCCAATGCCTTAGCCTCTATCCACTTCGAAAAGTAATCAATGGCTACGAGTAAATACTTGCACTGACCTTTGGCTTGTGGAAGGGGTCCCACCAAGTCAATGCCCCACTGTGCGAAGGGCCAAGCACTCCTGATGGACGTCAAGTCCGCGGCAGGAGCCACGATATTCGGAGCGTACCTCTGGCACGCATCACACGATTGGACCAACGTTGTCGCTTCCTTGTTCATCGAAGGCCAGTAGTAGCCCAAATTCAGCGCTTTCCTCACAATGGATCGGGCCCTTCATGACAGGCCGCGACTCCTTCGTGCAACTCTCTCAGAACCCGATTCGTGTCAGGCTCCGCCACACACCTCAGAAAAGGCTTTACATGCCCCCTCTGATATAACTGGTTGTCCACCATCACGTAGTTGCTTACGATTCGACGCAACCTAACAGCTGCCACTTCATCGTCGGGGAGTGCCCCCGTAGTCAGGTATGTGACTATCGGGGTCATCCAGGTGGGCTTCTCTTCTTCCTCCGATCCTGCTTCAATAGCACACACCTCCGATGGATCAATGGTTGAGATGATTACCCTCTCCAGAAAATGCACCTTCCGATTCTCGTCGGGGGCTACTCCCAGAGCAAACTTGCTTAAGGCATCTGCCTCCGCGTTTTCTTCCCTCGGGATCGCCTCAATGTCGAAGCTTTTGAAGCTTCTCTTCAGAGTCTGCACTTCGTGCAAATACTTCCTCATTGTCGGGTTCTTCGCCTCGTAATTCCCTTGGACTTGATTCACGATCAGGTTAGCATCACACTTCACCTTTAAATGATCAACTCCCGTACCTTTGGCGATTTTAAGGCCCGTGATGAGAGCCTCATACTCAGCTTCATTGTTGGTGGCCCTAAACGTCAAAGCCAAGGCATATCGCAGGGGCTCGCCTCCACCGGGCGGTATCAATACAAATCCTGCCCCCGATCCTTCTACACTTGATGAACCATCAGTGTACATCTCCCAGGTGTTCTCCTCATTTGGCTGTTCTGCTATCGGGACCTCCATGGTTGCCCCCTCTACAGGACCTGCTTCTTCCAGATCGGGTGCTGTAGACTCTGCTATAAAATCTGCCAATGCTTGGCCCTTAATAGCCGTTCTCGGAGCAAAGTGAATACGGAACTCCGTAAGCTCGATTGCCCATTTCACCAATCTCCCCGACGCCTCCGGTCGGTTCAAAAAGTGCTTCAAGGGCTGATTAGTAAGCACCGTAATCTCGTGGGCATGGAAGTAAGGCCGTAGCTTTCGAGCAGTAACAATCAACGCAAAGAGATACTTCTCAATAGCGGGATAATTCATTTCAGATTTGGCAAATGCCTTGCTTACATAATAAACAGGAACTTGGTTGCCCTTGACAATCTTTATTAACACAAAACTAACAGCAACTTCAGAAACAGCCAAATAGAGATAAAGCGGCTCGCCTGGAACCGGCTTCGCCAACGGCAGGAGGGCACGGAGGTGTTGCTTAAGTGCTTGGAATGCCTCCTCGCACTTTTCGGACCATTCAAACTTCTTGTGGGCCCTTAACACATCAAAAAATGGCATGGCCAGGTCACTCGCCTTGGATAGGAAATGATTCATCGCGGCTAATCGTCCATTCAGCACCTGGACCTCCCGATGGGTTTTCGGAGACTGCATCTCCTCGATTGCTCTCAGCTTCTCAGGATTCACCTCGATTCCTCTTTGGCTCACCATAAATCCCAAGAATTTCCCCGAGTTGACTCCGAAAGCACACTTGTCTGGATTCAAACGAACCTGATGAAACTTCATCCGCTCAAACGCCACCGCCAAGTCGCGGACATGGTCTCCTGCCTGTCGGGACTTCACCAGCATGTCATCCAGATAAGATTCCATGGTCTTTCCCAGCATGTCCCCGAACAACTTGTTCACCATCCTCTGGTAAGTTGCTCCAGCATTGATCAGCCCAAAGGGCATAACGTCATAGTGATAGACATCACTATCAGCATAGAAAGCTGTGTGGGGCGGCATCCTCCTTCGCCATCTTGATCTGATTGTAACCGGAATAAGCATCCATGAAGCTCAGCAGCTCATGTCCCGACGTGGCATCCACCAGCTGATCTATTCTCGGGAGTGGATAACAGTCTTTCGGGCAAGCCTTGTTCAAGTCACGGGAATCGACACACATCCGCCACTTCCCGTTACTCTTCCTCACCAAGACCGGGTTAGCGACCCAAGTCTGGAATCGGAGCTCCTTGATGAACCCAGCATCGAGCAGTCTGCCCACCTCCTGCTGGATCGCGATCCTCTTATCCGCGCCCATCGGTCGCCTCTTCTGCGCGATAGGCTTGATCGCAGGATCGATCTTCAGCTCGTGTACTATCACGTCGGGGCTGATACCTGGCATATCGCTCGGGGACCAGGCAAACAGCTCCTTAAACTCCTTCAGGAGCTCGATCAATTCTCGGGCTCGTTCCTCCGACAAAGCAGACCCGATCTTTACTTTCCTCTGAGGTCCGTCAACCTCGACCTCTTTCAGATCCTCCATGGGGGCGGGACGCCCAAACTCCTCTCGAGGATCGGCATCAGTCTGAAGGACAGCCATGGCTTCCCTCCTTCTCCTTCGAGTGGCATTAACATAACACCTTCTGGATGCCACCTGGTCACCCTTGACCTCTCCGACCCCATTTTCAGTCGGGAACTTCATCTTCTGGTGGACGGTCGAGGCGACCGCCATGAGAGGGTTGATGGTGGTCCTTCCGATGATAGCGTTGTACGTCCCCGCAGACTCTACCACGACGAAATCCACGTTCCGCCTTTCCACTTTCCAGCCACTACCGAACTCCACCGGTAAGGTAATCATTCCCAACGGATAGGAAGTAGAACCGGAGAATCCCACCATCGGGAAGTTCACCTGCGTCAGGTCCTTCTTCATCTTTCCCATGGCTTCCAAGGCGTCCATGAACAGAATGTCGGATGAGCTCCCTCCGTCTATCAGGATCCGCTTCATCTCGAATCCATCCACATCCAAGGTCACGACCAAGGCGTCATCGTGGGGGCTCTCCACGCCTATCAGGTCCTCCGCTGAGAAAGAAATCACCATTTCCTCTTTTACAGTCCACGATCGGGACCTCTTTCCTAGCACCATAGCAGCAGAAATACGGGAAGCATAATTCTCCCGAGAAGCGGAGGTATCATCTCCCGCCGCCATTCCTCCATGAATAACGTCAATGGTTCCCCGCCTCTCCTTACGGGCACCGGAGGATTCTGGCTCAACCTTCTTCTTCTTCGGAGATCGATCGCGGGACTTGGAACGGGACCGCGATCGAGTCTTGGAACGGGATCGGCACCGTCCCCTACCAACAAACTCCTTAAGCTTCCCCTTCTGGATCAGCTTCTCTATCCCCTTCTTCAGCTCCCGACAGTTATCTGTGTCGTGACCATTAGCTCGGTGATACCGACAGTAACGATCAGAGCGACCTCCCAAGAATTCACCTTCTTTCCTCGGGGGGTATCGGGCGAGACCCTGCCGATCCATCACTGCTAGCACAGAGGTCATCGAACTGTTGAGGGGAACATTACGACCCTCTCGGTTATCCTTCCTCGGAGGACGCCTGTCCTCCCTTCTCTCGGGGCGACCACGGTTCCTACTTCCCTCCGATTTGTTTCTCCCTTTGCGATCATCCGACAGCTTGGACGATGGCTTTCCTCTTCCTGACTTCGGAGGATCAAGCTCTCCGGCAGCAATCTTCGACTCTTGCACGTCGATTTGCTGCTTCACCCTCGCTTGCAAGGCTTCCATACTCCACACAGCCTTCGCGGCTACACTGTGCATCAGATCGGAACCATACGGAGCAGTTAGGTTCCGAAGGAAGGTGCGGATGGTCTCTCCCTCCGATATCTCCTCGTCAATCTCTGCGGCACTAGCAGTGAACCGTTGGTAGTAATACGCCAACGATTCGTCAGATCTTTGCACCACCTGGGTCAAGGACCTCACGCTTTTCAAGAGGCGCCTACGACCCTGATATTGCTTGATGAAGCGGTCATGCATATCAGCCAGCAAGTAATACTTCCCGGCGGTAGACTGAAAAACCACGTCATGGCCCTTTCTCCCAATGTGATCGGGAACAGCGAACACACGAGGTCATCATTCGCGGTCCTACCCATACAGGCCTGGACATGCCTCTGAACATGGCGAACCGGGTCTCCTTCACCATCGTACTCCTTGATGGTCGGAATACCAACCCCTGCGGGGCGACAGTATCTAGCAGTCGTGGAACAAAAGGATGAGTAGATCGGTCCCTCAGCTCCGATGTCATATGCTTCTGGTCGCCCATGCAGATGTTGACGATTTTCACCACCTGATCGGGGGTGATGGGGCCATTCAGGGGAATGGTCCTGTGCTGCACTGGTCCGGGACCGTCGACCACGAACTTTTTGGAATGTGCAGGTTCCTTACCCTTATTCCTCTGAACCTCCTGTTCCTCTTGGACCTCCCTCGGAGGAGGCGGAGGCAACTCCTCTCGTGGAGGTAACTCTTCTCCCCTCTTGGAAGCCTCTCTCTTGTCCAGCAAAGCCTCCATGGCCGCCAAGAACATGGGCATAGCATCTGCTACTGCTTTAGCCAACTTCGGGTTTGAGGAAGCACCTACCTCCCTCCGCGGGATTTCCTCTGTATGCACCACTAGATTTGGAGGAGCATCCACCTCCCTATTCACCGCCGTGTCTCGGACTGAGATCTCATAATCTTCACCATGCCCCCCTGTCTGAGAAACAGCAGGGTGCTCACCTTGTTCAGCAGCATGCTCCGGCAACACGGAATTCACAGTTCCAGCAGGGCGAGAACTGTCGGCCTGGACTTGCTTCTTCTTGCCACCACCAGTCATCGATCTAGTAGAAACTATTGTGACTTTTTGTTAGTTTCCCACAGACGGCGCCAATGTTGGATCACGGTCGAAGCTCCGTTACGTTCTTGACGGAAAGCTTGAACTCCTGGGCTCCGCGTAATCCTGCAAAAGGGGATGACCTGGGTGGTGACCCAGAATCCCTCTCCGATGCTTAAATGAGAGTATGAACGATGGGGTGGATAGCAGTAATATAAGTTCGTATTAGAATGTGTGTTTTCTGAGGTAACTTCCTCCTTTATATAGGAGGGGAAGTTACCTCAGTTACCTGTAACCGCGCCTGGCAGTTTTACCCACGTTCCGTATATCTCGTTCGGGATTCCGTGTATCTCGCCCCACGCTCCGCGTATCTCGCCCACGCTCCGCGTATCTCGGGCACGCCCTGCGTATCTCGGGGGAGTTACCGTTTCCCCACTACCCTATTTAGTAGGCGGGTTTCTTGGTCTTATCCTCTGATCACAAGTCCCAATCCATATCGGGGACTCCAGAGTTATCTCATTCTAGGTCACCACCCAGGACCCCTCGTCCCACGGGACAGGGCCAACTTTCTCGGGGCTTTATTGTCGGGGCTTTCTCGAAGGCATATCGGGGCCTACTCAGAGGCTTCTCGTCGGGAGCATTCAGCTCATATATCGGGACCGATCTCGTCGGGACCCTTCATACTGGGCTTCTGGACCTTCCAGGTCTTTTACAAGGCCCACCGGGCTTTCCCGCCGTTTAGTGGCTGTTAACGGGGCTAACGATATCATCGGAACCCATCAGAGTGCACGATGGAAGGCATTGTACAAGGCAATGCATAGGGCACTGCACAAGGCATGTGCTCAGACACTGCACAAGGTACCTACGGCTAAGCACGACATCAGACACTTACATATGCATGGTGTTGGGCTCCTTACAATCAAAGACATGTCAACAACTAGTAAAACTCTGATTGGGCGATGCCGATATAGAGGAGAACCTCCAATTACCAAGAATGAAAGATAAAGTTAAATCATCAAATACTCAATAACGACATTACATATTTGGCATATCCCAGCCGACGACCTACTTGTTATCATGACCAGGTAGCGACCTACTTATCACCACCATGGGATAGATGGCAACATGCCTGTCACCAATAACCGTCTCTCTCAACCAATGGGAGATTAGCCGCCACCACCACAATGATAACCGGTCATAGTGAAGAAGTCAACCCCCTAAGGGCAGTGGGAATCCTCTATAATAGTAAACTTGTCACATTCATTATTAAAATTGAAAAGATTCGTAAATTCCGTATATACATTCACTAATCAAAGCTTACAATATATAATGATAAAATCAAGCTAAACTTGGTAAATAGCTAAACTAGGAAAGCAATTAGGAATGGAAAATAATAATTATACAGAATATACAAGATTCTATATTTAACACTCCTCCTCAAGTTGGAGCGTATATACTAGCATGCCCAACTTGTCACATAGATCATTAATTGAAGCTTTGCGGAGAGGCTTAGTTAGAATGTCTGCAAGCTGAAAATCTGTTCGAACGGGAATGAGTTGAATGTATGGAGGGCTAGAGAATGTTCCCACAACAAGGTCTCGAACAAAATGACAATCCACCTCAATGTGCTTGGTCCTCTCATGGAAGACTTGGTTCTTGGCAATATGCATGACGGATTCATTATCACAATGTAGTCTCATTAGACCGTCATGATGAATACCTAGTTCACAGAGTAAGCGTTTCGTCCAAATGAGCTCGCATGATGTGTTTGCCATTGCACGGTATTCTGACTCCGCACTAGACCGAGATACAACTGTCTGCTTCTTACTCTTCCAAGATATAAGGTTCCCACCAAAGAAGACACAATACCCAGTGGTGGACCTCCGAGTAGTAGGACACCCTGCCCAATCGGCATCAGTAAACGCTGCGATTCTACTATGTCCCTGATCTGAATATACAAGTCCTTTACCTGGGGATCCTTTAAGGTATCTAAGGATCCGAATTACCGCATCCCAGTGTGTTGTGTGCGGAGCTGACATGAATTGACTCACAACACTCACTGGATAAGAGATATCTGGTTGAGTAACCGTTAAATAATTCAACTTCCCGACTAATCTTCGATACTTTTCAGGATCATGTAGAGGTTCCCCCTCATTAGGCCGGAGCTTGGTCTCAGGATCCATAGGCGAGTCAACAGGCTTGCACCCAAGTAACCCACACGCAGATAGCATATCCAGGACATACTTCCTCTGACAAATAAGTATCTTCCCAGAAGATCGTGATACCTCGATCCCAAGAAAGTACTTGAGCTTACCAAGGTCTGTTATCTGAAATTGTGTATTCAAGAACTTCTTTAATGCCGAGATCCCTTCGTCATCGTCACCGGTAATGATCAGATCATCAACATACACAACTAAAATGATGGTCTTCTTCTTTAGGTGCCTGTAGAAAACTGAATGATTATTGGCACTCCTAGTCATGCCAAATTGATTAAGTACGTGGGAGAACCGTCCAAACCAAGCTCGGGGGGATTGCTTCAGACCATATAGGGACTTGCGCAGACGGCAAACCTTGGAAGACTCCTCCTGAACAACAAATCCAGGTGGCTGAGTCATGTAAACCTCCTCCTCAAGAATGCCATTGAGAAATGCATTCTTGACATCTAGTTGGTGCAGAGGCCAGTGACGGATGGCCGCTAGAGAGAGACAGACGCGAACAGACGCCATCTTAGCAACCGGAGAAAATGTCTCATCATAATCAATGCCATATTCTTGAGAATATCCCTTTGCAACCAAGCGGGCCTTGAGTCGATGTAGCGACCCATCAGGATGAACCTTTATCGTGAAGACCCATTTACAACCGACTACCTTTTTGCCAGGAGGAAGAGGACATAGATCCCACGTCTGATTTTTCCAAAGAGCTGACATTTCCTCCTGCATAGCACTAAACCACCCTGGATTGGCTAGGGCTTCCGTCACATTTCTAGGAACAGAGTAACTGTCAAGATTGGTTTTAAAAGCATGGTGATCTGTAGATAAAGATGCATATGAACATAAGCTATCCAGGGGATATCTGGTATTGGGGCAATGACGGGAGCTTTTTCGAAGAGCAATGGGAAGATCAATATCATGGGAAGATTCATTTCTAGGAGTTGGTGAGGGATTATTTGGTTGTGTAGGAGATGATGGAGATTCAGGTGGGGGTTCAATGTTTGGAACAAGGGATGTACGAGTCTCATGGTCCTGCATGGTCTGAACAGAGTTAGTATTATTAGGAAGAGATTTATCCCTTCGAGTATATACCTGAGTAATAGGAGGCGTAGGAGGTGCATTATCAGTCTCGGGTGAAGAAGAGCGGACTTGAACTTCTGGATATGTTAGAACAGTAATGATAGGTGGAGATTTATTGGACAAGTTTTGTTCAGATTTAAGAAAAAACGGTACAGACTCCATAAAAGTCACATCAGATGAGACAAAGTATCTCCTAAGAGTGGGGCTATAACAACGATAAGCTTTCTGAGTTCCAGAATAGCCAACAAAAATACAACGAACAGACTTTGGATCAAGTTTTGTACGACCTGGTCGATTGTCGTACACATAACAAGCACAACCAAAAATTTTCGGTGAAACCGGGAACAAAGGTGCAGACGGAAATAGGACATTATAAGGTATTGCACCATCAAGAACAGAAGATGACATACGATTTATCAGATAACATGCAGTTAGAACTGCATCAGCCCAGAAACGATGAGGGACATGACCATGTATCATCATAGTGCGAGCCACCTCGAGTATGTGTCTGTTCTTTCGTTCAGCCACTCCATTTTGTTGAGGTGTATACGCACAAGATGATTCATGGATGATGCCATATATTGAACAAATTCTTTTGCGAAATATTCTTTTGCATTGTCACTACGAAGTGTTTTAATGGTAGTGTCAAACTGATTTTTCACATAAGAACAAAACGTCATAAATTTTGCAAATACCTCTTGTCTAGATTTGATAACAAACATCCAAGTTGCACGAGAGAAATCATCCACAAAAGTGACGAAGTAACGAAAATCTGAGATAGATGTAACTGGGCAAGGACCCCATACATCTGAATGCACTAAATCAAAGATACCAACAGACCGACGAGTAATTCTAGGTGGATGAGAAGCACGGATATGCTTGCCTTGGATACATGACTCACAAACTGATTCAGAAACAGAAAGGAATTCAGGACGAAGTGTTTTTAGAACCTGTAGAGATGGATGCCCCAACTGATAATAAACCTCCTCAGCACTACTAGTACTCATGTACGCAACTCGTTGAGGTGAGCTTTCCATGTAATACAGACCGTTGTGCTTATATGCAGTTCCAATCAACTTGTTAGTCCCTAATTCCTGAAAGACGCATTTAGTTGGAGTGAAAGTAACTGAGCAATATAACTGTTCTATTAATTTGCTCACCGACAAGAGATTTTCAAGAAACGAAGGAACATATAAGACTGATGATAATGACATATGTTGTGAAATTTTAGTGGATCCAATTCCTTCTATATGACAAGTGGAGCCATTAGCTATTTGGAAAGGTGGTTGTGAGGTAGTGGTAAGTTCTGACAGTAAACTCTTGTTACCAGTCATGTGATCAGTAGCACCTGAATCAACAATCCATAATAGTTTTGATGCTAATAAGCAGTTGGAAGTCATACCTGAGGGGCCAATAATTGCCCTTAGAGTTTGCAGCTGAGGTGTCATGTTGACACGAGGGAAGCACAACTGCGTAAGTCGCTGAACAATTGTATCAACTTCATCTGCATCAGTGTGGTTGTTGACAGGTTGATTGACAATCGATTGACTTGTGCTCTTACCCATGTAAGATTTGGCCAATACTGGGTTCTCCATAAAAAAAAACAAATAACAACAACTTTGAAACGGATCACAAACGGAATAGGAGTCAGAAACGGATCAGAAACGAACAGCAGCATACACCGTTCAGAAACTGATCAGACACGAACAGCAGCAGACACCGTTCAGAAACGAATCAGACACGAACAGAGCAGAAACAGATTAGACACGGATCAGATACAACAGCAGCACCAGAACCAGACCAACAGTCAGAACCAGACCAGCAATAAACCGAACCGAACCGGCTGTAAAACTAAATCGAACCAGCTCCCAACCAGTAATTGAACCGGTAGTTAAAAACTAGGGCAGCAGCAAATTCATTCTTCGTGACGACGGCTCTCAACTCGGGCGAAGGCAACGCAGGAGTAGCGGAGGGAAGTGACAGTAACCCGGCAGAGGAAAACGGACAGATTCCGGCGAATCACAGGGCGGCTGCCGGAGTTGCAGCAGAACGACTCGCCAAAGTCGCGACAGAACGGCTCGTCAGAGTTGCAGCGGATTAACAGGACATATTTCACCGGTATTGTGATAGGTAACAGTTGAATTAGGCTCTGATACCATGAAAAGATTCGTAAATTCCGTATATACATTCACTAATCAAAGCTTACAATATATAATGATAAAATCAAGCTAAACTTGGTAAATAGCTAAACTAGGAAAGCAATTAGGAATGGAAAATAATAATTATACTGAATATACAAGATTCTATATTTAACAAAAATTACCACTTCAAATAACTCGATACTAATTAAATCATCAGAGAGGAATCGTAGGGAAAAACCTCCTTCTTCCAGGTGTTTGTCGCGACAGAGCAAAGGAATCAAGATTTTCACGATCGTTGGGATCAAGTTGACGTGGCCCGGAGCTCCTAGTAGTGGACTTCGAGGTCTCGCCTTTGACTAACTCTTCTAGGTGTCTTTATCGACTTCGCTGGGTGCTTAGTTTCTTTTTGAGTATTTAGTGCGCAAGATCTTGAAAAGGGGTGTGGATTTTCCTCTGATTCCACTCCGAAGCTTAAGTCAGTAATGAAATATGAGAGAATACTATAAAAAGCATATTATAGAATATAATTAAGTATTGAGAGTGTTTCCCTATTTATAGGAAGAGAGTACCGACTTTAAAAGGCGGCTACCCTCTTGGAAGAGTTTCCATTCAGAGTCAGTAGAAGCAGGTGACGAGTAGGTCGCCACCTCACCATTCCTTAAGAGGAAGGTTTCCTTGTGGCGGCTGAAGAGTGTGACAAGTAGGTCGCCACCTCACCATTCCTTAAGAGGAAGGGTTTCTTCATGGCGGCTGAAGTAGGTCGCCAGCTGTCTTTTTCTTAGGAGGAAGGTTTTCTTCATAAGGTCGGTATAAGCAGTTGACGAGTAGGTCGCCACCTGTCCATTCCTTAAGAGGAAAGGTTTTCGTGATAGTACTTGGCTGCCGACTCGACTCCTACCTTAAGAGGGAGAGTCTTTGAGTAGACTTGTCGCCATTCTTCAGGCGCTTGCCTTAGTCGTCGACATCCTTCAATATCGGTGTCGACCATTTGTCTTTGTCTTCTCGTCCTGATCGTGAGTAGTCGTCGACCTATCTTTAGGAATCTCGACTCAGACGTTCTCGACTTCCTGTTTGCTCATCTTCAATAATCGTAGCCCAACACTTTCCCCTGAGACTTGAGTCGTCGGTTTCATTATGAAGAAGACGTCTTAAGTCGATCATCGTTTCTGAGGTTCCTGACTGGGTTTTCGTGCAGTCGGGTCGTAATCTTGAGCTTTTTGTAACTTCTTAAGTCGAGAATTGGGCCCTTTAGTCGAGGCGTTGATCCGTGCTTTTCACTTTTCCGTTGGGGGGTGATTCGAGGGAGCTCAAAGGTCGCCTGTGATTTTACAACGGTAACTTCTTCCATAACGGTAAGTTTTTTTCAGTAATTGCACCGATACGGAGAGACCTATGGGAGCTTCCTTGGGAAGATATCTTTGGTGGCGGATCTCCAATATAAATAATGTGAGTTCCCTTTGGATTTTTACTTCTTACTCTTTCTTTTATTCACTCTGGCGAATCAGTATAATGCGTTCTTCATCAACCCTAACTCGCCGCACACTTGCTCTCCAGAAGAGAGAATTTTAGTAGGAGTCGCCACCCCTGGTCCTTCAGATCCTAGTCTGAGAGGCATCCTTTCTTCGATCTCTTTCTCGAACTCCCATGGCGTCTCAGATCCCCCTAGGTAGGTCCTCCGGTTTCTTCCTTCTCCTCTAGAACAACCTAAAGTAAATAAGTTGTCTAGCACTACTTTTATGGAAGCGGTGACTCTGGTCAATCTTAGTGATGAAGAGAGGCCTCAATATGGTGGTGCTCCTCACGAGCCTCATTTCTCTGAGGCGGGAGAGATTGCCGTTTTCGCTGGACAAATCGAGGCGGGGCTTCGATTCCTTTTTCGTCCCGAGTTGTCAGAAGTATGTGAGCATTACGGAATTCATCCGTGCCAATTCTCTGTAAACGCCATTCGTTATTGGGTGAACTTTTGCTGCTTGTGCGACATCTACGGCTAAGATTATAGCATTCAGGTTTTTAGATGTTTTTACTGTTTGACGGGTAATAAGCAATTGGTTTATGCCTTCAAATCTCGATGGCCCCCAAAGGATGAGCATTTTCCTTGGGATACGGCCAGATCTATGGTGGTGGGATTGAAATTGGAAGCACTACTATTTCTTCTGCAGGGAAGGCGTCACCTGGCCTCTCACTCCCTCCATTGGGACTGATCTTCCACCATCCTCGGAAGGTTTAACGCCTGAAGAATTTGCTACTATTAGCAAGATTCACGTCGTAGTTACCCGGAGGGGTTTCAATCTCTGGCATTCTGTCAACGATACCACCAAAGATTTCCTTATTCAAGCTGACATTCGTACTCGCCTGGAGGAGATTCCTATCAGCTGGGTAACCTATCAGCTGTTGTAGCACCGGACTAGTCCCGTCCGGACAAGTTTGGTGTTTTTGACACTGAACTAGTCCGGTCGGGAGGACTAGTGCGTGAAAAATAAAGGCCTTAGCCCCTTACCATGTTCGGGTCGACGTTGCGACCAAATCAAGCCTTAGTGAGGTCCAGTCGGGTGTATATCCATCACAAACAATATATATATATATATATATATATATATATATATATATATATATGTATGTATATAGTATAAAAACTTAATACGGTCAACTTCATAAATATAATATAAACATAATCACAATATATAAACCTACGTATTTAAATTATATAAAATTAAAATTAACCAAAAAACTCAATGAAATTATTACAACAATTCATTTGCATATTGTTCATATTCCACATCATAAACTATTTAAAATTTATAATCATAATAAACTACAAACTTATTCATATTTTACATTTATACTAATGTTGGAGAGCTCTTGAGAAGCACTATTCAGAAGCTCTCTAGCTTCTGAATAGTTTTGCTTCTACAGGAGTTAGATGACTCCCTTTCAAGATCCAAAATCCGAAGGGAAGTCACAGCTCCTGCAAACTCTCTCGCCAGTCATGAGCATGGAGTTTCTACTCCAGCATACGCCTAAGCCGAAGCCTAAGCCAAATCCGGAAACCTCACCACTGCGGATGGCTTTGTTCAACCTCGCATTCAGCCCACTCTCCGCCTTTGCCTCGCCAAATTGCGGAATCCGCCTCACCCCCTCCCCCCTCACGGCCCCCCTTCACCACCACCACCCCCGAGCCCGCACAAAGACCCCCCACCACCACCACCACAACTACCTCCAAACGTTCCCACACGCCCTCACGCACTTTCACGCGCCGGCACACGCGGCACACGTGCCATACGCGCCGCACGTGCCACCCATTCACCCTCACGCGGCGTGTACTCTTCGCCCACGCGCCGCCGTACGCGCCGACGCGCTCCACCGCGCGTCAGGACGCGCCTCCATGCGTCGTCGCGGCCCACCTCTGCTCCCGCCATGCCGTGCGCCGGTCGCCTACGTCATTCCACGCACCGTCATGGATGTTATTCACCGCTTTAAGCTCAAACTTGACTACATCTTGGCGGTACAACCTACTACTTACCTCCATCTACCCCTTCCAGCTGAACCCATGGTTCGTCAGAACCAACGCTCTGTTCTCAGAACAAGCCACCGCATGATATTTACCCTTTTAGGTACCTACGATACGACCGCGTCATCGGTCGTATCTCATTTCTTATTCCTAACAGAGAAGGAGATAAATTCTTTGGCATCCCCGACGTGCGCTAGTCCTTCGCGGATGTTCCACAGGCTGGGGTGCTTCGGTAGACTGGTTTCATCCAGCCCCTACCACTTAGAAATCTCTGCACCGGTCATGCTGTTATCCTTGTTAGTCTATGGAGTTGTTTGTGTTTCCGATTTATTATGGTTCCTGTCTGGTATCGCCTGGTGTGCAGGTCCTCTGTTAGCTAGGTGGCTCTTGAGGAAGGTTCTTCTACCCTCCGAAGGGCTACGGGTGCCGCTGTATCAGGTGGATTCCTCCTCTCCAAGCTTCTATTCTTTGCCAGGGGTCATCTCTTCTGTTAATCCATTATCTTGTTTTAGTCTATTTACGTTTGGTTGTATTCCTGTGTATTGCTTTGTTGTAGTTGTTTCTGTTGTTCTGTTAGTACCTACCCTACTAGGTCGGGTATTGGTTGTTAACCAATCTCTCCAGAGTGGGTATTTTTTAATTGGTAGTATGTAACAGTTCTTATTTCAATAAAGTTTGACTTTCATAAAAAAAAACTTATTCATATTCTCAAATATATATTCATGAACAATTTAAATATAAAATATTCATATTTCATCAACCATTCATATTCCATTACATAAATAACACTACACTTCTAAATATAGTTCTTCAAACCAAAGCACAATAATATAGTTGAAACCACTCTCTCAAAACACCAGGTAGAACAAACTCTTCTACGAATACAAGATAGTTATTCAAACCAAAACACTATCAAAATAGTGGAAACCACTCTCTCAAAACACCAGGTCGAATAGACTCTCTCTTACGAATGCCTTCTCAAACGAACTACTGGCAACTGTTCTTATTCTAAAGGTACAATCGATCATATAAACACTTTTCCATACAATTGACAAAACAAAAGTTGACACCCAAATAATGATGCGCCAAGAAAAACTTGAAACTTCATGTTTAAAGTTTAAGAAAAAATTTCACCTAAAATACCTGAAAAAACTACACAACTTAAATATGTTGTAAACCACAATTATAATTATAACATAGTTATTTTTCAACTAGCAAACGCATGAAAATTACATTATAAGCATAGGAATTATGAAAACTCAAAATATATAGTATAGAACTTTTTATATTGTCAACTGAATTCCATCTTATATTTGCAAATATATATATTACCGATAGGGATGGCAACGGGGCAGGTTTTCGCAGCCCCGGACCCGCCCCGCGGGTCGGCCTGGCTGACCCGGACCCGAGCATTGTACCTCCCGGGTCAGGTTGGGGCGGGTCAAAAATCCCGCGGGTCTACCCGTGGGGCCCCGACCCGCCACGCCGTGTGAACAATATTTTTTTTTTTTTTTTTTTCACTTCTCAATATTAAACACAATTTTTTTGCCAAAATATTTCATTATATATAAATTCAAACAATAAATATAACACCAATCAAATACAAACATCAAACACATCAAATTCATTACAAAATACAAATTCAAATCCAAACACAAAATCCAAATTAACAAATCCTAATAATCTAATTATACATCAATTTATAATTTTGTCCATGTTATTTATATAAGTACTATATAACCATATTGTTTAGTAAATGTTACATCATATTAACATAAAAAAAATAATAATAAAATTTATTTATATATTAGGAACTTCAGGGCGAGTCGGCAGGGCCCCGCGCCCCTAGACCCGGACCCGCCCCTTCCCGAACCCGCCACGTGACCCGCGGGTCAGCGGGTCAAAAC
The DNA here is from genome assembly GCA_036873135.1 of Clarkia xantiana subsp. parviflora. NCBI lineage: Eukaryota > Viridiplantae > Streptophyta > Magnoliopsida > Myrtales > Onagraceae > Clarkia > Clarkia xantiana. Next base: position 31,818,965 of record JAPTYO010000004.1, read on the forward strand.
CGGGTCGGGGCCCAGCAAGTCGGCGGGGCCCCGTGACCCGTTGCCATAGTCTATTTACGTTTAGTCGTATTTCTGTGTATTGCTTTGTTGTAGTTGTTTATGTTGTTCTGTTAGTACCTATCCTACTAGGTCGGGTATTGGTTGTTAACCAATCTCTCAAGAGTGGGTATTTTCTAATTGGTAGTATGTAATAGTTCTTATATCAATAAAGTTCGACTTTCATAAAAAAAAAAAAAAACTTATTCATATTCTCAAATATATAGTCATGAACAATTTAAATATAAAATATTCATATTTCACAACTTCAACCATTCATATTCCATTAAATAACACTTCTAAATATAGTTCTTCAAACCAAAGCACAATAATATAGTTGAAACCACTCTCTCAAAACACAAGGTCGAACAAACTCTTCTACGAATACAAGATAGTTCTTCAAACCAAAACACTATCAAAATAGTTGAAACCACTCTCTCAAAACACCATGTCGAACAGACTCTCTCTTACGAATGCCTTCTCAAACGAACAACTGGCAACTATTCTTATTCTAAAGGTACAATCAATCCTATAAACACTTTTCCATACAATTGACAAAACAAAAGGTTGACACCCAAATAGTGATTCGCCAAGAAAAACTTGAAACTTCATGTTTAAAGTTGAAGAAAAAATTTCACCTAAAATACTTGAAAAAACTACACAACTTAAATATATTGTAAACCACAATTATAATTATAACATACTTATTTTTCAACTAGCAAACGCATGACAATTACATTATAAGCATAGGAATTATGAAAACTCAAAATATATAGTATAGAACTTTTTAGATTGTCAACTGAATTCCATCTTATATTTGCAAATATATATATTAACCGATAGATATGGCAACGGGGCGGGTCGGGGCGGGTTTTCGCAGCCCCAGACCCGCCCCGCGGGTCGGCCTGGCTGACCCGGACCCGAGCAATTGTACCTCCCGGGGCGGGTCAAAAATCCCAAGGGTCGACCCGCGGGGCCCTGACCCGCCACGCCGTGTGAACAATATTTTTATTTTTTTTCACTTCTCAATATTAAATACAACTTTTTTGCCAAAATATTACATATATATAAATTCAAACCATAAATCTAACACCAATCAAATACAAACAACAAACACATCAAATTCATCACAAAATACAAATTCAAATCCAAACACCAAATCCAAATTAACAAATCCTAATAATCTAAATATACATCTATTTATAATTTTGTCCATGTTATTTATATGAGTACTATATAACCATATTGTTTAGTAAATGTTACATCATATTAACATAATATATATATATTAGGAACTTCGAGGCGGGTCGGCGGGGCCCCGTGACCCGTTGCTATAGTCTATTTACGTTTAGTTGTATTTCTGTGTATTGCTTTGTTGTAGTTGTTTCTGTTGTTCTGTTAGTACCTACCCTACTAGGTCGGGTATTGGTTGTTAACCAATCTCTCCAGAGTGGGTTCTTATTTCAATAAAGTTCGACTTTCATAAAAAAAAAAAAAAACTTATTCATATTCTCAAATATATATTCATGAACAATTTAAATATAAAATATTCATATTTCACAACTTCAACCATTCATATTCCATTACATAAATAACACTACACTTCTAAATATAGTTCTTCAAACCAAAGCACAATAATATAGTTGAAACCACTCTCTCAAAACACCAGGTCGAACAAACTCTTCTACGAATACAAGATAGTTCTTCAAACCAAAACACTATCAAAATAGTTGAAACCACTCTCTCAAAACACCAGGACGAACAGACTCTCTCTCACGAATGAAATACTGGCAACTATTCTTATTCTAAAGGTACAATCAATCCTATAAACACTTTTCCATACAATTGACAAAACAAAAAGTTGACACCCAAATAGTGATGCGCCAAGAAAAACTTGAAACTTCATGTTTAAAGTTGAAGAAAAAATTTCACCTAAAATACTTAAAAAAAACTATACAATTTAAACATATTGTAAATCACAATTATAATTATAACATAGTTATTTTTTAACTAGCAAACGCATGAGAATTACATTATAAGCATAGGAATTATGAAAAACTCAAAATATATACTAGTATAGAACTTTTTAGATTGTCAACTAAATTCCATCTTATTATATTTGCAAATATATATATTAACCGATGTTTTCTACAGTTTAATATTATATATAGAAAAATGTTATCCCACAAAGAAAAGAGTACAGGATCCACACACCTAGTTAATATATATTGCAATCACTAAATACTTGCACTAACAAAACCCATCCTCCCATTGATGGTCACAACCTACGTGAAATACTCTCCGACGTCTTGTAAAAAGTTTTCTGAAGAAATGTCGACAGCAATCGGAAACGCCCCGAAGTCCATAGGAGTGTCAGGGAGCATATCTCTATTGTAATCGTTGGTCAGCACGGCATCGGGGAGTGCCGAAAAATCGTCCACTCCCGATAGGTACTCGCTGATACAATCTGAAGCCCTACAAACTTCCGACTCAGTAGTCTCAAGCTCTGGCATCGATTTGGCGTCAAATTCTTCCGAGGACTGTGATATGAATCGGAAAACCGATGTCGGAGAGGCGACGCTGCTGCGACTGCGTGTTTCTTCACTGGAGTTGTAACCCCACAAAAATGGCGAGTCGTTGACACTCGCCTCTTGCGGACTGTAAAAGTTCCTCACGGCGTCCGGCCTGATGGGCCCTGGCGAAGGCCGTTAGGCCCCTTAACGATTGGCTAAACGGCGACTAGGCCTAGTGGGCTAGGAGCTGGGCTGCTGGAAGGCTAAGGGCTCCGACGGAAGGAGGCCCCGATATTGAATGGCCACGAGCAAGTATGGCTCCGACAGGGAAGAGCCTCGAAGATATCGGACCTGGACGTAGTCGGTCCCGATATGGGAGTTGACACCACTCCCCGAAACCGAATCCTCAAACGATGTAACTTGGGAATCTCCGATAACGATCGAGACTCGCCAGTAAGAGCACAATCCCGGAAATCTCGCCACGATTATAGTGGTGGTATAATGGGCGAGATATGCGGGATACGAATAACTGTACGAGATACAGGGCAGAATATATGGCGAGATACGTGGAATAGCGGATCACAATCCAACCACCTAATCAGGTAACTGGGATAACCTCCCTCTATAAAAGGAGGGAAGTTACTCCAGATTAGGGTTACGTTTTACACACACTCACATTGCTTGCCTATTCTGTTGATCGCCATACTTACGTTAAGCATCGGAGAGGGATTCTGGGCCACTGCCCTCTATCCCCTTCTGCAGGATTACGAGGAGCTAAGGAATCCGACACCGTAACCGGAGTTCCCGCCGTGATCCAACATTGGCGCCGTCTGTGGGAATCGCAAACAAAAAGCCAAAAAGTAAGTTTGCTTTCCTTTGATTCCTTATCATGGCTGGCAACAGACCGCAGCGTTCAGGCAAGCAGGTGCCGGCCGCCAGCAATCCTCCTGAGGATGCTGCCCAGCATCAGGATCTGAGAGATGAGGGTGACAGCACTCGCCGAAACGAAGCACCTTCCCCGAATCCGGAGCTGGCCAGGGTAGTGGCAGAGGCCATGCCCCTATTCATGGAGGCCATGGAGGCCCTCCTAGACCGAAGAGAAGCTGCTAGAAGGCAGGCTGATCTACCGCCGCTCCCTCCGCGGCGAGACAATCCCAGAAGGCAGGGGGACGACAACTTGCCTCCACCTCCTCCATTAAGGGAACAGCCTATTCCCCCCAATCCAGCACCGGCGGAAAATTTTGTGGTCGATGGACCGGGGCCAGTGCAACAAAGGACCATTCCCCTGAATGGTCCCCTCACTGCCGACCAGGTGGTGAGAATTGTGGGTATCTGCATGGGAGACCAGAAGCCCATGATGTCGGAGCTGGGAAGTCAGGAAACCCATCCCTTCGTGCCCAGGCTGATTCGTACCCTGGCCCCTCCAGGTTTGGGTATCCCGAAGATAGACGAGTACGACGGGGACGCGGACCCGGTTCGCCACGTACAAAAGCACTTGACAGCATGCATGGGCAGGACCCCAGATGAAGATGTTATCTGCGCTCTGTTCCCAAGCACCCTCGGGGAGAAGGCGATGACATGGTTCTACAGTCTGCCCACTGGATGTATCACCTGCTGGAAGGATATGCATCAGCGATTCATTGCCCAGTATCAAGGACGCCGACGGCTTCTGAAGAGCGTTCGAACCCTGCATGAGGTGGTCCAGAGGCCTGACGAGTCGCTGGCTCAATACTATCAGCGTTACACGGCTGGCATGACTGAGCTGGATGAGGAGATATCGGAGGGCGAGGCCATCCGTACCTTCCTGAAAAACCTTAAACCCCCTTACGGTTCCGACTTACTGCACAGCATCGCGGCCAAGAATGTCTGGAACATGGAGGCGCTCCAGGCAAGGGTGAAACAGCAAATCGACGTCCAGGAGTCGAAGATTGCCGCCGGAGAACTGGCTCCTCCCAAGGGGCATGAAGGAAAACACTTGTTCAAACCATTGGACAACCGGCACAAGAAGGATAACTCCGAGGGTAGTCGGAGTCGAGGACGTTCCGATCGGAGGGAGGATAAGCGTCCGAACAGGAGGGACAGTCAGAAGGAAGAGTTTACCCCTCTCAACAGACCTTTGAAGGAGGTCTTAGCAGTGATGGAGAAGCAAGGCCTCGCCCGTTTCCCCAAGAAGAAGGAAGGAGAAAAATTGGGCTCCCGCACCGACCGTTACTGCCGATTTCATCGGGCCTCCGGTCACGACACTGACCAATGTCGAGAACTGAAGAAGGAAATAGAGAAGCTTATCCAGAGGGGTAAGTTGAAGGAGTTCGTGGGGGACTCACGCTGCAAGCCCCGCTCACGATCTCGGTCGAGGTCCAAATCTCGATCGAGGTCCCCCAGGAAGAGAAGGTCCGACGTAGAACCTTCGGAGGGCCCATCCGGGTCCCGACAGAAGAGAATTATTAATGTGATCCACGGAGGGTTCGCTGCAGGAGGAGACACATCATCCTCACGGGAACGTTATGCCAACCAAGTACCAGTCGCAGTGGTTTTGGGGAAGAGATCGCGGTCGTGGACCCCGAAGGAAGAAATGGAGATCACCTTCTCGGCGAAGGATCTGGAGGGAGTAGAGACCCCCCACGAGGATGCCCTAGTAGTAACACTGGATGTAGGAGGATTTGAAGTGAAGAGGATCCTCATTGATGGAGGAAGCTCCTCCGACATCCTCTTCTCCGACGCCCTGGAACAGATGGGAAAGAAGAAGAAAGATTTGCGGGAGGTTACCTTCCCGATGGTAGGATTTTGTGGCACAACCTCTTATCCGTTAGGGGTTATCACACTGCCCGTGTGGTTCGGCAGTGGCTGGAAAATGGAGAAGCGAGATGTGGAGTTCGTGGTGGTCGAATCCACAGGAACGTACAATGCAATCATTGGAAGAACCACCATTAACCCTCTGATGGCGGTAGCCTCGACGGTCCACCAAAAACTGAAGTTCCCAACCGAGAATGGGGTAGGCGAGGTGAAAGGCGACCAGGTGGCGTCGAGACGGTGCTATGTCAACGCCACCAGGAGATCAAGGAAGGAGGCTATGTCAGTGCTCCAGACAGACACTGACCCCCGAGAGGAGTTTGGGCGTCCCGCCCCCATGGAGGACCTAAAGGAAGTCGAGATAGATGGGCCCGAGAGGAAGGTAAAAATCGGATCTGCCTTATCCGACGAAAGGGCCCAGGAGTTGATTGCGCTCTTACAAGAATTTAAGGAGCTGTTTGCCTGGTCCCCGAGTGATATGCCAGGAATCAGCCGGGACGTAATCGAGCACGAACTGAATATCGACCCTACGATCAAGCCAATCGCGCAGAAAAGACGTCCGATGGGGGCAGACAAGAGGATTGCAATCCAGCAGGAGGTCGGCAGGCTGCTCGACGCTGGATTCATTAGGGAGATCCGATTCCAGACGTGGGTAGCCAACCCAGTGCTGGTAAGGAAGAGCAACGGGAGGTGGCGGATGTGTGTCGACTTCCGCGACCTGAACAAGGCTTGTCCGAAGGACTGTTATCCGCTCCCGCGGATCGATCAACTAGTGGATGCTACATCGGGACATGAGCTGCTGAGCTTTATGGATGCTTATTCTGGTTATAATCAGATAAAAATGGCGGAGAAGGATGCCCAACACACCGCCTTTTACGCTGACAGCGAAGTCTTCCAGTACGATGTCATGCCTTTTGGCCTGGTAAATGCGGGGGCGACCTATCAGAGAATGGTGAACAAGCTGTTCGGGGATATGATCGGAGATACCATGGAAGCTTATGTAGATGACATGTTGGTGAAATCCCGACAAGCATCGGACCATGTCGGTAATTTGGCTATGGCCTTCGAGAGGATGAAGCTCCACCAGGTCCGACTGAATCCAGCTAAATGCGCTTTCGGAGTCCATTCCGGGAAGTTCTTAGGCTTCATGGTGAGCCAGAGGGGGATCGAGGTGAATCCCGAGAAGCTGAGGGCGATAGAAGAGATGCAGTCCCCGACCAACCATAGGGAGGTGCAAGTGTTAAACGGTCGACTGGCTTCCATAAATCGCTTCTTATCCAAGGCCAGTGACCGATCGATGCCATTTTTCAAGGTGTTAAGGGCCAACCGACAGTTCGAATGGACTACCGAATGTGAGAAGGCGTTCCAAACGCTCAAACAACACCTCCGCGACCTCCCGCCACTGGCGAAGCCAACTCCAGGCGAGCCGCTCTATCTTTATTTGGCCATTTCTACATTTGCAATAAGCTCTGTTCTAGTTAAAGCTGTCAAAGGCAATCAGATTCCTGTCTATTATGTAAGCAAGGCGTTTGCCAAGAGTGAAATGAATTATCCTCCGATTGAGAAGTATCTCTTTGCGTTGATTATTACTGCTCGAAAGTTACGGCCCTACTTCCATGCGCATGAAATTACGGTGTTGACTGATCAGCCATTGAAACACTTCTTGAACCGACCCGACGCGTCGGGGAGACTAGTAAAGTGGGCCGTGGAACTTAGCGAGTTTCGAATTCATTTCGCCCCGAGAACAGCTATCAAAGGGCAGGCATTGGCTGACTTTATAGTTGAATCTACTATTCCCGATCCTGAAGTAACGGAAACAGTAGAGGGGGCAACCACCGGGAAGACTGACGAGGTCCCGATGGAAAGACAGTTGGAACAGCCAAATAAGAAGAACACCTGGGAGTTGTACACAGATGGCTCCTCAAGCTCAGACGGATCGGGTGCAGGATTCGTATTGATTCCACCAGGTGGGGCGGAGCCGCTTCGATATGCATTGGCCCTGACATTTAAAGCCACCAATAACGAGGCAGAGTATGAAGCTCTTATAACAGGACTGAAAATCGCCAGGGGTACTGGAATCGAGCATCTGAGAGTGAAGTGTGATGCAAGCCTGATTGTAAATCAGATTCGGGGACAGTATGGAACAGCCAAATAAGAAGAACACCTGGGAGTTGTACACAGATGGCTCCTCAAGCTCAGACGGATCGGGTGCAGGATTCGTATTGATTCCACCAGGTGGGGCGGAGCCGCTTCGATATGCATTGGCCCTGACATTTAAAGCCACCAATAACGAGGCAGAGTATGAAGCTCTTATAACAGGACTGAAAATCGCCAGGGGTACTGGAATCGAGCATCTGAGAGTGAAGTGTGATGCAAGCCTGATTGTAAATCAGATTCGGGGACAGTATGGAGCAAAGAATCCAATCATGAAGAAATATCTTCAGGAGGCTCAAACATTAAAGGAGAGCTTCAAAAGTTTCGATATAGAGGCGATCCCAAGAGAAAAGAATGTGGAGGCCGATGCCTTGAGCAAGTTTGCCTTGGGGGCACCTTTGGAGGAGACTCGGAGGGTACACTTCTTGGAGAAGGTGATTCTATCGACGACCGATCCATCGGAAGTATGCACTATCGGGACAGGGTCAGAAGAGAAGCCCACGTGGATGACCCCGATAATTGTGTACCTAACCACGGGGGCACTGCCTGAAGACAAAGTGGCAGCAGAACGACTGCGACGAATGTCAATTAACTACGCGATGGTGGATAACCAGTTGTACAAGAAGGGTTTACTCTCGACACCTTTCTTGAAATGCGTAGCAGAACCTGACACGACCCGAATTCTGAGAGAACTACATGAAGGAGTCGCAGCCTGTCACGAGGGCGCCCGATCCATCCTGAGAAAGGCGCTGAACTTGGGATACTATTGGCCTACGATGAATAAGGAGGCAACAGCGCTTGTTCGATCCTGTGACGCGTGTCAGAGATACGCCTCGAACATCACAGCCCCCGCTGCTGATCTGACGCCCATTGGGAGTGCTTGGCCCTTCGCACAGTGGGGCATTGACCTGGTGGGACCCCTTCCGAAAGCAAAGAGCCAGTGCACACATCTGCTGGTTGCAATTGATTACTTCTCGAAGTGGATCGAGGCTAAGCCCTTAGCCAAGACAACAGCGGGACATATCATTAAGTTCCTCCAGACCCGAATCTTGTCAAGATATGGGGTGCCGAAGGTGATCATCAGTGACAACGGTCCTCCATTTAATGGGGCCCAGTTGGAGAGATTCCTAGACGAGTTCAATATCGAGCATCGGACGGCATCCGTTCGTCACGCCCAGACCAACGGGCAGGTGGAGGCTGCCAACAAAATCGTGATGGAGGGCTTGAAGAAGAGGGTCTACGCTTTGGACGGAAAATGGCTAGATGAGCTGGAGAACGTGTTATGGGCGGTCCGAACGACACCCAAGCGGTCAACAGGTGAAACCCCGTTTGCACTTGTTTATGGGACGGAGGCGGTCGCTCCTGTGGAAATCGCTGTGGCGTCCCATCGAACCAGAAGCTATGAGCCCTCGACGAGTCCAGGAAAAGCCAAGATAGGACCTTTGACGAATGACGAAACCAGGCGCCTGGAGTTATCCTTGTTAGAGGAAAAACGGCTAGAGGCCGACATAACGCAAGCTCGGATGCGTCTGGCGACGGCCAGGTACTATAACCGGAAGGTCAGGTCGCGACAGTTCTATGCGGGGGAGCTGGTCCTACGTCGGAATGAGTTCGCTCTCCAGGATCGGGTCAACAAGCTGTCTCCGAAATGGGAAGGGCCTTACAAGATCGTAGGCATGCCGGCCTCAAATGCTTACAAGTTAGAAGACCTCGATGGCAAAGTATTACGAAACACCTTTAGTGGCGAACATCTGAAGAAATGTCATGTTTGACAAATAAGTCGTCCGTAGAGGCGCAACGATGTAATCAAGTCGCCCTGAGTGGTGCATATCATGTTAAAGACATCAATCAATAAAGAGGTTACTTCTGATCAAAGTGTTCCTAAGTTATCCTTAAGTTATTAAGGTTCGATTAAAAAGCGTCATTGGACGTCCGAAAAATCCTTAAGTTATTAAGGTTCGATTAAAAAGCGTCATTGGACGTCCGAAAAATCCTTAAGTTATTAAGGTCCGATTAAAAAGCGTCATTGGACGTCCGAAAAATCCTTAAGTTATTAAGGTCCGATTAAAAAGCGTCATTGGACGTCCGAAAAATCCTTAAGTTATTAAGGTCCGATTAAAAAGCGTCATTGGACGTCCGAAAAATCCTTAAGTTATTAAGGTCCGATTAAAAAGCGTCATTGGACGTCCGAAAAATCCTTAAGTTATTAAGGTCCGATTAAAAAGCGTCATTGGACGTCCGAAAAATCCTTAAGTTATTAAGGTTCGATTAAAAAGCGTCATTGGACGTCCGAAATGTCCTTAAGCCTTTAAGGTTCGCTTTTAAAGCGTCGTAGGACAACCGAAAGCCTTAGGATCCGATAGAAGAGTTACGGGGAGCATAACCGAAAAAGAAAACATTCTTAGAAGGCTCGAGGGCCCAAAAGGTTCGGTACAAAAAGGATAATAAAAAGAAGTACAAGGACTTAAGATTTTAAACACCAGGGGCTGAATCTTCGGAAGGCTTTGGGGGGGCAGACTCATCGGCGTCTTCGGAGGAGCTTTCGGAAGGAAGGTTGAAATACGCTTCTGCGGCTGGGCCGAGAGTCTTAGACTTTCTCAAGTCGATGGAGTCCCCATAAGTCTCATTGAGCTCTTCAACAATATCGAGGATGGCGTTCTGTAGGTCTTCTTGACAATGCTTCGCCGCATCCTCCTTAAAGTCCTCCGAGCTTCGGTACTCCTCGCGACCTTGGACCTTCGCGTTTGTTAATTGGGCGGAGTGATCCGCCCTCGCCTCTTCTAGCTCCGCCCTCGCCTCTTCTAGCCCCGCGACGGCCCTCTGCTTCTCAAGCTTCAGCCGCTCCGCGGTCTCCTGCAACGCCGCCTTCTCGAAAGCAAACTGGCCCCGATCCGCCATGGCCGCCTGCTGCTCCCGCTTGAGCGAGCTCTCAAGACTTAGAATCTGCCGCTGTTGGGATTGAGCCTCTTGAGTGAGCTTGGCTCGGAGCTCCTCAGCCCGCCTTTCGCCCTCCTCCGCTCGGAGCCTTGACGCCTCGGAGGCAGCTAGGTCCTCCTGGAGCTTGGTCAAGCTCTCGAGGTTGGAGTTGGCCCGCTCTCGCTCCAACGCCGCCCGCAAAGACAGGATGTAGCCGAAGCAACGATCCTGGTCTGCGATTTCCTGAAAAGAAAATGTAGCTTAGTACTCAAAAATCGGAACGCCCCCAGATGAACAAAAGAAAGATTCGCTTACCTCTATCCGACGGATAGCCATCTGCCGGATGTCAGCATCGATGTCTTCCCCTTCCAGAGAAAGGGGACGCCTCAAAGAGGGCGGGACCGAGCCCGACACCAAATGCAAGGCCAGGTTCTTCTCCTGGCACCCCCGATGCAGAGGGATTCCCTGAAGGGACTCCACCGGTCTCCAAGGCTCGGAGCCCTGGTCCGAAGAGAAGGCCCGATAGTAGTCCTCGTCCAAGGGGAGCGGAGGTACTACCAGGCGAGGCTCCTCAGCTTCCTCACTTACTCGAGCTTCGGGGGTCACACCCCTAACTGGCGAGGATGGTAGAGCAGAAGATGATGGCGGCGTGGTAGGAAGTGGAGATGCCTTCCCACCGGATGACTGCACGGGAGTCAACCTTGATTTCCCTCGGAGGATGAGGCCTTCCTCCTCAGCTCGATCATCGAAAGGGGAGTCCTCCAAGCTGGTCACCCGACCGAATTCGCCCCGGTCTTCCGTCGGGGCATCCTCCACCACCGGCTCCGCCGCAGGCGCAGAGTCCGAGCCAGCTGCAGCAGGGGCGACGTCCGCAGGACCTGCAGCGGGGCGAATAAGTCGAGGGATTAATTTGATATCAGTGTGCCAGATTAAACAACGCTCCATAAATCTTTCTCTGCCGAAAAAGTCATAATAGCCCGCCTCGAGAACATGTGGAGTTTCCCCTCGAAGGATATTCCCGACATCCCTAATTCGTCCTTCCATATCGGAGGCTTGAAGATCCCGAGGTACTAACTCCCTATATCTTTTAATAGCACGAAAGACTTCCTTACCTTCCTTTTCGGAGCGGACGTTGAAGGCGGACCGAACAACATCCACATTAGTCCGCCCCTCGGAGGTGGGGGCCTCAGAGGTCTTTGCCTTCTTCTTGGACGGCCCCGAAGTGGCAGAAGTCTTTCGGTGGGAAGGCTTCTTCTTGCGCTTCAGTGAGTGGGAGGCATCGGTATCCTCCTGAAACAGACGGACGGTCAGCGATGCTCGAGGGGCTGTAAGCAGTAAAAAAGAAACAATTAGAAGATTACCCAGAGAATTACATTGGAAACACCGTCACGAACTTTTCCCCCAGCCATGGGATCGATCAACATAATCCCAATCTTGACCCGCTGTTGGTCAGTGACAGAGGTGGCCTCGAAGGGCTGGTAACCCTCCTCCCAGCGACGAGCCTGGATAAGCATCAAGGCTCTCCGAGTCTGTTCTGACCACGAACGGAAAGACACGGGAGGATCAGCCTCCACGATGGTCCTCGGCCACTCAATGGGACCAGGCTGGATGAAGAAATATTGCTCCTTCCAATTGGCATTATCGTTCCCTTTGTCGGAGATGATGGCCCGCTCCTTGCAGATCTTCCAGGACACCCTCCTGTCCCAACCCATCTCCTTGTACTGCTCGTCGGTCCCCTCAGGTTGACGGGGAGAAAAGGAGCAGATCCCATCCTTGTTGCAAGTCATCTTATAGAGGACCCGCCAAAGCTCCAGGCTATAACTCCAATCTTCTGCATTGATGTCGCACCACACCTGGAAGGCAATCCACGTACGAATCGCATGGGGGGAGAAGGTCGTGGGGTAGGTTTTGTAGTGATTGCACAACTCTACCCAGCTTGGACAAATGGGGAGTCGAATCCCCGCACGAATTTGCCCCGGAGAGATAAACACTTCGTCTCCTTTGGGGAGCGTAACTTGAGTATTGCGAGAATTGAACTGGGACTCCTCGTAGGGATAACGAGCCCCAAAGGAAGATTCAAATATGCCACACTCGTTACAAGCCCTCTCATAATTAATAGGCGCGAGGGAGTTCTTCAAGTACTTGAAGACGAAGGGTGGTCCAGCAGTAGCAGATCCCTCGGCTGAAAATCGTCGAGGAAGGAGGAAGGGGAAAATTGAAACCTAGGAAAATCGAAGATGAAAAGGAAAGGAACAATAAGGAGAAGAATCTTACCAGACATAGTGACTGAGTCCTGATCGGAGAAGTCTGAAGTGCCTGAAACACTGGTAAAAACTCGAATCGCCGGTGAAAACTTGAAATCTGGAGAATTACGGCTCTTGGGATCACAAAGAGGAGGAAGTAAAAGAAAGGTAAAACAGTGCTTGGGGCTAGGGTTTTATAAGAGAAAAGGAAACTGAAGGGGTGGAAAATCTGAGCCACAGAATTCGAAACGATTCAATCACGATCGTCCAAGGGGAAACGTGCCAATTCGGAAAATAGGAACGGTTTTAATCTGAACCGTCAGAACAGATAAGACAAAAGTAATGACGCATTGGAACGGCTGAAAAGTGCTTTTTCAACAGGCAGGCCTGCAGAGCCCAAAACGTTCCCTCACCTCCTATCAGCATTTAATGCTGACCTTTTCAAAAAACCCCTTCGAATCCGAACAGGATCCCAGAAGATCTTGAAAAGATCCAAGGCAAAGGCCTCCGATGGAGACGCGGAAGAGTCCGATGTCGGAAGACGCGATGCACTATAAGTCCCTCACGTCTTGGGGGCAGATGATGGGCCCTGGCGAAGGCCGTTAGGCCCCTTAACGATTGGCTAAACGGCGACTAGGCCTAGTGGGCTAGGAGCTGGGCTGCTGGAAGGCTAAGGGCTCCGACGGAAGGAGGCCCCGATATTGAATGGCCACGAGCAAGTATGGCTCCGACAGGGAAGAGCCTCGAAGATATCGGACCTGGACGTAGTCGGTCCCGATATGGGAGTTGACACCACTCCCCGAAACCGAATCCTCAAACGATGTAACTTGGGAATCTCCGATAACGATCGAGACTCGCCAGTAAGAGCACAATCCCGGAAATCTCGCCACGATTATAGTGGTGGTATAATGGGCGAGATATGCGGGATACGAATAACTGTACGAGATACAGGGCAGAATATATGGCGAGATACGTGGAATAGCGGATCACAATCCAACCACCTAATCAGGTAACTGGGATAACCTCCCTCTATAAAAGGAGGGAAGTTACTCCAGATTAGGGTTACGTTTTACACACACTCACATTGCTTGCCTATTCTGTTGATCGCCATACTTACGTTAAGCATCGGAGAGGGATTCTGGGCCACTGCCCTCTATCCCCTTCTGCAGGATTACGAGGAGCTAAGGAATCCGTCACCGTAACCGGAGTTCCCGCCGTGATCCAACACGGCCCACGGAGCATGATCGCGGCTTTGTCGTAACTCAAAGCAGCTTCCTCGGCTGTGTCAAACGTGCCAAGCCACTGCCGTGACTTAGACCTCGGGTCACGAATCTCGGCCGACCACTTCCCCCACGGCCGCTGCCGTACCCCACGGAACTTCCGGCCACTCGTCAGAACACTAGCGGCCGTCGCCTTGATCAGCGGCTCCTTCCGTAACCCACTACTGGAGCGCTTCTTTTCTGCTCTGCACACCGTCTGTGTCTGGATACGGATCTCATGAACGTAACGCTTCACACGGCGGCGCGTGGTCGTAAGCTCCGCTTGGTCGTCACTAGATGAGTCCGTCGCGTACTGGTCGATGACGGAAATCTTTACAACCCTTGGGCCATCAAATTTACGGTCTGTGAGCTTGGTCTTTGTGATGGTATTATGGACAGTGAACTTTTCCTGATCCATCGGAATTCGGAAGAATCACGTTCTGGCGACCTCTTCTCTAAGTCTTAAGAATATTGAACTGTTAGACCAGCAAGGAAACTCAGCAGAGGTCAGACGGGGAAGACGAAGAAAGGAGGCATCCCTATGAGGAAGGTGAATAATATTGACCATAATAATAATAATAACAATAATATATACAGAAAAAAAAGCGATTTTTGGAAGGTCTGGTTATGGATACTAATACTATCTATATATGGAGAAGGAGCCGGAGGAATAGAGAAAGGCGGCGAGGAGGAGCGAGAGCGACCTTTGCGCTGAAGAAAGAGACCAAACTCAAATCTTAACAACACAACTGAATAATTGACAACTTCTATAAGAGAAATGATTAAAATTCCGACTAAAACAGTCCTACCAGTTCCGATTGTCTCTATGCTAGAAAAGGATTTGAAATTGATGATTATTACCTACTTACTCTGCCACTGTATCAGAGATCGGAGTTTAGCGGAATGTTAATTTCGGATCATGTATCAAAACTCCTTCTAAAAATGACTCAACATGAGATATTAGTTGATTTTCAGTTTTTAAATTATATATATATATATATATATATATATATATATATATATTAAGTAACTTATATATGTTGTATTGGATTATATATATATTAATTTTATTTGATCACTCTAATCTATCTATACTAATACTAGTTTCATATTTTGAAATATAAGTATTTGCATCCTATAATTTTTATAAACCGTTCATATTTCATCACATATAAATACAAATTTACTATATAATAATAAAGTCCACTAAACACAACAATATAGAAATCTATGTAGTTAAAAACTTGTTTCTAGGTCTTAAAAACGCACGTTTTTACGTCTTTACCTTAAAAAACGAGTTAAAACGTAACAAAATCGTTATCTGAGTAGAAACGGATAGAAACGTAAGTTTCTACCGTTTCTAGAATTTTTACCATAATTTGCTAAAAATTTTCCAAATCTAATAAATTATGTAAAACCAAAAAACTTATCAACAAAACACAATTTTTTTTTGTCATGGATTGTAATTTATGTGGCAAATCAATTTTTTATTTATTCAAAACCTATTCATATGACATTCAAGTTCAACCTTCATTGATCATTTAATAATAATACTCAAAATTCTTAAACTCCATTGACATCTATTTCTATTTTATGTTTCTCAAAGCCTAAAATCTTAAATTCTAAATTCATTTGGCCCGTAAATTCTTCATGCCAATCTACAAAAATTGATCACCGTGACGACTATAGTGACTACTAATTGATCCATATTTTTTTTAATAAAATTATGTTATCAATTATTAATGAGTATATATATTTACTATTTTTGTATTACTTGTGCATAATTACATTTATAAATCATTTCTAATGGCGGTAAAAAAAAATTCATTTCTAATGTTATTTTAGCAAATATGTAGAAACTTACGTTTCTAGTTCCAATTTTATGACCCGACTTTACCTACCCATTTCTGTCTCTACGTAGAAACTCGTTTTTGACTGCATAGATCGAAATAGTTTAAACAAAAACTCCAAGAAAACACAATATCAAGAAAAGTCTAAATAACAAATGTCTTCTCATACCTTCAGAAGCAGATGAATGTGACGAGGTAGGTCACCAATCTAGTCTATCGGAAGGCTGCGGAGTGGGTAGAATATCGAATTGAAGTGGAGGATGGGAATTCCGAGTCTTCATACGGTTGGGAACTCATAACTTTGATAAAAATATATGAATAATATATATATATATATATATATATATGTATTCCATTCTAAAAATTAAATTCCTTATAAAATTAAATTTATTAGAGTTTGTTTTTATTTAAGTGTATAGAATGAGTTCTTCCAATGAAGTATGTCTTTTAACTTAAGTCAAGTACCAACTATATTATATATGTGTAGTGATACATGATGGATATACACCCGACTGGACTTCATTAGAGCTCGACATGGTCGCGCCAACGACCCCAAACACGGTAAGGGGCTAAGGCCTTTATTTTTCGCACGCTAGTCCTCCCGTCCGGGCTAGTTCGGTGTCGAAAACACTAAACTAGCCCGGACCGGACTAGTCCGGAAGGGACCGGACCAGTCCGGAAGGGACCGGACCAGTCCGGAAGGGACCGGACCAGTCCGGAAGGGACCGGACCAGTCCGGTGCCATAACGCCGGACTAGTTCGGTCCCTTCGTCCGGCCCCGGGCCCTTGGGTGACTGACGCCCGGGTTCCCACCTATTTACAAAACTACCCTTTTTATACGGGTCCCACCTGTACTATTCTCAAACTCTATAAATAGGGGAAGAATTTCTCCAATTACGAACTGAGATCTCTCATTTTTATGCTTGAGCTCTGCCTTCTCTCTACTTTATATCTCTAGAACCCGACTCTGACTTAAGCATCAGAGAGGGTTTGCCAGAGACACCCCCTTATCTCTGGCGCAATCCTTTGTGCAGGTGATCAAGGAAATGATTCGATCGATCGTAACACTACGAAGAAAGGTAACACGAAGAATACAAGGAACACGACTCGAGGCAAGGTCGCCTAATTTGGGACCCTGACGAGCTTGTCCCGTCATTGGCGTCGTCTGCACGATTCGAACAAAAAACTATTACGAGCAAACCATGAGCACGAGCAATAGTACTACGCCACCCCCTAAAGATCAGTGGTCGAGTACCCAACACTAAAGAAATGGAAATCAGTGTGATGAACAAAGAAAAACGTCACTGGCAGAAAGTGTGGAATCTACCAAACAAGGGCACCGCCAAGCGCCGACATCACCAAGCAGCAGCTATCATGTCCGCACGTCACAAAACGACAATCATGTCTGTGTATCACCAAGCAGCTATCATGTCCGCATATTGCTAAGTGGCTATCACGTCCACGCCCCTCAGAGCGGCCATCATGTCGCATATCAAATAACGACTATCATATGAAGGAGTGCCACTCCATGGCACTGAGGTATGGCAAAGTAACGATAAGTAATTGAGTACCACGCTGTGCCACTCTGTTGCCACTATAAATGGCAAGGCCTATCGCGCCTACCTAAAGACGTATCCCTAACGTCGTCTTCTACTATGCTTTCAAGCACCGTTTAAGAAGTTACAACAAGGAATACCATCCCATGGATTATGATACGGCATGCCTTATAAAGTACCATATACAATACCATCCCATCTTATGTCGTACCCAAGCACAACCATCACAATGCAAGGTAGTTACCAACCCCCCCCCCCAACTGCAATACAGTCGCCAATGCATCACAATGCAAGGCAACCATCAGTACCACCTCCAGCCCAGTGGTACCAGTATCCCCCCCCCCCCCAATAAGAGGAGAGTAAGAAAGAGAAATATCGGAGCGTGTGCCAACGCCCCGTCCATGGAGACAACAACCTCCATTCCCGCATGAGTTTCAATATCAGCAGAGTCTGTACTACCAACCTTACTAGGCTGAGTACCGACCAATGAATCGGGACACAGATGCTAAACATCCAAGGGTACCCACGACGATGGAAGAAATTGAAGAATTGGTAACAAGAAATATGAAAGAATCAAACGGCAAGGCTTTACATAGCCTAAGTGACAAATCGTCGCATCCATTCGTCTAGAAGCTCATAGACATGCGCTTCCCAGAAGAGGTATCTCCAGGTAAGATCAACAAATACAATGGCAAATAAGACCCAATAGAGTACGTGCAGCAGCATGAGGCATCATACTGGGATGCACAAGTGACGAAAGGCTGATGACCTTGTCATTCCCCCACAAAACCGACGCGGCAGCTTCACATTTGTTCTTCGGTCTCACGAAGGCATCAATAAGCTCTTGGAAAAAATTGAAGGAAAAGTTCATCAAAAGATATCTAAGAGAAAGACACCTCCAAAAGGGTTCGAACGCCATTGACGACGTTCACCAAGAACATGATGAGACATTGGCAAGTTAATACACTCGCTTCAATACGAACCAAGTTGAGATCGACACAGACTTGTCAGAAAGGGAGGCACCATCCAACGCGCCTTCCCCGTAAAACGAAGAGGTCACTTATTAACATAAAAAGGGAAAACCACGAGCATACCTCTCCTAAAAATTGAGAAAACCATACCACATGGACAACGCCCATCCTCACAGGCAAACGTCTCCAACCGACCTATATGATTTCAGATAATAGTCAGGAGGTGCGACTGCATCCAAAAGAACTCCAATCCAAAGAGAGAGTGGCAGGCTCATCCCAAGTAAGGGAATACACTTCCATTAAGGATCCTAAAAGGACCCAAGCCTAACCAAGGGAGGAAGACGACAAGGTCATGCAATGCTCAAGAAAGAATATGGAACACATAGTGTTTCCACACAACGATGCCCTGGTCATAAAAGCGGGAATCACTAGATTTGACATGAAGAGAATTTTAGTGGATGGAGGGAGTTCGGCAGACATATTCCTTGTCCAAGGTATTAAAATAACTAGGAAACAGTTTGACAGATCTAACACCAGCGGACTTCCCACTGGTAAGCTTTGCTGGAACATCAACATACCCATTGGAGACGATAACGCTACCGATGAGGCTGAGACAAGGATGAACGACATATCATTTTAAGTATCTTTGCATTTATGAGCTCCCTATGGGTAACAACTATTTAGTACATGATCGCGTTTACACTTTCGAAGTACAATCCTACAACAGAGATCTTTAGACTCCGCATCATAAATATAATGAATGACAAGTCTATCAAGATAGGAAAGTGAGGATTTGAGATCACGCCCTCACGCCAGACGCACACCTCCACTAAGTTTCCCCCACTTGGGTGGTGATGAACGTTGCCTTAGTCATCTCACCAAACAAAAAGGCAACCAATGATACAAATCCTGAGAAAGGAGGCACCGGTAGAAAATCTTACCATTGAAATCATGCGTCAAACATTGTGTTGGATATGATTCGAGATAACCTTACAAGGGTCGAGAACATTGAATTCGGAACCCTCAAAAGTTAAAGTCAACGACCAGTCATATTTGGATTAGGAATATAAAAACAAATAGTCGACACTAACATAAGAGGAAGTCGACAAGCATCGCGGCTTCTGAACAAGTGACGACTTGTTGCTCACTTAAGGACTCTCCCTCTTAAGGAAAAAGTCGAGTCGACGGCCAGGCACTAAGAAGAAACCTTTTTACTTAAGAAAAGGACACCAGCTGGCAAACTGCTTTCTGCCATTAAGAAAAAACCTTTCATGCTAAGAAAGAGGCACCAGCTGGCTGTTAGCATATGGTGATTGGGCACCGTAAATGGAAGCCCATTAATATGTATATGTTACCTGAGACAATTAGGTAAATGTCACATTAGGAAATTGGGCTAAACTCAAATCTTAATTGACATGAGAGGCCCAAAATTGGGCCTCCCTTATACAATAGGCCGGCCGAAAGTGAGAAGTGGGCAAAGTGGACTTTTGTCCACTTTGCTCCTCCTATAAATAGGGAGTGTTACGGGTTTTATTAGGGTAATTCACAATTCCTTCTTTGTGGTAATTTGAGAGAAAACCCTCCTACCTAACACACACTCACTTCGGCCGAACCACCTCCACCACCAAGGGTGTGCCAATTTGCTTTTAGCAAACACTCCGGAGATCTGTCCCTGCCAAGAATCGATCAGAGGCTTTGCTGTGAAGACTATACCGCGTAGGGCTTCCTTAACAAGAACCTCTACGGGTTCCGTCCGGTGGATTGAGAATTCCCTCATCAAGATCTTGGGACTACGGAAAGCGTTTAAGGTACGTGCACATCTTCCACTGCGTAATTATGATTACTAGCATGTACCCTATATGAGTTTCCGTAGTATTTAGCCAAGTAATCCAATAGTTGTATTAGAGTTTGTGTTAGGAGTTTTTGATAAAGTGATGTTCTTGATTTTAATATGTTGGCCGAAATTTTAAGAAGTGAAAATTTAAAATTTCAGAATTTTATAATTGTTAGTGCCGAAATTTTCATTATGTTCTTAGTAAAAATTTGATGTTCATGATCTTCAAGAAAAACCTGACTTTTATCAAAATCAAACATTAGATTGTAGATCTTAGTAAAATTTGACCTTGAAATTTGACCACTTGTTTCCAATCACATGTTTTGGCCGAACCCTAGGAAAATTATGTTGGATTACCGGGTTAATTACTACGGAAACATAAATAAGGTACATGCTCGTAATTAGAATTACGCAGCGGAAGATGTGCACATACCTTAAACCTTATCCGTAGTCCCAAGGATCTTGCTGAGGGAGTTCACGATCCACCAGAAGGAACCCGTAGAGGTTCTTGTTAAAGAAGCCCTACGTGGTATTAGCTCCACAGCAAAGCCTCTGATCGATTCTTGGAAGGGACGGATCTCCGGAGTGTTTTGCTCTAAGAAAATTGGTACACCCTTGGTGGTGGACTAGGGTTCGGCCGAAGAATGCTATAAGGGGGGAAGGATTTTTCTCTCAAATCATAACTTAGAATTGTGAATTACCCAAAATAAAACCCTAACACCCCTTATTTATAGGAAAAACAAAGTGGACAAAAGTCCACTTTGCCCACACACATATTCGGCCGGCCACATATGTTAGGGAGGCCAACTTTTGGCCTCTCATGTCAATTGCGATTTGGGTCAAGCCCAATTTCCTTGATGTGACATTAACCCAATTTTCTTAGGTTACCTATACATATTAATGGGCTACCAATTACGGCGCCCAGTCACCATATGCTAACAGCTCCCACTCGCCGGAATGGGATGGTTCCTGTTAATGTATTGTTGTCCAAATCGCATCAACATTCCACTCTTTTTATCCTGCCCCTGCTTCCGAATAGTTCATAAGAGATTTGTCGTGCGACCGAAAGATACGACGGGCATCGTGCTACTCATCTGTTAGGAGTGTTGTAGCGCCCGCGGAACGTTGATTCTCTATCTCAAATTAACCTGTTAAAAACATCAATTTGTATCGCGTTGTATCCTAGGTCAACTGTTAATTCTCCAATTGCCCGGTTTCCACATAAGAATACTACTCCAGGGCATCCGTACAAGTATTCACAACCTTCAACTAATATCCGGTTGGTGGCCACCTAGTGAATACGAGAGTCGGTGTATTACAGGTGAACTTGACCATCCCCGTCGCTCATACCCTTAGTCAAACCCAACCGGTTTCCAGGACGTGGTCACTTGACCTTTTTCTTCAGCACTACGCTCGTACGTCGGGAAGCGAATATTGAGCCTGACCTTAGATATGAGTTTTGAGTCCATGAGGATACTTCGGGCGCCTATTCAAAAGGCTCCCGGGATCAATCACACGCTCAAGGTGAAGAAGTTTGCGCCTGTCCGAATCGCGAAGATTCTATATAGCACAACCGAGCATGACCTCGTGGTCGAACGTGGCACGCGTAGTATGAAGCACGCGTCGATAGCATACCCGAACAATGTCAGGCGTGGGATATGTCAATGATGCTATCGCAGACTTTCATCTGGCCCAGAATGTGGTTAAATGACGAACAGGGTTCATCACCGGCGAAGTTCAAAACGAAGATCGTGTCGTGTTACTCCGAAACCAAATGATCTTTTTGCATAACCAAATTTACCAACTGGTTCTTGGCCAGTCTTGCTTCGGCAGAGATCCCCCTCGCCTACAAGACGACCGTGCCTGTGTGACTAGGCAAGGCCCACATTCGACATAATTTTAAGCAGAGGATTGCGTCCTCCTACGACTCAGTTTATAGACCATACCATCCGATGTAATTAATCATTATGGCTCAATGAATCATAAACTCAAATTGCAATTCTCTCATTAATAAAAAATGTAACTTTCAATTTATCAAAATGTTATCACAGACACACGCCCACTTCTAAACCCTACGCAATCCAAGCAGTTTAATGTGCTTTTCAAATGTCTCTCTGCGTAATTGTTTAGTTAATGGGTCCGGCACCATGTCATCAGTGGGCGAGTATTCTAAAGTGATTATATTATCTTCTGCCATAGATTTAGCATAATTATATTTCACATCAATGTGTTTAGTCCTAATATGGTACTTTGGATTCTTTACTGCCGCAATGGCTGCTTGACTGTCAGAGAACATCTTCACAGGTTTACTCTCAACATCGCCACCAAGCAGCGCAGCAAGAAGCCTTTTCAGCCAGACCGCTTCCTGTGCATTTTTGGAGAGGGCAACAAATTCTGATTCCATCGTAGACAACGCGACATAGGATTGCTTCTTGCTCGTCCATGAAATGGCGGCATCAGCAAGGAGAAACACTCCCCCTGTGGTGGACTTACGATCATCCGGATCGCCACCATGGTCGGCGTCACTGAATCCAGTCAATTCTAGCCTCCTGCCCTCATAACACAGTACACAGTCGGCAGTACCTTTCAGATATCGTATGATCCGCTTTACAACTTTTAAATGTTGATACCCAGGGTCTGATTGGAATCTTGCTACTAGGCCCACAACGTAACAGATGTCCTGACGAGTGCGAAGCATGGCGTACATGAGACTTTCGACCATGCTTAAATACTCGGCATTCATCATTTGTTCATGCTCTTGTTGGTTCTTCGGGCCGTCACGCTTTGACAACGCGCACCCGAATACTATCGGCGTCTCCACGGGTTTGGCATCATGTAATTTAAACCTTCTCAACAGTTTGTTGATATAGGATTCCTGAGATAAACACAATCTCTAGCAATTTTAATGCCCAAGATGTACGTAGCCTCTCCCATGTCCTTCATCTCAAATACAGATGCCAACCAGGACTTTGACTCGTGCATGAAACTCACATCGTTCACAGCAGTATGTCATCCACATATAAAGTTAAGATGACGTACTTAGACCCAGAGGTCTTTGTATACAAGCCTGGATCCTCATGGAGATTCACGGATCTGTTTCCAACGATTTCCTCGTGGAACCTGCGGTACCATTGCCGAGACGATTGTTTAAGACTGTAAATAGACCTTTGGAGTTTACAAACTTTACGTTCGTTACCAGGAGTAATGAAACCCTCTGGCTGCTCCATATAGATCTCTTCCTCCAGGTTTCTGTGGAGGAATGCAGTCTTAATATCCATTTGGTGCAGCTCTAGATCGAGGCATGCGACCAAGGCTAGGATTACCCTGACTGTGGTGTACCGCACAGTCGGTGATTATGTTTCATCAAAGTCCACTCCGTGAAGCTAGGTGTATCCTTTCGCAACTAGTCGAGCTTTGTATCGCTCGACATTTCCATCAGCAGTGAGTTTCAGTTTCAGAACCCACTAAACCCTTATGGCCATGCGGTTAGCAGGTAAATCAACTAAAGACCATATCTTATTGGCTTGCATTGAGGCAATCTCTTCCTCTATTCCTTCGCTTGAGGTCCATTCAACGCTTGTTGAACCGTTACCGGTTCATCAACAAAAGTTAGGGTTAATATCTCACCCCTCTCGATGGGAAACTTCTTGGGAGAAGTTTGATGCCTTTGACTGCGGCTAGGCTCGTTAATCCCATATTGAGTCTGAACGTTTCTCCCACTCGGAATAATGGTTTCTATCAGAGCATCACTACCACTGGGAACAAGGGCAATGCTAGAACCTTGACCTACAACTTTTCTTGGACGACCTCTCGGCCTCGGAACCAAGTTGGTTAACCCACTCCCAATGAGAACAATGGGTAGTTGCGGTATTATTTTATTTTCATCCTGCGGTTCAGCAACGTGATTATCAGGTTTGAGTGTCGAACCGAACCGAATCCTATTTTAAAACGAACCGGTCCGGCCGAACCCTAGTACCGAACCGGACCGGTCCGAACCGGTCTGAACCGGTCTGAACCGAACCGGAATTAATCCGAGCTGAATTAATTAATTCAAATAGGATGATCAAATTTTTAAATACAAATGTTTCCGAACTTTAAATTACCTACACATCGCTCACATGTTTAAGTTATTCGCGCTTTAATTAAACCTGATGCCTCGTTTCGATTATGGGGATGGATCTCCGAAATGCATGATTTTGGGACTGAATCATTTAGTTGGCTAAATTGCAATTGTTGTTTAATTGATATAATTGCATGATTAGAACTTTCGTCTTGACTATGTCAAGCTAGCTGGATTTTACATGTTGTGGGCTGAGCCCTGGTTTTCGATTAATGAGTTGCGCACTAGGATAGACATGCTGTGATGGTTGCACTTGCCTAGGATTGTTGTCTAGAAGTACGCATGATTGATTCATAACATGAATTGCAAATCAGCCCCAAATGTTTTTAAAGTGGAAACCAGTCGCCAAATATGCATGTTATGCATGTTTGTATGGTTTGATCACGCATGATGCGTATGCATGAATGTTCAGGATGTATTAGCATGTGATAATTTACTTAGGAAGTAGAATTATATATGCTAAGTATGAGTTCCTCGGAACATTAGAAGCATGACGTGTATGCATGAGGTGTGTTTGGTTTCTTGGATATGATATGCCATGATAATTTACTGGGGTAGTAGAATTATATGTGCAAACCGTAGTTGCTAGAAACATTTTCAAAAGGGCCTTGGGAAAGCCAAGATCGGGTGTTTTAAAATCTCCCATTCCGGTTAAAGCGATTAAACCGTTTTAAAAGACTGGTCTATTAGAAAGAAGATAGCGGTAATGTGAACTCTTTCACGACCCCCCTTCCTTCGAGCATTACTGTTGGTCGGTAGGGTTAGATGTCTGAGGGATCATTATTTGATATCTTTTATCTCATAGATGTCCGATGAATGCAATTTATTTTTCAAAAGGTTTTGTCTTCCCTCTTATGCAAAATTGTCAATGTATTAGTAAGAATGGCTGCAATTAGCAATGTCATCTCCCAACTGAATAAGGGGGTGAGATTAAATGGTAAGAACTATAAGATATGGAACAAGCGTGCAAATATGGTAATTACTGAACTAAAAGGTTTGGACCACTTGACCACAAAGCATGTTAGGCCGGAAGGAGAACTCTCGGATGAACAGAAAGCATTCTATGACGAATGTAATGCTAAAGATTTGGAAATTCGTTCCGCCTTGATGTCTATGCTTGAGGATGACATACTTTACGAGTATGATCACACTGAGTCTGCTAAAGACCCGTGGGATGGTCTCAAGACTGGGTTTGGTGTTTACACCACAGCGCAAAAGCGATCGTTAAACATCGCTTTTGACTCATACAAAATGAACCCCAAGCATACAATGCAAGAGCACATTAGACAAATGTCTAACATGCTTGCTGAGCTCAAGGAAGCAGTAGAAATCTTGTCTGAGGAACAGAAAGTACAATCTGTCATCCGATCTTTACCAGACTCTTGGGCGAGCATGAAAATGCACCTTACCCATGCAAACCATCTCGATACCTTCGAGCAGGTGCGAGCTCATATCGAGCTGGAAGAGGACCGACTTAAGACTGAAAAGCCTAGAGCTGAGATGCATACTGCATCATCCTCTCCGGTTATGCAAAAGGGTAAGCGTAAGAGAAAGGGTAAAGACGTTCAGAAGAAGGCAAACAAACAGGGTGGTCCAAACCAACAGAAATAGACCAAACCTAAGCAAAATGGTGGTAAGAATAAGCAAAGAAAGCGTGCACGACGAGAGGAAACTCGTACGTGCTTCAGGTGTGGTGTAAAAGGCCACCTGGCTGCTGCCTGTACCGGTCCTCCTAAGGTACATTCAGATAAAGAATGACGAAAGTCATAAATTCTCACATAATTCTCGGAAAGTAATTCAAATTTTCTTTTGAATTACATGACCGATAAGAGGAATGAACGTAAAGCTTGATTAATTACCCCATGTATATAAAGGATTGGATGTTATGACCATCCTTACTTGCTTAGTCTTTTTCTATATCTTTTAGTAATATATATGTAAGCATATGGTGATGGACGCTGTAAATGGAAGCCCATTAAATGTATATGTTACCTAAGACAATTGGGTAAATGTCACATTAGGACATTGGGCCATACCCAAATCCCAATTGACATGAGAGGCCCAAAATTGGGCCTCCCTATGCATAGTGGCCGGCCGAATTTAATAGGTGGGTAAAGTGGACTTTTGTCCACTTTACTCCTCCTATATATATGGGGTGTTAGAGGTTTTGTTGGGGTTAATCATAATTCCTCTCTAGTGGTGATTTGAGAGAAAACCATTCCCCTATAACCGCCATAGTTCGGCCGAAACACCACCACCACCAAGGGTGTGCCAATTTGCATTCGAGTAAACACTACGTAGATCCGTCCCTGTCAAGAATCGATCTGAGGCTCTGCTGTGGAGAATATACCGTGTATGGCTTCCTTGACAAGAACCTCTATGGGTGTCGACCAAAGGACCGTGAACTCCCTGCTGCACATCTTGGGACTACAAATTACGTCTAAGGTATGTGTGAATCTTCCACTGCGTAATATCGATTACTAGCATGTACCATGTTTATAGTATCCGTAGTGATTACTCCCCGTAATCTAACAGTGGTATCAGAGCCCGTGTTAGGAGTTCATGATTTTGATAAATTGGTATTCTTGAAAGTTTTAAAATTTGGACCGAAAATTTTAAGTTAAGAAAATTAAAATTTTCGATTTTTATGATGTTAGGTGATCCGAAATTTTCATGATGTTCTTAGGAAATTTGATGTTCATGATCTTCAAGAAAAACATGATTTTTATCAAAATCGAACATTGGATTGTAGATCTTATTAAATTTTGATCTTAAAATTTGACCACTTATTTCCAATTTAGTGTTTATTTCGGCCAAACCCTAAAATTACAAGGTAAATTTTTTAATTTCTTAGGCTCCAAAAAAGCTAATTTCGGCCGAAATTAATTATTATATTGTTTACCATATTTTAATTTTTATTCTAGGTAACAATATATCTATAATTGGAAACGTAAGGATAGATTCACATTAATATACAGAAATATATATAACTATCAATATATCTAAATATTTAATAGGGTTGAAGATATTATTGATAGATTTAGTTACCTAAAAGATTGAGAAAATATATTGTCAGTATATATGTTTCCCTATTTAAGATATTGACAATAAATATTATATATATTTATATATATGTGCAGAATTTTTACATATATATATTGTTGATTGATTTAGTCTTAAAGATAGAATCTTGACAATAAATATATATATATGTTTAGTATTTGGCCGAATATATATATATATATATATATATATATATATATATATATATATATATATATATATATATACAATATTGGAAATTATTTTATATAGTTAATGTTATTTGGTGGCTAAGTTAAATATTTTTTATGGATTTCAAAACCTTACTTAGGCCACAAGTAAACATTTCGGCCCAAACTTTTTGGTTTTAATTATTGAGCCGGTCCAATATGTCAAACCGGGACGAATTGAACCGAACAGGGTTTTCTCAATCGGTTCGACCTAATCGGGTCGGGTCGGACCGGGGTAACTAAGTGGATCTAACCGAACCGTTTTTGTGTGTTGAAGCGAACCGAACCTTATTTTATTGGACAGTTTCGGACCGAATCGAACCGGATTTTACATCAGACCTGAACCGGAATTTCTGGACCGAACCAAACCAAACCGGACCGAAATTGACTGAGCCGAACTGAATTTTCAAAACCGAATTCAAGTCAAATTAAAATAGGGAGGTCAAGTTTTAAAAACCAAATGTTTTTAACCTTATATAGCATACACAGTGCTCAAGGGTTGATAGCTTATATGCCTTGTTTCGATTATGGGGATGGATCACGGAGATACATGTCTTTGGGACTGGATTAATTAGTGGGCTAAATTTCAATTGTTTATTATTCAATATATATTTATGCATGATTAGAACTGTTGCCTTGACTGAGTCAAGCTAGCTAGATATTGTATGTTGGGGGCGGAGCCCTGGTAAATATATGAAATTTGCACTAGGATAGACATGCTGTGATGGTTGGAAATGTTTAGGATTCATGCCTAGAATGTTGCATAATTGAATATAAGCATGAATTGCAAATCAGCCCCTAACGTTTAAAATTATTTTAAAATAGAAAACCATTCGGCAAATATTTATGATTGATGTGGAAGTTGCATTTTTGACACGTATGCTAGAATGTTGAGGATGTAGCTGCATTTGATAATTTACTTGGAAGTAGAATTATGTATGCAAGCATGAGTTCCTAGGAACATTAGACGCATGACGCGTAAGCATGAGTGTGGTTTGTGTGATGAATGTTACTGGGGTATTATAATTTACATGGATAGTAGAATTATATATGCATGAGTGAATTCATTGGAATATTTTTCCAAAATAAAAATGGCCTTGGGAAAGCCAAGATCGGGTATGCTTGTTTTAAAATTCTTGTTCCGGTATTTTGCGATTAAAACCGTTTTTTTTAAAGACTGATCTATTGGATTGAAGATGACAGTAATGTGAACTCTTTCACAGCCATCTTCCATTGGTTTACTGGTGGTCGGTTGGTTCAGATGACTGAGGAGTCATTACTTATCGCATTCCATCTTAATAGATATCTGATGTATGCAATTCTTTCTAAAAATGTTATTGTCTCCCTAATTTTGCGTGATTATCGATGTGTTAGTATCAATGGCTGCGATCAGCAATGTTATCTCCCAAATGAATAAGGGAGTGAGATTGAACAACAATAATTATAAGATTTGAAATAAGCGCGCAAAGATGGTAATTACTGAAATGAGAGGTTTGGAGCATCTGACTTCGAAACATGCCAGGCCAGAGGGAGACCTCACGACCGATCAGAAGGAATTCCATGATCAATGGGATGCGAAGGATTAGGAAGTCCGTTCCGCCTTGTTGTCACTGCTTGAGGATGACATACTCTATGGGTATGATCACTTTGAGTCTGCCATGGTTTGCAAACGAAGAAGGATGAAGTCGGTTAAACGATTTTCCTTCCAAACGCCTTGAACGATAAGTCAGGCTAGGCATTCAAATCAAGTGACGCACACTTCAAGAAACACAGTTCAAGAACATAATGTTAGAGTCAAACGTTCCCTACGGGATGAAGTAGATGACTCACATGTATGTAAACTGCGTTCCAATGAAATCGGTAGAATATGACACCATAAAAGCTAAAGAATGATTATGAGTTAAATCATATCATCACACGACATTAAAATTACGCACTAAACACATATTTAGGACAAGAGTACGTTACCTACTCTTAGAAGATACTTGTTTATAGCTTTTGAAAATGGTGTTGTGGTCGAACATGAGACATTATATCACTTGAGGATGAATTTCCAATGCATGGTCAGTTTCAAACTGATGTAGTCTTGATCAAACAAGAGAAGTAACACTGACAATCAGGTCCCACTTAATTCCAGTGGGAGAGATTTGAATGACATGGTAAATGATAATGGAAACATTTTCATAGTAAATCCAGTGGGAGGAATAAACCCTACCACATGAGATCATTGTTGCCGCAGAGACGAATCAAGTAGAACCTGATAGTCATATTGCTAAACCAGGATTACCACAACTGCCTAGACTACCCATTGTTTCCAGTGGGAGTGATCCGACAAACTTGGTTCCAGCTCCTAGTGATCAAGGAATTCATCTCGGAAATAAAACCCCGAGACCAAGAGGTCGTCCAAGGAAAGTTGTAGGTCAAGGTTTAAGCACTGCTCTTGTTCCCAATGGAAGTGATGCTACGATAAGAGGCATTATTCCGAGTGGGAGAAACGTTCAGACTCAAGATGAGATTAACAAGCCTAGACGAAATTCAAAGGCATCGAACCCATCGAGTAGGGTGATAACCTCACTCTAACAACTGTTAGTGAGCACTGGAAAGACCTCAAGTGGAGAAATGGGGGAAAACAATAAAAGAGAAAGATCGCCTAAATGAAAGCCATTATAGTCTGTAGTTGATTTACCTGCTAACCACAGGGGCACAAGGATACGGTGAGTCCTGAAAGAAGGCTCACCACTGATGGAACAGGTCGGGCGACACAAAGCCCGACTAATTGCGAAAGGATATACCCAACTTCACGGAGTGGACTTTGACGAAATGAACTCATCGACTGTGCGTAAAACCATGATTAGGGCCATTTATGGTCCTGGTCGCAGGTCTTGGTTTCGAGCTGCACCGATTGAATGTTAAAGACCACATTCCTCAAGGGAAACCTCGAGGAAGAGATCTACATGGAGCAACCGGAGGGTTTCATTACTCCCGGTAACAAACATAAAATTTGTAAACTCCAAAGGTCTATTTACGGTCTTAAACAATCGTCACGGCAATGGTACCGCAGATTCCACGAGGAAATTGTAGGAAACAGATTCGTGAATCTTCACGAGGATCCGTGCGTGTATTAAGACCTCCGGGTCTAAGTAAGTCATCTTAACCTTATACGTGGACGACATACTCATTGCCGCAAACGATATGAGTATTATGAACAAGTCAAAGTCCTAGTTGGAATCTATGTTCGAGATGAAAGGCATTAAAATTTCTAGAGATCGGGCTACCCGGAAATTATGTCTATTTCAAGAAGCTTATATCAACAAACCGTGGAAAAAGTTCAGAGTACAAGATGTCAAACCCGTGGAAACGCCGGTGGTGTTTGGGTGCGCACTGTCGAAACGTGACGGCCCCAAGAACCTGGCAGAGCGAGAACAGATGAAGGGTGCAGAGTATTTATCATGGTCGGTAGTCTCATGTACGCCATGCAATGCACCCGTCCGGACATCTGTTACGCCGTGGGCCTAGTCGCACGATTCCAATCATATCCTGGCTATCAACATTTAAAGGCTGTAAAAGGAATTATTCGTTATCTGAAAGGTACTGCCGACTACGCACTGTGTTATGAGGGCAAGACGTTAGAATTAACCGGCTACAGTGACGCCGACCATGGTAGCGATCCGGATGATTGTAAGTCCACCACAGGAGGAGTCTTTCTCCTTGCTAATGCCGCCATTTCATGGACGAGCAAGAAGCAAACCTGTGTCGCGCTGTCTACGATGGAATCAGAATTCATTTCTCTCTCTAAAAATGCACATGAAGCGGTCTGGCTGAAAAGGCTTTTTACTGCACTGCCTGGGGACAAAGACGTGAGTAAACCCGTCGTGGTACACTCTGACAGTCAGGCAGCTATTGCGGCAGTTAAGAATCCAAAGTACCATAGTAGGACTAAACACATTGATGTGAAATATTATTATGCTAAATCTATTGTAGAACACAATACAATCACTTTGGAATACTTGTCCACTGATAACATGGTTGCGGACCCATTAACTAAACCACTACGCAGGGAGATATTCGAAAAGCATGAAAAACTGCTTGGATTGCGTAGGGTTTAAAAGTGGAATGTATCTGCGATAACATTTTAATAATTTAAAGTTACGTTTTTAATAAACGAGAGAATTGCAATCGAGTTTATGATCCATCGACGTCATAATGTTTGAATACATCAGATTTACGGTCTATAAACTAAGTCGTAGGAGGACGCAATCCTCTGCCAAACAACATCGAATGTGGACCTTACTTAGTCACAAAGGTACGGTCGTCTTGCGGTGGAGGGAGGCCTCTACCAAGCAAGGCTGGCTAAGAATCAGGGGGATAAACCTGATTACGCAAGACGATCATCTAGTCTCGAAGTAACTCGACACGATCTTTGTTTTTGCAAATCGCTGTGATGAACTCAGTTCGTCATTAAACCACATTCTGGGCCAGATGAGAATCTGCGATAGCATGATTGACATATCCCATTCCTGTTAACTTAAAATTTCAGGTATGCTATCGACGCGTGCTTCATACTGCGCGTGCCATGTTCGACCACGGGGTCACAGCTCGGTTGTGCTAGATAAGAATCCTCGTGATTCTAACGGGCGCAAACTTCTTCACCTCGAGCCTGTGATTGATCCCGAGATCCTTATGAAGAGGCACCCGAAGTATCCTCACGAACTTAGAACTCACATCTAAGGTCAGACTCAATGTTCGCTTCCCGGCGTACGAGCGTAGTGCTGAACAAAAAGGCCCAGTGACCACGTCTTTGGAAACCGGCTGGGTTTGACTAAGGATATGAACGACGGGGATGGTCAAGTTCACCTATTATTCACCAAGCCTCGTCAAATAATGTTGAATGTGAACCAAGCCTCGTCACACAGGCTTG
The DNA here is from genome assembly GCA_036873135.1 of Clarkia xantiana subsp. parviflora. NCBI lineage: Eukaryota > Viridiplantae > Streptophyta > Magnoliopsida > Myrtales > Onagraceae > Clarkia > Clarkia xantiana. Next base: position 31,851,397 of record JAPTYO010000004.1, read on the forward strand.
GTCGTCTTGACGGAGAAGGAATTATCTATTAATTCTAGACTAGCTAAGAACCACGGTGGAAAACCTGATTAAGCAGAAGGATCATTTGGTTTTTGGAGTAACATGACAATGATCAAAGTTCTGAAGATCGCCGTTACGAACCACGTTCGTAATAAAATCACATTCTAGGCCAGATGACGAATCTGCGATAACATATGACATTTCCCAACTTCCTGACTAAACTCATGTTATGCTATCGACGCGTGCTTCATACTATGCGTGCCATGTTCGACCACGGGGTTATGCTTGGTTGTGGTAGATAGAATCCACGAGATTCGTACGGGCACAAACATCTTCACCTAGAGCGTGTGACTGATCCTAGATGATATATGAAGGAGCATCCAAAGTATCCTCACGGACTCAGAACTCATACCTAAGGTCAGGCTCAATGTTCGTTTCCCGGCGTGTAAGCGCAGTGCCAAACAAAAAGGCCTATAGACCACGTCTTGGAAATCGGTTAGGTTTGACTAAGGGTATGAGTGATGGGGATAGTCAAGTACACCTGAAATTTTCCGAATCTTGTATTCACTAGGTTGCTACCAACCTGACATTAGTTGAAAGGTTGTGAATACTTGTACGGATGCTCTGGAGAAGTATCCCAAAGTGGGTTTTGGGCAATTAGAAAATTTGCAGTTGACCTAGGATACAGCTTGGCACTTTATTTTTAACAGGTTTATTAGACATGGGGAATCAACGTTCCGCGGGCGCTACAATACTCCTAACAGATGAGTAGCATGTTAGATTACGGGGAGTAATCACTACGGAAACTAAATCATGGTACATGCTAGTAATCGAAATTACGCAACGGAAGATTCGCACATACCTCTACAGTTGTCCGTAGACCCAAGATCCTTGCAGGAGGGAGTTCACGATCCTCCGGTCGGCACCCGTAGGGGTTATTGTGAAGGAAGCCCTACGTGGTATATTCTCCACAGCAAAGCCTCTGATCGATTCTTGGCAAGGGACAGATCTCTGGAGTGTTTGCTAGAAAGCAATTTGGCACACCCTTGGTGAATATGTTGTTCGGCCGATGTAGGTGTTTCTGGGGGAAGGGTTTTCTCTCAAAACACCACTCAAAGGGAATTGTGATTAACCCTAATAAAACCCATAACTCCCCATATATATAAGAGGAGTAAAGTGGACAAAAGTCCACTTTACCCCCTCCCCAATTTTGGGCCTCTCATGTCTATTGGGATTTGGGTCTGGCCCAATGTCCTAATGTGACATATACGCAATTTACTTAGGTAACCTATACATATGATGGGCTACAATTTACGGTGCCCATCACCATATGCTTACAGTTCCCACTCGCCGGAAAGGGAGGGTGCCTGTTAATGTATTGTCGTCCATATCTGCATCAACAATTCACTCCTTCGATCTCGTCCTTTGCTTCAACTGATAATTCTCCATTTGCCTAGTTTCCACTTAGGAACACTTCTCCAAGGCATCCGTAAAAGTATTCACAACCTTCAACTAATATCCGGTTGTTGGCCACCTTAGTGAATACAAGAGTCGGTGAATTACCGGTGAACTTGACCATCCCCATCGATCATACCCTTAGTCAAACCCAACTGGTTTCCAAAGACGTTGTCACTGGGCCTTTTTTTCAGCACTCCACTCGTACGCCAGGAAGCGAGCATTGAGCCTGACCTTAGGTATGAGTTCTGAGTCCATGAGGATACTTCAGGTGCCTCTTCATAAGGCTCCCGGGATCAATCACACGCTTGAGGTGAAGAAGTTTGCGCCCGCCATAATCACGAGGATTCTTTCCTAGCACAACCGAGCTGTGACCCCGTGGTTGAACGTGGCACGCGTAGTATGAAGCACGCGTCGATAGCATACCTGAACGTTTAAGTTCAAAGGAATGGGATATGTCAAATCATGTTATCGCAGATTCTCATTTGGCCCAGAATGTGGATTACTGACGAACGAAGTTCATCAAGGCGGTCTGCAAAATGAAGATCATGTCGAGTTACTTCGAAACTAGATGATCGTTTTGCGTAATCAGGTTTATCCCCCTGATTCTTAGCCAGCCTTTCTTAGTAGAGGCCTCCCTCCACCGCAAGACGACCGTACCTGTGTGACGAGGTAAGGCCCACATTCGACAAAGTTTTGGCAGAGGATTGCGTTCTCCTACGACTTAGTTTATAGACCAAAAATTTGATGTAATCAAAACATATGACGTTGATTGATCATAAACACAATTGCAATTCTTTCTTTTCAAAAATGTAACTTCCAATTATCAAAATGTTATCAAAGATACATGCCATATCTAAACCCTACGCAATCCAAGCAGTTTCACATGCTTTTCGAATATCTCCCTGCGTAGTGGTTTAGTTAATGGGTCTGCAATCATATTATCAGTGGACAAGTATTCCATAGTGATTATATTGTCTTCTACCATAGATTTTAGCATAAAAATATTTCACATCAATGTGTTTGGTCCTACTATGGTACTTCAGATTCTTTACTACCGTAGTGGCTGCTTGAATGTCAGAGAACACCTTCACAGGTTTACTCCCGACGTCACCATCTAGCAGCGCAGTAAGAAGCCTTTTCAGCCAGACCACTTCCTGTTCGTTCTTAGAGAGAGCTACGAATTCTGATTCCATCGTTGACAGCGAGACACAGGTTTGCTTCTTACTCGTCCATGAAATGACGACAATAGAATGGAGAAACATTCCTCTTGTGATGGACTTACGATCATCCAAATTGCCACCATGGTCGGCGTCACTGTAACCGGTCAATTCTAACTTCCCGCCCTCATAGCACATCGCATAGTCGGAAGTACCTTTCAGATAACGAATTATTCATTTTACAGCCTTTAAATGTTGATAGTCAGGATCTGACTGGAAACGTGCTACTTGGCCCACGGCGTAGTAGATATCCGGACGGGCGCATTGCATGGCGTACATCAAACTACCAACCATGCTTAAATACTATGCACCCTTCATATGTTCACGCTCTGCCAGGTTCTTGGGGCCGTCACGTTTTGACAGTGCGCACCCAAACACCACCTGCGTATCCACGGGTTTGGCATCCTGTAATTTGAACCTTTTCAACAGCCTGTTGATATAGGCATCTTGAGACAGACACAATTTTCGGGTAGCCCGATCTCTAGCAATCTTAATGCCTAAGATATACGTGGCCTCTCCCATGTCTTTCATTAAAAATAAGATGCTAACCAGGATTTTGACTTATTCATGAAACTCACGTCGTTTGCAGCAATGAGTATGTCGTCCACGTATAAGGTTAAGGTGACAAACTTAGACCCAGAGATTTTATAATACAGGCACGAATCCTCGTGAAGATTCACGAATCTGTTTCCTACGATTTCCTCGTTGAATCTGCGGTACCATTGCTGTGATGACTGTTTAAGACCGTAGATGGACCTTTGGAGTTTACAAACTTTACGTTTGTTACCAGGTGTAATGAAACCCTCTGGTTGCTCCATGTAGATCTCATCCTCCAGGTTTCCGTGGAGGAATGCGGTCTTAACATTTGGTGCAGCTCGAGATCGAGACTTGCGACCAGGACCATGACTGGTCCTAACCGGGGTTTTATGCACAGTAAGTGAGTTTGTTTTGTCAAAGTCAACTCTGTGAAATCGGTATATCCTTTCGCATCAAGTCGGGTTTCGCACCTCCCGACCTTTTCCATCAGTGGTGAGCCTTTTTTCAGGACTCACCGTATCCTTGTGCCCCTGTGGTTAGCAGGTAAATCAACTATAGACTATAATGGCTTTCATTTAGGCGATCTCTCTCTTTTATTATTTTCCTCCATTTCTCCACTTGAGGTCTTTCCAGTGTTTTCCAACAGTTGTTGGAGCGAGAGGTTTTCACCTTGCTCGATGGGCTCGAAGCCTTTGACTTTCGTCTAGGCTTGATTGATCACATTTAGAATCTGAACGTTTCTCCCACTCGGAATAATGCCTCTTATCAGAGCATCACTTTCATTAAGAACCATTCTCCCACTCAGAACAATGCTTCTTATCGGAGCATTGTTTCTATTGGGAACAAGAGCAGTGCTAGAACCTTGACCTACAACTTTCCTTTGACAACCTCTTGGTCTTGGGGTTTCACTTACGAGATGAATTCCTTGATCACTAGGATCTAGAACCAAGTTTGGTCGGTTCACTCCCACTGGAAACAATGGGTAGTTTAGGTAGTTGCGTCATTCCTGGTTCAGCAATTTGACCATCAGGTTCAACTTGATTCGTCTCAACAGCAACAGTGATTACGTGTGGTAGGGTTTATTCCTCCACTGGATTTATTATGAAAATGTTCCCGTTCTCATTTACCATGCCATTCACTTGAGTTGCTGGTTCAAATCTCTCTCCCACTCGAATTAAGTGGGACCTGATTTTTATTGATATCCTGCTCCGTTTTGATTAAGACTACGTTATTTTGAAATTGTTCATGCATCCATATGCACCTTGACTAGTATTGTCAAAACACTTAGAAATTTTTTCATCACTATGCATTACCGCATCTATACATGTCAACACCACCGTTGACAAACACTTATAATTTTTTCATGATTATTACATACACACATAGGTCATGACATACACTCACTAGTTTATACTACATTGTCACATACATACACACGTACTTATATTGATATGACAGAATTCATTTACGTTATCAAGCACGTACAACATACCCATGATTACATACATGGCATTACATGCTAACCTCACATACATGAAAATCTTTGTATATGAGTACAATGAAGATATAGGTCGGACATCGACACCGACAATGACAAACTTCTTAGCACGGAAGGAGTGACCGCCAGACACCGACGACGAAAATGACAAACTCATAGAAAGAGGTAAAATAAAGCCGAGATACAATCGGGTATAAATCCTTTTAATAAATAGAGTCAAGTAGAGGATAAAACTATTCTTGACTCGAGGGAAAATGATGGATATACACCCGACTGGACCTCATTAAGGCTCGACATGGTCGCGCCATCGACCCCGAACACGGTAAGGGGCTAAGGCCTTTATTTTCCGCACGCTAGTCCTCCTGTCCGGGCTAGTTCGGTGTCGAAAACACCAAACTAGTCAGGTACCTCGGTATCGGTCCGGGGTCACAAGGTCGGCGCGTCCCGTGTCCAGCCCTGGGCCCTTGGGTGACTGATGCCCGGGTTCCCACCTATTTACGAAACTACCCTTTTTACACGGGTCCCACCTGTACAATTCTCAAACTCTATAAATAGGGGAAGGCATTCTCCATTTATGAACTAAGATCTCTTATTTTTATGCTTGAGCTCTGCCTTCTCTCTACTTTATCTCTCTAAAACCTGGCTCTGACTTCAGCATCGGAGAGGGTTCGCCAGAGACACCCCCCTCTCTGGCGCAATCTTTTGTGCAGGTAATCAAGGCAAGGATTTGATCAGCCGTAACACTACGATGAATGGTAACACGAAGACGACAAGGAAAACGACTCGACACAAGGTCGCCTAATTCGGGACCCCGATGAGCTTGTCCCATCAATACGCACTCCAGAAGAAACCCTTCCTTCTAAGGAAATGTGAGGTGGCACTACTTGTCATCATTGTCAAAAGAAACTCTTCCTGCTAAGGAAATGTGAGGTGGCAACCTTTATGTCACCATTGTCAGAAGAAATCCTTCCTCCTAAGGAAAGGTGAGGTGGCGACCTACTTATCACTTGCTGACCCACCACCGTCCCTCTCAAAGAATCACAATAGACGGCCGCTGCCTCTAAGAATAGCCAATCAAAGTAAAGCTACCTCCAGTAAAAGTCGGTAAAAGCTAAACCTATAAATACCCAAGTATTTTCTGTACATTTACATACACACTTATTATTACTCTCATAATCCATTACTGACTCAAGATTCAGAGTGGAATCAGGGGCAAATCCCTACCCTCTTTTCAGTCCTCACCACAAAGACTCCAAAAGGAAACTAAGTACCCGTCTGAGGTCAAATAGATACCTAAAGAGAGTTATCGAAGGCGATACCTCGAAGTCCGATCCCAGAAGTCAGGCCAGACGATTCTTGATCCAGAATTTGGCGTCGTCTGTGAGAAAAAGATCAAGAAGTCATGTCACCACCAAAAAATTGCTCGAGACGACGTGAAACCTCTCCTTCTACTATGTTCATAGACCAGATTATTCAAGGTCCTGACGAAACCTTGGCTAGATATTATGGGCGTTCAGAAAAGCCCTTCAACATACCACATAAGAGTTATTCAAAAGATAAATAATCCTTGCTTTCTTTGGAGGACTGAGACCTCTGTCTCAGCCCCTGGCTATAACAAACCACACGGAACCGGTGGAAAGGTGGGAGGACTTAGCCCAAAGGGCTGTTAGCATTTGCGCAATGGGCCGCCGTAATTGGGAACCCATTAATTAAGTCTAATTACCTAAGTAATTAGATAAATTCACATTAGGGATTTTGGGCTAGGCCTAAAATAATTGACGTAAGAGGCCCAAAATTGGGCCTCCTCTAGGTACATGGCCGACCGAACTAATGAGAGGGCAAAGTGGACTTTTGTCCACTTTGCTCCTCTTATAAATAGGGAGGTGTTAGAGATTTATTATATGATATTTCTCTCCTCCTTTGTGGTGAGATTAAAAGAAAACTCTCCTCCCTTTTCTCTCTATAGTTCGGCCTAACCACCCTTGTGCTAGGAGGTGCCGAATTGTGTCAAGCAATTTACTCTGGAGATCCATCCCATGAAAAATCGATTGAGGCTTTACTGTGAGGCATAATCCGCGTAGGGCTTCTCTAACATGAACCTCTACAGGAACTGTCTGGTGGATCGTGAACTCCCCTTCGGCGATCTAAGGTACACAGGAATCAAAGTATTTATGTGCACTATCTTCCGCTGTGTATTAGTTACCTAGCACGTATCTTGTTATTGTTTCTGTTGTATCTACCCCCTTTATCCACAGTGGTATCAGAGCTTGTGTTAGGGAGTTCATATTTTTTGATAAAATTGGTGTTCTTGGATTTTCTTGGTGTGGCCGAAAATTTTAAGTTTTGGTTTTCAAGATTTAAAGTATTTTTATTTTTATAAATTATGGTGGTCGAGTTTTTCATGATGTTCATAGTAAAGGATAAGCTTGAATCATACTTCATTGATGATTAGGGATTACAAACTAAAGAGTGCACTATATATAGTAAGTGAGACTAGGCTCACCAACTAGGACTATACTAGGTTTACTAGTGGCCGGGTGTATACAATCATTTGTAAGTGTCTACACTTGCCCTATGTATGCTACTATGTGTATGCACCTATGTATGCAACTAAGAGTGAGTGTGTACTACACTCTATATTCTCCCATCATTTTCTTCTTCTTCTCTTCTTTCTTGGAAGACATCATTGATTCCATATAGCTTCAACAAAGCCAAGTGTTGGTTCTTCACTAAAGCCTTGGTTAGCAAGTCAGCGAGTTGATCCTTTGAAGGAATGTAATGAACACCAATCCTGTCTTGTCCAATGTGGTGTCTTGTGAAATGACAATCCAATTCAATGTGTTTGGTAAGCTCATGAAACATTGGATTTTTAGCAATATTCATAGCTGCTTGACTATCTGTGTATATTGGGATAGGAAGGTTTACTTGCAATCCAAGTTCCTTGAGAATTCTGCCTATCCAAAGTGCCTCTTGAATAGAAACTCTAAGGCACCTATACTCTGCTTCAGCACTTGATAGGGAAATGGTATCTTGCTTCTTGACCTTCCAAGCTATCATAGCTCCTCCTAGCTTTACACAATAGGCACTCACTGATTTCCTACTAAAAGGGCAAGCAGCCCAATCAGAGTCACAAAACAAGCTCAAATTAAGGTTGTTGTTGGAAGGATAGATCAAACCTTGGCTTGGGATGCCCTTGATGTACTTGATTATCCTAATGGAAACTTCATAGTGAGACTTATTTGGCTTGTATACAAATTGACTTAGTCTTTGGACTGAGAAGCTAATGTCTGGTCTTGTCATGGTAAGGTAGAGCAATTTGCCAATAAGTCTCCTAAATGAAGTAGCATCTTCTAATAGCACATCATCAGTGTTGGAGTTGGAAGCTTTGTCATACTCATGTGTGGTGAGCTTGACATTGAATTCCATAGGAGTTTCAGAAGGCCTTGCAGCCCCTAAGCCAGCCTCCTCAATGAGCTCCATAGCATATTTCCTTGATTTGATCTTGCAATCTCCAAACCAAAAAGTACCTCAAGTCCCCCAAATCATTTAATTTGAAGTGTGTGTTTCAATTGATTGATCATCTTGTTATTAGAACCAGTGATTAAAAGATCATCAACATAGATTAATAGAAACACCTTGTCATTACCTTGTATCTTGGTGAACAAGGAATGATCTGAGGCACATTGTGTGTAACCATTCTTCAACAATGTTTGGGTGAGCTTGATGTTCCATTGCCTTGAAGCTTGTTTAAGGTCATATAGGGACTTCTTAAGCTTGCATACACATTTGGTAGACCCTTCAAGGGACTTGGAAGGATCAAAACCTTGGGGGATGTCCATGTATACTTCCTCAGTTAAGTCACCTTGAAGGAAAGCATTGTTTACATCCATATGGTACAATCCCCAAGATTTGGCAGCTACCAATGCTAAGATGATCCTCACTGTGTCCATCTTGACCACAGGAGAGAATGTCTCATTGAAATCAGTCCCTTCCACTTGAGTGAATCCTTTGGCAACCAATCTTGCCTTATACCTTTCAATGGATCCATCAGAGTTGTATTTGACCTTGAAGACTTTGCAACCAATTGATGATTTGCCTTGAGGAAGGTCCATTAGTTCCCAAGTGTTGTTGGCTTGAAGGGCTTGTATCTCTTCCTTCATGGCCAAAATCCAGTTGGGATCCTTGATTGCTTGCTTGTAGGAGCTTTGTTCCTTGATTTTGTCAATGGCAGCCAAGAAGCATTTGTATTGAGGGCCCAAAGTGTCATATGACACATATCTCTCCATGCCAAAAGTGGCATTGGAACTTGACCTTTGTTGAAGCTCAGCAATCCTTGCACTTCTCCTTGGTGGTGGTGGATTGAGTTGGGCAATTCTAAGACTCCTCCTTAGATTAGAAGGTTGGGGTGGATCATCCACAATGGGTGGTTGAGGTGTTGGAATTTGTTGGGGTGGTGGGACTTCATTGATTGGAATGTGTCTTAGTACATCCTCATCAAAGTAAGTTGGATTCTCTGGTGGGAAGTCTTCAATGGATTGCTTGGCTCCCAAGCAAGATGGAATGAGAGACTTTAAACCATCCTTGGACATGCTAAATGGGAAGATGTCTTCATGAAAGGAAACATCCCTTGAAACATGAAACATTGATTTGGAAATGTTCATCACAAGGTACCATTTTTGTGAAGTTGAATACCCCATAAGGATGCATGGTTCAGCCCTTGGACTAAACTTGTCATGGTTGTTCAATTTGGTTGCAAAACATAAGCAACCTATGGTTCTCAAATGAAGAAGAGAAGGTGCTTTTCCATATAGCACTTCCATAGGTGATTTGAACTTCAAGATAGAGGTGGGTAGCCTGTTGAGCAAGTAACAAGCATTGAGTATGCAATATCCCCAATGTCTCAATGGCATAGAAGCTTGAAACCTTATGACTCTAGCAATGTTGAGGATGTCCCTATGCTTGCGTTCAACCCTGTCATTTTGTTGTGGTGTATGCACACAACTTGTTTGATGAAGAATCCCAAATTGAAGAAGTAAGTCTTTGCAAATTGAGTTGATGAACTCAGTCCCATTGTCACTCCTCAAAGTCTTGACCATTGTACCAAATTGAGTCTTGACCATAATCAAGAAATTCTTGATGTGCAAGAATGTGTCACTCTTGTGTCTCATCAAATAGACCCAAGTTGCTCTTGAATGATCATCAACAATGGTCAATAAATATTGATTGTTCTTGAAGGTAGGCACCTTGTATGGTCCCTGTTGGATCACGGTTGGAACTCCGGTATGTTCTTGACGGAAGTCCGAACTCCTTCGCTCCAAGTAATCCTGCAAGAAGGGGATAGACCGGGCGGTGACCCAGAATCCCTCTCCGATGCTTAAATGAGTATCTCGATGTAGGCAAGCAAGTATCAGTATGTGAATGTCAATGTATCAATCCTGAGGTAACTCCTTCCTTTATATAGGGGAGGAGTTACCCCAGTTACCTGCTGCGATGACTGCTGGGGGCAGTTAGCCCACGTTCCGTTTATCTCGGCCACTTGCCCCACTATGTTGATAGTGGGCGTGTTTCTTGGCCTCATTCTCTGGTGGCAAGTCCCGACGAATGTCGGGGACTCCAGAGTTATCTCCTTTGGTCACCGCTCGGGGCCCCACGTCATCGGGACAGGGCCAGCATTCTCAGGGATTCAATATCGGGGCCTACTCAAAGGCATATCATCGGGGCCTACTTAAAGGCATATCATCGTGGCCTACTTAAAGGCATATAATCGGGGCCTAATTAAAGGCATATCATCGGGAGCGTTCAGCTCATATGTCGGGACCGACCTTGTCGGGTCCCCTCGTATTGGTCTTCTAAGCCTCTTTTGGGGCCCAGTGGGCCTACTTCGCCGTTTAGTCGTCGTTAATGGGCCTAACGGCTATATCGAAACCCATCATTTGCCCCCAAGACATGAGGGACTTACAGTTCGTCATGTCTTCCAACTCCGGACCTCCCGATATTCTGAGGATAACCATCGAATCCGAAAAGATTTCTCGATTACTCAACTATTAAATGCGATGGGTGATGAAGCGACGGCTTGGGTGCCCGTGCCTGCTTTTTCTTAAAAAGCGCTTTTTAGCTGTTTTATCGCTAGCGCCTCAACGAAGCGTTTCATCTTCAACGGTCCGGATTGCAACGTCTCTTTGGCTACTCTCTCTCCAATAAAACCCCAAATCTTGGTACTATTCAGTTCTCCTCCACCGTTTCATCCTCTTGTGATTTCAAAAGTTCAAGCTCTTCTTTCTAATTTCCGATCAGCACTCCGGCAACCAGGATCCCCGGCCATCAAGATCATCTTCTCTTCTCCGCTTCTACATGTCTGGTAAGATTTCCTACTCTGATTCCGAAAAAACTTGTTAGCATAGTTTTTCTTTTTATCTCAATCAACTTACCCGGATTTTTCCAAGAATCAACTGTGCCTTTTCTTGCTCTGATCATTTTCCAGACGGTGAATCCAGTTCCGGGGGGAGAAAACCCTTCAAGTTTGATGATGCTTGTAATGAGATTTCGAAAACCGCCTACGATGCAGCTCTTCGGGAAGGATGTATTACTTCCACCTGGGAGCCTCGCTTCCCCTTTCCTCGCCCCCGCATCTCGGATGACCCTGTGGTCACTCGTCCCCGGGAAGGGGAGGTATTTATCTCCGCCGGGCAAGTATCGGCGGGGATCCGGTTCCCTTTCTGCGGGGATCTAGTCGAGATGTGTGAATATTACAAAACACATCCGACTACTTTTTCCCCCCACGCCATCCATGTGTGGATCGCCTTCCATGTCCTTTGCCTCCGCCAACAGTGGACCTATAGCCTCCGACTTTTGGACCTTCTATGGAATGAAGTGCAATGATGCCGGGGTCTGTGCCTTCTACCCGCGGATGCCGAAATGGAGCAAGGCGCAGCTTTCTCGATACACCTGGAATGGTGACACCTGGAAGGTCGCCAAAGGTCGGGGGCTTATCACTGACTCGGGGCCCGACAACAGTGGCTGGAAGAAGAATTACTTCTTCATTCGGAACAGCTCCATTCCGTGACCCCGATGGGAGGTTGGGGCAGACCCTCCTCCCGCTTATCATACTTACTCCGAGGAGGATTTTCAGATTCTCCACTGCATCCAACTCTATCGGGGAGCGGGATCTAGTTCTGGCCGGGATCCGACTCCTTGATGTTGCCTCCGGGGGTCAACTCTTCGACGACCCCTCCAATGTCGTTCCTTGGGTAATATCCTAATCGTACCTTTGTTTTCGTCTTTGCAGCTAAGAAGGTATCATTGCTGACCAATATCGTGCTTAAGCAGGCGGAGACCGATGCCGTCCAACGCCCCACAAGGAAGAGGAAGTCCTCGAAGCGGGCCGCCTCCTCATCGGCACCTCCAACTGCGGAGGAGGTCAAGCGGGCCCGGGTGGCGAAGATGGAGGGGATATTCAACACCCAGACTCCTGAAGAAGGTAAGCAGCTCCGATTAGCCATCCGATTATACAGAAAACGTATTCCCTAGGAGTTAATCCCCTCCGATAAGAAAGCCAGAATCGAAGGGATCAACCGTATCCTGCAAGGAGAAACTCCCCGCATCCTCAAAGCGGGTTATTATAACTATTACGGGAAAGACCAGTATCTCTCCCGTCGCTTCATTTGGTGTAAGGATCCCGATCAACTCCCTGATTATCTTTCTGAAGCTTCTCGTCCTCCAGCTGCAGGTCAATCGGGAGCTGGAGCTTCAGCGGGGATGCCACCCTCCGACGCCCGGGTCGGAGAGCCCCTCCTTTCACTTCCTGCCCCGAGAGGATCGGGGACTGAAGATGCCCCGACGGACGGTCAGTTCCGTCGGGTGGTTGACCTGGACGTTTCTCACTCTTCTGAGGAGGCGAGCGAGGGTCCAGCCCTGATTCGTCGTCGGGGGGTGAGGCAGACCCCGTCGGAGCCGAATCCCGAGGGGCTGCTTCCATCCTCTCCGCCACATCAACATTCGCCGATCTTGAGCCTGACTCCTGAAGGGACGACTGGGTATCACGCCGGCTCGGAGGCGCGCACCTCCGACACTCAGGTCATCCTTCCTCCTCTCCCCTTAGACAGGAGCTACTATCAGCTTTACACCCCGACCAGGCGGCGGCTCCTTGGACCCCGATCGAGTCATTGCAAGGGGTCCCGCTCCGTCGGGGTGATACACCACCGGAACTAGGTCTGCACCTGCTGGCAGGTTCAGTTCCGCCATCTTTAAAGCTTCCGCTTTCCTTGGCCTGGGAAGACATCCACACGGAAATTCGCGAAATGGCCATTCGTCGCGTGGAGGTAAGGCTTCCTGTTTTTACACTTAGTAGTATATAAGGTAAAATATTCTCATGTACTAACCTCTTTCTTTCTTTTTCACAGGAAATGGCGGACCAACACCGCTGTTTCGGGTTCATCCTGGCCCTGGAGGAGGCCCTAGAGCAGGAGCGAGCCAAGGCGGCCCCCGAGGTCTTGGCCAAGCTCAAGGAGGATCTGGCTGCCTCTGAATCGTCGAGGGGTAAGTTGGTTAAGGAGCAGGCCCTCCTTAACCAGAAGACTCGGGACCTCCTGAGGCAGGTCCACGACTTCGAGCGGTTGCTGAAGCAGGAGCGACAAAAGCTCAATGAAGAGCAGCAGAGGCGCGCGGAGGATCGGGACAGGATTGTCCTCGAGAAGAAGGCCCTTGAGGACGTCAAGGCGGGGCTAGAGGTTGAGAAGGTCCTTCTCACCAACCGGTCCCGACAGATGGAGCGGGAGATCGCTGAGTTCCCCGTCAAGCTGGCTGAGTCTGAGGCCAAGGGTCGGGAAGATTATCGGGGCTCCGAGGCTTTCCAAGTGGACGCGGTGAAGTTCTGTACGGCGGAGGTGGAGACCACCTTGCTTAATGCTGTCGAGGAGCTCCATATGGAGTCTGGTGGTGCCATCGACTTCACCAAGTCTCAGACTCTCGCCCCCTTCACGGAGAGGTATTTCAACCTTTCCGAGGAGAGCGACGGGGCCAACACCCCCAAAGGGACCGCGGGTGCTGAAGGCACGGTGGAGCTTCCAAGTACAGACCTCCCGACAACTGATCCCCCGACAATCGACCCTTCACCGTCTGACCTCCAAGGGTCCGATCCTCCAGCGGCCAATCTTTCAGGATCCGACCCTCCGACAGCGGAGCCTTCTGCCACGGACCTCGTGGACCCTGCTCCACTCGATGCTGCCAAGGATCAAGCTTAATCGCTTTATTTTCGAATCCTTGTAATTTCCTTCTTTTGTCGTGAACCTTTCGGTTTTTTATAATATCAATCCATTTTGGTTCCGATTATCGCTACACCACTTAAGGTGAATTACCGACGCCACTTAAGGCGATTTGATCATACCACTTAGAGTGATTCGATACGTCGCTTAAGACATTTTACCCACACCACTTAAGGCGATTTAATCGTACCGCTGCCACTTAAGGCAATCACACCACTTAAGGTAATTTAATCACACCACTTAAGGCGATTTAATCACACCACTTAAGGCGATTTAATCGTACTGCTGCCACTTAAGGCTTTCTCACACCACTTAAGGTAATTTAATCACACCACTTAAGGCGATTTAATCACGCCACTTAAGGCAATTTAAGCACACCACTTAAGGCGATTTAATCACACCACTTAAGGCGATTTATCCACGCCACTTAAGGCAATTTAATCGGAAGCAACCTCTTTATTCATCGATGACTCAAAACCTGTTTATATCAAATCAAAACGATAAACAACTTGTACCACTAAAGGCGACTAATATCAGACATGACATTTCTTCAAGTGTTCACCACTAAAAGAATGCTTCAACACATTGCCATCGAGGTCTTCCAACTTATACGCATTTCGAGCTGGCATCCCCACGACCTTATAAGGTCCTTCCCATTTTGGCGACATCTTTTTGATCCGATCCAAAAGGGTAAATTCGTTCCGACGCCAGACCAATTCCCCGACAAAGAACTGTCGAGACTTGACTCGCCGATTGTAATATCGGGCTGTTGCCAGGCGCATCCGAGCCTGGGCCTTTTCGGCATTCCGCCTCTTCTCTTCGACCAAGTCCAAGTCCAGACGCCTCATTTCATCATTCGACAGAGGTTCGTAATACCTCGTCCGATGGGATGCCACAGCTATTTCAACGGGAGCAACTGCTTCCGTGCCATAAACAAGGCCAAACGGAGTCTCCCCAGTCGATCGTTTGGGTGTTGTTCTAACAGCCCAAAGTACATTTTCCAGCTCGTCCAGCCATTTGCCCTTCAAGGCATGGACCCTCTTCTTCAAGCCATCCATCACGATCTTGTTGGCTGACTCTACCTGTCCATTGGTCTGAGCATGATGGACAGAGGCTGTCCGATGCTCGATTTTCAGTTCCTCTAGGTACTCCTTCCACTGGGCCCCGTTAAACGGAGGGCCGTTATCATTGATCAACACCTTAGGGATCCCATATCTGGATATGATATGGGTCTGGAGGAATTTGAGGATATGATTCCCCGTTTTCTTGGCCAATGCCTTAGCTTCTATCCACTTCGAGAAATAATCAATAGCCACAATCAAATATCGACACTGGCCTTTTGCAACTGGAAGGGGTCCCACCAAATCGATTCCCCATTGCGCGAAGGGCCAAGCACTCTTGATGGACGTCAAATCGGCAGCTGGGGTCGCGATATTCAGGGCGTACCTCTGGCATGCGTCACAGGATCGGACTAGCATCGTTGCCTCCTTATTCATTGAGGGCCAGTAATAGCCCAGGTTCAGCACTTTCCTCACGACGAATCGGGCACCTTCATGACAAGCCGAGTATCCTTCGTGCACCTCCCTAAGGATCCGATCTGTGTCGAGCTCAGCCACACATTTCAAGTGAGGAGTTAAATGCCCCCTTTTATACAACTGATTGTCCACCATCACATAATTGGCCGCGATTCGGCGTAATTTGCCAGCTGCTACTTCATCATCATCATCGGGGACTGCCCCCGTAGTCAGGTACGCGGCTATCGGGGTCATCCAAGTGGGCTCCTCCGATCCGTTCTCAATGGCACATACCTCCGATTGATCGGTGGTTGACAGGATCACCTTCTCCAAGAAGTGCACCTTCCGACTTTCATCGAGAGGTGCCCCCAAGGCGAACTTGCTCAGGGCATCTGCTTCCACATTATCCTCCCTCGGGATCGCTTCAATATCGAAGCTCTTGAAACTCTCCTTCAAGGTTTGCACCTCACGAAGGTACTTCTTCATCATCGGGCTCTTTGCTTCATACCGCCCCTGGACTTGGTTCACAATCAGGCTAGCATCACACTTCACCTTTAAGTGACCAACTCCCGTTCCTTTGGAAATCTTGAGGCCGGTGATGATAGCCTCATGTTCAGCTTCATTGTTGGTGGCCCTGAACGTCAAGGCCAAGGCATATCGGAGGGGCTCGCCTCCACCCGGCGGTATCAGTACGAACCCTGCTCCCGATCCTTCTGAATTTGAGGAGCCATCGGTGTACATCTCCCAAATGTCTTTGTTATCGGGCTGTTCTAACTGTTCTGCTATCGGGACTTCCATGGTTGCCCCTTCTACAGGGCCCGCCTCTTCTAGATCGGGGGCTGTAGACTCTACTATGAAATCCGCCAACGCCTGGCCCTTAATAGCCGTTATCAGAGCAAAGTGAATGCGGAACTCACTAAGCTCGACTGCCCATTTCACTAATCTCCCCGACGCATCAGGTCGATTCAAAAAATGTTTCAAGGGCTGATTCGTCAAAACAGTAATCTCATGCGCATGGAAGTAAGGTCTCAGCTTCCGAGCAGTAACAATCAACGCATAAAGATACTTCTCAACGGAGGGATAATTTATTTCAGACTTGGCGAGTGCCTTGCTTACATAATAGACAGGGACTTGGTTACCCTCTACGACTTTCACTACGACAGAGCTAACAGCAAATTCAGAAACAGCCAAATACAGATAGAGTGGCTCGCCTGGAATGGGCTTTGCCAACGGCGGGAGGGTGCGAAGGTGCTGCTTGAGTGCCTGGAACGCCTCTTCGCACTTGGCAATCCACTCAAACTTCTTGTTGGCCCTCAGCAGTTCAAATAACGGCATGGATCGGTCGCTTGCCTTGGACAGGAAGCGATTCATCGCGGCCAATCGGTCATTGAGCACTTGCACCTCCCGATGGTTCGTCGGGGACTTCATCTCTTCAATTGCCTTCAGCTTCTCAGGGTTCACCTCGATTCCCCTCTGGCTCACCATGAAGCCCAGAAACTTCCCTGAGTGCACTCCGAAGGCACACTTGGTCGGGTTCAAGCGAACTTGATGAAACCTCATCCGCTCAAACGCTGTGGCCAAGTTATGAACATGATCCTCAGCCTGTCGGGACTTTACCAGAAAATTGTCCACATAGGCCTCCATCGATTTTCCTAGCATATCCCCAAACAGCTTGTTCACCATCCTCTGATAAGATGCACCTGCATTGATCAGTCCAAAAGGCATGACATTATAGTGATAGATGTCGCTATCAGCATAAAAAGCGGTGTGGGGGGCATCCTCCTTGGACATCTTGATCTGATTGTAGCCGGAGTAGGCATCCATAAAACTCAGCAACTCATGTCCCGATGTGGCATCCACCAGCTGGTCGATCCTCGGGAGCGGATAGCAATCCTTCGGGCATGCTTTGTTCAGGTCGCAGAAATCAACACACATCCGCCACTTGCCATTGCTCTTCTTCACTAGGACCGGGTTTGCGACCCAGGTCTGGAATCGGAGCTCCTTAATAAATCCAGCATCGAGCAACCTGCCCACCTCTTGCTGGATCGCGATCTTCTTGTCGGCACCCATCGGGCGCCTTCTCTGTGTAACCGGCTTGAGCGCGGGGTCAATCTTCAGCTCATGAGTAATCACATCGGGGCTGATTCCTGGCATATCGCTCGGGGACTAGGCAAACAGCTCCTTGAACTCCTTCAACAAATCAATCAGTTCTCGGGCCGTCTCCTCAGACAGAGCGGACCCGATCTTTACCTTTCTTTGAGGTCCATCGATCTCGACCTCCTTCAAATCCTCTATCGGGGCGGGACGCCCAAACTCCTCTCGGGGATCAGCATCATTCTGGAAAACAGTCATAGCCTCCCGATTTCTCCTTCGAGTGGCATTAACGTAGCACTTCCTGGAGGCCACCTGATCGCCCTGGACCTTTCTGATTCCGTGGTCGGTCGGGAACTTCATCTTCTGATGGACAGTTGAGGCAATTGCCCCCAGTGGGTTGATGGTGGTTGTTAGGTTCCAAGTCTAGGGTCAACGGGCGGTCGACCTAAGTCTCGTTCCTCACTGGAGATGTTGCGGATTTGGTGCTCTCGGGTTGTGTCGTCCTAGCCTGTGTCTTTCTGTCCTTAGCTTCTCTTCTCTTCTCGCCCTGCAAGAGGGGCAATACCAGGCACAGAGGGGGGGGGGGTGGTGCCTGATGAACCCTCTCCGATGCCTAAGTCAGTACGGTTTTTGTAGAGAGATAAAGCTAGAGAGATGTCAGAGCAAAATTATGCAACTTGCCAAGATGATCAAAGATGTCCAAATGAATAGTGGAGAGGTTGTATTTATAGGCAACGGTGTCATTAAGGTGGCTTAATGACATCGTTAACCTTTAAACACAATTAATTATCCTTTAAACACGTAATTAAGACCTTAGGGTAGGGAGAAGGTTGGCGGAAATAAACCGAGTATGGGAGTCTAAAAACGGTGTCGGGGCCCTTGGGGGGGGAAGGAAAATCCGCCCCCCAAGGGTTGGGGTTGGGTGAGGCCACCCAACCCCTCCTAGGGGAGATCGGGTTGGCTGACCCGATCTCCCCTAGGGGAGGTCGGGTGTGGCCACCCGACCTCACCTAGGTGAGTCTAACTTGGCCGGACGAGTATTTTGGCCTCGTCCGGACCGTTGGTGTTTTTGCGAGGTGTTCGGGTTGAAGTTTCGATTTACAAACATTAACGGGTGATCAAAATGAAACGACTCGGAAGTCAACGGGTTCAAATTGGGCGTATATCCATCACATGCCCCCGAGTCAACCAATGGCCTGACCCTTGATTGACTCTATTTTAGGATGGTATGACACGCGCAATTTGAAGCCGGGATTTTACCTTTTTGTCCGAATGCTTACTTACCCATGGATGTATGCCTCTGACTCTGCCCCCTGCCTTATAAGATAGAGGAATTGTAAATGTCAGAATAGCACGGACACGTGTCCAAGCACGCGTCCGTCCGAGGTGGAAATAATAAATCTATCCTTGCTACGGGCGTATACTCGAAATATACACGCTCGCATAGGGATGTAATACGAATACAGCTAAGCGATTCAAACTTCAATTTCATGCCGGGATTTATCTAAGTGGAGAAAAATTTAATTTTGGTCTAAATTTTTTCTAAGTATGGGATGCTTAAAAATAAACCCATGGGATGTTAACTTGAGTAGGTGTGAGTTTAACCACGGTTAATGGGAACTAGGGGTATCAGTTTTTAAATCTAACCCTTGAATTTTTCCTTCCTAAAAATCAACGGTGTCGATTTGGCGATTTTAGAAAAAAACCCTATTCTCTTGTACTATAAAAGGGGTAAGTGATTACCTCATTCTCATTGTCCTTTCTCCTTTCCCTTTTCTTTTAGTCGGTTATGATCCTTGGTTGGATTCGTTTCTTGGGACGCGTGTCGTATTGAGGTACGTGCCTTTTGCTTTGCGTAAGTGTTGTTTTTGGGAGACATAATCCCGTCTCTTCCTCGGCTGTTTCTTTACTTGTCTCGTTTTTGATTTGTGGGTCTTCATGGTGATATAGTCCTGTTTGGTTCATCCTCTTTTGATCTTCTTGCCCCCGTGTTTCTGCTTGCTGGCGTGTGGGGTCTTCTATACTGAGATTATGATTATCTCCCTTTGCCCCCTGCCTCTGCTTGTTGGCCAGTGGGGTCTCTCTATGCTGGGGGTTATAACTATCTCCCCTTGCCCCTGCCTCTGCTTATTGGCCATTGGGGTCTCTTTATGCTGGGGTTATAACTATCTCCCCTTGCCCCCTGCCTCTGCTTATTGGCCAGTGGGGTCTTTTTATACTGGGGGTTATAACTATCCCCCTTGCCCCCGGCCCCTGCTTGTTGGCCTGTGGGGTCTTCCCATGTCATCTTTCTATTCTTACCTTTTGGCTTTGTATTCGTCGTTTAAGGAAAATGAGTTTTATCTTATGTCCACTGTCCGCTTTCTGTTTTCCTTGGGCTAAGCTTGTGTTTTTTTCGATCAGCAGAACTCCCCGGTGATTGATGAGGAGTAAGAGGCCAGTACGGGTGGGGGTAGTTAACTCCAAGACCGGACCTTCGATTGCAAAAAGGTCGGTTTTTTATGGTGCGGGGAGGTGTCCTCTTATTGGAGGTAAGGGCGGTGGTGATGTTAGGGTACCATCTTCTTTCTATATTGATGCCCCCCAATCGAGGGTCCGGGAGCCATCTTTTCCTTCTTCTTTGTTTGGTAAGTCCTCGAATGTCTGAGTTTCTTTAGTGTATGTTGGTGTTTACTCCGTATCTTGCTGTAGGTAGACTTCGTCTTCCGCGTCTGGGTCGAAAGGAATTGTCTCGTCCTCCTGTTGATGGGATTGTTGGGTCTGAGTGGGCGCCTTACTATGGGCGTGGGGCTCGTTTTGACAATCAATCTTCTTTACAAACTCCTGAGGTTGGAGTTCGTGTTCTGCAGTCTGCTGTTCCTCCTGCCGATCGTGTGCCCCCTTCTAAAGGGTCGGAGGCAGCTTATGAATTGGCTCATGATGTGTTGGCTCGCTATGCTTCTGTAACTTTTCTTAGCCGTGTTTACCCTTTAGGACATTTCATTTTTGCTTTATATGTCTCATCCTTTGTTTTTGTCGCAGGGTATTGCCGACCTTGTTAATTTATCCACCTTTGTTATTGATATTGCTGAGGAGAGGAAGGTGCACGAGTACACTTGTGTCTCCCTTAACTCCAAGCTTATTAGTTGTTTGGAGCATAGTCGTATCACAGATTTGCAGTGCCGAGATTTGGAGGGTCGTATTGCCCTTCTCGAGGAAGAGGTTGAGGCCTTGAGACAAAGGTCTTATCGCGATGAAGTACTTCGGGCTGCTGAGTTGGTGTCCCTTGAGGAGATGTTTCGTGTGGAGGCGAAAGGGTGTGCTATCGCTGAGTATAAGGCTTCTTCCTCTTATCAGGCTGCTATTGATGTTCGCTTCTCTGTGGCTAAGTGTATTTCTTTAAAGGCGATTCTCGAGCGTATGTATATGATTGCTCCTGACTTTCCTTTTTCTCAGCTTGGTGATTTGTCTGACTTCGCTGTTAGGCATATTGCTAAGATGAGGAAGTAGTACACCTATCTCTTGTGGTGGTACCGCGAGTTTGTGGATTGTGGTTCTTCTTAGAGTTTGAAACTCCACCTTTCCTAGTTTGCCACCTTTGTTTGATACACTTGTCTTTACTCATGGTATATATGGTAGGGTGATTACCTCTCTTCTCATGATATCTCCCTGTGCCTTAGTGTGTAGTTCTTTGGTTATGGACCATTCCCTTGGTGTGTTTCCTTTACTTATCCTTCTTTTGTGTTTTCCTTCATGCCATGCCTGCTATCTCATCAAGAAAAACATTATGTGTTCTTCATAGCACTTTACTTTTAAATTACTTTCTCATGGGATCCTTCTTAGTATGGTGTAATGATCTTCTGATACCCTTTGAATGGTATGTATGGTGTTGCTAGACCAAAGATACGCTCTTGGTGGGCGTTGAATACTGTTCACGAGATACGCTCCCGGAGGGCACCAGTAGTTAGACCAAAGATACGCTCTAGGTGGGCGTTGAAACTGTTCACGAGATACGCTCCCGGAGGGCACCAGTAGTTAGACCACAGATACGCTCTAGGTTGGCGTTGAAACTGTTCACGAGATACGCTCCCGGAGGGCACCAGTAGTTAGACCAAAGATACGCTCTAGGTGGGCGTTGAAACTGTTCACGAGATACGCTCTCGGAGGGCACCAGTAGTTAGACCAAAGATACGCTCTAGGTGGGCGTTGAATCTGTTCACGAGATACGCTCCCGGAGGGCACCAGTAGTTAGACCAAAGATACGCTCTAGGTGGGCGTTGAAACTGTTCACGAGATACGCTCCCGGAGGGCACCAGTAGTTAGACCAAAGATACGCTCTAGATGGGCGTTGAATCTGTTCACGAGATACGCTCCCGGAGGGCACCAGTAGTTAGACCAAAGATACGCTCTAGGTGGGCGTTGAAACTGTTCACGAGATACGCTCCCGGAGGGCACCAGTAGTTAGACCAAAGATACGCTCTAGGTGGGCGTTGAATCTGTTCACGAGATACACTCCCGGAGGGCACCAGTAGTTAGACCAAAGATACGCTCTAGGTGGGCGTCGAAGCTGGTAGTTTGAAATCTACCTCAAGATACGCTCTTGGGGGCGTCGAATCTGGTAGTGTTTTTTCTACCTCAAGATACGCTCTTGGGGGCGTCGAATCTGGTAGGTTGCAAATCTACCTCAAGATACGCTCCTGGGGGCGTCGAAGGTCGTAGTATAGAAACTACTCTCAAGATACGCTCTTGGGGGCGTCGAAGGTCGTAGTATGAATACTACTCTCAAGATACGCTCTTGGGGGCGTCGAGGGTCGTAGTATAAAAACTACTCTCAAGATACGCTCTTGGGGGCGTCGAGGGTCGTAGTATAAAAACTACTCTCAAGATACGCTCTTGGGGGCGTCGAATCTGTTCGCGGGATAGGCTCCCGGAGGGCACAGGGTTCGTAGTTTTTAGAACTACTCTCAAGATACGCTCTTGGTGGCGTTGAAGGTGTTGTTGACTTAACGTCATATCTGTGTAAGGATAACTCAATGATTATATCATCTCCTTCTTTAAAAAATACTTTTGAGTAACTTCTACTTCATTAGGAGCATTCATGTTTTTTGTACACATGGGATGCCTTGGGTGGGTCAAGGCACCCTTTGGAGGAAATCAAAGATAGTTGTAGAGTTGGAGTAACTTCGTGAGTTCTCCTTCTCAAAAGTTGTTTTTGGAAACTTAAACAATTATATGTAATGACTTGAAATAACTTCAAGGATATGGTCTTTTGCTTGTGCTGTCTTCTTAGACGTAGTACTTCTTTAGGTGTTCCCCACTGAAGGTGTTTGTGGAGATATACCCATCCCCATCCTCTAGGCGGTAAGCATTTGCGTATAGAACTGATGCTATCTTATACGGCCCTTCCCATTTTGGAGATAATTTTCTGACTTGGTCTAAGTGTGAGAACTCGTTCTTCCTGAGCACTAGTTCTCCTATGTGGAATTGCCTCTCCTTGACTTGGCGGTTGTAATATCTTGCGGATACAAGGCGCATTCGTGCCTGTGCTTCTTCTGAATTCCATCTTTTATCCTCCACCATGTCTAAGTCTAAGAGCCTTGCTTTGTTGTTCTCATGCTCTTCAAAGTACGTGGTTCTAAGTGATGATACCGCCATTTCTGCTGGTGCCACCGCTTCGGTCCCGTATACCAGGCCAAATGGTGTTTCTCCTGTGGCTATCTTCGGTGTTGTCCGCACTGCCCATAGAATGTTTTCCAGTTCATCTACCCAACTTCCCTTGGTAGCATGGAGTCGTTTCTTTAGGCCGTCTAGCACTATTTTATTTGCCGACTCTACTTTCCCGTTTGTCTGAGGGTGCTTTACTGATGCGAAGCGGTGCTCTATATTCAGCCTTTCGCAATACCATTGCAGTTTCTTGCTCTTGAATTGTGGGCCATTATCACTTATTATTGCATTTGGGACTCCGTACCTCGAGACAATGTGAGATTGAATGAAGTTAACGACTTGCTCTTCTGTTGTCTTTCCCATTGCCTTTGCTTCTATCAACTTGGAGAAGTAGTCTATTGCTACTATTATGCAAGTTTTTTGCCCTATTGTTCTTGGTAGGGGGCCTATCAGATCGATCCCCCACTGTGCGAATGGCCAAGCTCCCGAGATGGAACTTAGCTTTGCTGCTGGGGCTGTTATATTTCTGGAGTACCTTTGGCAGTGATCACATTTTTGCACCAAGTCTGCTGCTTCTTTGCTCATTGATGGCCAATAGTATCCTAGGTTGTAGACCTTCCGGATTATTGATCGTGCTCCTTCATGGCACCCCGCATCTCCCTCATGGAGTTCTGCAAGTACTCTCTCTGTTTCTGGATATGTTATGCATTTGAGGAAGGGTGTGGAGTACCCTTTCTTGTAGAGTTCATTATCCATCACAGCATAATTTCTAGCCATCCTTTCGATCTTGACTGCCTCTACTTTATCCTTAGGGAGTTTTCCTTCCATGATGTATTGACGCATTGGGGTCATCCAGGCTTCTACTTCATCTATTACTAGAACCTCCACTTGTTCTCTCACTGATTGCATTCTTTGCTCTACAAAGTGAACCTCTTTGCCTGCTTCTACCCCTAGGGCTAGTTTGCTTAAGGCGTCCGCCTCTTGGTTTTGTTCTCTTGGGACTGATTCAATGTCGAAGCTTTGGAAGCTCTTTATTAGGTCCCTGGCTTGTTGTAAGTACTTCTGCATGTTTTCAGACTTTGCAGTGTAGATTCCTTTCACTTGATTGACAACTAGTTGAGAATCGCACTTAGCTCTTAGGTGCTTTGCCCCTACTCCTTTGGCTATTCTCAAGTCTGTTATCAGCGCTTCGTATTCAGCCTCATTGTTCGTTGCCTTGAAGGTAAGTGCCATGGCATAGCGCAGAGGTGTATCGCTATTTGGTGGGTATAGTAGGAGGCCTGCACCTGAACCTCCCCCGTTGGATGACCCATCAGTATGCATCTTCCATAACTCTTCTGGTTGTTTCTCCTGAATACTGCTCGCCTCCCTTGTATTTTTTATTTCTCCCAAGTCTTCATCTGGATTAATTCCGGTGAATTCGGCAATAAAATCTGCTAGAGCCTGCCCTTTTATAGCTGTTCTGGGGGCAAAGTGAATATGAAACTCACTTAACTCAATTGCCCACTTGGTCAGTCTCCCCGATGTGTCTGGTCTTTGGAGGAGGTGTTTCAATGGTTGGTCTGTGAGGACTGTTACTTCGTGCCCATGAAAATACGGTCTCAACTTTCTTGCTGATATAATCAGTGCATAGAGGTACTTTTCTATTGGCAAGTAGTTGATCTCATACTTTGCCAATGTTTTGCTTACGAAGTATACCGGCAATTGTGCAGCGTTTTCTTCTTTTATTAGCACTGAGCTTACTGCCACGTTGCTCACGGAGATGTAGAGGTAGAGGGGCTCCCCTGGTGTAGGCTTTGCTAGGGGTGGTAGTGTCTTTAGATGTTGTTTGAGCTGTTGAAAGGCTTATTCACATCTTGGTGTCCATTCGAATTTCTTGTTTGCCCTTAGTACCTCAAAGAAGGGTAATGCCTTGTCTCCTATTTTGGATAGGAATCTGTTAAGAGCTGCCAACCTCCCGTTCAGTCGTTGAACCTCTTTGTGCTTCGTAGGTGACTGCATTTCTTCAATTGCCTGTAGTTTTTCGGGGTTTACCTCTATGCTTCGCTAACTTACCATGAAGCCTAAAAACTTCCATGACTGTACCCCAAATGCACATTTTTTCGGGTTTAGGCGGACTTGGTATTGCCTCATTCTCTCAAACGTTGAGCGAAGGTTCTCCACATGGTCTTTCTTCTCTTTGGATTTGAAGATCATGTCGTCCACGTATGCCTCCATTGTCTTTCCTATCATGTCCCCGAAGATTTTGTTGACCATTCTTTGGTATGTTGCTCCAGCATTTATGAGTCCGAAAGGCATCACCGTGTAATGGTATATCTCGCTATCAGCGTAGAATGCTGTGTGGGGGGCGTTCTCAGGGGCCATTTTTATTTGGTTATATCCTGAGTATGCATCCATGAAGCTCATTAGTTGGTGACCTGATGTTGCATCCACTAACTGATCTATTCTTGGTAGTGGATGTGAGTCCTTAGGGCATGCTTTGTTTAGGTCGCGATAATCGATGCACATTCTCCAACTTCCCCCCGCCTTCTTTACCAGTACTGGGTTTGCCACCCATGTTTGGAATCTAATCTCCTTGATGAAATTTGCCTTCAATAGCTTTTCCACTTCTTCCTGGATAGCTATCTTTTTGCTTCCTCCCATTGGCCTTACCTTTTGTGTTATTGGTCGCGTTGCCGCGTCTATATTGAGCTTGTATGAGATTACTTCTTCTGATATTCCTGGCATATCGCTTGGTGACCAGGCGAACAGGTCCTTGTATTCCCTTAGTAGAGCTACCAAGTGGTTTTCCTCTTCCTGATAAGGCGGTCCCGATTTTTGCCTTCCTATCGGGTTCTTCTATGAGTATTTCTTTTAATTCCTCCATGGGGGCTGGTCTTCCGTGATCTTCTCTTGGGTCCTCATCTATTAGTAGAACCTCTCTTGTTTTCTTCTTCTTGCTTAGTGCGATCCTTCCACATTTCCTTGCTACCTTCTGGTTACCCTTTACTTCCCCTATTCCTTGGCTTGTGGGGAATTTCATTTTCTGATGTAGTGTTGATGGTACCATACCCCATTTGTTGATTGTAGTGGTACCCAGGACTCCATTGTATTCCTCCATTTCTTCTGTGATGAAGAAGGGGACATCTATCTTTAACTGCCTCTGGCCTATGCCCAATGTCACAGGTAGTGTGACTGCCCCCAGTGGGTATGTTGGCTCTCCTGAAAATCCCAACAAGGGGGAGTGAACCTGTTTTATGCTACTTGGCCTTACTCCCAGTATGTTGAGGACTTTCTTGCTAATGATGTTGGGTGAGCTTCCACTGTCTACCAGGATTCTTCCAATGTCCATATCAGTGATCTTCATTGTTATGACTAGGGCATCCTTGTTATCTGGTAACACATGCTCCATGTCTCTTCTTGAAAATTGTATTATATCTTCTCTCTTTCCTTCTGCTTGTTCTTCCTTTGGTTTATGGTCCTCTAACTGTGCCATATACGCTTCTCTAGCATTCGCTGACTCTCCTCCAGCTCCATAACCTCCATGAATGACATATACCTTTGCCATCTGGCTGGTGATAATTAGGCTTTCTATTCGAAACCCACGGACGGCGCCAAGTGTTAGGTTCCAAGTCTAGGGTCAACGGGCGGTCGACCTAAGTCTCGTTCCTCACTGGAGAAGTTGCGGATTTGGTGCTCTCGGGTTGTGTCGTCCTAGCCTGTGTCTTTCTGTCCTTAGCTTCTCTTCTCTTCTCGCCCTGCAAGAGGGGCAATACCAGGCACAGAGGGGGGGGGGTGGTGCCTGATGAACCCTCTCCGATGCCTAAGTCAGTACGGTTTTTGTAGAGAGATAAAGCTAGAGAGATGTCAGAGCAAAATTATGCAACTTGCCAAGATGATCAAAGATGTCCAAATGAATAGTGGAGAGGTTGTATTTATAGGCAACGGTGTCATTAAGGTGGCTTAATGACATCGTTAACCTTTAAACACAATTAATTATCCTTTAAACACGTAATTAAGACCTTAGGTACGGAGAAGGTTGGCGGAAATAAACCGAGTATGGGAGTCTAAAAACGGTGTCGGGGCCCTTGGGGGGGAAGGAAAATCCGCCCCCCCAAGGGTACGGGTTGGGTGAGGCCACCCAACCCCTCCTAGGGGAGATAGGGTTGGCCAACCCTATCTCCCCTAGGGGAGATCGGGTTGGAGGGAGATCGGGTTGGCTGACCCGATCTCCCCTAGGGGAGGTCGGATGTGGCCACCCGACCTCACCTAGGTGAGTCTAACTTGGCCGGACGAGTATTTTGGCCTCGTCCGGACCGTTGGTGTTTTCGCGAGGTGTTCGGGTTAAAGTTTCGATTTACAAACATTAACGGGTGATCAAAATGAAACGACTCGGAAGTCAACGGGTTCAAATTGGGCGTATATCCATCAGTGGTCCTCCCGATAATGGCATTGTAAGTCCCCAAAGACTCGACCACCACGAACTCCATGTTCCTCTTCTCCGACTTCCAACCACTTCCGAACTCGACCGGTAAGGTAATCATCCCCACCGGGTAAGAGGTAGAGCCAGAAAATCCGACCATCGGGAAGTCCGCACGCTTCAGATCCTTCTTGGTTTTTCCCATGGCCTCCAGCGCATCCATGAACAAAATATCGGAGGAGCTCCCTCCATCTATCAAGATTCGCTTCATCTCGTACCCATCCACGTTCAGGGTCACGACCAAAGCATCTTCGTGCGGGGTCTCCACACCTATCAGGTCCTCCGCTGAGAAGGGAATCACCATTTCTTCTTTCGGAGTCCAATTTCGGGCCCTCTTGCCCAGCACCACTGCAATAGGAATTCGAGAAGCATAGACCTCCCGAGATGCCGTGGTATCACCTCCTGCAGCAAATCCTCCATGGATCACATTAATGGTTCCCCGCTTCTCCTTGCGAGCATTGGAAGACTCGGGCTTCTCCTTCTTCGGGGACCGGTCGCGGGATCGGGAACGAGACCGCGATCGGGACCGGGATCGGGAACGAGACCGCGATCGGGACCGGGACCGGGAACGGGATCGACCACGTTGCCCAGCCACAAATTCCTTGAGCTACCCTCTCTGGATCAGCTTCTCAATCTCCTTCTTCAACTCCCGACAATGGTTAGTGTCGTGACCGCTGGCACGATGGAAACGACAAAAACGATCGGTGCGAGCTCCCATGAACTCTCCATCCTTCTTCAGGGGGTACCTAGCGATACCCTGTTGGTCCATCACCGCCAACACAGCACCCATGGAACAAATGAGAGGAGTGTAACGGTCCTCCCGCTTGTCCGACTTCGAGGGACGTTTGTCTTCCCTCCGATCGAAACGGCCTCGACCCCGACTGCTCTCGGGTTTATCTTTTCTTCTGCGATCGTCCGAGGTCTTGAACGACTGCTTCCCCTTGTTCGATTTCGGAGAATCGAGCTCTCCGGCAGCTATCTTCGACTCCTGTACATCGATTTGCTGTTTCACCCTCTTCTGCAGCGCCTCCATGTTCCACACAGCCTTCTCAGCCACGCTGTGCATCAGGTCGGAACCATATGGTGCTGTCAGGTTCCGAATGAAGGTGCGGATGGTCTCTCCCTCCGACATCTCCTCATCAATCTCGGCCACGCTGGCGCTGTACCTCTGGTAATAATGCGCCAGCGATTCATCGGGCTTCTGTACCACCTCAGCCAGGGACCTCGCGCTTTTCAGGAGGCGCCGACTGCCCTGGTATTGCTGGATGAAACGATCATGCATCTGGGTCCAGGTAGAGATGCACCCTGGAGGAAGACTGAAGAACCACGTCAGGGCCCTCTCACCAAGTGTGGCAGGGAACAGAACGCACACTATATCGTCATTCGGAGCTCTGCCATACAAGCCATAACATGCTTCTGGACATGGCGGACTGGATTTCCCTCGCCATCATACTCCTTGATCGTCGGGATACCAAGCCCTGGCGGGGCAGTGGTGTTCACCAATCGCCCTCAGTTCCGACATCATCTTCTTCAGGTCCCCCATACAGATGCTCACGATCTTCACCACCTGGTCAGGGGTGATGGGACCATTGAGAGGGATGGTCCTGTGCTGCACCGGTCCAGGCCCATCAATCACGAATTGCTCCGGCTGAACGGGCTCCTTGCCCTTGTCCTGGTGCTCGGGTTGGGCCTCCTGTCCGTCCCGATTCTCCCTCGGCGGAGGCGGAGGTAGCTCTTCCTCCTTCTTCTTGGCAGCCTCCCTTCGGTCCAGGAGAGCCTCCATAGTCTCCAGGAATATCGACATGGCATCCATCACAGCCTTTGCCAAGTCCACATTGGTCGGAGCATCCTGGTCCCTCCTCGGGATCTCTTCTCGGCTCTCTGACAAGTTTCGAATGGAATCCTCGCGATCATCATGATGCCCCCCTATTTGGGAAACAGCAGGGGGAGGATCATTCCGATCAACAGTGCGCTCCGGCGGCCCTGAATTCAGAGTTCCAGCAGGATGGCGGGAACCGCCGGATTGTCCTTGTCTCTTCTTTTGCTTGCCAGTCATCGATCGGGTAGAAGCCATTTTTGCTTTTCGTTACGTTTCCCACAGACGGCGCCAATGTCACGGTTGGAACTCTGGTATGCTCTTGACGGAAGTCCGAACTCCTTCGCTCCAAGTAATCCTGCAAGAAGGGGATAGACCGGGCTGTGACCCAGAATCCCTCTTTGATGCTTAAATGAGTATCTCGATGTAGGCAAGCAAGTATCAGTATGTGAATGTCAATGTATCAATCCTGAGGTAACTCCTTCCTTTATATAGGGGAGGAGTTACCCCAGTTACCTGTTGCGATGACTGTTGGGGGCAGTTAGCCCACGTTCCGTTTATCTCGGCCACTTGCCCCACTATGTTGATAGTGGGCGTGTTTCTCGGCCTCATTCTCTGGTGGCATGTCCCGACGAATGTCGGGGACTCCAGAGTCATCTCCTTTGGTCACCGCTCGGGGCCCCTCGTCATCGGGACAGGGCCAGCATTCTCAGGGATTCAATATCGGGGCCTACTCAAAGGCATATCATCGGGGCCTACTTAAAGGCATATCATCGGGGCCTACTTAAAGGCATATCATCGGGGCCTACTTAAAGGCATATCATCGGGAGCGTTCAGCTCATATGTCGGGACCGACCTTGTCGGGTCCCCTCGTATTGGTCTTCTAAGCCTCTTTTGGGGCCCAGTGGGCCTACTTCGCCGTTTAGTCGTCGTTAATGGGCCTAACGGCTATATCGAAACCCATCAGTCCCCATAGATCCATGTGAATCAAATCAAAAGGCTTTGAAGCAATTGAATCACTGATTGGAAATGAAAATCTAGATTGCTTTGCAAGAGGACAAATAGTGCATTGTTTGATACAACCATAGGTCTTATTCAAGCATAAAACATCCATATGGTTCAAATATTGTTCTGAGACATGACCCAAACGCCTATGCCATCTCAATACTTCATCCTTATTCCCCAAGCAAGTAGCTGCTATCTTCCTTGGGCTTGAAGGCACCACATCCTTCAAGGTGTACAATCATTTATTACATTGCCTAATCACCATGGACTTGCCACTCTGGCCCTAAAGCAACACATGATCACAAGTAAAGATCACTTTGCAATTTAACTGGCTAGGCAACCTAGAGACTGAGATCAAATTGAACTTGAAATCAGGGACCAAAAGGATGTTAGTCAATGTGAATCCACTTGAGAAAGAGCAAGAACCCACATGGGTCACTTTGCACTTGTGACCATTTGGCAAGTGCACATATTGGTGATCAGAGTCACTCTTCTTCAAATCATGTAGCCATTCAGTTTTATGAGTGATATGGTTAGTTGCACCTGAGTCAACTATCCAAACCATAGGATCACTAGATATACCTGCCATGTTGACATGAGCTTGATCCACATCTTCAAAGGATAGAGGTGTATGATCAAAATGATCATCATGGGCAGCAACATGTTGAATCCTTTGTCAGTTGTGCCATGGAAGATCCTCTTGTCTTTGGCTGCCACATGCTCAATTGCACTTGAGGTTCCACCATCTTCAACAATGTTTGCTGAGTTCCAATTCCTCTTAGGAGCATTTGGATTGTTTTGATGGATTGGATGATCATATGGGTAGCCATGCTTGGTGTAGCAAACATCCTCATTGTGACCCCTCTTGCCACAATAGGTGCAAGTAGGAAGTGGTTTGCCACTTGAAGCATTGAAGTTGCCTGCCTCTTCCAATGCCATTGCCTCTTCCAAAACCTCTACCCCTTGCATATCCTCTTACGTTGCCTCTACCTCCTCCATAAGATGGGTTCTTCCCAGTGAATAAGGTTGTTGCCTCACCCACATCACCAATGGAACCATAGATGGTCCTTTGACTCTCTTCTTGTACTAACACAGAGAAGGCAATGCTAAGTGTAGGAAGGGGTTGCCTCATAAGCAAGTTGCTCCTAATGTGTCCATAGGAATCATTTAGCCCCAAGAGAAAAGCCATCAATTTCTTCTTCTCTTTGTGTTCATTGACAATGGCAATGTCCCCAGCACATTGGAGAACCAAATCATCAATGGAAGCAAGAGCATCCCATAGTTGCTTCATCTTGGCAAACTATTCAGTGATGGAAAGCACACCTTGAGATGTTTGATAAATCTCCATTTTCAATTGAAAGATTTGAGTGCCATCCACTTTGTCAAACATCTCCCTTAGGTCAGTCCAAATGGAAGAGGCTGTAGGGTTGTAGATCAAGCCATTGACCAAGTCCTTGGCCACAGTGTTCCTTAACCATGCCTTGACAATTGCATTTGCCCTATTCCATCTCACCCTATCATTGACACCAACATCCAATCTTGTGAATGTGCCATCTATAAAACCAAGCTTATTCTTCACCAATAAGCCTTCTCTGATTGAGGTGCTCCAAACATGATAGTTGGATGTTCCTTGAAGTTGAAAAGGAATGAGCATATGACCAGTGGTGTCTGAGGGGTGAATGTATAGGGGATCATCAACATTGGTTTCCTGAGCCATCTTGCAAGCAAAGTAACACAAGGAGCTTGAAGATTCAAAGCAGAGGAAATTTAGATGCAAAGGATTCCAAGGAAAACGCACACAAGGTATGCATTAGCAGCAAAACTAGCACACCAAGTTTGTTGAGAGTAAGACAAATTCCAGCTCACTCTTCAGTACAATCCGTACAATCCACAACAAATTACTCCAAGTTCAATGTTCACAAATCACTAGGAATGGATTAGGATCAAATCTCCATTGAAGAAAGCTCTGAAATCTTCAAGATATGGAGTGAAAACTCGAAGAAGACACAATGACTCCTCAGCCGAGCAAAGTGTATGCAAACGTTGTAACGTAGTAAAATCACAACTTCCAAGTAGTATGCGCAGCTTGAAAAAGCTCAAAATTCATATCCAAATCCAAGGAAACAAAGAAAATCCCAGATTATATCAAGAACAATCACGCAATCAGCTCAACAAGGCTGAAATCAACAAGAACTAAGCAAACTAGGACTAAGACATGTTGGTTATCCTTAGTCTATGCTCAGCTTTGTGTAGTGGTGTGGTTTCTTGAAATTTTACTTACTTGACATCCATTCTTGCACAAGAAGTGGAAAATTCAAGTTGAGATGAAGATCCACGAAGCTTATCTTGTAAGGCTATACAAGAACAAGGTGAACTTTGAAGGCCAATGTTGAAGAAATTTGATCTTCTTCAACTAGATGGGCACGCCGCCATTAGGGATGGCTCTGATACCATATAAGCTTGAATCATACTTCATTGATGATTAGGGATTACAAACTAAAGAGTGCACTATATATACTAAGTGAGACTAGGCTCACCAACTAGGACTATACTAGGTTTACTAGTGGCCGGGTGTATACAATCATTTGTAAGTGTCTACACTTGCCCTATGTATGCTACTATGTGTATGCAACTATGTATGCAACTAAGAGTGAGTGTGTACTACACTCTATATAAAGTTTGATGTTCATGATCTTCAAGAAAAACAAGACTTTTATCAAAACAAAACTTTGGATTCTTGATCATGAAAATATTTGATCTTGAAATTTGACTACTAGCCCTAGATTATGTGTTTCGGTCGAACCCACTATAGGTGTTCAAGGTGAAAATTTTAATTTCTTAGTCCACAAGTAACCCTAAAGTGATCGAAATTTTATATATATATATCTTATATATGTCGGCTAAAAACATTAGAGCCTAGGGATTAGGCCAAAATTAGGGCTAAGTTCACAAGATAATTATGGATAGTAACTATCAATATATCTAGCACAATTTTAGGGATGTAGATATTATTGATAATATAGTTGCCTAAAAGATTGAGAAAATATATATTATTGATGAAAATATATCCCTAATATTAAATATTGACAATAATATATTTATATATATATATATATATATATATATATATATATAGTGTTGCCAAATATATATGTGTATATATATATTGTTGATTGATTATATATCTCTAAATATAGAATCTTGACAATATATATATATATATATATGTATGTGCAAAAAATTGAAAATTATTTTATAAGTAATTGTTACTTGGTGGCTAAGTTAAGTTTTTAGTGGACGTTAAAACCCTACATAGCCCACATGTAAACAATTTCGGCTAAACCCTATGGGTAATGGGCCGGTCCAATTTCACATATTTGGGTCAAGCCAACCGAACCCAATAGACCAAGAGAACCCGACCGGACCGAAGCGGGTCGGGTTCATGGGTCCTAAACCGGTGCGGGTCAACCAAACCGGATTTTCTCAATCGGTCCAACCCATTCGGGTCAGGTCGGACCGGGGAAATTAAAATGGGTCGAACCGACCCGGTTAGAGTGTCGAACCGAACCAAATTCCTATTTTAAAACCGATCCAAACCGGTTCATTTACTGACCCGGAATTTCAAAATCGGACCGAACCAAGTCAAATTAAAATAGGATGGTTAAATTTTAAAATCCTAATTTTTTCGAACTTTAAAGTTACCTATAGTGCTTATGGGTTTAAACCAGATGCCTAGTTTTGATTATGGGGATGGATCTCGAAAATGCATGATTTTGGGACTGAGTCATTTAGAGGGGTGAATTGCAATTGCTATTTAATTGATATTATTGCATGATTAGAACTATCGACTTGACTACGTGAGCTAGCTGGATTATGCATATTGTGGGCAGAGCCCTGGTTTTCAATTAATGAGTTGCGCACTAGGGTAGACATGCTGTGATAGTTGTAAATGCCTAGGATTCATGTCTAGAAGTACGCATGTTTGATTGATAGTATGAATTGCAATTCAGCCCCAAATATTTTTAAAAACGAAAATCAGTCGCCAAATATGCATGTTTGTTATGGTGTATTCACGCAAGATGTGTATGCATGAATGCTCAAGATGTGTTAGCTTGTGATAATTTACTTAAGCAGTAGAATTATATATGCAAGCATGAGTTCCTCGGAACATTAGACGCATGACACGTATGCATGATGATTGGTTTGTTTCGTGGATGTGACCCGCACATGATGATTTACTTGTGTAGTAGAATTGTGTGTGCAAACTAGAAATCCTCAAAAATGTTTTACAAAGGGCCTTGGGAAAGCCAATATCTGGTGCTTTAAAACTTCTCGTTCCGGTAACAGCGATTAAAACCGTTTGAAAAGACTGATCTATTAGAAAGAAAACGACGGTAATGTGAACTCTTTTACTACCCCCATTCCCTCGGTTTATTGGCGGTCGGTTGGGTTAGATGTCTGAGGAATCATTATTTGTCGTCTTCTATCTCATAGATATCCAATGTACGCAATTCATTTTCCAAAATTTTATTGTCTCCCTCCCTTATACATGATTGTCAATATGTTAATATCGAATACCTACACAGATGGACTCATCTTATGCTAATGAGCTTTTGAATGAGACAAACTATGACTCGTGGTGCAAACGCATCAATGATCTGCTGGGCGATAAAGGTCTCTTAGACCATATTCAAAAAACGATGAGCTGTCCAAATGCGGGTCTGACGAAGGGACTAGCATATGCCCACTTCCAGTGGGAGCAGGATGACAAAAGGGCAAAGGAGATATTGCTGTCACAGATGTCTTCGCACGTCTAAAAGGAGTATAAGGATATTACGGTAACAAAGGATATATGGGATGCCCTCTTTCTGAAATACGGAAACGGCTTAGCACTCACTGCACCCACTTATACCCTTTTTGGATGAATGTATTAAGTATAACAACACTGGTGTGCTTGAAAAGGCATACTGCTCCTTAACATGATCAAACCACCTGATGAAGAAAGTCAGATGGTTGAATAGGATAAAATTCAAGCCATAATCGGGATTCTCTCGAAGTCTTAGAGAGCGACCAAGACCTTACTGACTGTTTGTAACTCAGTGTTAGATCTCCCAACTGTCATGAAATTAATCGAGATGGAAAAAGCTCGGTTGGCATCGGTAACGAGAAAAACCAAAATGCCAGGAAAACCTGCTGGACAGAAGAAGAGGAAAAGGAGCAAGGGAAAGAAACAACAGGTTGTTGACGGTAAAATATTGACAAAGCCTGAACAAGGCAAACTCCAGTTCAAATCGGAGATTGTTTGCAGGGATTCTAGTCCTCGCCGCATAGGTGATGGTGCTGGGCCCATCAAATCGCGTAATGTCAAGGTATACGACGTTGGATATATTGTGGAAGCTTTAGTTTCCTCTACTGTCACGTTAACTGATTCAAATCCCTCTTGGATTCTTAATTCAGGTGCAACGGACCACATAACCAACGAAAAAGGATCATTTTCCATGTTCAGACGAATGCCTAAGGACTCAAAAATGATATACATTGGCGACAACTCACAAGTTGACGTCGAAGGAATAGGGAATTGCAGATTGTCTATGCGCAATGGCAGAACCTTACTTCTAGAAAATGTCATTTTTGCTCCTAGAATTCGAAGGAATGTTGTTTCTGTTTCTTCTCTCATGGATAATGGATTTGCTTTATCATTTGAGAACTCCCTTGTTCGTATAAATAAAGGTAATGCCTTTTATGGTCATGTATTTTCCTCACATGGTATCATCGTTATGGATTTGAATGGACATGAAAATTCTAACCGAATGTACTCAATATCGTCTAGGGAAGCAGAAACTAATGCGGCCGGATGGCATGCGAGGTTGGGACATATAGGCTATGACAGGGTTCAGAACCTAGCTCGGAGAGGACTTCTCCTGGGAGCATCTCGAGTGGTGAAGACCACTTGTGAGGATTGTCTAGCCGGAAAGTCAACCCGTAAGCCATTTGGTGAATCACTACGAGCCGAATACCAATTAAATTAAATTCATTCAGACGTGTGTGGACCCATGAATGTCACCGCAAGGGGTGGTAAACGTTACTTTATGACCTTTATCGATGACTTCACCCGTTACGGGTTTACTTCTCATAAATTCGAGGCTATTGAATGCTTCAAAAGCTTTCTTAACCTCGTAGAGACTCAACAGGAGCGAAAGGTTAAAACCCTTCGCACTGATAGAGGTGAAGAATATCTCTCTAATGAGTTTAACAAGTTATGCGATGAGAGAAGAATTGTACGCCAGTACAATTCCTTACATGCCACAACATAATGGTGTGGCTAAACGACGTAATCGTACACTCCTGGACATGGTTAGAACCATGATGTCGCAAGCGAAGTTGCCGATCTCCTACTAGGGTAACTTTCTAATGACCGCCACACATGTAGTAAACCTTGCTCCTTCAAAATCGGTGGACACGACACCATATGAGCTATGGTTTGGTAAATAGGTGGATCTTACCAGGCTACGACATTGGAGTTGTGCAGCATACACGGATATGACCGACAACCGTTTTGGCAAGTTGGGACCTTGAGGATTGAAAAGTATCTTCATAAGATACTCTGAAAATTCAAAGGGATACGTGTTTATAGCAACTCAGGATAACGGTGTGGTCGAACATGTGTCCAGAGACGTCACATTCCTTGAGGACGAATTTCCTACGCATGGAAACATAAAAACGAACAAAGTCTTGATTGAACTAGAGCAAGATAATGATGATCAGGTCCCAGTTAATTCGAGTGGGATATTTGAGGCAGCAACTCAAATGAATGATATGGTAATAAAGATGGAGACATTTTCATAGTAAATTCAGTGGGAGGAGTCAATCTAACCACTCAGATCACTGTTGCTGCAGGTGCGAATCAAGTCGAACCTGATAATCATGTTCATGAACCGTTGGATGAAAATCCTATGATGTCGCAACTCCCTACTGGCAACAGTAGGAATAGTACAACCAACTTGGTTCCTGGACCTAGTAACCGCTGAATTAATCTCAGAAGTGGAATTCCGAGATCAAGAGGTCGTTCTAGAAAAGTTGTAGGTGAAGGTTCAAGTAACGCTCTTGTTCCCAGTGGTAGTAATGCACTGATAATGAGCATTATTCCGAGTGGGAGCAATGTTCAAGAACAAGATGGGATTAACAAGCCTAGACGTAGTCAAAGGCATCGAACTTCTCCCAAGAAGTATCCCATCGAAAGAGGCGAGTTATTCACTCTGACTTCGGAACCGGTAACGGTTAAACAAGCTATGGATGGACCTCAAGTGACAGAATGGAGGAAAGCAATGGAGGATGAGATCGCCACTATGAAAGCTAATTATGTTTGGTTCTTAGTTGATTTACCTGCTAACCACAGAGCCATAGGTGTAAAGTGGGTTCTGAAATTGAAACTTACTGTTGATGGAGCCGTCGAGCGATTCAAAGCTTGACTCGTTGCGAAAGGATATACCCAACTAAACGGAGTGGACTTTGATGAGATATACTGACCGACTGTGCGATACACCATAGTCCGGGCCATTTTGGCCTTGGTAGCCAGTTTCGATCTAGAGCTGCACCAAATGGATGTTAAGACTGCATTCCTCCACGGAAACCTGGAGGAAAATATCAATATGGAGCAACTGAAGGGTTTCATTACTCCTGGTAACGAACGTAAAGTTTGTAAACTCCAAAGATCTATCTACGGTCTTAAACAATCATCCCGGTAATGGTTTAGCAGGTTCCGCGAGGAAATCGTCGGAAACGGATTCGTGAATCTTGACGAGGATCCATGCGTGTACACAAAGACCTCGGGGTCGAAGTACATCATCTTGACATTATATGTAGATAACATACTGATTGCCGCAAAGGATGTGAGTTACATGAATGAATCAAAGTCCTGGTTAGCATCTGTATTCGAGATGAAGGACATGAGAGAGGCCACGTACATCCTATGCATTAAGATTGCTAGGAATCGGGCTGCTTGCAAACTATGTCTATCTCAAGAATCCTACATCAACAAATTCTTGAAAAGGTTCAGATTATAAGATACCAAACCCATGGATATGCCGGTTGTGTTTGGGTGCGCGTTGTCGAAACATGACGACCTAAAAGACCTGGTTGAGCGTGAACAGATTTGAAGTGCAGAATACTGAAGTATGCTTGGCAGCTTAATGTATGACATGCAATGCACTCGTCCAGACATTTGTTACGCAGTGGGCCTAGTAGCACGATTCCATTCAGACCCTGGCTATCAACATTTAAAGGCTGTGAAACGAATTATTCGATACCTGAAAGGTACTGCCGACTATGGGTTGTGCTATGAGGGTGAAAAACTAGAATTGATTGGGTTCAGTGACGTCGACCATGGTGGCAATCCGGATGATCGTAAGTCCACCTCAGGAGGAGTATTCCTCCTTGCTAATGTCGCTATTTCATGGATGAGCAAGAAGCAAACATGTGTCGCGCTGTCAACGATTGAATTCGAATTCTTTAGTCCTCTCTAAGAATGCACATGAATCGGTCTGGCTTAATAGGCTCTTAACTGCATTTCTTGGCATCCAAGACGGGAGTAAGCCTGTACAGGTGTACTCTGACAGTCAAGCAGCAATTGCAGCAGTTAAGAACCCTAAGTACCATAGCAGAACGAAACACATTGATGTGAAATATAATTATGCTAAGAATATGGTTGAAGACAAACTAATCACTGTAGAATACTCGTCCACTGAAAGTATGATGCGGACCCATTAACTAAACCTTTACGCGGTGATGTTTTCGAAAATCATGTTAAAATGCTTGGATTGCGTAGGGTTTAAGTGGCTTGTATTGTGATGATAACATTTTTAGATTTGAAATGATATTTTGATAGAATGAATTGCAACTTTGAGTTTAGGGTTTAACTGCATTAGATAAATACCCTGCATCTGCAAAACCAATTAATCCAGATCTTGAATTATTTTGATAAAATAAGCCCATGTCATTCGTTCCTCAAAGATATCGGAATATCTGCTTAACTCCATTCCAATGTCTTTGTGTTGAAGAAGAGCTGAATCTTTCTAATAAGCTTTCAGCAAATGAGATATTGGGCCTCGTGTACATTGCAAGATACAATAGTGCTCCCAGAGCACTAAGATAAGGTACTTCAGGACCAAGGGGTTCTTCACTAATCTCACGAGGGCGAAAAATATCTTTATCAACATTTAGCGACCTTACAACCAACGGGGTACTCAATGGATGTGCTTTATCCATGTTGCGAACCTCGTAAGCTGGCGATCTTAGAATAACAGTGTTACGCTATGACTTTTTACTGCTTCTTGTGGTATCTCACGTTGTTCCTGTTAATTATACTCTTGTCCGGCCGAAGGTGAAGCGATCCGACTTCGATATCCGGCCCTCGAGTGACTCCAAGAGATCGAAGTCTACAAGTTTCGACGACTTACGAAGATTTCTTCCCGTGAAGAAGGGAAGAAAGTTGAGGTTGGAGCTCGTTTGCCCATCTTTCCTACCCCCCAATCAAGGGACCGATCATTGGAGGAGGATTCGATTCACGTGGGTACGTTGTAATTGTTGTATTCTTCCATTAAACTTGTCGTGATTTTCCGTGCTTTGGTAGGAGTTACGTGACTCGCTGCGCCGGTGGACGACGACTTGGTTTGTCCTCTTGATGGTGACATTACTGGGTCTGAGTGGGTACCATTTTTTTCTGTTGGTGAACATCTCTTTGAGAAGCAATCTTGTTTGGGAACTCCTGAGGTAGGCGTGCGTGTGTTGCGCAGGGTTGTTTCTACTAGGGACCTGAGGGTTCGTCCCAGCGAGCCAGAGGATGCGCTCGCCTATGCTGAGGGTGTGTTGAGTCGATTCGTACCTGTGAATTTTCTTCATTACTATTTTTATAGCTTGTATGCATGTCTGCATTGTTGTTAAAACCTGTTCTTTATTGGATGTTGTATTGCGCTTTATGTTGTTACCGATGTCGTGAATCTTTCTTCCTTCGTGATTGAACTTATTGAGGAGAAGAAGGTTCTCCAAGAGAAGTGCGACGTGGTTTGTCATGAGCTTGCTGGCATGAAGAAGAAGGTGTGCTTCCTAGACGCAAGGGTTGTTGACCTGGAGGCAGGTGTCTCTGTTTGCCAGACTCGAATTGCTACTCTCGAGTATGAGATGATTGCCCTTCGTAAGAAGGTTGTTGATGATGGCGAAGCGCACGCCCTTACCTTTCGGGCTGTACAGGAGAACGCATACAAGGAGGGAAAGGATGCTGCCCTTGCAGAGTACAAGGGTTCACAGTCTTTTTGTGATGAGATTTGGGTAGGAGCTGATGATTTGATGTATGACTTCTCAGAGGACTTTATCGAGAAGGTATATACTCTT
Organism: Clarkia xantiana subsp. parviflora; assembly: GCA_036873135.1. Lineage (NCBI taxonomy): Eukaryota > Viridiplantae > Streptophyta > Magnoliopsida > Myrtales > Onagraceae > Clarkia > Clarkia xantiana. Next base: position 31,892,284 of record JAPTYO010000004.1, read on the forward strand.
GCCCCCGACATTCCCTTTGACCAGCTGGGTATATTTGCTGAGTTTGTTACTGTGCATGTTGCGGCACTGCGCATCCGAGATACGACTTCGCCCCGCGTTGATGTGGTATTTGATGCTGACGAGGATGTCAGCGTTGTTGTGGAGTCCATTGTTAAGGACGAAGTTATGACTGAGCCATCTGGGGCCGTTTATTTTCCTGACGTGGCGTCAGGTTGATTGTCTTTGATCTATCAGACTTTGTATATAGTCTTTGTCACCCGTGTTGGGTTGAGGTTACATTTGGGTGTTGTCCCCTTGAACCTTTTATCTTTATGCTTGATGGTTGACGTTGTCGTATAGACCTGTCATGGATGCTTTAGTAATGCATGATAACTTATTAGTAATTTTTCATACCTTTTTTATCGTAGTTGTCCATATGGTTTGGACTATAGAGTAGAGTTGAGACTCGTCCTCTGATTGTATATAGTATCTGTAGTTGTAGTAAGGAGACGTAAGTCCCTGCGTTGCGCGCCCATCTTGGTTGTCCCAAGGCATGGCTTAATATTTAGGTGTGAGTAGTACGCTTGCCGTATTTCGTGGTTAGTAACGCGCAAGCCTTTGCATTGGTACTTGGAATTTATAGGTAGTAATGCGCAAGATATTTATCTTGGTACTCGGCATTTACGGGTAGTAATGCGCAAGACCCTTATCCCGGTACTCAGCATTTATGGATAGTAATGCGCAAGACCCTTACTTATACGTAGGAATGTCGTCTCAATGAGGCGATACTTTAGTTTTTACCGTCTCTTAGTCCACTCTAAGGCGACGTTGTGACAAGACGCTACTTGTTAATTTGGTGCGTTTTTCCATCCGTTAGTTGTGAACACCCCGCGTAACGTTGTTGCAAGGCGTTCCGCTGGCTAATCCATGTACTTACCCTGCGATGCTAGTGTGCCTCCACTTGGTTAATCCATGGGGCAGAACAAAGGTCGTGTAATATGCCTTGCGGTTTTTACCGTCTTTTGGGCCATTCTAAAGTGACGTTGTGGCAAGACACGACTTGCTAATTTGAGCGTGTTTTATTTTCCGCTTTTTGGGACCCCAGCTGTAGCGTTGTTGCAAGGTTTCCCGCTGGCAAATCCATGTATTTACCTTGCGATGCTACTACACCTCTTCCTGGTTATTCCAAGGGGTTGTACAAGATCGTGTTGTGCGTCTTGCAGTTTTTACCGTCTCTTGGTCCATTCCAAGGCGACGTTGTGGCAAGACACGACTTGCTAATTTGGATGTGTTTTATTTCTGTTACTTGTTCACATCCAAGGTAACATTTTACAAGACTCGACTTGTAGATTTGGCGAGTTATTCGATGCATTGCGTATAGCAATGATCTCAGGATACGCTCATGCCGGCTTAGAAGGGTGCTTAGTAATGAACGCTACTTGTGTTTAGTAGTAGGTTCCCATGGGGTTTGCCCTCGTATAAAGGATGTCACGCCATGCAATGTGGGTTATCCCCGGAAGGAAGATCGCACATCTGGGTGTTTAGTAATGAACGCTACTTGTGTTTAGTAATAGGTTCCCATGGGGTTGCCCTCATATAGAGGATGTCGCGCCATGCAATGTGGGGGTGAACTCACGCCCGGGTGTTTAGTAATCTCTACCTGGTTTCATAGTCCACAGTAAGATGCCATGGGGTTGTCCCCGTATAGAGGATGTCGCACCATGTTGTGTGGGGTTGCCCTCGTATAGAGGATGTCGCACCACGTTGTAGATGACCGGATCTTGTTTTAAAAAACCCAAGGAATAGCCGTTGTAATCATGGTGTTGCCCCCGAGCTGGGGATGTCGCGCCATGTTACTGATAGATAATCCTTGGTGAAATATCCAAGATGTAATATGTTGTTGAGGCTATTCGTAATAAACGAAATATATACCGAGAGAAAGAGCGTTTTGTTTGCTCGTTGTTGACGTCGAGTGTTGACATGTTGGTGACGTATAATATAGGCCGCTTGTTGTGTTTACCATAATATCTTGTATTGTTGATGCAAGTTATATGCATAGATTCTGCTACTTGGTGTACTTCCAGAGTAGGGTGTATACATGAGTAATGTACCTGTGAAAAGGGATGCACTTCCTTAGATAGTTGCAATGTTTGTAATATGATAGAGAATAGATGAAGATCTACGATCTTCTTCAATTAGTGCATGTATTGAAATTTTAGTACGAATACTCCCTTTGATTGACGACGCATGTTAGGCATGGAACTTTTTCAAATGTCCCTAGTTGTATGTGTTCGTTGATACATCATTGTTTGCGTTCTCAAGTTGATGCGCGTTGGTGCGTCCATAGCGTGATGCGCATATGCGTATACGATTGCTACTTGGTAGTGTTTCCAAGGTAGGATATGATGTTTGAGTAGGACACTCAACGAGATGTCGTGAGTTGTAATTAGCTTGGAGACTTGTTGCGGATGCAAGTGATATATATGTGACCGCAACTTGCCTTAGATGCCTAAGTAGGGTGTTTGTAGATAGAAAATTCCAGAGAGCGTTGTATGTAGCCCCTACTTGGTGTTGTCACCTAAGTAGGACGCGTTTTGATGTGTCTTCTGAATTTGTACGTATCCTGTCTCAAATTACTTCGCATTGATTCGAGATATATATTGGTTAGAGAATAAAATGGAGCTATAAGTCTCCTCATATGGCTCTTTCGCCTGCTATGTCGTCCATCTGGACTAGATTGAACTGAACTATTCGATCCTCATATCAGGTTCGGCTAGTTCGTTATGTTCAGCTTATAATGTCAATATGACTGGATCAGACTATTTGCAACTAGTCTGTTCCGTTCAGATTGCATTATGCTCTGACTAAATCAGACTATTCGGGGTAGATATCTTACCCGAGTAGTCTGTTCTATTCAGTTCTGTATTTTGCATAGAGCTATTACCTCTCCTTCGAGTTTCGGCAATATGTCGGTTACCTGGACCTTTTTGAGTAGAAGAGATCGCCTTTCGAGGGTGATACCTGATGTTGATGTCTTGGGTTGAATCTGTATAGGATGTTGAGGTTGTTTTCCTCATATGTGGATTCCTCTTAGGAAGGGTGGTGTCGCGTGTTCACGTAGACTTTCACTTCCGATCTTCTCCCCTATAGTTAGGTGGGGTGTCAAGCACTTGTTCGTTCGGTGCCCCCCAAGGCGCTTGGCGGTCACACCATATTTATTTGCTCGGGTGTGATGAGTATCTATTGTAAGTAGGATACCGCTGAATCTTTGTAAGAGTCGTGGTTCGCGACATGCCCCCGTTCTTGCGACGAGCGTTGGGCATTTCCCTTGGTGACTGCCGTGTGGCAGCGCCCATATTTGAGGAAGACTTGTAAATTACCTCTCCCATATTCCTTGCAATTTGATGCAAGTGTATTTTTTGGTGAGATTGAGTAGGGGTAACGGTTCCCGACTTGACGCGTGTTTTCGACTGCTGAGTGGCACTGGTTCGCCTTGCGTCGAATTTGCGCGTTCTATCGAACATTGTCTGTTTTCTTGGGGCGTTGCCTTACTTGATGTGTTTCTCCTTAGTTTTTCCTTAAACATTTTCGAGTGTCTTTTGTGGAGAACATCGAATTTCGTAGTCTTCGTACGAGAGGTAGGTAATACCTCCTGACTCTTCATAGTGTTGTACCACCGTGGTGGTTATGACTTGTGGCTTAACTTCTTTTGAAGTTGTACTAGGTTGCCTCGAATCATATCCAACACCCATGACTTGGGTGCGTTGTAGGGACGTACGCACTTTGGAGGTGTGCGCGTTTGACAGCTAATGCTCTTCCTTGGTGTTGCTCACTTGATAGAGCAGGGCGGTTGCGACCGCTCTGATAATCGAAGAGGGGTCCTCAGAAAGGTGTGAGCCTGAATGGTGAACGCTGCTCACTGAGTGGCCAGCTCAGGCGGAGCTTAAGTGGCCTGTGACAGTTTTTTGGTGGCGGTGGTGGTTCGTGTCAAGTCATTTTTTTTAGTTGGATCGAATTTTGATGGTTCGATTTTTCCTTGATTCCTATTAGTCATTGTTAGGAGATAGAAATATGTAATGCATAGAAATAGTTAAGTGATTGGAGCATTGAATGTATAGTTAGGGGATAGTCCCTGCGCCGGTCGTGAGAGTTCCTCAGTTGGAGGTCTCGTCAGCCTTATGTTGAATATATAGTTGCTTTGCCTTGATCGCCCATTGGTATGACCTGCAATTATGTGATTGTATATATATAGTTCTTGCTGTAAAGGATACGCTTGCGGTAGGTATGATAAATGGTGTCTGGGACCCCGCGTTGTTATCCAAACCATGAGGTCTGGATTAGGTCATCTCGTCAGTGTTTTCAATTGACGACGATTTTTGGTGATAGCGATCCCTTCGCCCGGTCGGAGTGATAGCGACATGGGAAACCTGATGGTCGAACACGATGGTTGGTGGTAACCGGTGTCGCAACGGTGGCGGTGTTAGCGTTGCGTCGGCGGCGGTAGCAGCGATTGCTGCTGCGACGATGAACACTGTTACAGTGGCGGCGATAAAAACATAATCGTCATAGCGGTGGTTGCGATGTCAGAGTAGCGCAGCGTAGCGCTCCAGTGTTGGTCTTTGCATGTCTCTTGTGTTGGACTATGTGTTTCCTCTTGGGAAGTCTCTGTGTGTGCCAACGTTTGTATTGACCATTTAGCTCTTGGAGGCGAGTAATGACTTTTTGTTCGAATCTCGCAGACGGCGCCAAATGTTGGGACATGACCCGTGAGGGTCGTCGAGCCCTTAAAATATTGCGTTATATCCTCGTCGGGTTGTCAGAACTCATGGGTGTCAAACAGTCGGGATGTCGGGGTGTCAGACAGTCGGAGTGTCGGAGGTTTACAAGCCCTTAAAATGGCTAAGTGTTTGAGTGTCCGCATGTATAGTCGTTCGTATGTCAGTACGTTGACGTCCCATAGTCTCAGCGTGTTATCCCTTGCTATATATGTACGCGTGTGCCTTACGGTGTATGCACGTACGCACCTTGCGGTGTTTGCACGTGCGCGCCTTGCAGTGTTTGCACGTGTGCGCCTTGCAGTGTTTGCGTGTAGGCACCTTGCAGTGTCTACGTGTGTGCACCCTGTAGTGTATGCGCGCATTCAACCTAACACTTGCACAAGGGGCAGTATCGATACCACAGAGGGGGGTGGTACGCGATGAACCCTCTCCGATGCCAAAATGAGAATTCTAGAGAGATAAAGGTAGTGAGAAGTGAGAGCTCCCCAAGCCAACTCAAGTTATGAATGGGTGTCCAAGATTCCTATATATAGGGAACTTTGGACTCAAACCCGGTTTCAAACGGTCCGACCCTGGTTTAGTAGGAAAACGTGAACCGGGCGTGGATTTGAGCTAAATTGGCAAAGGAAAGACTCGAACATAGTGTAAACACGTGGGGATACACGCGTCTCGGGACAATAATCCGGACCACGCCGGATTGTGGAAACGATCCGCCGTGGTCCGGATTGTCAACAATCTGGACTACTCCGGATTTTTTGCACAATCCAAACCGGTCCGGATTGTAAAGACAATCCGGACGGGTCACCGCCCGAATACGTGTGTGTCACGCGTTCGGACCGCTCTAACCCATGAATAAGCGTTTGTAAGCCGTTAGTGGGTCTGATGTGTTAACGGGGCCTGAACGTATAACCGAACCCGAATCGGGCTTATATCCATCAATTCCCATGTTTGTTTCCATTTTTTTTTTCTTATAAAACCTTGTAATTTTTGTGGTGTAAATAGTTTAACAAAATGTTAATTTACTCTACTCTATTTGGCTTCTCTTGTTGGGGAGGATTAGCATTGCCAAGGTTATGTTCTTTGGTGGAATTTTCATGATATTCCATGTACATGTAAGTTGTCACAAGTTATCATGAGACACTGTTGCATATATCTTGTTAATTTCTGAAATGAAAACAAAGGATGTTGTGTTCTTTTGTTTATTAGCATAATCGAGGAGTATGTTATTTCTATTTATCTTCTTTCTTGTTCGCTCGAATGTCAAATGATGTAGATTCATGAGTAAAGTTGGGATGCATGAGAATGTTTGATGAAAATCCAGAATTTGAGAAGTATTTAAGAGGAGATCACAAGACTCTTAGAGCTGATTTGACATCCTAAATTGGTTGAAGGTAAATTTTGCACGATATTTTATTCTATCAACAATGATAAAAGATGTTTTGGTCATTCCAGTCTCGTCTGTAGCATCTAAAAGTGCGTTTAACATTGGAGTGCGTGTGAGATAAATTTTAGAGATTTTTATCTACATGCCTGATTAAAGCACTAATTTGCATTAAAAAAAATGGATAAAATCTTTATCTAGTAGTGATTTATAACCACTTGAACTCAAAGAACTATGAGGTATATATCTGAATTTTATATAATAACTTTTGAGTTTATACTAAATTATCATACAAGTTAATTGTATTATCTAATATTTGCAGATTTTTTGATGAGTATTAGCAAGTAGAATTGATGGAGCGGTTGATGCAATTGTATTGTTGGTCTCTTTTATTATCTCTTTTTGCTATGTATTGTTGGTATATGAGTTTATTGGGAATTTAATGCATTAAATTTTGAAAATTGAGTTGATGGTATTTGAACCTGGATGTATTTGAAATATATTGGTACAAATTTGAAATGTGTTTTTTCAAATTTGATATTATTCCTACAAGTTATTATTTAGATTTCAAACTTATCCAAGTCCATCATGAATTTTAGAACAGTTGATTTTAGGGAGAATTAATACGGATCAAAACTAGATACATGCAAGGTAACTAATACACAGCGGAAAAGGTGTACATACCTATATCGCAATATGTAGCCCAAGATGTCAACGGGAGTGTAAACACCTAATTTTGGTCCGCGCGTAGCACGTTCAAGACGTCATATATGACGCGTTAAAAAAATGAAGTATTTAAATATGAAAGGTCGTGAAGTTTGTAAAGATAGGACTGGCTTAAATAAGGATAGTTATTTGTATTTATTGCAGATAATATTTGTTTAATATTTAGAGTATATTTTATGAATATTTAGCATTTATAGTTAGAATAAATCTGTGATATTTATTTCCTAGTTAGCTTAGGCCTAGATTAGTATAAATAGAAGTGATTTACAATTTAATGGAACACACAAAAAACAACAGAAAATAATAAACCAGCTCTTTTTAGGATCCGTGCGATTTTTGTCAGCTAGTGCTAAAAGTTTTTTTGTTTTTTTTGTAAATTCTCTCTCTCTCCTCTCTTTCTCTTCCTCTCTACTGAACCTCTAGACGTCGGTGACCTCCTCCGGACTGCCGTCGTTCGCCACCACCTGTCGCCGTTCCATCCTTGCTCCGGTCGCCCTTGGCTTGGAAGCTCGCCACTTCAACCACCGATCCCAACGCCGACGTCTCCGCCCTCCATCGCCACGCTCGTCTGACTCCTTCCTCAGCACAGCTGCCCAGCCCCGGCTGCCGGTGACCGGAGCTCCGTCCTCTTATGTCGTGACCGCTGCCCACCTTAACCCAGACCCTGCATCCGACCAGCCACCAGCGAGAGCCACCACGCCCAGCCCTCGATGTTTCCGCCCAAAGCTGCCTTAGTCCGGTCCCGTCTCGGCCATCTACTGTTCTGTTGCTGCGATCCAGTCATGTCGACCGGAGCTCCGACGACGACGCCGTGAATTCCGCCTGATCCAGCACCTGCCCCGCGTCCTGCCGGCTGCTCCTCTGTCCGACGCTGACCGCCGGAGCTGCCACAGCCCTCGCCGCTGTCTTCCCGAGGAAGGTCCCGTCCTTCTTCTTTTATTTTCTTTTTTTCTTTTTTTGTTTATTTTTATTAATAATTTTTTTATTATTATTATTATATTCTAATAATTAAGTTGAGTCTCAATTAAGTATGGGTTTGTAACATTGTCTATTTTGTTACTTTTATACATGTTATATTAGTAGACTTAATTTAATATAATTAGTTTTCAAATTGATTAGTTTAGATTTATTAAGTGATAAAGAGTTAATTGTCCATATTCATCATGTTAATTTGTGTCGGTTTAACTATATATGATAACCGTTATTGTTACTAGTTTTAATTGTCGTTAATGTTATTGGTTTTGTATTGTCGATCGTGATTAGAATTGATTTATAAATGGTTAAAAATAAAGATTGGTAAATTAAGTGAATTGAGTACCAAAAGGGAAAGGTTAAAAATTATATTTTTAATTCATAATAGAACCCCCGAACTCGAATTTCTGATCGTAGATCGATTTAGTACCTAGGTGTTTAATTCGTTATTCGCTTAAGTAATTTAGGATTCTAGTTAGCTTTATAATTAACTAGTGGCGACTCTTTTTCAAAATCCACGTTTTTCAAAACGTAATTCGCCTAAGGTCAGATTTTAGGTCTGACAATTTGGCGACTCTGCTGGGGATGCTTTGAGGGTTCGGGCTCATTATATTCGATTATTGCCATATTTATTTGAGTTTTTATTTTTTATTATTGTTAGATATCTGTCCAATTCGGGTTCGTATTTACATTTCGGGCCTCGCAAAATATCCCAAAACCCGTAAAAAGCCCTTTCGCAGACACCCAAGTTTAAAACGGTCCGGGATACGCGCAATTCTCGAGCCGAAGGACTTCCGGATTGCTCTAAGGCGATCCGGACCTCCGGATTGTTAAACAATCCGGGTAGGTCCAGATTACTGTTTTTTCTTCGTACGCTCACCCCGATTAATTGGCCAAATGCGGGAAGTCGGTGAATGCATAGTCCGCCTTGATGACGGTATACATCCTCCTTACATACCGACATCAAGTAGTTCAAAACTGGGCATGATCCTTAGGTTCCCTATAAATAAGGGCCTAGATCTCCCATTCTGGACAACTCCCTCACTATTGGACTTTGGATGCTCTGACTTCTCTCTAAGGCTTTCTCTCTCTAGAAGTTCTAACTTGAGCGTCGGAGTGGGCCCAACCAGCATTCCCCCCTCCCACGCCCTTCGTGCAGGACCCGAAGATCAAGAGTTCAAGGTCGAGGATTGGGAGATTAGCTCAGTGATTGTGTTTTAAGGATCACGGCGTTCCCGTCCTTATACATACATCTCGAGCCCGATTGTGAAGAAAGAAGCCTGTTCGTGAAGGAAGAAGCCCGAAGCTGCCCAAGTGGAAGCTGACATAACATTTGGCGCCGTCAGTGGGATTCAAACAAAAAGCCATTCCGCACCGGGAGCTATGACTGGAAGACGACCAAAGAAGGCGGGTGCAGACAAGCCGAAGCCGACAAGAAACCAAACAGGACGTTCTCACGTTCCAGATATAGGATCCACCGCCTCATCCATGCCAACCGCAAACGTGCCTTCCGCACAGCACGGTCCCGAAGTTCAGAATAATGCATTAGCACATGAGTTCGAGCAAAAGACAGGGATCAATGAAGAATTCCCATACAGGATGCCAGCCAACAAACAGAAGCAGGCAACAAGTCAGCATGATCATTTGCATGTGCATAAAGACATGTTCGCTGCATCTTCCATGCCAACAAGCAGCGTGTCTTCCGCACAGCATGGCCTTAAAGCCCAGAATACAACATACATTGCATCCCATCCGGAAAAGATGGCAAACGTACATATGATCCATGGAGACTTTGATGTTGAAAGCGGGAAGTCGTACGAGCAAGAAGTGTACGTTGCAAAGACAATACACAAGTCCCATGACCAACATGGAGTATGTCGACATAAAGGATGCCGCCTTTGAAGATGTCATTGGTTTTTCATCAAAGGACAAAAAGCAGATTACGCACCATGACGCCTTGGTCATAACCACGCAGAAGCCGACGAGAAGTCGACTTGGATCCTCCCACATGCCTGTTGCCACATCCAATGCCTTCTTCATTCCAACAAGAAGTGCATCCTTCGCACAGTACGGCCAAGGAGTCCTCCAATACAAAGGTGTCAACCCGCCATCACCTGTCACTCCCATCATGATGACCGCGCTCGAAGAGCTGCTTGCATTCTGAAAGATGTTAAGGAACAAAGGATATGCCCCGCCACCACCACCTCTGCCTCCAATCAACGGACAATTCGAGGAGACAAGAACAAAGTCCCAAGTCACAAGTCATCAAGACACACCTCACCAAAGAATAGGGGGGCAATACAAGGAAGGTACCTTCCAGTACCAACAACCAAGGCAAGGAGCTGCACGCTCATACAACCTGTATGTGATAGCACAACACCAAGAAGAGGCATGGAAACAACCTCCAAACTCTCGCTCAAAAAGATACAAGGAAGGTTCTTCCACGAGGACAAGCCAAGACGATACTGACATCTGTCACAAGGAGGGACGGAAAAAACCTGTTATTGACGATGATGCCCCAATCACGGGACTTACAACAAGAACCTTGAAGACAATAATTGAGGAAAGATAGACGCTTCCTGAAAAAAGAGACAACCGCAACAAAAGAGGCCATTCCAGTCAGACGTCCAAAGGCTCAAAAACACCAATCTCACCAAATGTATTCCATTGAACACACCGCTGTCCGTCATCTTGAAAGAGATAAAGAAGACCAAGTTGTGGAAAAAGCCCTCTAATTTCCGCAAGGGCCCATTGGGAAAAGATGAAAGCAAATGGTGTGAAAATCACGAAGTATATGGCCACGAGAACGAAAGCTTTGTTGGATTAAGGTTTCATGTAAAAAACTTAATCTTAAAAGGAGAAATGAAGAAGTATATCGACCAAGGCAATAAGCATCAAAAGAAGTCTCATGTGAAGTCTTCAGGAAAAGGCAAAGGAAAAGAAAAGGCGAATGATAATCCACCTATCGCCAAGCGCCGAAAAAACAACGTCACTCATGGAACCAATTATGACGACTTATACAATCCTTGGAGCATGAAAGTGGAGGAAACAAATTTCAAACTCCCGGAAAACAAACTTCACCGACCACTGGAGCCAATAACTGCCTTCCTTGGCAAGAACGATGCAAGCACCATAAAACTGGGAGGCATAACACCAACATTTGTTCATCCACAAAGGTGGAGATTGAAGAGCTCAACACTCTAGATGCACTAAGGAACTATGTGGCACGTGGCAGAATCAACTTCCCGACAAATCACCTATGAAGACGTCAAACACATCATCAATCCCTTTATCTCCATTTTTGCATATCTACTTTAAGTCTTCTAAGATTAAGTACAACTTATGTTTATTAGCCTTAGTACTTTTCAAAAGGATCGGTCAGTTGACGCCTTCCTGTAATTCGTTGTACGAACCCCAAATATCTAATGAAGGTTAAATCTACTTTCGTAGGTACATTACTATATCATGCATACTACCTTGGAATAACGCCAAGTAACAACTACGCACATATTAATTGCGTCAACAACACAAGCTATCGCACTATGAAACGGCTTAGGTCATACAACATCCCCCATGCAACGGAGCCTCAAGCATTCTATACGCACAAGACTAAAAATTGCATTTCAATAATAAATAAGACGGGGGCATTACCTAAGTGACAACGTCATCAACATTGTGGAAGATGAGGAATTCATGATACGCTCCTATGTTATACGCACACCTGTGCCAAACCCATCACGAGAAAAGAGTTAGAAAATTATTTCCAACATCCAGCAAGTTTACCCTTGTCAAGAACACAAGAAGGATCGTACCACTCAAAACGTACGCCGACAGCGAAACCTAATCTTCGGACAAAACAAAGGAGAATAGGAGGATTCCGCCAGTATAACATCTCTCAACCATATGCACAATCGTCACACAGACACAACCTCGGGAAGAGTTACAAGTGTATGAAGAAACATATCAAATAAACCCAGGCCCCTTGAAAGTGAACACATGAAGCATACATCGCAAAGCCAACACATTAATTCAACACCGCGCAATGCGCAATAAGAGAAGGAGAGCAACAACTCCAAATCGGCGTTCCGTTAGTGATTGCAGAAAAGCTTGACACATATAAAGGAATCCTAGGGTATACAACCATGAACAAGTGGGGTATGATAGCGTCAACATCACACCAAAAGATCAAGTATCCAACAAAGGCAGGAATTGGTGAAATGAAGGGAGATCAGCAGCTATCAAAGGACTGCTACAAGGTTGCAATCCAACATAATGTCAAGACAAACAATAGCGGAATTCCCATCATTGATGAAAGCCCAAGGGCAGACCATGCATGTCCTGCTCTTGATGAAGCGTTACAAGAAATCAACATAGATGAGCCAGAAAGGATGGTCCGAGTAGGCGCATCACTATCAGAAGATGAAGTAATAGAAACCATCAGGAAACAGCGGTACGACTGCCAAGCGACTTGGGGGGCACCAAGCTGACAAGTGCTCGGCATTCCACCGAAGTGAAGAAACGAATAATTGCAAGAACACGCGGTACCATTCTTCTAAGAAGGAAACACCAAGCAATGATCATATATAGGCATGAACATCATGCTAAGGAGGCATCAACGCGTATCAACTAGAGGACGCATACAATAATGCATTGTCGCTGTTCATACATACATATTCACAATCACATATAGCGGGTGATACTTGGAAAAGTTTCGCTCCCGACATATGCGCACCTGTCATGATCCGCACCTATCGTATACACACTTAGGGAAGTTTCCTACACGAACAAGGAGTCCTCGTATCAGACTCTTTTACTTTATCTATTATATGCATTACTAAAAAGAAAATTCCATAACTCCATATTTTTGCAAACTTGTAAACATTGAAACTATCTGACAAAGAGCAACTCTGTTCGTAGGTACATGCTACACTATGATTACTAAATTGGAATTATGCCAAGTAGTAACCTATGCACATAATATCTACTTCAACCATACAAGCTAAGCATTATGTTTAAGGAGGGATTTACGGCATACAACGCCAACATATCTATTATCTACACCAACAGGGAGTTTATTTCTCCATCCATAACAGCGGCTATATCAAGACGATGTCGGCAACACAAAGTCATCACGCTATGTGCACAGTCAACATATATGTGGCGATGACAACTTGCGGGTTATCTACAAAAAGGGACTTATAAAATTCTCTACTCAATGTGACGACTATTCCAAAGGCGTCAACAGCAAGCAATATCTTGGATAAACACCAAGATTTACTATCAAAAGTAGCATGCTGTGGTATCCTCTTTGTAAGGGCAAACCCCATGTTTACTTCTAAAAGATGGCATGCTGCGAAATGCTCTTAGAAGCAAATCCTCATGTTCATAGTCATTCCCTGAATAGAAACAGGATGCGGCAAAAGCAATGATGCGACTGATCACCCCACCGTGGCGGAAGTCCTCTTGTTAGACGACAACCCCACACACTAAAAGTATGCATACTCTCTTAAGGGTTCATACACCATGAAGACTTAGGCCTGAAAAATGATAGCTTCATGTTATACGCTTTTTAAAGCAAACCTTGTACAAAACTCATCAAACTTACAAGTTGAGTCTTGTATAACATTATCTTGATCTTTAGCATTTAACGCCAAAACAACAAAATCAGCAAGAAGTATCTTGCAACAACGTCGCCTTAGAGTGGAACTAAGAGGCGGTATAAACTTAAGTCTTGCTACGTCAAGACGACACTGCTACATGTCAAAGGCCAAGTGCCAAGTACATTACTACATGCAATGCTACAAGTACCAAGTGTACATAACACCATGCAATGCGCAAGTCGCAACATCCTATGTTCTATCCATCACAACAAGGAGTTCAATCCTATCATGCAAGTCCAATACATACGGACAATGAAGATAGCTCAAGGTATGAAATATTACTAACAAGTTATCACATGTTTATTATTATTGAAAACAGGTCCAAGGGAAGAAATACCATGCAAGCAAAGGCATAAACAAAGATTTATCGAAAACCTCAAAACAACATCAACCCATTCACAAAGGGTTCAGCATGATGGAAATAGACAACCTGACACCAACCAAGAGATAGCAACATCTCCAAGGATCTATGGCAAAGAGTTCATAATGTCAACATCAAATGCAATGTCGTCATCCACACAAAAGACACGGCAAGAATGGTCGCTTCAACTTCAATACGACATAGCTCTTCAACATAAGAGCGACAATCAGCAATGCGTGCATCAAAATCAGACGTCTTCAAGATCAAATTTCAAGTGTGAAGAAGTAAACAACGCTTACCTCAATGGGAGGAACGCTCCTCCTTAGGCCGGTCCCTCGACCGGGGGGCAGAAGGCACCACCGCACGACCCTCAGCCTTATTCCCTTTATCGCAAGAAGGAGTTAGCACGGTCGTACTCGGCATAAAGAACTTAGAATCGCTCGAGGAACTTGCCCCTGCGTCGGATCTTTTGAGAATTGTGCTAAAGCCAGGAACTGCAACCACGCGTTCAGCAACATGAAAGCAACAACTTGGAAAATTAACAAGTTCAAAGAAGATACAAGGAGGTGCCTTACTCACAAGCCTTTACCGCGACCATGTCCGGAGACTCCAAGAGTAGCGGGGGCAATTGTACGGACATTCCTTCCAACAGGCGGATTACTGCATACATCGCCTATCTGCATATGCGTGCTTTTTCCATCAAACCGACCTACATAACAACATGATACAAGTCATAAAGATCATCAACAATACCAAATCTTCAGAAGGACGTATATGTGTACCGACATCAATTAATCAAGCAAGGACATCAACATCTACACTAGGTGTATTATTTAGCTACTCAACCATGTCGACATCCGAACACAGAGTTACTCGCAGAATGGAAATAATAGACTTACTCATGATAACAGCCGTGGGAAGATTAATTCCGACAAGAAGATAGCAAGATCTGATATCCTGGAAAATGCAACCAACAATCCAATCAGTGCGCAAGCACGCATCAACACTTATGCAAACATTTATGCAATGGACGCTCCGTGTAAGACAACTATGTACGTACGAGACTCGTTACTCTTCGCGCAACAAGTAACAAGCATCATGCAAGGGGGGCAACTTCTTCAACACATCAACCTTACATGACGACATCAAGCTTATACTCGCAACATACATGATCACAAGGGCGAAATATTTTCTAAGTATTTTGCTCAGGATGACAAGGAGCATACAACAAGGTGTTAGCATACAACCTATGTTTACATCAAGCATATGGATACAGCGTACATAGCCAGGGATAGAGAAAAAATTCTAAGTATGGTGGCAAGTGCGCACATACAAGCACGTGCATACATGTCGACAGGGATGAATGTCGACAGGCGTGGAATATTTCCTAAGTGTTTCCATGTACGTACATACATGTCGACATGGATGAATGTCGACAAGTGAAGAATATTTTCTAAGTGTTTCCATGTACGTACATACATGTCGACAAGGATGGATGTCGACAAGTGAAGAATATTTTCTAAGTGTTTCCATGTACGTACATACATGTCGACAAGGATTCATGTCGACAAGTGAAGAATATTTTCTAAGTATTTCCATGTACGTGCATACACGTCGACAAGGATGCATGTCGACAAGTGAAGAATATTTTCTAAGTGTTTCCATGTACGTACATACATGTCGACAATTGAAGAATATTTTCTAAGTATTTCCATGTACGTACATACATGTCGACAAGGATGCATGTCGACAAGGGAAGAATATTTTCTAAGTATTTCCATATACGTATATACATGTCGACAAGGATGCATGTCGACAAGTGAAGAATATTTTCTAAGTATTTCCATGTACGTACATACATGTCGACAAGGATGCATGTCGACAAGTGAAGAATATTTTCTAAGTATTTCCATGTACGTACATACATGTCGACAAGGATGCATGTCGACAAGGGGAGAATATTTTCTAAGTGTTTCCATGTACGTACATACATGTCAACAAGGATGGATGTCAACAAGGGGAGAATATTTTCTGTGTTTCCATGTACATACATACATGTCAACAAAGATGGATGTCAACAAGGGGAGAATATTTTCTAAGTGTTTCCATGTACGTACATACATGTCAACAAGGATGGATGTCAATAAGGGGGGAATATTTTCTAAGTGTTTCCATGTACGTACGTACATGTAGACAAGGATGGATTGCATGCATCAAGTAGCTATTATCAACTTCTACACAATGCCTCCTAAGCATTCCTACGACGCTTATCGACAAAGCTCATACGACGACATCTATGGTAACAAGCATTAGAAATTGTTAAAATATTTTCTAAGTGTTTTAGCATCTTTGCAGACAATGACCGACAGTCTATACATGATACTCAACGTACATTGCTTAAGCTATCATTACCAACATACAACCATTGACGGCCATGTACGTACAACTGCCGATCATCAAAATCGAGCATACTAAAACAACGGCTAAGGCATGGAACAACATGTCGGCAATGAACATTATGCATAAGGGAAGTATAACGATTCATTTGCACTTTTCTAAAATTTTCAGCACTTAGAAAATTTTTGGCCGATTGGGGGCAAAGTATTCTAATGCATTTTATCAAACACCTTGTATGCATGTTAAGGTAAGCTAGGTACATGGTGATTTAAACACTAAATCAAGGCCAAACGAAGTTAGGAAAGATCCAACCATGTACGGAATTGAACTCACTAACACGAAGCGAGTCCGAATATCTTATCTTAAAAAAGAGTCAAGCACGAGTTTTAAACCACTACTTGACTCGGGGGCAAGTGTTAGATATATGTCCAATTCGGGTTCGTATTTACATTTCGGGCCTCGCAAAATATCCCAAAACCCGTAAAAACCCCTTTCGCAGACACCCAAGTCTAAAACGGTCCGAGAAACGCGCAATTCTCGGGCCGAAGGACTTCCGGATTGCCCTAGGGCAATCCGGACGTCCAGATTGTTAAACAATCCGGGTAGGTCCTGATTACCGTTTTTTCTTCGTACGCTCACCCCGATTAATTGGCCAAGTGCAGGAAGCGGTGCATGCATAGTCCGCATTGATGACGGTATACGTCTTCCTTACATACAGACATCAAGTAGTTCAAAACTGGGCATGATACTTAGGTTCCCTATAAATAGGGGCCTAGATCTCCCATTCTGGACAACTCCCTCACTCTTGGACTTTGGATGCTCTGACTTCTCTCTAAGGCTTTCTCTCTCTAGAAGTTCTAACTTGAGCGTCGGAGTGGGCCCAACCAGCATTTCCCCTCCCACGCTGGTTACTGCCCCTCGTGCAGGACCCGAAGATCAAGAGTTCAAGGTCGAGGATTGGGAGATTAGCTCGGTGATTGTGTTTTAAGGATCGCGGCGTTCCCGTCCTTATACATACATCTCGAGCCTGATTGTGAAGAATGAAGCCTGTTCGTGAAGGAAAAATCCCGAAGCTGCCCAAGTGGAAGCTGACATAACAATTATTTTCACCATTCTAACTTTATTTTTTTTTATGTGACAGGTACATATTTTTAGAGTTATTAACTAACATTTTCTTTTTTCGCGGCATTGTTTGAATTCGCACACACACCACTTTAGTGTAATGTCCAAAAAGCCTAAAACCTAGGGCAACTAGGAACCCCGAAGAGTTAGTAATAGTACGACCGGAGCGGCTGGGCCGCCGGTACGACTCCGAAAAACTCCACTCGCTTGTGAAGGTCTTGTGATCCCTATGATGGGGGGAGGAAACCACATTGTCGAGAGCCTATCATTAGAACCTACCTTGTAGAGCAAAGCCACACATTTTTTACCCCCTAACATGTCGTGTTTTATCCGTGTTTTTATGTTGTAAAGGTTATCAGGTAAATAGTATTGTTTGTATAAATTTTATTTCTCATGCATTCATCTCATTGCATTTTTTTTTTAAAAAAATCAGCTAAGTAATTATTCATTTAGTTGTAGAATTTTTATTTTCAAACAAGCATTTCGTGTGCATTGATTTAAAAAAAAAAAAAAAAAAAAAACTCTTACCTGAATTTTTAATTTCGAACTTGCGTCTTATACGTATTATTTTTTATAAAAAAATAAAATTCTTCAGGTAAGTTGTAATTTCGGTTGCGCGTCGCATATGTAAAAAAGAAAAAAAATTTAAGGAAAAATTGTAATTCAGCTTTAGGTATTAGAGCTTCTAATTTCGTACGTGCATTCCATATGCATCATTTAAAATATTTTTTACCTGATTGTTTTATTTTAATTAATGCATCTAGTATGCACTGATTTAAAAAAAACACTTTTTAGAAAAATCGTAAGCTCTCTTAGTTTTAGGGCTCTTGTTCAAAAAAAATATTTTACCTGAATTTTTAATTAAAAGACGTGCATCTCATATGCATTATTTTCGAAAAAAAATCTTTCAGGTAAATTGCAATTTTTCTTAGTTGTAGAACTTTCTTTTTAAGCTTGCATATTTTATTTATTTTAGTGCATCCCATATGCATCCTTTAAAGAAAAAAATTCACCTGAATTTTTAATTTTGAGCAACCAAGATGCATTAGTTTTTTTTCCTCGTAAAAAAGAAAAAAAAACAAAAACAAAAAATCTTTTCAGATAACTTGTAAAAAAATTTGACTGTAGAAATTTCATTTCAAGTATACATCTCATATGCATCGCATGTGCATTTTTTTGGGAACAATAATTTGTTGATAGACTGTACACATTCTTAGTCGTAGAACTTTTAAACATGTGTCGCATTTGCATTCTTTTTATAAAAAAAAACTTTATCTGGATTTTTCATCTCGTACATGCATTCCATATGTACCCTTCAGGTAAATTGTAAAAGAAATTAGCAGTAGAATTCTGACTTTCAAGCATGCATGATTGTTTTAAAAATTCAAAGTGTCATTCATTTTCTCTAAGGTGTCTTACACTTTTTTACTAACATCAAGTCAGAATTGAATAATTTCAGCATGAGCTAGCATTGTAAATGAAGATTTCGACGTGGTCTAGCCTTTTAAAGAAATATTTGGTTGACCGAACTTAGTTGAGTGTGACTATAAAAGGACAAAAAAATCATTTAAAAAAAACATTGGTTCAAGCACTTGTCTTGCGTTCAAACCAAATAGCAAACACTCAACAAGATCGAAAAATCCATGACAGTGTAAAACACCTTAGATCATAAATTTTTATTCTTTTTTAAAAGTTATCAAAATTATGAAATGAGTGACATTAAAAGTTTACAAAATATCATTCATGACTTCTTTATTCTTTATACTAACTTTCATGCTTGGTCTTTTCAGGTACCCTTGGTTAGGTATCCCACACATACAAGCTGTGTCGGCCGAATAGGGGCAACATAAAGAGAACATACAGCTGTAGAGTTGCACGGAGAACAAATTGCTCATTCGAGATATACAACACTCAGGTATGATGAATTGTACTCGATTTTTACTTGAGATTTGAGTGTCCCTACCTTTTTTTTGCAAATCAGACGACTACTTCGACGAGATCACAACCACGTGAAACGTGACTGCTTCAGAGAAATTCCATGTTAAAATTCCACCTACCATGTGTGGAATTCATATGCGTCCCCGAACCAAGCCGTACATCCGTCTTACGGCGAAGTCTAAACTCGTCAGTGCTAACCGTGAGGGATCCCCAGATGAGATTGAGCAATGGCTAAAGCACTCGAGAAGCCAAGAGAAGAAGACATTATTGTCTTTGTCATCAATTTTACATAGGGTCCATCCAAGACATCAGTACGGCGACATATTTTGACTCAATCAATTGATTCTTTCTCTAGAAAATGCTTTGAGTTAAAAATTTCCAATTTGCCGCTAGGGGGCATGTACATAATTTTTGTTGATTATTTTCGTTAAATTTTCTTTAAAAAAAAAAAAAAAAAAAAAAACAACGAAAAGAAGCAAAAAAAAACACACACACATTTTTCTTTAGGGTCACAGCCGCCCTTTAATTGGCTACAAATAAAGAGCGCCCCCGCAACATCAAAAGTGGGAAATAAGTGAAAGGGTCGCAGCCACCCCCAAAGCGGCTACAAATAAAAGAGTGACCCCGCGAACCCTGTGAGGGCGGAAAAATAAAAAAGGGCCACAACCACCCTTAAAATGGCTACACAAAAAAGAGTGATCCCGCGAATCCGGTGAGGTCGGGAAAATAAAAAGAAAGGGTCGCAGTCGTCCCTCTAAAATGGCTACAATCAAAAGAGCGCTCCCGGAACATCGATGGCGGGTATTAAGTAAAAGGGCCACAACCACCCTCAAAATAGTTACATACAAAGAGTGTTTCCCGGATCAGAGGCGAGGAAAAAGGGTCACAACCACCCTCCAAATGGCTACAATCAAAAGAGCTCCCGCACCATTGAATACGATGAGAAAAGGATCACAGTCACCCTCCAAACGGCTATGAATACTCCCACATCGAGGCGGAAATAAAGAACGGGTCACAGTCAACCCGAAATTGACTAATCAAAAAGAAGAGCTTCCGCAACGGAGGATGCGGTAATCAATTGAGAGGGTCACAACCACCATTTAGTCGGCTACCATATAAAGAGTGCTTCCGCTAGGTTGAAAACCCGAAAGGGCGGCCTAGTCAAAATCAAAAAATGAGGGGCATGATTTCAAATTCAAAAATTGCAATCATGGCAAAAGGAGAGAAAAAAAAAAAAGAGGGGCACGGTTGGAAGTCTCTCAATCGACCGTGGCAAAAGGAGAGAATAAGAGAGAAATTCTCAACAACAAAAAAATCCCGCTAAGTTGTCACACCCTGCGCAATTTAGATAAAAATTAGGGACAAACATTCATGCGACTCAGCATCTTCCAAGTCAACTTGACGGCAAGCGGGACGGTTACAGTCTGCTCTCGCAAGTCACCATTCAAAGATGAGTAGGACTGTTACGGTCTGTTCCTACAAGTCACAACCGACAATCAGGACCTGAAGTTTTCCAGCTTTCTGAGAGTCACAACCCGACGAACGGAGCCTTTGATGTCCAGCCTTCGTGAGACACAACTAACAATCAGGACCTGAAGTTTTCCAGCTTTCTGAGAGTCACAATACGACGAAAGAAGCCTTTGATGTTCAGCCTTCGCGAGTCACAACCGATAATCAGGACCTGAATTTTTCCAGCTTTCTAAGAGTTACAACCCGACGAACGGAGCCTTTGATGTTCAGCCTTCGCGATTCATTACCGACAATCGGGATCTGTAGTTTTCCAGCTTTCCGAGAGTCACAACCGATAATCAGGACCTGAAGTTTTCCAGCTTTCTGAGAGTCAGCCCCGATGAACGAAGCCTTAGTATCCAGCCTTCACAAGTCACGCCACTGGAGGCTTTTCCTTATCGCTCGCCACTGGAGGCATCGTCGATTAAGGTTTTATTTTATTGCACGACACTGGAGGCTTTTCCTTGTCGCTCGCCACTGGAGGCATCGTCGATCAAGGTTTTTCGATACTGCATGCCACTGGAGGCTTTTCGTTACTGCACGCCACTAGAGGCTTTACTTTTATGCATCGCCAACGGAAGCACCGTCAACAGGGGCACCACCGACCGAGGCTTTTTGTTACTGCACGCCACTGGAGGCTTTACTTTTATGCACGGCCATTGGAAGCATCGTCAACAGGGGCACCGCCGACCGAGGCATTACTTTTCCGTACCACCACTGGAGTCTCTTATTTACCGCACTGCCGCTGGAGGCTCTACATTTCGCACGCCATTAGAGTCTTTGCTTTTTCGCACCGTCCGAAATAAGCCAGGAGTTTCCTTGAAAATTCGAAGACCCAAAAGAAGATATACTTCCCAACTAAAATTAGTGTTTACTCGTCTTTGGACAAATCCCCTCGAACATGTTCTACGGGAATTCACCCAAAGAGGGGCAAGCTGTAAACACCTAATTTTGGTCCAAAGAGGGGAAAGATGTCAACGGGAGTTCACAGAATGTCGGACGGTGTCCTTCGCTTGACTCTTATTAATGAGGCAATCTGAAGGCAATGGTCTCCACAACAAAACCTCATTCAATCTGGTTATAGGATGGATCTCCGGGGTGAATTACTTGAAATAATTCGGCACCTACTCTTGATGTATGTGGGTTGGCCGAACCTCCTTGTGTCTAATAAGATGAGATTTCTTTGTGATTACTAAAAGGGAGAGAATGATCAATCCCAATAATTCTCTAACACTTCCTATTTATAAGAGGAGGTGAGCAAAACCCTTGGTGGGTTCTTGCATATTGCGGCCGCACCATTGCTCAATTGGGCCGGCCCACATGGGCCAACTATGACACATTGGGATTTCAGCTTGACCCGAAATCTCCTATGTATCATACCCCAATTGTGCTTAGCATGTTGGGCTTATATTCATGGCCTTCTATTACGGATGCTCATTTACTCTAAATGCCGACATCTCCCACTCGCCGGAATGGGAGGATGCCTATTAATATGTTGTTACCCAACACATCAATATTTATTCATTGATCCAATCAAGTTCCCGTATTGTTCATACGAGGTTTGTCGTGCGACCGGTAGACACAACAGACTTCGCTCTACTCATCGATTAAGAGTGTTGTAAATCCGCGGAACGTTGATTCCCAACCTGTTACTTTTTTTTTTTTTTTTTGCCACGTTGTACGCCTAGTCAACTGTTATTCTCATATTGCCTAGTTTCCCTTAAGGAGTACATCTCCAAGGCATCCGTACAAGTATTCACAGCCTTTAACTAATATCCGGTTGGTGGCCACATAGTGAATACAAGAGTTGGAGAATTATAGATGTGCATGAACCTCCACATTTAGTCAAACTCAACTGGTTCCTAAAACGTGATCACTTAGCCTTTTTGTTCGGGCACTACACTCGTACGCCTGGTAGCGAACATTGAGCCCAACCTTGGACATGAGCTCCGAGTGGTAAGGGTATATCGGGTGCTGCTTCATTCAGCACCCGAGATCATTCACACGCTCAAGGTGAAGAAGTTAGTGCCCTTCAAAATCTTGGAAGATTCTGTCTAACACAACCGAGCCTGACCCCGTGGTCGAACATGGCACGCGCAGTATGAAGTGCGCGTCAACAGCATAACCTGAATTTATTTTATATCAGGAGTGGGAAGATCATATGCTATCGTAGATTTCCATCTAGCCCAGAATGTGGTAATAGACGAACGAAGTTCGTCACAACGATCTGCAAAATATTGATCATATCGTGTACCCCAAAACCAAATGATAATTTTGCATAACAAGGTTTCTCTTTCAAAATACCGTGGCTCTTAGCCGCTCTTGATATGGCTGAGGTTTCCCTTCTATCAAGACAATCGTGCCCGTGTGACATGGTAGGGTCCACATTCGACATATTTTATTAGGAGGTTCTACGCTCAAACGACTAGTTTATAGACCGTACATCCGATGTAATATTATCATTATGACGTCGTAAATATCATAAAATAAAATAGATTTATTTTATTCAAATATTACTTAAAAACCCACAAAATGATTCAGTCTCATAATCATGCATATTTCAAGATCCATCCCCATGACCGAACTAGGCATCAAGTTTGATTAAAAATTTAAAATAACAAACCATTTCGTGGTGTGTAGGTAATTTAAAGTTAAAAATTATTTGGATTTTAAATATGATCTAACATAAATTTTCAGTTGACCCGAACCCGGCCCGGTTTAGTCAACCCGGTCCAACCGATCCGGTTAGGTCAATTCGGTTCGATTTAATTGAACCAGGTTGTGTTTGACCCGACCCATTTGACCACAAGGTCTGACCAATCCCATTTGGGTCGAACCGATTGAGAAGATTCGGTTCGCTTGACCCGAATCAATCGAACCGGTGGGGACCCGACCCGAACCGAACCAGTTCGGTCCCCACGGGTTACCCGGGTCGGTTGGCCCGATCCGGTTGTAAAATTTGACCCGTCCCATTAACCTAATAGGGTCCGGCTGAAATTATTACTTGTGGGCTAAGTAGGGTTTTAAAATTTACTAAAAACATAACTTAGCCATCAAGTAACAATAAATATAATAAATATATTTTCCGAATATTTGCACAATATATATATATATATATATTTCGGCTGAAACAATATACCCATATATATATATATATATATTTAATTGTAAAGATTCTATTTTAGGGATAAAATCTATCAACAATATATTTTCTCAATCTTTAGAAAATAAAATATTACCAAACATATATGAATCCCTAAAATCATGCATTAATATATCGGTAATTAATATCACAATATTTTATTCCTAAAACCTAGGGTCGGACGAATTATGTGTTTCTTGGCGCTGAAGAAATATAAAATTTAGCATATGTGGTTCGACCGAGACACCGAACTAGTGTTGGTGGTCAAATTTCTAGATCAAATTTGACCTTAATAACGAATTCAAAGTTCAATTTTAAATCATATTTTAGTAAGAACGTCCAAGAACACCAATTTTACTAAAAACATGAAAAACAGATTTACCGAAAATCATGAATACCAATTTTATAAAAAAAATCATGAACTCCTTATACAAACTCGGATACCACTATTGGAATTAGGGGATAGTTACTACGGATTAAAACACGTGTACATGCTAGGTAACTAATTACGCAGCGGAAAGGGGCACATGCCAGTTTATCTTCCGTGGCCTAAGAATCGTCACAGAGGGAGTCCTCGATCTGCCGACCGGGTCCTGCAGGAACTCTTGTTAAGGAGAAAACTGCAGGCAATTGTCTCCACAGCAAAACCTCTTTCAATTCGGTGACGGGACGGATCACTGGGGAAAATTGTTGACACAATTTCAGCACCTCCTTGTTCCTTTGAAACCGTCAGCCGAA
The DNA here is from genome assembly GCA_036873135.1 of Clarkia xantiana subsp. parviflora. NCBI lineage: Eukaryota > Viridiplantae > Streptophyta > Magnoliopsida > Myrtales > Onagraceae > Clarkia > Clarkia xantiana. Next base: position 31,916,987 of record JAPTYO010000004.1, read on the forward strand.
CCCTTGATAATATAGGGAGAGGGATTCTTGTCTGGTCAACAAAAATGGAGAGAGTGATACCCTAAAAAATCTCCTAACACCTCCTATTTATAAGAGGAGGTGAGCAAAGCCCACCATTGGGCTCCCTATAGGTTCGGTCGGCCACACTAATTGGGGAGGCCTAAATTGGGCCTCCATTGGTCCATTTGTAGTTTGGCATGACCCAAAATACTTAATGTGACTAGCCTCAATTAGGCTTAATCTATTGGGCTTATATTAATAGGCTCCCTATTACGGCGGCCCATATACACCAAATGCCAATAAGAGGTGTTATTGATTTCTTAGGGTTGATCATTCTCCCATTTTAGTAGTCACAAATAAATCCCCTCTCCATAGTCAATAGGGTTTCGGCCGAACCACATCTAGCAACAAGGAGGTGCCAAATTGTGTCAAACAATTCACCCCGGAGATCCATCCAGCGACCGGATTGAAGAGGCTTTGTTGTGGAGGTCATAGTCTGTGGATTGCTCCTTAACAAGAGTTCCCGTAGTACACCGTCCGGCAGTCCATGAACTCCCCGTTGACATCTTGGGCTATGGATCGCGTAATGGGTATGTTCACCATTTCCGCTGCGTAATTAGTTACCTAGCATGTACCTAAGGTTTAATCCGTATTAATTCTCCCCTAGAATCTAACATATATAAATTAAATATTCATATTTTTAAAAATACGAACATGAACAAACTAGTAAATGAATTTCATGTTTTTTTACCAACTTAATTAAAAAAAAAATTATGTACAAAATCATAACAATCTAACTGATATTTTAATTAATTTTACATTTTTTTTCGAATTCGTCAAAATTTGTCAATTTTATGTCAAATATTCAGATTCCTACTTTGGCCGACGTGTGTGTTCATCCTGAAAGTCGAAACTCAACATCGTTAGTGTAATAGTTCAATAACTTACATAATATAATTTTTTAAAAAAATTATCATTCTTTTGGTATTTAAAAAATTATTATAAAAAAATTAATGAATATATATAATATATAAATGAGCATGTAATTTTTTAAATAATGACTGCCATAATTTAAAAATTATATCATAGAAACAATATAAACAATACGTTAAAGTTGCCAACTAAAATAACAAGTAACATACATACGTACATACATACATACATACACATAATAAGTAACATCATCATCGTCAGCATATTCACGCTTACACACATTAATCAAATGCATATTAGTATTAAATCGGTTATATGTATTAATCAGTGTTTTTACTAATGATTTCTTATATACGTATATTAGAAATATATTATATATCATCCTACGAAATTGATTTTTACAGCAATGTAGCATAAATAAAATATCTGCATTTGATATACTAATAAAATAAATAAAGTAAATGAAATTATATATGCATTAAAATAAGCTAATTTTTTTAGTTAAAAAAATTAATATTAATAATAAGGAATTTTATTCTATTTCAAAATTTATAATTGACAGTTGTGCCACATGGTGAAATATAAACAAATTGAGTCGGTAAGCTCTAAAACCGATTCGAAGTTAATAAGCAATAATTTTGTTTCGTGCAGTGTTATCAGAACCGGACCGGACAGGCGGTTCGACCGGGTTCGGACCGAAACCGGACTCCTCCCCGGTCCGGTTTGAGTATTTCCGGAGGATGTAAGCGAACCCGGTTCTGAAGGCCGGTTTTCGTCGAACCGGCCAGTTTTGAGCGAACCGGGCGGTTCGCCGGTTCGGACTTATTCTTAAAAAAATTAGGGTTTTTTTTCTGACTTACCTGACATCCTCTTTGCGCCGCAACTCACAATCACAAGGTCAGTCGAGAGAAAAGGAAAACGGAGATTGGAGAAGAGGAGCTCCAATTGGAGAAAAGGAGCCCCGCCCGCGCAGCGCCGTAGCAGAGAGACAACGAGGAGACCCGTAGCACCGCAGCAGAGAGACAACGAGGAGCTCCGCACCGCCCACAGCAACCGCTTGATTGGAGAAGAGGAGCTCTGCCTCGCAGCCACCGCCCACCGCGACCCAAGACCAAGAGGAGCTCTGCACCGCCCACAGCAGGTAAGACATGATTCCTCTCCGGTTCCTCATAATCGTTGCTGCTACTTAATCGTAATGTATTGTTGTTGCTGCTACTTAATTTTGCTGCTGCTGCTTTTCAATTTTATACATTTGATTGATTTGTTGCTGCTACTTAATTGAATGTATTGCTGCTGCTGCTTTTCAATTTCACTATATTTAATTTGTTGCTCTACTTAATTGAATGTATTGTTGCTGCTTTCAATTTCAATGCATTTGATTTGCTGCTACTACTTATAGATAGATTGTTGCTTAAGTTATATGGTTTAAGTGGTTAGAGTTAGAAGAACTTAGGTAGTGTAAAACTTACATAGTTATATGATATTTTTCAGGTTGATCTACGAGCAAAATGGAAGGTACGAGTACTAATAATACACCAACCGATTCAACAAATCCTACTTCAGCTTCGAATTCTAGAGGAAATTCGGATCCTGCTTAGGGTCATTGCAAGATAATCGATGAAGGAGGTGGTTCAAAAAAGCTTGAATGCATTCATTACCAAAAGAATGTTTAAACTGTGTTATGTGTTGTGTTTGAACTTTGAATGTTTGAGTCAAGACTCAAAACTCTATGTTGTGCTACAGGTTTTTCAGTATTTCTGTATTTGTATTTTGTGTTTACATGTTTGAGTTAACTTCAGTAGTTCAGTACCATTTCTGTCAGACTTCTGCATGTTTTTCACTAAATCCGGTCGAACCGGCCGAACCGGGAACTGGTGGCCTCACCGGTTCGAACCCCGGTCCGGTCCTGATAACACTAGTTTCGTGTCATTATTTAACTTGACATTATTTTAGTCGAACCCATATATATACATATATATATAATAAAAAAGAGAAGCAAAATAATTAAATAAAATAATATTAAAAAGTAGGAACAGACATGAACAATAAAGTGGGAGTTTCTAATAATAGGACCTGTCACACTTCACTATTCACTCGATAATGGCAAAACAATCATATTTGTATGTTCAGCCATGTTTGTGGCGTCCAGTGACAAATCTTGGAACTAGGAACTCCCATTGGAATGATAAGTTCCTATTTAATCATTCTTAGTAGAAACCAACAGTAAATGAAACTAGAAACTCTCTACAATAATAAATTTACGATATCAAACCAAGAATTTTTTTTTTTTATGAAAATCGAACTTTATTTAAATAAAAGCTATTAGATACTACAAATTAGAGAAAACCCACGCTGGAGAGATTGGAAAACATCCAATTCCCGAACTAGCAGAGCGGGTACTAACAAAACAATAGAGCAAAACATCGAAAAACGAATAAAAGTAAATAAACTAGAACAACAGAACAGAATAACGGAAGAGATGACCCCAGGCAAAGGATAGAAACTTGGAGAGGAGGAATCCACCTGATACAGCGGCACCCGTAGCCCTTCGGAGGGTAGAAGAACCTTCCTCAAGAGCGACATAGCTAAAAGAGGACCTGCAAACCAAGCGATACCAGAAAGTACCCATAATAAATCGGAAACACAAACGACTCTATAGACAAACAAGGATGACCGCATGACCGGTGCAGAGATCTCTAAGTGGTGGGTGCTGGATGAAACCAGTTTACCGAAGCAACCCCTGCCCGTGGAACATCCGCGAAGGACTAGCGCACTTCATGGGTGCCATAGAGATGCTCTGCTTCTCTGTTAGGAGAAGGAAATGAGATACGACTACAACCGCGGTCGTATCGTGGATACCCCGGAGGGTAAATATTATGCGGTGGCTTGTTCCGAGAACGGAGCGTTGGTTCTGACGAACCATGGATTCTGCTGGAAGGGGTAGATGGTGGAGGATAGTAGGTTGTACCGCCAGAAAGTAGTCTAGTTTGAGCGTAAAACGGTGAACAGCATCCACGACGGCGCGTGGAGGGACGCAGACTACCGGCGCACGGCATGTTGGTGGTGGAGGTGGACCGTGGCGGCGCGTGGAAGAGCGTCCTGGCGCGTGGAGGCGCGTGTCGTCGCGCATGGCGGCGCGTGGGATGCACGGGCCACTGCAGTGGGCGCGTGGCTGGCAGTTGGCCGGCGCGTGTGAGTGCGTGCTGGCGCGTGGGTGGCGCGTGGGTTGCGCGTGATGACGCGTGGGTAGCGCGTACGGCGCGTGGGACGACGCGTGTGATGCATGTGGCAGCGCGTGTTGGCGCGTGAATGCAAGTGTAGGCGTGTGGGAGAGTGTGGAGGTGGTGGTGGTGTTGGTGGGGGATCTTTGTGCAGGATCGGGGGTTGTTGTGATGGTGAAGGTGGAGGGGGGACTTGAAGTGGTAGGGGGTGAGGCGGACTCCGCGATTTGGCGAGGTGGAGGCGGAGAGTGGGATGAAGGCGAGGTTGAACAAAGCCATCCGCTGTGGTGGGGCTTCCGGCTTAGGCTTAGATGTGGGGGGTGTGGATGTTCGTGGGATGTGTGGGTGATGACAGAGGTGCGTGGAGGTGAACGGGGGTGGTTGTGGTGGTATCGGGCGGTCTTTGTGTGCGCTCGGTGGTGGTGGTGACGGTGAGCGCGGTGTGCACACTTTCGACTTTCGAGAGATAGGTCATATCTCTCCGTCGTGGCTGAGGGGGTAACGTGTTTGTGGGCGTGGAGGGAAGGAGGTGGACTCCGCTCTTAGACGAGCCGACGGTGAGATGTGGGACGAAGGCGAGGTTGAGCAAGGCCAACCGCTGAGACACGGTTTCAGGCTTTGGCGTAGGCTTGGCTTTGGCCAGAAATGAAGCTCCGCAGTTCCCCCTACAGAAGTTTACCGAGGCGGAAACTTACTTCCATGGAGCCAGTTGAAAGCATCCAAATAGTGCCATCTATTTGAAATGCAATTCATATCAAACCAAGAATTAGGAACTACAATTTTTTTTTTTAAAGGAACTACTATTTGAAGTGATATGAGTGGTAGTAGTCTAGAGCAAAAGTAGAAATTGGGGACTGCCGCCATTATTATGGTCTAGCTAGTCACTGTCAAGGAAGAGAGAAGATCTAGCTAGAAATGAATCTTGTCGTCTATGCATGAAATGAAATGTGATGACTTTTTGTAATTATATATATTATATACTTCTCCGACTAAATCGGTGGGAAAGAATCCACGGAACACGACGACACCGAACCACAAGAATCAACTGCTTTAAGGGAAATGGGTTCACATTATTACAATCAGCCAAACCATCAGACATCATAGACCAGAGAGCGATTCACGTTCCTTTCTCACCGCAAACCGACAAAATCTCCTTACGTCGCCGCCCCCTCCATGGACGTTAGCCGTGACGCCCGCCTCCCCATTTTGTACACCTATATCTATCTATCTTCTCCTCTCCTCCATCTTCTCTAAGTAACACGCGGCGCCCAATCTCACCCACCATTTTTGGGTCTCGTGACCATTTCTGGTTAGTTTAATGAATTCCTACCCTTAGGCGGCTGATGGAGAACAGACTAAAATATACTTTCTGCTGTCTTCTTGCTGATTCGCAGTCATTGTATATTATTTTTGTGCCTGTGGATCCACGAATCTTTTGTTTGCTGAAACAATTTTCTTTTTTTTGTTCTTGGCTGCCGTTCCCAGGATCTTGGATTTATCTTTTTGAAAATTGAGGGCGGGCAAGATATGGAAGTGGGTTCTTTTCTAGGGATTCTCCTCTCCAGAAAGATTGCATAAAGGAATAATCTTTCCAGTTCCACCAAGAAGGAGAAGAAAAACGTCGAGCCTCAATTTGAGGTGGGTTTCTATACTCCCTTATTATTATTATTGCATTGGATTGGATTGGATTTTTCTGCATTATTAGTATTTGTCCCTAGCAATTAATTTTCCAGTTTTTAGAATTTTATCAAGAAATTATATTTTGTTCTTCTTCATAAATATCATCTTTCATTCGAAAAAGGTGGGTTTTAGTATATCATCTGCATAATTGCATGTCTATGGACTCCAACTGCATCCTATTTTTCAATTTCTTGGAAGAACCCACTGAAACCTAAATAATTAGTATTGGATTCTTCTACATTATTAGCACTTGACTGGAGCACTTAATTTCGCACTCAAATTACGATTGTCCTTTTTTAAGTGGTAGCTTCTCAAAACCATTTTTTTTTCATTATAAAGAAGTGATTTTCAGTATCAATCTTGCATCATTGCAGCTCTAATTACATCTTCAGTTTCACTTTCTTACAAAACCCAAATAAAGTCCTTAATTTTTGTTTTTTTTCACTTTATTATAACAGCAAATTCTGGAGCTGCACTAAAGATCATGGAGGGTTTATGGATCTTGTTCTGTGGGTGTGCAGAATCCGCCGACAAAGAACCCTGCAACCCGAGTTTCGTGTCCTTCACGAATCCATCTTCATGCAGCAACCGCATTCTAATCACTTCCTTCAACACCCTCCTCTTCTTCATGATCCTATTCAACACACTTTACAAAATGACCACAAAACAAAATCAATCTCCGAATCGCCACCTCAGCTTCTCACGGCTTCAAATATCATCTGCCGTATTCAATGGTGTTCTTGGAACATTGTATTTGGGTTTTGGCGCTTGGATCTTAGAGGAGAAGCTGAGGAAAACTGAATCTGCATTGCCTCTCAGTGATTGGTTTGTGGCTTTGTTGCAAGGTTTTACATGGTTGGTGGTTGGCTTAATGGGCAGCTTGAATCAAACCCACTTTGTAAAACCACTTCTAAGGATGCTCTCCATTATGACCTTCTTGTTCGCCACTGTCCTCTGCTTCTTTTCGCTCTCATATGCTATTTCAGCCCAGAGTCTCTCTCTTAAACTGTTCTTGGACATTGTTTCCTTCCCTGGAGCAGTGTTATTGCTATTAAGTGCTTACAAGGCAAGTAAACATCGAGACGGGTTCGAAAATGACCTCTATACTCCTTTGAACGGTGCCCAAAAAAGATTTCTTGGTGACCAAGTTACTTCATTTGCAAAAGCTGGGTTTTTCAGCAAAATCTCATTTTGGTGGTTGAATTCTTTAATGAAACAAGGAACAGAGAAAACCCTTGAAGACGAAGATATTCCAAATCTGAGCGAGTCAGATACTGCAGAAGCTTGCTACAATTCATTCGATGAGCAGCTAAATCGACAGAAGGACAAGATGTCGATTCTTAGGACAATTGTTCTTTGCCACTGGAAAGACATCCTAAAGTCAGGATTTTTCGCAATGATGAAGATTCTAACTCTTTCGGCAGGCCCACTCCTGCTGAATGCGTTCATCAACGTCGCCGAGGGCAAGGAAAGGTTTAAATACGAAGGGTATTTTCTAGCATTATTTCTGTTCATCTGCAAGACCGTAGAATCGGTGTCTCAAAGACAATGGTATTTTCGAAGCAGATTGATTGGCGTCAAAATCCGATCTCTGCTGTCGGCTGCCATTTACAGAAAGCAGTTAAGGTTGTCTAATTCTGCTCGGATGGTCCATTCGGGTGGCGAAATCATGAACTATATCACTGTCGATGCTTATCGAATCGGAGAATTTCTGTTCTGGCTTCATCAAACATGGACGACGAGTCTCCAACTCTGCATCGCGCTTGTGATCCTGTTCCACGCGGTTGGGCTCGCGACTATCGCATCCTTGGCCATGATTATTGTCACTGTTCTATGCAACACTCCGTTGGCGAAGCTTCAGCACGAGTTTCAGAGCCGCCTCATGGTGGCTCAAGACGAGCGACTGAAATCGAGCTCAGAGGCGCTCGTGAACATGAAAGTGTTGAAACTATACGCGTGGGAGATTCATTTCAAGAAGGTCATCGAGAATCTTCGCAAAACGGAGTATAAATGGCTTCGAGCGGTGCAGCTTCGTAAATCGTATAACGGGTTTCTTTTCTGGTCATCACCCGTGTTGGTTTCCGCAGCCACGTTCGGCGCTTGTTACTTCCTAAAGATTCCGCTCCATGCGAGCAACGTATTCACCTTCGTGGCCACTCTGAGGCTCGTACAAGACCCAATCCGGTCGATTCCTGATGTTATCGGGGCGGTGATTCAAGCCAATGTGGCGTTTTCGAGGATAGTCAAATTTCTCGAGGCCCCAGAGCTGCAGAGTGGGCATGTTCGAAGAAAGGGCAGCCTCAGTGGTAGGAGTAAGACCCACATCATTTGCATTGAAAACGCGGATTTTTCGTGGGAGCAGAGTGCGAAAAACCCGACTTTGAGAAACATTAACTTGAGGATCAAGCCATCGGATAAGGTGGCGATCTGTGGGGAAGTTGGGTCAGGGAAATCGACCCTTTTGGCTGCGATTCTTGGAGAGGTTTCCAGTACTCAAGGAAGTGTAAGTTTTCGATGCAAGACTCGATTTTTAGTAACTTGACATGCAAGATTCCTCACAATTCCTAATTTTGTAATTTTGCAGATTCAAGTTGATGGAAAAATTGCTTATGTTTCTCAAGTTGCCTGGATACAAACCGGAACGATACGAGAGAACATCTTGTTCGGGTCAGCTATGGATTCTCGACGGTACCACGAAACGCTCGAACGGTCTTCGTTGGTTAAAGATCTCGATTTGCTTCCTTACGGCGATGAAACCGAGATTGGGGAACGTGGAGTGAATCTAAGTGGAGGTCAGAAGCAGAGGATTCAACTGGCTCGTGCTCTATATCAGGATGCTGATATATATCTATTGGACGATCCGTTTAGCGCTGTTGATGCACATACTGCAACCAGTCTCTTCAATGTAAACTATATCAGTCTCTTCTTTGTCATCAAGTTTTATTTATTTCGTTTGTCCTGGTTGCTTAGAGATTAAGTTATATCTTTGTAGGAATATGTCATGAGGGCGCTCTCCAAAAAGACAGTCTTGCTCGTGACTCACCAAGTCGATTTCCTCCCCGATTTCGATAATGTCTTGGTAAGTATACATAGAACTCTTGAAATGTTGTAATTTTTTGTTTGAGGAATTAACTTGGCTCCCAAGGAAGTAAAATTTGGATGATGAAATGGTAATTTGTGTATCTGCAGTTGATGTCTGATGGAAGAATCTCTGAAGCCGGTCCATTCCACGACTTACTAGCCACGAGCTCAGAGTTCCAAGCCCTCGTCCACGCCCACAAAGAAACCGCAGGAACCGAGCGGTTCGCTGCGGTCGGACCGTCATCAAAACCGACACTTCCCTCCAAAGAAATCAAAACCATGATAAACACCGAAAAGACATCCAAAGGGGGGGCCCAATTGATCAAACTCGAAGAGCGAGAGACAGGGGACACAGGTTTGAAGCCCTACATTCAGTACCTTAACCAAAACAAGGGCTACATCTTCTTCACCACGGCTGTCTTGTGCCATGTTCTGTTCATCAGCTGTCAGATTATGCAGAACACTTGGATGGCTGCGAATGTGGATAACCCTCATGTTAGTACTTTGAGGTTGATCGTCGTTTATTTGTTGCTTGGGTTCTCCTCGATGTTGTTTGTGTTTGGTCGATCCCTGTCGACTGTCACCCTCGGTATGCGTTCTTCGAAATCGCTCTTCTCCCAGCTGTTGGATTCCCTTTTTCGCGCTCCGATGTCGTTCTACGATTCCACACCGTTGGGAAGGATTCTCAGTCGGGTAATGAATGACCTGTAGTACCTTGCATTCCAAGAAAACACCTTGTGCCTTATTATTTATATATATTTGGTTTTTCTTGTGTTGCAGGTTTCGTCGGATCTGAGCATCGTGGATCTGGATGTCCCATTCGCATTTATATTTGCTTGCGGGGCGACTACAAATGCTTACTCGAATCTCTGTGTTCTTGCTGTTATTACGTGGCAAGTCCTCTTCGTCTCCATTCCAATGGTGTATTTCTCGATTCGACTACAGGTGAGTGAGATAGAGACCGGTTGATCGTGACAAGTGGCGAGCTTGTTGTTTTGATCACACAGTTTGGGTGTTTGTGCAGCGCTATTATTTTGCTTCGGCAAAGGCGTTCATGAGAATAAACGGGACGACCAAGTCGTTTGTGGCGAACCAACTGGCAGAGTCTGTAGCGGGTGCGATAACCATAAGAGCCTTCGAGGAGGAAGACCGTTTCTTCGCCAAGAGCCTCGAGCTCATTGACCGGAATGCGAGCCCGTTCTTCCATAGCTTTTCGGCAAACGAATGGTTGATCCAACGGCTAGAAATTCTCAGCGCGATGGTTCTCTCCTCCGCTGCATTCAGCATGGTTTTTCTCCCACCCGGAACTTTCAGTTCCGGTGAGTGAGTTTTTTTCAATACATCTATCCGACAATTATAAAATAAATATAATCAATCTCGTAGGATATAATGTGTTTCTTGTGTTTGTTGTAGGATTCATCGGAATGGCGCTGTCGTACGGTTTGTCGTTGAACATGTCCCTCGTGATGTCGATTCAAAATCAGTGCACCCTTGCAAACTACATTATCTCGGTCGAAAGGCTTAACCAATACATGCATATACCGAGTGAGGCCCCTCTGGTGATCGAGGACAAACGGCCGCCGCCTAATTGGCCGGAGGTCGGGACAGTCGAGATCCATGATTTGCAGGTAGGTAACTCTACTTATAAGAAAGAAAGAATTATTGCAGTGAGAATTAAGTAGTGAATGAATGTTGATGTTGAATGAAACAGATTCGGTATCGGCCCGAGACGCCCCTTGTTCTTCAAGGAATAAGTTGCAGTTTCCAAGGAGGGGACAAGATCGGTATCGTTGGTCGGACGGGAAGTGGAAAGACAACCCTGATCGGAGCTTTGTTCCGCCTGGTGGAGCCCACGGGAGGGAGAATCGTAGTGGATGGTATCGACATTTCCACGATCGGACTCCACGATCTGAGGTCGAGGTTCGGGATTATACCTCAGGAGCCGACGCTTTTCAACGGGACAGTGCGCTACAATCTCGATCCGTTATCTCATCATTCCGACCAGGAAATATGGGAGGTAATGGACAGAATCCTATTATAAGTTTGATGTGGCTGTTCCAATTAGTGTAATCGACATAGTTAGAGAATGATTGGTTGACTGACAGGTACTAGGAAAGTGTCAACTTCTGGAGGCTGTTCAAGAGAAATCCGAGGGGCTTGACTCGTTAGGTATTGTTTTTCAATACATACTTTAGTTATTGGGTTGGGTTTCGGTTTGTTGTTAATGAAAGTAGGAATGAAGCAGTTGTTGAAGATGGATCGAACTGGAGCATGGGGCAGAGACAGCTTTTCTGCTTAGGTCGGGCACTTTTGAGGAAAAGCCGAGTGCTAGTTCTGGACGAGGCAACTGCTTCGATCGACAATGCTACGGATTTAATTCTGCAGCGCACGATACGGACTGAATTTGCTGATTCAACCGTTATTACAGTTGCTCACAGAATCCCAACTGTCATGGATTGCACCATGGTCGTGGCCATCAGCGACGGTAAGTAAATTATTATTATATGCCCAGCCGGTGTTAACTAGCTAAAAATGAATCTTCTGAGGTGAAACGTGAATTGTTAGGTAAATTGGTGGAGTATGATGAGCCGATGAAGCTGATGAAGAAGGAGAATTCATTGTTCGGCCTGCTCGTCAAAGAGTACTGGTCCCATTCTCAATCTGAAAGGACCACCGATTTAACTACTATTCTGAAGTAGACAGATTATAGATAGATGGTAGCAACATTTAGTTGTAACCCTAATAAGTAGAAACAGACTTAGCATTTCAATGCATTTTGTTGTTGTTGTCGTCATATTACCCAAGTTAATGTCCGTCCGTCCGATGCTGATTAAAACTCGACGTTGAAAATAAGTGTCCCGACCGAGTGTTGTTGAAGCTTGGCAAGTCGGGTCGGGTTGAAAATTGTGGTGAACAGAACAGCCTTTCTATCGTCTGTCCAAGACAATATATATATAAGGGTTAAGAACCTGTAAATTGTCAAGGTTTATCCTATGTGAGATTTTGATGTCTGAAATTTAAATTGTTAATATTGACTGAAGTTTCAACTTTGTTAAATTTAATTTTCCGTCCATTTTTGCTGTCAAATTTAATAAAATTACGTAAAAAGTCAAATTGTCTCTGATACTTTTATGTTACTCCGGCCGACCACCACCCTAGGGACAAATTTGGAATTTATTTTTTTATCGGGTCATGTGAAAAACACATGACTAAGTTCTGTCAATTTTAACAGCAAATTTGGACAGAAACAGCAAATTTCAACAAAGTTGAAACTTCAGATAGCCAATATTAACAATTTAAACTTCAGACACTAAAATCTTAGATAAGGCAAAATTCAGACAGTTTATAGTTTTTTAACCCTATATATATATAATAATAATAATAAAAGAGCAAAAGTTTAAGAGGTTACATGTGAAATTAAGGGACATATTTGTGTGTGGTAAGGGAGGGCTCTTGTGACGTGCTTGGATATTCTTGAGATGGCGGAAAGGAGTAGGTTAGCCTTGTGAAGTAGAATCAAATCTCCATCCTTGTCTTGTTTCGCGGCCAATACCCAATTCAGAACAGCGGGGTGAGAGAGAGGGAGGAGAAGAAGATGGAGAAAATTGAGGAAGGAGATAGGATAGGAACAGTGCAAATGGAAAGAAACATGTATGTCTTCTTCTCGTTGTAATAGTAAGATAAATAAAGAGCGGTGAGGTGAACATCAAACACACGAAAGAAAGAAAGAAAACCTCGTCTGTCCCAATAGCTAGCTAGCTAGCTAGCTTCTTCAATCCATCCATCCACTACTACACTCTTCGCACCTGAATATTGTGGGTGGTGTTAAACCGCCAGATGGGCTGCCTTCCACTCTGCAACAATGCAACCTCTTCTCCTACCTTCACCATTCCTTGCTCCTGTGTGTCAACCCCCCATTTTTACCATTTACCCTTCCCTTTGAAAAACCCAACAAACATATGTAAATATATATACCTGCAGCATATCTAGTGCTATGTTAAAGGTATCTTCAGCATCATCTGTGAACTCCATGTACAGTGGGCAAACTCCTTGATACAATGCAAGTCGTTGTTGTATTCTCTTACTGCACAATTCAATGATCTTATATCATCTAAACCCAAACTCATACTGCAATACTAACAAATGGCTACTTCTGTTTTACTTACTCGTTTGTGAATGCAAATATAGTTCCAGTAGGGCGATAATGACTTAGCAATACACCCATAAAACCAGTTCTGGTGAACACAACAGTCGAGATTCCTAGGGTGTTGGACATCATGGTTGCATGATACGCAAACATCTCACTCATGTGGTTCTATGTGAAACAACAACTTTTTCTGTTATTATTATTGCTCAACTATAACGCAACTCAAACAGTGATGTGAAAAGTCATGTGCACTGGAAGAAGGACCGTTACCTTGAATGCTCGACCAACACTGGATGGTATTTCTCCACTGCTGGGAGGTTTAATAGTTGCTTCAGTCCGTAATGCAACTGTGTGCATTACCTTTACTGCTTTCAGAGGGAACCTACACAGATAATAATTATTATTATTATGGAAAACTTCGTATGATGATAATTAAGGAAACTCAATCTGGTGTAATTCCTGGAAACTTAAAAAAATTGCATTTCCTATAGGGTTTTCGAAAAGAAAAAAAAAATAAATATATAAACAAATCTGCTTGGCACATGGCTTTCATATTGGCTTGGTGTGAAACATCAAGTGTACTCAAGTAATACCCTTTGGGTAAAAAGCATACTTTCCATGGGCAGTCTCTCCAGAGAGCATGACAGCATCAGCACCCTCTCTGACAGCTATAGCAATGTCTGAAACCTCAGCTCTGGTTGGGGTTGGATGAACTATCATGCTTTCGAGCATGTTTGTCGCAACAATTACGGGTTTACCCATGCTGCGGCAAATGCTAATGATCTCTTCCTGTATTCATCCAAAGTAGCAATTTCACTTGAGAATGCGGTTTGATGTATGTGAATGATGAATTAACCCCAATGCACACCGCATCAATAAAACAAGTACCTGCAAGAGAGGAACCTCTTCGATTGGGAGCTCAGCACCCAGATCTCCTCTAGCAACCATTGCCTATAAATAAAGAGGGTTTTATTTAACGCGATAAAGAGAACACGGATGCTCTAATTTTTTCTTAAAAACAATGTGGACATGTTTCTAGCGTCAAAGTAAGAGTTTTGGTTCCTCACCCCATCAGAAGCTGTGATAATTGAATGCAGATTTGGAATAGAGTCTGCACTTTCAATTTTCACAGTAACATGTATATCTGCACCAGACCCTGCGAAGTGGGAGGTAACACAGGTCAAACCAACATAAAACTTGTTTTTTTCTTCAAAACGTCCATTTGCGGATGTACATAAGTATGTAATAATAGCATGCAGACTTACTTCGCAAATAATCCTTCAGTTCATGAACCACTTGTGCATCCTTAACAAAGGAAACAGCATAGTAGTCCACTTGATTCTCTACCCCAAATTTGATATCATCCCAGTCCTTATCTGTAAGGAGATTGACATATAGATGTTACTGAAAATCACCTAAACCTGAGAAAGAGTATTGTTACTGGTAAGAAGAAAAGTTGGGAGGTTAACCAGTGATTGAAGGCAGTGTGGCACTCTTCCCTCGCACATTCAAGTGTCGCCTAGACTTAAGCTCTCCTCCATCAACAACTTCACACGTGACTGAATCTTCTGTCTTTGATTTGACCAAAAACGACATCATGCCACCTATAAGATTATCACAGTTAAACAGTATAAGGAAAAGCAGAATGTTGTCTCGCCAGTTAATATGAACATTTAGGCTTTTCTAGTACATGTGAAAAAGTTGAATCACATGTATACCATCAACAAGAAGCATGTCGCCAGCTTCTACATCATTAACAAAATCATCATAGTTAACACTGACGCAATCCGCTGTTCCAATCCCTCTTCGAATTGTGAAAGTGAATTCCTGCCCTGGATCCAATGTAATTGGTTGTGGCAAATCCCCGCTCCTAACTTCAGGGCCCTAGAATATTGGGCATACGATTCAGTAGTTTGTTAATTTTAGAAAAATATCCACACTATCCAGATTACATAATTGATTAGGTGAGTGGAAAATGTAAATGAAGAGCGGTTAATGTTTGAAACGGTGATAATAATTAAATTTAAATTTAGTGAAAAACTGGTTGTAGTTTGCTGCTTAAAGCAAATAACATAAAGGAATGAGAAAATAAGTGCTTAACCTTAGTGTCGAGCATAATTGCAATGACATTGTCCTTGTGTTGTTCATTGTATTCTTTGACCAAATCGATGACTTTCTGATGGGAAGCATGGTCTCCATGAGACATGTTCATCCGTGCAACATTCATACCAGCTTCAGCTAATTTCCATATCATTTCTTTTGTGTTAGTGGAAGGACCAATCGTGCAGACAATCTTAGTCTTACGTCTAACCGCTGGCCGCGCCCACACGCCTGTTCCTGCTTCAACTTTATCCAGAATTCCCTGTAATAGAATGAACTTCCTGTCTTGAGTTGCTCCGCACTAATCTATTAGGATATTCACTTGAAGACTTCTAAAAAGGCATGAATCTGAATACCCATATTGAAACGAGCGAAAAGGATATATGAGTTAATAACTTAATATATGTTTTAGAGTAGAAATATCATAAAGAAAGGGTGTGTACTCAATTATATATATACGGAATTCAACTTCAGAATTGAATTCACTTTAGGCCTTATTGTATCTCTTTTAGAAGATGACATGCCACTACTCGGACTCGAACCGAGATGCTCTAGCACTGCTTCCTACCGATTTCACCATAGCCGCCGGTGTAGTTGAAAATACTAATCTATTTATAAATTAATCGCCAAGATTGAAGGATTCAATTTGATTTTTTTTTTTAATTGCATATATTATATAGTCTAACTACATAAAGGGAAACTTATTCTAGAGCTCAAAATTTGGCCAAAAAATAAAATGTTGAGCTCAAAAGAACTGGCACATTGAGGGTACAAAGAGTATCTGAATCAGGGTTTTGACTATTTGAAAGGTCCTAATTTCCTTTGGCCATATTTGGAAGTTGCTATTTGAAGCAACTGTTAATGCAGTTAATCATCAAGTGCAAAAAAGCAGATTGCAATCACAACCAATCATCTGAAGCATATAAATGCTAATTTAAATATATGTTGTTGGTAACTGTGAATCAGCAAAATGATATGCTGATTGCTGAACCTATCTAATGTACTCAAACAAGGCGGGAAGAATCCTCCAATGAGCCAAAAGGGCAAAAATGACACCACTAGATGGCATTATTTCCCTCGCGTTTTAATTAGTAAATGTTGATGTAAAATGCAGTCGAGCTTGTGCATATTAGCAAATAAAGATGAAGCTGAGTCAATATATCAAGATTGACTATACTCAACAACATGAGATTCGCATTATTCCCGTCAACATCTCATGAATCAAACAGAAAACTGAGGCAGCACCCGGGTACGGACAAGAGTGCTTATCAGTGAGCGAGTCAAGATATAACAGTCCTCCCGCTGAAGTGCAACAGATTTCGAGTACGTGCATCAGAACAGTCAAAGTAATCAACATTTTGATGTTAATCGTTTTCCTCAACATCTCAGGAAACTTGAAAATGCCGCTTAGAACATCCACGTACCTGGGGTACCTCTTGCTCAGAAAGCGCAATGGCTCCAGGCTCGTGAGTTACGATCCTCCGAGCACTAACTGGAACGACTCTGGACACGACACTGTCGCTCCTGGTCTGACGGCGTGGAAGCAACTTGGAGGCGAAACTTGCAGGTTTCAGCTTCTCGACTCGCTCCTGCAGAGATCCGGAGCTCGGGGAAAGCATGGCGCCATGAATTGATCTGGTAGAGATGATCTGTGACATTGTTGGAAACTTCAACAGAATGTAGCTCAGCTCCGCTCTTCAAGAATGGAATGGTTCGTAAACAAGAGAGGATATGGGAGCTAAAAATGCAGTAGAGGAGAGTGGAATTTGCTTAATTGCAGAGAAATTGTTGGAGATATCGCCGCCGCTGAGTTTGGCGCAAGGTGTAGTGGAGGGGCTTGGTACAAATGGAACTTAGTTTGTATCGACGAACTGGTCCTTTTTCACTTAGTTACCTACTGGTACCTGAACCTTTATGATAACTGAGAATTGCTACCTAAACTTTTATGTCAAATTTAATATTGCTATCTTCATGTATTTTTCATTAATTTTGAATAAAAATACTTTAATATTAATTTCAGATCTTTGTTCTTCCAAAAATATATACAGTTACTAGGTGTTGTCCACAGGTGTGGTGTGACTTATTAAGTATAGATAAATAATTATAATTATATTTGATTTAATAATAGTGATTAATTAAATTCATTAAAAGTATATGTTTTTAGTGTACCTATAATTGTTTGTAAATCGGAGATTGAAATAATTCTTTGTGGAGAGTCTTCTACCGAGTATTGGTTACACAATGATATTGTTGAGAGTGTTATCAGAACCGGACCGGACCGGCGGTCCGACCGGGTTCGAACCGGAACCGGAGCCCTCTACGGTCCGGTTTGAGAAATTCCGGAGGATGTAAGCGAACCCGGTTCGAAAGACCGGTTTTCGATGAACCGGCCGGCTCACCGGTCCTCCGGTTCGACCCCTCATTAAAAAAAAACTAAAAAAAAAAAAAAAAACTAAAAACCCTAATTCTAAATCAAACTCAACTGTAGCCGCCAGGAAGAGAATCCTACAAGGGAAAGGAAGGACAACCCCACAGCAAGGTCGTTGCACCACAAATCGAGCCACGGCGAACGACGAAATCCACAGTCGAAGGCGAGAACCGCGTTGGGACTGGGGGCGGAGTACGAGCAAGATCTCCGGGTCCATAGTGGATGAATCAAAATCAAATCTTAAAGCAGTGAAAAAGAAGGGATTGATGACTAAATTGATGAGAGTGGATAGATGAAGGATTGAGTAGAGGACTAGAGGGTGAGAAGAAATGATGTGTGGATAGGAGTTGATAGAATGAATTAGCTAGTTAGGTGGACTGTGTGTTGAGAAAATGAGAAAGGATAGAGAAAACAAAAAAGTAGAAGTCTAGAAGAAGATGTGGGGACGAGAGAGACAGGAAGGGTGGGGTGGGACGAGAGAGAAGTGGGAAGTGAAGAGACAGAGAAAGTGTAGGCTACATCACACTCTACAATACAATTATGCATCTCTGTACATACACCTCTGTTCTTTTTTTTTTTTAACACCAGAACCGGTCGGACCCGGTTCGAACCGGGTCGAACCGTCCGAACCGGGAACCGGTAACCTTACCGGTTCGACCACCGGTCCGGTTCTGATAACACTGGTTGAGACGGTGTTGATGAAAGTGTTTGACTTAGTATCTCTCATTCATAGTTAGTATATAAAATTAGTAGATATTTAATGGCATGACTTTATACATAAGTATAAATAATAATATATTATTTAATTTAATAAAAACACAATAATTAATTTATTATGTGTATTATGTTCACATATTAATTGAATTTTTTCCAAAAAAAATATATTTATAATAAATTTATACTTTTTCTTCTTATTCAAATTTTTTAAACAAAATTAGGCTAATGCACGATTACATTTAGCCATTATCCATGGTATCTTATCTATTGTTTATTTCTCCTACACGTTTGCATGATATTGTCATATGAACACTCATATCTACACTTAGATTTTCGCTAAAAATGTCCACAGGTAGGTAAAGTAGAACAGCCCAATAAGCTAGCATGATAATGAATTCAATTCCCGCTAGTAACCATGAGAATGTAAAGATATTCATGGCCAACACTTTTCTTAAGAGCTGACTCGGTGCGAGTGGAGATTAGTCTAGATCTAAAGTAATTATGTTATATGTGCTGCCCTCCAGATGGGGCCCCTCCAAGGACCACCCCGCGAGAAAAAAAAACAAAACTAGCATAATAAAACACTTTTTTTTAAGGGTTAAAGGTACTTTTGATACCACATGTTTGACCGAATGTGGCTTTTAGTACTGGATGTTTAGTTTTGTATACTTTTGGTACCAAACATTTGAAAAAATGTGGCTTTTGGTACATCCGTTAGTTGGCCGTTTGTTTAAGCCGTTAAATGACATGTGCAAGTCACGTGATCGACTCTAAACTTTTAATTTTGTTCAGTTTAGTCCCTCAAATATATTCCTAACTTTTATTTTGTTTAACTTAGTCATAACACTTCAAAATCGGACACAATTAAACCAATCGAATTCAATTGACGTAGCCCATTTGGGTCAAATTTACCCAATTGGAGATAGGTCCCAATTGGGTTCTATTTTGAAGCTTTAGGACTAAATTAAACAAAATAAAAGTTATGAATATATTTGAGGGACTAAATTGAACAAAATTAAAAGTTAAGAGTCGATCACGTGACTTGCACATGTCATTTAACGGCTAAAACTAACGGCCAACCAACGGATGTACCAAAAGCCACATTTTTTCAAACGTTTGGTACCAAAAGTATACAAAACTAAACATCTAGTACTAAAAGCCACATTCGGTCAAACATGTGGTATGAAAAGTACATTTAACCCTTTTTTTAAATAAAAATATATAATATAATCATATAAAGATGCATGGGAAAAGAATGGACTATGTGGGGTCTTTGAAGATAGTGGACGTTGGTGAACTCATATATGGCTTCAGTCATTTTTATGTGAAAAGAGGAAGAAATGATTACCACCGCTCGGGCGTCTATCATGTGGGGACCTTTTCTAATTCGAGTATTTTAGTCCTCAGTCAAGTCTTTTGCACAACCGAACTCCAGTCCTATTCTCTCTTCTATTCGACCAAGTGTACGGTTGCCTCTTAAAACTGAGATCCACTAGAGCGGTATCACTGAAATAGGCGCAGGTTTTCACCTATTGCAGTTCTCTATAAAATAAAATATTTTCTCTTTAGGTTCTACGATCTGCTAGCTTCCTTGGACATTGTTATCTGCAAATATTAACTGCACCAACACGTTTTCTTTGTACACGCAGTCGAGCTCTTGATCTTCCTTTAGTCTCTTGACTTCATATTGGCCAACCCGAGCGGTGGTAATCATTTCTGCATTTTTTCACATAAAAATGAAAGAAGCCATATCTCAGTTCACCAACGCCCACTATCTTCAGAGATCATTCTTCTCCCATGCATCCACAAGAAACCATACACCTTACACAAACTCTAGAAACTCTTACAACCTGAAACAACCACAGTCTGGATCCTTGCCGCGGAACACCACCCATAAACCAACCCCACTACACCAAAAAAAAAAAAAAAACCCCAATCCGCCATCTTTCCCATCACTCCACACGACATATTACCCATTGCCGGATACACTCGTTGTGCCTTTCCAATTTGACACTATTCAGACATCCCCAGCACCCATGGCTAACCTTCGTCTTATAGAGCGAGTTCATTGCCTTAGGAGGTGTTGGATATCTGCCCAATTCGGGTTCGTATTTACATTTCGGACTTCACAAACACGTCAAAATCACATAACGGGTCCAATTACAATATCCGAGGTCCAAAAACGGTCCGGAGGCGCGGCGTACGCGTCTGGACCAGGCCTTTGGATTGCTCAGCAATCCAGACCGGAGGTCCGGATTACCCAGTAATCCGGACCCCGTCAGATTCTAAGTCCGACGATTTCCAGTCGTCAACTTTCACCGCGCATTACCTTATCTACGCACATTGAGTAAAAGAGTTCTCCTAGGCCAAGTCTAAACAAACTTGACGACGGTTCTTACTTTCTTAAACCGTCGTCAAACCACACAAAAATCGGGTTCGGTTCTAAGGTTGCCTATAAATAGAGGACCCTGGCCACTCATTTTCTCAAGTCACTTTCATTCATTCTCAAGATTTGGCCAAGAAGCTCTGACCTCTCTCTAGGACTTTCTCTCTCTAGGATTCTAATTTAAGCATCAGAGAGGGCTTAACCGGCACCACCCCCCCTTCTCCGTACTGGTTAGTGTCCCGAGTGCAGGTGAAGTCGAGAAGCTTACCCTGCCGACAAGCTTGCACAGCCGTCAACCTTCACTGCCGTCAACCTCCACTGTCGTCAACCTTGCTGCCGTCAACCTTGCTGCTGTCAACCTTGTTGTTGTCAACCGTGCACAGTCGACGAAGATGCTGTCATGAAGGATGTTGTCATGAAGGATTCCGTCGTAAAGAATGCCGTCATGAAGGATAGCGACATAGAAGATGTCATTGACTTCTCGTCAAAAGACAAAGAGCACATTGTGTACCCACACAACGACGCCTTGGTCATAATCACAACCAGCAAGCCGACGAGAAGTCAGCCTGGACCCTCGCACATTCCCGAAGCGACGTCCACTGCTTCCTCTGTGCAAACAAGGAGTGTGCCTGCCGCACAGCACGGCCCAGAAATCCAGACCACACCACGCGGAACACCACCGCCTAGATTCGAACTAAGGAGGCATAGAGAGTTCCCTTACGGGATACTAGTTGAAGGAGTTCAACAAAAAGAGAAAGGTGCAAATCCACCACCAACAGTCACTCCCGTCGCGATGGCTGCACTTGAAGAATTGTTGGCATTCAAAGAAATTCTAAGGAACAAAGGATATGAGAAGCTTGAAGAGCTGGCATCAAGAGCAAGAGACTTCACAAATTGTATAGAACTGTGACAAGTGATAGAATGACGCACTTACATGTCAAAAGCGAAACATTTTATTCGTCCACGTCTATATAATTCTCACCAATGAAGTGTCAATAAGCACAAACGATACGTCATAATAACGTTGTAGGTTACACAAAAGAAAAAGTATATAAATTAATTTATTTGTAATATATAAATGATATTATTGTTAATTGTTAAATGAAACAGACATAGAAAAAATAAATTTTTATTTTAAGATTGATTAAGGGGTTTCGGATTTATAAATAGGCTTTGGGGAACTTAACTTTTTATTGATATTATACTTGATACATTTTTTTCTCACATTTATTAAAAAAAAAATCCAAATTTCACACTTACAATAGGATAGATAAATAAAAATACTTGATAAAAAAAATTATTTCATGAGAGTCGTATGCAATATATGAATAGTGTCATCATCATTTTAATTTTATAATTATAAGTGTCTGTATGTAAATATAACATATGCATGATTATTTTTCATGTAATTTAATTTGGATAGATTGTATAGAACTGTAACAAGTGATAGAATGACGCACTTACATGTCAAAAGCGAAATATCTTATTCGTCCACGTCTATATAATTCTCACCAATGAAGTGACAATGTCATGTGTACACTTATACCGAGATAATTGCTCCAAAGTCTGTCATTCACTCTTAAAAAATGTTTAATTTATTTTAGGTAAGTTTCATTTAACAATATCAATCGATATTTTTAAAATTAGTACTAATTATTTTGTTAGTTTCAGTTAGCAATTATACTACATTCATTTAGTTGTTAGAATTAAATTTTTATTTATTACTATTAAATAAATTTATATACATTGGCTATTGTGTTACCGACAACATTACGCTTTATTAACATACATTTTGTAGCGAAAATAAAATAAATAAACATATATAAATATATATCATACATCTCAGGTCAACAATATAGATCCCTATTTTTACAATTAGTCTGAATTTAACTTATTTATTACTATTAACTATAATATTTCTTCAATAATGTTACTGACATAATTATTTTTGTATTGATATTCAATTTGATTAAATGATTAAAATAAATAGTAAATTTGAAAGCATGAATATTTATGTCTAAACAATCCAATTTAGACTATTAAAATAATCAATCACGCTATACATTTTTTTCTATTTATATCTATTTTATGGAAAAATTAAGTAAATATTTTTTTTATAATTTTTTCTATTTATATTATTTTAGTAACTTTAAACTACAATAATTTAAATATATCTTTTACATACCGCGCAAAGCGCGGGCAAAATATCTAGTTATTAATTTTTTTTTTGGTAAACAAAGACAACAAGAAAAAACTACTAGTACAACTACAAACTAGACCACCACTCTCCGATCTTGAGTAGTTCCTAGTACATCATATAATAACAAAGATGTAAATCCATAAGGCGGGGCAGGCAAAGAGACAAAAGAGTCATCCATCTTCACAGCATCTTTTGCAAGATGATCAGCAACCTTGTTAGCTTCCCTAAAAGCATGCCGCAACTTGTATCTACCAAATGTTTGGAGTAGAATCCTGCAATCCAAAATTAAAGGCATTAGTGGTCGATCTTCAATGGACTCCTCAGAGATAAGGTTTAAAGCTTCCTTGGCATCCATCTCAACATAGATTGAATCTACATTTAACGTTTTTGCCAATGTTAAACCATCTCTTAGAGCCCATAGTTCCGCTACCAAGCTATTAGTGTAGCCAATCTTTCTTTTGAATCCATGTAACCAAGTTCCAAATTCGTTTCTCAAGACCCCACCCCCTCCAGCTGGTCCAGGGTTACCGAACGCCGACCCATCAGTATTCAGTTTAATCCAGCCACTCGGGGGTGGGTTCCATTTCACCTGCATTGTAGAATATGAGCACATAGAAACAGGTGTCACCAAATTCATTGAAACTTCCTTTGCAAAAGTAAGGATCAAGTTTGAGAGATTTGGAGTGGCTACAGAATTCCTAAATAATAAGGAATTCCTATTCTTCCAAATCCACCAAATCGCAGAGGTGAAAACAATATTCCAATCAAGCCCCAGATAATGAGCAGTAATAGTTCTACAATTATGCCAAATCCATGGACAACAATTTAATGAGTTAAAATTTTGGATAGAGTTCGGGACTCTCAACTCATGCCAAACTTTCTTTGCAATTCTACAATCTCTCAAGATATGCATAATATCCTCATCTGCCTGGTTGCAAATTTTGCAGATAGGATCCACATTAATCCCTCTCCTATGAAGAAGTTGGGACGTAAATACTCTCTCATGGTTACAAAGCCAGAGAAAGTTCCTGATTCTAGGAGTAGTCTTGCAAGACCAAATCCAATCTCATTCTCCTTTAGGAGTAGGGTTAGATGTGGTCCTTTGAGATATAATCATTTTATGAACAGCTGACACTGTTGGCGTTCCAGAAGGAGAACCAACCCATACCTTTCTATCAATACCAACATCTAAAGAACCTCTTGGGACGGCAACAATTCTATTTAGGATATCATCGGGAATTTCTAAGGAAATTCCAGAAAAAACCAATTTTTATCTCTATCCAGAACGTTTTTAACTTTCAAGTGTTCATCTTCAATTGGTAAAGGCCCATGAATTAAGGATCTCAGAGTGGAATTTCCAAGCCATTTATCATTCCAAAGGTCAATCATGTTACCATCCCCAATAATCCATCATAATCCTTCATCAAGGGTAGTTTGCCCCTCTTTAATGGCACGCCAAGTAGAGGTTCCAGCTTTCGGAGGTCCTTTGTTAGGATTTAAATATTTGTCCTTCAAGATCCTTGCCCAAGGGGCATCAGACTTGTGGACTCTCCAAGTGAAATTTGCTAACAAAGCCCTGTTTCTATCGATGGTAGGAGAAATTCTCAACCCCCCACAATTCTTTGGGAGGGTAACTGTGTCCCAATTGATGGGATGCATTTTCCTCTTTTCCTCAGAGGATCCCCAAAGAAAATTTCTATTGAGCTTATCAAGCTCCTTACAAGTAGCAACAGGGAGCATAGTACATTGCATAATATGAGTGGGGATAGATGCCATAACCGAGTTTATCAAAACAGTTCTACCCGCCTCAGAGAGAAATTTTGATCTCCAACCCGAGAGTTTAGTCTTTACCTTCTCAGTCATGAACTCAAATGATTTTTTGGATTTGTTTGAGAGATCAAGAGGAAAACCCAAATAAGAGTTCAAACAATCCACTTTCTTTAACCCCATATAAGTAGAAAAGTGTGTTGCAATATCAGAACTAATATTACTAGAAAAACAGGCTTGAGATTTGTCAAAACTAATTTTTTGCCCTGACAAGCTGCAAAAAGAATCAAGGACTTGCTTAAAAACAGAACAGTTTTTAAAAGAGGTCTCTCCCATAAGGATGAGATCATCAGCGAACATTAAATGAAAGATAGACAAAGAGTGTCTACCAAGAGAGATAGGCTTCCAAGACCCCTGCCTGACTTCATTCTCAACGAGGTAGCTCAAATAGTCCATGCACAATGTTAGGTTATAAGGTCTGAGTCAACAGATCGCTAACTTAGAGCTTATCTCCCACTAATGTGATGTCGGATTATGTGCTCTTCGGGGTCTTTCGTACCGTTTTCTACTCTTCCGCTTCCTTGTCTCTCTGCTCCTTGCTACCCTGTAAGAGGGGCAGTATCAAGCACGGAGGGGGTGGTGCTTGATGAACTCTCTCCGATGCTTAAGTCAGAATACTTCTAGAGAGATAAAATGTAGAGAGAAGCCAGAGCTAAAAATGTGCAAGTAATCAAGATGATCAAATGAATGGTGGAAGGGTTGTATTTATAGGCAACGGTGTCATTAAGGTGACTTAATGACATCGTTAACCTTTAAACACAATTAATTAGTCCTTGATCACATAATTAAAACCTTAAAGCATGGAGAGGTTGGCGGAAATAATCTAAGTGTGGGAGTCAGGAAACGGTGCCAGGGCCCTTGGGGGCGGAGAGAAAATACGACCCCTAAGGGTAGGGGTTGGGTGTGGCCACCCAACCCCTCCCTAGGGGAGATGGGTTGGCCAACCCGATCTCCCCTAGGGGAGATCGGGTGTGGCCACCCGATCTCACCTAGGTGAGTTCGACGCGTGGCCCGGACGAGTATTTTTGCCTCGTCCGGACCGTTGGTGTTTCGGCGGAGTGTTCGGGTCAAAGTTTCGATTTATAATCATTAACGGGGTGATAAAAATAACACGGTTTGTAGGTCAACGGGTTCAAATTGGGCGTATATCCATCACATGCCCCCGAGTCAACCAATGACTTGACCCTTGATTGACTCTATTTTAGGATGGTATGACACGCACAATTTGAAACCGGGATTTTACCTTTTGTCAGAATCCTTACTTACCCCTGGGTGTCCGTCTCTGACTCTGCCCCCTGTCTTCTAAGATAGAGGAATTGCAAACGTCAGTATAGCGCGGACACGCGTCCAAGCACGCGTCCGTCTGAGATGGAAATAATAAATTCAATATTGTCCCGAGCTAATACTCGGAAAATATACGCATGCATGGGGATGCAAAATGAACACGGTTGCGCGAGTATATACTTCAATTTCATGATGGGGTAGGCCTATGTGGGGAAAAATTCTGAATTTGGTCCAAATTTTTTCTAAGTATGGGATACTAGAAAATATGCCTATAGGATGTTACATTGAGTGAACATGGATGTATCATGAACATGAAAGTGTGTACTAGCATACATGCAAGTAGGAACACAAGTATGGAAGTGGGTGTAGACATGCAGCGGTTGTAGTCATGAATGTATGCATGGATATATGGCGGCTATGTGCATGGACGTCTAAATGTTTGAACACACGGGAGTGTGCACGTGGGCATGCATGTGAGTGCAAGCGTAAACATGTATGTGTGTATGGATGGGTTGTGAGTATAAGCATGAGTGATGGCATTGGTGTACTTGTAGATGTAAATCATGAATATGAGCATAAGTGCAAGGGTGAGAGCATAGACCTCTCCTTTACTTGAGGGTGGGAACTCTGCCACTCAATGGGACACAACATTCCGCCTACCTCGTACTAGCGCGAGCATTGTCTTTTAACCTCGACCTTCGACATGTGTAACATTTTTCCTTCATTCGTTGGAGTGTGTGTATAGCTCTTGACCCTTACCCTGCAATTTGTTCCCCATAAAAGTGAGGGTGAAAATGCTTACGAGCTTTCTACTTACCCGCCGCGAGCGAAGGGATTTATTGACATGTGTTAAGGGTTGACCCTTCCTTCGGATGTGTCGGAGCGTTGCTCCATTTGGGGAAGCTAAAAGTTCGCCCTCTTTGTGACGCTTTGGGATTTATTCCCTTGGATAGGTCTCTTGGGTTGTGGTTTTGTTTCCGTAACTTGATTGATGTTAAGGTTGCCCCCATAGTAGGCGTATCTCGCCCCTCCATGAGTAAGGGTCGATCTTTGCGTCGGTCGCTCGTATAGATGACTCACTTTTGGGAAGCTTTCTTCTTCGGACAGGGAGACCTTGAAGATCGTTTTCCAAGGCAGTCAGACCAAATCTGACTGTCCTGTGTCTTGGGTGTGCGAGGTGGACTCGTATGAGGCGGGGACTCGTATGACCCCTTGTAGGTTGGTTTCAAGGAGAAACGTATAAGGTGTAGGCGGAGCGTTCCGAACGTACCGTTGAATCGAATGAGAGGGAAGAACCCTCTAGTTCTGCTCATCAGGCCAAGAAATCTTCTAAGTTAGGGAAAGCTGCAGAGGCTTCCGGCATGTTCTTTTCCATTCTCTTTTCTTTGTGATATACTTATGATTGTTCTCATGTTGCTTCCTTCTTGTTGTTAGAGCGTTCGCCGATGGTTACCGAATGGGTTCTTGCGGTGGGCGAGAGTTCAAGTCAATGTAAATCCAAGGTGCGGAAACCTGACTCTGAGGTCGGGCCCTCGGCTGCCAAGGAGAAGGAAACCGCGAGAGGCTCTCCTTCAAGTGCCCCCTTGTTGACTCCCTCTCATGATAAGGAGGTAGTGGTCGAAGAGGCGCCCTCTTTGCTTGACAAAGGGAAACAACCTGTGGATGGCGATGGGGTGATCATAGGTCTTGATGTCTCTTCTCTATCCTCTGCCCCCCAGCCGAGGGGCCGAGTCTCAGGTTTATTTCATATTCATGTAGATTTGACGACTTTTGAAGGTGTCTTTGGCTTTCCTATGGGTTATGTTACTAACCCTTGCGTTGAAGATTTTTCTTTTGGTGATGGGTGTGATCATCGTCTTTCATTGAGGTTCCTTTCTCTTGCCATGGCTCTGATTAAGATAGCAAATTCTTGCTTGGGAGTTTGGTGGAGACTGCTCTTGAGTTAGCCTCTACTAGTATCGTAGTTGTGATCGTTGTGGGGATCGTTTTGTTATATGCCCCCAATAGTGCTTGTCGTGATTCTTTGCTTTATGGTTGATTTCATGAGATATGGAGGTTGTCTTCATAATGAGGACGTCTCCTACCTAGTATCATCCAGGGGGTTGAAATATAAGTGCATAACTTTGATGAGCGTATGAAGGGTGTTGTTTTCCCTTTTTCTTGAATCTCCTTTTGAGGTTAGGTGTTGGCTCTTTAGGTTTGTGGTGGACTTGATGGTCTTTTTGTTTTGTGTGGATATGATAACCACCTCTTGGTGTGTGGACATGATAGCCACTTCGCAGTGTGTGGACATGATAGCCACTTCAAGGTATGTGGACATGATAGCCACTTCAGGGTATGTGGACATGAAAGCCACTTCAAGGTATGTGGACATGATAGCCACTTCAGGGTATGTGGACATAATAGCCACTTCAGGGTATGTGGACATGATAGCCACCTCGTGTTATGTGGACATGATAGCCACATCACGATGTATGGAGTTGTGCTTTAGTATTCCTTTCTCATTGGAGAGCCTTCATTTCTATAGTTGCCTTTTGTTTAGGCTATGTTTGTTGGGTTAGGTCCTGATGTCTCGTCTTGCCGGATGTTGTATCCTTCATGCTTTTTAGATGTCTCCTTCATGAGTTGTGCTTGACGATGTTCAAGTCTGATACGAGCATAGGTCACGCGAGGGCGACATGCAAGACAATAACGTTTGTCGGAGGTTGCTTTGTGCGACTTGTAAGGCAATTCCTCTTCTTGATGGGTCGAGTTTATTTTGAGAGCCTTGAACTTTGGATTTCATGTCTTTGCTATCCTTCTTGGTGGTGTTGGGTTCCTTTGAGATACTTCTCTTGACTTGTGATATGGATGGTAGGATAACTCGTTACTTTTCATGATAACCTCTTGTGCTTCTGTATATGATCCTTTGGTCATGGACTTCTCCTTTGTATATGCTTTCCTTTACTTATATTTCTTTTGTGTTTTCCTTCACATCATACCTGCTATCTCATCAAGAACAAACATTATGTGTTCTTCATACAACTTTGCTTTGTAATTATTTTCTCATGGAATCCTTCTTAGTATGGTGCAATGATCTCTTCTGATACCCTTTAAATGGTATATATGGTACTGTTAGACCAAAGATACGCTCTTGGTGGGCGTCGAATCTGTTCACGAGACAGACTCTCGGAGGGCACCAGTAGTTAGACCAAAGATACGCTCTTGGTGGGCGTCGAAACTGTTCACGAGATACGCTCTCGGAGGGCACCAGTAGTTAGACCAAAGATACGCTCCTGGTGGGCGTCGAATCTGGTAGCTTGAAATCTACCTCAAGATACGCTCTTGGGGGCGTCGAATCTGGTAGTTTGAAATCTACCTCAAGATACGCTCTTGAGGGCGTCGAATCTGGTAGTTTGAAATCTACCTCAAGATACACTCTTGGGGGCGTCGAATCTGGTAGTTTGAAATCTACCTCAAGATACGCTCTTGGGGGCGTCGAATCTGGTATTTTGAAATCTACCTCAAGATACGCTCTTGGGGGCGTCGAATCTGGTAGTTTGAAATCTACCTCAAGATACGCTCTTGGGGGCGTCGAATCTGGTAGTTTGAAATCTACCTCAAGATACGCTCTTGGGGGCGTCGAAGGTCGTAGTTTTTGGAAACCACTCTCAAGATACGCTCTTGGGGGTGTCGAAGGTCGTAGTTTTTGTGTGTTGCCGACTTAGGGCATGTTCGTACAGGGAGTTGAGGTTGTTTTCCCTCTTATTTGACTTCTTATAGGAGAAGTGGTATTGCATGTTCTTGTGATCTTCTGCCTCTAATCTCTTCTTTTACACTTAGGTGGACTACCAAGCACTATTCGTTTGGTGCCCCCCAAGTTGCTTGGTGGTCATACCGCCTTTCATATTTGGCCGTTGAAGGCCCCTCGTTCATTTTCTTGGTTGGGTACCCCTTATGCTCTGGGCTCCCTTGTCTGCTTGTTTGGATGCGATGAGTGTCCCTTGTAGGATTTACTCTTTCTCATGCTTGCTTGTTTCATTCATAGACATGGTTTGGATAATACCTTTGTCGGATGTATCTTTAGAGGTTGGGTGGAGAGCTTTTGCTTTGGGTGGGTGGGGGTGATTTTCATTCTCTTGATAACTAGGATGTCGCAGTGTTTGTATCCTAGGGGTGCTTGTAAATTCTTTCCCCCCTTCCTTGTGTTTTTTAGAAAAAACACTTTTGCGGTGATGATAGAGTAGGAGTAACGTATCTTGGAAGGGATTGTATTTAGGTTGAAAAGATTTCTCATAGAATGGTGTCTTGAGTTGTTAATCTCGAAGGTGTGTTTCAGACTAGTCAATCTGATCCATGCTCCTTGCTCGGGCATGGGGGGGTCTGACCGGGCTGTGATAATCTTCTTGAAGTGTTGTGGTACTTAGTGTGCTTTGCATTTTCCTTTACATTGGAGTATTCTTCAATGCCTTTAGGGAGTGTCACATTGGTCATGTTCCTCCCACCTTGAATCTTGATTATAGACTTCCTTTAAATTAGGACTTGAACCTAAAAAGGATGTTTTCCTTTAGGTTTGCAGGTGATGCTCCATGATTTTCCATGGGTTTGCCCCCGTATTGGCTATTCCTTGTTGGATAGCTTCATTAGAGGTTGCATTTGTATTGCGTACGTATACGTGTTTGAGGTGTGTTGAGCTGACAAGTCCCTCCTTTTTCATTTTGTCATAACCTTCATTCATCATGTGTTCGGCGTATGGCCTTAAAGGCGGGATATTTTTCTAGTGCCCCCTTTATCGAGGTTCTCCTCTTGATGGGATGCCAGAGTCAAATGTCTTATCATTCGCAGACAAGGTGTTTGATCAGGATGTGCGTCTAGTGTGAGGGTCGATCTTGAAACCTTACTCCCCAAGATTTTGAGCTCTTCTTTGGTTGATCTTGTAGAACTATTATCATGCCCTAAGGCTCTTGATAGGAGATGTATCTCCTTTTTCATATTCTAGTTGTTGCACTATCTCTTTTGCTAATCTTGCATCTTTAGAGTTTCTCTCTTGGTGCATGACTTCAATGACAGGATTACCGATGTTTGTTCTGTTAGGACTTGTATCCTTGGTTGCCTTCCTTTCTTGTGAGATGGCGAATGAGTGTTTGTCGTACTTGGTAGAGGTATGCGCCTAATCTTTAGGGCGCTGTCTTGAATCTTCGTGTACCTATCTTTGATGAACATGTTATTCATTGCATATATAATACGGAGTCCAAGGATCTTCGGGTTAGGATCATATTTTGAGAACAGAGACATAGTCATCTATTAGATAACCTCTTTATCTAGGGAGTTTATTTTTGCAAGGATAAATGCAAGGATACTTGTAAGGATATGTGTTCCATCCTTGTTCCTGGTTCATTTGCAGTGCCGTGTCCCTAATGGGTGTGTTGATGTTCTGACCACCTTTACTAGTAGGGGGTTCTTTGGTATTAGGTATGCCTGACTCTTCCCTAGTATCATCAATAGTTGGTCATGGGAGATGTCTGACGGACTCCCTTCATGCATTATGGTTCTCTTTATGTCAAAGCTAGCGATTCCCTCTCCTATGACTAATATATCATTGTGTGGAAATACTATGTTTTCCATATCCCTTTTTAAAAGCTTGATGATGGTGTCGTCATTCTTCCTTTGCTAGGCTTGGTGCCCTTGAGAGTTTTTTTGATGAAAGTGTATTTCATTACCTGCGATGAGCTTACTAGGTGTAGTCGCGACTTCTGGCTATTTTGTGAAATAATATAGATCCATTGGCGGCGTTTGCCTTTGAAGGTGGGCGTTGTCTATGTGATATGGTTTCCTCCATTTTTTGGAGGGATGTGTTTCGCGGCTACCCTCTCTTATGCTAATGGGCGTTTGTTGGGAGGGTATGTTGTAACTGGTGCCCCCTTGCATATCGATGCCAGATGGGGTCCTTCGACGAACTTGGACCTAGGATGCTTAGTGGAAGGTTATAGTAGGGGTAATCCTTAGTGACCTTCATGGTAGTTCCTCTATAGGATGTTGAGAGTGCTCAACTTATTTTTGTAAGCGAGCCTTCCATCTTGTGATCTTTCCCAGAATCTTGACCTTATAGGTGCCCTTTGAGATTGAGAAATCTGTTCCTTGTGCATCTCTTGGTTGGCGGCGGCGTTTTATGGACTCTTCTAGTAGTCCACCTGTGTATATATATACCACGGAGCCCGAAGGCGTCCGGTATGGTCTTTCTTGGAAAACATGTTGATATCAAGTATCAAAATCTACCCCTTTTAGGGAGTTGACTTGTTATGCAGTTAAATTAAATAAGAGGATATGAGAAGGATATGGGTGTGGGGGTGTTGATACCCCCTACTTCCTTGGTAATGTAATTGTCTTCCTCCATTAGTCTGTGTGTATTCCTTCCACTTGAGGAATATAAGGTTGCATCCTTGCAAGGCGGACTAGGTGGAGGTGTATCCTTCATGTATGCTATGTGTGATCTCATTCCACTACGTCTCTCCATGAGACTTCCCATTGTAGTAGCTATGTACTAACATGGTGTGGTACTCTATGAGTCCCCTGTTCAAATCCTTGTCTTTTCGACTTCTCCCCTGTCATAGGGGGATGTGTACCAAGGGTTGTCATACACAAGAGGTTGGGACCTGTCGTGCTGTATCATGAGTAGGTGGTTGCCTTGTTGTGTTGTCGGGGCGATGTCCCTCCCTTTGAACTTTCCTTGGAATGTCTCTTAGTCATGTCCGTGGTGATACGGACTGTATGTGTACCTTGCTGAGGTGGATGTTGGAACTCTTATATCCTTGGTGGTCTGACTTGCATGTCCTCCCTTAGTGGGGTGTATGTCCCAGCTCTTTGCTGTGTTTGTTATTGCCTTGGAGGCACAAATTGTTGCCTTCCCATTGGGGTGGCAGTTGCTCCCTCATTCTTTGATTTTTACGATGCCCCCTTTGGAGGGCTTGTGTGTTGTTCTTCCTGTGGGCACTTCTCTGCCTGCGGATGTCGCTTCACTTGCGTATATTGCCTCTCTTACCTCTTCCTTAATGTCTTTCTATAGGTTAACAACTCTTCTAATTCCTTCATCAAATCTGGAGTCACTCATTGGGCTCCTTGCTAATACATAGACCTTGTATTGGTGGTATGAGCCTGGTTGTTGTTTCCTGGCATGCCTTGTGTTGGTATTCCATATGGATGCTTCTTAGGGTGTGTTCTACAATGGTACCCCTGTGAAGGTATTGTGTATTGGTATCCCTAGGATGACCCTCTCTGTTGCCCCCTTGCCCCTGTGGTCTCTGAGCCATGGGGGTCGTGGCAGGGGAAGACTCAGCTCTAGCTGGGCGTGAGGGTCCTCCCTGATTGTCAGGTTGGGGTGCTTCTGGGGCTACCTGAGGTTCCGGATGCGCAGGCCTTTTCTCTGGGTTAGGCTTTCTGGAGGCATAGGTTGTCTCCATTGCCTGTTGCCCCCAGGTGGGCGATTCTCTCTGGATGGTAGGCTATTCGCCATAGCTCTAGTTATTGCCAGGCTTCTTGTTCGAAAACCGCAGACGGCGCCAAGTGTTAGGTTATAAGGTCTGAGTCAACAGATCGCTAACTTAGAGCTTATCTCCCACTAATGTGATGTCGGAGTATGTGCTCTTCGGGGTCTTTCGTACCGTTTTCTACTCTTCCGCTTCCTTGTCTCTCTGCTCCTTGCTACCCTGCAAGAGGGGCAGTATCAAGCACGTAGGGGGGTGGTGCTTGATGAACCCTCTCCGATGCTTAAGTCAGAATACTTCTAGAGAGATAAAATGTAGAGAGAAGCCAGAGCTAAAAATGTGCAAGTAATCAAGATGATCAAATGAATGGTGGAAGGGTTGTATTTATAGGCAACAGTGTCATTAAGGTGACTTAATGACATCGTTAACCTTTAAACACAATTAATTAGTCCTTGATCACATAATTAAAACCTTAAAGCATGAAGAGGTTGGCGGAAATAATCTAAGTGTGGGAGTCAGGAAACGGTGCCAGGGCCCTTGGGGGCGGAGAGAAAATCCGACCCCTAAGGGTAGGGGTTGGGTGTGGCCACCCAACCCCTCCCTAGGGGAGATGGGTTGGCCAACCCGATCTCCCCTAGGGGAGATCGGGTGTGGCCACCCGATCTCACCTAGGTGAGTTCGACGCGTGGCCCGGACGAGTATTTTTACCTCGTCCGGACCGTTGGTGTTTCGGCGGAGTGTTCAGGTCAAAGTTTCGATTTATAATCATTAACGGGGTGATAAAAATAACACGGTTTGTAGCTCAACGGGTTCAAATTGGGCGTATATCCATCACACAATATAAAAATGTATGGGGAGAGAGGATCCCCTTGTCTAATCCCTCTGGAGGGTTGGAAACTATCCAGCTTTCCCCTATTCAAGAGAATAGAGATATTTGTGGAGCAAACACATTCCATAATAACCGATGTCAGATCACTAGGGATTTGATAGTGACAAAGAGTTTTAAATATGAAATCCCATTCAAGTCTATCATATGCTTTTTCCAAATCCAGCTTTAAAATCATAGAACCAGACTTTCCTTTTTTTCTTTTCATAAAACCTATAGCTTCCCTCAAGATAACCTCATTATCGACAACTCTCCTACCCGAAATAAAACTAGCTTGAAAAGGGAGATGAGGTGTTTCATGCAAGGACGAAACCTATTAACAATAATCTTCGTGATGATCTTGTAAGCAGTATTACAAAGACTAATAGGTCTAAATTGTTTAACAAACTTAGGATTATTCACTTTTGGGATAAGGCAAATCAAAGTGTCGTTTAGGCACAAATGAATCTTTTTATGCGGGAAAACATTTTTCACTAAAGAACAAAAGTAACTCTGGGCCATAACCGAAACTCTATTAAAGGCCCAGCGGCTATGGCCCAACTCATTAGGACGTTAAGCACTATGTCAACAACAGCTTCGGCGTTGTATCTCGTAGATTCTGATTCTGTCCGTTTCCTGCAACTTGGGGTACGTCATCATCTCGGCTGTGGCTGCGCTTGCCGCCGTCCTGTGCTTCCACTGAACAGTTCCCATTCTCCACTTCCCAGTCCGCTGCAGAGAATTAACTATTCAGCTCCTGATGCGTGATGCTCTAAGCTCGATTCGCTTGCTTGAGGAGTTGAAGCCTCGATGTCTGGCTCTTGCTTCTGTCGCGCACTCTGCTCTCCTCCACCTCTCGTCTTTTTTCCTCCCTCTTCCGATGCTAGGGTTCTAAGGCGTAGCTCTGGGACGTTAATTTCTCTCCGCCGCCGCCTGCCTTCTGTTGGACCTCTCGTCAGCGCGTCGAAGCAAGTAAGTTTTGTAGTTTGTTGCTTAGTTGATTGATGTTGATTGGGGAGGGACTGATTAGGTCTATGAAGAATGATTGTCTTGAGCTCACTCGTTCAATTTTATATGTAAAAGTGGATTTCTTGGTGAAATTGTAAGTCCTTGTTTTTGTAGAGATGGAGATTTTCATGCTTTCAGCAAGATGAATACTTGGACTCCGAGTCTGATCTGGTTTCTGCTGCAGAAGATAATCAGTTAATTGCAGAATCGGAGAACCATGAAACAGAGGCATCCGATTTGGGGAAGAAAGATATTTTGTCATCTCTTAAGAAGGTAATACTTCTGGCCAAGAAGTGAAAATTGAGATCTCAATGAAATAAGATGGAGAAGTTTTCTTTGTCGATATAAACTGAACGAGAACCACTATGGAGCTGTGTGGCATCCTCCAAACCTCTGATCGTGCCAATGGCAAAAACAAGGATTTCATACCTGAAGATTTAGTTAAGAAATTATGGTTGAATATGCTTAGCTATGCGTAGATAGTGGTAGAAGTATGATAGACTATTAATGAGACGGTCACAGGAGAGTGAGTGTACATATATATATAGTAGAAAGTGGATGGGAGATCGTACTTCCATACTTATATAAGAAGATAGATAGCCTTGCAGAGATTAGCCATCAGTGTCTTTCTTTATCTCCCTTCTTAAACCACAAAGAACACCGAGGTCAAGCATCTTCTTTTTTGATATAATGTTCCATCGCAAGCTATAGTTGAACTTACCTATTCAAGTGAAAACTGGGTCCGTCCATAAACAATTCGATTGTTTGAGCAATTGAGCTTATGGTTCTTTGTACCTGTGAAAATGGTTTATTGTCCCGTCATTACAGGTTGTCGATATGGTCTCTAGTGTGAAACCTTGGATGGTGCCTTGGAGTGCAAGCACCATTGTGCAGGTGTCTTTTCTATCTTACTACATCTATGATTCTATATGCTTTCATACTAGTGTAGTGCATACGTACTTAGTGTACCGTGAAATAGCAGAAATAATGATAATATATTGGGTTAAAGTTACTTTTCATACCACATGTTTGACCGAATGTGGCTTTTAGTACCGGATGTTTGGTTTTGTATACTTTTGGTACCAAACGTTTGAAAAAATGTGCCTTTTGGTACATCCGTTAGTTGGCCGTTAGTTTTGGCCGTTAAATGAAATGTGCAAGTCACGTGATCGACTATAAACTTTTAATTTTGTTCAATTTAGTCCCTCAAATATATTCATAACTTTTATTTTGTTTAATTTAGTCCTAAAGCTTCAAAATCGAACTCAATTGGGACCAATGTTGTCAAATGCGAAAGGCGACATGAGGCGACGAGGCCAAATATCGCCTCAAGTTTGAGGCGAAAATGAGGCGCTCGCCTCATTGAAAAAGGCGACCTACTTAAGGCACTTTTATATTTTTATATTTTTGTTATTTAACCTGAACTTTTAACCCTTAAAACTAATAGTTTAGGCCCATAATAGATGAAATAGCAAGTTTGGGGACTATTTTAACCACTACTATAAACTTAGGGACCTTTAAACAATATTTTAAAACTTCTAACCCTAGATATTTAACCTAGCCGTCAGTTTCTAAAACTACTTTTCCACCGTAAGTTACGCTTCTTCTTCTTCAAAGCCTATTTGCCTTCTTCTTCCTTCATGGCTGCCCCTGCTCTGCAATTTTCTGGTAAGTTTCATTCATTCAACTTCAAGAATCTTGTTCATCTCTCTCAATCCTTCAAGGCGAGCGCCTCATCGCCTTGTAGCCTCAGAAAAAGGCGCATCGAGGCGCGCGCCTCCTTAAAGGTAGCCGCCCCAGACAGGTCTGGGGCGGGATACCCCAAAATCGCCTCAGGCGAGCGCATAGGGCGACGAGGCGCTCGCCTTTGACAACACTGATTGGGACCTATCCCCAATTGGGTAAATTTGACCCAAATAGGGCTATGTCAATTGAATTCGATTGGTTTAATTAGGTCCGATTTTGAAGTGTTATGACTAAATTAAACAAAATAAAAGTTATAAATATATTTGAGGGACTAAATTGAACAAAATTAAAAATTTAGAGTCGATCACGTGACTTGCACATGTCATTTAACGGCCGAAACTAACGGCCAACTAACGGATGTACCAAAAAACCACATTTTTTCAAACGTTTAGTACCAAAAGTATACAAAACTAAACATCCAGTACTAAAAGCCACATTCGGTCAAACATGTGGTATGAAAAGTACCTTTAACCCTAATATATTTCTGCATTTTCCATTTCCAAATAGCTTTTGCTATATAAACATTTTAGTTTCTGTTTTAGTTGTTGATATTAAGAAGAAATCTTTTGGATAAACTTGCAGAGAAGGTCCCTGATACAAAGTGGCTCTTTGGTATCAGATCAACTTTTTTTATCGAGAATTTCTCATGTTCAACTCAGTTATTTTTAAATTAGCCATGCTGACATGAATAGCATGGAAGACTAGCATAGTTGTTAGGATAATTTTTAGGGTTAGTGACATGTTAGGTTACTTATGTTTGCACCATGTTACCTTTTGGTTACTTTTGGTTTTTGATGTTGACGAATGGGTACACAGGTTTCAGAATGTTGCTAAATGGTTGCTCTGTCAAATTTTCATCTGATCTTCCGTTAAATGCTTATGTGGCAGTGTCAGACTAGTAAAAAAATGACATGTGGGTAAAAATATTATATTGTAATCAAATTCATGTATTTTTCATCAAATTCTTCAATTTTTGTTTTCAAAGTCGAACTTAGCAGGGCTGCTGATCGAACCCGGTAAGGTTCGATTTTGATTTTTTTAAGAACATGATTACCTTGATGAAGAACATGAAGAACACCAGGAACATATGCCACCTCAATTTCCATTCGCCACGTCAATTTTTTATCCAACATTGTTCGTCAATGTAATCAAAAAGTAACATTTTGAGGCATAAGCAACCAAATAACACAAGTTTGAACCAAAAAGTAACATTAACAAACATAAGTTACTTTTTGTTATTTGTAAATTAATAGGATAGTTTTGAGGTACTTCCAGGCTGCTTGAAAGCCTTTTAGCTCGCTACAACTCTTTAGACCAAAAAACGTAAAAATTAATGTTCCTCCCTGAATTTTGACATGGATTATATGGCAATGAGGATAAGATT
The DNA here is from genome assembly GCA_036873135.1 of Clarkia xantiana subsp. parviflora. Classification (NCBI taxonomy): domain Eukaryota; kingdom Viridiplantae; phylum Streptophyta; class Magnoliopsida; order Myrtales; family Onagraceae; genus Clarkia; species Clarkia xantiana. The sequence continues at coordinate 31,955,454 of JAPTYO010000004.1, forward strand.
TGTCGAACATGATGATGATATAAACATTGGCGCCCATGATAAGAATTGGATATTGCTGCAGGTAATGCTTCTGTGGATTGCCTCATTCTGGTTTGTGGGATCTTGGATTATTCCATTCCTAGCTTATATAGCTGGATTCAGAAAGGAGACTTTAACCTACAGAGGCCAGGCACTATATAGTCTCCTGACAGATGTAGCTGAAGGCCTTGCTGGAATTGCAATTCTTCATCGATGCCTTGCAAGATTCCACCCACTTCCTCCTGATTGGTTTAAATTCACCCTTAAAGGAAAATGGCACCTTGATGTTTGTCTTGGCTGCCTTATGTTTCCTCTTGTCAATCGTCTCTCTCAAGTCAACCTTAATTTGGTCCCTGTTCTTCCATCTGCACCTGTCTCTGTCTCAAGTGTTGAGCAATCCATTGTTGCAAGAGATCCTATTGCAATGGCGCTCTACGCTGTAGTAGTTTCTGTGTGTGCGCCAATCTGGGAAGAAATTGTCTTTCGTGGATTCCTTCTTCCTTCTTTGACAAAATACATGCCTGTTTGGTGCTCTATTTTGGTGACTTCACTAGCTTTTGCATTGGCTCATTTCAACATGCAAAGGATGCTCCCACTTGTATTCTTAGGATTGGTGATGGGTTCTGTTTTTGCTCGGTCTAGGAACTTGCTTGCTTCAATGCTCCTGCATAGTCTTTGGAATGCATTTGTATTTTTAGACCTTATGAAGTAATAAGGCTTTGTATTGTACATTCTTTTCATAAATTAATCAAAAGGCTATCTGTTATTCTTCTTACATCTTTGGGGTTGGCCGTAGTATGTCTTCGAATATTCTGAAAGGAATAACTGGTATAGCTGAAGAAATAAGAGGAATGTATGTGTTACTTTTCCTTCAATTAAAATTTTGTACAGGCAGTTCAAATATATTCAAGTGATGAGGCAGCTTGAAGTGAAAAATGGCAACTTACTTAGAACTTAGAAATCCCTTTTGTTTTACTTTGCTGACTTTACATTATATGCCTCTGTAGTAGCTGTGTAGCCATTATATTATATGCATTTTAAATGCAAGAAAGCTGCTGAAGCTTTTTGCTGAAGATATGAGAGCAGAATATAGGAATTGTCTGCAATTACAATTAAATATTTTAATTTTATTCAACAGTTCAACATTGAGTCTTTTTTTTTTTTTTTGAGGGTTCAAGATTGGATCTTTGAGGTAGCCTGAAGTAACTTTCTTAAAATCCCCACTTTTTTTTACTGTCCAGATTAACGATATATGCAGCTAGTGCATGCGCAGATGTGAATCTTCCACTGAAGTTACATGGTGATGGTCTACGGTGGCATTTATTCTGGTGAGTTCTACTCCAGGAAATTACATTTCATTTAGTCAGTCTATTACACGGTTACACCTTAGGGAAGTACTTTATTTTTCTGTAGTGCTGAAAAAATCATGCAGAGTAAAAAAAGTGGACATTCTGTTTGAAACTGAATCTTGCTTTTTTGAGTATTCGGAGTCCCAAGAATTGCAAAATGTCTTCAAAGAGAACAACACTAGAGGTTGATTTTAAATTCTAGCTTTTGTCCTAGACACTTTAGTTGATGTCATCTTCAGTAGCCGACAGCTCTAGGAACCCTATTTTTATCTACAGATTGCTTGTGAATTATAGTTTTTGTTTTTTTGCCAGAATTTTAGTTACGTTCATTTAAGTGAAAATGACATGACTTTCCCAAGCATTTAAACCGAGAAAGATTCCTTTTTCATCACTATCGGGACTGTTAGTGGTTATAGAACTCTGAAATTTCCCAGACATTGAAGTTTGTTATAATTTGGTATCTACTTCTCCCATATCTTATACTGACCTCAAGGACTCAGTTTTGCTATGTGGTTCAGTAGATACATCGGATTCAGCCAGTTTTAGAATTTTGGGAACTCTGTTATGACCCTAGGATCAAATCAATGGGCGAGGTATAGAATAGATAGTGGATAGTGGGCTCATCAAGGGGAACTCTAACCCTAAAACCTGAGTTTCTAAATAATAATCTGTTTCCTCTTTTATTTATAGAGTTGTCCCTTTAAATAGGACTAGACTAATACAATCTAAGTAGATAAGATATTCTAGTTGATAACAATATGAAATAAAATAAGTAACTCTATCACTAATATTGAATATTATATATTCTAAACTATCTCTACTATTAATCCTATTATTAATAATATATTGTATATTATGGATATATTTGTGCATAACAATCTATCTAAGCAGCCAAGATAGGTTATTTAATTTTGGGTTAGTTACCATTAGAAAACATTAGTTTTGGGTTGATTACGATACTGCATGATCTAGTTACGATTACACAATCTTTTCGGATAATGGAGAAGATGCTAGTAGGTAGCCTCAGGTACTTTCTGCTTATTAGGCAAATATTCCTCATCCATGGCAATTAATGTTTCTTTGACATTGGTCATTTTCATGTTTAAACTGAACCCTAATCTAGTCTTAGGCCAAATTAATGTTTCAGTTTAAAAGTAGAAAGTTGGAGACATTATAAGCATGCTTGGTGCTTTAACAGCATTTCAGACCCACATTTGGTACATTTTATTCTAATTTCAGCTGTAATTTATTGCTCTAGTTTCAAATATCATATATTAAAATAATGTCACTACTCATTAGAATGAGCCCGCAGTTGTTAAAATGTAACTATCGGGAAGGCAAGGTCGGTCCACTCAGGCAAGCCGTACCTAACCTGAAAATAATCTGCTGAGCTTTTAATCAATTAACTAGGAGAATCAACACTTAAAGATGTATATATATACTATTAAAGAAATGAAGAGCAAACTTAGTGGAATAATCTATTTAGCATACTTAATATGATTAATATTCTTAATAGTAGAATATCTTTAGAAACTCTTTAAAGGCATAATCATTGGAGGGTCTTAGGACTAGTGTATGATAGTATATTCAGTGGATACAGCTTGATGAACAAGAATTTCTGCTCTCGCCTTTAGATTTGTGTCTGATAAACTTTCCACTTAGTGATGTGGTTGGAGGAGAAGAAGCATCTTGTTCATGAAGCCTAAAGGTAAATTATGATTTGTCAAGAGGATTTCAGCTTTTGTCGATCTCGTGTTTTTTTTATTGATGCTACAAAGTATGAAATTTAGAATAAAAGCCATTTCAGAAAATTGTTAATGATTTCATCCGTAACCTTCTACTTAAAAAAAATCAAGTTTTTCACTTTCTGACTATACAGCAGATAAACCGTTAATTGTCTCATCCATTACACCCATTTAAGTGAAAGGCAAGTTTTTTACTTTCTCACTGACATGGTAATGTTTTTAATTTTAGGGTTCGTGTGGGGTCTTCATTTGGTTTTCGTTAGTACATTTATTCGGTCTCTTATCGTACAACCACACATACCATTGCTGGGTAGAGGATATTGAGATTTGCTTATATCCGTGTCTATATATATGCATTTTTCTCTCTGCACATATTGTATTTCATGTTAACAATTCTTTTACCATTTGCAGCCATCAATGGAAGCTTCTCAATCTTTCTCTATAGAGAGCGTCTCTTACAGTTGGCTTGGAAACCTTAAACTATCACCGGAAAGTGTGGGAAGCTACCTTCGAGCCTCATTAGACGCTTCTGATGAAGGCTCCTTCATCAATATGGATCCAAGGCTGACTCCTTCAAAGAGATTCCGAAGACGAATCTCCAACTCCCGTGATTTCAAATTCGACTCTCCACAATCTTCTCTAGGATTTGTGAATGCAGATGAACTCTTCTCAGGCAGCTACCTCGTTCCTCTCTTCTCAAAATCGACATCGTGCAAAGGTGTTCTCAAGCCACAAAGATCGCCATTCCAGAGAGTAGAGCTCGTTCTTCGTTCAAAAGATTCTTCTGTAAGTATTTTCTTATACTCAGCCCTCTGTATTGAATCATATGGAGGTGCAAATCGGGTTCGAAGAGAGAGAAAGGAGGGAGCAGGAACTGTGTTCACCCTGCTGATTCGTCTCCTAGAGTGAGCTCTGCTTACTCGGTCGATGATTGGCGACAATCATGTGACTCTGAGAGCTCGATTTATGAGGCGGTTCTCCAATCGTAAAAGATCCTTTAGTACGTGTAAGTTCTGATAGTAAAAATACAAGATGAGGCAAAATGTGATTGTGGTGGGTTAAATTTTGCAGAAAAATGAAGAGGGTTACTCACTCCAAAGAGAAGAAGAAAATGGAGGAGAACAATTGAGTTGTCAAGATCATCAACTAGTCTCTCTCTACAATATATAGGATCAAATGTGAGGGCAATGCAAGCCATAACAAAACATGACTAATAAATTTTGTTGCCCGACTCGACCCATGTGATTTGGTTTGGGGTATAGACATCTTATGGTTGTGATCAAATTGTTTGCGCCTCGACCGGAGGGGCTAGGGTTCCCTACATATGATTTTGATTGTCTCCGACTCTTCTGTTGAGGTCGGTCGGTTGGTCGATCGACTTAGTCGATGTTACAGCATCAGCATTATCGGCCCTCCATGTTATTTATAACGACCTCTGAGCTTTAGTAAGAAGGAAGGTTACTTTACTATTTAATCAACCGAAACAGTAAAATTAGTTTACTTTTTCAGCATTTGTTTCATAATAATAATAATAACAAGAATGAGAAATGAATGATACAAGTACAACATGCGACTGAGGGAAAGCTAAGAGCACTTCTAATCCTACTTCCTAATTCTATGTTGTAAATTTGTTATTGTAGAGAATTTTTAGTTCCTAGTTCCACTTATTGTTGGTTCCTACTTGTAATGATTAATGGGTTATAACTAAAAAGCTGTCCAAAGTTTACCTTATGTTAAAATTAGGTGTCTGAAGTTTGAAATGTTAAAATGGACTGTCCCAAGTTTCATTTTTGTTGAAATTTGGTGTCTCTACGAGTCTTTTCATATCTATTCAATCATTTTCATCAACCCACTCATAATCCACCACTATTTACTTTTCACAAAATCGTCAAATTTCACCCAAAAATTGAACATTAAAAAAAAAGTTTCTAGAAGTGTGGTGTTGAGTTCCAAGGACAACATAGCAAAATTTACTTGTGCGGATGTGGTCAACTTCTTAGGTGACGGTCCCGGCAAGATGACGAGAAGGGAGTGTGTATGGAAGCTCGAATTTGACAGAAGGTTTCGTCGGAATTGGCTTCTCTAAAGTTATCACATCGAGACACCACATTTTAACAAAATTGAAACCTTGGACACTACAGTCTAACATTTGAAACTTCAGACACCTAATTTTAACATAAGGTAAACCTTGGACATTTTTTTAGTTATTAACCCATGATTAAATATGAACTTTGCATTCCAATGGAAGTTTCTAGTTCCAAAATGGGAGTTCATAGTTCCTAGATTTGCAACTGTACACTTACTAGGCGCCACTAAGCGTGATTAGGATTACTAATATTACTGTTTTGCCATTATCACGTGAATAGTGAAGTGGGACAATTCCCACTAGTAGGAACTCACACGTTACTGTTCATGTCGGTTCCTACTCTTTAATATTATTTTATTCAATTGTTTTGCTTATATATATAATTATGATACGCTAAGCCGGACAATTACACGAGCCATAGTGGGTCATTTTTAATATTAAATAAGTTAAATGATAACACGAACCAACATTACTACTTTTTAACTTCGTATAAATTTCAGAGTTTCCAGACTCAGTTTGTTTATATTTTATCATGTAACACAACCGTCATTTCTAAAATTTGAAAAATAGTATAGAATTCCATATTATTAAACGTGAAATATTTTTTTTACTAAAAAATATTATATTATTTTAATGCGTATATATTTATATATAATCTACTTATTATATTATTATATTATTATTCTATAAAATGAATACATTTTTTATTATGATAAATTATATAAAAATAATATTTTTCGAATGATATACAATATATTTTTGTTTTATCTATATTACAATCATTAGTAAAAATACACGAGGGCTTCACCTTTAACCGATTTACTAATATGTATTTAATTAATGTGCATAAACGTGATTTTGCTAACGACGATGAATCAAGACTTGTCAATCGATGAATAACAGATATACACTGATATGATGAAATAATATTGATTGAATTAATTTAATTAATCACTATTATTATATCAATAATATTATTATATCAAAATTATATTTATCAATCATCATGCCCGTTGAGTAAAGACTACACCTAATAGTAATATTACTATAGTAAAGTAACGTATTTATTGAAAAGATTCAACACTTCTAAAGTTAAATTTGATTCTTCCATAGTGAATTATCAAATCAAACTGACAGAAAAAGATTCAAGACGATTTGGTCGAACACTTAAATCTCATTCATTGGTTTGTTCATGTCCGTATTTTTAAAAATATGAATATTTAATTTATATATAATGCTTCAAAAATTTGGTCGAACTTCTATTGGATTTTAATATGCATTTGCTAATTCTATGTTGTCTCAAATATATATATATATATATATAATATGCTCATTTTTTAGTTGAAAAATTTAACATATTATTTATATTTTTCTGTAATATGATTTTTAAATTATAACAGACATATTTAATAAAATCATGTCTTTATTTATATATTATGTTCGTAACTTTTTTATATAATTATTTAAATACCAAAATAATTTTGTATTTATAAATATTTAATTTATCTATAGAGTTTTTAGTACAAAAAGTTATATTGTGAGCAGTGTTATCAGAACCGGACCGAAGGACGAACCAGTTAGTGCATCGGTTCCCGGTTCGGACGGTCCGACCCGGTTCGAACCCGGTCCAACCGGTGTAGTGCTAAAAAAACAGAATCAGAACGCCTTCACGCTACCCTAGCCAGCTCTCCAACACTGCGAGAATCCCACTGCGTAGCCTTCCATTCCCAGCCTCCCTAAATCTCCCCTCACCCTAAATTCAATTTCTTCCCTCTTTCTAGCCTTACCCTCTCCTCGTGATATGTTAGGTTCCGAAGTCTTGGGTCAACAGGCAGTCGACCTAAGGCTTGTCCCTCACTGGAGATGTTGCGGGTTTGGTGCTCTCGGGTTGTGGTGTCCTAGCTTGTGTCCTTCCGTCCTTAGCCTCTCTTCTCCTTTTCGCCCTGCAAGAGGGGCAATACCAGGCACAGAGGGGGGGGGGGGGGGTGGTGCCTGATGAACCCTCTCTGATGCCTAAGTCAGTACGGTTTTAGAGAGATAAAGCTAGAGAGATGTCAGAGCAAAATTATCAAACTTGCCAAGATGATCAAATGAATAGTGGATGTGTTGTATTTATAGGTAACGATGTCATTAAGGTGGCTTAATGACATCGTTAACCTTTAAACACAATTAATTATCCTTTAAACACGTAATTAAGACCTTAGGGTACGGAGAAAGTTGGCGGAAATAAACCGAGTATGGGAGTCCAAGAATGGTGCCGGGGTCCTTGGGGGGAAGGAAAATCCGACCCCCAAGGGTAGGGGTTGGGTGAGGCCACCCAACCCTATCTCCCCTAGGGGAGATCGGGTTGGTCCACCCGATCTCTCCTAGGGGAGATCGGGTTGGCTGACCCGATCTCCCCTAGGGGAGGTCGGGTGTGGCCACCCGACCTCACCTAGGTGAGTCTAACTTGGCCGGACGAGCGCTTCGGCCTCGTCCGGACCGTTGGTGTTTTCGCGAAGTGTTTGGGTTGAAGTTTCGATTTACAATCATTAACGGGGTGAACAAAATAAAACGATTCGGGAGTCAACGGGTTCAAATTGGGCGTATATCCATCACATGCCCCCGAGTCAACCAATGGCCTAACCCTTGATTGGCTCTATTTTAGGATGGTATGACACGCGCAATTTGAAACCGGGATTTTACCTTCTTGTCTGAATGCTTACTAACCCATGGATGTGTGCCTCTGACTCTGTCCCCTGCCTTATAAGATAGAGGAATTGTAAATGTCAGAATAGCACGGACACGTGTCCAGGCACGCGTCCGTCTGAGGTGGAAATTATAAATCTATCCTTGCTATGGGTGTATACTCGAAAAATACACGCTCGCATAGGGATGCAACACGAATACAGCTAAGCGATTCATACTTCAATTTCATGCCGGGATTTGTCTAAGTGGAGAAAAATTAATTTTGGTCTAAAATTTTTCTAAGTATGGGATGCTTAAAGATATGCCTATAGGATGTTAAATAGGAGTGAACATGGACACATCATGAACATGAGGATGTGTACTAGCATACATGCAAGTAGGAACATAAGGATGGGAGTGAGTATAGACATGCTGCGATTGTAGTCATGAATGTATGCATAAATGTATGGCGGCCATGCGCATGGACGTCTAAATGTTTGAACACACGGGAGTGTGTACGTGGGCATGCATATGAGTGCAAGCATGAACATGTATGTATGCATGGACGGGTTGTGAGTATAAGCATGAGTGATGACATTGATGTACCTGTAGATGTTAATCATGAATATGAGCATAAGTGCAAAGGTGAGAGCATAGACTTCTCCTTTACTTGAGGGTGGGAACTCTGCCACTCAATGGGACACAACGTTCCGCCTCCCTCGTACTAGCGTGGGCATTGTCCATTAACCTCGACCTTCGGCATGTGTAACATTTTTCCTCCATTCGTTAGAGCGTGTGTATAGCTCTTGACCTTTACCCTGCAATTTGTTCCCCATAAAAGTGAGGGTAAAAACGCTTACAAGCTTTCCTCTTACCGCCGCGAGCGAAGGGGTCTATTGACATGTGTTAAGGGTTGACCCTTCCTTCGGATGTGTTGGAGCGTTGCTCCATTTGGGGAAACTAAAAGTTCGCCCTCTTCTCTTGGTGTTAAGGTTGCCCCCGTAGTAGGCGTATCTCGCCCCTCCATGAGTAAGGGTCGATCTTTGCGTTGGTTGCTCGTATAGATGACTCACTTTTGGAAGCTTTCTTCTTCAGACAGGGAGACCGTTGAATCGGATGAGAGGGAAGAAACCTCTAGTTCTGCTTATCAGGCCAAGAAATTTTCTAAGTCAGGGAAGGCTGCTAATGCTTCCAGTATGTTCTCATTCCATTCTCTTTTCTTTGTGATATACTTATGATTGTTCTCATGTTGCTTCCTTCTTGTTGTTAGAGCGTTCTTCCCTGGTTACCGAATGGTTCTTGCGGTGGGCGAGAGTTCAAGTAAATCTAAATCCAAGGCGTGAAAACCTGACTCTGAGGTCGGGCCCTCGGCTGCCAAGGAGAAGGAAACCGCGAGAGGCTCTCCTTCCAGTGCCCCTTTGCTGACTCCCTCTCATGATAAGGAGGTAGTGGTTGAAGAGGCGCCCTCTTTGCTTGACAAAGGGAAACAACCTGTGGCTGGTGATGGGGTGATCATAGGTCTTGATGTTTCTTCTCTATCCTCTGCCCCCCAGCCGAGGGGCCGAGTCTCAGGTTCATTTCATCTTCATGTAGATTTGACGACTTTCGAAGCTGTCTTTGGCTTTCCTATGGGTTATGTTATTAACCCCTGCGTTGAAGATTTTCCTTTGGTGATGGGTGTAATCATCGCCTTTCATTGAGGTTCCTTTCTCTTGCCATGGCTCTGATTACGATAGCAAATTCTTGCTTGGGAGTTTGGTGGAGATTGCTCTTGAGTTATCCTCTACTAGTATCGTAGTTGCGATCGTTGTGGGGATCGTTTTGTTATATGCCCCCAATAGTGCTTGTCGTGATTCTTTACTTTATGGTTGATTTCATGAGATATGGAGGTTGTCTTCATGATGAGGATGTCTCATCCAGTGGATTGAAATATAAGTGCCTAACTTTGATGAGCGTATGAATGATGTTGTTTTTTCCCTTTTTCTTGAACTTCCTCCTAGGGCTAGGCGTAGCCTTTTGATGTTCGTGGTCGGGATGGTGTTTAACAATGCATGTCTTTGACAGATGTTTTATGATGTGCTGCCATGATAATCACTTCGAGGCATGTGGACATGATAGCCACTTCATGATGTGTGGGAGTGATAGCCCTTTTGTAGTGTGTGGACATGATAGCCACTTCATGGTATGTGGACATGATAGCCACATCACGATGTATGGAGTTGTGCTTTAGTATTCCTTTCTCATTGGAGAGCCTTCATTGCTATAGTTGCCTTTTGTTTAGGCTATGTTTGTTGGGTTAGGTCCCGATGTCTCGTCTTGTCGGATGTTGTATCCTTTATGCTCTTTAGATGTCTCCTTCATGAGTTGTGCTTGGCGATGTTCAAGTCTGATACGAGCATAGGTCACGCGAGGGCGACATGCAAGACAATAACGTTTGTCAGAGGTTGATTTGTGCGACTTGTGAGGCAATTCTCTTCTTGATGGGTCGAGTTTATTTTGAGAGCCTTGAACTTTGGATTTCATGTCTTTGCTATCCTTCTTGGTGGTGTTGGGTTCCTTTGAGATACTTCTCTTGACTTGTGATATGGATGGTAGGATAACTCGCTACTTTTCATGATAACCTCTTGTACTTCTGTATATGATCCTTTGGTCATGGACTTCTCCTTTGTATATGCTCTCCTTTCCTTACCTTTCTTTTATGTTTTCCTTCACATCATACCTGCTATCTCATCAAGAAAAAATATTATGTGTTCTTCATACAACTTTGCTTTGCAATTATTTTCTCATGGAATCCTTCTCAGTATGGTGCGATGATCTCTTCTGATACCCTTTAAATGGTATATATGGTACTGTTAGACCAAAGATACGCTCTTGGTGGGCGTCGAATCTGTTCACGAGACAGGCTCTCGGAGGGCACTTAACGTTTCACAGGATAGGCTCCCGGACGGCACAAGTTAGACCAAAGATACGCTCCTGGTTGGCGTCGAAAACTTTTCACGAGACTGGCTCTCGGAGGGCACTTAACGTTTCACAGGATAGGCTCTCGGACGGCACAAGTTAGACCAAAGATACGCTCCTGGTTGGCGTCGAAAACTGTTCACGAGATACGCTCCCGGAGGGCACCAGTAGTTAGACCAAAGATACGCTCTAGGTGGGCGTTGAAACTGTTCACGAGATACGCTCCCGGAGGGCGTCGAAACTGTTCACGAGATACGCTCCCGGAGGACACCAGTAGTTAGACCAAAAATACGCTCTAGGTGGGCGTTAAAACTGTTCACGAGATACGCTCCCGGAGGGCGTCGAAACTGTTCACGAGATACGCTCCCGGAGGGCACCAGTAGTTAGACCAAAGATACGCTCTAGGTGGGCGTTGAAACTGTTCACGAGATACGCTCCCGGAGGGCGTCGAAACTGTTCACGAGATACGCTCCCGGAGGGCACCAGTAGTTAGACCAAAGATACGCTCTAGGTGGGCGTTGAAACTGGTAGTTTGAAATCTACCTCAAGATACGCTCTTGGAGGCGTCGAATCTGGTAGTGTTTTTTCTACCTCAAGATACGCTCTTGGGGGCGTCGAATCTGGTAGGTTGCAAATCTACCTCAAGATACGCTCCTGGGGGCGTCGAAGGTCGTAGTTTTAGAAACTACTCTCAAGATACGCTCTTGGGGGCGTCGAAATTCGTAGTTTTTGGAAACCACTCTCAAGATACGTTCTTGGTGCGTCGAAGGTCGTAGTATAGAAACTACTCTCAAGATACGCTCTTGGGGGCGTCGAAGGTCGTAGTATAAAAACTACTCTCAAGATACGCTCTTGGGGGCGTCGAAGGTCGTAGTATAAAAACTACTCTCAAGATACGCTCTTGGGGGCGTTGAATCTGTTCGCGGGATAGGCTCCTGGAGGGCACAGGGTTCGTAGTTTTAGAACTACTCTCAAGATACGCTCTTGGGGGCGTCGAATGTGTTCGCGGGATTGGCTCCCGGAAGGCTCAGAATATTACTTTACCTTGTGTCCCTTCTCATGTAGGGTGCATCTTTGGTATGCTTTTCGAGTCTTTACTTGACTTTTCCTTCTATGATATTGCCTGTTATCACACTTTTTCTTCAATGTGGGAGATCCCCTTTCGAGGGCGATGTTTGTGTGTTGCCAACTTAGGACGAGTTCGTATAAGGAGTTGAGGATGTTTTCCTCTTATGTGACCTCTTCTAGGAGAAGTGGTATTGCATGCTCTTGTGATCTTCTGCCTCTAATCTCTTCTTTTACACTTAGGTGGACTACTAAGCACTTATTCGTTTGGTGCCCCCCAAGTTGCTTGGTGGTCATACCGCCTTTCATATTTGGCCGTTGAAGGTCCCTCGTGCATTTTCTTGGTTGGGTACCCCTTATGCTCGGGGCTCCCTTGTCTGCTTGTTTGAATGCGATGAGTGTCCCTTGTAGGATTTACTCTTTCTCATGCTTGCTTGTTTCAGTCATAGGCATGGTTTGGATAATGCCTTTGTCGGATGTATCTTTAGAGGTTGGGTGGAGAGCTTTTGCTTTGGGTGGGTGGGGGTGATTTTCATTCTCTTGATAACCAGGATGCGGCAGTGTTTGTATCCTAGGGGTGCCTTGTAAATTCTTTCCCCCCCTTCTTTGCGTTTTAGGTTGAAAAGCTCTCTCATAGAATGGTGTCTTGAGTTGTTAATCTCGTAGGTGTGTTTCAGACTAGTCAATCTAATCTATGCTCTTTGCTCGTGCATGGGGTGGGGTCTGACCGGGCTGTGATAATCTTCTTGGAGTGTTGTGGCACTTAGTGTGGTTTGCCTTTTCCTTCACGTTGGAGTATTCTTCAATGCCTTTAGGGGGTGTCACATTGGTCATGCTCCTCCCACCTTGAATGTTGATTATAGACTTTCTTTGCATTAGGACTTGAATCTAAAAATGGCGTTTTCCTTTAGGTTTGCCCCCGTATTGGCTATTCCTTGTTGGATAACTTCATTAGAGGCTGCATTTATATTGCGTACGTATACGTGTTTGAGGTGTGTTGAGCTGACAAGTCCCTCCTTTTTTGTTTTGTCATAACCTTCATTCATCATGTATTCGGCGTATGGCCTTAAAGGCGGGATATTTTTCTAGTGCCCCTTTTATCTGGGTTCTCCTCTTGATGGGATGCCAGAGTCAAATGTCTTATCATTTGCAGACAAGGTGGTTGATCGGGATGTGCGTCTAGTGTGAGGGTCGATCTTGAAACCTTACTCCCCAAGCTTTTGAGCTCTTCTTTGGTTGATCTTGTAGAACTATTATCCTGCCCTAAGGCTCTTGATAGGAGATGTATCTCCTTTTTCATACTCTAGTTGTTGCACTATCTCTTTTGCTAATCTTGCATCTTTAGAGTTTCTCTCTTGGTGCATGACTTCAATGACAGGATTTTCTACTGATGTTTATTCTATTAGGACTTGTATCCTTGGTTGCCTTCCTTTCTTGTGAGATGGCGAAGGAGTGTTTATGAACACTCCAATGTGTCGTACTTGGTAGAGCTATGCGCCTAATCTTTATGGCGCTGTCTTGAATCTTCGTGTACCTATCTTTGATGAACATGTTATTCACTGCATATATGATACGGAGTCCAAGGATCTCCGGGTTATGATCATATTTTGAGAACAGAGACATAGTCATCTATTAGATAACCTCTTTATCTACGGAGTTTATTTTTGCAAGGATAAATGCAAGGATACTTGTAAGGATACTTGTAAGGATACTTGTAAGGATATGTGTTCCATCCTTATTCCTGGTTCATTTGCAGTGCCGTGTCCCTAATGGGTGTGTCGATGTTCTGACCACCTTTACTAGTAGGGGTCCTTTGGTATTAAGCATGCCTGACTCTTCTCTAGTATCATCAATGGTTGGTCATGGGGGATGTCTGACGGACTCCCTTCGTGCACTATGGTTCTCTTCATGTCAAAGTTGGTGATTCCCTCTCTTATGACTAATATATCATTGTGTGGAAATACTATGTTTTCCATATCCCTTTTTAAAAGCTTGATGATGGTGTCGCAATTCTTCCTTTGCTAGGCTTGGTGTCCTTGAGAGTTTTTGATGGAAGTGTATTCCATTACCTGGGATGAGCTTACTAGGTGTAGTTGTATCTCCTGGCTATTTTGTGAAATCATAAATATCCGCTGGAGGTGTTTGCCTCTGATGGTGTGCGTTGCCCATGTGATATGGTTTCCTCCATTTTTGGAGGGGTGAGTTCGCGGCTACCCCCTCTTATTCTAACGGGCGTTTGTGGGGAGGGCATGTTGTGACTGGTGCCCCCCTTGCATACCAATGCCAGATGGGATCCTTTGACGGACTTGGCCCTAGGATGTTTAGTGGAAGGTTATAGTAGGGGTAATCCTTTGTGACCTTCATGGTAGTTCCTCTATAGGATGTTGGGAGTGCTCAACTTATTTTTGTAAGTGAGCTTTCCATCTTGTGATCTTTCCCGGAAACTTGACCTTATAGGTGTTCTTTGGGATTGAGGAATCTGTTGCTTGTGCATCTCTTGATTGGCGACGGCCTTTTACGGATTCTTCTAGTGGTCCACCTGTGTATATATATATATCACGGAGCCCGAAGGCGTCCGGTATGGTCTTTCTTGGAAAACATGTTGATATCAAGTTTCAAAATATACCCCTTTTAGGGAGTTGACTTGTTATGCAGTTAAATTAAATAAGAGGATATGGGAAGGATATGAGTGTGGGGTGTTGATACCCCTTGCTTCCTTGGTAATGTAGCTCCGTTCCTCCAGTATTCTGTGTGTGTTCCTTCCACTTGAGGAATATAAAGTCGCATCCTTGCAAGGCGGACTAGGTGGAGGTGTATCCTTCATGTATGCTATGTGTGATCTCACTCCACTATGTCTCTCCATGAGACTTCCCATTGTAGTAGCTATGTACTAACATGGTGTGGTACTCTATGAGTCCCCTGTTCAAATTCTTGTCTTTTTGACTGCTCCCCTGTCCTAGGGGGATGTGTGCCAAGGGTTGTAATGCATGAGGGGTTTGGACCTGTCGTGCTGTATCATGAGTAGGTGGTTTCCTTGTTGTGTTGTTGGGACTATGTCCCTCCCTTTGAGCTTTCCTTGGAATGTCTCTTAGTCATGTCCGTGATGATACAGATTGTATGTGTACCTTGCTGAGGTAGATGTTGGAACTCTTATATCCTTGGTGGTCTGACTTGCATGTCTTCCCTTAGTGGGGTGTATGTCCCTGTTGGGGTACTTGGTGGAATTCTTGCCTCCTTGGAGGTCTTGCCTATCTATCTGCCCCCAGAGGGGTGTATGCCCCTGCTGTGTCTGTTGCTGCCTTGGAGGCATAGACTGTTGCCTTCCCCCTGGGGGTGGCCTTTGGTTGTCTCTCCTTTGTTCTCCTCGCTGCCATGTTCGAGGGTGCGAGTGGGGTTCTCCCGTTGGGATTTGCTCATCTTCATGAGCTTCTTCTCCTTCCTGTCGGTGTTGCCTTCTCTGCCTGTTCCTTAGGGTCTCTCTGTAAGCTAGTAGCTCGTCCGAGGCGCTTATCAGCCCTTGAGTCACTGTATGTGCTTCCTGTGTGTATGCCGGCCTTGTGTTGGTTGTGTGGGCACGATTGTCGTTCCTTTGAGTCAATATTCCGTATGGATACCCTTGAGGTTGTGCCTCATAGTGGTATCCTTGTGGAAGTGCCGTGTATTGGGATGGCACTCCTTGTTGCCCCCCTGTCCCTGTGGCTTCCTAATCAATGGAGTTGAAGCTGTGGAAGCCTCCTAGCCAGCTGGGCGTGAAGGTCCTCCTCTCTGCTTGTTAGGCTGGGGTGCCTGTGGGGTTACCTGAGGCTCTGGGTGTGCAGACTGTTTCTCTGGGTTAGGCTGCCTTGCTGGAGGTATAGGCTGTCTTTCTTGCCTATTGCCCCCAGGTGGGCGATTATCTCTAGACACTAAGTTGTTCGTCATCGCTCTCGTGATTGCCAGGCTTTTTGTTCGAAGCCCACGGACGGCGCCAAGTGTTAGGTTCCGAAGTCTTGGGTCAACAGGCAGTCGACCTAAGGCTTGTCCCTCACTGGAGATGTTGCGGGTTTGGTGCTCTCGGGTTGTGGTGTCCTAGCTTGTGTCCTTCCGTCCTTAGCCTCTCTTCTCGTTTTCGCCCTGCAAGAGGGGCAATACCAGGCACAGAGGGGGGGGGGTGCCTGATGAACCCTCTCCGATGCCTAAGTCAGTACGGTTTTAGAGAGATAAAGCTAGAGAGATGTCAGAGCAAAATTATCCAACTTGCCAAGATGATCAAATGAATAGTGGAGGTGTTGTATTTATAGGCAACGATGTCATTAAGGTGGCTTAATGACATCGTTAACCTTTAAACACAATTAATTATCCTTTAAACACGTAATTAAGACCTTAGGGTACGGAGAAAGTTGGCGGAAATAAACCGAGTATGGGAGTCCAAGAATGGTGCCGGGGCCCTTGGGGGGAAGGAAAATCCGACCCCCAAGCGTAGGGGTTGGGTGAGGCCACCCAACCCCTCCTAGGGGAGATAGGGTTGGCCAACCCGATCTCTCCTAGGGGAGATCGGGTTGGTCCACCCGATCTCCCCTAGGGGAGGTCGGGTTGGCTGACCCGATCTCCCCTAGGGGAGGTCGGGTGTGGCCACCCGACCTCACCTAGGTGAGTCTTACTTGGCCGGACGAGCGCTTCGGCCTCGTCCGGACCGTTGGTGTTTTCGCGAAGTGTTCGGGTTGAAGTTTCGATTTACAATCATTAACGGGGTGAAAAAAATAAAACGATTCGGGAGTCAACGGGTTCAAATTGGGCGTATATCCATCATGATACATTCGCCAACTCCTACCAATTCTTCGAGGAGATCCGCCGCGGAAGGTTCGGTACCATCTCTCGATGCTTCTCCCTTGCCCGGAGCGGCTTCTTCGTCGTCAAGGTCGTCGACCGCCGTGATCTCTTGGACGCCACAGACCGTGAGTGCCTGGAAAATGAGGGCAAGATCATGAACCTTGTTTCCCCTCACCCCAACATTGTATCCATCGTCGATTTCTTCGATAAAGACTCCAACTACCTCTCGATCATCATGGAACTCTGCGACTCGTACACCCTCTTCGACCGCATCGCCACCCGTGTCGTCATGTCCAAGACCGAAGCCGCCGCCTATGTTAAGAAGCTTCTAATCGCCGTCGCCCACTACCACCGCGGCGTCGTTCACCGCTCAAACATAGATGACATGGTTGCGGCGGCGTTTTCATTTTTGCAGAAGTAGGGTTTCAGTTTTATTTTCGATTTTTTTTTAGTCTGAACCGGTAAACCGGCGAACCGCCCGATCTGCTCAGAACTGGCCGGTTCTCCATAAAACCGGTTATAGAACCGGGTTCACTTGCATCCTCCGGATTTGCTCGAACCGAACCGTTGGAGGCACCGGTTCCGGTTCGAATCTGGTCGGACCGCCGGTCCGGTCCTGATAACAGTGATTGTGAGTATAGAATTATGTGGGTCCCAATTTGGAAGTGGAACTAGGTCTCCACCACCGGAGAGAGTTCCTATTTTACTGCAGCATTTACTGTAGCAGTTCCCACTTTGATGAGTTGGCAGTGACGTGGCGGGTGATTCAGAGGAAGTAAGAACTCACCATTGGAAGTGCTTAAGTGCTCTAAAGGAGAAGTTTACTTAATTAACTAATATAAAATTCTTCCTTATGTATTTTTGTGCCTTTTGGCATGTAGAGTTGCATACCTTCAGTCCCATATGTTCTAGCAATCCTCAGATAATAATAAGTATAATTGTATGTTTCAACAAGGTTTTCTGATCTATTTTGAATGAATTTTGAGTATAATTAGGTTGTTGTCCTGCGTAATCTGAGTAAGTTCCTAAATTTATTTCGGCTATTTGTTTGGATTTTTTATCATGCTCCAAGAGCACCATACTCTTGGTATTTTTTTTTTTTTTTTTTTGTATTTTTCTATTGCCCTAAACGTGAACCCTAAAGGAAAATTGATATTATTATTAGTATGATGCAAATATTAGGTGTAGTTAAAAAAATTCTTATTTTTTTTATACTTTTAAAGGTTTACATATGTTACAACTACGTCCACCCTAGTAATAAAAAAACCAAAAGCATGTTGCTCTTGGAGCATGGTAGAAAAATCATATTTGTTTTTTCTTTATTTTTGTGCTGTATTTTTTATTTTTATTTAAATATGAACTATTCACAAATAAATTAAAATTATAATAAGTAAATTATATTATAAGGTTAATACATAGTTTTATTATTTATGTTTGTCAATGTGACCAGTTGATTTAAACGTGTGTTTTTTAGTTACCTACGTTTACTAACATGACTGTTTGATTACATTAAGCTAAAATATCCAAAACACCTTTATATATTACTTCTTCATCAAGTTCTTAATAAAAAACCTTCACGTTCTTAGTATTCTTTATAAAAAAAAAAAAAATTAACAGGTCTTTTGGTCCAATATGTTTGACAACTTTTGAGTTTTAGTCCAACATCTTTTTTTTGTCTAGTTTTGGTACCATATGTTTGAAAACTTTTGGCTTTTGATCCATCTGTTAGTTAAACGTCAGTTTGACCGTTAAATAGTCACGTGACTTGCATATGCCTAATCCCAAAAAATTATTTTGTTCAGTTTAGTCCTCAAATTTATTATCCTAACTTTTTATTTTTACAATTTAGCCCCTAAACATTATCAACCGCACCCTAGGGCTAAATTGACCTAGCCATGGTCCGACCCATGGCTAGGTCAATTTAGCCCAACGGTCCAATTGGGTCAATTAGACCCTAATGCTAAATTGACCTAGCCATAGTCCGACCCATGGCTATGTCGGACCATGGTTAGGGTTGTCTAGGTCCGGCGACCCTAGCCATGGTCTGATCTAGCCATGGGTCGGACCATGGCTATGTCAATTTAGTCCTAAGGTGCAGTTGATAATGTTTAAGGGCTAAATTGAAAAAATAAAAAGTTAGGACAATAAATTTGAGGACTAAACTGAACAAAATAAATTTTTGGGACCAGGCATGTGCAAGTCACGTGACTATTTAACGGTCAAACTGTCGGTCAACTAACAGATGGACCAAAAGCCAAAAGTTTTCAAACATATGGTACCAAAATTATGAAAAAAAAAACGAAACCCAAAAATTGTCAAAACATATTGGACCAAAAGATGTGTTAACCAAAAAAAATTCAATTATTTTTTTCAAAACTATTTATTAACTTTTGTTTGACGGCTGCATTATCCATTGATCCAACTTTATCTCTCCTTCTACTCGATTGTTAATAGAATTATCATGGTTGGAGAGCAATCACAACAGAAGTGGAAAATGTAGAAATATATACTTTTTAGGGTTATAATAAAAGGTCTGAATTTTGACCCATGTTAACCGGAGAGGTTTGATGTTTCAAAAGTTAATATGGAATGTCTGAAGTTTCAACTTTGTTAATATTTGGTTTTCTGTCCATTTTTAGGGTTAAATTTAACATAATGATTTGAAATGACATTTTTGCCCCTTTTAATATTTTATTTTATTTAATACCTTATTTGAGGAAATGTGAACTGACAAAATTACCCCTAAAGTCAAATTAAGAATTGAGTCCCTACTTTTTATTTTGTTCAATTTAGTCATCAAATTTATATTCTTAAGTTTTGATTTTTACAATTGAATCCCTATTGTTTTCTCCGTCAACGCACAAGTCCCTCGTCCACCACTCGAGGCCGCCGATCACCACCTAAGGCCGGCGACGACCACCAATCGGGTCGGCCACCACCAAATTGTGGCCGGCCAGCCCCAAATTGTGGCCGGCCAACCCCAAATTGTGGCCAGCCAGCCACCGATTGGGGCCGGCAACCACCCCAATTGGTGGTGGCTGGCCTTAATTGGGGCTGCTGGCCCCGATTAGGGTGGCGGCCACCACCAATTAGGGTGGCGGCCGGCCCCAATCGGTGGCTGCCAGCCCCAATTGGGACTGCTGGCCCCGATTGGGGTGGCGACCATAACCAACCCCCTGTCGGACGACCACCACCAATTGGGGTGTTGGCCGACCACGATTGTGGGTGGTCGTGCCACAATTTGGTGGTGGCCGGCCCGATTGGTGGTCGTCCCCGTCCTTAGGTGGTGGTCGTCGTCGGCCTTGGGTGGTGGTCGGCGGCCGCGGGTGGTGGCAGGCCACGATTGAGGCATTTTCGTCTTTTCATTTCAAGCATGTGAGGGGGGCATTTTTGTCTCTTCATTTCAAGCATGTGAGGGGCACACTTTGATAGAAGGGCATTTTTGGGATTTAATTTTATTTCCGGTCACATGCCAAGCACGTGACCAACTTCCGTCAGTTTTAACGGAAAAAATTAACGGAGACCTCTTATATTATTAAAATTGAAAATTCTGACCTCTCATACTAACATTTGAAACTTCAGACCTCTCCGGTTAACATGGGTCAAATTCAGACCTTTCATAGGTTATTAACCTTATTTTTTATGTTAAGCGCGCCGATTTTATTGAAAAACTAAACTATTACAATCTACCAGAAGACCGTAACCGCTCCGAAGGTATTGGTTAACGCCCATTACCCGAACAAGTAGAGCAGATGCGGCTAAAACAACGGAGGAAAGGATACTAAATTTCGAACCATAACTACAACTTGTAAAGCAAAAACTAAAGTAGCAAATCGGCTTATTGGCGGAGATGACCCTAGGCAAAGGATAGAAGCTTGGAGATGAGGAATCCATCTGATACAGCGGCGAAATCGGCCCTTTGGAAGGTACGAGAACCTTCCTTGAGTCTGACATAGCTAACAGAGGACCTGCACAACAAGCGATACCAAACCGTACCCATAGTATGTCCGAAACGCAAACAGTTTCATCCAAAAAATGAAAATGACCACATGACCGGTGTAGAGATTTCTGTAAGGCGCCCCCGCCATAGGAACATCCGCGAAGGACTAGCACAAGGGGAGGGTTCCAAAGAAGTTCTCTGTCTCCTCGAAGTGAGACATGAATATGATGCGACCGAAGTTGTATCGTGGATACCCCGAAGGGTATATGTCATGCAGTGGTTCGTTTGGTGGACAGAATGTTGGTTCTGACGAACTATGAGTTCGGCTGGAAGGGGTAGGAGGGTGAGGGTAGATGATTGTACCGCCAAGAGATAGTCAAGTTTGAGCTTAAAACGGTGAACAACATCCACGACGGCGCGTGGAGGGACGTAGGCGACCGGCATGGCGGGAGATGGGGTGGGCCGCGGCGGCGCGTGGAGGCGTGTGTCAAGGCGCAAGGTGGCGCGTAGTCTGCACGCGCCGCTGCAGAGTGCGCATGGGTGGAGTCTGGACGACGCGGGGTGGCGGGTGTGACAGCGCGTGTGACGCGTGTGACGGTGTGTGCGGCGCGTGTGGCGGCGCGTGGAGGCGCGTGCGTGCGTGTGGAGGCACGTGGGAGCGTGTGGAGGTGGTGGTGGTGGAGGGCCTTTGTGCGGCCTCGGGGGTGGTGGTGATGGTGAGGGGGAAGGGGGTACGTGAGGGGGGAGGGGGTGAGGCGGATTCCGCGATTTGGCGAGGCGAAGGCGAAGAGTGGGATGAAGGCGAGGTTGAACAAGGTCATCCGCTGTGGTGGGGCTTCTGTCTTTGGCTTAGGCTTAGTCTTAGGCGTATGCTGGAGAATGAGCTCCATGCTCATGACCGACGAGAGAGTTTGCAGGAGCAGTGACTTCCCTTCGGCTTTTGGATCTTGAAAGGGAGTCATCTAACTCTTGTAGAAGCAAAGCTATTCAGAAACTAAAGAGCTTCTGAATAATGCTTTCCAAGGACTTCCACCCATATAGAAATAAATATAGGTATCAGAAATATTAGACAAATTGAAAGGACAATATATATCCATACCCCGTCACTTTTTTTTCATAAAAATTGAATTATAGAGTTTCGCACCAGGCTATGACGATTGGATTCGAGCTGGGATATATGTATACTAGTTCTTTACACTTATGCGTTACATACGCATATTTTTAATATATATTATTCTTTTTACTTTAGATTTGTGTTCATATGTGTTTTTTTTTTTTGTTAAAGACCGATATTATTAAACACCACAGCGATTACAGTGCATATGAAAAAACGCAGCCACAACAGGTAGTTTGGATAGATCCAAATCCCCGTACAAACAATGCAGCTGATAACAGAACATAAAAAACCAAAGCAACACAGTATGAACCAACCATACAAATAGCAAGAACTGGAGTAAATAACATAATCGGTTTAAGAGAGCTGTCACCCCATAACAAAAGATAATAGCTTGTTGAGTCTGATACAGCAAAACAGTCAAATCTTTGTAAAGGAGTCGAAGTACCCTCAAAGAAGACCTAGCTAACAGCAGCCTTGCGCGACAAGCAATACTAGAAAAAAACCAGGAACGATAAAATTACAGACAATCCAATTAACAAACGAGAACCACACGAGTGAGTCGAAGATGGTAGAGATTCCCCCAAGGTAGATGAGACCAAAGATCAAACTACCGATGCATCCCTGAACGAGGAACATCCGAGGACTAACGCACGTTAGGTGTGCCGAGGAAAAACTCTGCTCCTCTTGCAGGAGGAGAAGTTTACAAGGATCGGATACGGTAGAAACCGGATCCAAATCTGAATGGTGGCAATGGAAAAACATGTGGTTAAAAGTGTGAAATTTGGAATGGTGATTTCGTTGAACTTGGTCCCCATCTAGAAGGGGTAAGTATAGTAAGGAGGTGTAAATGATCACAGTTACAAAATAACTCTTAAGTTTGAACGATGGACAGAATCATCTGCAAAAAATTTATCACGATCCTCCAACCAAATGATGGTCAGAAAAACAAAGATAAATATCACAGTGATATCAGCACAGCAGAGGATTTTATAGAGGACCATGGGTTGTAAGTACCACCGGTTAAGCATCGTCGGCTTCCAGACGGTGAACCAGTAATCGCCGTTGCTGGTGGCATCCGATCGGAGATCTAATGCCTTTATCGATGACGGTGGTAACATGAGAAAAAGAAAAATAAACATAGCTTGGATAGAGAACGAACCTTGCAAACTAATTAACTATGACGATGAAAATCAATAGCAACTATGGAAGTTGTGACTTGGACGACTAAGGGGCGGATGGATTGGCTATGACATGGTTTTTAGACAAGAAAACCTTTAGCAAAGGGTTTGAAAAACTAAAAACCTTGTAAAGAAGGTTTGCTTTGGGAGAGAGGACGCTCACGATGTACGATGCTTTTTCCTTGTGTTCATATGTGATGATAGGACCAGCTTTACAAATCATTTCATTTAAAAATATACATGCAGCAACCCTTTTAAACCGTTGAAACACACAGTCTTTGGATATTATATTCTTGCAAGATATTAATAAATAAATTTGTATGGAAAAAATTGTAATAGTATGTAAAATGTCAGTGCATAAAAATTAGTTAGGGTTTAGATTATGTATGGAAAAATATATGCATAAAAACTTTTAAATAATTCAAGAAAGCAAAATATTTATTTCTCACCCTGTAAATTTAGTCAAATCAAAAGGGTTGGACAACCTCATTATAGAAGTTTTTAAGAAAAGACCCTACTATAATAGCATAATAATAATTTCTAAATATAATAAGTAAACGCTAGAGTTTGTAGTTAGTTATTATTATTAATTAGATTTCATTTATTAACAGTTGTTTACTTTTGGTAGCCGTGTTCGGTATCATTGAACACATTAACAACCACTATGAGAATTGGTTAACATCTAATGCCCGTATAGGTAGATTAGTTGCTAACTTATCAAAGTAAACAAAGGTAACCGTGCAGAAACCAGAAACACTACCGGCACTAAACAAGTTAAAACACAAGATCGTCTGTGCAGCAACAAAGACCCCAGGCAAGGGATAGCAGCTTGGTGATGAGTAATCCATTTGATACAGCAACACACTCAACCCTTCGGAGAAGAAATGGAACTCCCTCAACGAAGACTTAGCTAACAGAGGCCATGCACGACAAGCAATACCGGACAAGATACATAGCAAACCCGATTCACAAACAACTCCAATAACAAGTAAAGATGACCGCATGAATGGTGTAGAGATTTCTAATTGGTAGGGACTGGACGAAACCAGGCTATCTAAACACCTCTGTCTGCGAAACATCCGCGAAGGACTAGCGCACGTAGGGAGTGCCAAATAAATTCTTTGTTTCTCTATTAGGAGAAAGATTTGAAAATGATAGGATGCGACCGAAGTTGGATCCATATCAAGAGTACT
The DNA here is from genome assembly GCA_036873135.1 of Clarkia xantiana subsp. parviflora. NCBI lineage: Eukaryota > Viridiplantae > Streptophyta > Magnoliopsida > Myrtales > Onagraceae > Clarkia > Clarkia xantiana. The sequence continues at coordinate 31,979,579 of JAPTYO010000004.1, forward strand.
ACAAAGGGTAATGATCATGCAATAGTTTGTGTGATAAATGGAGCTGTGGTTCTGACAAACTATGTTTCCAATTGAAGGGGTAGGTGACGAAGATTAGTAAATATACTCACAATTATCTTATGAATATTGTCCTAATATTGGTATCTATAATTTCAGCTGATATATATAAAAATATTTTATTAATATTTTCGGATATCTCTAGGTTACTTGTGGACTAAGAAATAAAAAATTTCACCTTGAACACTAAGAGTGGTTCGGCCGAAACACCAATTTTAGGTTTAGTGGTCAAATTTCAATATCAAATCTTGTCACGATCAAGAATCCAAAGTTTAAATTTGATAAAAGTCTTTCTTTTCTTTAAGATCATGAACATCAAATTTTACTAAGAACATCATGAAAATTTCGGCCAACATGGTGTTACCCATAAAATCGAAAATTTTAAAACTTTGAACCCTAATTTTAAAATTCGGTTCGGCCAATGTAAGAAAATCCAAGAACACCAATTTTATCAAAAACACGAACTCCATAACACATGCTCTGATACCCCTGTTGGATTATGGTGACTAATCCTACAGAAACGAAACCCTAGATACGTGCATGGTAACTAATTACGCAGCGGAAGAAAGTGCACACAACTTTTACGATTTCTGTAGCCCAAGACCTTCGAGGGGAGTTCTCGATCCACCGACCGGTACCCTGTAGAAGTTCCTGTTAGAGACGCCCTACGCGGTTTGATCTTCACAGCAAAGCCTCCTTCGATTTTTGCGGGATGGATATTACTTGGAGTAAATTGCTCGTCGCAATTTAGGTACCTCCTATGTGCAGGTTCGGCCGAAACACTAAGGGACCTAGGGGGAGGGTTTTAATCTCAACATTTGGGAAGAGAGAATGAGCAATTAATAAGTCAGCCCTAGGTCCCTATATATAGGAGTGGAGGTGGGAAAAATCCCACCTCCTTACTCCCTGGGTCGGCGCCGAACATGTGTGGCTAGGGAGGCCCAATTTTGGGCCTCCCATGTCACATGAGATTTTAGGTCTAGCCAAAAATCCCTAATGTGACCTAGTCCTAATTTCTTAGATACTTAGCCTTTAGTTAATGGGCTACCAATTACGGCGGCCCTTAACCCCAAATGCTAACAATTTTCACTTGTCCAAAACCATAATAGATTGACTATCGAAGAACTCGTAATCCACTAATTAACTCTAAATATGCTTGGTAGGAGAATTGTACAAAACTTATGTTTACTACTTATTGGTGGTTACAAGTTGGTTACATTCAGTAGACTTCTTGCATATTTATAGGTTCCTAGGTCGGTGCTAATAGTGTTGCCGACACTAATGAATAATCTAGTCCTTTCTAATTAATCCTAGAATAATTCTAGAACTCTCTAGGTAGTGCTTAGTCCTAGAAATCTCTAGAGATGAATTTATGTTCTCTTATCTAGTAGTTTCGACAAATAGATCCAAGACTTTCTAATTAATCCTAGATTATTCTATGACTAAAAATTACTTTACAACTTAACAGGGTCGGCCCAGAATTGGCCGAAATGAATTGGAACGAAGGCGTGTGGGAATATAAAATGGAGGCGCCATGAGTAGGAAGTGTCGGACAAGGACGAGCCGAGGGTGCGGTGGGGAGACCTCCATGGTGACGAATGACTTATATTTGATTGAGAACGGATAGATCAGTCGAAACTGGAGCAACGCATTAGAATTGTCTGGACTGAAACGACGGGTGCAACATGAGGAGTACATCGTTGAACGTAGAGGATGGACTATTAGCGGGTTTGTGGTCGTGGCTGTGATGGAAAAACAAGACGCGTTGGTGCTTAGTGGTAGTCCCTGATCCCACCACGTTGCTCGCAAGCGACGAGGTACAACAAGACGACGTCGCGCTATGGTTTCCACCGCTGTAAATAGTGAATTCGACAAAGACAGTCTTTGAGCTGAAGGCACAGCGACAGTAGTAGTTGGATCGGGACTACTGCACTACTTATTGCATTGCCAATACTAATTATAAAACCCATATTTTTTTGGGAATAGAACCTAAAAACTGTCTGAATTTTGCTCCGAGTGTCAGTTTGGTGTCTGAATTTTAAACTGTTGATATTTAGTGTCCAAATTTTCAGTTTTGTGCCTATTTGGTTTTCCGTTAGTTTTTGGGGTTAATTTTAACAGATTAAGTTGAAAAGACTATTTTGCCTTTTTTTTTTAAAGCTTCCATTCCAGCCACCCACCATGGCTCCGGCCACCCACCTCCGACTCCGGCCACCCACCTCCAATCGGTCGGAATCGGCCGGAATTGGCTGGAATTGGCCGGCCTGAATCGGCCAAAACCCTAAATCGGAGCTCCTAAACCCTAAATCGGCAGGATTAGGTCGGAATAGGTCGTAATCGGGACGGGTTTGGCCGTAATCGGCCGGAATCAGGGTGGGTTGGCCGGAATCGAGGTGGGTTGGCCAGAATCGGGGTGGGTTTGGCCGTAATCGGGTTGGGTTTGGCCGCAATAGGGGAATCGGGGTGGGTTTCTACCGAAATCGGCCGGAACCGTAATTCTGGTCAAGGGTATTTTTGGAATTTTGAAAATTGTTCACCCACGTGATCAGATTCCGTTCAACTTAACCCCAAAATTTAATGGAGACACCAAATAGCAACACATATGAAAATTGGGACATTGAATTTCAACCTTAAACACCAAACTGACACATAGGTCAAAATTGAGACAGATATTAGTTCTATTCCCTATTTTTTTTCCAAATAAAACCCATTAGCTTATCTTAACTTTTTTTTCCCCAAACTCGTCTTCTCCTTTTGATACTGTTTTTCATGTTTATTTGGATTGTATAATTTAGGGTTGTCAACAGGGCGGGTCGGGGCGGGTATCGCTTGCCCCGTACCCGCCCTGCGGGTCGAGATGGTCGACCCGTACCCGCCCCACACAGTTCGGGGGGGGGGGGGGGGGGGGGGGGGGCTTTCGACCCGCGGATCACCTATTAGTTGTACATAATATATTATTAGCAATTTAAAATTTACCATATACAAATTCAATTTAAATTAAAATAATAAATTTAACTTCAAATCCAAATACAAGTCACAAATCCTAATTATTTTAACTATGTATTATATTACCGATATAGTTTTATATAAATACGTGTATTATATATATAAATTATCCACATACGGAGCGGGGCGGGTCAACGGGGCGGGGCGACCCCAAAACCATACCCGCCCCACGGGTCACGGATCGCGGGTCAACGAGTCAAAATCGGGGAGGGGCCCCGCGGGTCACGGATTACCCGTGACCCGTTGCCACCCCTAGTATAATTATACATTGAATATTATTTACCCTAAAACAACATGGCTGGATCAATCCCATTTCAAACTCAAACTTGCCTAATTTCAATCGAATAGAGCTTAAACAATCATGTTCTGCATCCCTCTTCCGTGAGGCGCTCGCCTCATAGCGCCTCAACTTAGTCTACATTTTGTTTGAGTCCCTGTTGGCTCAAAAGGCTAATTATACATTGTGTATATAATAGTTTTTCTTAATGGGTCATAAGCAGTGTTATCAGAACTGGACCGGGCACCGAACCGGTAAGGTGTCCGGTTCCCGGTTCGTCCGGTTGGACCCTGTCTGAACCCGGTCTGACCGGTAATTTAATTATTACACTACAGATTTGCCATCTTCTACACCCTTCTATATTCCTTTCTCTCTTCTTCTCTCCGCATTCCACCCAAACTCTTTCTTTCTCCTTTTTTTTATTTTTTTCTCGCAGGCCAAAAAACCCAGACTGACTGACCTAATCCACCCTCACTAATTCTTCTAGACTAATCTCATTCAATCAAATCCTCTCCACTCATCAATTCTTCTCACCTAATCTTTCATCCTATCCACCCTCACCAATTCTTCACCGTCTCCACTATCATCTATTCATTCTTCTATTTAACTGCTCCCGGATGAAGATCACGTACGACACCCTTGGCTCGGCAGTGTTTTACGAGTCAGAGTTCATATCAGATCTCGCCATTCCTAATGTTCTTTCCCCCTCCCGTCCACCCCCCCTCGTTGAAGCAGACTCTCCCCTTCATCAATGTCTAGATGGCAACATTGCTTGGAAGCTTTGATGGAGTTCATGGATGACGGAGACTAGAAGGGATGCGCCGTGGAGTAGATTTGCCTCGGGTGATTTCCATCGGCGCTCTGATTTTTTTTTTTTTTGGTTGGGCTCAGATTAGAATCAGATAAACCCTAAAAACCGAGTTTTTTTTTATAAAGTCCAAACCGGAGAACCGTCCGGTTCGATAAGAACCGGGCGGTTCATTAAAAAACCGGCTAACGAACCGGGTTCGCTTACATCCTCCGGAATTACTCGAACCGGACCGTAAGAGGCACCGGTTCCGGTTCCGGATCGAACCCGGCGAACCGCCGGTCCGGTCCGGTTCTGATAACACTGGTCATAAGAGTGATAAAACTAAAAGTGGGATTTTAAAAGGAAATTTTTCCTTTGTTATTATTATAAGTTACATCTTATATAGTGGAGTCGATGACATCAGTATAATTTATCTACTCTACTCACTCACTCACCCGCAGTGGTAGCCTTTGATGGGCTCCGATGTAATCGTTAGCCCCGTTAACAGCCAGTGGATGGCGAATAGGTCCAGTGGGCCTCGTGAAAGGCCTGGGGGGCCTAAATGCCCAATATGAAGGGTCCCGACGATGGCAGCCCCGACACATGAGCTAGATGCTCCCGACAAGAAGCCTCTGAGCAGGCCCCGATATGCCTTAGTAAAGGCCCCGATAATAAAGCCCCGCAGAGGCTGGACCTGTCCCGTAGAGACTGAAGGTCCTGGGTGGTGACCTAGAATGAGACAACTCTGGAGTCCCCGACAGGAGTCGTGACTTGTGATCAGAGGACAAAGACCGAGAAACCCGCCTACTAGATGGAGTAGTGGGAGACGGTTAAAGATATAGATAAGCTCCCCGAGATACGCAGGGCGTGCCCGAGATACGCGGAGTATGGGTAAGATACGCGGAGCGTGGGGCGAAATCTACGGAATCCCTAACGAGATATACGGAATCGTGGCGAGATACACGGAATCATGGGCAAAACGGCCAATCATGGCCACAGGTAACTGAGTAACTTCCCCTCCTATATAAAGGAGGAAGTTACCTCAGAAAACCCTAATCATCTAATACGCACTTAGATTATTGCTGCCACCCCATTGATCATATACTCATTTAAGCATCGGAGAGGGATTCTGGGTCACCACCCAGGTCATCCCCTTTTGCAGGATTACGCGGAGCCCAGGAGTCCAAGCTTTCCGTCAAGGACATAACGGAGCTTCGCTCGTGATCCAACATTGGCGCCGTCTGTGGGAAACTTACAAAAAGTCAAGATAGTTTCTACCAGATCAATGGCCGGTGGTGGCAAGAAGAAGCAGGTTCAGGCTGGCAGTTCTCGTCCCGCAGGAACTGTGAATTCCCCGTTGCCAGAACGTGTTGTTGAACAAGGTGAGAACCTTTCCCAGACAGGGGGTTAGGGTGACGGTTATGAGGTCTCAGTCCGAGACACGGAGATGAACAGGCAGGATATCCCGCGTAGGGAAGAAGATGAGGCTCCCCCGAACCCGGTGGGCCATGGAGGAGGAAGAGTCCCGCGAAGGGAAGAAGGGTCGTCTTCGAACTCGGAGTTGGCCAAGGCAGTAGAAGATGCTATGCCCATGTTCTTGGCTGCCATGGAGGCCTTGTTTATAAGGTTTAGTAGGTTGAATCATTTGTTGATTGATGATTAGGGATTACAATGCAATAGGTAAACTATATATACTAGGTGATAGGGATCACCAACTAGGACTAACTATCCTATGTGCCTAACTTGGTGCACCAAGGTGCATACACCATGTAACATGTACTACATGATATATGCACCATATAATAGCCTTATACAATCATCTAATGACATGATGGAAGTAAATGCAAGTGTAAGTAACAAGATGCAATGTGAACATATCAACTTATATACTCTATATTCTCCCATCCTTTTCTTCTTCTTCTTATCTTCTTTCTTGGAAGACATCCTTGATTCCATATAGCTTTAGCAAAGCTAAGTGTTGATTCTTTACCAATGCCTTGGTAAGCAAGTCAGCAAATTGTTCCTTTGAAGGAATGTAATGGACACCAATGATCCCTTGTTGAATATGATGTCTTGTCAAGTGGCAGTCTAGCTCAATGTGCTTGGTGCGCTCATGGAACATGAGATTCTTTGCAATCTTCACAGCTGCCTGGCTATCTGTGTGTATTGGGATAGGAAGATTTACTTGTATGCCAAGTTCCTTGAGGATTCTCCCCACCCAAAGTGCTTCCTGTATTGCAACTCTTAGACATCTATACTCTGCTTCAGCACTTGATAAGGAAATTGTGTCTTGCTTCTTTACCTTCCAGGCTATCATGGCTTCACCTAGCTTGACACAATAAGCACTCACTGATTTCCTACTAAAAGCGCAAGCAGCCCAATCAGAATCACAAAACAAACTCAAATTGAGTTTGTTGTTGGAAGGATAGATCAATCCTTGTCCTGGAGTGCCTTTAATGTATCTAATGACTCTTATGACTGCATCATGATGTGACTTCTTTGGCTTGTCAACAAATTGACTAAGTCTTTGTACTGAAAAGCTAATGTCTGGCCTTGTCATGGTAAGGTAAAGCAACTTGCCAATGATCCTCCTATAAGAAGTGGCATCCTCCAAGAGTGTATCATCAATGTTTGAATTAGTTGCTTTGTCATACTCATGTGTGGTGAGTTTGACATTGAACTCCATAGGGGTTTCAGCAGGCCTTGCAGCCCCTAGGCCAGCATCTTCAATAAGCTCAATTGCATACTTCCTTTGGTTGATTACAAGACCTCTATCTGATCTTGCAACTTCTAGTCCCAAAAAGTACCTCAAGTCTCCTAAGTCCTTCAATTTGAAGTGTGTTTGGAGTGTGTTCTTCAATTGATTGATCATCTTGGTGTTGGAGCCAGTGATTAGAAGATCATCAACATAGGTGAGAAGAAAAACTTTGTCATCACCTTGTATCTTGGTGAACAAGGAATGATATGAGGCACATTGTTTGTAACCATTCTTCAATAAGGTTTGGGTGAGCTTGATGTTCCATTGTCTTGAAGCTTGTTTGAGACCATACAAGGACTTCTTGAGCTTGCACACATGTTTGGGATATTCCTCAAGAGACTTGGAATGATTGAAACCTTGGGGAATGTCCATATACACTTCTTCATTTAGATCACCTTGAAGAAATGCATTGTTTACATCCATGTGGTACAATCCCCATGATTTGGCAGCTGCCAAAGCTAATATGATCCTCACTGTGTCCATTTTGACCACAGGGGAGAATGTCTCATTGAAATCAGTCCCTTCAATTTGAGTGAATCCCTTGGCAACCAATCTTGCTTTGTATCTTTCAATGGAACCATCAGAATTGTATTTGACCTTAAATACCCATTTGCAACCAATTGAAGATTTGCCTTGTGGGAGTTCCATTACCTCCCAAGTGTTGTTGTTCTGAAGGGCTTGCATTTCTTCCTTCATAGCTAAGATCCATTTTGGGTCTTTGATTGCTTGTGTATAGGTGGTTGGTTCTTTGATCTTGTCAAAGGCAGCCAAGAAGCATTTGTATTGTGGACCCAAGTTGTCATAGGATAGATACTTCTCCATACCAAAAATGGCATTTGAACTTGATCTTTGTTTGAGTTCAGCAAGCCTTGCACTCCTCCTAGGAGGTGGTGGGTGTAGTTGTGCAATTCTTAGGCTCCTTCTTAGATTGGAAGGTTGGTGTGCTTCTTCTTCAATTGGTTGTTGAGGTGGTTGATCCTCAATCTGAGGTGCTTGATCATCCATTTGAGGTGTAGCAACCTCAATGGGAGGAGTGTTGTTTGATGCATCCATGTCAAAATAAAATGGATCCTCTGGTGGGAAATCCTCAAATGGTTGCTTGACTCCCAAGCAAGATGGAATAAGAGCCTTTAGAGCATCCTTTGACATGCTAAAGGGAAAGATATCTTCATGGAAATGAACATCCCTTGAAACATGATGTTTGAAGGGAATGAGCTTTGCCATATAACACTTCTATAGGTGACTTGAACTTCAAGATAGAAGTGGGTAGCCTATTGAGCAAGTAACAAGCATTGAGTATGCAATAACCCCAGTGCCTCAAAGGCATGGATGCTTGAAATCTTATAGCTCTAGCAATGTTGAGGATGTCCCTATGTTTGCGTTCCACCCTTCCATTTTGTTGTGGTGTATGCACACAACTAGTTTGATGGAGGATGCCAAATTGAAGAAGCAAACCTTTGCACACTGAATTGATGAACTCAGTCCCATTATCACTCCTCAAAGTCTTGACCATTGTTCTAAATTGATTCTTCACCATGATTAAGAAATTCTTGATGTGCAAGAAAGTGTCACTTTTGTGCCTCATCAAGTAAACCCAAGTTGCTCTTGAGTGGTCATCAACAATGGTCAAGAAGTATTGATTGTTCTTGAAGGTTGGCACTTTGTAAGGACCCCATAAATCCATGTGAATCAAATCAAAGGGCTTTGAAGCAATAGAATCACTGGTTGGAAATGAAAATCTAGATTGTTTTGCAAGAGGACAAATAGTGCATTGTTTGATACAACCATATGTCTTATTCAAGCCTAAAACATCCAAATGATTCAAATATTGTTCTGAGACATGGCCCAAACGCCTATGCCATCTCAATACTTCATCCTTATTCTCCAAGCAAGCAGCTGCCAACTTCCTTGGGCTTGAAGGCACCACATCCTTCAAAGTGTATAGTCCTCTATTCCATTCCCCAATCACCATGGACTTGCCACTCTGGCCCTGAAGTAACACATGATCACAAGTAAAGATCACTTTGCAATTTAACTGGCTAGGTAACCTAGATACAGAGATCAGATTGAACTTGAAGTCAGGGACCAAGAGTATGTTGGTCAATGTGAATCCACTTGAGAAAGAGCAAGAACCAACATGAGTCACTTTGCATTTGTGACCATTTGGCAAGTGCACATATTGGTGATCAGAATCACTTTTCTTCAAATCATGTAGCCACTCAATTTGATGAGTGATGTGATTAGTAGCACCTGAGTCAACTATCCAAACCATAGAATCACTAGATATACCTGCCATGTTGACATGAGCTTGATCCATATCTTCAAAGCTTAGAGGTGTATGATCAAAATGATCATTATGGGCAGCAACATGTTGGATCCTTTTGTCAGCTGTGCCATGAAATATCCTTTTGTCCTTGGCTGCCACATGCTCAATTGTGCTTGAGTTGCCACCTTCTTCAACAATGTTGGCTGAATTCCAATTCCTCTTAGGAGCATTTGGATTGGTTTGATGAATTGGGTGATCATATGGGTAGCCATGCTTGATGTAGCAATTGTCTTCAATGTGACCTCTCTTGCCACAATAGTTGCAAGTATTGAGTGGTCTCCCACTTGAAGGATTAAAGTTGCCTCTTCCAAAACCATTTCCTCTTCCAATGCCATTGCCTCTTGCAAAGCCTCTACCCCTTGCATATCCTCTTCCATTACCTCTACCACCACCATAGGATGGATGCTTTCCAGTGAACAAGGCAGTTGCCTCACCCACATCACCAATGGAACCAGAGATGGTCCTTTGGCTTTCTTCTTGTACCAATACAGAGAAGGCAATGCTAAGAGAAGGAAGTGGTTGTCTCATAAGCAAGGTGCTCCTAATGTGTCCATAGGAGTCATTCAGTCCCAAGAGAAATGCCATCAACTTCTGCTTCTCCTTGTGTTCATTAACAATGGCAATGTCCCCAGCACATTGAAGATCCAAATCATCAATAGAAGCAAGAGCATCCCAGAGTTGCTTCATTTTGGCAAAGTACTCAGTGATGGAGAGCACACCTTGAGATGTTTGGTAAATCTCCCTTGTTAATTGGAAGATTTGTGTGCCATCCACTTTATCAAACATCTCCTTCAAGTCATTCCAAATGGAAGAAGCAGTTGTGTTGTAGACCAAACCATTCACCAAATCCTTGGCCACAGTATTCCTCAACCATGCCTTGACAATTGCATTTGCTCTATCCCATTTCACTCTATCATTGACATCAACATCCAATCTTGTGAATGTGCCATCTATAAAACCAAGCTTGTTCTTCACCAACAAGCCTTCCCTGATTGATGTGCTCCAAACATGATAGTTGGAGGTTCCTTGAAGTTGGAAAGGGATGAGCATGTGGCCAGTGGTGTCTGAGGGGTGTATGTAAAGGGGGTCATCAACATTGGTTTCTTGAGCCATATTGTAACCCAAGCAACACAAGTAGGTATTAAATTTGAGTCAGAGGAATCCAAATCCAAGAAATCAGCTGCCAGAAATCCAAGCAAAATCGCATACACAAGTTGCACTACAAACAAAAGTAGTACACCAAGGTTGTTGATAGTAGGACAAAATCCAGCTCACCCTATGGTATTGTTCGTACAAATCCGCAATGAGATTTGTGATTTTCAAAGCTTGAAATTCAACATAAATGGATTAGAAGCCATTCTCCATTGATGAAAGCTCAGAATTCTTGAAGATATGAACATAAAGCTCAAAGTAGTCACAAATACTCCTCAGCCGAGCAATGTGCATGCAAGGGAATTCAAGCAATGAATATCCAGGTATCAAGTAAGGGGCGCAGCTGAAATAAGTTCAAAATCCATATCCAAATCCAGAGAAACAATACAAACTCTAGAAAATGATAGTATCAAACACGCAATCAGCTCAACAAGGCTGAATTCTTCAAGAACAAGCAAATTAGTACTAAGTTATCTTGGCTTTGCTTAGTCTAGGTGCAGATCTACCTTATGCGTGTTGAGTTCTTGGAATTCCACTTACTAGACGTCCATTCTTAAGTAAGAAATGGATTCTTGAAGTAGAAAAGATGATCCACGAAGCTGAAGTTGCAAATCCACACTTGAACAAGGTGAATGTTAAGGCAAAACTTCAAAGAAACTTGGTCTTCTTTAGCTTTGTGGTTGTGCCGCCATTTGAGGTGGCTCTGATACCATATAAGGTTTAGTAGGTTGAATCATTTGTTGATTGATGATTAGGGATTACAATGCAATAGGTAAACTATATATACTAGGTGATAGGGATCACCAACTAGGACTAACTATCCTATGTGCCTAACTTGGTGCACCAAGGTGCATACACCATGTAACATGTACTACATGATATATGCACCATATAATAGCCTTATACAATCATCTAATGACATGATGGAAGTAAATGCAAGTGTAAGTAACAAGATGCAATGTGAGCATATCAACTTATATACTCTATATTTTTGGACAAGAGAGAAGCTGCCAGGAGGACAGAGGAGTTGCCTCCGCGAGAAGAGCTGCCTCCACCCCCTCCGAGGGTGGTTCCAGAAGAACAAGAGGTTCAGGAGATTCCGCCCAGGAGCAAGGACAAAGAACCAGCGCACCTGGAGAAGTTCGTGGTTGACGGCCCAGGACCAGTGCAAAATAGGACCATTCCCCTGAATGGCCCCATCACCCCCGATCAGGTGGTGAAAATCGTCAGTATCTGCATGGGCGATCAGAAGCAGATGACATCGGAGCTAAGGGATCGGTCCAGTCATCCTTTCGTTCCGCGGCTGATAGATACCGTGGCCCCGCCCGGGCTAGGTATTCCGACCATCAAGGAGTACGATGGTGAAGGGGACCCAGTTCGCCATGTTCAGAGGCATGTCCAGGCCTGCATAGGTAGGACTTCGAACGACGATCTTATATGCTCGCTGTTCCCGATCACCCTAGGAGAAAGGGCCATGACCTGGTTTTTCAGCCTCCCGCCAGGATGCATTACGTGCTGGGCGGACATGCACGATCGATTTATCAAGCAATATCAGGGCCGTAGGCGCCTCCTGAAGAGCGTAAGGTCCCTGACCCAGGTGGTGCAGAGACCCGACGAATCGTTGGCCTACTACTACCAACGGTTCACTGCGAGTGCTGCGGAGATTGATGAAGAAATCTCGGAGGGAGAAACCATCCGCACTTTCCTTCGGAACTTGAGCGCTCCGTACGGTTCCGACCTGATGCACAGTGTAGCCGCGAAGGCTGTGTGGAGTATGGAGGCCCTGCAAGCGAGGGTGAAACAGCAAATCGACGTCCAAGAGTCGAAGATTGCTGCCGGAGAGCTCGATCCTCCGAAGTCGGGAAGAGGAAAGCCATCGTCTAAGTTATCAGATGATCGCAAGAGGAGCGACAAATCGGAGGGAAGTAGAAATCGTGGTCGCCCCGAGAAAAGAGAGGACAAGCGTCCCCCGAGGAAGGACAATCGAGAAGGTCGGGCTGTTCCCATCAATAGCTCGATGACTTCTGTGTTAGCTGTGATGGACCGACAGGGTCTCGCCCGATACCCTCCGAGAAAAGAAGGCGAATTCCTAGGAGGCCGCCCTGACCGTTACTGTCGCTACCATCGAGCCAATGGTCACGACACCGAAAACTGTCGGGAGCTGAAGAAGGAGATTGAGAAGCTGATCCAGAAGGGGAAGTTAAAAGAGTTTGTCGGAAGGAGATGGTGCCGATCTCGTTCCAGAAGTCGGTCACGATCCCGTTCCAAGTCCCGCGACCGATCCCCGAAGAAGAAGAAGGTTGAGCCAGAAGCCTCAGGCTCAGGAGCCCGTAAGGAGAGGCGGGGAACTATCAACGTCATCCATGGAGGAATGGCGGCGGGAGGCGATACCTCTGCTTCTTGGGAGAACTACGCTTCCCGCATATCTGCCGCGGTGGTGCTAGGCAAAAGGTCCCGGTCGTGGACCTTGAAGGAGGAAATGGTAATTTCTTTCTTGGCGGAGGATCTGGTAGGCGTGGAGAGCCCTCACGACGACGCCTTAGTCGTGACCCTGGACGTGGACGGATTCGAGATGAAGCGGATCCTGATAGACGGAGGGAGTTCCTCCGACATCCTTTTCATGGACGCTCTGGAAGCCATGGGAAAGACGAAAAAGGACCTGACACAGGTGGACTTCCCGATGGTGGGATTCTCTGGTTCCACTTCTTACCCGTTGGGAGTGATTACCTTACCAGTGGAGTTTGGTAGTGGCTGGAAGATGGAGAAGCGAAACGTAGATTTCGTTGTAGTGGAGTCTGCGGTGGCATACAACGCTATTATCGGGAGGACCACTATCAACCCTCTCATGGCAGTCGCCTCGACGGTCCACCAGAAGATGAAGTTCCCGACTGACAACGGAGTTGGAGAGGTCAAGGGTGACCAAGTGGCATCGCGAAAATGCTATGTTAACGCTACCCGAAGGAGAAGGAGGGAAGCCATGACTGTCCTTCAAACTGATGCCGATCCTCGAGAGGAGTATGGGCGTCCCGCCCCCATGGAGGATCTGAAGGAGGTCGAGATTGATGGGCCTCAGAGGAAGGTGAAGATCGGGTCCGCTTTGTCGGAAGAAAGAGCCCGAGAGTTGATTGAGCTCCTGAAGGAGTTTAAGGAGCTGTTCGCCTGGTCCCCGAGTGATATGCCAGGAATCAGCCCCGACGTGATAGTGCACGAGCTGAAGATAGATCCTGCGATCAAGCCTATCGCGCAGAGAAGACGTCCGATGGGCGTGGACAAGAGGATCGCGATCCAGCAGGAGGTGGGCAGATTGCTCGACGCTGGATTCATTAAAGAGCTCCGATTCCAGACTTGGGTTGCTAGCCCAGTCCTGGTGCGAAAGAGTAACGGGAAGTGGCGGATGTGTGTCGATTTCCGCGACTTGAACAAGGCCTGCCCGAAGGATTGCTACCCGCTCCCGAGGATTGACCAGTTGGTGGACGCCACATCGGGACATGAGCTGCTGAGCTTCATGGATGCCTACTCCGGTTATAACCAGATCAAGATGGCGAAGGAGGATGCCCCCCATACGGCTTTTTATGCCGACAGTGACGTCTACCACTACGACGTGATGCCCTTCGGATTGATCAATGCCGGAGCAACTTACCAGCGGATGGTGAACAAGTTGTTCGGAGACATGCTGGGGAAAACCATGGAGGCGTATGTGGATGACATGCTGGTGAAGTCCCGACAGGCAGGAGACCATGTCCAGAACTTGGCGGCGGCGTTTGAGCGGATGAAGTTCCATCAGGTTCGGCTGAACCCCGACAAATGTGCTTTCGGGGTGAACTCGGGGAAGTTCCTAGGGTTCATGGTGAGCCAGAGAGGAATCGAGGTAAACCCTGAGAAGCTGCGAGCAATCGAGGAGATGCATGATGGGTCCGACTATAGCCGACAGGCCCTTTAACGGCGAGGAAACGGCAAACAGGCCCACCAGGCCCAGAGTGAAGGTCAAGATGACCTAGGAGAAGGGTCCCGACGAAGGGGGTCCCGACGAGGCAAGGTCCCGATGGAGTCGGTTCCGACAGTGGAGCTGGAAGCTCCCGACAAGAAGCCTTTAAGTAGGCCCCGATGATGAATCCCTGAGAATGATTGGCCCTGTCACGATGACGAGGGGCCCCGAGCGGTGACACAACGAGATAACTCTGGAGTCCCCGACGGGAGTTGGGACTCGTTATCAGAGGATAAAGCCAAGATATGTGGGGCGTGGCCGAGATACGCGGAACGTGGTTAAGATACACGGAGCGTGGCCGAGATACGCGGGGCATGGCTAAGATACGCGAGATCACGTCCGAGATATGCGGGATACGGGCTAACCACCCCTAACGGTTCGACAGGTACCTGAGGCATCTCTTTGCCTATAAAAGGGCAGGAGATCACCTCAGAAAGACTTACGTTGAGTTGAATACACTCTGAGTTTATTACTTGCCAGTCATACGAGATACTCATTTAAGCATCGGAGAGGGATTCTGGGTCACCGCCCGGTCTATCCCCTCTTGCAGGATTGCGTGGAGCAAAGAAGCTAGGATTGCCGTTAAAGTCCGTACCAGAGTTCCACCGTGATCCAACATTGGCGCCGTCTGTGGGAATCAAACAAAAAGCTGACATGCCTTCTACTCGATCAATGGTGGCTGGCAAGAACAGAAGACAGGGACAATCCGGTGGTTCCCGTCACCCCGCTGCAACGAATTTGAATTCAGTTCCAGAACAAGAGAAAAACCAGAACCATCCCCCGGCTGAGCTCTCCCAGACAGGAGGGCACAATGGATCGCATCCCGAAGATGTTGCCCCTCAGCACCAGGACAACAGGGGGCAGGAGGCTCCCCCAGCTGCAGATTTGACGAGGGCCGTGGCAGAGGCCATGCCCATGTTTCTGGCGGCTGTAGAGGCTCTCTTGGATCGAAGAGAGGCTGCGAGGAGGCAGGAGGAGATGCCCCCGTTGGAGGAAGCGACCCTGCCGACAGAGGGTCGGAACGCACAGGAAGCCCCGCCCCGAGGCCAAGACAGAGGTAGGGCGATCGGTCAGTCGGAGAGGTTCGTGGTTGATGGGCCAGGACCAGTACAGCACAGGACCATTCCCTTGAATGGTCCCATCACTCCCGACCAGGTGGTAAAGATCGTGAACATCTGTATGGGAGAACAGAAGCCGCTGGTGTCGGAGCTGAGGGATCGATCCACTCATCCCTTCGTCCTCCGACTCATTGATACCCTAGCCCCGCCTGGGCTAGGCATCCCCACGATAAAGGAGTATGATGGCGAAGGAGATCCAGTTCGCCACGTCCAGAAGCACCTCATGGCGTGTCTGGGAAGAGCCCCAAGTGAAGACATAGTGTGTACGTTGTTCCCGAACACACTGGGAGAAAGGGCCCTGACTTGGTTCTTTAGTCTGCCCCCGGGATGCATCACTTGCTGGGCAGACATGCACGATCGATTCATTCAGCAATACCAGGGTCGGAGGCGTCTATTGAAGAGCGTGAGGTCCCTGACCCAGGTGGTGCAGAGGCCCGACGAATCGCTGGCTCATTATTACCAGCGGTACACAGCTAGCGTAGCAGAGATAGATGAAGAAATCTCTGAGGGCGAAACCATCCGTACCTTCATTCGGAACCTGACAGCTCCCTATGGCTCCGACCTGATGCACAGCGTGGCTGAGAAAGCTGTGTGGAATATGGAGGCATTACAGAAGAGGGTGAAGCGGCAGATCGATGTCCAAGAGTCAAAGATAGCCGTGGGAGAACTGGAACCCCCAAAGTCGAACAAGGGGAAGCAGTCAAGTAAACCTTTCGACGATCGTAAGTCAAAGGGTAAACCCGACAGTGGCAAGAATCGAGGTCGTCCGGATCGGAGGGACGACAGACGCTCTTCAAGGAAGGATAAGCGAGAGGATTTTGACGTTCCTCTCAACTGCTCCATGGCGGAAGTGCTGACAGTCATGGAACGACAAGGTATCTCCAGATACCCCCCGAAGAAAGATGGAGAATTCCTGGGGTCCCGCACAGATCGCTATTGTCGATTTCACCGCGCAAATGGCCACGACACCAATCACTGTCGGGAGCTGAAGAAGGAGATTGAAAAGCTGATCCAGAAGGGGAAGCTTAAGGAATTTGTCGGGGATAAGCGGTGCCGATCCCGCTCTCGGTCCCGATCACGGTCCCGTTCCCGATCCCGTGATCGGTCCCCAAAAAAGAAAAGAAACGATCCAGAGTCATCCGGTGCTCGCAAGGAGAGACGGGGCACTATCAACGTGATTCATGGAGGGTTTGCTGCTGGAGGTGATACCTCATCCGCCCGAGAAGTTTATGCCTCTAGAATCCCTACAGCAGTGGTGTTGGGTAAGAGGTCCCGATCCTGGACCTTGAAAGAAGAGATGGTGATCTCCTTCTCGTCGGAGGACCTCATAGGCGTGGAGACTCCGCATGACGATGCCTTGGTGGTAACCTTGGATGTAGACGGGTTCGAAATGAAGAGAATTCTAATCGACGGGGGGAGCTCCTCCGACATCCTATTCATGGACGCGCTGGAGGCTATGGGGAAGACAAAGAAAGATCTAAAGGAGGCAAACTTCCCGATGGTCGGGTTCTCTGGCTCAACCTCCTACCCGCTAGGGGTAATCACCTTACCAGTGGAGTTTGGTAGCGGGTGGAAATCAGAAAGGAGGAACGTGGAGTTTGTCGTGGTTGATTCCGCAGGGACCTACAATGCAATTATCGGGAGAACCACCATCAATCCCCTGATGGCGGTTGCCTCGACTGTGCACCAAAAGATGAAGTTCCCGACCGACCACGGAGTCGGAGAGGTCAAAGGCGACCAGGTGGCTTCCCGAAAATGCTATGTCAATGCCACCCGGAGGAGGAGGCGAGAGGCTATGACTGTCCTCCAGACAGACACAGATCCCAGAGAAGAGTTTGGGCGTCCCGCCCCCGTAGAAGATCTGAAAGAAGTCGAGATCGATGGACCCCAGAGGAAGGTGAAAATCGGGTCTGCTCTAACTGAAGAGACAGCCCAAAAATTGGTGGAGTTGTTGAAGGAGTTCAAGGAGCTGTTTGCCTGGTCCCCCAGCGATATGCCGGGAATCAGCCCCGATGTGATCGTGCACGAGCTGAAGATAGACCCCGCGATCAAGCCTATCACACAGAAAAGGCGTCCGATGGGCACAGATAAGAAGATCGCGATTCAGCAGGAGGTGGGCAGGTTGCTCGATGCTGGGTTCATTAAGGAGCTCCGATTCCAGACTTGGGTGGCCAACCCAGTGCTGGTGAAGAAGACCAACGGAAAATGGCGAATGTGCGTGGACTTCCGCGACCTGAACAAGGCTTGCCCAAAGGACTGCTATCCACTCCCGAGGATCGACCAGCTGGTGGATGCCACATCGGGACATGAGCTGTTAAGTTTCATGGATGCATATTCGGGCTACAACCAGATCAAGATGGCTAAGGAAGACGCCCCCCACACAGCGTTCTACGCAGACAGTGACATCTATCACTACGATGTCATGCCTTTCGGGTTGATCAATGCCGGGGCAACCTACCAGCGGATGGTGAACAAACTGTTTGGAGATATGCTGGGAGAAACCATGGAAGCTTACGTGGATGATATGTTGGTGAAGTCCTGACAAGCCGAGGATCACGTGCACAACCTTACCATGGCGTTTGAGCGGATGAGGCTCCATCAAGTTCGTTTGAACCCGACGAAATGCGCCTTCGGAGTCCACTCAGGGAAATTCCTGGGCTTCATGGTGAGTCAGAGAGGAATTGAAGTGAATCCTGAGAAGCTGAGGGCAATCGAGGAGATGCAGTCCCCGATAAACCATCGGGAGGTGCAAGTACTGAATGGTCGACTAGCTGCAATGAACCGCTTCTTGTCCAAAGCCAGCGACCGATCAATGCCGTTTTTTGAAGTCTTGAGGGCCAACAAAAAATTCGAATGGACCGCCAAATGTGAAGAAGCGTTCCAAGCACTCAAGCAGCACCTTCGCACACTCCCGCCGCTGGCAAAACCGGTTCCAGGCGAGCCGCTCTTCCTTTATTTGGCTGTTTCTGAATTTGCAATTAGCTCTGTGTTAGTAAAGATTGTCGAGGGTAATCAAGTCCCCGTCTATTATGTAAGCAAGGCATTTGCCAGATCTGAATTGAACTACCCCGCCGTTGAGAAGTACCTCTTTGCGTTGATTATTACTGCTCGGAAGCTAAGGCCATATTTCCACGCACACGAGATCACTGTGCTAACGAACCAGCCTTTGAAGCATTTTTTGAACCGACCGGATGCGTCGGGGAGATTAGTGAAATGGGCAGTAGAGCTTAGCGAATTTCGCATACACTTCGCTCCGAGAACGGCCATTAAGGGTCAGGCGTTAGCAGATTTCATAGCAGAGTCTACAGCCCCCGATCTGGAAGAAGCGGGCCCTGTAGAGGGGGCAACCATGGAAGTCCCGACAGAAGTACAACCAGAGAGGGCAGAGCAATCAGAACAGCCAAACAAGGAAAATATCTGGGAGATGTACACGGATGGCTCCGCGAGTTCAGATGGATCAGGAGCGGGCTTCTTGTTGATACCACCAGATGAAGGTGAACCGCTCCGATACGCCTTGGCTTTAACATTCAAGGCCACAAACAACGAAGCGGAGTACGAAGCTCTTATCACGGGCCTAAAAATCGCTAAAGGCACTGGAATCGATCACTTAAGAGTGAAGTGCGACGCAGCTTTAATCGTGAACCAGGTTCAAGGGCGATACGAAGCAAGGAGTCCGATAATGAAAAAGTATCTGCGAGAGGTACAAGCCTTGAGAGAGGGCTTCAAAAGCTTCGATATCGAGGCTATCCCGAGGGAGGAGAACGTAGAGGCAGACGCCTTGAGCAAATTTGCCCTGGGGGCACCCTTGGAAGAAAATCGGAAGGTGCACTTCCTGGAGAAGGTGATCTTATCAAACATCGACCCAACACAGGTGTGCACCATCGAGACAAAATCGGAGGAAGAGCCCACTTGGATGACCCCGATAGTCGCGTATCTGACTACGGGGGCAGTCCCCGAGGATAAGGTAGCAGCGGACAGGATATGTCGGATCGCGTCTAATTATGTGATGCTGGACAATCAGCTGTACAGGAAGGGCTGGTTCTCGACCCCGTACCTAAAGTGTGTAGCAGAACCCGACACCAATCGAATCCTGAAGGAAATGCATGAGGGGGTCGCGGCTTGCCACGAAGGGGCCCGATCCATTTTGAGGAAGGTGTTGAACTTAGGCTACTATTGGCCCACGATGAACAAAGAAGCAACGACGTTGGTCCGATCATGCGACGCGTGCCAGAGGTACGCCCCGAGTATCGTGGCTCCGGCCGCTAACCTGACATCCATCAAGAGCGCTTGGCCCTTCGCGCAATGGGGCATCGACTTGGTGGGACCTCTTCCACAAGCACAAGGACAATGTAAGTATTTACTTGTAGCTATCGATTATTTTTCGAAATGGATAGAGGCGAAGGCGTTGGCCAGAACAACGGGGAACCAGATCGTCAAGTTCCTCCAAACCCACATCGTGTCTAGATACGGGATTCCTAAGGTGGTGATCAGCGATAATGGCCCACCTTTTAACGGCTCTCAGGTGAGGGAGTATCTGGAAGAATTGAACTTTGAGCATCGGACCGCCTCCGTACGCCATGCTCAGACTAATGGCCAGGTGGAGTCAGCCAACAAAATGGTGATGGATGGCCTGAAGAAGAGGGTCTACGCCTTGAAGGGCAAGTGGCTGAATGAACTGGAAAATGTACTTTGGGCTGTTAGAACGACACCCAAACGATCAACAGGGGAGACTCCGTTTGGCCTCGTTTATGGCACGGAAGCTGTCGCACCTGTGGAGGTAGCTGTGGCGTCCCATCGGATGAGATATTACGAGCCCCTAACGAACGACGAAGTGAGACGTCTGGACTTGGACTTACTCGAAGAGAAGAGGCGGGAGGCCGATGAAGTCCAAGCTCGAATGCGTTTAGTGACGGCAAGGTACTACAATCGGCGAGTGAAGTCCCGACAGTTCTTTGTCGGGGAGCTGGTTTGGCGTCGCAACGAGTTCACCCTTTTGGATCGAATCAACAAGATGTCACCAAAATGGGAAGGACCTTATAAGGTCGTGGGGATGCCAGCTCCAAATGCATATAAGTTGGAAGACCTCGATGGCAGAACATTAAAGCATTCTTTCAGTGGCGAACACTTGAAGAAACACCATGCTTGAAGAAAGTCGCCTTAAGTGGTACCCGATAAAGTCGCCTTAAGTGGTGCTCGATAAAGTCGCCTTAAGTGGTGCCCGAAAAAGTCGCCTTAAGTGGTGCCCGATGTAAAATCGCCTTAAGTGGTGTATGCTATTTATCGTTTAATTCGATGTAAGCCAATCTTATGCCATCAATAAATAAAGAGGTTGCTTCCAAATAAGAGTTGTCCTTAAATTTATGCTAAGTGTAAAAGTCGCCTTCAGTGGTGCGCGATGAAAGTCGCCTTCAGTGGTGCACGATGAAAGTCGCCTTCAGTGGGGCACAATATTTAGATTTATTCTAAGTATCCAAAAGTCGCCTTCAGTGGTGCACGATGAAAGTCGCCTTCAGTGGTGCACGATGAAAGTCGCCTTCAGTGGTGCACGATGAAAGTCGCCTTCAGTGGTGCACAATATTTAGATTATTCTAAGTAATATAAAGTCGTCTTAAGTGATGCGCGGGACTAAGTCGCCTTGAGTGGTGCATGATGCTTAGATTTATTCTAAGTATCCGAAAGTCGTCTTCAGTGATGCCCGAGAAAAGACGTCTTAAGTGATGCACGATTCTTAGATTTGCTCTAAGTAATATAAATTCGTCTTAAGTGATGCATGAAACCAAGTCGCCTTAAGTGGTGCGCAGAATTAAGTCGTCTTAAGTGATGCATGGAGTTAAGTCTCCTTAAGTGGTGCAAGTTATTAAATCGTCGGGAAAGACGTACAAGAATGTCTTAAGTGTCGAAGCTTCGACTTAAGCGCGTATAAGTAAAGTCACTCGGAGAAGTGCAACAAAAGATCGGAACCAGAGAAGTTTGATATTGATAAAGGGCTCAAAGGCCCGATGATGACAAAAGAGAAGAAGATACAAGGACCCTAAAGGATAAAAATATTCAAGCTTGGTCCTTGTCGGCAGCATCGGCAGCAGCTGGGTCCGCGGAGTCAGTAGCAGAGGGATCCACAGGATTGGCTTCGGGAGGATTAGTTATCGGGGAGTCCGCACTTGGAAGTTCAGAAGCGTCTTCGACAATTACGGGAGTATTCCCCCCGTCACTCTCCTCGGAAAGAGTAAAATACTTCTTCGCGAAGGGAGCAAGGGAAGGAGACTTGTCGAAGTTGATGGCCTCGCCATACTCCAGGTGGAGCTCCTCAACCACGTTGAAGAGAGTGTTCTCCACCTCTGCGCCAAAGAACTTCATGGCATCAGCTTGAAAACCCGCCGACCTCCGATAGTCCTCCCGGCCCTTTTCCTCCGCTTCGGCCAGCTGCGCAGGAAACCCCGCGATTAGCTCCTCCAAAGCCTTCTTCTCAAGAACCAGTTGGTCCTCAGCAGCCTTCTTCTCCTGGGTCAGCCTGTCCACAATCACCCCCCGCTCCTGCCGCTCTTGCCTCAAGAGCCCCTCGAAGTCCGCGATCTGCTCCTGAAGATCCCGAATCTTCTGATTAAGGGCAGCCTGCTCCTTGACAAACTTCCCCCGCAGAGACTGGAAGGCCTTGAGATCCGCCTGAAGCTGCTCGCGGACCCCTCGGTCCCGCTCCCGGGCCTCATCATAGGCAATAATGTACCCGATGAGGCGGT
The DNA here is from genome assembly GCA_036873135.1 of Clarkia xantiana subsp. parviflora. Taxonomy (NCBI): domain Eukaryota; kingdom Viridiplantae; phylum Streptophyta; class Magnoliopsida; order Myrtales; family Onagraceae; genus Clarkia; species Clarkia xantiana. Next base: position 32,001,782 of record JAPTYO010000004.1, read on the forward strand.
TGTAGTCCCCGAGCTCCTGCAATAAAAAGGAAAAATGCTAAGGAACAAACGACTCGATCTACCATCAACAAGAAAGAAGCAAAGTCTCACCTCTACGCGGCGCACAACCATATCCCTGATATCCCGCTGCATATGCGTCCGATTGAGGTAAATCGGATGCCGCATAGAAGGCAGAATAGAACCCGCCAGCAGATGCAGGGCCAGCTCCTGGTCTCGTTCCCCTTGTGTAAGCGGGACTCCCTGAAGCGTCTGGATAGGAGTCCAAGGGGCATTCGCCTGTGAAGAATTGAAGGGCCGGTAGAAGTCCCCATCAAGAGCAAGGGGAGAGATAGGGCGAGGAATGGAAGGACACGCCTCCGTCTCGCCCCGAACAGGGGAAGGAGAGAAGTCGTGGATAGGTGAGAGTTGCCGCTGCTGCGGAGAAGACGAAGGAGGCGGCCCCTGAGGGGTTGGTTTCAAGGGGGATTGCCCCGCCTCCCGACGCTGTTGAGGGGGGTCAACCCCGCCAGTCTCCTCGGAGGAGTCCAGAGTTTCCACCTGACGAAACTGTTCGCCAGTTGGAGCCTTCTCTCCAGCTGAGGAAGGCACCCCCGCTGAAGGCGGTGCGTCTGCGGAAGCTGCAGCACCCGAGGAAGCTCCCGAGCGACCTGTACCTGGAGGATGAGAAGCTTCAGAAAGGTAGTCAGGAAGTTCATCGGGATTCTTACACCAAATGATACGTCGGGAGACGTATTGATCCTTCCCACGATAATGATAGTAGCCTGCCTTCAAGACTCGGGGAGTTTCGCCTCGAAGGATTCTTTTGACGTCAGTAATGCGGCCCTCCTTGGTCGAGGAAATCAAATCCGACGGGACCATCCTCTTGTACGATTTAATAGCAAGTCGAAGTTGTTTACCTTCTTCAGCGTTCTGGACATTGAAGAGCTGGTCCAGATCCACCCGCTTCCGCTTGAGCTGCTCCGCTGGAGGAGACCCCGACCTGGCAGCAGCCTTCTTGGCAGACTTCCTCTTCCGCGAGAGGCGGACAGCATCAGTCTCCCCCTGCTTAAGGAACAGATCGGTCAGCACAGATACCTTCTTGGCTGCAAACAGTAAACAAAGAAAGAGTTAGAAGTTTACCCAAGGAACCATATTGGAAGGACCGTCGAAGAGTTGGCCCCCAGAAACAATGTCGAGGAGTCGGATCCCGGCGTGCACCAGGTCCCGCTCCACGAGTGAGTTGGCGTTGAGAGGAGTGTAAGACTCCTCCCACCGATAGAGCTAGATAAGCTGGAGAGTCTCAAAATCCTCATCAGCATAAGTGTGGAAAGCAGGCGGAGGGTCTGCTACCACCTCCCAGCGAGGCCAGGGAATGGAGGAGTGACGGATAAAGAAGTAGCTCCTCTTCCAGCTACTATTGTCGGACCCGGTATCGATCAAGAGTCCCCGACCCTTGACCACCTTCCAGGTGTCACTGGTCCAACCGTACCGGGCAAGCTGCTGCTTACTCCACTTAGGCATCCGGGGGTAGAAGGCGCAAACCCCCGCCTCGTTGCACGTCATCTCATAAAAGGTTCTGAAGAGTTGAAGGCTGTAGACCCACTTCTGTCGGAGACAGAGGACTTGAAAGGCGTTCAAGAGGCGGACGGCATGGGGAGAAAAGGCGGTGGGGTGTGTTCTGTAATGATGGCACAGCTCGACCAGATTACCGCAAAAGGGGAACCTGATCCCCGCTGATATTTGTCCCGTAGAGACAAACACCTCCCCTTTCTGGACGAGTAACCTCAGAGTCACTCGAGGGACGATGCCTAGGATATGAGGAAACGAGGTTCCCAGGTGATGGTGATGCAACCCTCTCGGAGAGCTGCATCATAGGCAGTATTGGAAATCTCATTTGGAGCATAATCAAAATTAAAGGGTTTTCTCCCCTCAGAGCTGGAACCGCTGTCTGAAAAGCAACCAGGGCAAGAAAATACAGTGGGACTCTTGGAAAAATTAGAAAGAAAAAGACGAACAAACAACAAAGAAGGGTTCCTTACCAGACATGATGGAGTAGAGGTTGAAGGAGATGAACGAAACGTCGCCGGAAAGATGATCGGGAAAACTCCAAAGACCTTCGAAATCACAGAGCTTGGAATTGCAGAGGAATCGCAGAGAGCTTTTGAGAATTCAAAGACGGTAAAAGTTAAATTGTGACTGTGGCTAGGGTTTTATAGTCGAAGAAGACGGTGGAAAGGACACTTCGATCCGAGTCGTCGAAGAGTCTTAATCTGGACCGTTGAGATGAAATGTGCAGAAGGACAACGGGCGTAATGATGAAACGGCCTGAAAAGCACTTTCTCAGAAAAGGACGGGTGCGAAAAATCAGGCACGTGGGTCGAAAACGTCACTCCATTATCTGCTGCATTTAATGCACTAGGAAACCGAGAAGACCCTTGAGATATAACAGTTATCCACAAAACCCTGAGGTAACGTAAAGGAGAAGACTGATAAATTGAGTAACTGAACCAAGGAAAAGATCCCCGACTCTAGTATTGGAAAATCGGGAGTTGAAAGACACGACGAACTAAAAGTCCCTCATGTCTTGGGGGCAAATGATGGGTCCGACTATAGCCGACAGGCCCTTTAACGGCGAGGAAACGGCAAACAGGCCCACCAGGCCCAGAGTGAAGGTCAAGATGACCTAGGAGAAGGGTCCCGACGAAGGGGGTCCCGACGAGGCAAGGTCCCGACGGAGTCGGTTCCGACAGTGGAGCTAGAAGCTCCCGACAAGAAGCCTTTAAGTAGGCCCCGATGATGAATCCCTGAGAATGATTGGCCCTGTCACGATGACGAGGGGCCCCGAGCGGTGACACAACGAGATAACTCTGGAGTCCCCGACGGGAGTCGGGACTCGTTATCAGAGGATAAAGCCAAGATATGCGGGGCGTGGCCGAGATACGCGGAACGTGGTTAAGATACACGGAGCGTGGCCGAGATACGCGGGGCATGGCTAAGATACGCGAGATCACGTCCGAGATATGCGGGATACGGGCTAACCACCCCTAACGGTTCGCCAGGTACCTGAGGCATCTCTTTGCCTATAAAAGGGCAGGAGATCACCTCAGAAAGACTTACGTTGAGTTGAATACACTCTGAGTTTATTACTTGCCAGTCATACGAGATACTCATTTAAGCATCGGAGAGGGATTCTGGGTCACCGCCCGGTCTATCCCCTCTTGCAGGATTGCGTGGAGCAAAGGAGCTAGGATTGCCGTCAAAGTCCGTACCAGAGTTCCACCGTGATCCAACAATGCAGTCCCCGAAGACTCATCGGGAGGTTCAGGTGCTGAATGGCCGGTTGGCCGCGATGAATCGCTTCCTATCCAAGGCGAGTGACCGAGCCATGCCATTTTTTGATGTGCTGAGGGCCCACAAGAAGTTCGAATGGACCGACAAGTGCGAGGAGGCGTTCCAGGCACTCAAACAGCACCTCCGTACCCTTCCGCCGTTGGCGAAACCAGTCCCAGGCGAGCCGCTTTATCTCTATTTGGCTGTTTCTGATGTGGCTGTTAGTTCTGTTTTGATTGAAATTGTCAAGGGCAACCAAGTGCCTATCTATTATGTAAGTAAGGCGTTTGCCAAGTCTGAAATAAATTATCCCGCTATTGAGAAGTATCTCTTTGCGTTGGTTATTGCCGCTCGAAAACTACGACCATACTTCCATGCCCATGAAGTTACGGTATTGACTAATCAGCCCCTGAAGCACTTTTTGAACCGACCGGAGGCGTCGGGGAGACTGGTGAAATGGGCCATCGAGCTGACGGAGTTCCGTATTCATTTTGCTCCAAGAACTACTATTAAGGGCCAGGCATTGGCAGATTTTATAGCTGAGTCTACGGGTCCCGCAGAGGGGGTAACCATGGAAGAGGCCCCGATAGCAGAACAAGCCCCGATAACAGAACAGCCAAATGAGGAGAACACCTGGGAGATGTACACTGATGGTTCATCGAGTGTAGAAGGCTCGAGGGCAGGATTTGTATTGATACCGCCCGGTGGAGGCGAGCCCCTACGATATGCCTTGGCGTTGACGTTCAAAGCCACCAACAATGAAGCAGAATACGAGGCTCTCATCACGGGCCTCAAGATTGCCAAGGGTACGGGGGTCGACCATCTAAAGGTGAAGTGTGATGCCAGCTTGGTTGTAAATCAAGTCCAGGGGAACTATGAAGCCAGGAGCCCGACAATGAAGAAGTATTTGCACGAGGTGCAGACTTTGAAGGGAAGCTTCAAAAGCTTCGATATTGAGGCGATCCCGAGGGAAGAAAACGAGGAAGCAGATGCCTTAAGCAAATTTGCTCTGGGAGTGGCCCCCGAGGAGAATCGGAAGGTACATTTCCTAGAGAAGGTGATTATCTCAAACATTGATCCAGCGGAGATCTGCGCTATTGAGACAGGATCGGAGGAAGAGGAGAAGCCCACTTGGATGACCCCGATGGTCACATACCTGACTACGGGGGCACTTCCCGATGACAAGGTGGCAGCTGTCAGGTTGCGTCGGATTGCGGACAATTACGCGATAGTGGACAACCAGTTATACAAAAAAGGGTATGTAAAGCCTTTCTTAAAATGCGTGGCGGAACCCGACACGAATCGGATCCTGAGGGAACTACATGAGGGAGTCGCAGCCTGTCATGAAGGGGCCCGATCTCTTGTAAGGAAGGCACTGAACTTGGGCTACTATTGGCCTTCGATGAACAAGGAGGCGACAGCAATGGTCCGATCCTGTGATGCATGCCAGAGGTACGCTCCAAATATCGTGGCTCCCGCCGCGGACTTAATGCCCATCAGGAGTGCATGGCCCTTCGCGCAATGGGGGATTGACTTGGTGGGACCTCTTCCCCAAGCGAAAGGTCAGTGCAAGTATTTGCTCGTGGCTATCGATTACTTCTCAAAGTGGATAGAGGCTAAGGCATTGGCCAGGACGACGGGGCAGCAGATCCTCAAATTCCTCCAAACTCAAATCATATCCCGGTATGGGATTCCTCGAGTGTTGATCAGCGACAACGGCCCTCCGTTTAATGGGGCTCAGTTGAAGGAGTACCTGGAGGAGTTGAATATCGAACATCGGACCGCTTCAGTCCACCACGCTCAAACCAATGGTCAGGTAGAGTCAGCATGGATGGCTTGAAGAAGAGAGTCTATGCCTAGCAGGGCCATTGGCTGGATGAGCTCGAGAACGTGTTGTGGGCTGTCAGAACAACACCCAAGCAATCGACGGGGGAAACTCCGTTTGGCCTAGTCTATGGCACGGAGGCAGTCGCTCCCGTGGAGATAGCGGTGGCATCCCATCGCGCAAAATACTACGAGCCTCTGACAAACGAGGAAATGAGACGTCTAGACTTAGACTTACTCGAGGAAAAGAGGTGGAAGGCTGATGAAGTCCAGGCGCGGATGCGTCTGGCAACAGCCCGATATTACAATCGGCGTGTCAAGTCCCGACAATTCTTCGTGGGAGAACTTGTCTGGCGGAGGAACGAGTTCGTTCATCAAGATCGGATCAACAAGTTATCACCGAAATGGGAGGGACCTTACAAGATCGTAGGGATGCCAGCACCCAATGCATACAAGCTAGAGGACCTTGATGGCAAGAAATTGAAGCATTCCTTCAGTGGCGAACACTTGAAGAAGTATCATGTTTGATATTAAGCCGCCGCGAAGGGCGCAAATTGTCTATCAATAAGATCCGATGTAAGCCTATTTTGAGTTATTTATGAATAAATAAAGTTGCCTCCGATCAAGTTGCTTTTAGATTTATTCTAACTGTTAGTAAGACGTCCTGAAGGACGCGATAAAAGCCTTCCGAGGTACGATAAAAGCCCTACGGGGTATGCGTAAGTCGTCTATATGACGCAGCCAAAAAGCCTTAACAGGTACGGACAAAAGCCCTACGGGGTACAAGTAAGTCGTCTTTATGATGCAACCAAAAGCCTAGGTACGAAAAGGCCCTGATGGGTCCGCGTAAGTCGTCTATATGACGCGGCCAAAAGCCTTAACGGGTACGAAAAAAACTTAACAGGTCCGCAAAAGTTGTCTGGCAAAGACGCGATAAAAGCCCTTAAAGGGTATGATTAAAGTCATCCGATTGGACGAGAAGCCTTAAGTGGTGAAGTCCCGATTGGACGAGAAGCCTTAAGTGGTGAAGTCCCGATTAGACGAGAAACCGTAACTGGTGAAGTTTCGATAGGACGAGAAGCCTTAAGTGGTAAAGTCCCGATTCTATTTGAAACCTTAAGTGGTGAAGTCCCAAGTAAAGCGTCGGAAGGATGTATGGAGTCATCTCAAATGGTGCATCGGAACGTTCTGAGTAACGAATTTAAAGCCGCTTTAGATAAGCGCAAACGATTATCGAGACCAAAACAGATGACAGAAATCCCTTATATAAAGGCTCAAAGGCCTAGGATTTCGGATACAAAAAACGAAGGAGAAAGACTACAAGGACTAAAAAGATGTAACATTAGACTTGGTCCTTGTTGGAAGATGGATCCTCAGCAGCATCGGAGGGAGCAAGGTTCGGAGGAGCCTGGGCAGAAGGCTCCGCAGCTGGCAGAGTCGGGTCCACGGTAGCGGCCTCTTCACTCTCCGCGGGGAGGTTGAAGTACTTCTCCGCGACGGGGGCGAGAGTCTCGGACTTCGTGAAGTCGATGGAATCCGGGTAGGCTGTATAGAGCTCTTCGACGGCGTTGTATAAAACATCCTCCATCTCGGACTTGCAGAACTCTACAGCAGCCACCTTGAATTCTTCAGAATTCCGATACTCCGCGCGGCCCTGCTCGAGGCCTTGAGCCTTGGCCTCAGACAGCTTCGCAGAGAACTCAGCCCTCTCAGCCTCAAACTTCGCCTTGGCCTCCGCAAGAAGATCCGCGAAGACGTCCTTCTCGTGAATGAGCTGCCTCTTCTCCGCCTCATTCCGCTGCTGCTCCACCTGGATCATCTTCCGCTCCCGACGCATGACAGCCTCATGATCTTGAACCTGCTTGAGCAGGCCCGAAGCCATCTCGTCAAGGAGAGTTTTCTCCTTGGCCATCTTGTTCTTGGCCGCAACCGCCTCGTCGAGCTCCACCTGAAGCTTGGCTAACGCATCAGGGTCCGACTTAGCTTCAGCCTCCTCCAAAGCACTCTTCAGAGCTAAGGCGATGGCGAAACAACGCTGCTGATCCGCAGTTTCCTAAGGCAAGAGGAAAAAAGATTAGAGTTCGATGGTCGAAGATAGGGATAAGGAAGAAAACAAGCAAAGGTAAAGTATTACCTCCATCCGACGAACGGCCATAGCGCGGAACTCCTCTTCGATGTCCTCCCGCGTCAAGCAAAGCGGCTGTCTCAAAGAGGGAGGAATTGACCCTGCCAGCAGATGCAGGGCCAAGTCGGGCTGAAGATTATCCCGTCGAATTGAAAACCCTTGGAGGGATTCAATCGGACGCCAGGGAACCGTCGCCTGGTCAGGGGTGTAAATCTTGTAAACATCATCCATCGAAGACGAGGGATAACCTCGGCATCATCGGTGGGAGGAGCTACCTCGGTCGGAAGAGGCTCGGGATTAGGAGTGCGAAAAGCAGGAGGAGGACTTCGGGACACGTCCCTCGCGGCGGGCCTCATATTCCTTGGCCCCGACCTTCCGCGGGGAAGCAGGCTCCCCTCGTCAGGCTCTTCGACGGAAGGAGAGGCCTCCAAGTCAGTCACCCGACGGAACTGGGTATCCGTCGGGGCATCCTCCAGCATCAGTTCTTGCGGAGTCGCAGTCTCCGCTGGAATGACAGCCTCCGTCGGAGCAGGAGTCTCCGATGGACCTACAATGGCAGGACGAATATAGTCAGGAAGAATTCCGCTAGGACACCAGAGAATTTGACGTTCGACATGCTGGTCTTTCCCAAAGAAGTTGTAATATCCCGCTTTGAGAATGCGGGGGACTTTTTCTTGAAGGATGTATTTAATTTCCCGAACCCGCGATTCCCGATCAGCGGGGATAAACTCCCTGGGAACCAACTTCTTATATATTTTAATTGCACGACGAACGCGCTTACCTTCCTTGACGGTAGTGGCCCCGAAGGCCCGATCTATCTCCTCCCTCCTGGCCTTCTTGGCCACGACCGGCTCTTCGGTTGGAGGAGCAGCAGACGGAGGAGCAGAAGAGGAAGCGCCCTTCTTCACCAACTTCCGCTTCCGCTTGGAGCCACTCTGGACGGCATCAGTCTCGCCCTGCTTCATAATGAGATGAGTCATCAGAGAAGCCTTCTTGTCTGCAAAAGTAAAAGACAAGATGGTTAGAAGTATTACCCAGATGACCAAATCTTTGGAAACAGAGTCAAGGAGTCGGACTCCGATAATAATCAAGTCCTTCTCCTGGAGCTTGTTGGCGTCGAGGGGTATGAAGTTGTCTCCCCAACGGTAGAGCTGAACCATTTGGAGGGTGTTGAGGTCATCCTCAGTGTAATCTAGGAGCTTGGGGGCAGGGTCCGCCACGACCTCCCGCTGAGGCCACGGGACAGAGCTGTGCTGGACGAAGAAGTAGTACTTCTTCCATCCGCTGTTGTCAGACCCCGAATCACGAATCAGCACCCGGTCTTTGTGGAACTTCCAAGTTTCGCTATCCCAGCCGAAACGTGAAATTTGCTCCTTTGTCCACTTGGGGAGTCGGGGGGAGAAGGAGCAGACACCAGCTTTGTTGCATTTCATGCCGTAGAAGGTGCGGAAAAGTAGTAGACTGTACGTCCACTGTTGACGGTGGCATAAGAGTTGAAAGGCATTCCACACGCGGATGACGTGTGGAGAGAAGGTACAAGGGTGCGTTTGGTAGAAGTTGCACATCTCCACCAAATTTCCGCAGAAGGGGAACCGAATCCCCGCGCTTATTTGTCCGGCGGAGACGAACACTTCTCCTGCCCGAGGATGCGTAACGATGTGCTTCCTTCTAACGGCAGGCTGAGACTCATACGGGAAACGAGGTTCCCAATCCGAGGTAATACACCCCTCTCTAAGGGCAACCTCATATGAAGCCTCAGAAATCTCATTGACAGCAAATTCGAAAGTGAAAGGAGCCCTAGCCTCAGAACTAGCTTCGTCTAAAACGGTTGCAAACAAGAAGATTTGAGAAAAGGAGAACAAACAGCAAGTAAATCACGAAAACATAGAAGAGAGTCCTTACCAGACATGATTGGTGATCGAAAAGGGAGAATGAAGGAAGATCGAAAGGGTTGAAGGCCTTGGATCACTTGAACAGCAGGAAGAGCTTGGAGAAGAAGCTTCGAATGCAAGAATGGCTGAAATCGAGAGAGTGCAGAAGAAGTGAATAATGCCAGGGTTTTAGCTTTTATAAGCAAAAGGACAAAGGGAGGACCCTAATCTTGACCGTTGAAGATGAAACGATTCGATCATAATCGTTGAAATCATGGGGACGGTACGGAAGAGACAGCTGGACGGGTTTGATCTGCACCGTTGAAGAGGAAACGACACGATCTTAATCGCCAAGATTATAGGTACGGAAGAGACGCGAGTGACGTCACAGCTGCTTTTTCAGAAAGCAACAGTCACGCCGATTTAAACGTCATTTCCTTATCCCTAGGCATTTAATGCTACAATAGCCGAGGAGTCTCCTCGGATTTGGCAACTGCCCATGGGGTCTGGTGGGCCCAAGGTAATCATGAGTAAGAGACTCTGTTATACAACAATTACACGCAAGGCAAAAACCTCCGACGGTGGTATCGGAGGGTATGAAGACAAAAGCCTCCGACAGCAAGATCAAAGGATCGGAACTGAAAGACACGGCGAACTAAAAGTACCCCATGTCTTGGGGGCAAATGATGGGCTCCGATGTAATCGTTAGCCCCGTTAACAGCCAGTGGACGGCGAATAGGTCCAGTGGGCCTCGTGAAAGGCCTGGGGGGCCTAAAGGCCCAATATGAAGGGTCCCGACGATGGCGGCCCCGACACATGAGCTAGATGCTCCCGACAAGAAGTCTCTGAGCAGGCCCCGATATGCCTTAGTAAAGGCCCCGATAATAAAGCCCCGCAGAGGCTGGACCTGTCCCGTAGAGACTGAAGGTCCTGGGTGGTGACCTAGAATGAGACAACTCTGGAGTCCCCGACAGGAGTCGTGACTTGTGATCAGAGGACAAAGATCGAGAAACCCGCCTACTAGATAGAGTAGTGGGAGACGGTTAAAGATATAGATAAGCTCCCCGAGATACGCAGGGCGTGCCCGAGATACGCGGAGTATGGGTAAGATACGCGGAGCGTGGGGCGAAATCTACGGAATCCCTAACGAGATATACGGAATCGTGGCGAGATACACGGAATCATGGGCAAAACGGCCAATCATGGCCACAGGTAACTGAGTAACTTCCCCTCCTATATAAAGGAGGAAGTTACCTCAGAAAACCCTAATCATCTAATACGCACTTAGATTATTGCTGCCACCCCATTGATCATATACTCATTTAAGCATCGGAGAGGGATTCTGGGTCACCACCCAGGTCATCCCCTTTTGCAGGATTACGCGGAGCCCAGGAGTCCAAGCTTTCCGTCAAGGACATAACGGAGCTTATCCAACAGCCTTCTCTTCAGCTTATTATTTACATAGAAGCAGACTTACATAAACACAACAGGATAAACAGTTGTGATTTCTTATCCTCTAGATCACAATATTCATCTCACCACCCCAAGCATCGCTTGAGTATCGGGACGACAGAGGAGAATCCTAAGAAAAACGAGCGAAGATTGCAACCTAGGAAAGGAATGATTTCTTGCAGTGCAAAATGGCGCTCTGGATCCCGTCACCATGCAGGGCAGAATCGTCCTTCGTCGCTGGAGACGAAACTCCGTTGGTCGCCTCTGCTACTGAAAGAAACCTTCCTTTGCCGGATTTTTTACTCAAATATACCGGAGACAATGACGGATCGTAGCACTTCAAGTTAGAAGGCTTCACGAGCTTTAAGTATTTCTGCACTACATCTTTTGAGAATCTTTTTGAGGGGGAAACATCATCGTAGGAGGAAAGATTGCTTCTTGCTCTGTTGATGCTCTGTTTTTCCCCTGTTTTCGTGTTTCCCGGCAAAGACTTGGACTTTATGAAGGGAAATTTTGGAGATGATTTGAATATAGAAATTGGAGATTGGGGCTTGGAATTGGGTTGTGACTCGACTGGTAGAATCTTTCTCCTGGAGAAGAGATTGTTCATCGGAGATTGAAAACTAGGTGTGCTCTGTTTCGACGAGTTCTTGATCTGGTTATAGATCTTGGGTTCTGGGTTTTCGTAGAAAACAGAGACGTTGACCTCAAGCTCGAACAACGAGTCGTCGTCTTCGTCGGAGAAGTCGTAATCGTAAACTGATGGAGGGGTTTCTGTTCCGGAGGAGGAGAAGGAGACGCTGGGCTTCCAGAGCTTGAGAAAGCTTAGGGCTTCCATGGCCGAAGAAGAGAAAGATATGATTCTGTTAAAGAGACCTGAAAGATGAGTTGGTTGGTGCGGTCTTAAGCGGTTAGAGCATCCACAATGGTTTTACATAAATTGTATTCTTTAAAGTTGCCACATAGACATTTATGTACACTTTAAGTAATACGTAAATTTAAGACACACGTAAAAAATATTTTCTTTGCAATCGTATTACTTAAACATGTTCCTTAAAATATATTTTATTATTAAATTTTCCAACAATCACCAATAAGATATTAGTATTAATTATAAAATGAATTAATTTATAATAAAAAATTGGTTACGTAATACATAGTGCATTACTTAAATTTAAGGAATGCTTTATGTAAAAACATAAATTTACGTGTGGGCCCCATCTTTAAGGAATGCTATGTAAAACCACTGTAGATAGTTTTTGTTGCTTTACTTAAATAAACTTGTAGGACCCACGTTTACGTAATCTTTACGTAATACCACTGTGGATGCTCTTATATATAAAGGGGAGAAATAATAATTAGTATTTAAACTTGATTTTTCAGTCGTTAAATTATGAGAGAATCAACCATAATTGAGGAGAGATAAACAAATGTTTCTTACACATGTATAATCTAATCCATGAGAAATTAAGTTTAAATAAACTCGAGTTTATTTTAACCAAACCCTTAGTACAAATTACCGTGTCTACAAATAGATTCTCGCTTTGCCATTTATCCGGAGATAGATTGGGAGATGCATGCAGCGGCACGTATTGTAATTTGTCACGTATGAAAAGACAACTTTAAAAATATATAAAAATATTAATACATAATTAGGTTACTTACAGTTAGCAATGTGCCATTTGGTTAAATATGTGATTTTTAGTAATGTAACCGTCTGGTTACATCTTAATAAAATGTCCAGAATGTCTTTATATTTTTTTATCACGTTCTTTTATTACATTTTTCATCAAATTCGTCATTAGCAACTGTAACATACTTGCTCCACATCTAGATTAATCTCATTCTCATTAAATCAGCTCTTAAATGGTAAAATGCTGACTATGAATATATTTCAATTTTCATAATTACTGGCGGAATTAAATACTTAATATCTAATTAAGAGATAAAACGCTGAACCACTACATCATAAAATACACACGTACGACGGTTTGGGAAAAAAACGAAACGTACGGAGTAAGTGAGGAGGAACAAAGGTATTTGTTTAAATTGAGGGAAAGTATTCATGCACCACCCTTGGAGTTGGATCAAAGAAAAGGCAAGAGGATTAGACCGACGAGATAGAAAAGCAACGCTGCATTGGTTTCTTCCCGCAGAAAGAAGGTAAGTATTATTGCAGAAGAGGCAAGGCAAGGCAAGGCAAACCTAGAGAGAGAAGTGAAGAATTAATAATGTTATAATATAAATAGAGTGCACCAACAACCAAATCGAAGCTCCGGATTTTCTGGGCGACAAACAGCCATGGAAGTGCTCGCTTTGAGTTCCTTCCTCAGTTCAATCAGTCCCTTCTGTTCTCCGTTTGCATCTGTTTCTTTTCCACGCTTCTGGCGCCGTCACCCGGAGGAAGTGGCGAGGTCAACCTTTTTTTTTTAATATAAACTTAAAACATTATTAAAAATAATAAAATATTATAAAAATGAAAAATAAAATATTTTTTTTTATCATTTCGTTGAACATTTCTTAAAATTAGTTTCTATTAGTATTTTTGTAAAAAAAAAATTTATTACTAACTGGACTAGCTAATAATTATATATATACATTTTTTTCCCGCAAGTGGTCCTAGAAGAGTTCCATCTGAAGGGTAGCGCCGTTAGTACTTGCTCCAGACCTAGACTAATACACATTCGCAAGGGGTCAGCCCTTAAGGGGTAAAGTGTTGTCCATAAATATTTTTCCATTCCATGATTACTAGCGGGGATTGGATCCCTGACCTCTGCTTAGTGGATGAAGTGAACCGTTACACCATATTACATGATTAATTATATATAAGCTTTGCTATATTTATAGCCGATATAACATTATTATATATAAACATTGCTATATCGTTTATATTATTTTTGATTTTTTTTTTAATGTTTTATATACTATAAAAAAATGTTAGCCTATATTAGATATATATTTTGTCTAATTTTATAAATACTGTTCACTTTGTTGATTTTTTTTAAAAATTATAAATTCACCAATATAAATATATAACTACTTATTTTCAATATAGATACTAAATCCAATTCTAAAAATTACTAGATTTTTTTATCATCATTATACAATTACACTAAACGTGTCGGATCAAGTTGGGAAAGCCGCGACCTTTATCATTAATAATCAATAAATATAAGTTTTTTTTTTTCCGGTAATTATACGTATATAATTGAAAGTGAAATAGATTATTGGTGTAGTAATTATTTGTATTTATCAATTCACTGATTATTTAACAAATTTAAATTTATGAATGAGTGTAGGAAAATATTATCAATGAGAATTTTACTATCAAGATAATAAATAATTAAATATTAACAAAATAAATAACTTAAAGTCAGTGTTTTGTGTTTTGAAAATCGGACCGGACCTTAAACCGGTGTAGTTACCGGTTTTCAGTCTGACCAGTCCAACCCGATTCGATCCGGTTCAAATCCAGTTTTTTTAAGTCTTGTGTATTCTTCTTATCAGAGACGCTTCAAATGTACATGAAGAAATGCGCTTCATCTTATTATCTTCTCCCCTCTCTCCTAACACTCCTCTCTCAACGATTTCCATTTTAATTTGAGAAAAATGTTTCTCTCCTATCCAGTTTCAGTTGTCTATAAGTGCAAGATCACGGAGTTTTTGATCAAAATAAGGCTATATGGACAACCAAATACCAGTATATGCTGGAAAAAAAAAACCAATTACAAATATAGGGCTGTCCGGGTTGGGGGAACCCGGGCAAGCAGTTAACAAAAAAAACTACTTGGCTGGGTCCCCACAACCCGGCCAAGTAGTTTTTTTTTTTCACTGCTTGGCCGGGTTCCCACAACCCGGCCAGCCCTATATTTGTAATTGGTTTTTTTTTTTCTCCAGCCTATATTGGTATTTGGTTGTCCATGTAGCCCTATTTTGTTAAAAAACTCAAGCTCACAAGTCTTTTTCTACTTCCGTTCCGAAGCACCAGGTCTTCATTCCGTTACTGTGCATTTCGTGAAGAGAGAAATCAAGAGTTGTAGAGTAGGAGAAAGACAGAGGTGGAAGATATCCCTAATCCCATACCGAGAACAGTGGAAGAGGCTGTATGGCCGTCTCTCCGGTCTTGATTTCAACGGTCGCCGCTCCGACTTGTATTTCAATGGGTGTCGGCTCAAACCCGTTTAACTCCGACGATTGGATGAATCTTGAGCTCCTTACTGATGGTCATTTGCACGGCACATGACCTTTTAGGATTAATAATCTATGAAATGTCTGAATTTTGACCCATGTTAACCGAAGAGGTCTAAATTTTCAAAATTAATTTGGAATGTCTGAATTTTCAACTTTGTTGAACTTTTGTTTTCCGTCCATTTTAGGGTTAAATTTAACAGAAATGTGTGAAATGACAATTTTACCCCTTTTAATATTTTTTTATTTAATACCTTATTTGAGAAAATGTGAAATGACAAAATTACTCCTGAAGTCAAATTAAGAAAATATTTTTTTTTGCTTTAAGGGGCATTTTCGTCTTTTCAGGTCAAGCATGTGAGGGGCACACTGGTCAGACGGCATTTTCAGGATTTAAGTTTATTTACGGTCACATGCCAAGCATGTGACCAAATTCCGTCAGTTTTAACGGCAAAAATTGACGGAGATCTCTAATATCAACAAAGTTGAAAATTCAGACCTTCCAAATTAAGTTTTGAAAATTCAGACCTCTCCGGTTAACATGGGTCAAATTCAGACCTTTTATAGGTTATTAACCCGACCTTTTAATAGAAAAATTAACGGATGTATGAAAACTATAATTGTTTCAAACGTTTGGTACTAAAACTAGACGAAAAAAAACAAGTGCTAACAAAAGCAGAAATCGCCTAAACTTAAGGAATGAAAAGTACATATAACCACTACTACCAACACTACTCTCATGGTTTCAAAATAGGAAAAACTGTATGGCCGATAAGGATTTACATTGTCACTTAGTACTGGTTTTTTTTTTGTGTTGGAGTTTTCTCTGTTGATTAGGTTTTAGAAATCTGGATGATATATTTTTTTTCCTTTTGCTTTTTTTCACGGCCGAACCGAATCCGGTTTAACCGGTCAAACCAGGTCCAACTCGGTTTTCTCTAGTCAAACCCGGTTGGATGTGCATCTTGATCTTTTGCTAGAACCAGACCGTTGATATATCCGGTTCCCAGTCTGACCCGGTCCGACCGCTTGTCCAGTCCGGTTTTCAAAACACTGCTTAAAATTAGTTTTTTTGTTTTTGTTTTTTTCTATCTCTCAATTAATTTTATTTCATTCCCTTATACAGCAAACAATTTTAGCATGTTCGGTTCCTGCAATAGGAATAGGAATAGAAATAGAAAATGAGGAATCAGTGATATTTGGATACTTAAGCGTGTGGAATAACGATTCCCAATTCCTAATTTTGAGGGAAAAGTCAATCTTAACCCAGCCCTCAAGAATGATTATTTCAATTTCTGCAGGAATTACAAATTGAAATAAAAAGAAAATTTTTCCTTGCCGCTCACTTGCCGCCGCATGCCCGCTGCTGTAGCCACCGCCGCCCACTAGCCCGCCGCTGCTCGCCTGCCCTCCGCTGCCGCCGCCCGCCTACCACTGCTTGCAGCTGCTCTCTTGGAGTGGCCGCTCGCCCGCTGCCGCCGCTGGCCCGCTGCCATCGCTGGCCCGCCATCGCCGCTCGCCCTCGACTCTTGCTCGCCTTCCCCGTTGTCGTTCTCCGCCTGCTGCCGTCCCCCGCCACTGCCACCGGCCGTCGCTGCTCACCCGTTGTTCACTACTCACTTGATATCAAAATGATATATCTGTCAGTTTGGGCTTATTCCATTTATTTACCTATAATTCCTATCAACAAAATGTTATACTTAGAATCTTCATTTCATATTTTTCATGTTAACCAAACAACATCATTTTAACACGTCGTTAGATCCCGTCAGTTTTTTTTTTTTTTTTTTTTTTTTTCATTTCAAATCCACCAACAAAATATAGCATTAAAATTTCGATAAAATAACAAATATATATTCTTAAGTATTAAGAAATATTTGTATATTTATCTCAAAAGGGAAAATAAACAAACATCCAAATTTAGTGACAAATGACAAAAGGTCTTCACAATCTTCCCCTACAGATACCTACGTGGTTACTTTGGACAATTCATTTAAAGTTCTTCACAATTTAATGCCATCGTCAGTCGTCATTACGTGGTTACTTACCTTTTGGACAATTCATTTACTGGAAAAACGACAATTAAATGTCTGTGTATAAGGAAACACGGTGTAATGAATCGAGAGTTTTGTATGTGCTCCGAATTTCTTGTGCCGTAGTTATTTATTTGTACATGTACATTCATTGTACCTGTCTTGCTTAATTATTAGGGAATTTTTAATGGCGGAAAAAAAAAACATGAGATATTCAATGAAGTCAAACGTCGTTGCTGAGATCACTATAAAAGTATTAAGGGGGTGTTTGGATGGATGTAATGTGGGAAGTAATCTCACATTACATCAACATTACGTTGTTTGGTTTGCCAAACGACGTAATGTGCATTGTAATATAATGTACATTGTAATATGAGATTACGTCCAAAGTCCATTCAACGTAATGTGAGATTACATCCAAAACGGATGTAATGTGAGATTACGTCCAACATTACGAAGTGTTATTATTTTATTATTATTTATTAAATAGATAAAATACTTTATGTAATATTTATAGATTATTGTGATAATAATATTGTTATTATTATTAGTTTTTATTTTTTATCTAATAAATTATTATAATAAATAATAATGCACATGATGTTCGTATAAAATGAGTAAAGTCTTTTTCGTCGCATTTTTTATGAAAATTATCTTATAAAACTTTATATAATGTTTTAATTAATTGAATTTTAATAGTTATGCGTATTGAGTTTAAATATTTCGTTTTTAGAATTCATAAATGACTATAGTTTAATCACAAAACATAAATTTTAAGAAGTTAGTTATTGTCAAAATATATATTATTTTAAATGTTATCATACTAAGATATAATACTCTCATATAGATTAATATAATAATAATAAAGTTACATTACATTGCACACACATACCAAACACTGTAATCTAACATTACACTCCACATTACAGCACAATCAAACATTGTAATCTAACATTTCACGTAATCTCACATTACAGCTCACATTACTTGTAATCTCACATTTTAAGTAATTTTACATTACGTCCATCCAAACGAACCCTAACAATTCAAATAATTCAATTTAGAAGATCCACATTCCATTCACCATGGCCAGGGTCACTTCACTATAAATAATTCTCGAAGAGAATCTAATTGACCGAATTTGATATTTTTTGTCCTAAGCCAAATTTAATCGACTGTGAAATCCGTATAAAATATTCTTTCGATTTATTAATTACTGTAGCATGTAAAACTATTTAGGTATGTGAGTAAACATTGACTTGATATAATTGTTATGACTTTCAGGTACTTTAAAATTTTAAGCGTTAATCTATGAAAAGTCTGAAAGTTGACCCATGTTAGAAATGTCTGAATTTTCAAAAGTTAATATGGAAGGTCTGAAGTTTCAAATTTGTTGATATAAGAGGTCTCCGTTAATTTTTTCCGTTAAAACTGACGGAAATTGGTCACGTGCTTGACATGTGACCATAAATAAAATTAAATTCCAAAAATGCCCTTCTATCAAAGTGTGCACCTCACATGCTTGAAATGAAAAGACGAAATTACCCCCCTCTCACATGCTTGAAATGAAAAAGACGAAAATGCCCCAATCGTGGCCGGTCACCACCCGCGGCCGCCGACCACCACCCTAGGCCAACGACGACCACCACCCAGGCCGACGACGACCACCAATCGGGTCGGCAGGCACCGATTGGGGCCGGCCACCACCCCAATTGGTGGTGGTCGGCCCCGATTGGTGGTGGCCACCACCCCAATCGGGGCCAGCAGCCAATTGGGGTGGTGGCCGACCCTGATTGTGGTTGGCCGGCCCCGAATGTGGCTGGCCGACCACGATTGGGGCTGGCCGGCCACGATTCGGGGCTGGCCGGCCACGATTTGGTGGTGGCAGGTCCGATTGGTGGTCGTCGTCGGCCTTGGGTGGTGGCCGGTGGACTTGTGCGGTGGCGGAGAAAACAATAGGGACTCAATTGTAAAAATCAAAACTTAAGAATATAAATTTGAGGTCTAAATTGAACAAAATAAAAAATAGGGACTCAATTCTTAATTTGACTTCAGGGGTAATTTTGTCATTTCACATTTCTTCAAATAAGGTATTAAATAAAATAAAATATTTAAAGGGGTAAAAATGTCATTTCAGACAATTCTTTTAAATTTAACCATAAAAATGGACGGAAAGCCAAATATCAACAAAGTTGAAAATTCAGACCTTCCATATTAACGTTTGAAAATTCAGACCTCTTCGGTTAACATGGGTCAAATTTCAAACCTTTCATAGGTTATTAACCCAAATTTTAAAGTATTGCACCGTTATTTTACTCATCCATTTTTTACGGAAATGATCATTTGTCTAGTACGTGATCACTAATGGAACTTGAATAAAAAAATATAATCATGTCTTCTTCTTTACACCAGTTAGATTGTCAAAGTCTGGCTAAGCCAGATATAGGTTTCTTCTAGTTCACGCTGGCGTCTCTTTGAAGTTTGAAGCTTTGTGGCCTAGCTTGTTCTTCTTGGCGGGGTTCTCTTGGCGAGACCTAAGAAATGCCGGATTTTCCCCTGATTCCACTTCGAAACTTAAGTTAGTATAAGTGTAATGAAAGTAGGAATCTTGTAAATAAAGGTAAAGTTCTTACTATTTATAGACGTTTTGAACCGACTCTATGGCGGTGTTACCTTCCCCTGAGGGTTTACCTTTATGACGGTGTCAAGCAGATGACAAGTAGGTCGCCACCTCATCATTCCTTAATAGGATGGGTTTATTGGTGGCGTCCCCTTTTTGTACAATCCTTGTGGATATAAGGTTTGGCGTTGCATGGAGCACATTCCTTCAAAGTACCTCTTCCTTGATCCTGTTGGATTTAGGGGATATAACTACGGAATAAAACACGTGTACATGCCAAGCAAGCTAATTACGCGGCGGAACAAGAAGCGCATACCAGTTAAGCTTTCTGTAGCCCAAGATCGCCACGAGGGAGTTCGCGATTTGCCGGACGGTGTTCTGCGGGAACCCTTGTTGAAGAGCAATCCACGAGCAATGGTCTCCACAGCAAAGCCTCTTCAATACGGTGACGGGATGGATCTCTGGGGTAAATTATTGACACAATTTCGGCACCTCCTTGTGGTAGCATAGGTTCGACCAAAAAATTCCCTGAAACCTCCTAATTATAAAAGAAGGTGAGCAAATCCTTGGGCTTTTCCCTATGTTTCGTCCGAACTATCAAGAAATTGGGCTGGCCCAATTTTGGGCCAGTTATGGCTCATAGGTATTTTGGCTTGACCCAAAATCTCTTATGTGCCTAACCCCAATTCTGCTTATTCTGTTGAGCTTATATTAATGGGCTCCCAATTACGACGGCTCATATACACCAAACGCCAACAACTCCAACTCGCCGGAATGGGAGGGTGTCTATTAATATGTTGTCGACTAACACAACAATATCCATTCAATGATCCAATCAAGTTCCCGAATTGTTCATACAAGGTTGCCTTGCGACCAGCAGACACAATAGACATCGTGATACTCATCGGTTAAGACTATTGTAGTGTCCGCCGAACTTTGGTTCCCTATCTGTTATCAACCTGTTACTTCTATGTGCCGCGTTGTACCCCTGGTCAACTGTTATTCTCCAATTGCCTAGTTTCCCAAAAATGAATACTTCTCCAAGGTATCCGTACAAGTATTCACAACCTTCAACTAATATCCGGTTGGTGGCCACCTAGTGAATACAAGATTTGGAGAATGACAGATGTACATAACTATCCCCATCGTTCATATCTTTAGTCAAACTCAACCGGTGCCCAAAATGTGGTCTCTTGGCTTTTTTTTTTCAGCGTTACGCTCGTACGCCGTGGAGCGACATTGAACCCAACTTTGGATATAAATCCCGAGTGATAAGGGTACTTTGGGTGCTCCTTCACACGCTCAAGGTGAAGAAGTTTGTGTGCTTCAGAATCTCGGAAGATTCCGTCTAACACAACCGAGCCTGGCCCCGTGGTGGAACATGGCACGCGCAGTATGAACTGCGCGTCGATAGCATAACTTGAACTTATTTTATGTCAGGAATGGGAATGTCATATGCTATCGTAGATTATCATCTAGCCTAGAATGTGGTAGTAGACGAACAGAGTTCGTCACGGCGATTTGCAAAACTTTGATCATATCGCGTTGCCCCGAAACCAAATGATCGTTTTGCATAACCAGATTTCTCTTTCGAAACACCATGGTTCTTAGCCGGTCTTGATATGGCTGAGGAATCCATTCCATCAAGATGACCGTGCCCGTGTGACATGGCAGGGTCCACATTCAACATATTTTATTAGGAGATTTTACGCTCCAATGACTAGTTTATATAGACCGTTAATCCGATGTAATTATGTCATTATGACGTCGTAAATATGATAAACTCAATTAGCAATTCTTTTATTCAAACATTATTTCAAATTCAAAAATGTTATTGTTACAATTCAAGCCTTCTAAATCCTACGCAATCCAAGCAATTTTACGTGCTTTTCGAAAACATCTTTGCGTAAGGGTTTAATTAATGGATCCGCAATCATATCCTCTGAAGGCATGAGTTCAATTGTGATCATCTTGTCCTCTACCACACTCTTCGCATAGTTATATTTTATATCAATGTGTTTTTTCCTACTATGTTACTTAGGATTCTTGACTGCCCCTATTGCTGCTTGACTGTCAGAGTAAATGCACGAAAGCTTACTCCCGTCCTCGACGTCAAGTAGGGCAGTCACCAGTCTCCTTAGCCAGACAGCCTACTGTGCATTCTTAGAGAGAGCTACGAATTCGGATTCCATAGTGGACAGCGCGACACAGGATTCCTTCTTGCTCATACATGAGATGGCAGCATTAGCAAGGAGAAACACTCATTCTGAGGTGGACTTACGATCATATGGATCACCACTCTGGTCATAGCACAGTCCATAGTCTACCGTACCTTTCAGATATCTCATAATTCGTTTGACGACTTTTAAATGTTGATAACCGGGGTCTATTTGGAAACACGCTACTAAACCCACAACGTAACATATATCAGAACGAGTGCATTGCATCGCTACATCAGACTTCCTACCATACTGAGGTACTCTGCATTTTCATATGTTCACGCTCTGCCAGGTTCTTTTGGCCATCACGCTTTGACAGTGCACACCCATATACAACTGGTGTATCCACGAGTTTTGCATCACAGAGTTTGAACCTTCTCAACAACTTGTTGATATAGGCTTCATGAGAAAGACATAATCTCTGAGCGCCAAGATCTCTAGCAATCTTGCCTAGGATATAAGTGGCCTCGCCCATGTCTTTCATCACAATACATATGCTAACCAGGAATTTGATTTCTTTAGATAACTTACATCATTCGCGGCAATAAGGATGTCATTGAAGTACATCATAACGTTAAGATGACATACTTTGATCATAGGTCCTAGTGTACACGCAGGGATTCTCGTGAAGATTCATGAATCCGCTGCCAACGATTTCCTCGTGGAACCTGCGGTACCATTGCCGGGACGATTGTTTAAGACTATAGATCGATCTTTGGAGTTTACAAACTTTACGTTCATTACCAGGGGTTATGAAACCCTCTGGTTGCTCCTATGTAGATCTCTTCTTCCAAATTCCCATGAAGGAAGGCATTCTTAACATCCATCTGGTGCAGCTCGCGATCGAGGCTAGCAACCAAGGCCAAAATGGCCCGGACTGTAGTATAGTGCACAGTCGGCGAGTAAGTTTCATCAAAGTCCACTCCGTGGAGTTGGGTATATCCTTTCGCGACAAGTCGAGCTTTATATCGCTCAACATTTCCATCAGTGGTGAGTTTCAATTTCTGAACCCACTAAGCCCCTATTGCTCTACGATTAGCACGCAAATCAACTAACGTCCAAACATAATTGGCTTTCATAGAGGCGATCTATTCCTACATTGTTTTCCACCATACCTTTGTTTGAGGACTTTCCAAAGCTTGTTAAACCGTTACCGGTTCATCAACGGAAGTCATGGTGAATAATTCACCTTTCTCGATGGGATACTGCTAGGCCTTTGAGTACGTCTAGGTTCATTATTCCAACCTTGAACCAGGGCGTTACTGGAACCTTCTCCTACAACTTTTTTTAGACGACCTCATGGTCTCGGGTTTCTATCTTCGAGATGAATTCCATGGAAACTTGGACCAGGAACCAAGTTGGTTGTCCCTCTCCCACTATTACCAGGTAGTTGAGGAATTATAGAATTTTCATCCAACAGTTCAGCAATTACATGATCAGGTTCTACTTGATTCGCACCAGGAGCAACTATGATTTCTGTGGTTGGATTGACTCCTCCCACTGAATTTATTATGAAAATGTCCCCGTTCTCATTGACCATATCATTTACAGTTGTTGCTCCCCCAAATCTCCCACTCGAAGTAAGTGGGACCTGATCATGTTCATTATGTTCAAGTTCAATTAAGACTTCATTCGTTTTAATTTCATCAAACTTAGGAAATTCATCCTCAAGGAACGTAACATCCCTGGACTCATGTTCGACCATACCACCATTTTTCTTGAGCCACCACAAACACGTATCCCTCAGATTTTTCGGAGTTTCTTATAAAGATACTTTATAATCCTCTTGGTCCCAACTTGCCGATTCGGTTGTTGCTTTGATGCGTGTATGCTGCGCAACCCTAAGGTCGCAGCCTGGTAAGATCCATCTATTTACCAGTCCACAACTCATACGGTATCGTGTCTACTAATTTTGTAGGAACATGGTTTACTACATGAGTAGCAGTCAACAGTGCATAACCCCAAATGGAGATCGGAAGTTGAGCTTCCGACATCATGGTCCTAACCATGTCCAGGATTGTAAAATTACACCGCACCGCCACACCATTCTGTTGTGGCGTATAAGGGATAGTCATTTTGATGGACAATCCCCCTTTTATTGCATAACTTATAAAACTTATTCGAGATGTATTCTCCACCTTTGTCAGTGCGCAAGGTTTTCACCTTATGCTCTAACTGATTATCTACGAGATTGAGAAAGCTTTTAAAGAAATCAATTTCCTCGAATTATGGGTACTCAGTTAGGTTATTCCGAAACGGCTAAAGTTATTTTGAGCTTCAAAATCATACATCTTATCATTAAATTTTTACTTCGAATCGATGTTATCTAATTTCATCGGTATCTACGCATTACGCGCATGCAACTCCTGGGTATTTACCCTAGGTGACATCGTTTCGTTTCCATAATTTAATTATCGGTTTCAAACATTTCCATTGTTACGTTTATCAATTATATTTATGGAGAACTATCAAATAATTATAACTAAACTGTTCATTTTAGTTATGCATTCGATGGGTTACTAATGATGTTGGAGTATGTGTTTATCGTTTCATTTATTCGACATTTGTGACCTGGTCGAAAATTTGGTTTTAATCCCCTTTGTTCAGATTTGGATCGATCCCATTGACCGAGTCGATAGATTGATAAGTAAATTGTTCACAGGCTCTGCTACCACTGTAGGATGATGGAGGATAAATACTACGGAAATTATCAAGGTACATGCTATTAAAAACATTACGCAGCGGAATAAATGGCACATACCTATTCGAAATTTACCGTAGTCTAGGACCTTTTTGTAATCATATGGTGATGGGCGCCGTAAATGGAAGCCCATTATATGTATATGTTAACTAAGTTAATTGGGTACATGTCACATTAGGACATTGGGCCAGACCCAAATCCCAATTGACATGAGAGGCCCAAAATATGGGCCTCCTATACATAGGTCGGCCGGATATTAGTGGGGGTGAAGTGAACTTTTGTCCACTTTACTCCTATATATATGGGGTGTTAGGGATTTTATTAGGTTAATCCTTAATCATTCATTGGAGTGTTTTAGAGAGAAAAACCCTTCCCCCAAAACACCCACTTCGGCCGAACCTCAAATACACCAAGGGTGTGCCAATTTGCCTTCGAGCAAACACTCCGGAGATCCGTCCCCTGCCAAGAATCGATCTGATGCTTTGCGTGGATAATATACCGTGTAGGGATTCCTTCACAAGAACCTCTACGGGTGCCGACCGGAGGATCGTGAACTCCCTTCTGCAAGGATCTTGGGACTACGGACTACTTGTGAGGTATGTGCGAATCTTCCGCTGCGTAATATTGATTACTAGCATGTACCAGTATCCGTAGTGATTACTCCCCGTAATCTAACAGTGGTATTAGAGCCTGTGTTAGGAGTTCATGATTTTGATATATGGATGTTCTTGAAAATTTAAAATTTGGACCGAAAATTTTAGAAGAGAGGATTTAAAATTTTTGATTTTTTTGGTTGATGATGGTCCGAAATTTTCATGATGTTCTTAGGAATTTTGATATTCATGATCTTCAAGAAAAATGTGATATTTATCAAAATTGAACATTGGATTGTAGATCTTATTAAATTTTGATCTTGAAATTTGACCAATTGTTTCCAATTTAGTGTTTATTTCGGCCAAACCCTAAAATTAAAAAGGTAAATTTTTTAATTTCTTAGGCTCCAAGAAAACTAACTTCGGTCGAAATTTAATAATATATTGTTTACCATATTTTAATTTTTATTCTTGGTAACAATATATCTATAATTGGAAACATTAGGATAGATTCTCATTAATATATAAAAATATATATAACTATCAATATATCTAAATATTTAATAGGGTTAAAGATATTATTGATAGATTTAGTTTCCTAAAGATTGAGAAAATATATTGTCAATATATATGTGATTCCCTATTTAAGATATTGACAATAAATAAAATATATATTTATATATGCTAGCCGAATTTATATATATATATATATATATATATATATATATATATATATATATATTGTTGATTGATTTAATCTTAAAGATAGAATCTTAACAATAAATATATATATGTTATTGGCCGATATATATATATATATTTAATATTGGAAATTATTTTATATAGTTAATGTTACTTGGTGGCTAAGTTAAATATTTTTAATGGACTTCAAAACCCTACTTAGGTCACAAGTAAACATTTCGGCCCAAACTTTTTGGTTTTAATTATTGGGCCAGTCCAATATGTCAAACCGGGACGAATTGAACCGAACCGGGTTTTCTCAATCGGTTTGACCTAATCGGGTCGAGTCAGACCGGGGTAACTAAGTGGATCTAACCGAACCGGTTTTGTGTGTTAAACCGAACCGAACCCTATTTTATTGGACCGGTTCGAACCAAACTAGATTTTGAAATTAAAACCGGACCGAACCGGAATTTCTGGACTGAACCGAATAGAACCAAACCGGACCGAAATTGACTGAACCGAACTAAATTTTTCAAAATCGAATTCAAGTCAATTAAAATAGGGAGGTCATATTTTAAAAAAATCCAAATGTTTTGAACCTTAAAATGGCCTACACACTGCTCAAGGGTTGATAACCTTTATGCCTTGTTTCAATTATGGGGATGGATCTCGGAGATACATGTTTTTGAGATTGGATTAATTAGTGGGCTGAATTGCAATTATTTATTATTCAATATATATTTATGCATGTTGGGAGCGGAGCCCTGGATAAATATATAGAATGCGCACTAGGATAGACATGCTGTGATGGTTGGAAATGCCTAGGATTCATGTCTAGAATGTTGCGTAGTTGAATATAAGCATGAATTGCAAATCAGCCCCTAATGTTTAAAATTATTTTAAAATCGAAAATCAGTCGCCAAATATGTATGATTGATGTGGAAGTTTCATGTTTGACATGTATGCTAGAATTTTGAGGATGTAGCCGCATTTGATAATTTACTTGGAAATAGAATTATATATTCAAGCATGAGTTCCTCGGAACATTAGACGCATGACGCGTAAACATGAGTGTGATTTGTATGATGAATGTTACTAGCGTATGATAATTTACATGGATAGTAGAATTATATATGCATGAGTGAATTCATCAAAATATTTTTTCAAAATAAAAAGGGTATTGTGAAAGATTAGATCGTATATGCTTGATTTAAAATCCCCGTTCCGGTAATTTGCGATTAAAACCGTTTTAATAGACTGACCTATTGGATTGAAGACGCCAGTAATGTGAACTCTTTCACAGCCATCTTCCATTGGTTTACTGGTGGTCGGTTGGTTTAGATGACTGATGAATCGTTGCTTGTTGCATTCTATCTTAATAGATATCTGATGTATGCAATTCTTTCTCAAAATGTTAGTGTCTCCCTGATTTTTGCATAATCATCGATGTGTTAGTATGAATTGGTTGAATTAGTGTGTTTCGATATTACTCGCAATCTTGATGGTGTAAATCATGATTAATAAAAGCAGTACGTGTTGAACTCTCTACTACGATTCCGAAAAGTCGAGAGGACAACTACGAATGAATATAATAGTATGTATGATTTTGACAATGAGAGTCAAATATAATAATTTGTTTCACCAAGCATGGGAGTAGGTTCTTTGATGATCTGAACGCGTATGTGGTGATACATTCAACCTTGGTAAAAGGGGGTTGAAGAAGACTTCAATTGCAACGAAACAATGTTGCAAGTTGGTATCCCTTTGCATCCGCCTTAGTGGAAGCAAGGGTGCTAAAGCTTGAAATGTTTAGATTGAACATGAAGGTCTTCTCTCTTTTCATGGACGTTGGCTTAAAACCAGCATCAGATCTTCAGAATGAAAGGTCAACAGGAAAAGATGTATATGGTTACCTGATGTTGACAGGACTCAATGACCTTGAGCCTGATCAAGTACAGTAACCACAGCAGTAAAAGAGAAAAACTTATCTCCTCACCATACTGGATTCGAAAGAAGTCAACCATGATCCGCATAGAGAGAACTGGACCATAAAAGACTTATACGAAAATCCGGTGGGTTAAACTATGTTGATTAAGTGCGTCTCAAGTACGCCTCATAGGTCATGTGTATGAAACGCTAAAAATGTTTTATATAGACACATATCATTTGACGTGATTCACTCGTGAATTTACTCAGGTGTGATGTTCAACATGGCTTAAAGTTCTCGACTATCTATGCGTCAATCATGGATCAAATACGCGAACTTCAGATCAAGAACCCTACCATTGTCATTTATCGTTCGAGTTACTAAAATTTTGGTTATTTCGAGATTCAGATTTATTGAATAAAGTAGTTTCCGTTCGATTCGAAATGTGATCTACTTGTCAAAATTAATCGACCCGGTTAAACAGGATCGATCCGAAATGAAATTTCGGCCAGGTAAAGTGGTCGAATAAAGACGAAACGATTCACGTACTCTATCATCTCAGTCGGGACAACTGAACTGAATATACACATCGGTTGCGTAGCTAGATCGAAAGATTTAGTATTTCTTAATTGTTAGTACTACATTGAATGAAATAATCAGTAATGATATTCATGTGCGAAACCGATTGGATTAAATTGAATTAGATTCATAAATGAAACGATTTAACAATGAGTTAAAACTTTGGTAAATAACGCCATGGGCGTGTGGACCTCGAAAGATGGAACACATCGTTTCAAAATACGAGTTTAATGATGAAGTGTTTTGATGATTAAGTGCTGAATTTTTGTTTGCTTCCCTACGGAAACAACTTATTGATAACATTTACATCGGTAAGAAGTATGCTTCAAAAGCTATCACGACCTTATAAAAGTATCAACTGATGCATAAGGTGAGAACCCAAAATGCTCAGTTCTGAGATGGGATAAAATCTTTAATAATTTTGCAAACGAAGAATGATGATGTCAGTTAAACGATTTTTCCTTCAATACGCCTTGAATGATAAGTCAGGCTAAGTATTCAAATCAAGTGACGCACTCTTCAAGAAACACAGTTCAAGAACATAATGTTAGAGTCAATCTATCAGACGTTCCCTGCGGGATGAAGTAGATGACTCACATGTATGTAAACTGTGTTCCAATGAAATCGGTAGAACACGACGCCATAAAAGCTCAAGAATTATAATGAGTTAAAATCATATCATCGTGCGACGTTAAATTGCGCACTAAACACGTATTTGAACAAGAGTACGTTACCTACCCTTAGAAAATACCTGTTTAAAGCTTTTGAAAATGGTGCCGTGGTCGAACATGAGACATTACATCACTTGAGGATGAATTTCCAATGCATGGTCAGTTTTCAAACTAATGTAGTCATGATCAAACCGGAGCAGGATAACACTGACAATCAGGTCCCACTTAATTCGAGTGGAAGATATTTGAACCGGCAACTCAAGTGAATGACATGGTAAATGATAATGGAAACATTTTCATAGTAAATCCAGTGGGAGGAATAAACCTTACCACATGACATCACTGTTGCCGCAGAGACGAATCAAATAGAATGATAGTCATATTGCTGAACCAGGAATGCCACAATTGCCTAGACTACCCATTATTTCCAGTGGGAGTGATCCGACCAACTTGGTTCCAAGTCCTAGTGATCAATGAATTCATCTCGAAAATATAACCCCGAGACCAAGAAGTCGTCCAAGGAAATTTGTAGGTCAAGGTTCAAGCACTGCTCTTGTTTCCATTGGAAGTGATGCTACGATAAGAGACATTATTCCGAGTGGGAGAAACGTTCAGACTCAAGATGGGATTAACATGTAAGCATATGGTGATGGGCGCCGTAATTGGTAGCCCATAATATGTATAGTTTACCTAATGAACTTGGGTAAATGTCACATTAGGGTAATTGGGCTAGACCCAAATCCCAATTGACACGGGAGGCCCAAAATTGGGCCTCCCCAATACATAGGCCGGCCGAAACATTAGTGAGGGGTAAAGTTGACTTTTTTCCACTTTACTCCTCCTATAAATAAGAGGTGTTAGGGAATATTTTAGGGTTAATCATAATTCTCTCACAAGAGTGTTTTAGAGAGAAAACTCTCCTCCCACATCACAAGTTTCGGCCGAACCCTTGCCTCAACTATGGTGTGCCAAATTGTTTTCGAGCAAACTCTCCGAAGATCTGTCCCCGTGTCAAGAATTGATCTGAGGCTTTGCTGTGGAGCTAACACCACGTAGGTCTTCTTTCACAAGAACCTCTACGGGTTCCATCCGGTGGATCGAGAACTCCCTCGTGTAAAGGATCTAGGACTACGGTAAACTGTTGAGGTATGTGTAACTCTTCCGCTGCGTAATTTCGATTACATGCGCGTACCATGTTTTAGTGTTTCCGTAGTGATTACTCCCCGTAATCTAACAGTGGTATCAGAGCCTGTGTTAGGAGTTCATGATTTTGATAAATTGGTGTTCCTGAAATTTTAAATTTTGGACCGAAATTTTTAAAGGAAAGTTTTAAAAGTTTCGAATTTTAGGGTTTAAATGATAGGTCCGAAATTTTAATGTTCTTGGTTTAATTGATGTTCATGATCTTCAAGAAAAAGGTGATATTTATCAAAATCATACTTTGGATTGTAGATCTTATTAAAATTTGATCTTAAAATTTGACCACTAGTTTCTAATTTTTTTTTTTTGTATTTGGCCGAAACTCTAGTGAATTTACAAGGTAAATTTTTTAATTTTAAGACACCAAAGGGATAAATTTTGGCCACTATATTAAAACAATATTGTTTACCATATTTTAATTAAGGTAACAATATATCTATAATTAGGAACATTATGATAGATTCACATTAAAATATATAAAAATATATAACTATGAATATATTTAAATATTTAAATAGGGTTAAAGATATTATTAATAGATTTAGTTACCTAAAATATTGAGAAAATATAGTCAGTTATTTGTTTCCCTATTAAAGATATTGACAATAAATAAAATATATATAATATATATATTGCCGAATTTACATATATATATATATATATATATATTGTTGATTGATTTAATCTTAAAGATAGAATCTTAGCAATAAATATATATATGTTTATGTGTGTGCCGAAATAAATAAATATATATATATATATATTGAAAATTATTTTATATAATTATTGTTACTCGGTGGCTAAGTTTAATATTTTTTAATGGATTTAAAACCCTACTTAGGCCACAAGTAAACATTTCGGCCCAACCTTTCAAATTTTAATTATTGGGCCGGTCCAATATGTTAAATCGGGATGAAATAAAACCGAATCGGATTTTCTCAATCGTTCGACCTATTCGGGTCGGGTCGGACCGGATAATTAAGTGGATCTAACTAACCGATTTTGAGTGTTAAACCGAACTGAACCCTATTTTATTGGACCGGTTTGGACCGAACCAGATTTTAAAATTTTTACCGGACCAGACTGAACCAGATTTTCCAGACCGGACCGAACCGAATTTTCTAGACCGGATCGAACCGGACTAAATTGAACCGAAATTGACTGAACCAGACCTAGTTTTCAAAACCAAATTCAAGTCAATTAAAATAGGGAGGTCAAGTTTTAAAATCCAAATGTTTTAGAACCTCGAAATGGACTACACAGTGCTCATAGGGTTGCTTACCTTTATGCCTTGTTTCGATTATGGGGATGGATCTCGGAGATACAAGTTTTTGGGACTGGATTAATTAGTGGGCTGAATTGCAATTTTTTATTATTCAATATATATTTATGCATGATTAGAACTGTTGTCTTGACTAAGTCAAGCTAGTTGGATATTACTAGTTGTGGGCGGAGCCCTGATTAAATATATGGTATGCGCACTAGAATAGACATGCTGTGGTGGTTGAAAATGCCTAGGATTCATGTCTAGAAGCTTGCGTGATTGAATATAAGCATGAATTGCAAATCAGCCCCTAATATTTAAAATTGTTTTAAAAGCGAAAACCAGTCGCCAAATATGTATGATTGATGTGGATGTTACATGTTTGACACGTATGCTAGAATGTTAAGGATGTAGTTGCGTTTGATAATTTACTTAGAAGTAGAATTATGAATGCAAGCATGAGTTCCTCGGAACATTAGACGCATGACGCGTAAGCATGTATGTGGTATGTATGATGAATGTTACTAGCATATGATAATTTGCATGGATTGTAGAATTGTGTATGCATGAGTGAATTCATCGGAATGATTTTTCCAAAACTAAAAGGGCCTTGGGAAAGCCAAGATCGGGTATGCTTATTTTAAAATTCCCGTTCCGGTAATTTGCGATTTAAACCATTTTTAACAGACTGATCTATTGGATAGAAGACGACAATAGTGTGAACTCTTTTACAACCATCTTCCATTGGTTTACTGGTGGTCGGTTGGTTTAAATGGCTGAGGAATCACTATTTTTCGGATTCTATCTTAATAGATATTTGATGTATGCAATTCTTTCTCAAAATGTTATTGTCTCCCTGATTTTGCTTGATCATCAATTTGTTAGTCATGGCTTCGATCAGCAATGTGATCTCCCAAATGAATAAGGGAGTAAGATTGAACAACAATAATTATAAGATCTGGAATAAGCGCGCAAGGATGGTGATCACTGAAATGAGTGGCTTGGAGCACTTGACCACGAAGAAATTTAGGCCAGAGGGAGACCTCATGGCTGAATTGGAGAAAATCCATGATGACTGGGATGCAAAGGATCAAGAGATTCGTTCCGCCTTGTTGTCACTGCTGGAGGATGACATACTCTATGGGTATGATCACTATGAGTTTGCCAAGGACATGTGGGATGGTCTCAAGGCAGGGTTTGGTGTTTACACCACAACCCAGAAGCGATCGTTAAACATCGCTTTAGACTCATATAAAATGAATCCAAAGCACATAATGAAGGAGCATCTTAGACATATGTCTAACATGCTTGCTGAACTCAAGGAGGCAGGAGAGATCTGACCGACGAACAAAAGGTCCAATGTGTGATTCATTCTTTTCCTAACTCTTGGAATAGCATGAAAATGCACCTTACCCATGCCACTCAACTCGATAACCTCGAGAAAGTGCGAGTTCACCTCGATCTGGAGGAGGATCGTCTCAAGGCTGAAAAGCTGAGAGCGAAAATGCATCTAGCATCCTCGAATCCAGCTGAGCAAAAGGGTAAGCACAAGAGAAAGGGAAAGAACCTTCAGGTCAAGGCTGATAAGCCACTAGCTCAAAGTCTCAGAAGAAGTTCAAACGAAAGCAATTCGGAGGCAATACAGGCAAAGCAAAACAAACACGCAAAGAGGAAATTCGAACGTGTTTTAGGTGTGGCGTGAAAGGACACCTTGCTGTTGCCTGCACAAATCCTCCTAAGGTACGTGCTGAAGAATAATGATAAACTCATAAATTCTTCAAGGACTCCTCGAGAGTAATTCAGTTTACCTTTTTGAATTATAGAACCGAGAAGGAGAACAAGCACAAACCTGAGGAACTTGCCCCCGAGTCATAAAGATTGAAATACTTTATCTTTATTTGCTTAGCGAAATTGAACCTCTTCATAATTTTCAGTTTAAACATACTTTACAATAATAATGTTCCTTGAAACATAGGAAACGTTATATTTAGAGCACTCGACAACTGCTCGAATAAAGTATTGATTATCATTCCTCGAGCTATTCGATCCTTTTAATTATCTGTTTAACGCATTGCTTACATATTGAGTATAAATATTATTTTATTATTATCACTCCATTGAAAGAAATAAACTTTAATTATAATCATGTTTGAAACCATTAACACCGATTAAATTGAATTAAATTCATAAATGAAACGATTTAACCAAGGGTTTAACCCCAGAGTAGATTGCGCAACGCGCAAGTGGACCTCGATAGACGGAACACATCGTTTCATTATATGAGTTTAATATTGAAGTGTTTATATGATTTCGTGCTGAATTTTCGTTTGCAATCCTTCGGAAATATGACTTATGATAACATTTACATCGGTATGAAGTTAGCTACGTAAGCTACAACGACCCTGTAAAAGTATCAACTGACACATAAGGTGAATACCTAAGATGCTCAGTTCGGAGATGGATGAAATCTGTGAGATAAGTCTGCAAACGAAGAAGGATCAAGTCAGTTAAATGATTTTCCTTCCAGAAGCCTTTTACGATATGTCAGGCTAGGCATTCAAATCAAATGACACACTTCAAGAGACACAGTTTATATATATACATAATGTTTGAGTCGTTCTATCAGAGGTTCCCTATGGGATGATGAAAGATGATTCACATAAATTTAAATTTGTGTTTCAATTAATATCGGTAAAGTACGAAGCCATTATAGCTGATGGGTGATAATGAGTTAAATCATATCACCATGCGACATTAATTGCGCAATTAACACGTATTTATGACAAGGGTACGCCAGTTACTTCTAGAAAATACATGTTTCCTGCTTAGATTAAATGGTACCGTGGTCGAACATGAGACATTACATCACTAAGAGGGCGAATTTTCCAAATGCATGAAATTTTTTAATCACATAGTCATGATCAAAACATAGTAGAATAACGATGAAGATCAGGTCCCACTTAATACGAGTGGGAGAGATTTGAACCAGCAACTCAAGTGAATGACATGGTAAATGAGAGTGGGGACATTTTCATAATAAATCCAGTGGAAGGAACAAACCCTACCACAAGTAATCATTGTTGCTGTTGGGACGAATCAAGTCGAACCTGATGGTCAAAAGTTGTTGAACCAGGAATGACACAAGTACCTATATTACCCATTGTTCCCAGTGGGAGTGATCCAACCATACTTGGTTCCAGATCCTAATGATTAAGGAAGTAAAACCCCGAGACCAAGAGGTTGTAATAGGAAAGTTATAGATCAATGTTCAAGCACTGCTATTGTTCCCAATAGAAATGATGTTATGATAAGAAGCGTTATTCCGAGTGGGAGAAAATATCAGACTAATTAGTGGGACTAATAAGACCTAGACGAGAGTCAAAGGCAAGTATCCTGATGGATATTCGTCCAATTCAAGTTCGTATTTATATTCCGGACTTCGTAAACACGTCAAAATCACATAAACGATTCGAAAACGCATCCCTGGGGTTTAAAACGGTCCGGACGCGCGACACACGCGTCCGGGTTGCCTTACAGAATTCCGGAGGCGTCCGGATCGCCTCGGACGACCCGGAATACGTCGGGATCGCCCGAACCCGACGTAATCCGAGTCGTCGTCGTCTGCAGCGTGTGTGTTCCATTTGTGTCACCACACAAAGTTAGAGTTTTCCAATAGCCAACCTTGATCAAACTAGACGACGGTTCACGTTTTCCTTAAAACCGGCGTCAAACCGCTCAAAAACCGGGATCGGTTCTAAGGTTGCCTATAAATAGGGGACCTAGGCCATTCATTTGGGGGGTAAGGTCACTTGAGATTGGCTTAGGAGCTCTGACTTCTCTCTAGCTTTCTCTCTCTAGAATTCTCATTTAAGCATCGGAGAAGGCGCAACCAGCACCACGCCCCATCTCCGTGCTGGTTACTGCCCCGTGTGCAGGTTCGGATAGCAAGCGCGAAGTAAGGAGCGCGTGTACAAGGTAGGACGCGTATAAGCACAACTTGAAGATAATGTCCTAACACTCTGGGGACAGCGCTATCTGCAACATGTGATCAACCACATATTCAAACACTTAGCCGTTTTATGGGCCTAAAGACAGCCGACATATCAATATTCCAACAATGCAACATACTGACAGTCTGACACTTGTGGGTTTCGACACCCCGACTAGGACTCTACACAATGATCAACCTGAAGATTCGTCAAGGCTGTTGCATCCAGCGGTTCAGGACGAAACATTTGGCGTCGTCCGCGAGATTCGAACAAGAAGATATATTGCACCACAAGCTATGACGAGCAATCATCCTCCTCCTGATGGTGTCAACCTGCAGGAAAAGAAGAAAGGCCCAGGGCGCCCGAAGAAGACGCTTGCAAGGAGTCAGCCTGAACCTTCGAACATCCCACAAGAGACGTGCCCCCAACACAGCACGAGCAAGGAGCACACAACCCAGTGCACAATACACCCCCTTCAGGGTTCGAACACAAAGTGCACAAAAATCGACAATTCCCCCATGGGATGCCTGCTGATGAGACACAACTTGGAAGAGGTTCACATCCAGCACACGTCGATGGACACGCTCACTATCTTTCGAGGACTCCTTTACTATCATTAAAGTGGTCGCATGTATGGAAGATAGGAATTCAGGAGGGACTCCTATGTTATATGCAAGCCTGTGCTAAACCCATCACATGAGAAAAGTTAGAGAATTATCTCCAACATCCAGCAAGCTTACCCTCGTCAAGCACACAAGAGGGTCGTACCACTCAAAAATTTATACAGCCGTCACACAAACACATCATCGTGAAGATTCACGAATGTATGAAGAAACACATTAACTAAACCAAGGCCTCATGGAAGTAAACATGTGAGGTGTACAACGCAAAGCATACACACTATACTCAATAACGCGCGACGCGCATCTGAGAAGGGAAGGTTACTCTTACCCACTCTTAGCAACAAACAAACTTGCATCAAAATGCAAGAAGAGAGGAGAGCGAATTTACAAGTCTTCCTCGAGTATGAGTAAGGCTGCATAACAGCCACCAAGAGACACCTCAACACTTGATGCAAAAGCGGGGGCATCTTGCTGAATCCCCGCATACAGAACACAACATCCCCCGTACATGATACAATCATTATACTATATCAAGAAACAACGATGACTACCAAGCGACTTGGGGGCACCAAGCTGACAAGTGCTTGGCATTCCACCGAAGTGAAAAAGTGAATCATTGCAAGAACACGCGGTACCTCTCCTCTAAGAAAATGCACCAACGAGGAATACAACTTCAACATCCTATACGGATTGGTCCCAAGAGCAAAACACCAAGCATCGCCCTCAAAAGACGATCTCTTCTACTTGAACAAGGTATAGGTAACACGCGTTACTGCCAAAGGTAAACTCATGTATGAGGTAACAACTCCACAGCAACACTATTATGAATAAAGCAGACCACTCGAGTAGGATATCTACTCAGGGTAGCCTAATTTTGTCAAAACAAAATCCAAGCTGAATGGAACAGACTAGTCGCGAATAGTCTGATCCAGTCATATTGGCACTGCAGGCGATAGAGCCATATGAGGAGACTTATAACTCCATTCTATTCCGTAACCAATAGATATCTCAATGTATTGCGACTAATTTGAGACAAGTTATATGTACATCCAAGAGATGTCTCAATGACACACTCTATCTAGAGAACAACACTAGGTGGAGCTGTATGCAACACTCTCTGGAATTCTCTATCTATGGACATTCTACTTAGGCATCTAAGCCAAGTAATGGTCGCGTATATATCATTTGCATCATCGCAACAAGTCTCCAAGTTAATTATAACTCGCGACATCTCAGCGAATATTCTACTAAAAAATCAGCTCTTCCCTTGGAAACAATACCAAGTAACGATCATATATACATATGTACATCACGCTAAGGAAGCATCGACGCGTATCGACTAAAGGACGCATACAACAATGCATAGTCTCTCTTTATACATAGATATCCACCAACACATTTAGCGGGGGTTACTTGAAAAAGTTCCGCGCTCGACGCGTCCGCACCTTCCGCGTCCGCACCTAACGCGTCCGCACCTATCGCGTTCGCACCTGTCGCGTCCGCACCTCACGCATCCGCACCTAGGGAATTTTCCTACACAACCAAGGAGTCCTCGTATCAGGCTCCTATTCTATCTATTACATACATTATTTGAAGGGGATTCATAACTCCATATATTTGCAACTTTGTAATTGCAACAACTATCTAACGAAATCAATGTATTTTCGTATGTACATCACTACACCATACATACTACTTTGGAATTACGCCAAGTAACAAACTACGTGCATATTACTCGCATCAACAATACAAGCTATCGCGCTATGTACAACA
The DNA here is from genome assembly GCA_036873135.1 of Clarkia xantiana subsp. parviflora. Taxonomy (NCBI): domain Eukaryota; kingdom Viridiplantae; phylum Streptophyta; class Magnoliopsida; order Myrtales; family Onagraceae; genus Clarkia; species Clarkia xantiana. Next base: position 32,039,427 of record JAPTYO010000004.1, read on the forward strand.
ATCGACTTATATCAGACGTCGACATATCTACTATCAATATCAACAATGAGCATATAAACGCTCTCTATCTATAACGACGACTACCCCAAATAGCGTCGACAACACACTACATCTTGAGTTTAAGCCAATATTTATCTACAAGTGACATGCTACGACATCCTCCTTGCGAGAACAACCCCCATGCTCACAACTAAAACATGGCATGCTGCGAAATCCTCTTGTTAGAGGCAAATCCTCATGTTCATAGCCATTCCCTGAATCATAACAGGATGCGGCAACATTCAAAGGGACTGATCACCCCGACATGGCGGACGTCCTCTTGTTAGACGACAACCTCATGCTACTTCAAAGTATGCTTCCCCATCGCGGGTTTATACATCATGGCAGACGTCCTCTTGTTAGACGACAACTCCATGCTACTTCAAGGTATGCTTCCCCATCGCGGGTTAATACATCATGGAGCGACATCCTTTCATTAGAGGGCAACCCATGCTATTACAAAGTATGCTTCCCCATCGCGGGTTGATATAACGCTATCAGGAGCGCACCCTGTTTGAAAATCTCACCATCCCTACAAGTCGAGTCTTGCAAAACGCTATCTTGCCCGTGATCATATAAGGGAATAAAACACACCAAATTTAGCAAGTAGTGTCTTGCCACAACGTCGCCTTGGAGTGGACCAAGAGACGGTAAAAACTGCAAGTCACTCTAAAGTGGTCTTGTACAACCCTTCTGGACTAACCATGGAGAGGTGCAGTAGCATCGCAAGGTAAGTACGGGTCTAACCATGGAAAGCCTTACAACAACGTCACGCGGGGTGTGCCCAACCGACGGATGGAAAAACGCATAGCATAGTGCAAGTAGCGTCTTGCCACAACATTGCCTTGAAATGGTTCAAGAGACGGTAAAAAACTACAAGGCGTATGGATACGACCTTTGTCCCGTCCCTTGGAATAACCAAGTTGAGATGTAGTAGCATCAAGAAAGTAAGTACAGGTCTAACCATGGAAAGCTTTGCAACAACGTCACGCGGGGTGTGCCCAACTGACGTATGAAAAACGCATAGCATAGTGCAAGTAGCGTCTTGCCACAACGTCGCCTTGAAATGGTTCAAGAGAAGGTAAAAAACTACAAGTCGTATGGATACGACCTTTGTCCCGTTCCTTGGATTAACCAAGTTGAGACGTAGTAGCATCACAAAGTAAGTACAGGTCTAACCATGGTAGGCTTTGCAACAACGTCACGCGGGGTGTGCCCAACCGACGGATGGAAAAACACATATTATAGAACAAGTAGCGTCTTGTTACAACGTCGCCTTAGAGTGGAACTAAAAGACGGTATAAACTAATGTCTTGGCTCGTCAAGACGACTCTACTACGTGCCAAGTGCCAGTGCCAAGTGCCCTCGTGCCAAGTGTCAGCGCCGAGTGCGATGCTATCACATGATCTTGCGTGTTACTATCTATAAACACGACAAGTACTCAATACACTCATTACGACATTCCTTGGATTTAAAACAAGATGGGCACTCATGACACTTAGCGACGCGCGTCCTATTGTCACAGCTACAGATGTTATATCCATTACAACAAGGAAATCAATCCTATCATGCAAGTCCAATATATACGGACAACTATGACAACACAAGGTATGAAACATTACTAACGAGTTATCATGCATTTCTACTATGATCACGATAGGTCTATTCGACAACGTCAAACGTATATATAAAAGGTTCAGGGAACAACACCCGGCGTGACCTCAACCCAAACATGGGGAACAACAACTATGTACAAAGCTTGGTAGAGCAAACACAACCAACCTAGTACATCATGCAAATGGTATACCCCACTCAACATCTACATGCCTATACGACCCTTACGTACGCGCCCACTCGACCTATATAATACACGCCTAAACAACATCTACACGCATGACCAACATGCCAATGCGCGACTATTCAGGGTAACAGTACATATATAATTATGGTACTAACACCTATACATGTATATTAGCCAATGCTAGCAAGACATACATGTCTACTCACATACTCTATGAAGAGTTTCAAGGTTCGACCATTGCTGCGAACAACTTCCTAATACCAAGCCTGTGTATACAACGGCTAACGTAATAACAAGATGCGATTCAAACATCATCATCAACGAACACAAACATTAGCACTATATGCAAACCGCACTTTGAGTGCGCAAGGGTGCTACATGATCAGTGGCAGACTTAGCAAATATACCAAGATTGACCAAACAAAAGCATGGGGGCAAAAGTATACACACCTTGCATAAATCATACATCAAGATGCCAATGCCTGTCTAGACGTCATCGCAAAATAATTGCGCACCTCGCTATCATCAACAACCTTCTTGCGAAGGACAGTCATCTCTGATTCAAGGGCAGCAACTGGAGCCTATTAAACAAAGGCAGAAGCCTTCAATCCAACAACCTTAGCATCCAAGCAGTAAGCTTTCTTGTTCGCTCTAGCCATTGCATAGCAAACAACATCATGCTTCTTGGAGAAAAAAATACAAAGGAGTAAGGAATGATACTCACAAGGATAAAGCAAGCAAGACGTACGGGGGCAAAGCAAACATGGATACACATGCCTTTTCAACACGCGCAAGATCCCTCAGTACGCGCACGATCCCTCAGCAATACTATCATCAAAGAAGCAAACAAGAAAGATAAACGTGACAAGTTCAAGGGATGATCGACAACATAGGCAGCATACCCTATCAAATCGGCTCCTCTGTCGAAATTCGCCCCTCGACCCGGGGGCAGAAAGAGCAGGCGGACGAGTCTAAACCTAACATATTTCCCTCTATTGTGGGAGAGAACCTTTGATGACTCACCACCAACAGTAGACTCAGATCGCTTGAAGTGGCTCGAGGGACGAATCTCGAAGACGGATCATTTTATTCCTGATCAAGTAAGAGTATTGTTGACAGTGACGACGCTAAGTCGACCTCGACCCAGACCCAGAAAGGCGAGAAGACCATTATCTTACCGGATTCCGGAAAGTATCACTCCTAAGGGCAGCACGTACGCGTCAACACCCTAGGAGGAAGGCAACATGTTGTTCAAAAACTAAGTTTGGAGACGTCAAAGCGCAACAAGCGTGTGCTGACGCATTAAGGGAGGAATCAACACCTCTCGTTCATAAACTAAAGATAGTAGCAACAAACATGGCATAATACGCTCATGCTCCGACACGTCAATAGGAGATGTAACAACTCATTTCCAAATGATAAGTATAACTTCCATGATCGCGAGTACGCGTACGCACATGTCGACATGCCAACATAAGATCTACTATTTCAGGGTTAAGCGGATATCATTTCCGCATGTCTCTAAGCGGCTATCATGTCCGCAAAATCAGCTAAGTCTGGATGTGTACTCTGGAAGATACACTTTGACAACTCAGTCTACAAGGATGAACAACAACTTGATCAGCACGTGTATACGCGACGGTCATCAATGCAAGCACTAAGGAATGAACACTCTACCGATGAAGACAACTACATATCTACAGACTTGTTAGTCTCTATACATCATATAGCGAACATCCCCCTCGGTGGGTAACTCTATGTCAACATGGGCCTCGTCCTGACACTCACATGTTTTATGTGATTTACGCGCATCTACATGAGACTCTATGTCAACATGGGCCTCGTCCCGACACTCACATGTTTTATGTGATCTACGCGCATCTACATACAACTCTATGTCAACATGGGCCTCATCCCGACACCTACGTATTCTACGTAATCAACGCGCGTCTACATGATACTACGCCTTCATTTAAGGTAACAAGTTTGAATATGATTATGGCACTAACATTTATACTTGCATGTATTTGCTAGTTAATGCAGGACTACGACATGTATGATGACACACAAAGGAGAAATTCTAAGTGTTTAAGATATTACATCACGCATGCTATGATTATGTACACAACGAGCAACGCACGCAGTGAACAATGCGTGCGACATATAACAAGCGTCGACTATCAAGAAATAAGTATTTCTCTATGATGGCAGATGTCAGATAACAAGGGTCGACTATCAATGAATATTTTCTAAGTATTCCACTATGTTAGCAGTCGACATATGACAAGGTGTCGACTATCAATGAATATTTTCTAAGTGTTCCACTATGTCAGCAGTCGACATATGACAAGGTGTCGACTATCAAGGAATATTTTCTAAGTGTTCCACTATGTCAGCAGTCGACATATGACAAGGTGTCGACTATCAAGGAATATTTTCTAAGTGTTCCACTATGTCAGCAGTCGACATATGACAAGGTGTCGACTATCAAGGAATATTTTCTAAGTGTTCCACTATTTCAGCAGTCGACAAATGACAAGGTGTCGACTACTAAGGAATATTTTCTAAGTGTTCCACCATGTCAGCAGCCGACACATGACAAGGTGTCGACTACTAAGGAATATTTTCTAAGTGTTCCACCATGTCAGCAGCCGACACATGACAAGGTGCCTAAAAGGGATAAAGATATTATTGACATATTTAGTTGCCTGAAAGATTAAGAAAATATATTGTCAGTATATTTGTTTCCCTGTTAAAGATATTGACAATAAATAAATATATATATAGGTGTTAGCCGAAATTTATATATGTATATATATATTGTTGATTGATTTATATCTTATAGATAGAATCTTGGCAATAAATATATATATATATATATATATATATATATATATATATATATATATAGATTTGGCCGAATTATATATATATATATATGCAATATTGGAAATTATTTTACATAGTTAATATTTCTCGGTGGCTAAGTTAAGTTTTTAGTGGATTTTAAAACCCTACTTAACCCACAAGAAATGTTTCGGTCGAACCCTATGGGTTTAATGGGCCGGTCCAATTTGCAAAACCGGAACGGATTAAACCAATCCGGTTTTTCTTAATCGGTTCGACCTAGTCGGGTTGGGTCGGACCGGGGTGTTGGCATAAGGGGTTGACTACTACGGAAACATAAATAAGGCACATTCTTCTAATCAGAATTACGCAGCGGAAGAGGTGCACATACCTTAAATCCTTTCCGTAGTCCCAATGATCCTGCTGAGGGAGTTCGTGATCCACCGGACGGAACCCGTAGAAGTTCTTGTTAAGGAAGTCCTACGCGGTATAGTCTCCACAGCAAAGCCTCTGATCGATTCTTGGCAGGGACGGATCTCCTGAGTGATTTGCTCCAAGAAAATTGGCACACCCTTGGTGTGGGAATATGGTTCGGCCGAAACTAGTATTAGGGATGAGGGTTTTTCTCTCAAATCACCACTTAGGAAGAATTGTGAATTATTCTTAAGAAAACCCTAACACCCATTATTTATAGGAGGAGAAAAGTGGACATCTTTGCCCCTAACACCAAGTTTCAACCGGCCATGTATAAGGGAGGCCCAAAATTTGGGTCTCTCATGTCAATTGGGATTTGGGTCAAGCCCAATTACCCTAATGTGACATTTACTCAATTTCTTAGGTAACATATACATATTAATAGGCTCCTAATTACGACGCCCAACCTCCATCTGTTAACAGCTCCCACTCGCCAGAATGGGAGGGTGCCTGTTAATGTATTGTTGTCAAAATCGCATCATCATTCCACTCTTCTGATCCTGCCCTGGTTCCGAATAGTTCATCGAGGTTTGCCGTGCGACCGGCGGATACGACGAGAATAGTGCTACTCATCTGTTATGAGTGTTGTAGCGCTCGCTGAACGTTGATTCACTATCTCAAATCAACATGTTAAAAACATCAATCTGTATCGCGCTGTATCCTCGGTCAACTGTTAATTCTCCAATTGCTCAGTTTCCACATAGGAATACTTCTCCAGGGCATCCGCACAAGTATTCATAACCTTCAACTAATATTTGGTTGGTGGCCACCTAGTGAATTACAGGTGAACTTGAGCATCCCCATTTCTCAAACCCTTAGTCAGACTCAACCGGTTTCCAAAAACGTGGTAACTTGGTCTTTTTCTTCACCACTGCGCTCATACGCCTAGAAGCGACCATTGAGGCTGACCTTAGGTATGAGTTCCGAGTCCATGATAATACTTCGGGTGCCTCTTCATAAGGCTCCTGGGATCAATCACACGCTCGAGTTGAAGAAGTTTTCGCAAGTTTGAATCGCGAGGATTCTATCTAGCACAACCGAGTATGACCACGTGGTCGAACGTGGCACGCATAGTATGAAGCACGCGTCGATAGCATACCCGAAAATTGTCAGGTGTGGGATATGTCAATGATGCTACCGCAGACTTTCGTCTGGCCCATAATGTGGTTAATGACGAACAGAGTTCATCACCGGCGAAATGCAAAACGAAGATCATATCGTGTTATTCCGAAACCAAATGATTATTTTGCATAACTAAGTTTCCCAACTGGTTCTTAGCCAGTCTTGCTTCGGAAGAAGTCCACCTCTCCTACAAGATGTGCCCGTGTGACAAGGCAAGGCCCACATTCGACATAATTTATGCAGAGGATTGCGTCCTCCTACGACTTAGTTTATAAACCGTACAATCCGATGTAATCAAACATTATGACGTCGATGAATCATAAATTCAAATTGTAATTCTCTCATTTATCGAAATGTAACTTCCAATTCATCAAAATTTTATCACAAATACATGCCCGCATTTAAACCCTACGCAATCCAAGAAGTTTTACATGCTTTTCAATTATCTCTCTATGTAATGGTTTAGTTAGTGGGTCCGCCACCATATCATCAGTGGGTGAGTATTCTAAAGTGATTATATTATCTTCTACCATAGATTTAGCATAATTGCATTTCACATCAATGTGTTTAGTCCTACTATGGTCCGTTGGATTCTTTACTGCCGCAATCGCTGCTTGACTGTCAGAGAACACCTTCACAGGTTTACTCCCAACATCACCATCAAGCAGCGTAGTATGAAGCCTTTTCCGCCAGACCGCTTCCTGTGCATTTTTTGAGAGAACGACGAATTCTGATTTCATCGTGGACAGCGTGACACAGGATTGCTTCTTGCTCGTCCATGAAATGGCGGCATTAGCAAGGAGAAACACTCCTCTTGTGGTGGACTTACGATTATCCGGATCGCCACTATGGTCGGTGTCACTAAATCCGGTCAATTCTAACTTCCTTCCCTCAAAGCACAGTACGTAGTTGGCAGTACCTTTCAGATATCGTATGATCCGCTTTACAGCTTTTAAATGTTGATAGCCAGGGTTTGATTGGAATCTTGCTACTATGCCCACAGCGTAACAGATGTCTGGCCGAGTGCAAAGCATAGCGTACATAAGACTCCCAACCATGCTTAAATACTATGAATTCCTCATCTGTTCACACTCTTACTGGTTCTTCGGGCCGTCGCGCTTTGACAACGCGCACCCGAGTACTACCGGCATTTCCACGGGGTTGACATCTTGTAATCTAAACCTTTTTAATAGTTTGTTGATGTAGGCTTCCTGAGATAGACATAACCTACGGATGGCACGATCTCTAGCAATTTTAATGCCCAAGATGTACGTAGCCTCTCCCATGTCTTTCATCTCAAATACAGATGCCAACCAGGACTTTGATTCATGCATAAAACTCACATCGTTCGCGTCAATGAGTATGTCATCTACGTATAAAGTCAAGATGATGTACTTAGACCCGGAGGTCTTTGTATACACGTGTGGATCCTCGTGGAGATTCATGAATCCGTTCCCAACGATTTCCACGCGGAACCTGCGAGACGATTGTTTAAGACCGTAAATGGATCTTTGGAGTTTACAGACTTTACGTTCATTACCAGGAGTAATGAAACCCTTCGGTTGCTCCATATAGATCTCTTCCTCCAGGTTTCCATGGAGGAATGCGGTCTTATCATCCATTTGTTGCTGCTCTAAATCATGGGTTGCGACCAGGGCAAGGATTGCTCTGACTGTGGTGTATATCACAGTCGGTGAGTAAGTCTCATCAAAGTTCACTCCGTGAAGTTGGGTGTATCTTTTCACAACCACTCGAGCTTTGTATCGCTCGACATTTCCATCAGCAGTGAGTTTTATTTTCAGAAACCACTTCGCCCTATGGCCCTGCGGTTAGCAGGTAAATCAACTAAAGACCATGCAGAATTGGCTTTCATTGCGGCAATCTCTTCCTCCATTGCTTTCCTCCATTCCTTCGCTTGAGGTCCTTTCAACGCTTGTTGAACCGTCACTAGTTTGTCAACAGAAGTTAGGGTGAATATCTCACCTTTCTCGATGGGATACTTCTTAGGAGAAGTTCGATGCCTTTGACTTTGTCTAGACTCGTTAATTCCATCTTGAGTCTGAACATTACTCCCACTTGGAATAATGCTATCTATCAGAGCATCACTCCCACTCGGAACAAGGGCAGTGCTAGAACCTTGGCCTACAACTTTTCTTGGACGACCTCTCGGTCTCGGAACCAAGATGGTTAACCCACTCCCACTGGGAACAATGGGTAGTTGTGGCATTATTGGATTTTGATCTAGCGGTTCGGCAACGTGATTATGAGGTTAAACTTGATTCGTACCTGCAGCAACAATGATTTGTGTGGTAGGATTGGCTCCTCCCACTGGATTTACTATGAAAATGTCCCCATCTTCATTTACCATTTCATTCACTGGCGTTGCTGCCTCAAATCTCCAACTCATTGTAAGTGGGACCTGACTATCATCGCTATCCTGCTCCAATTCGATCAAGACTTCGTCTGTTATACATCACCAAGCGTTGAAAATTCGTCCTCAAGGCATGTAATGTCTCATGTTCGAACACGGCACCATTATCATAAGCTAATTTAAACATGTATCATCTAAGAGTATTCATCATACTCATGTTCCAAATACTTGTGTAATGCGCATGTTAATGTCGCATGATGATAAGAATTGACTCATTATCACTCCTTTTAGCTTTTATGGCGCCGTATTTGACTGATTTTGTCGATGGAGTTTTTTATCGTTGTGAATGTCTTGCCAAACGTCTCGCTCAAGGAATTTAGTGGGAGAGTCATTTTACCGACATCATCCTTTTCAATTGCTAATTCATCCCAAAGACTTGGCCATCTTTGAACTGTGCATTGGGCTTTCACCTTATGCGACAGTTTATACTTTGCGAGTTCGTGGTAGCTTGTGAAGCATACATTTTTTCATCGTGTAAGCATTGAATGAATAATTCACAAAAAGTGGGAGGCTAATGAAAAATTCAGCATTAAAACACTTCATCATTAAATTCTTACTTTGAAAACGATGTGTTCCATCTTTCGAGGTACACGCGCCTGTGGCGCCTATTCCATGTTCAGTCTCATGGTTTAGATCGTTTCGTTTCCAAAATTCAATTTCATTTAACCTAATCGGCGTCAAACATGTTCATCATTACAGAATTTATCATATAATGGAGTACTAACAAATAAGAAAGAAATAAATCAGTCCGCCCTTAGAACTACGCAATCGATGGATATTAATGGTATCTCGATGTTCCGCAATATTTAGATGAATGAGTGTGAGTATTCATGTTTGATCCGGCCATCTTGGTGGATATTTCGGTTTTAACTTCGTTTCGGATCGATCCCGTTTTATTGGGTCGATTAATTTTGATAAGTAGATCTCATTTCACATCGAATGGAAACTACTTTATTCAATAATTAAAAATATTAACCTACCAAAATTCAAACATTAAACGAACAAATAAGATAATCAATGACAACTGGTCTGATTTAAGATTTTCGACAAAGGTGTAAGAGATAAAGGTAAAGCTGCATGAAGAACTGCTGCCAACTCGACCAACGATCCTGAAAGAAATATTCACAAGTGAATTTCATCAGGAGACGTTAGTCATATAAAACTTTAACAGCTTTATATATGTGGCTTAACGAGGTGTACCTATTTAGGGCACTAATCAACAGTGTTTGTGCACTGGATCTCGTTTAAGACCGATTTGATCTCGTTCCTTATGCTGATTCCCTTGATATCTTGCGGTGGTTCACAGTGGAACCTTCCGGCTCCTTTTGGTTTCTTTCGGCAAATAAGACCATGGTAAACCTAATCGATTCGATTAAGTAACCCAATCATTTTTTGTTCGCTAACCATGATAATGGGTATCTCTGTGCTATATTGAGTACTTTCTTCCAATTTGATCTTTCGTCCTAAAGATCCGATGTGTTTTTTACGCCAGCATCTTGGGAAAGTAGGGTAACAAACTCTAACAATACTTTTTCTGGCTTCGGCTGCCCTCCCTTTACCGTGACGGAGTTTAAGGGCACCCCAAAGCTGAAGAGCACTTTAGTTGAGTTTGAAGTCCTCCGCAACCTCTTTGTCTAGGGCTGCCAATATCACCTTACAAGCTCTTCGATCCTCAAGGCCTCTAATCCCCTGACGGGTTTTGAGATTGCCATATTCATCCACCAATATCCTTCCCCTTTCAGCATCAATACATTCATGTGTATTTTCTGTCATGAGAAGTTCCCTTACATGTTCACTCCATGCATCATAATCCATACCATCCAGATTGCGAGGTTCATAGAAACGTACTGACCCAGCCATGAAAACTAACACATTGATAATCATGCATAATCAGGGATACAATAATATTTTGAGAAAGAATTGCATACATCGGATATCCATTAAGATCGAATACGACAAATAATGATTCCTCAGCCATCTAAACCAACTGACCGCCAGTAAACCGAGGGAAGGGGGTTCGTGAAAGAGTTCACATTACATTCGTATTCAATCCAATAGGTCAGTCTCTTAAAAACGGTTTTATTCGCAAATTACCGAAACGGGAACTTTGAAATAAGCATACCCGATCTTGGCTTTCCCAAGGCCCTTTTGTATTTAAAAATGTTCTGATGAACTTACGCATGCCTATATAATTCTACTTCACAAGTAAATTATCATAGCAAGCCAAAATTCATCAATCAAACCATACATCATGCACACACATCACGTGTTTAATGTTCTGAGGATCTCATGCTAGCATATATAATTCTACCTTCCAAGTAAACTATCACATGCAGCTACATCCTCAACATTCAAGCATACGTCTCATACATGAACACTTTCACATCAATCATGCATATTTGGCGACTGGCTTTTGTTTTTAAAACATTTAAAATATTAGGGGCTGACTTGCAATTCATGCTTACAATTAATCATGCGTGTTTCTAGACATGAGTCCTAGGCAATCACAACCATCACAACATGTCTGTCCTAATGCGCAAACCATATATTTAACCAGGGCTCCGCCCCCAAAATCCATCTAGCTTGACATAGTCAAGACTACAGTTCTAATAAATATATGTGACAAAAAGTAAACAATTTCAATTCATCCCTCTAATTGATCCAGTCCCTAAATCATGCATTTCCGAGATCCATCCCCATAATCGAAACTAGGAATTAAAGTTTAGTAAAAAACATGAGAGTTTTAAACCTTCGAGCACTGTGTAGACTAATTAAAGTTAAAAAAACATTTGGATATTAAAACTTGACCACCCTATTTTATTAATTTACTTGAACTCGATTTTAAAAAATCTGGTTCGGTTCAGTCAATTTCAGTCTGGTTCGGTTCAGTCTAGAAAATCCGGTTTGGTTAGGTCCGGTTTTATTTTCAAAATCTGGTTCGGTCCGAACAGGTCCAATAAAATAGGTTTCGGTTCTATCACTTAAAACTGGTTCGGTTAGGTTCACTTAGTTACCCCGGTTCGACCCAACCCGGCTAGGTCGAACCGATTAAGAAAATCCGGTTTGGTTTATTCCTATCCAGTTTAGCAAATTGGACCGGCCCATTAATCACACAAGGGTTGGGCCGAAATAATCTTGTGGGCAAAATAGGGTTTTAAAGTCCACTAAAAACTTAACTTAGCCTCCAAGAATTATTAACTATATAAAATAATTTCCAATATTGCATATATATATATATAAAAAAAAAAATCGGCACACATAAACATATATATATTTATTGCCAAGATTCTATCTATAAGACAAAATCAATCAACAATATATATATATATATATGTTGGATTACGGGTTCGTAATACTACGGAATGCTAAACGTGTACTAGCAAGAAATCTAATCTACGCAACGGAATTAGTACACATACCTTTTAGCTTTCCTACCCAAGAACGATGTGGAGGGAGTTCTCATCCTCCAGTCGGAACCACTTGCAAGTTCTTCGTTAGAAGAAGTCCCACACGATGTAGCTCCACAACAAGACCTCTGATCGATTCTTCAACGGAGATGGAACCTCAGACCAGATGTGATGGTGCCGAAATTTAACTAAGGGAAACAAGTGTTCTCAATGGAGATTCTTGTTATTATGAATGAGTGAATAAACCCTTAGCAGACACCCCTATATATAGTATTGGTGGAAGTGCCAAAAGGCAACTCCAACTAATGTGGTATAGGGTGGCCGGCCGAATTGCATGTATAAGGGGGAGGCCCAATTTTGGGCCTCCCTTGTCAATTACTAATTCGATTTGGCCCAGTTAGCCCAGATTGACAATTACCTAATTAACTTAGGTAATTCCCTTAATTAACGGGCTCCTATTACGGCGCCACGTCACGATATGCTAACAGCTCCCACTCGCCGGAATAGGAGGGTGCTCGTTAATCTATACAGTTACGCAATAGTATCAACATCTCAGTCTTCAGTCTTCGTCTCCGTCTCCGAATAGTTCATACGAGGCTTGCCGTGCGACCGGCGGATACGACAGGCATCGTGCTACTCATCTGTTAGGAGTATTGTAGCGCCCGCAGAACGTTGATTCCCTTTCATGAACCAAACCTGTTTGAAATAAAACTATGTACCGCACTGTATCCTTGGTCAACTGTTAATTCTCCAATTGCCCAGTTTTCCACAAAGGAATACTTCTCCAGGGCATCCGTACAAGTGTTCACAACCTTCAACTAATATCCGGTTGGCGGCCACCTAGTGAACACGAGAGTCGGTGAATTAAAGGTGAACTTGACCATCCCCATCGCTTATACCCTTAGTCTGACTCAACCGGTTTCCAAGACGTGGTCACTTGGCTGTTTTCTTTGGCACTACGCTCGTACGCCGGGAAGCGAGCATTGAGTCAGACCTTAGGTATAAGTTCTGAGTCCGGGAGGATACTTGGGATGCCTCTTCATAAGGCATCCGGGATCAATCACACGCTCAAGGTGAATAAGTATGCGCCCTTTGAATCACAAGGATTCTAGCTAGCACAACCGAGCATGACCCTGTGGTCGAACGTGGCACGCGCAGTATGAAGCACACGTCGATAGCACACCTGGTAAAGCCAGGGATGGGATAAGTCAATAATGCTATCGCAGAATCTCTCATCTGCCCTTGAATGTGATATACAGTGATGGACAAAGTCCAACTCGGCGATTTACAAAACGAAGATTAAGTCATGCTGTTAAGCGTGACAATGTTATCGTTTTGTTTAATCAGGTTTATCCCCTTGATTCTTAGCCAATCTTGTTATGGTAGAGGTCCCTATCTCCTTACAAGATGACCGTGCCTGTGTGACGAGGCAAGGTTCACATTCGACATAATTTTGGTGGAAGAATTTTACTTCTTCCTACGACTTAGTTTATAGACCGTAAAATCCGATGTTGTTAATCATTATGACGTCGATAAATCATAAACTCAAATTGAAATTATTTTGTTCAATTGAAACATAACTTCAAATGTCAAAATGTTATCACTTTTACAAGCCAGACAGTTTAAGCCCTACGTAATCCAAACAGTTTTACGTGCTTTTAAAAAATTTCCCTACGTAACGGCTTAGTTAAAGGGTCTGCGACCATATTGTCTGTAGGCAAGTATTCTAAAGCGATTATGTTGTCTTCCAGAACCGACCTAGCATAATTGTATTTCACATCAATGTGTTTAGTCCTACTATGGTACTTTGGATTCTTAACTGCCGCAATGGCCGCCTGACTGTCGGAGTACACATTCACAGGTTTACTCTTCTTGTCGGTGCCAATTAATGCAGTAAAAAGCCTTTTCAGCCAGAACTTCTCATTGCTGAAAGTACACACGAGTGTATTGATGCTGAAATTGGAAGGACATTGGTGGATGAGAATGGCAATCTTAAAACCCGTCAAGGGATTAGAGGCCTTAAGGATCAGAGAGCTTGTAAGATGATATTGGCAGCCTTAGACAAAGAGGTTGCAGAGGACTTCAAACTCAACTACATTGCTCTTCAGCTTTTGGTTGACCTCAAGCTCCGCTACGGTAAAAGGAGGGCAACCGAAGCCAAAAAAGTTTTTTTAGAGTATGTTGCTCTACTTTCCCAAGATGCTGGCGTAAAACCCGCGTCGGATCTTCAGGACGAAAGATCAAATTGGATAAAAGTACTAAATATAACACAGAGATACCCGTTATCATGGTTATCTGACGACAAATGATTATGTTACTTAATCGAATCTATTAGGTTTAGCATGCTCCTATTCGCCGAAAGGAACCAAAAGGAGCCGGAAGGTTCAGCTGTGCATCACCGCAAGAGATCAAGGGAATCAGCAGAGGGTACATGATCAAGTTGGTCCATAAACGAGATCTGGTGCGACAAACACTGTTGATTAGTGCTATAACAGGCACACCTCGTTTTCCACATATATAAAGTCGTTAAACGTTTTATATGACCGATGACACCTGATGTAATTCACTTGTGAATATTTCTTTCAGGAGCGTTGGTCGAGCTGGCAACAAGTTCTCTTTGTAGCTTTACCTTTATCTCTTATAGCTTCGTAGAAGATCTAAAATCAGGCCCATTGTCTTTATTTATCCTATTGTTCATTGAATTTTTGAATTTTGGTTGATTGAGATTCAAATTTATTGAATAAAGTAGTTTCTATTCGATTCGAAATGTGATCTACTTGTCAAAATTAATCGACCCGGTTAAACGGGATCGATCCGAAACAAAGTTAAAACCGAAATATCCACCAAGTACAATTGGTCGAATCAAACAAATATATACACTCTCCTTCATCTAATATCGTGAAACATCGAAATACCGTTAATATCCATCGATTGCTTAGTTCTAAGAGCGAACAGATTTAACTATTTCTTATTTGTTAGTACTCCCTTATATGATAAATTCCATAATGATGAACATGTGCGAAACTAATTGGATTAAATTAAAATTTAATTTTGGAAACGAAACGATTTATACCGTGGGTTAAACCTGGAATAGGCGCCACGCGCTCGTGTACCTCGAAAGACGGAACACGTCGTTTCAGAGTACGCTTTTAATGATGAAGTGTTTTAATGAATGAATGCTAAATTTTCATTTGCCTCCCTTTGGGAATAATTCATTTAATACTTATACGACGAAAAGAGGTATGCTTCACAAGCTACCACGAACTCGTAAATTATCAACTAATGCATAAGGAGAAAGCCCAATGCACAGTTCAGAGATGGATAAAGTCTTTGAGATGAATTAGCAAATGAAGAGGATGATATCGGTAAAATGACTCTCCCACTTAATACCTTGAACGACAAGTCTGGCAAGGCATTCATATCGATAACACACTTCAACAGGCATGGTTTGAAAACATAATGTTATAGTTCAACTACCAACGTTCCCTATGGAATAAAAGGCAGTTGACTCACATCAATGTAGAACTATGTTCCAATAAAATCGGTCAAACACGACGCCATAAAAGCTAAAGGAATGATAACAAGGTAAAGTTTATCATCATGCGACATTAATTTGCGCATTAAAAAAGTATTCAGATCAAGAGTACGACAACTACTCTTAAAGGATACATGTTTAAATTAGCTTGGGATAATGGTGTCGTGGTCGAACATGAGACGTTACATTCCTTGAGGACGAATTTCCGACGCTTGGTGAAATCAAAACAGATGAAGTCTTGATCGAAATGGAGCAGGATAACAATGATAGTCAGGTCCCACTTACTTCAAGTGGGAGATTTGAGGCAGCAACGCAAGTGAATGACATAGTAAATAAAGATGGAGACATTTACATAGTAAATCCAGTGGGAGGAGACAATCCTACCACACAAATTAGTGTTGTTGCAAGTGCGAATCAAGTTGAACCTGATAATCATGTAGTCGAACTGCTGGATAAAAATCTGATAATACCACAACTACCCATTGTTCCCAGTGGGAGTGTGTTAGGTTATAGGTTTCAGGTCAACGGGTCGCCGGCCTAAATCCTACTCCTCACTGGTGAACTAGCGGATCCTGTGTTTCCTGAGCTCGGTCGTTCTAATCCGTATCCTTCTGCCCTTCTCCTTCTCTTCTCCACGTGCCCGCAAGAAGGGCAATATCAAGCACGAATAGGGGGGGTGGTGCTTGATGTACCCTCTCCGATGCTTAAGTCAATATGTTTCTTAGAGAGATAAAGCTTAGAGAGATGTCAGAGCTAAATTGCACACTTAGCCAGGATGTTCAAATGAATGGTGGAAAGGTTGTATTTATAGGCAACGGTGTCATTAAGGTGGCTTAATGACATCGTTAACCTTTAAACACAATTAATTAGCCCTTGATCACGTAATTAAAACCTTAAAGCACGGAGAAAGTCGGCGGAAATAAACTGAGTATGGGAGTCGGGAAGCGGTGTCGGGGCCCTTGGGGGGGGGGGGGAGAAAATCCGACCCCAAGGGTAGGGGTTGGGTGTGGCCACCCAACCCTTCCCTAGGGAGGATAGGGTTGGCTGACCCGATCTCCCCTAGGGGAGGTCGGGTGTGGCCACCCGACCTCACCTAGGTGAGTTTGCCGCGGTCCGGACGAGTATTTTTGCCTCGTCCGGACCGTTGGTGTTTCCGCGGGGTGTTTGGGTCGAAGTTTCGATCTACAATCATTAACGGGGTGATCAAAATAAAACGATTTAGAAGTCAACGGGTTCAAATTGGGCGTATATCCATCACATGCCCCCGAGTCAACCAATGGCCTGACCCTTGATTGACTCTATTTTAGGATGGTATGACACGCGCAATTTGAAGCCGGGATTTTACCTTTTGTCGAAATCCTTACTTACCTGTGGGTATGTGTCTCTGACTCTGCCCCCTGTCTTATAAGATAGAGGAAATGCAAATGTCAGAATAGCACGGACACGTGTCCAAGCACGTGTCCGTCTGAGATGGAAATAATAAATCTAATACCGCCATGGGTGTATACTCGGAAAATATACGCTCGTGTGGGGATGCAACATGAATACAGCTAAACGAGAGTTTTTGACTAAAATAAGTCTATATAAACAACAAAATACACATATAGACCAAATAAAAAATAAAATGCAAAACTAAGTCTAACCGAGATTTGAAATCTCGGTTTTATATGGACATATTCTTGACAGCGGCCGAAATTTTGTGGAGTCCTATCTCTTATGCTTAGACAAGCACAAGCCCCACGTGGGGAACAACAATGATGGCTGTCCACCCACGTGGATTTCTTTTTTTTTTTTTGCTTTTTTTCTTTTTTTTCTAGAATGTGGGAACAATTTGGCAAAATGAATGTAATAGTGCTAAAATTGGAGGTACTATTTGGCCGGGTGAATTATAAATGTTGAAATTATACTTTAAGTAAGTTTAGAGTTTATGTAGTTTAGAATTTTTTTTCTTAAAAACACTATTAGAATGGGTGAACAGTTTGATAGAGTGAAACTCAAAGGGAAAAAATTGGAGAAACAGTATGTTCACCCGTTCTAATAGTGTTTTAAGAAAAAAAAACAGTAAACTACATAAACCCTAAAATTGATCAAAGCATAATTTTAGCTCTCTAATGATCACCCGTTCTAATAGAGTTTAAGGAAAATCATAAAATACTATAAACCTTAAAATTAGTTACATCATAATTTTAGCATTTATGATTCACCCGGCCAAAAAGTATCACCAATTTTTACACTTTAAAATTCATTTTGTCAAACTATCCACTAGGGGTGAAACCAAAATCCGCTGGGTCCGAAAAACCGGTGATAACCGAACCGATCCGGACCGAAAAAACTGAATCCGAAATATTCGGTTTGGTTTTTGGTCGGATTTTTTTTTACTCTAGTTCGGTTTTTCGGACCGGTTCAGATTTTAAATATATACAATATATATTATATTAGTTGATAATAATTAATATAATTAATTAATTAGGTTAATGTAAATTGTAAAAGAGACACTTATGAATATTTTTTTTTTATACTTTTAGTTTATAATTTATTTAATTATATTAATGGACGTTATTTATCATTTTCGGGTTGATATAAACATGAAATTGATGAGAATTTTAAATGGTAATTGCTATTTTTGGATTTTCGGTTTAAACCGAACCAAAAAAACCATACTACCAATGGACGGTTTATTTTTCTTCACACAGTTTTTTGGTCGGATTTTTTAAGTAAAAAAACCGGACCGAAAATATAGGTACCCGACCGAAACTAACAAAAATCCGGTCCGACCGGTCCGGTTTCACCCCTACTATCCACACATTCTCTAAAAATAACTTTTTACATTATAATTAGAATATTTATTTAATTTAAAAAAACAAAAAAAAATAATAATATCCAACCCACGTGGGTAACAACCATCATTGTTGTCCCTCACGTGGGGCACAACAATGTTGTGCAGCTTGTGCCTTGTCTTGGCACAAGACCTGCACAAAATTTCGGCTGCTTTTTACGGTCAAATATATATCCATATTAAACCGAGATTTGAAATCTCGGTTAGACTTAGTTTTGTATTTTATTTTTTATTTGGTCTATATGTGTATTTTGTTGTTTATATAGGTTTATTTTAGTCAAAAACTCGCTAAACGAGTCCATGCTTCAATTTCGTGCCGAGGTAAGCCTAAGTGGAGAAAAATTTTAATTTTGGTCCAAAATTTTTCTAAGTATAGGATACTTAAAAAATATACTTAAGGGGTGTTAACTTGGGTGGAAATATGTCTAACCATAGTCTAAGGGCGGTAAAGATGATAGTTTTTCCTTTAACCCTTAGATCTCTTTTAATTTTGAATGGAGGGTTGTGATTATGTCACTTTAAAAAACCCTACACCTTTTCAAATATATAGAGGAGTAAAGAAATTACCTCACTTAGCCACCGTTGTCATCTTTTTCTTTTTTTCTCACACTTGGAGATCAAGGGAGGAATTCTTGCACACCAAGGGAGGGGGCCGGCCAGAAATTCCGACGAAGGGGTGGAATTCCGGCCAGCAGTGCGACGGAGGAGACCGGCAAGGGGTGGCGGCGCAACCCAAGGTGAAGGCAGAGCCGACCCTGGCTCACGGCGGCGCTCGGCGAGGTCACAGAGCAGCAGCGGCGTAGCGGGGACGTCGACGGCACGGAGGACGGCGACCGTGGTTCCGGCGAGTCACGACGGAGGCGGGATAAGTGAATCTCTGCGCAGCTCGGTCCCGGCGGTGGCGAAGGGCGGTCTCCGGCGAGGGGCTGATTTCCGGCGTCCTCAAAACTCGAATTCCGGACCCGTTTATCACATCGGGTCGGGTTTTCCGAAGGTCCAATGTTTTCCTTTCCATTATCGTATAAAATGTCAATACTTGAATTGCCGATGTTCGATTGCCGATTCTTGATTGAAATATGTGATTGCCGTAGATAGCCGCCGATTTGGGGAAAAAAAATTTGGCCGGTTGCCCGGAGATAGTTTTTTGCCCGTTTAAACTATTCCCGCTTGAATTTGATGTTGTGGCACCATTTGCGTGTTGATCTCCATTGAGGGGCTTAATCGTAATTTTGCCTGGGAATTGATTTTTGGTTCGAGCAAAATTGCCCGATTTCATCGTTGTAGTGTCCCTAGCATGTGTTCATTGCCTTCATTGGATGCCTTTGAGTCTTTGGTTGTTGTTTGTCGGGTACCGGGTATGCCCGATCTTTCCGGAAATCTTCTTGTCTTGACACCTGTCGTGCCGTGACAGGTATTATACTCGTGGTGGTGTCCCCGTACGCGAACTTGGCAGAGGCGCTATATCCTTCGAAGGATGAGTAAGTTTCTCTTTCTTTCTTTTCGTCGCGTTGCTTTCTTTCCTGCCATTAATTCGGTGTCGGATTCTGAGCCGTGTACTGAGCCGGGGTGTTAGTCGGAGCCTGATTCGAGCTTGGAATTTCTCACTGCCTTTGATTTAGGTCTCGCTGCTTTGTCTGAGAACTACCTGACTAGGTCTGACTATAACGAGCATGTTACCTTAGGTGACATTTGTCCCTTAGATGAGCCTTTATATCCCTTCCTTCCTTCTTTGGGAAACACCCGACAGACAGTGACAGAGCATCCCAGGGGAAGGTTGTTGTTTATCCTTCCCAGATTCGGTTTGGATTGCGGCTGCCTTATTGTGATGATCTTGTAGAATTGAGTAGATTCTTTAGGATCTCCCCTGTGAACCTTGCCCCCAGTGCTATCCGCGTCTGGGTGGGCTTCCGGGTGTTATGTCACTGGTACTCCTAGAAGTATTCATTGGTCTTGTTCCGGTGCTTCTTCTGATTCCAGTATCAGAAGAAGGTAGGCTTCGCGAGTTTTGTAACTCGTTATCCGCCCCTCAAAGATTCCCTATTTGCTGATTTCGGGTTGAACGGGGTTGAGTGGGATACTTCTCTTCGTTTCGTGGCCCGGAGCGATAACTCGGCGAGCCACTGGGCCAAACATTATTTCTTTATCACGGATCGATATGTTACCTGGCCGGTTTTGAATGAGGATCGATCGGACGGCTGGCCTGCCTTTGGGGAGTTCTCTTCTGTGGATTTAGAGACTATGAAGACCATCTATGAGAGCCACAGGACCCAGTCATACTGCCCTGTGTCCTTGGTGACCGAGACAGATCTCTATGAGGCAGGGATTAGTTTGACTCCCGACTCCGAGGGTTCGGTATGTTACTTAGTCTTCTCATCTACATTTACTTTCTGTTTTTCCCTTGTAGGTTGGTTTCACGGGAAAACGTATAACGTGCAGGCAGCACCGGTCGATCTGAGCAAGAGGAGGGCTCCCTCCAGCTCTACTCCGAAGAAGTCCCATATGCTTGGGAAGACTGCCGGGGCCTCTGGTATACTTCCTTCTCTTTTTCTCTTATGGTATACTTATGTTTTTTCTTACGCTGTTTTCCTTGTATTGTTAGGGCACTCTCCTTTGGTGACCAAGAGAGTTGTCTCTGATGGCAAGGGCTCTGGACCTTCTAAGTCCAAGTCACGGAGGTCTGACTCTGAGGCCGGGGCCTCGGCTGTCAAGAAGAAGAAGGCTGCAGATCCTCCTCCCCCTGGTGTTCGTCCCCCGACCTTGTCTCGCGACAAAGAGATAATGGTCGAAGAGGCGCCTTCCCGAGCTGATAAAGGGAAGTGGCCTGCTGGTGATGGTGGGGTGGTCACTGGTTCTCCATCTCCTGCCCCCCAGCCGAGGGCACGGTCGTCAGGTTCGTTCTTCTTTATATCATTGATGCTTTTATGCTTGTATTTTCTTTACCTTGTTTTATTTGTATAGGTAGGCTTCCGACTTTGAGTCGGAAGGATTTTACGCGCCTTACTGACGAGGATATCGTTGGATCTGAGTGGACTCCTTTTGCTGGGTTGAAGGAGTTCCACTTTGACAGCTGTTAGGTTCCGAGATCTGGGTCAAAGGATGATTGGCTCAAATCCCGTTCCTCACTGGAGATGTGGATAATCTGACGTCTTCGGGTTGCTCTGCCTTGTCTTGCGTCCTTCCTTCCTTCCTGCAGAAGGGGCAATACCAGACACAGAGAGGGGGGGGTGGTGCCTGGTGAACCCTCTCCGATGCCTAAGTCAGTATCGTTTTTAGAGAGATAAACTAGAGAGATGTCAGA
Organism: Clarkia xantiana subsp. parviflora; assembly: GCA_036873135.1. NCBI lineage: Eukaryota > Viridiplantae > Streptophyta > Magnoliopsida > Myrtales > Onagraceae > Clarkia > Clarkia xantiana. The sequence goes on from JAPTYO010000004.1 coordinate 32,061,217, forward strand.
GCAAAATAATCCAAATTGCCAAGATGTCCAAATGAGTTGTGAAGGTGGGGTATTTATAGGCAACGGTGTCATTAAGGTGGCTTAATGACATCGTTAACCTCTAAACACAATTAATTAACCTTTAAGCGCGTAATTAAGACCTTAGGATACGGAGAAGGTAGGCGACGTGAACCGAGTGTGGGTGTCCGAAAATGGCACAGGGGCCCTTGGGGGAGGAGAAATCCGACCCCCAAGGGTAGGGGTTGGGTGAGGGCACCCAACCCCTCCTAGGGAGGATGGGGTTGGCCAACCCGATCTCTCCTAGGAGAGATCGGGTTGGTCCACCCGATCTCCCCTAGGAGAGATCGGGTTGGCTGACCCGATCTCTCCTAGGGGAGGTCGGGTGTGGCCACCCAACCTCACCTAGGTGAGTTTGCCTCGGCCGGACGAGCGCTCCGGCCTCGTCCGAGCCGTTGATGTGTTCGCGAAGTGTTCGGGTTGAAGTTTCGATTTACAATCGGTAATGGGACGATAAAAATACAACGGTTTGGAAGTCAACGGGTTCAAATTGGGCGTATATCCATCACATGCCCCCGAGTCAACCAATGGCCTAACCCTTGATTGACTCTATTTCAGGATGGTATGATACGCGCAATTTGAAACCGGGGTTTCTACCTTTCATCTGAGTGCCAGCTTACCCATGGATGCATGTCTTCGACTCTGCCCCCTGTCTTATGAGATAGAGGAGTTGTAAACGTTAGAGTAGCACGGACGTATGCCTAAGCATGCATCCGTCTGAGGCGAGAGCAATAAATCTATCTTTGTTACCGGCGTATACTTAAAAAATTCACACTCGCATAAGGGCGTAATGCAAATGCAACTAAGTAACTTACGCTTCAAATTCGTGCCGGGATTCTATCTAAGTAAGGAAAAATTTAATTTTGGCCAAAATTTTTTCCTAAGTATGAAATGTTCAAGAATAAACCTAACTTGATAATTTTTCTAAGTATGGAGATATACTTAGCCATAGTTGAAAAGGATAAAAATGATGGTTTTTCCTTGGCCCTTAGATCTCATTTAAAGATAGATGGAGGGTGGTGATTAAAACCCTTTAAAAAAACCCTATCATCTTTTCAATATAGAGAAAAGTTAGAAAAATACCTTAAGGAGTCACCATAGCCACCATCTTCCCTCTTTACTCACCCTTGGAGAGCAAGAAAAAATTGAGAGCACCCCCAAGGTAAGGGCCGGCCGAAATTTCCACCAAGGGACAGAAATCCGGCCAGCAACTCAGCCGGGACCGGCGACAGGAGGGAGCTCAGTCGAAGACGACGGCGTGGTCTCAGTCGGACGGCGGCCAGCGGCGACGCGGAGACGACTGGAGGCTCGATTGACGACGGCGACGCGGCATTGGGCGGACGGCGGTGGTCGACGGCGAGCCTACCTCTGACGACGACAGCACCAAGTCCGGCGGGGGTCATCGACGGTGATACGAAGCAGCTCCGGTGTGACCTAGGGCGGCTTCCGGCGACGGTGGGGCGACTGAAACCAGTTCCGGCGACGACGGGGTCCGACCTCCGGCGAGGACCTGATTTCCGGCAACGCCCAAATTCGAATTCCGGACCCGTTTATCACATCGGGTCGGGTTTTCCGAAGGTCCGTTCTTTTCATTTCCGTTACCGCGTAAAACGTTGATTTTTGAATTGTTGATATTTGATTTCCGACGCTTGATTGAATGTGGGATTGCCTTGGATAGCCGTTGATAGTTGTGGATTTGGGGAAAAATGTTTGCCGGTTGTCCGGATATGGTTTCTTGTCCGATTAGGCTATCCCGGTCTTGAATTTGATGTCGTACCGCCGTTGGTGTGTTAATCTTTGTTGGAGGGTATAACGGTAATTTTTTCCAAAACCCGACCTTAGGCTCGGATAAAATTATTCAACTTGGTTGTCGTGGTGTCCTTGGCTCATGTTGACTATCTTTGCTGGGTGTCTTTGGATTTTTGATTGTTGTCGTTGGTCGGGTGTCGGAGTATTTCCGGTTCTTCGGAAATTTTTCTTGTCTTGATATTTATCGTGTCGTGGCAGGTACTATATTCCTGGTGGTGTCCGCGCACGCAGACTCTTCAGAGGCGTCGCATCCTCCGAAGGATGAGTGAGTTCCTTTTCTCTTCCTTTTCGGTCGCATTACTTCTTTTCCTATTGCTAGCTTAGTACCGTGACCTTCATTGGGGTGTTAGTCAAATTTGATTCGAACTTTGGGATTTCCTGCTACCTTTGCCTTAGGTCTCGCTACTCTGTCAGAGAACCATCTCACTAGGTCCGATTACAATGAGCACGTTACCCTAGGAGATATTTGTCCCCTAGATGAGCCTCTGTATCCTTTTCTCCCCTCCTTGGGGAATACTCGCGAGACGGTGACGGAGCCTCCTATAGGGAAGGTCGCCGTGTACCCCTCCCAGATCCGGTTTGGGTTGAGGTTGCCTTACTGTGATGACCTTATAGAGTTGAGCAGGTTCTTCAGGATTTCTCCTGTGAACCTTGCCCCCAGTGCCCTCCGTGTCTGGGTGGGCTTCCGGGTATTGTGCCATTGGTACTCCTGGAAGTACTCCCTCGTTCTATTCCGATGCTTCTATCGGTTCCAGTACCAGACGAAGGTGGGGTTTGCGAGTTTCGTAACTCGCCATCCGACCTTCAAGGATCCCCGATTTGCTGATTTCGGGTTGAGTGGGATCGAGTGGGATATCTCCCTCCGTTTCGTGGCCCGGAGTGACAATTCGGCCAGTCACTGGGCTAAGCATTACTTCTTCATTACGGATCGATACGTCACTTGGTCGGTCTTGAATGAGGATCGGTCCGATGGTTGGCCTGCTTTTGGAGAGTTCTCTTCAGTTGATTTAGAGACTATGAAGATCATTCACGAGAGCAACAGGACTCGGTCATACTGCCCCGTGTCTTTAGTGACTGAGACGGATCTTTACGAGGCCGGGATCAGTTTGACTCCTGACTCCGGGGGTTCGGTATGTCACTTGGTCTTTCCATCTTTATTTACCTTCTTCTCTTCCTTTGTAGGTTGGTTTCATGGAAAAACCTATAACGTGCAGGGAGCCCCTGTTGATCTGAGCAAGAGAAAGGCTCCTTCCAGTTCCACTCTGAAGAAATCCCCCCTGCCTGGGAAGAAGGCTGGGGCCTCTGGTATGCTTCCTCCTATTTGCTTATTTATGGTATAACTTGTGTTTTTCTTATCTTGTTTTTCTTACATTGCTAGGGCGCTCCCCCTTGGTGACCGAGAGGGTTGTCTCCGTAGGCAGAGATTCTGGACCTTCCAAGTCCAAGCCGCGGAGATCTGATTCTGAGGCCGGGGCCTCGGCTGCTAAGAGGAAGAAAGCTGCGGATCCTGCTTCGCCTACTGCTCGTCCTCCGACCCTATCTCGTGATAAGGAGATGGTGGTCGAAGAGGTGCCTTCCCTGGCTGACAAAAGGAAGCGACCTGTTGGTGGTGGTTCTCATGCCCCCCAGCCGAGGGCACGGTCCTCAGGTATGATCTCTACCTTGTTACTGATTCTTCTATGTTTATATTTTCCTTTTGACTTGCTTCGCTCTTGTAGGTGGGCCTCCGACTTTAAGTCGGAAGGATTTCGCACGTCTTACTGATGAAGATGTTATTGGGTCTGAGTGGACTCCTTTCGCTGGTCTGAAGGAGTTCCACCTCGATAGCACCTCTTCTTTGCGGACTCCTGAGGTTGGCGTCCGCGTACTCCGCGGCGCCATCCCCCCTGGCGATCGTGTTGCTCCGCCCAAGTCTCCTGGGGAGACTCGGCGCTTTGTTCAGGGTGTACTATCTCGTTATGCGCCTGTGAGTTGTTCCTTGCTTTCTTCATTATACTTTCATATTGGTTGTCTTTCGGTTACTTACCCCTTGTTTTAATTGTTAGGGTATGTCTGACATGGTGAACATGTCATCACTCGTGCTCGAGTTATCTGACGAGAAGAAGACCCTTGAGGACAGCCAGGTCTCTCTCAAGGCGGAGGTCGCTACTGCTGCTGAGAAGGCGCGTTTATCTGATTTGAGGATGCAGGAGCTCCGGGACCAAGTGTCCTTGCTTGAGACTACTGTGGGCAGTTTACGCCGGGAGGCTGAGGTTGCCGCGTCACTCCACTCTGAGGAGTTGCGGAAATTGGAGGCTAAGTGCCGGGCAGAGGAGAGGACCGTCGCCGTGTCTGAGTACAAGGCTTCCTCTGCCTTCACTGCCGATTATAGCGCGCGTCTCACTCAGGAGATGAACCAGTTCGGTGAGTATCTGGTTGATCACATTTTCCGCATTGATCCTCAGTTCCCAGTCGGTGACCTTGGTGACTTCGGGCCGTACGCCACTGGCTACATGGCTGTTCTGAGGGGTCAGGCTGCTGTTGCAGACGAGCCTGCCCCTGCCCAGGTGGATGCTACACCCGTGGAGATTGGTACCTCAGACTCCTCCTCTTCATCCATATCTGCCGGTGGTTCAGCCTCAGGGGGTGAGGGTGACTCTCCTGAAGGTTCTGATTGATGTGTTTACATCATGCTATCTTTGTATATATGACTGCACTCCTTCTCCCCTTTAATGGGTTGAGTGTCTTTTGAGATTGTGGTGATGTTTGTTGTTACTTTCCTTTGCCGCATTGTGTTGTTGACTACGTGGTTCACTTGTCTTTACCTTAATGCTTCTCATGCTTTTGTATGTATCCCTTTGGTTATGGACTCTTCTCTTGATGTGTTTCCTTTACTTATCCTTCTTTCGTGCTTTCCTTCATATCATACCTGCTATTTCATCAAGAAAAAACATTATGTGTTCTTCGTATACCTTTACTTTGAAATTACTTTCTCACTGGATCTTTCTGAGCGTGGTGTCATGATCTCTTCTGATACCCTTTAAATGGTATACATGGTACTGTTAGACCAAAGATACGCTCTTGGTGGGCGTCGAATCTGATCACGAGACAGGCTCTCGGAGGGCACTTAGCGTTTCGCAGGATAGGCTCCCGGAGGGCACAGGTTAAACCAAAGATACGCTCTTGGTTGGCGTCGAAACTATTCGCGAGACAGGCTCTCGGAGGGCACTTAACGTTTCACAGGATAGGCTCCCGGAGGGCACAGGTTAAACCAAAGATACGCTCTTGGTTGGCGTCGAAACTATTCGCGAGACAGGCTCTCGGAGGGCGCTTAACGTTTCACAGGATAGGCTCCCGGAGGGCTCAGGTTAGACCAAAGATACGCTCCTGGTGGGCGTCGAAGCTGGTAGTTTGAAATCTACCTCAAGATACGCTCTTGGGGGCGTCGAGTCTGGTAGTGTTTTTTCTACCTCAAGATACGCTCTTGGTGGCGTCGAATCTGGTAGGTTGCAAAGCTACCTCAAGATACGCTCCTGGGGGCGTCGAAATTCGTAGTTTTTGGAAACTACTCTCAAGATACGCTCTTGGTGCGTCGAAGGTCGTAGTGTAATAACTACTCTCAAGATACGCTCTTGGGGGCGTCGAATTTCGTAGTATGAACACTACTCTCAAGATACGCTCTTGGGGGCGTCGAAGGTCGTAGTTTTTGGAAACCACTCTCAAGATACGCTCTTGGTGCGTCGAAGATCGTAGTGTAATAACTACTCTCAAGATACGCTCTTGGTGCGTCGAAGGTCGTAGTGTAATAACTACTCTCAAGATACGCTCTTGGGGGCGTCGAATTTCGTAGTATGAACACTACTCTCAAGATACGCTCTTGGGGGCGTCGAAGGTCGTAGTTTTTGGAAACCACTCTCAAGATACGCTCTTGGTGCGTCGAAGGTCGTAGTGTAATAACTACTCTCAAGATACGCTCTTGGGGGCGTCGAATTTCGTAGTATGAACACTACTCTCAAGATACGCTCTTGGGGGCGTCGAAACTGTTATTGACTTGAAGTCATATCTGTGTAAGGATAACATCATGACTATATCATCACATTCATTGGAAAATGCCTTTGAAGGAAAACTTACTCTTTTAAGAGTGTTCATGTCTTCTGTACATTTGGGGTGCCTTGGGTGGGTCAAGACACCCTTTGGAGGAAAATATAGATAGTGGTAGAGTTGGAGGAACTTCGTGAGTTCTCCTTCTCAAAAGTTGTTTGAAAAACTTGGAAAGCTTGAACATGTAAAGTGCTAGATATGAAACTAAGGATATAGGGTGGTTACTTTGTCTGTTTCCATGTACTCCTTCAGACCTCCATTGTGAATCATTTCTTCCACCTCTATCTTCAGCACCATGCAGTTATTGGTTTGATGCCCCCAGGTCCCATGGTACTCACACCATCCCTGTGCATCCCTTCCTAGGAAGGCCTTGCCCTCCTCCCTGTATGTTGGTAGCTCCTGCTTGAGGTGCTTGTGGAATATTTCTTCTATGCTCACTGTAAGGGGTGTGAATGTGAAGTTTACACCTCCTCCCAGTGCGTCAGTGTTTCTTCCCTTCTCTAGGACTTCATCAAGCTGCTCAATTTCCCTTGCAAATGCTTTGTCTAGCCTTTCCTTGAGCTCCCTCATCGTGCTCGTCATGACCATCTCATAGAGCCCCCCATAGGCCTCGAATGAATTTGGATGCATGTTTCTAATAAATGCTCTGACGGTTTCTCCTCTTGTGATGTCCATGTTGGCACCATAATTGGAGAACCTCTGGAAATAGCTTGATATTGACTCCTGCGGCATTTGCTTGATATCATCGATGTGACGGAAGCCTCTTGAGATGGAGTCACTTGTTCTTTTTCCCTCTTTGGTATCTGGCTGCCAAGGTATGGCTGTGACCTTCACAGCCTTGCTCCTGTGTCTCCTCTTAGACATTGTTTGAAAAAACTGCCTACTCAAACGGAGTACCACTCCATTCTTCATCTTTCCCTGCCTTTTCCTCCTTCTCCTCTTCTTTCTATCTTGGTTGGCTCCAACCATGACCACAGCCACTGTGTCTGTCCCGTGTGATCCACGTCTCATGGAGTTGACGTAGCATTGCCTTGCGGTGCGCTGATCACCCAGGACTTCTCCGACTCCATTCTCCGTGATGTACTTCAGCTTCTGGTGTACAGTGGATGGCACGATTTCATATGGGTTTATGGTTGTCCTTCCTAGGATCCCATTGTAGGCTCCTAGGCTTTCCACCACCAGGAAATTAACATTCACCTTCAGCTGTGTCCATCCTTGGCCCATGGTCACCGGCATGGTTATCATTCCCAGGGGGTAGCTTGTTGCCCCTGAGAAGCCAACTAGAGGGAAGTTGACTGGTTTGATGTCTGCCTTGGTTTTCCCTATCTCTTCTAGGACTCTCAAGCTTAGGAGGTCAGCTGAGCTGCCCCCATCCACCAAAATTCTCTTTACATCAAAATTATCAATGTCTATTGTGATAACTAGAGCATCGTCATGTGGGAAGACGATGTGGCTCTTGTCCTTCTCTGAGAATTCGATCTTGATTTCTTCTCCTTCTCTTGGCCTTTTTCTCCACCTCGGCACTGAACCCAGCTTTGATGCGTAGACCTCCCTTGCATTAGCAGTTGGGCCACCTGAGGCTACTCCCCCGTGAATCATGTTTATGGTTCCTCTCTTGTTGGGTGGGGGGTTGTAGTCTACTTTTCCTTTGCCCTTGTCTCTGTGTGATGGCCCTAGCTGCATGCTATTGCCCCCATGATCCACGAATTGCTTGAGGTCTCCCCTTTGGATGGCATTGTTGATGCTTAGCTTTAGGCTGAAGCATTCGTTCGTGTCGTGCCCGTAAGCTTCATGGTTGTCGCACCATCTATCCTTGTGATTCCCCACCATTGGGGCTCTCCACCTTGCAGGGGGTGACCAGAGCTTCTGGTTCCTCATCTCTTTGAGGACAGTAGCTGGAGTGGCGTTCAATGGGACGAACTTGATGACGTTTATTTCTCTAGGCTTTAGTGGTTCGCCCATTTGGTTTCTTTGCTGGGGCGGACGCCATTCCTGCTGCCTTGTGTGCTGAGGTGCCTGGGGTGGTTTGCCTTTGTTCGGCTTTGCATTGTCTTCCTTGGCTGCTTGAATCTTGGCTTTCTTACTTGCCCTGTGCCTCTCCAGGTCTATATGAGTTTTGACTCTTCCTGCAAGCTCCTCTAAGGTGCTTGCTGGCTTCTTGGCCATCTTTTCTGCCAGTGTGGACCCGAAGCGGCCTAGGTTTCTGATAAAGGCTCGTATTATTTCCCCCTCAGTGATGTCGCCTTGGATGTCTGCGATATTTTGATTGAACCTAGTGTAGTAACTGGCCAGAGATTCATCATATTCTTGTTTCACATCATCGATGGAGCCTGTGCCTTTGAGGAGTTTCCTCTCCCCTAGGTATCTCTGTAGGAACTTCGCCTTTAACTGCTCCCATGAGTGGATGCTTTCAGAGGGTAGACTGAAGAACCAGTGTGAGGCCACCCCTGATAGGGTGTTTGGGAACAAGAGTGCCTTGTACCTTTCATCAGTGGTCCTCCCAAATAGGGAGGCCTCATGCTGTTGGATATGTTCTAGGGGGTCTCCCTTCCCATTGTACTTTGCAATTTGCACTGTGTGCAGGGAGTCTGGCACCCTGTTCATCTCCAGTTCCCTTGTGAAAGGGTGGTTCGTCTTGTCACTTAGACAATGCAAGTTGGTTTTCTTTGACTCATTCATCTTCCGGGTTATCATCGCCTCTATTTCCTCCGGAGTGATCAATATCGGTGTTGGAGTGTAATTCCTCTGATAGCCTCCGTGGTTGTAGATAGGGCTTGCCGGGATCCCTTGTCCGTATTGATACGGGCTGTAGGTGTATCCTTGGTGTCCCTGCTGGGGTGCTTCATAGAATTGTTGCCTCCTTGGAGGTCTTGCTTGTCTGTCCTCCCCCAGTGGGGTGTAAGCCCTTGTGTTCTGCTGTTGCCTAGGAGGCACGAATTGTTGCCTTTCCTCTGGGGGTGGCTCCTGGTAGTATCTTCTTTGCTCCTCTCGCTGCCCTGCTCGAGGGTGCGAGTGGTGCCCTTCTGTTGGGATCTGTTCCTCTTCATGAGCTTCAGTGTGTGTCCCCTGGGTGTATGTCGGCCTTGCATATGTTGTGTGGGCGCGGTTGTCATATCTTTGGGCCGGCATCCCATACGGGTACCCTTGGGGTTGCGCCTCATAATAATACCCCTCAGGGGGTGCCGTGTGCTGGGACGGCACTCCCTGTTGTTCTCTCTCTCTCTGTGGCCTTCTTGCCCGAGGTGTGGAGGCTGTGGAGGACTCAGCCCCAGCTGGGCGTGAGGGTCCTCCCTCCTGGTTGTTCTGTTGAGGAGGCTGTGGTATTTCTTGTGGTTCTGGTTGCATTGGCTGCTTCCCAGGGTTAGGCTGCCTTCCTGGGGGTATAGGCTCTCTCCTTCTTCCATTGCCCCCTGGTGGGCGATGGTGCCTAGACACCCTGCTGTTCGTCATTGCTCGTGTTATAGCCAGGCTTTCTGTTCGAAGCCCGCAGACGGCGCCAAGTGTTAGGTTCCGAGATCTGGGTCAAAGGATGATTGGCTCAAATCCCGTTCCTCACTGGAGATGTGGATAATCTGACGTCTTCGGGTTGCTCTGCCTTGTCTTGCGTCCTTCCTTCCTTCCTGCAGAAGGGGCAATACCAGACACAGAGAGGGGGGGGGGGTGGTGCCTGGTGAACCCTCTCCGATGCCTAAGTCAGTATCGTTTTTAGAGAGATAAACTAGAGAGATGTCAGAGCAAAATAATCCAAATTGCCAAGACCTTAGGATACGGAGAAGGTAGGCGACGTGAACCGAGTGTGGGTGTCCGAAAATGGCACAGGGGCCCTTGGGGGAGGAGAAATCCGACCCCCAAGGGTAGGGGTTGGGTGAGGGCACCCAACCCCTCCTAGGGAGGATGGGGTTGGCCAACCCGATCTCTCCTAGGAGAGATCGGGTTGGTCCACCCGATCTCCCCTAGGAGAGATCGGGTTGGCTGACCCGATCTCTCCTAGGGGAGGTCGGGTGTGGCCACCCAACCTCACCTAGGTGAGTTTGCCTCGGCCGGACGAGCGCTCCGGCCTCGTCCGAGCCGTTGATGTGTTCGCGAAGTGTTCGGGTTGAAGTTTCGATTTACAATCGGTAATGGGACGATAAAAATACAACGGTTTGGAAGTCAACGGGTTCAAATTGGGCGTATATCCATCAACAGCGGATCCTCCTTGCGTACCCGGGAGGTTGGCATTCGTGTGCTTCGCGGTGCCATCGCTCCTGGTGATCGTGCTCCTCAGCCTAAGTCTCCTAGGGAGACCCGGCGTTTCGTTCAGGGTGTATTATCCCGTTATGTGCCTGTGAGTGGTGTCTCTCTTCCCTTTTTACTTTCATGTGGTTGCTTTTCCAGTTACTTATCCCTTGTTGAATTTTCAGGGTATGTCCGACATGGTGAACATGTCGTCCCTTGTCCTTGAGCTGTCAGATGAGAAGAAGGCTCTTGAGGATAGCCAGGTATCCCTGAAGGCGGAGCTTGCCACTGCCACTGAGAAGGCTCGCCTGTCTGACTTGCAGATGCAGGAGCTTAGGGACCAGGTGTCTCTACTTGAGACTACCGTGGGTAGTTTGCGCCGTGAGGCTGATGTTGCATCGTCACTCCATGCTGAGGAGATGAGGAAGCTTGAGGCGAGGTGCCGGGCGGAGGAGAGAGTTGTTGCAGTATCTGAGTACAAAGCTTCATCTGCCTTTACTGCTGATTACAGTGTTCGGCTGAACCAGGAGATGAACCAGTTTGGCGAGTACCTTGTTGATCACATCTTCCGTATTGATCCCCAGTTTCCTGTCAATGATCTGGGTGACTTTGGACCGTATGCTACTGGTTATATGGCCGTTCTTAGGGGTCAAGCTGCCGTTGCTGATGAGCCTGCCCCTGCACAGGTGGATGCTACACCTGTGGATGTTGATAGTTTGGACTCTTCCTCCTCTTCTTTGATCTCTGCTGGTGGTTCTTCCTCAGAGGGCCAGGACCGTGAGGATTCTCCAGCAGGCTCTGGTTGATGTGCTGATATCTCTTTATCTTTGTATATATGACTTTACTTTTCCTCCCCTTTGATGGGTTGAGTGTCTCTCCCCTTGATGGGTCGAGTTCATTTTGGGATTGCTATACTTTGGATATTTTATGTTGCTTTCCTTCTTCACATGGTTATGTTGGCAGTGTGTGGAACACTTGCCTTTTGATGGGTACTTCGTATGCTTCTGTATATATTCCTTTGATCATGGACTCTTCCTTTCTTTGTGCTTTCCTTTACTTATCTTTCTTTTGTGTTTTCCTTCACATCATACCTGCTATCATCAAGAAAAAAAAACAATTATGTGTTCTTTATACAACTTTACTTTGCAATTATTTTCTCATGGGATCCTTCTTAGTATGGTGCAATGGTCTCTTCTGATACCCTTTAAATGGTATGTATGATAATGTTAGACCAAAGATACGCTCTTGGTGGGCGTCGAATCTGTTCACGAGACAGGCTCTCGGAGGGCACTTAACGTTTCACAGGATAGGCTCCCGGAGGGCACAAGTTAGACCAAAGATACGCTCCTGGTGGGCGTCGAATCTGGTAGTTTGAAATCTACCTCAAGATACGCTCTTGGGGGCGTCGAATCTGGTAGTTTGAAATCTACCTCAAGATACGCTCTTGGGGGCGTCGAAGGTCGTAGTTTTTAGAAACCACTCTCAAGATACGCTCTTGGGGGCGTCGAAATTCGTAGTTTTTTGAAACCACACTCAAGATACGCTCTTTGGGGCGTCGAAATTCGTAGTTTTTTGAAACCACTCTCAAGATACGCTCTTGGGGGCGTCGAAGTTCGTAGCTTTTGGAAACCACTCTCAAGATACGCTCTTGGGTGCGTCGAAGGTCGTAGTATGAAAACTACTCTCAAGATACGCTCTTGGGGGCGTCGAAGGTCGTAGTATGAAAACTACTCTCAAGATACGCTCTTGGGGGCGTCGAAGGTCGTAGTATGAAAACTATTCTCAAGATACGCTCTTGGGGGCGTTGAGGGTGTTGCTGACTTGGCAGTCATATCTGTGTAAGGATAACATAATGATTGTATCACCACCTTCTTTGAAAGATACTTTTGAGTAACTTCTACTTCATTAGGAGCATTCATGCTTTATGTACACTTGGGGTGCCTTGGGTGGATCAAGACACCCTTTGGAGGAAATCAAAGATAGTTGTAGAGTCGGAGTAACTTCTTGAGTTCTCCTTCTCAAAAGTTGTTTTTGGAAAACTTAAAATGCTTGAACATGCAAAGTGCTTAATATTAAACTAAGGATATGGGGTGGTGAGTGTGTCTGTTGCCACGTACTCCTTTAGGCCTCCTTTGTAAATCATCTCCTCCACTTCTATCTTCAACACCATGCAATCATTGGTTTGATGCCCCCAGGTCCCATGGTACTCACACCAACCCTGTGCATCTCTTCCTAGGAAGGCTTTGCCCTCCTCTTTGCATGTGGGTAGCTCTTCTACTTCTGAAAAATTTCTTCTATCTTCACTGTAAGGGGTGTGAATTTGAAGTTTACACCTCCTTCCAGTGTGTCAGTCTCTCTTTCTTCTTCACGGACTTCTTCCGGTTGCCCTATCTCTTTTGCGAACGCCTTGTCCAGCTTCTCTTTGAGCTCCCTCATTGTGCTTGTCATGACCACCTCATAGAGCCCTCCATATGCTTCAAATGAGGTTGGATGCATGTTTCTAAGGAAGGCCCTTACGGCCTCTCTTCTTGTGATGTCCATGCTTGCACCATAGCTAAAGAATCTCTCAAAGTAGCTTGATATGGACTCCTTTGGCATTTGCTTGATATCGTCTATGTATCGGAAACCCTTTTCAATGGATTCCCTTGTTCTCTTTCCTTCTGCATTCTCGGGCTGCCAAGGTATGCTTGTTACCTTTACAGTCTTACTTCTCCGCTTCTTCTTAGCTACAATTTCATATGGATTTATGGTTTTTCTTCCTAAGATCCCGTTGTAGGCTCCCAGGCTTTCAACCACCATGAAGTTGACGTTCACTCTCAGCTGTGTCCATCCTTGGCCCTTGGTCACTGGCAGGGTTATCATTCCTAGGGGATAACTTGTTGCCCCTGAGAAGCCAACCAGAGGGAAGTTGACTGGTTTGATGTCTGCCTTTGTTTTTCCTATCTCTTCCAGGACCCTTAGGCTTAGGAGGTTTGCAGAGCTGCCCTCATCTACCAGTATTCTTTTTACATCGAAGTTATCGATGTCCATCATGATGACTAAAGCATCATCATGCGGGAAGACAATATGACTCTTGTCCTTCTCCGAAAACTCAATCTTCATCTCCTCTCCTTCTCGTGGTCTCTTTCTCCACTTTGGTACTGAGCCCAGCTTGGATGCATAAACTTCCCTTGCATTAGCTGTTGGGCCACCTGGTGCCACTCCTCCATGTATCATGTTTATAGTCCCCCTCTTGTTAGGTGGGGATTATAATCTACCTTGTCTTTGCCTTTATCCTTGTATGATGGCCCTAGTTGTATGCTGTTGCCACCGTGATCAACAAACTGTTTTAGCTCCCCTCTCTGGATTATATTGTTGATACTTAGCTTCAAGCTAAAGCATTCGTTCGTATCATGCCCATATGCCTCATGGTTATCACTAGGGATGTCAACGGGTCTCGGGGCCCCGCTGACCCGCGGGGCCCCGGCCCGGTTTTGACCCGAGGACCCGCCGACCCGCGGGTCACGGGTCTGGTTCGGGGCGGGGCGGACCCGGGTCGGGTCCGGGTCTAGGGGCACGGGGCCCCGTTGACCCGCCCCGAAATGCCTATATATATATTTTTTAATTTTTTTTTAATGTTAATATAATGTAACATTTACTAAACAATATTGTTAATATAGTACCTATATAAATAATATGAACAAAATTATAAATAGATGTATATTTAGATTATTAGGATTTGTTAATTTGGATTTGGTGTTCGGATTTGAATTTGTATTTGGTGATGAATTTGATGTGTTTGTATTTGATTGATGTTAGATTTAAGGTTTGAAGTTATGTATAATATAATATTTTGGCAAAAAAAATTGTATTTAATATTGAGAAGTGAAAAAAAAAAAAAAAAAAAATTGCTCACGGCGGGTCGGGGCCCCGCGGGTCGACCCGCGGGATTTTTGACCCGCCCCGACCCGACCCGGGAGGTACACTTACCCGGGTCCGGGTCAGCCAGGCTGACCCGCGGGGCGGGTCCGGGGCTGCGAAAACCCGCCCCGACCCGCCCCGTTGCCATCCCTAGTTATCACACCATCTATCCTTGTGTGTCCCTACCATTGGCGCTCTCCATCTTCCGGGGGTTGACCATAGTTTCTGATTTCTCATCTCTCTTAGGACCACTGCTGGGGTGGTGTTCAATGGTATGAACTTGATGACATTTATTTCCCTAGCCTTCAATGGCTCACCCATCTGATTTCTTTGCTGAGGCGGACGCCACTCCTGTTGCCTTATGGGTTGAGGTGCCTGAGGTGGCTTTCTTTTATTCTGCTTTGTATTGTCCTCCTTTGCTGCTTGAATCTTGGCTTTCTTATTCACCCTGTGCCTCTCTAGGTCTATATGAGTTTTCACTCTCCCTGCTAGCTCCTCTAAGGTGCTTGCTGGTTTCTTGGCCATCTTTTCTGCCAATGTGGACCCGAAGCGGCCTAGGTTTCTTATGAAGGCTCTTATTATTTCACCCTCAGTGATGTCTCCCTGTATGTCTGCTATGTTCTGGTTGAACCTAGTATAGTAATCAGCGAAAGATTCATCATTTTTTTGCTTCACATCATTTAGGGAGCCTGTTCCTTTGAGTAGCTTCCTTTCTCCTAGGTATCTCTGAAGAAACTTCGCCTTTAGCTGCGCCCATGAGTGGATGCTCTCGGTAGGTAGGCTAAAGAACCAATGTGGCGCCACCCCTGATAGGGTGTTTGGAAATAAGAGTGCCTTGTAGCGATCATCAGTAGTTCTCCCGAATAGAGAGGCTTCATGCTGCTGAATGTGCTCCAAAGGGTCTCCCTTGCCATTGTACTTTGCTATTTGTATTGTATGCAAGGAGTCTGGCACTTTGTTCATTTCCAACTCCCTCGTGAAGGGGTGGTTCGTGTTGTCACTCAGGCAGTGCAGTCCGTTTCTCTTTGACTCACTCATCTTTCTCACTATCATGGCTTCTATCTCCTCCGGGGTAATCATCACCGGCGTTGGAGTATAGTCTCTCTGATATCCTCCATAGTTATAAACTGGGCTTGCTTGGATCCCTTGTCCGTGCTGGTACGGACTGTAGGCGTATCCTTGATATCCCTGCTGGGGTACTTGGTGGAATTCTTGCCTCCTTGGAGGTCTTGCCTGTCTATCTGCCCCCAGCGGGGTGTATGCCCTGGCGTCTTGCTGTGTCTGTTGCTGCCTTGGAGGCACAAACTGCTGCCTTCCCTCTGGGGGTGGCCCTTGGTTATCTCTCCTTTGTTCTTCTCGCTGCCCTGTTCGAGGGTGCGAGTGGTGTTCTTCTTCTGGGACTTGTTCTTCCTCATGAACTTCTTCTTCTTCATACTGGTGTCGCCTTCCCTGCCTGTTCCTCAGAGTCTCTCTATAGGCTAGTAGCTCATCCAATGCGCTCATCAGCCCCGGAGTCACCGTATGTGCTCCTTGTGAGTATGCGGGCCTTGTGTTGGTTGTGTGGGCGCGATTGTCGTTCCTTTGAGCCGGCATCCCATATGGATATCCTTGAGGTTGTGCCTCATAGTAGTATCCCTAAGGAGGTGCCGTGTATTTGGATGGCACTCCTTGTTGCTCCCCCTCTCTTTGTGGCCTCCTTGCCAATGGAGTTGAGGCTGTGGAAGACTCAGCCCTAGCTGGGCGTGAGGGTCCTCCTTCCTGGTTGTTAGGCTAGGGTGCCTATGGGGCTACCTGAGGCTCTGGGTGTACAGGTTGTTTCTCTGGGTTAGGCTGCCTTGCTGGAGGTATAGGTTGTCTCCCTCGCCTATTGCCCCCAGGTGGGCGGTTATGCCTAGATGCTAAGCTATTCGTCATCGCTCTCGTGATTGCCAGGCTTTCTGTTCAAAGCCCACGGACGGCGCCAAGTGTTAGCTTATAGGTTTCAGGTCAACGGGTCGCCGGCCTAAATCCTACTCCTCACTGGTGAACTAGCAGATCCTGTGTTTCCTGAGCTCGGTCGTTCTAATCCGTATCCTTCTGCCCTTCTCCTTCTCCTCTCCACGTGCCCTGCAAGAGGGGCAATATCAAGCACGGAGGGGGGGGGGGGGTGCTTGATGTACCCTCTCCGATGCTTAAGTCAATATGTTTCTTAGAGAGATAAAGCTTAGAGAGATGTCAGAGCTAAATTGCACACTTAGCCAAGATGTTCAAATGAATGGTGGAAAGGTTGTATTTATAGGCAACGGTGTCATTAAGGTGGCTTAATGACATCGTTAACCTTTAAACACAATTAATTAGCCCTTGATCACGTAATTAAAACCTTAAAGCACGGAGAAAGTCGGCGGAAATAAACTGAGTATGGGAGTCGGGAAGCGGTGTCGGGGCCCTTGGGGGGGGGGGGGAGAAAATCTGACCCCCAAGGGTAGGGGTTGGGTGTGGCCACCCAACCCTTCCCTAGGGAGGATAGGGTTGGCCAACCCTATCTCCCCTAGGGGAGATTGGGTTGGCTGACCCGATCTCCCCTAGGGGAGATCGGGTGTGGCCACCCGACCTCACTTAGGTGAGTTTGCCGCGGTCCGGACGAGTATTTTTGCCTCGTCCGGACCGTTGGTGTTTCCGCTGGGTGTTTGGGTCGAAGTTTCGATCTACAATCATTAACGGGGTGATCAAAATAAAACGATTTAGAAGTCAACGGGTTCAAATTGGGCGTATATCCAACAGAGTGGATCAACCAACTTGGTTCCAGATCCTAGTGATCAAGGAATTCATCTCGAAGGTAAAATCCCGAGGCCAAGAGGTCGTCCAAGAAAAGTTGTAGGTCAAGGTTCTAGCACTGCCCTTGTTCCCAGTGGGAGTGATGCTCCGATAAGAAGAATTATTCTGAGTGGGAGCAATGTTCAGAGTCAAGATGGGATTAACGAGCCTAGACGAAGTCAAAGGAATCGAACTTCTCCCAAGAAGCATCCCATCGAGAAGGGTGAAATTTTCACCCTAACTTCTGTTGACGAATCGGTAACGGTTCAACAAGCGTTGAAAGGACCTCAAGTGAAGAAATGGAGGAAAGCAATGGAGGAAGAGATCGCCTCAATGAAAGCTAATTCGGTATGGTCTTTAGTTGATTTACCTGCTAACCGCAGAACCATAGGGGCTAAGTGAGTTCTGAAACTGAAACTCAATGCTGATGGAAATGTCGAGTGATACAAAGCCCGACTAGTTGTGAAAGGATACACCCAGCTTCACGGAGTGGACTTTGATGAAACATACTCACCGACTGTGCGTTACACCACAGTCAGGGCCATCCTAGCCCTGGTCGCATGCCTCAATCTAGAGCTGCACCAAATGGGTGTTAAGACCGCGTTCCTCCATGGAAACCTAGATGAAGAGATCTATATGGAGCAACCGGAGGGTTTCATTACTCCTGGTAAGGAACGAAGAATTTGTAAATTCCAAAGATCCATTTACGGTCTTAAACAATCGTCTCGACAACGGTACCGCAGATTCCACGAGGAAATCATTGGAAACGGATTAGTGAACCTCCACGAGGATCCATGCGTGTATACAAAGACCTCTGAGTCTAAGTACGTCATCTTAACCTTATACATGGATGACATACTCATTGCTGCGAACGATATGAGTTTCATGAATGAATCGAAGTCCTGGTTGGCATCTGTATTTGAAATGAAAGACATGGGAGAGTCTACGTACATCTTGGGCATTAAAATTTCTAGAGATCGTGCTGCCCGGAGGTTATGTCTAGGGATGGCAACGGGGCGGGTTTTCGCAGCCCCGGACCCAGGTAAGTGTGCCTCCCGGGGCAGGTCAAAAATCTCGCGGGTCGACCCGCGGGGCCCCGACCCGCCGTGAACAATTTTTTTTTTTTTTTTCACTTCTCAATATTAAATACAATTTTTTTTCCAAAATATTACGTTATATATAAATTCAAACCATAAATCTAACATCAATCAAATACAAGCACATCAAATTCATCACCAAATACAAATTCAAATCCGAACACCAAATTCAAATTAACAAATCCTAATAATCTAAATATACATCTATTTATAATTTGGTCCATGTTATTTATATAGGTACTAAATTAACCATATTGTTTAGTAAATATTACATTATATTAACATTAACAAAAAATTAAAATATATATATATAGGCATTTCGGGGCGGGTCAACGGGGCCCCGTGCCCCTAGACCCGGACCCGCCCCGGGTCCGCCCCGAACCCGACCCGCGACCCGCGGGTCGGCGGGTCCTCGGGTCAAAACCGGGTCGGGGCACCGCGGGTCAGCGGGGCCCCGAGACCCGTTGCCATCCCTAGTTATGCCTATCTCAGGAAGCCTATATCAACAAACTGTTGAAAATGTTCATATTACAAGATGCCAAACCTGTGGCGACGCAGGTAGTATTCGGGTGCGCGTTGTCAAAACGTGACAGCCCGAAGAACTAGCAAGAGCGTGAACAAATGAGGAGTGCAAGGCATTTAAGCATGGTCGGTAGTCTCATGTACGCCATGCGTTGCACTCGTCCGACATCTGTTACGCTGTGGGCCTAGTAGCAAGATTCCAATCAGACCCTGGCTATCAACATTTAAAGGTTGTAAAACGGATCATACGTTATCTGAAAGGTACTGCCGACTACGTACTATGCTATGAGGGCTGGAAGTTAGAATTGACCGATTTCAGTGACGCCGACCATGGTGGCGATCCAGACGATCGTAAGTCCACCACATGAGGAGTCTTTCTCCTTTCTAATGCTGTCATTTCATGGACGAACAAGAAGCAATCTTGTGTCGCGTTGTCTACGATGGAATCAGAATTTGTTGCTCTCTCCAAAAATGCGCAGGAAGCAGTCTGGTTGAAAAGGCTTCTTACTGCGCTGCTTGATGACGATGTCGGGAGTAAGCCTCTACCATAACAAGACAAGCTAACAACCATGGGGATAAACTTGATTACGCAAAACGATCATTTGGTTTCGGAGTAACACGAAATGATCTTCGTTTTGTACATCGTCGTGATGAACTCTGTTCGTCATTAACCACATTCTGGGCCTGATGAAAATTATGCGATAGAATTATTGACATATCCCACTCCTGAAAATGTTCGGGTATGCTATCGACGCGTGCTTCATACTACGTGTGTCATGTTCGACCACGGGGTCAGGCTCAGCTGTGCTAGGTAGAATCCTCGAGATTCGGATGGGCGCAAACTTCTTCACCTCGAGCGTGTGATTAATCCCGGTAGCCTTATGAAGAGGCACCCGAAGTATCCTCATGGACTCAGAACTCATATCTAAGGTCAGGCTCAATGTTCGCTTCCCAGCGTACGAGCGTAGTGCCGAAGAAAAAGGCCAAGTGACCACGTCTTTGGAAACAGGTTGGGTTTGACTAAGGTTATGAGCGATGGGGATGGTCAATTTCACCTGTAATTCACCGACTCTTGTATTCACTAGGTGGCCACTAGCCGAATGTTAGTTGAAGGCTATGAATACTTGTGCAAATACCTTGGAGAAGTATCCTATGTGGAAACTAGACAATTGGATAATTAATAGTTGACCTAGGATACAGCGCGATACAATTTAACGTTTTTAACAGGTTGATGGGAAATAGGGAATCAACGTTCTACGGGCGCTACAACACTCCTAACAGATGAGTAGCACGATGTCTGTCGTATCCACCGGTCGCACGGCAAACTTCGTATGAACTATTAGAAACCTGGGACAAGATCGGAAGAATGAAATGTTGATGCGATTTGGACAACAATACATTAGCAGGCACCCTCCCATTCCGGCGAGTAGGAGATGTTAGCATATGGTGATTGGGCGCCGTAAATGGAAGCCCATTAATATGTATATGTTACCTGAGACAATTGGGTAAATATCACATTAGGGAAATTCGGCTAGACCCAAATCCCAATTGACATGAGAGGCCCACAATTGGGGCTCCTTTATACAGCATGGCCGGCCGAATTATAGGTGTGGGCAAAGTGGACTTTTGTCTAGTTTGCTCCTCCTATAAATAGGGAGTGTTAGGGGTTTCATTAGGGTAATTCATAATTCCTCATTTGTGGTAATTTGAGAGAAAACCCTCCTCCCCAAGTGACCCTTATTTCAGCCGAACCACTACCTACACCAAGGGTGTGCCAATTTGCTTTGAGCAAACACTCCGGAAATATGTCCCTGCCAAGAATCGAACAGAGGCTT
The DNA here is from genome assembly GCA_036873135.1 of Clarkia xantiana subsp. parviflora. Taxonomy (NCBI): domain Eukaryota; kingdom Viridiplantae; phylum Streptophyta; class Magnoliopsida; order Myrtales; family Onagraceae; genus Clarkia; species Clarkia xantiana. The sequence continues at coordinate 32,081,528 of JAPTYO010000004.1, forward strand.
TGCTGTGGAGACTATACCGCGTAGGGCTTCCTTAACAAGAACCTCTACGGGTTCCGTCCGGTGGATCGAGAACCCCCTCAGCAAGATCTTGGGACTACGGAAAGCGATTAAGGTATGTGCATATCTTCCGCTGCGTAATTGTGATTACTAGCATGTACCCTATTTGATTTTCTGTGGTATTTAGCCCAGTAATCCAACATATATTAATGGGCTCCTTATTACGGCGGCACATATACACCAAATGCCAACACTATGTCTCATGTTTAGAGAGTTAGCAATATTCGACGTTACACTCCCACTGGCCAAAGTAGGATTACTCCCACTAAGCTCATGAGAATTTTGGCTCCCACTGGACAGTGCGGGATTGCTCCGACTCGCTTCTAGAGCCTCAGTAATTCGACCACCTATACCTCGGGTGGCAGCACGGGTAGATCGCGTCCCAATGTTCGGGTTCGAATTTGTGTTAATAGTCCAAATATTTTAAGTGACATGTTCTGTATGATACGTACCAGCATGCTGTATATTCGGTCTAACATTCAAAGCGACGCCATGTAATGCATTTAAGTCTGGTCCCTAAACCAGAAAATAAGTCGATATTACCTTGGAAAACATGGCTTTTATTTGTTATTACATCGAATTCAGCTGCGGTTTTGTTTCTCCCACTCGGATTATCCGGGACTTGTGCATCTAATTCTTCTAAAAACTCTATCAGTTTAGTTAGATTTCCAATCACCTAGCTTTGGAAACTCGTCCTCTAAGACTACTACATTGCATAACTCGTGTTCTCTAACACTTCCACTATCCGCAGTGCCTTCAAACACGCAACCTTTCGAGGTTTCAGAGTACCTACTGAAGATACTCTTCCTACCTCTATCATCTAACTTCCTGAATCGGTTGTTAGTCGTTTGCGTAAAAGCCCTACAGACCTAAGGTCGTAGGTAGAACATATTGATTTGTTGTTCTATCCGAAACTCGAAAGGAGTAGTGTTGACCGAATTTCATGTTATTGTTGTTCAATATGTAGTCACCGTCAACAGCACATCGCCCAAAAAAGAAATGGGAAATTGTTCATGTGATGACATATTTCTAATCATATTCAAAGAGCGTGCAATTTCAGCATTTTACACACCAATATAATTGCATTGGGTTCGGCTGAACATAATGAATACTAGACTTGGTCTAATTGTGAGTTGTTATACTGCCTCTTTCATTACATTTATCGCTGAACTTTAGTGAAAGTTTTTGGGTTAATAGGTCTTTTGGTCCATGATGTTTGACCATTTTTGGGTTTTGGTCCATAATGTTTTTTTTTTCATAGTTTTGGTACCATATGTTTGCAGATTTTTTCTAGTTTTGGTCCGACCGTTACATTCTGTTCATTTTTTGACATGTACAAGTCTAGTGATCCACCCTAAACTTTCAACTTTGTTCAATTTAGTCCCTCTAATACTTTCCTAATATTTTTTTTTTCAATTTAGTCCTGAAGTTTCAAAATTTCAATTGGACCTATTGTCCAATTGGGGTCAATTTTGAAACTTCAGGACTAAATTGAACAAAAAAAAAGGTTAATAAAGTATTAGAGGGACTAAATTTAAAGTTTAGAGTGGATCACGTGACTTGAACATGTCAAAAAATGGACGAAATGTAACGGTTAGACCAAAACTAGAAAAAATCTTCAAACATATGGTACCAAAACTAGGTAAAAAAAAACATCATGAACTAAAACCCAAAAGTTGTCAAACATCATAGACCAAAAGACATGTTAACCCAAAGTTTTTCCACCTTCTCTGTCAGTTCTGAAGGTCATACAACTATCTATTTTAAATTGATTCTTCCACAAAGTTCCAAATGCTCCATAAACCTTCCGTTATTTTATAGATTTATCAATTTGAACTAGAGAGATCGTAAGCTCTATAATGTAATGTTACACAGCTAACTTTCGTTACGTCTGTAATTCTAATTACTCTCGGTTACTCACCTTTAATGCCGAACCCACATTGGTGTCTAACCTATTGCTCTTTATTCCTTAAATCGGTTAAGCCACATACATCTAGATTAAGTCACATACATCTAGAAACACAATATTTAAAACTCAGCAAGAAATTCAGTAGATTATTAGCTTGGAGAATGTTATACGTTTCGATTCAATCATATCGAAGATTCATTTCCTCATTTGAGTGGTGCTTAATCGTGTCCAATCAGACATTGATTTACACCAACAGTTGAAACCAAAATTTATTATTATATATTGGAATCAATATCTCTTTGTAAAAATAGTTGATTTAAAGAAGGATGAATGCAGGTCATTCCTAATTTGAGGTGAACCAAGTTATTCGAAGAAGTCCAAAATTACGGAATGTAACTGCTCAAACAATTATAACATATATGATAGTCTTCCTCATCTTCCGAGTATTCGTTATTGAAGTCTTGAGTTTCTTCATCGTCAATGATCTGTAATTCAATCCAAAAGGAGAAATCAAACCTTTGATCATATTCTAGAACTCATAAATTCTCAATTAAAATAAAACTCTAGAGATGCATGTTAGATCACGGGCGAAGCTCCGTTACGTCCTTGACGGAATGCTTGGACTCCTGGGCTCCGCGTGGTCCTGCAAAAGGGGATGACCTGGGTGGTGACCCAGAATCCCTCTCCGATGCTTAAATGAGTACGGTGATCAATGGAATGGTAAGCAGAGTCTAAGTTCGTATCAGAATGAATGCTTTTCTGGGGTAACTTCCTCCTTTATATAGGAGGAGAAGTCACCCAGAGTTACGTGAGGCCAGGCTCGGCCGTTATAACCACGATTCCGTATATCTCGCCACGATTCCGTATATCTCGCCCCACGCTCCGCGTATCTTACCCATACTTCCGCGTATCTCGGGCACGCCCTGCGTATTCTCGGGGAAGATTATCTATATCCTAATCGTCTTCCCACTACTCTCATCCAGTAGGCGGGTTTCTCGGTCTTATCCTCTGATCACAAGTCTCGACTCCTGTCGGGGACTCCAGAGTTGTCTCATTCTAGATCACCACCCAGGACCTTCAGTCTCTACGGGACAGGTCCAGCCTCTGCGGGGCTTTATTATCGGGGCCTTTACTAAGGCATATCGGGGCCTACTCAGAGGCTTCTCATCGGGAGCATTCAGCTCCTACATCGGGACTATTAGAGTCGGAACCCTTCGTGTTGGGCCTCTGGGCCTTCTAGGCTTTTACGAGGCCCACTGGACCTACTTGCCGTCCATTGGCTGTTAACGGGGCCAACGATTACATCGGAACCCATCATTTGCCCCCAAGACATGGGGGACTTTAGTTCGCCGTGTCTTCTAATTCATGCTTTTTGACCTCGTTATCGGAGGTTTCCGTTTTCGCACCCTCCGATACCACCGTCGGGGGTTTTGACCTTTGCAATTTTTGATGTCTCAGTTAAAGGCTTTTGTCTTCATACCTTCCGATACCACCGTCGGAGGTTTTGATCTTCGTGTGTGATCGTTACATGTCAGAGTCTCTTTCTTATGATTATTCTGGGCCCACCAGGCCCCATGGGCAGTTGCCAAATCCGAGAAGACTCCTCGGTTACTGCAGCATTAAATGCCTGAGGATAGAGAAACGACGTTTAAATCAGCGTGACTGCTGTTTTCTGAAAAAGCAACTATGACGTCATACACGTCCCTTCCGTGCCTATCATCTCGTCGATTAAGATCGTGTCGTTTCCTCTTCAACGGTGCAGATCCAGCCCATCCAGCTGTCTCCTCCGTATCGTCTCCCCAGTTCAACGGTCATGATCAGATCGTTTCGCCTTCCACGGTCACGATTATGTCCCTTCAGTTGCCCTTTGGCCTATAAAAGGGAAGACCTTGGTCCCATTCACTTCTTCTGCACTCTCTCGCTTTCAGACCTCCTTGCATCCGAAGTTCTCTCCTAAATTCTCCTGGTGCTTCAAGTGATCAAGGCCACTTCGACTTCTCCGATCTTCTTTTTCCTCACTTTCCGACCACCGATCATGTCTGCAATTGTTTTAGACGAAGCTAGCTCTGAGGTTAGGGCCCCCTCCTTCTTCTTTGAGTTTGCTGTCAATGAGATATCCGAGGGTTCGTATGAGGTGGCCCTTAGAGAGGGGTGTATCACCTCGGATTGGGAGCCTCGTTTCCCTTATGAGTCCCAAACTGCTGGTAGGAGGAAGCACATTATCACGCCTCCTCGGGCCGGGGAGGTGTTTGTTTCCACTGGACAGATAAGTGCGGGGATTCGGTTCCCCTTCTGTGGAAACATGGTGGAAATGTGCAATTTTTACAAAACGCACTCTTGTACTTTCTCTCCACACGCCATCCGCGTGTGGAATGCCTTCCAGCTCCTGTGCCATCGCCAGCAGTGGACATACAGTCTTCTGTTGTTCCGCACTTTTTACGGTATGAAGTGCAATAAATCCGGTGTCTGCTCCTTCTCTCCCCGACTCCCCAAGTGGACAAAGGAGCAACTCTCCCGTTTCGGCTGGGACAGCGAAACTTGGAAATTTCACAAGGATCGGATTCTGATCCGCGACTCGGGCTCCGACAACAGTGGCTGGAAGAAGTACTACTTCTTTATCCAGCATAGCTCTATCCCCTGGCCTCGATGGGAGGTTGTGGCGGACCCTGCCCCCAAGCTCCAAGATTATTCCGAGGATGACCTCAACACCCTCCAGATGGTTCAACTCTACCGCTGGGGGGACAACTTCATACCTATGGATGCCAACAAGCTTCAAGAGCGGCATCTAATTGCCATCGGATTTCGGCTCCTAGATTCCGTTTCTGCGGATTTAGTCGTCTGGGTAATATTTCTAACCGTCTTATTTTTACCTTTGCAGCCAAGAAGGCTTCTCTGTTGACTCATCTCGTTATGAAGCAGGGCGAGACTGATGCCATCCAGGGCGGTTCCAAGCGGAAGCGCAAGCTGGTGAAGAAAGGGGCTTCCTCCTCCACTCCCCTAGCTGTTGCTCCTCCGACTGAGGAGCAGGTCATGGCCAAGAAGGCCAGACGGGAGGAGATAGATCAGGCCTTTGGGGCCACCACCGTCGAGGAAGGTAAGCGCGTTCGTCGTGCAATTACAAAATATAAAGAATTAATTCCCAAGGAGTTTATCCCCGCTGATCGGAAGACACGGGTTCAAGAGATTAAGCTCGTCCTTCAAGGAGAGATTCCCCACGTTATTTAGGCGGGATACTACAACGTCCTTGGGAAGAAACGATATTTCGATCGTCAGATCATCTGGTGCCCTGAGGGTACTCTCCCTGACTTCATTCGTCCCGCTGCCGCAGGTCCTTTGGAGATTCCTCCCCCGACAGAGGCTATTATTCCTGTGGAGACGGCGGCTCCGCAAGAATTGATGCTGGAGGACGCTCCGGCGGGAGCTCAGTTCCGCCAGGTGACCGACTTGGAAGCTTCTCCTTCCATCGAGGAGCCTGAAGAGGGGGGCCTGCTTCCTCGTGGCAGGTCGAGGTCCAGGAGCGCACGGCCCGCTGCTAGGGACGTGTCTAAAAGTCCTCCTCCTATTCTTCGTACCCCGACTCCCGAGCCGCGCGTTGAGGTGGCTCCTCCGGCTTCGAGTTCTGGGGTCATCCCCCCGCTCCCTGTGGATGAAAACCTTTACAAGGTTTTTACTCCCGAACAGGGGATGCTGCCCTGGAACCCAATCGAGTCTCTTCGAGGAGTTCCACTTCGGCGGGGAGACCTTGATCCTAGCTTGGCCCTGCATCTGCTGGCGGGGTCAATTCCTCCGGCCTTGAAGCGGCCCCTGTCCTTCGCGCAGGAGGACCTTGAGGAGGAAATTCGTGACATGGCCATCCGACGGATGGAGGTAAAACTTCTATTCTCATTTCATTCTCTTCACTACTTTTATCTTCAATTGTTTACATCTTGATCTCTTCTTTTTCTCAGGACACCGCCAACCAGCAGCGCTGTTTTGGCCTTATCCTGGCCTTGAAGAGTGCTTTGGTGGAAGCCCAGGCTCAGGCGAACCCTGAAGCCTTAGCCAAGCTCCAGATGGAGCGTGACGAGGCGGTGGCGGCCGAAAATAAGATGGCCAAGGAGAAGGCTCTCCTCGATGACATGGCCACAAGCCTGCTCAAGAAGGTCCACGACCATGAGGCTGTCATGCGTCGAGAGCAGAAGATGGCCCGAGTGGAGCATCAGCGGAACGAGGCGGAGAAGAAACAGCTCATTCATGAGAAAAATGTCTTCGCTGATCTCCTCGCGGAGGCCAAGGCGAAGTTTGAGGTGGAGAGGACTGAGTTCTCTGCCAAGCTAGCTGAGGCCAAGGCTCAGGGCCTCGAGGAAGGCCACCTGCGGGGGCGTGAGGAGGGCCGCCTTCAGGGTCACAAGGAGTATCGGGATTCTGAAGAATTCAAGCTGGCTGCTGTGGAGTTCTGCAAGTCCGAGGTGGAGGACGTTTTATTCAACGCCGTCGAGGAACTCTACACAGTCTACGCGGACTCCATCGACTTCACGAAGTCCGAGACCCTTGCCCCTGTCGCGGAGAAGTACTTCAACCTCCCCGCGGAGAGTGAAGAGGCTGCTGCCGTGGACCCGACTCTGTCAACTGCGGAGCCTTCTGCCCAAGCCCCTCCAAACCTTGCTCCCTCCGACGCCGCTGAGGGCCCATCTCCTAACAAGGACCAAGTTTAATGCTTACATCTTTTAGTCCTTGTTATCTTTCTCCCTTATCTCTTGTAATGAACTCCTTTGGCTTTCGAGCCTTTATATGAATAGTTTTCTTTCCATCTGTCTTGGCTCCAACCTTGCTTGCACTTTATCTAAAGTAGCTTTAAAATTCGTTACTTAGAATGTTCCGATGCACCCTTGTAGATGACTTCATACGTCCTTCCGACGTTTTATTCGAGACTTTGCCATTTAAGGCTCTTCATCAAAAATCGGGATTTCACCACTTAAGGCTTCTCAACCAAAGTCGGGACTTCACCACTTAAGGTTTCTCGTTCAAAATCGGAACTTCACCACTTAAGGTTTCTCGTTCAAAATCGGAACTTCACCACTTAAGGTTTCTCGTTCAAAATCGGAACTTCACCACTTAAGGTTTCTCGTTCAAAATCGGAACTTCACCACTTAAGGTTTCTCGTCCATGCCTTTTAAGGTCATTTTCATATCCCTTAAGGCTTCCATTGCGTCTCTACTGGACGGCTTAGTCGTACCCGTTAAGGCTTTTAGCCGCATCATATAGACGACTTACGCGGATCCATCAGGATCTTTTCATACCTAGGCTTTTGGTTGCATCATATAGACGACTTACGTGTACCCCGTAGGGCTTTTGTCCGTACCTGTTAAGGCTTTTGGCCGCGTCATATAGACGACTTACGCATCCCCTGCGGGGCTTTCCTCGTACCTCGGAAGGCTTTTGTTGCGTCACTCAGGACGTCTTATTAACAGTAAGAATAAATTCGAAAGCAATTTGATCGGAAGGCAACTTCTTTTATTCACTAATAATTCAAAGTAGGCTTACATCGGATTTTATTGATAGACAATTTGCGCCATTCGTGGCGGCTTCATATCAAACATGATACTTCTTCAAGTGTTCACCACTGAAGGAATGCTTCAACGTCTTGCCTTCGAGATCCTCTAACTTGTATGCATTGGGCACTGGCATCCCCACGATCTTGTAGGGTCCTTCCCATTTTGGTGACAGCTTGTTGATCTGATCTTGATGAACAAACTCATTCCTCCGCCAGACAAGTTCTCCTACGAAGAATTGTCGGGACCTGACACGCCGATTATAGTATCGGGCTGTTGCCAGACGCATCCGGGCCTGGACTTCATCGGCTTTCCACCTCTTTTCCTCGAGCAAGTCTAAGTCTAGACGTCTCATTTCCTCATTTGTCAGAGGCTCGTAGTATTTCGCGCGATGGGATGCCACCGCTATCTCCACGGGAGCAACTGCCTCCGTGCCATAAACCAGGCCAAACGGAGTTTCTCCTGTTGACTGCTTGGGTGTTGTTCTCACAGCCCATAGCACATTCTCGAGCTCATCCAGCCAATGGCCCTGCAAAGCATAGACTCTCTTCTTCAAGCCGTCCATCACGATCTTGTTGGCTGACTCTACCTGGCCATTGGTCTGGGCGTGACGGACTGACGCGGTCCGATGCTCAATGTTTAATTCTTCCAGGTATTCCTTCAACTGAGCCCCATTGAACGGAGGTCCGTTGTCGCTGATCAATACTCGCGGGATCCCGTACCGGGATATGATTTGAGTCTGAAGGAACTTGAGGATCTACTGCCCCGTCGTTCTAGCCAATGCTTTGGCCTCTATCCACTTTGAGAAGTAGTCGATAGCCACGAGTAAGTATTTGCACTGACCTCTTGCTTGAGGAAGTGGTCCCACCAAGTCAATTCCCCATTGCGCAAAGGGCCATGCACTTCTGATGGGCGTTAGGTCCGCGGCGGGGGCCACGATATTCGGGGCGTACCTCTGGCATGCATCACAGGATCGGACCATTGCGGTTGCTTCTTTGTTCATCGAGGGCCAGTAGTAGCCTAAGTTCAATGCTTTCCTCACTAGAGATCGGGCTCCTTCATGGCAGGCCGCGACTCCTTCATGTAGCTCCCTCAAGATCCGATTTGTGTCGGGTTCTGCTACGCATTTTAGAAAAGGCTTTACGTACCCTTTTTTGTACAACTGGTTCTCCACCATTGCATAGTTGTCCGCAATCCGCCGCAACCTGACAGCTGCCACTTTGTCATCGGGGAGTACCCCCGTAGTCAGGTACGTGACCATCGGGGTCATCCAAGTGGACTTCTCTTCTTCCTCCGATCCTGTCTCAATGGCACAGATCTCTACCGGATCGATGTTTGAGATAATCACCTTCTCTAGGAAGTGCACCTTCCGATTCTCCTCGGGAGCCATTCCCAGAGCGAACTTGCTCAAGGCATCTGCTTCCGCGTTTTCTTCCCTTGGGATCGCCTCGATATCAAAACTTTTGAAGCTTCCCTTCAAAGTTTGCACCTCGTGCAAATATTTCTTCATTGTCGGGTTCTTAGCTTCATAATTCCCCTGGACTTGATTTACAACCAAGCTAGCGTCGCACTTCACTTTTAAATGGTCAACCCCCGTACCTTTGGCAATCTTGAGGCCTGTGATGAGAGCCTCATACTCTGCTTCGTTGTTGGTGGCTTTGAATGTCAACGCCAGGGCATATCGTAAGGGCTCGCCTCCGCCGGGCGGTATCAACACGAATCCTGCCCCCGAGCCTTCTACACTCGATGAACCATCAGTGTACATCTCCCACGTATTCTCCTCATTTGGCTGTTCTGGCTGCTGTTCTGTTGTCGGGACTTCCTCCATGGCTGCCCCCTCTGCGGGACCCGTTACTTCCAGATCGGGTGCCGTAGACTCAGCTATAAAATCTGCCAATGCCTGGCCCTTAATAGCGGTTCTCGGAGCGAAATGAATGCGGAACTCCGTCAGCTCGATGGCCCATTTTACCAATCTCCCCGACGCCTCCGGTCGGTTCAAGAAGTGTTTCAAGGGCTGATTAGTCAATACCGTGACTTCATGGGCATGGAAGTAAGGTCGCAGTTTTCGAGCGGCAATAATCAACGTAAAGAGATACTTCTCAATGGCGGGATAATTTATTTCAGACTTGGCAAATACCTTGCTTACATAATAGATAGGCACTTGGTTGCCCTTGACAATCTTAATCAAAACAGAACTAACAGCCACATCAGAAACAGCCAAATAGAGATAGAGCGGCTCGCCTGGAACTGGTTTCGCCAACGGCGGAAGGGTGCGGAGGTGCTGTTTTAGTGCCTGGAACGCCTCCTCAAACTTGTCGGTCCACTCGAACTTCTTGTTAGCCCTCAGCACATCAAAAAATGGCATAGCTCGATCGCTCGCCTTGGATAGAAAGCGATTCATCGCGGCCAACCGGCCATTCAGCACCTGGACCTCCCGATGATTCTTCGGGGACTGCATCTCCTCGATTGCTCGCAGCTTCTCAGGGTTCACCTCGATTCCTCTCTGGCTTACCATGAACCCTAGGAACTTCCCCGAGTTCACCCCAAAAGCACATTTGTCGGGGTTCAGTCGGACCTGATGGAACTTCATCCGCTCAAATGCCGCCGCCAAATTCTGGACATGGTCTCCCGCCTGTCAGGACTTCACCAGCATGTCGTCCACATATGCCTCCATGGTTTTCCCCAGCATGTCCCCGTACAGCTTGTTCACTATCCTCTGGTAAGTTGCTCCGGCATTGATCAATCCGAAGGGCATCACGTCATAATGATAGACATCACTGTCAGCATAGAAGGCCGTATGGGGGGCATCCTCCTTCGCCATCTTAATCTGGTTGTACCCAGAGTACGCGTCCATGAAGCTCAGCAGCTCATGTCCCGATGTAGCATCCACTAACTGGTCAATCCTCGGGAGCGGGTAACAGTCCTTCGGGCAGGCTTTGTTCAGGTCACGGAAATCGACGCACATCCGCCACTTTCCGTTACTCTTTCGCACCAGCACTGGGTTAGCCACCCAAGTCTGGAATCGGAGCTCCTTGATGAATCCAGCATCGAGTAGCCTGCCCACCTCCTGCTGGATCGCGATCCTCTTGTCCGCACCCATCGGACGCCTTCTCTGCGCGATAGGCTTGATCGCGGGGTCTATCTTCAGTTCGTGCACTATCACGTCGGGGCTGATTCCTGGCATATCACTTGGGGACCAGGCAAACAGCTCCTTAAACTCCTTCAAGAGCTCGATCAACTCTCGGGCTCTTTCATCCGACAAAGCAGAGCCGATTTTCACCCTCCTCTGAGGTCCATCGATTTCCACTTCCTTCAAATCTTCCATGGGGGCAGGACGCCCATACTCCTCTCGAGGATCAGTATCCGTCTGGAGAATAGTCATGGTCTCCCTCCTTCTTCTTTGAGTTTGCTGTCAATGAGATATCCGAGGGTTCGTATGAGGTGGCCCTTAGAGAGGGGTGTATCACCTCGGATTGGGAGCCTCGTTTCCCTTATGAGTCCCAAACTGCTGGTAGGAGGAAGCACATTATCACGCCTCCTCGGGCCGGGGAGGTGTTTGTTTCCACTGGACAGATAAGTGCGGGGATTCGGTTCCCCTTCTGTGGAAACATGGTGGAAATGTGCAATTTTTACAAAACGCACCCTTGTACTTTCTCTCCACACGCCATCCGCGTGTGGAATGCCTTACAGCTCCTGTGCCATCGCCAGCAGTGGACATACAGTCTTCTGTTGTTCCGCACTTTTTACGGTATGAAGTGCAATAAATCCGGTGTCTGCTCCTTCTCTCCCCGACTCCCCAAGTGGACAAAGGAGCAGCTCTCCCGTTTCGGCTGGGACAGCGAAACTTGGAAATTTCACAAGGATCGGATTCTGATCCGCGACTCGGGCTCCGACAACAGTGGCTGGAAGAAGTACTACTTCTTTATCCAGCATAGCTCTATCCCCTGGCCTCGATGGGAGGTTGTGGCGGACCCTGCCCCCAAGCTCCAAGATTATTCCGAGGATGACCTCAACACCCTCCAGATGGTTCAACTCTACCGCTGGGGGGACAACTTCATACCTATGGATGCCAACAAGCTTCAAGAGCGGCATCTAATTGCCATCGGAGTTCGGCTCCTAGATTCCGTTTCTGCGGATTTAGTCGTCTGGGTAATATTTCTAACCGTCTTATTTTTACCTTTGCAGCCAAGAAGGCTTCTCTGTTGACTCATCTCGTTATGAAGCAAGGCGAGACTGATGCCATCCAGGGCGGTTCCAAGCGGAAGCGCAAGCAGGTGAAGAAAGGGGCTTCCTCCTCCACTCCCCTAGCTGTTGCTCCTCCGACTGAGGAGCAGGTCATGGCCAAGAAGGCCAGACGGGAGGAGATAGATCAGGCCTTTGGGGCCACCACCGTCGAGGAAGGTAAGCGCGTTCGTCGTGCAATTACAAAATATAAAGAATTAATTCCCAAGGAGTTTATCCCCGCTGATCGGAAGACACGGGTTCAAGAGATTAAGCTCGTCCTTCAAGGAGAGATTCCCCACGTTATTTAGGCGGGATACTACAACGTCCTTGGGAAGAAACGATATTTCGATCGTCAGATCATCTGGTGCCCTGAGGGTACTCTCCCTGACTTCATTCGTCCCGCTGCCGCAGGTCCTTTGGAGATTCCTCCCCCGACAGAGGCTATTATTCCTGTGGAGACGGCGGCTCCGCAAGAATTGATGCTGGAGGACGCTCCGGCGGGAGCTCAGTTCTGCCAGGTGACCGACTTGGAAGCTTCTCCTTCCATCGAGGAGCCTGAAGAGGGGGGCCTGCTTCCTCGTGGCAGGTCGAGGTCCAGGAGCGCACGGCCCGCTGCTAGGGACGTGTCTAAAAGTCCTCCTCCTATTCTTCGTACCCCGACTCCCGAGCCGCGCGTTGAGGTGGCTCCTCCGGCTTCTAGTTCTGGGGTCATCCCCCCGCTCCCTGTGGATGAAAACCTTTACAAGGTTTTTACTCCCGAACAGGGGATGCTGCCCTGGAACCCGATCGAGTCTCTTCGAGGAGTTCCACTTCGGCGGGGAGACCTTGATCCTAGCTTGGCCCTGCATCTGCTGGCGGGGTCAATTCCTCCGGCCTTGAAGCGGCCCCTGTCCTTCGCGCAGGAGGACCTTGAGGAGGAAATTCGTGACATGGCCATCCGACGGATGGAGGTAAAACTTCTATTCTCATTTCATTCTCTTCACTACTTTTATCTTCAATTGTTTACATCTTGATCTCTTCTTTTTCTCAGGACACTGCCAACCAGCAGCGCTGTTTTGGCCTTATCCTGGCCTTGAAGAGTGCTTTGGTGGAGGCCCAGGCTCAGGCGAACCCTGAAGCCTTAGCCAAGCTCCAGATGGAGCGTGACGAGGCGGTGGCGGCCGAAAATAAGATGGCCAAGGAGAAGGCTCTCCTCGATGACATGGCCACAAGCCTGCTCAAGAAGGTCCACGACCATGAGGCTGTCATGCGTCGAGAGCAGAAGATGGCCCGAGTGGAGCATCAGCGGAACGAGGCGGAGAAGAAACAGCTCATTCATGAGAAAAACGTCTTCGCTGATCTCCTCGCGGAGGCCAAGGCGAAGTTTGAGGTGGAGAGGACTGAGTTCTCTGCCAAGCTAGCTGAGGCCAAGGCTCAGGGCCTCGAGGAAGGCCACCTGCGGGGGCGTGAGGAGGGCCGCCTTCAGGGTCACAAGGAGTATCGGGATTCTGAAGAATTCAAGCTGGCTGCTGTGGAGTTCTGCAAGTCCGAGGTGGAGGACGTTTTATTCAACGCCGTCGAGGAACTCTACACAGTCTACGCGGACTCCATCGACTTCACGAAGTCCGAGACCCTTGCCCCTGTCGCGGAGAAGTACTTCAACCTCCCCGCGGAGAGTGAAGAGGCTGCTGCCGTGGACCCGACTCTGTCAACTGCGGAGCCTTCTGCCCAAGCCCCTCCAAACCTTGCTCCCTCCGACGCCGCTGAGGGCCCATCTCCTAACAAGGACCAAGTTTAATGCTTACATCTTTTAGTCCTTGTTATCTTTCTCCCTTATCTCTTGTAATGAACTCCTTTGGCTTTCGAGCCTTTATATGAATAGTTTTCTTTCCATCTGTCTTGGCTCCGATACTTGCTTGCACTTTATCTAAAGTAGCTTTAAAATTCGTTACTTAGAACGTTCCGATGCACCCTTGTAGATGACTTCATACGTCCTTCCGACGTTTTATTCGAGACTTTGCCATTTAAGGCTCTTCATCAAAAATCGGGATTTCACCACTTAAGGCTTCTCAACCAAAGTCGGGACTTCACCACTTAAGGTTTCTCGTTCAAAATCGGAACTTCACCACTTAAGGTTTCTCGTTCAAAATCGGAACTTCACCACTTAAGGTTTCTCGTTCAAAATCGGAACTTCACCACTTAAGGTTTCTCGTTCAAAATCGGAACTTCGCCACTTAAGGTTTCTCGTCCATGCCTTTTAAGGTCATTTTCATATCCCTTAAGGCTTCCATTGCGTCTCTACTGGACGGCTTAGTCGTACCCGTTAAGGCTTTTAGCCGCATCATATAGACGACTTACGCGGATCCATCAGGATCTTTTCATACCTAGGCTTTTGGTTGCATCATATAGACGACTTACGTGTACCCCGTAGGGCTTTTGTCCGTACCTGTTAAGGCTTTTGGCCGCGTCATATAGACGACTTACGCATCCCCTGCGGGGCTTTCCTCGTACCTCGGAAGGCTTTTGTTGCGTCACTCAGGACGTCTTATTAACAGTAAGAATAAATTCGAAAGCAATTTGATCGGAAGGCAACTTCTTTTATTCACTAATAATTCAAAGTAGGCTTACATCGGATTTTATTGATAGACAATTTGCGCCATTCGTGGCGGCTTCATATCAAACATGATACTTCTTCAAGTGTTCACCACTGAAGGAATGCTTCAACGTCTTGCCTTCGAGATCCTCTAACTTGTATGCATTGGGCACTGGCATCCCCACGATCTTGTAGGGTCCTTCCCATTTTGGTGACAGCTTGTTGATCTGATCTTGATGAACAAACTCATTCCTCCGCCAGACAAGTTCTCCTACGAAGAATTGTCGGGACCTGACACGCCGATTATAGTATCGGGCTGTTGCCAGACGCATCCGGGCCTGGACTTCATCGGCTTTCCACCTCTTTTCCTCGAGCAAGTCTAAGTCTAGACGTCTCATTTCCTCATTTGTCAGAGGCTCGTAGTATTTCGCGCGATGGGATGCCACCGCTATCTCCACGGGAGCAACTGCCTCCGTGCCATAAACCAGGCCAAACGGAGTTTCTCCTGTTGACTGCTTGGGTGTTGTTCTCACAGCCCATAGCACATTCTCGAGCTCATCCAGCCAATGGCCCTGCAAAGCATAGACTCTCTTCTTCAAGCCGTCCATCACGATCTTGTTGGCTGACTCTACCTGGCCATTGGTCTGGGCGTGACGGACTGACGCGGTCCGATGCTCAATGTTTAATTCTTCCAGGTATTCCTTCAACTGAGCCCCATTGAACGGAGGTCCGTTGTCGCTGATCAATACTTGCGGGATCCCGTACCGGGATATGATTTGAGTCTGAAGGAACTTGAGGATCTGCTGCCCCGTCGTTCTAGCCAATGCTTTGGCCTCTATCCACTTTGAGAAGTAGTCGATAGCCACGAGTAAGTATTTACACTGACCTCTTGCTTGAGGAAGTGGTCCCACCAAGTCAATTCCCCATTGCGCAAAGGGCCATGCACTTCTGATGGGCGTTAGGTCCGCGGCGGGGGCCACGATATTCGGGGCGTACCTCTGGCATGCATCACAGGATCGGACCATTGCGGTTGCTTCTTTGTTCATCGAGGGCCAGTAGTAGCCTAAGTTCAATGCTTTCCTCACTAGAGATCGGGCTCCTTCATGGCAGGCCGCGACTCCTTCATGTAGCTCCCTCAAGATCCGATTTGTGTCAGGTTCTGCTACGCATTTTAGAAAAGGCTTTACGTACCCTTTTTTGTACAACTGGTTCTCCACCATTGCATAGTTGTCCGCAATCCGCCGCAACCTGACAGCTGCCACTTTGTCATCGGGGAGTACCCCCGTAGTCAGGTACGTGACCATCGGGGTCATCCAAGTGGACTTCTCTTCTTCCTCCGATCCTGTCTCAATGGCACAGATCTCTACCGGATCGATGTTTGAGATAATCGCCTTCTCTAGGAAGTGCACCTTCCGATTCTCCTCGGGAGCCATTCCCAGAGCGAACTTGCTCAAGGCATCTGCTTCCGCGTTTTCTTCCCTTGGGATCGCCTCGATATCAAAACTTTTGAAGCTTCCCTTCAAAGTTTGCACCTCGTGCAAATATTTCTTCATTGTCGGGTTCTTAGCTTCATAATTCCCCTGGACTTGATTTACAACCAAGCTAGCGTCGCACTTCACTTTTAAATGGTCAACCCCCGTACCTTTGGCAATCTTGAGGCCTGTGATGAGAGCCTCATACTCTGCTTCGTTGTTGGTGGCTTTGAATGTCAACGCCAGGGCATATCGTAAGGGCTCGCCTCCGCCGGGCGGTATCAACACGAATCCTGCCCCCGAGCCTTCTACACTCGATGAACCATCAGTGTACATCTCCCACGTATTCTCCTCATTTGGCTGTTCTGGCTGCTGTTCTGTTGTCGGGACTTCCTCCATGGCTGCCCCCTCTGCAGGACCCGTTACTTCCAGATCGGGTGCCGTAGACTCAGCTATAAAATCTGCCAATGCCTGGCCCTTAATAGCGGTTCTCGGAGCGAAATGAATGCGGAACTCCGTCAGCTCGATGGCCCATTTTACCAATCTCCCCGACGCCTCCGGTCGGTTCAAGAAGTGTTTCAAGGGCTGATTAGTCAATACCGTGACTTCATGGGCATGGAAGTAAGGTCGCAGTTTTCGAGCGGCAATAATCAACGTAAAGAGATACTTCTCAATGGCGGGATAATTTATTTCAGACTTGGCAAATACCTTGCTTACATAATAGATAGGCACTTGGTTGCCCTTGACAATCTTAATCAAAACAGAACTAACAGCCACATCAGAAACAGCCAAATAGAGATAGAGCGGCTCGCCTGGAACTGGTTTCGCCAACGGCGGAAGGGTGCGGAGGTGCTGTTTTAGTGCCTGGAACGCCTCCTCACACTTGTCGGTCCACTCGAACTTCTTGTTAGCCCTCAGCACATCAAAAAATGGCATAGCTCGATCGCTCGTCTTGGATAGAAAGCGATTCATCGCGGCCAACCGGCCATTCAGCACCTGGACCTCCCGATGATTCTTCGGGGACTGCATCTCCTCGATTGCTCGCAGCTTCTCAGGGTTCACCTCGATTCCTCTCTGGCTCACCATGAACCCTAGGAACTTCCCCGAGTTCACCCCAAAAGCACATTTGTCGGGGTTCAGTCGGACCTGATGGAACTTCATCCGCTCAAATGCCGCCGCCAAATTCTGGACATGGTCTCCCGCCTGTCGGGACTTCACCAGCATGTCGTCCACATATGCCTCCATGGTTTTCCCCAGCATGTCCCCGAACAGCTTGTTCACCATCCTCTGGTAAGTTGCTCCGGCATTGATCAATCCGAAGGGCATCACGTCATAATGATAGACATCACTGTCAGCATAGAAGGCCGTATGGGGGGCATCCTCCTTCGCCATCTTAATCTGGTTGTACCCAGAATACGCGTCCATGAAGCTCAGCAGCTCATGTCCCGATGTAGCATCCACTAACTGGTCAATCCTCGGGAGCGGGTAACAGTCCTTCGGGCAGGCTTTGTTCAGGTCACGGAAATCGACGCACATCCGCCACTTTCCGTTACTCTTTCGCACCAGCACTGGGTTAGCCACCCAAGTCTGGAATCGGAGCTCCTTGATGAATCCAGCATCGAGTAGCCTGCCCACCTCCTGCTGGATCGCGATCCTCTTGTCCGCACCCATCGGACGCCTTCTCTGCGCGATAGGCTTGATTGCGGGGTCTATCTTCAGTTCGTGCACTATCACGTCGGGGCTGATTCCTGGCATATCACTTGGGGACCAGGCAAACAGCTCCTTAAACTCCTTCAAGAGCTCGATCAACTCTCGGGCTCTTTCATCCGACAAAGCAGAGCCGATTTTCACCCTCCTCTGAGGTCCATCGATTTCCACTTCCTTCAAATCTTCCATGGGGGCAGGACGCCCATACTCCTCTCGAGGATCAGTATCCGTCTGGAGAATAGTCATGGTCTCCCTCCTTCTTCGTCGGGTGGCATTAACGTAACATTTCCGCGACGTCACCTGGTCACCCTTGACCTCTCCAACTCCGTTATCAGTCGGGAACTTCATCTTCTGGTGGACGGTTGAGGCGACTGCCATAAGAGGGTTGATAGTGGTCCTCCCGATGATCGCGTTATATGCCCCCGCAGACTCCACCACAACGAAATCCACGTTTCGCCTCTCCATCTTCCAGCCACTACCAAACTCTACTGGTAAGGTAATCATTCCCAACGGGTAGGAAGTGGAGCCAGAGAATCCCACCATCGGGAAGTCCACCTGCGTCAGATCCTTCTTCGTCTTTCCCATGGCTTCCAGAGCATCCATGAAAAGAATATCGGAGGAGCTCCCTCCATCTATCAGGATCCGCTTCATCTCGAATCCATCCACATCCAGAGTCACGACCAGGGCGTCGTCGTGAGGGCTCTCCACGCCAACTAGATCCTTCGCTGAAAAAGAAATCTCCATCTCCTCCTTCAGGGTCCACGACCGGGACCTTTTCCCCAACACCACCGCGGCAGATATGCGCGAGGCATAGTTCTCTCTGGAAGCGGAGGTATCACCTCCCGCTGCCATTCCTCCATGGATGACGTTGATAGTTCCCCGCCTCTCCTTGCGGGCACCTGATCCTGAAGCCTCATGCTCGACCTTCTTTTTCTTCGGGGATCGGTCACGGGACTTGGAACGGGATCGGGACCGACTTCTGGAACGGGATCGGGACCGACTTCTGGAACGGGATCGGCACCGTCCCTTCCCGACGAACTCTTTCAGCTTCCCCTTCTGGATCAGCTTCTCAATCTCCTTCTTCAGCTCCCGACAGTTCTCAGTGTCGTGACCATTAGCCCGATGGTAGCGACAGTAACGGTCCGGGCGGCCTCCTAGAAATTCGCCTTCTTTCCTCGGGGGATACCGGACGAGACCCTGTCGGTCCATCACAGCTAGCACAGAGGCCATCGAGCTGTTGATGGGGGTGACCCGACCTTCACGATTATCCTTCTTCGGAGGACGTCTGTCCTCCCTCTTCTCGGGGCGACCACGGTTCCTATTTCCCTCCGTCTTGTCGCTCCCCTTGCGATCCTCCGACAGCTTGGACGACGGCTTTCCTCTTCCCGTCCTCGGGGGATCGAGCTCTCCCGCAGCGATCTTCGACTCCTGGACGTCGATTTGCTGTTTCACCCTCGCCTGCAGGGCTTCCATACTCCATATAGCCTTCGCGGCTACACTGTGCATCAGGTCGGAGCCATACGGAGCACTCAGGTTCCGCAGGAAAGTGCGGATCATCTCTCCCTCTGAGATTTCTTCATCAATCTCCGCAGCGCTGGCAGTGAACCGTTGGTAATAATACGCCAACGATTCGTCGGGTCTCTGCACCACCTGGGTTAGGGTCCTCACGCTTTTCAGGAGGCGTCTCCGACCTTGGTACTGTTTGATAAAGCGGTCGTGCATATCAGCCCAGCACGTGATACTCCCTGGCGGAAGGCTGAAGAACCAAGTCATGGCCCTTTCTCCCAGAGTTATCGGGAACAACGAGCATATGAGATCTTCGTTTGAAGTCCTACCCATGCAAGCCTGAACATGCCTCTGTACATGGCGGACTGGGTCTCCTTCCCCATCGTATTCTTTGATTGTCGGGATGCCTATCCCAGGCGGAGCGACGGTGTCGATCAATCGCGGTACGAAAGGATGACTGGACCGATCCCTCAGCTCGGACGTCATCTGCTTTTGGTCACCCATGTAGATGCTAACAATCTTTACCACCTGGTCAGCGGTGAGTGGACCATTCAGGGGGATGGTCCTATTCTGCACTGGTCCTGGGCCGTCGACCACGAATTTCTCGGAATGCATAGGTTTTTTACCCTTGTCCCGGGGCGGAACCTCTTGCACTTCCTGTTCTTCTGGGGCCACCCTCGGTAGGGGTGGCGGCAACTCCTCTTGCGGGGGCAACTCCTCCGCTCTCCGGGTGGCCTCTCTCTTGTCCAGCAAGGCTTCCATGGCAGCCAGGAACATCGGCATAGCCTCCGCTACTGCCTTGGCCAACTCCGAGTTCGAAGACGACCCTTCTTCCCTTCGCGGGACACCTCCAGCTCCAGGGCCCACCGGGTTTGGTGGAGCATCATCTTCCTCCCTACGAGGGACCTCTTGCCTGTTCCTTTCAGCGTCTCGGACTGAGACCTCATCACCTTGCCCCCCTGTCTGAGAAAGAGCGGGGTTCTCACCTTGTTCAACAACGCGTTCCGGCAACGGGGAATTCACAGTTCCCGCGGGACGAGAACTGCCAGCCTGAACTTGTTTCCTCTTGCCACCACCGGCCATTGATCTGGTAGAAGCTATCTTGACTTTTCGTAAGTTCCCACAGACGGCGCCAATGTTAGATCACGGGCGAAGCTCCGTTACGTCCTTGACGGAATGCTTGGACTCCTGGGCTCCGCGTGGTCCTGCAAAAGGGGATGACCTGGGTGGTGACCCAGAATCCCTCTCCGATGCTTAAATGAGTACGGTGATCAATGGAGTGGTAAGCAGAGTCTAAGTTCGTATCAGAATGAATGCTTTTCTGGGGTAACTTCCTCCTTTATATAGGAGGAGAAGTCACCCAGAGTTACCTGAGGCCAGGCTCGGCCGTTATAACCACGATTCCGTATATCTCGCCACGATTCCGTATATCTCGCCCCACGCCCCGCGTATCTTACCCATACTTCCGCGTATCTCGGGCACGCCCTGCGTATTCTCGGGGAAGATTATCTATATCCTAACCGTCTTCCCACTACTCTCATCCAGTAGGCGGGTTTCTCGGTCTTATCCTCTGATCACAAGTCTCGACTCCTGTCGGGGACTCCAGAGTTGTCTCATTCTAGATCACCACCCAGGACCTTCAGTCTCTACGGGACAGGTCCAGCCTCTGCGGGGCTTTATTATCGGGGCCTTTACTAAGGCATATCGGGGCCTACTCAGAGGCTTCTCATCGGGAGCATTCAGCTCCTACATCGGGACTATTAGAGTCGGAACCCTTCGTGTTGGGCCTCTGGGCCTTCTAGGCTTTTACGAGGCCCACTGGACCTACTTGCCGTCCATTGGCTGTTAACGGGGCCAACGATTACATCGGAACCCATCAATGCATACCTTACAATCATCACTTTGGCCTATAATACGCGCTTCATCTGCACATGGAACACAATGATTTTTGGATGATCAAACTGATGTTTGATTAGTTCCTCTTCCCATTTGAATAATATTATATCTTTCTTGTTTAATTACATTTGTTCCATCATTGGTCGTTCTTCTTTCTCCATGAGTTCAAGAATATAGAATATAGATTCACTTAAATGTTTAAATTCCCTCGTGTCTTTGAACCATGACATAAGTGTTGGATTATGGGGTTAAATACTACAGAAACAAAACTCTAGATGCGTGCATGGTAACTAATACGCAGCGGAAGATGGTGCACATACCTACAATGTTTCTTGTAGTCCAAAGTTCACTAAGGGAAGTTCTCGATCCGCTGGACGGTTCCCGTAGAGGTTCTGGTTAAGGAAGCCCTACGCGGATTATGCCTCGTAGCAAAGCCTCTTTCGATTCTTCAGCGGGATGGATCGCTGGGGTAAATTGCTTGACGCAATTTGGCACCTCCTAGGGAGACAATGGTTTCGGCCGAACCACTATGTGTTTAGGGAGGAGGGATTTCTTTTAATCTCACCACAAAGGAGTAGAGAATTAGCACTTAATAAATCATCTAGCACTCCCTATTTATAAGAGGAGCAAAGTAGACAAAAGTCCACTTTGCCCTCATATACGTCGGCCGGCTAGATAAGCTAGGGAGGCCCAATTTTTGGCCTCTCATGTCAATTGAGATTTTAGGCCTAGCCCAAAATCCCTAATGTGATATAACTCAATTATCTTAGCTTATAAGCTTATATTAATGGGCTCATAATAACGGCGACCCAATCTCCATATGCCAACAATAAGGAAATAAGACTTGGTTGTACATATCCTCCTCCAGTCATTGCTTTCTTTAGATAATTATGGATCGGAAATTAGATCAGTATTAATGTCGGTTTTCTTCCTCATCCAAATTCTATAGTGTAGGAAATATCTGCGAGCATAGTTTGCATATTCCGCTCCTTATCGGAGTAAGAAATGTGCACATAAATCATAGGTTGAACTGCACCTCTTAAATTCATTTTGTACTAGAGGAGTTAAGTGAATTAATATTAGTCGTAAAGCTAAGTAGTTATCTATATCTTATTTCACGTACGTAGGAGACGGTTTCCCATCTACAAATTTCAGCGGAGGTCGTGCACTCGATCAGATGCAGTAGAGAATATCGGCTTGTTCCAATAAATGGTCTAATTATTCACTCCATGCTTCATAATAGGAACCGTCTAGTTTTCGTGGAATCGAATTATAGAATGAAGGTTTTCCCGTCATTAAGTCTAATCATGTTTGGCCAAAAAAAAGTCTAATCATGTTAAAAATAGAAACCATAATGAATAACATTCAAGTTCACAAGTAAATACATTATAATGAATAACTACAAGCATAAGATATCTAAGTGATGGATTCGATCACTAAAATTTGTTTACTGCTATTTACCAAAGTCACCAGTGAGCCCAATGAAATCAAATAAATTACAGTAAACTCTCTAAAGCTTTCGTAATCCCCACATAGATCGATATTTCTAAAAATTTCAACACAAGTGAGCCGGAATGAAACCTAACCCATTCTCCAACCTAACCAAAGTCGTCTCTATCTAGGGCTTTGCATGTTATCAACATCCACACAAGCATTCATAATTCTCTAGTCGTAAATTATCGTATGCTAGCAATTAAGTTCATTTAACATGCAATTTAATTTCAATTCCGTTCGGGATTACAAAACATGCTTCGACCGAAATTAAAAACATTAGGGCATATTTGAAATTTTTTCAAACTTTGATGACTATTTGCAATTTACGAAAATTTAGATTTCTTATCCTAAATTTTCCAGGGGCTAACTTGAAAATAAATCAAATTTAGGGACCTAATTGAAAATTCCTAATTTTTCAATTAACCTAGAATTTTTCCATCATGAAAAAGTCTTAACATGCTCAATTCTGGAGCGCAAACAATTTACTGAAATCTATCGGTACTAAAACATAATTTCTACGCATCATGAATTCTAATAAAATCATAATCATATATAAATAAACATTAATTAAATCCAGCCCCACTTTTAATAAAACCCTAATAATTTTAGCCCAAAAATTGGTTTTCCAGTTAATTCAAAAACCCTAGTTTCCTTTCATCCGTAGTAACAAGCCACCAATGTAAAGATTGGATATCTTTCGTATGTACATAATAAAGATTCTATTTTTCATGTTTAGTTTGGATCAAGATTCAATCTTATGACTAAGTCCATATTCAATTTTATACGAGGAATCTAATAATCGAATCTTGCTAGGATTTCCACATCAAAACCTTAAACTTAATTATCAAGATTACAATTCGTCGAATTAGGGTTCACTAGTAATTAGGGATTTGGGGTGGGGTGACTCGAGGCCACCCTATAAATCGGAATTAGCACGACGTGGACGGGGAAGGCGGCAGCTCGGCGGACAGAGCCACCAGGCGCGATGGCGTTCAAGGTGAAGTGTGGCACTGCTTGGCGTCGCGAGTCGCTGCACCGGCGCACCTCGATTCATGTGCCATGTCTGATTTTTTTTTTTTTTTACATAATTTCTAGGTTTCTTAGCAATTAAGAAATCTAAATTTACCCAAATTAAAACTAGTGTTTTGAAGAACTCCAATTCCAAAATCGAATAACAATCACAAACAATAAACACAACCTATACTAACTCTGATTCCTCTGATGAAAATAATGGATAATCACAAACAAAACGATTAAGTAATCTAACAAAACTAACCGCTTGTGGAGAGATTATCACACATGTCCTAGCTTGATGATCAGGCCTATTCTTGATCTTCAAGTTTCTTCGCTCCCAAGCGTCTTTAACAAGGTTGCTTCACGGTTAACCGACCGCGGTCCTTCAGTCTCGCTCCACGCGGAAATGAATGCTATATTTTTCACGAACTCAACCTCACGGAAGGGAACAAGTAGACAAGGAGGTCGAGGTAATAGAGTTTTCTCTCTAAACTCTATATTGGTGGTGTGAATGATTAATTACACAATAGCTTGTGTGTTATCTAATAGGCCGGCCAAAATTGTCGACTATATATAGGGCGAGTATGTGATTTGTTTTCAAGATATAGATATGTACACATTTGGA
This sequence comes from Clarkia xantiana subsp. parviflora, assembly GCA_036873135.1. NCBI lineage: Eukaryota > Viridiplantae > Streptophyta > Magnoliopsida > Myrtales > Onagraceae > Clarkia > Clarkia xantiana. The sequence continues at coordinate 32,105,535 of JAPTYO010000004.1, forward strand.
CAATATATATTTATTTCCAAACAATAGATATAAATATTCTCCCAACAATGTATATATCTATTACCTAAAATAAAATCAAGTATATATTTATAATATTTATATAATTATCATAGACAATTATATATGTAGTTACCATATATATTTCTAGGCTTAATAAATATATTTTCTCTCTATTTAATTAAGAATGTTAAGAAACTTAACCCCCAAGAATAGGTATTTCGATCAAACCAAGCACTATGCCCACTATTAGTGAACTTTAATCCTTATGGTTAATGAGCGAGTCCAATGAACCTCTTAACCTTAATTAATTCGACACATAGCCTCTTAATTTGGGTTAGTTGCTCTTATTAACTTACACCTCAATTAGTTAGGTTAATGGGTTACCATGAAGGACGGCCTAAATTTTCTAATCGCCAATATGTACTGTGATTATATCTCAACCCTTATCTACTATATTATATTAATTCAGTATCGGAAGCCCTCTGGCCGACACGTGGACAGTCCACGTAGTCACCGTTTCCTAATTTAATTGGAATTTAATAGGGATTCTCTAAATTTAGATACATAATATTGATTGATTGAAAATTAAGAAGTATTTTTATCTCCTAATTTGGTCTCTACGCAATTTAAAGAAACAAATTAATTAAAAGTTTCCTTTTAAATTCATTATCTATACAGTTTGGTACCGAAAGACCATAGGCCGCCACGTAAGCAGTAACTAATAAAAAATAATTTACAAAACGTATAAACAATATATGTTATACAACGTGACATAGTTTTATCAAAACTTGGCAATTAGAATTAAAATATAAGTTGGCAAAAAAAATAAATAATAAATAATATATAATAAAAAAATTAAAATATACGTAATATTATTATATATAATCCTTGATCATAAACTCTGAAATATTATTGTTTGCCTAAAGACATTCAAACCCTAGAATTAGTATACATATATGTAGCCAATAGGGCTGGGCATAAAAACCGGTTCGGGCGAACCGAACCAAAACCAAACCGGAACCGAACCAATACGAACCAGTTCTAACTGAACCGGTTCTTAAATAGTTCGGTTCTGATAAGGAATATATGGAGCGGTTTTTGACTGGTTCAAAACAGGTTCTGAACCGGTTTCTGAACTGGTTCTTCTGAACCACTTTTGTTAAATAAAGCCTAAATTGTTAGATAGTAATATACCACTGCATCCTTTTTTTGGGTAGAACAAAGGGCTATAAACAAACCGAGTATCTGGAAAACTCGACTCAGTTAACCCTAACTCGACCGAGCCTTAATTTTTCAAGCTCGACTCGGTGCCATATTTGACGTGTTCGAGTTCGGCTCGACTCGGCTCGATAAGGTTAAAAAATTCAATTAAATTATAAATGGTGCACCTTAGCTCGAGCTCGAACTCGACTCAATTAGGTTTTTGGCTCGAACTCGAGTTCGAATTCTTCTTGGACTCAGTATATACATATATAATATTATTACGTAAAGCTCGAAAAATTAAAATTCGAACTCGACTCGAATAGGCAAAACAAAAAAGCTCGATTAGGCTTGCGAGCCTCTCGAGTCAAGTACCAATGAACCCGAACTCGACTCGGTATCAGAAAAATCTCGACTTGACTCGAAATTTAGCGAGTCGAATTTGAATATCGACCGAGCCGATCTCGAGCAACTCACGAGTAGCTTGACTTGTTTACACCCATAGAATAGATCCTTCACTATTTGAGTTTGGTTCATATTGTATATATAGGTGGTCATAGCATGTTTGTTTACTTATATATAGTTATTATATATTATGTTAGCCTAGATAATTCTATAATCAATTGAGTTCAGTTTTGAACTCGAAACTTAACTTAAAACTAGTTCTATATTTTAAAAGAGATGATAGATTAATTCACTTAAAATACAAATAGTTTGTATTTTTTTCCAACCAGAGATTTGCTGCACTTTTGAAGTTTGAATTACGCCTCTTGACGTCGTTTAAGGTCTCGAGATTTATGTTTTAAATATTTTGACTTTTTTATATTATTAGATTGTTTGTAATTTATACTTTGATACTCTCTATTCTGAAGCGATCAATTGTCTTTATAGTTTGTATTTTCAAATTTGTGGATTGCTTATGAATTATCAATTTGGGTGTGTATTTTGAATTTTATTAATTAAAAAAAAAAAAAACCGGTTCGAACCGGTTTAGAACCGGTTCTGCTATGGTTCGGTTCTAGGACCTAAAATCTGGTTCGATTTTTACATGGTACAGGAAACCAACTGAACCTAAAATTCGGTTCTGGTTCGGTTCTGAACCGGTTCGGCCCAAAACCGAACCATGCCCAGCCCTAGTAGCCAAAAGTATATATAACAGATCAGGCTATTTATTATAGCGGTGGATTTATTGCACTTTACACTATTGTAGAAACAATTTTTTTTTTTTTGCCAAAGTAGAAAAAATAAAATCATTATATATGTATAAAAATATAAATAAGTTGGATTAAAATAATTTCATACGGAGGTTCAATGTCGTGAAAAAAATTATATTTTATAATATAGTAGATGATAAAAAAATTCATAAATTATATTTAAATTTAGAAATTATTTATTCAGAGTTATTATCGTAAAATATTGAATCTATAGAATATTACGGGAACAATTAAGGAAAACTCAATATTATTATTGTTGAAAACATCGAGTTTTTATTTGGTATTTAGTTAACTATATATTTTAGTATCTATATGGCAAATCAAGAGATCAAGTTTACATCTTATAGAATTGATTATATTCACGAATCACGATTCGTTTAATAGTTTTCTATAGACTGTATTAACTCATCTTAATATTTAGGATTGATAAGTTGTGTTGTTTTGCCTCCATTCATTATAAGTATGTTGATGATCATCATTCTCTAAAGGTTGTTAAAAGGTTTGATGGTATGACTGTGGGCTTAACCTTTTCTTACATATCATTATTGTAGTTAATTTAATTGTTATTTTATTTAACTATATTTCAGTTTCATCTTCAGGAAAATTGGTTATGTCTGAGAGATATAAGTCCAGTTTACAAAATACTAGCTAAATCTAAGGTGTTGAGAATGAATATTCAGTTAAGCTAATCTCGACCATTTCACAGTTTAAAAGCAGCGTCACTGCCCTATCTTGGCTTGGTGTTGATGAGGAAAGGAACACGAGGACTTTAGGAGTGGCGATGGAGAGTGGATTGATTGAGCTTTAGAATTTTACGATCACCAAGAGAAGCCAAGGAATCGAGTTTGGTTTTGATGAGGTGAGTGTCGGTCTTCACATTTTGTACTACGTACATTGATTCTCCATCATTAATAAATACTTATTATGTATATGTGGATTTAAAAATAATAATTATTTTAAATATATAATTATGATATATTTATTGATTTTTAAATTTTTGTAGATCAATTACGTTATAGATAAAACGATAGTAAGAGTTATTTTTTTGCTTAGTGATTTACGAGTTGGTTTTAGTCAATCTACGATACGAGTCATATAATTTGTGATTGAGATAATATCAATTTTAAAATAGTTAAGGTATTTAGTGTATGTATGCTATTATTGGAGGTATTTACTGTATGTATGCTATTATTGGATGACATTACTAATGCTTATACTATTTTATGTATTAGATAAGATTTATTTTCAACTTGAAGGCGAAGCTCATCGAGATGATTGTATAGATTTGTTCACCATTTTGTATTACGTTGGTTGCATCATCTAGCAAGATGTTATCCATATGTGGCTGCATCATTATAGACAATTTGATTTTGGTATATTTACTATTGGTTTGAATATATAATTCTGATTTATTTATCTTAATTTTGATTTTTTTTGTAGGTCAGTTACATTGTAGATAATCTGATGCAAGCGCTATTTTTTTGCGAGGTCGTACAAATTGCGGTTGACATAATATAAATCTTTAAAGACACATAAGTTATTAATGTATGTATGCTATTATTGGATGATGGCACTTATGCTTATATGATTTTGTATATATTGTATAAGATAATTATGTTCGAATTTAATTTTTTGTATAGAAAAAGACACGATTTTGTTTTAATTTGCCATGAAGACACAATTTTTTGAATTTTGTATTTATTTATTTTACATATATAATTGACATTATACATTTCATATGCAGGAAGAAATATCTACCTCACGTGGTTGTCCAACATGTAATCAATATTTACCGTTGCAATTAGATGGATAAGCGTAACTATTAAAACTTAATTGCATTACGTTCCTATATTATTGCATATTAAAATTTTAAATATTTAATTAATAATAAGCATTTAAAATTAGAATTTGTTTTACAGGTAACGCACATCCAAATTTTATTAGAATTTACCTAAAATCGTCAGTAAAGAAAAAAGATTTTACCTACAATATTTGTTTATAGGCCTTTTAAATTTAAAAAAATTGGGTAAAGTTAATATTTTAATTTATTCATTTTGATATTTTTACCCACACTACATTTTACTATAGGCATTTTAAATTAAAAAATTCAGGTAAAGTTTGTATTTTAATTTATTCATTTTGATAAGTTTACCCGCGCGGTGCGCGGGATTAGTATCTATCTAGTTACTATTATTAATTTACAAGGAAAGGTATATAATTTGTTGAAATTCTATATTTCAATTAACTTAAAAATAATTAATAAAAATTTGGATTTTTTAATGTGTGAGCATATTAGGAGTTCAATACTCGTAGTATGTTTAGTTCACATTTAGATTAATTTTTCACTTGCTCTAGAGTGAAACCTATAAAAAGTAAAAGTGATAGCTTAATAATTTTAAATTCTAAAAGCTCTTATGAGTTTTAAATCCAAAATTATAAATAATATATATAAATAATGAATTACTAAAACACTACACTAATTAAATATATACATAATATAATTGGTTTTGGATTTGTAAAGGAATGTGCTGATCCGTTCTAGGCTGGTGGTAGTGCAAAGGCCGGGGCCCGCCAACATCATCGTCCTTTTTCTTGCAAAACAACAGCCACAGCACAGCACAGTGGTCGGGTGGTGGGCCCCATTTTGACATTTTTACAAAGTCAAAGTAAAAGCCACCTTGTGAAAGAGACAACCTAAGCTTCTTTCTCTCTCCTAGTTCCTCCATTAGAGAAAACAAAGGAAGCATATCAGTTGCAGAGCACAGCCTTCTTCTTCTTCCTTCCTAAATCCCTCCCTCTCCGACAACGTGAAAACCCTCAAACAGCAAACGTCTCTCATTTTCTCTCACTCGAAAAGTAATATCTTTCTCTCTCCACTCTTCAAAAAAAATTGGTGAAACCTTAACCAAGTAATTAATTAACCCATGTTTTCTTTTCTCAAGTCTCGGTTATATAAATCTTTTGAACACCCAACATGTTAAGCGATTGTTATACTGTAAATAATTATGTTTTACAAATTGAATAAAATTCACGAGTTAATCTAATAATACATTTATTAATTTAGATTTAAATTATTAGATATGAGCTATTCTTGTTTATATATTTATTTATACTTATAATTTACAAACAATTTTTTTTGTTAACATCAATATTATTATATTAAAAAACTGTAGGAAAAATATAATCCGACATTACATACCCAAAGTTCGAACTAAAAATTCCGGAAACAAGGTTCTACTTAAAGAATATATGGACACTGCCTTGCCTACTAAATGTGCAAACATAACACTAGACGAATGACCTCCACAGACATATATTTTCGAAGCACTCATATATATATTATTTGGAATTAATGCTAAAATGATATACATTTTAATACTAAATGAGTATATGTGAACAATTTATAAATATTTATTTTAGTAGAAAATTCTTAAATTAATTAGTTTAACCAATTAAGACAATTTTAGGTAGTTTTCCTGACTAATTTTTCCTATCAATCTATGTATATATAAATGAATTATTATTGACAAATTTATTTTACTAAGTCAGTGCAGTGCAGCATTTCTCCCATCTCTGGAACTTGGATCTCCACCCAAAAAAGTCAGCGCCACCCTCTACTCTCTCGTTCTCTGTCCTAATTAACACTCACCATCAACGGAGGTGATTCATTTGTTGTACATCATATACACGAAGCCACTAGCTTTACTAGGTTAATGGCGGCCGAAGAGGTCGACTGGGATCTAAACGCAGTGGTGAGGAGCTTCACCACCGCCGCTGACAGAACTTCTTCTTCCGCAGCTGTCAAGTCCGACGACCAGCTGCCCTACTTAACTTCCATGGACGTCTTCAGAAACAGAAGTCAAAGTCAATCCTCCTGTCCTTCCGTCTTACCGGAGCTGTTGCATCCGAGAAGCAATGGCCTCGACGAGCTCCAGCAACTTCTCCGACCGTACTTCATCTCTTCCGACAACAATAGTAGTCATGGTACCAACAGCTCTTCGGACGGACAGATGTATAATCATCAGGGCTGTTCGCTGAACATGCCGCCACAGATAATGATCCGACCTCCGCCGCCATCCACGGTGGTCTTTCCTGGGGGCGTCTTCCGCGGCGGGATCCAGCCGCAGCCGCCGGTGCAATCTCAAACACCTAGATCGAGAAAAAGGTAGAAGATTCGAGGAACCATTAAGATGCCATGTTTTTCACAGAGAATATATAGTTAATTAATGATGATGGGTTTTAAAGTTGTTGATTTTCTGCAGGAAGAACCAGGTAAAGAAGTCGGTGTGCCATGTGACCGGCGAGAATCTCTCCTCCGATATGTGGGCGTGGCGTAAATACGGTCAGAAACCCATCAAAGGCTCTCCTTACCCGAGGTAACAATACAATACAATTCTCTTGTATTGTCTGTCTCCTCTCTGGTTCCATCTACGACGACCAACCAGATCCATGATGTTCTGCGTATCTGTCTGTTTTCCGATATGGTAGTAGTAACTTAATTAATTACTGGAGTTTATATTTCTCAACAGGAACTATTACCGTTGCAGCAGCTCCAAGGGTTGCACTGCAAGAAAGCAGGTGGAGAAGAGCACGACCGACCAGAACCTGTTCATCATCACTTACACCGGCGAACACAGCCACCCTCGTCCGACCCACCGGAACTCCCTCGCCGGAAGCACCCGCAACAAGTTAACCAATACCCTCCTCAAATCCACAGCCGCTGGTAATGAAGAATTCAACCCACCCCTCCCCACCGTCTCCGGTCGCTCTCCGACCACCCCCTTGACTGCTCCGGTCACGAGCGAGGAGCCTGTTCTGTCAATGGACGACATGGATTATATTGATGGGATGGAGAAAGACGATGACTTGTTGATTCCGAACGCCATGAGTGAAGTTTTCTTCCCGGCCGTTTGCGGTTTCGCCATATAACTCCTCAGGCGACAACTTCCCGTTCAGTCAAAGCTAGATCGCCGGAGAAGTCACCATCGGCGGCCAAATATGGGTAGTTAGAATAGATCATGGATAAACTTTACCTTTTTCTCTTTTTATTATTTGTCCACCGACTAAGAGAGAGAGGTATAGAATGGGATAGATCAAGAATCTCTTCCCTATCCACCATCCGTATAGTTCTTGATTCTCTTTTGGTTATCTTTTTTATTTATTTGATGTTCTTGCACAGTATACAGTGGATCTTTATGGGAACCAAGGTACAGTGAGAAGATTTCTAGGGTTATCTCATTCCCTTAATCTAGTTTTATTTTTGTACTAAATCTTGAAATTTACTTATTTTCCTTTCTTCATATTCGCATTTTCTTGGGTCTATTAATAATTTCTCACGTGTTCGATTTATCTGTGGTATGGTGAAATTGATACCGTTTTATCGTGTGTATACTATAGATTTTCTCATAAAACTTGCTTCACATGCACATAAAATAATTCCTAAATTATCTTAATCCGAAAGCTCTCGTAAAAAAGGTCCAACCAGTTCAGAGTTAACACCGCATATATTACGGCTGTAATTAACTTGACTAATATAACACGTGTAAATAACACAATAACGATCTGAGGTTATATATCATTATGAATGATGGGAAAGCTTAGCCATATGATCATTTTGTATGTATGGATATTAGATTTCCAGTAATAAGTTGAATTATATATTAGTAAACACAGGAAAGTGCTATATATTATTATAGTATGCAAACTAATGATTAGCATCATCAATATATATAGTTTCGACTTGAGAGATCAATCGATTTGCTGTGCATGTAATTACCAAAATAAATGCCTTGAGAATTGGTTATGGAAGTCGCAAAGTATTGAAGGATCCGTAAAAGAAATGCTAATTATCATGTGAAGGACGAAACTGCAGCTAGCTTAATTAGCTAAAAGGAGAGGAAAAGGAAACTGCAAGTGGGAACGGTGACAGCTGTCGGTTCCACGGCGAGGAGGCCGAATAGTGTGACCGGCTCCGCTTCAATCGCCTTCATCACGAGTAGAAACGCCCAGAGATCCCTTTTGTCCAGTGTTATCAGAACCGGACCGGGGCCTGAACCGGCAGGGCCACCGGTTCGGCCGGTCGGACCCGGTCCGAACCGGGTCCGACCGGTTTTAGTAAAAAAATGCAGATTTGCAGAGCCTCTTTGTAAGTTAACCCTTCTGTAGGTTTTAGTCCGGACCGGGGCCTGCCTCTCTGTAGGTTAACCCTAAATTTTTTTTTTTTTTTTAATGAAAGGAGTTCGAACCGGCAACCGCCCGGTTCGCCCAAAACCGACCGGTTCGGTGAAAACCGGACTTCAGAACCGGGTTCGCTTACATCCTACGGAAATAAGCAAACCGGACCGTGGAGGGGTCCGGTTTCGGTCCGGTCCGGTTCTGATAACACTGCTTTTGTCTCTTAACACCTTCCCTCTTTCTTAATTTAATGCCTTTCCTTATTTATTTATTTTAAATTTGATTATATATATATATATATATTATATATAAAATGTTATTATTATTTTCTTTCCCAAGTCAAATTTTGTTTATTCCTCTGTAGAAGAAATCTGAACCGGTCAAATGTATTTTATTTCCCCACCAAGATGTTTCTTTTTCGAAGTGCTTGATAAGAATTATTATTTTCATCATGTATATATATAGTAAATTATTAACTGATACTTAGTTGTGTAAACTTATGATTGTACTCACTCTCATATATTTTAGTGATTCAATATTGATGGATATACGTCCAATTTGAACCCGTTGACTTCCAAACCGTTGTATTTTTATCGTCCCATTTATGATTGCAAATCGAAACTTCAACCCGGACACTTCGCGAGAACATCGACGGCTCGGACGGGGCCGAAGCGCCCGTCCGACAAAGGCGAACTCACCTAGGTGAGGTTGGGTGGCCACACCCGACCTCCCCTAGGGGAGATCGGGTCAGCCAACCCGATCCCTCCTAGGAGGGATGGGGTTGGCCAACCCCACCCTCCCTAGGAGGGGTTGGGTGTCCTCACCCAACCCCTACCCTTGGAGGTCGGATTTCTCCCCCCCCCAAGGGCCCCGACACCCCTTTCGGACTCCCATGCTCGGTCCACTCCGCCTACCTCCTCCGAATCCTAAGGTCGTAATTATGTGCTTAAAGGTTAATTAATTGTGTTTAAAGGCTAACGATGTCATTAAGCCACCTTAATGACACTGTTGCCTATAAATACCCCACCTTCACAACTCATTTGATCATCTTGGCAAGTTGCACAATTTTGCTCTGACATCTCTCTAGCTTTATCTCTCTAAAACCGTACTGACTTAGGCATCGGAGAGGGTTCATCAGGCACCACCCCTCCCTCTGTGCCTGGTATTGCCCCTCTTGCAGGGTGGCAAGGAGAAGAGAACCAAGGAAGCAGAAGAGCATAGAGCAGTAGGACAAGCCCCAGGGGTAAGAAGTACAAGCCTCAGGAGGTCAGAAGGAGAGAAGGAAAGGAGGTCAGAAGGAGAGAAGGAAAGGAGGTCAGAAGGAGAGAAGGAAAGGAGGTCAGAAGGAGAGAAGGAAAGGAGGTCAGAAGGAGAGAAGGAAAGGAGATCAGAAGGAGAGAAGGAAAGGAGGTCAGAAGGAGAGAAGAGAAGGACACATATCAGAACGACTACCTCAAGGGAGTATAAGGGCACGGATCAGAACGACTAGTCCTAGGAGCACTGAACCCGACATTTCATTAGTGGGAGATAAATTCTAGATTGACGACCCGTTGACCTAGACTTTATAACCTAACACTTGGGTCTCAAAGGACACTCAACCCATGCAATGGGAGAAGGAGTGTAATTATATACAAGGATAGCATGAGATAAACACGTCAGTCAGAACCTTCAGGGGAGTCACCCTCACCCCCTGAAGCTGAACCGCCAGCGGAAATGGATGAAGAGGAGGAGTCTGAGGTACCAATCTCCACAGGTGTAGCATCCACCTGGGCAGGGGCAGGCTCGTCTGCAACGGCAGCCTGACCCATCAGAACAGTCGCGTAGCCAGTGGCATATGGCCCAAAGTCACCAAGGTCACCAAAGGGGAACTGAGGATCAATCCGGTATATGTGATCAACCAGATACTCACCGAACTGGTTCATCTCCTGGGTGAGACGCGTGCTATAGTCGGCGGTGAAGGCAGAGGAGGCCTTGTATTCAGATACCGCGACAGCCCTCTCCTCCGCCCGACACTTAGTCTCCAACCTCCGCAGCTCCTCAGAATGGACAGACGCGGCAACCTCAGCTTCCCGGCGCAAACTGCCCACAGTGGTTTCAAGCAAGGACACCTGGTCCTGGAGCTCCTGCAGCCTCAAATCAGATATACGCGCCTTCTCGGCAGCAGTGGCGACCTCCGCCTTGAGAGAAACCTGGCTGTCCTCAAGGGTCTTCCTCTCGTCAGATAACTCGAGCACGAGCGAGGACATGTTCACCATGTCAGATATGCCCTAACAATTCAAACAAGGGATAAATAACCGAATGATAGACATTATGAAAGAAATAAGAGGAAAGCAAAGAACAACTTACAGGTGCATAACGAGAAAGTACCCCTTGAACAAAGCGCCGAGTCTCCCCAGGAGACTTGGGCGGAGCAACACGATCCCCAGGGGGAACGGCACCGCGGAGGACGCGGACACCAACCTCAGGAGTCCGCAAAGAGGAAGTGCTATCGAGGTGGAACTCCTTCAGACAAGCGAAGGGAGTCCACTCAGACCCAATAACATCTTCATCAGTGAGCCGTGCGAAATCCTTCCGACTTAAAGTCGGAGGCCCACCTACACAAGCAAAGCAAGTCAAAGGAGAATATAAACATACAAGGATCAGCACAAGGTAGAGATCATACCTGAGGACCGTGCCCTCGGCTGGGGGGCAGGGGAACCACCACCAGCAGGTCGCTTCCCTTTGTCAGCCAGGGAAGGCACCTCTTCGACCACCATCTCCTTATCACGAGATAGGGTCGGAGGACGAGCAGTAGGCGAAGCAGGATCCACAGCCTTCTTCCTCTTAGCAGCCGAGGCCCCGGCCTCAGAATCAGATCGCCGCGGCTTGGACTTGGAAGGTCTAGAATCTCTGCCAACGGAGACGACCCTCTCAGTCACCAAGGGGGAGCGCACTAGCAAGGTAAGAAAAAACAAGATAAGGAAAACATAAGTTACGTCATAAAGAAGCAAATAGGAGAAAGCATACCAGAGGCCCCAGCCTTCTTCCCAGGCAGGGGGGATTTCTTCAAAGCAGAACTAGAAGGAGCCTTCCTCTTGCTCAGGTCAACAGGGGCTCCCTGCATGTTATAGGTTTTTCCATGAAACCAACCTACAAAGGAAGAGCAGAAGGTAAATAAAGATGGAAAGACCAAGTGACATACCGAACCCCCGGAGTCAGGAGTCAGACTGATCCCGGTCTCATAAAGATCCGTCTCAGTTATTAAAGACACGGGGCAGTAAGACCGGGTCCTGTTGCTCTCGTGAATGATCTTCATAGTCTTCAAATCATCCGAAGAGAACTCTCCAAAAGCAGGCCAACCATCGGACCGATCCTCATTCAGGACCGACCAAGTGACGTATCGGTCCGTAATGAAGAAGTAGTGCTTAGCCCAGTGACTGGCCGAATTGTCAATCTGGGTCACAAAACGGAGGGAGGTATCCCACTCGACCCCACTCAACCCGAAATCAGAGAATCGGGGATCTTTGAAGGTCGGATGGCGAGTTACGAAACTCGCAAACCCCACCCTCGTCCGGTACTGGAACCGATAGAAACATCGGAATAGAACGAGAGAGTACTTCCAGGAGTACCAATGGCACAATACCCGGAAGCCCACCCAGACGCGGAGGGCACTGGGGGCAAGGTTCACAGGAGAAATCCTGAAGAACCTGCTCAACTCTATAAGCTCGTCACAGTAAGGTAGCCTTAGCCCGAATCGGATCTGAGAGGGGTACACGGCGACCTTCCCTATAGGAGGCTCCGTCGCCGTCCCGCGAGTATTCCCCAAGGAGGGGAGAAAAGGATACAGAGGCTCATCTAGGGGACTGATATCTCCTAGGGTGACATGTTCGTTGTAATCGGACCTAGTGATATGGTTCTCTGACAGAATAGCAAGACCTAAGGCAAAGATGGCAAGAAACCCCAAAGCACGAATCAAATTTCGACTAACACCCCAATGAAGGTCACGATACTAAGCTAGCAATAGGAAAGGAAGTAACGCGACTGGAAAGGAAGAGAAAAAGGAACTCACTCATCCTTCGGAGAATACGGCGTCTCTGAAGAGTCTGCGTACGTGGACACCACCAGGAGTATAGTACCTGCCACGACACGACGAATATCAAGATAAGAGAAATTTCCGAGGAACCGGAAATACCCCGACACTCAACCAACGACAACAACCGAGTCAAATAGTTTTATCCAAGCCTAAGGTCGGGTTTTGGAAAAAATTACCATTATACCCTCCAACAAAGATTAACACACCAACGGCGGCACGACATCAAATTCAAGACCGGGATAGCCCAATCGGACAAGAAACCATATCCGGACAACCGACAAACATATTTCCCCAAAATCCACAACTACCAACGGCTATCTACGGCAATCCCACATTCAATCAAATTTCGGCAATCAAGCATCGGCAATCAAGCATCGGCAATCAAATATCAACGATTCAAAAATCAACCTTTTACGCGGTAATGGAAAGGAAAAGAGCGGACCTTCGGAAAACCCGACCCGATGTGATAAACGGGTCTGGAATTCAAATTTGAACGTTGCCGGAAATCAGGTCCTCGCCGGAGATCGAACCCCGTCGTTGCCGGAATCGTTTTCAGCCGCCCCACCGTCGCTGGGAGCCGCCGAGGGTCACGCCGGAGCTGCTTCTTATCGCCGTTGATAAACCCCGCTGGATTTGATACCGTCGTCGCCGGAGGTGAGTTCGCCGTCGACCACCGTCGTCCGTCCAAGGCCGCGCCGCCTTCGCCAATCGAGCCTCCAGTGGACTCCTCCGCCGTCGACCGCCTATGTCGGACCGGGCTCCACCTCCGCCAGCTGCTCCTTCGCGCTGCTGCTGGCCCGTCTCGCCTCCACGCCGACGCCTCGAGTCACCAAGCCACTGGCCGGCTCTGTCCCGTGCCGGTGGTCTCCTCCCGCCGGAGTTGCTGGCCGGAATCTCGGGTCCCTCACCGGAATTCTGGCCGGCCCTAACCTTGGGGGTGCTCTCAAACTTTTCTTGCTCTCCAAGGGTGAGTGAAGAAGGAGGATGGTGGCTATGGTGACTCCCTAAGGTATTTCTCTAACTCTCTTTTATGTTAAAAGGATGATAGGGTTTTTTAGAGGGTTTTAATCACCACCATCCATCTATCCTTAAGTAAAATCTAAGGGTCAAGGAAAAACCATTATTTTTATCCCTTTCACCTATAGCTAAGTATATTCCCATACTTAGAAGAATTATCAAGATAGTTTTATTTTTGAGCATTTCATACTTAGGAAAAATTTTGGCCAAAATTAAAATTTCTCCTTATTTAGATGGAATCCCGGCACGAAATTGAAGCGTAAGTTATTTAGTTGCATTCGTATCACACCCCTGTGCAAGTTTGCATTTTTTGAGTATATACCTGAAGCAGAGATAAGTTTATTACTCCCGCCTCAGACGGACGCGTGCCTAGGCACACGTCCGTGCTACTCTGACGTTTACAATTCCTCTATCTCATTAGACAGGGGGCAGAGTCAGAGGCACGCATCCATGGGTAAGCAGGCATTCAGACAAAGAAGGTAAAATCCCGGTTTCAAATTGCGCGTGTCATACCATCCTAAAATAGAGTCAATCAAGGGTTAGGCCATTGGTTGACTCGGGGGCATGTGATGGATATACGCCCAATTTGAACCCGTTGACTTCCAAACCGTTGTATTTTTATCGTCCCATTTATGATTGCAAATCGAAACTTCAACCCGGACACTTCGCGAGAACATCGACGGCTCGGACGGGGCCGAAGCGCCCGTCCGACAAAGGCGAACTCACCTAGGTGAGGTTGGGTGGCCACACCCGACCTCCCCTAGGGGAGATCGGGTCAGCCGACCCGATCTCCCCTAGGGGAGATCGGGTCAGCCAACCCGATCCCTCCTAGGAGGGATGGGGTTGGCCAACCCCACCCTCCCTAGGAGGGGTTGGGTGTCCTCACCCAACCCCTACCCTTGGAGGTCGGATTTCTCCCCCCCCCCAAGGGCCCCGACACCCCTTTCGGACTCCCATGCTCGGTCCACTCCGCCTACCTCCTCCGAATCCTAAGGTCGTAATTATGTGCTTAAAGGTTAATTAATTGTGTTTAAAGGCTAACGATGTCATTAAGCCACCTTAATGACACTGTTGCCTATAAATACCCCACCTTCACAACTCATTTGATCATCTTGGCAAGTTGCACAATTTTGCTCTGACATCTCTCTAGCTTTATCTCTCTAAAACCGTACTGACTTAGGCATCGGAGAGGGTTCATCAGGCACCACCCCTCCCTCTGTGCCTGGTATTGCCCCTCTTGCAGGGTGGCAAGGAGAAGAGAACCAAGGAAGCAGAAGAGCATAGAGCAGTAGGACAAGCCCCAGGGGTAAGAAGTACAAGCCTCAGGAGGTCAGAAGGAGAGAAGGAAAGGAGGTCAGAAGGAGAGAAGGAAAGGAGGTCAGAAGGAGAGAAGGAAAGGAGGTCAGAAGGAGAGAAGGAAAGGAGGTCAGAAGGAGAGAAGGAAAGGAGGTCAGAAGGAGAGAAGGAAAGGAGGTCAGAAGGAGAGAAGGAAAGGAGATCAGAAGGAGAGAAGGAAAGGAGGTCAGAAGGAGAGAAGAGAAGGACACATATCAGAACGACTACCTCAAGGGAGTATAAGGGCACGGATCAGAACGACTAGTCCTAGGAGCACTGAACCCGACATTTCATTAGTGGGAGATAAATTCTAGATTGACGACCCGTTGACCTAGACTTATAACCTAACACTTGGGTCTCAAAGGACACTCAACCCATGCAATGGGAGAAGGAGTGTAATTATATACAAGGATAGCATGAGATAAACACGTCAGTCAGAACCTTCAGGGGAGTCACCCTCACCCCCTGAAGCTGAACCGCCAGCGGAAATGGATGAAGAGGAGGAGTCTGAGGTACCAATCTCCACAGGTGTAGCATCCACCTGGGCAGGGGCAGGCTCGTCTGCAACGGCAGCCTGACCCATCAGAACAGTCGCGTAGCCAGTGGCATATGGCCCAAAGTCACCAAGGTCACCAAAGGGGAACTGAGGATCAATCCGGTATATGTGATCAACCAGATACTCACCGAACTGGTTCATCTCCTGGGTGAGACGCGTGCTATAGTCGGCGGTGAAGGCAGAGGAGGCCTTGTATTCAGATACCGCGACAGCCCTCTCCTCCGCCCGACACTTAGTCTCCAACCTCCGCAGCTCCTCAGAATGGACAGACGCGGCAACCTCAGCTTCCCGGCGCAAACTGCCCACAGTGGTTTCAAGCAAGGACACCTGGTCCTGGAGCTCCTGCAGCCTCAAATCAGATATACGCGCCTTCTCGGCAGCAGTGGCGACCTCCGCCTTGAGAGAAACCTGGCTGTCCTCAAGGGTCTTCCTCTCGTCAGATAACTCGAGCACGAGCGAGGACATGTTCACCATGTCAGATATGCCCTAACAATTCAAACAAGGGATAAATAACCGAATGATAGACATTATGAAAGAAATAAGAGGAAAGCAAAGAACAACTTACAGGTGCATAACGAGAAAGTACCCCTTGAACAAAGCGCCGAGTCTCCCCAGGAGACTTGGGCGGAGCAACACGATCCCCAGGGGGAACGGCACCGCGGAGGACGCGGACACCAACCTCAGGAGTCCGCAAAGAGGAAGTGCTATCGAGGTGGAACTCCTTCAGACAAGCGAAGGGAGTCCACTCAGACCCAATAACATCTTCATCAGTGAGCCGTGCGAAATCCTTCCGACTTAAAGTCGGAGGCCCACCTACACAAGCAAAGCAAGTCAAAGGAGAATATAAACATACAAGGATCAGCACAAGGTAGAGATCATACCTGAGGACCGTGCCCTCGGCTGGGGGGCAGGGGAACCACCACCAGCAGGTCGCTTCCCTTTGTCAGCCAGGGAAGGCACCTCTTCGACCACCATCTCCTTATCACGAGATAGGGTCGGAGGACGAGCAGTAGGCGAAGCAGGATCCACAGCCTTCTTCCTCTTAGCAGCCGAGGCCCCGGCCTCAGAATCAGATCGCCGCGGCTTGGACTTGGAAGGTCTAGAATCTCTGCCAACGGAGACGACCCTCTCAGTCACCAAGGGGGAGCGCACTAGCAAGGTAAGAAAAAACAAGATAAGGAAAACATAAGTTACGTCATAAAGAAGCAAATAGGAGAAAGCATACCAGAGGCCCCAGCCTTCTTCCCAGGCAGGGGGGATTTCTTCAAAGCAGAACTAGAAGGAGCCTTCCTCTTGCTCAGGTCAACAGGGGCTCCCTGCATGTTATAGGTTTTTCCATGAAACCAACCTACAAAGGAAGAGCAGAAGGTAAATAAAGATGGAAAGACCAAGTGACATACCGAACCCCCGGAGTCAGGAGTCAGACTGATCCCGGCCTCATAAAGATCCGTCTCAGTTATTAAAGACACGGGGCAGTAAGACCGGGTCCTGTTGCTCTCGTGAATGATCTTCATAGTCTTCAAATCATCCGAAGAGAACTCTCCAAAAGCAGGCCAACCATCGGACCGATCCTCATTCAGGACCGACCAAGTGACGTATCGGTCCGTAATGAAGAAGTAGTGCTTAGCCCAGTGACTGGCCGAATTGTCAATCTGGGTCACAAAACGGAGGGAGGTATCCCACTCGACCCCACTCAACCCGAAATCAGAGAATCGGGGATCTTTGAAGGTCGGATGGCGAGTTACGAAACTCGCAAACCCCACCCTCGTCCGGTACTGGAACCGATAGAAACATCGGAATAGAACGAGAGAGTACTTCCAGGAGTACCAATGGCACAATACCCGGAAGCCCACCCAGACGCGGAGGGCACTGGGGGCAAGGTTCACAGGAGAAATCCTGAAGAACCTGCTCAACTCTATAAGCTCGTCACAGTAAGGTAGCCTTAGCCCGAATCGGATCTGAGAGGGGTACACGGCGACCTTCCCTATAGGAGGCTCCGTCGCCGTCCCGCGAGTATTCCCCAAGGAGGGGAGAAAAGGATACAGAGGCTCATCTAGGGGACTGATATCTCCTAGGGTGACATGTTCGTTGTAATCGGACCTAGTGATATGGTTCTCTGACAGAATAGCAAGACCTAAGGCAAAGATGGCAAGAAACCCCAAAGCACGAATCAAATTTCGACTAACACCCCAATGAAGGTCACGATACTAAGCTAGCAATAGGAAAGGAAGTAACGCGACTGGAAAGGAAGAGAAAAAGGAACTCACTCATCCTTCGGAGAATACGGCGTCTCTGAAGAGTCTGCGTACGTGGACACCACCAGGAGTATAGTACCTGCCACGACACGACGAATATCAAGATAAGAGAAATTTCCGAGGAACCGGAAATACCCCGACACTCAACCAACGACAACAACCGAGTCAAATAGTTTTATCCAAGCCTAAGGTCGGGTTTTGGAAAAAATTACCATTATACCCTCCAACAAAGATTAACACACCAACGGCGGCACGACATCAAATTCAAGACCGGGATAGCCCAATCGGACAAGAAACCATATCCGGACAACCGACAAACATATTTCCCCAAAATCCACAACTACCAACGGCTATCTACGGCAATCCCACATTCAATCAAATTTCGGCAATCAAGCATCGGCAATCAAGCATCGGCAATCAAATATCAACGATTCAAAAATCAACCTTTTACGCGGTAATGGAAAGGAAAAGAGCGGACCTTCGGAAAACCCGACCCGATGTGATAAACGGGTCTGGAATTCAAATTTGAACGTTGCCGGAAATCAGGTCCTCGCCGGAGATCGAACCCCGTCGTTGCCGGAATCGTTTTCAGCCGCCCCACCGTCGCTGGGAGCCGCCGAGGGTCACGCCGGAGCTGCTTCTTATCGCCGTTGATAAACCCCGCTGGATTTGATACCGTCGTCGCCGGAGGTGAGTTCGCCGTCGACCACCGTCGTCCGTCCAAGGCCGCGCCGCCTTCGCCAATCGAGCCTCCAGTGGACTCCTCCGCCGTCGACCGCCTATGTCGGACCGGGCTCCACCTCCGCCAGCTGCTCCTTCGCGCTGCTGCTGGCCCGTCTCGCCTCCACGCCGACGCCTCGAGTCACCAAGCCACTGGCCGGCTCTGTCCCGTGCCGGTGGTCTCCTCCCGCCGGAGTTGCTGGCCGGAATCTCGGGTCCCTCACCGGAATTCTGGCCGGCCCTAACCTTGGGGGTGCTCTCAAACTTTTCTTGCTCTCCAAGGGTGAGTGAAGAAGGAGGATGGTGGCTATGGTGACTCCCTAAGGTATTTCTCTAACTCTCTTTTATGTTAAAAGGATGATAGGGTTTTTTAGAGGGTTTTAATCACCACCATCCATCTATCCTTAAGTAAAATCTAAGGGTCAAGGAAAAACCATTATTTTCATCCCTTTCACCTATAGCTAAGTATATTCCCATACTTAGAAGAATTATCAAGATAGTTTTATTTTTGAGCATTTCATACTTAGGAAAAATTTTGGCCAAAATTAAAATTTCTCCTTATTTAGATGGAATCCCGGCACGAAATTGAAGCGTAAGTTATTTAGTTGCATTCGTATCACACCCCTGTGCAAGTTTGCATTTTTTGAGTATATACCTGAAGCAGAGATAAGTTTATTACTCCCGCCTCAGACGGACGCGTGCCTAGGCACACGTCCGTGCTACTCTGACGTTTACAATTCCTCTATCTCATTAGACAGGGGGCAGAGTCAGAGGCACGCATCCATGGGTAAGCAGGCATTCAGACAAAGAAGGTAAAATCCCGGTTTCAAATTGCGCGTGTCATACCATCCTAAAATAGAGTCAATCAAGGGTTAGGCCATTGGTTGACTCGGGGGCATGTGATGGATATACGCCCAATTTGAACCCGTTGACTTCCAAACCGTTGTATTTTTATCGTCCCATTTATGATTGCAAATCGAAACTTCAACCCGGACACTTCGCGAGAACATCGACGGCTCGGACGGGGCCGAAGCGCCCGTCCGACAAAGGCGAACTCACCTAGGTGAGGTTGGGTGGCCACACCCGACCTCCCCTAGGGGAGATCGGGTCAGCCGACCCGATCTCCCCTAGGGGAGATCGGGTCAGCCAACCCGATCCCTCCTAGGAGGGATGGGGTTGGCCAACCCCACCCTCCCTAGGAGGGGTTGGGTGTCCTCACCCAACCCCTACCCTTGGAGGTCGGATTTCTCCCCCCCCCCAAGGGCCCCGACACCCCTTTCGGACTCCCATGCTCGGTCCACTCCGCCTACCTCCTCCGAATCCTAAGGTCGTAATTATGTGCTTAAAGGTTAATTAATTGTGTTTAAAGGCTAACGATGTCATTAAGCCACCTTAATGACACTGTTGCCTATAAATACCCCACCTTCACAACTCATTTGATCATCTTGGCAAGTTGCACAATTTTGCTCTGACATCTCTCTAGCTTTATCTCTCTAAAACCGTACTGACTTAGGCATCGGAGAGGGTTCATCAGGCACCACCCCTCCCTCTGTGCCTGGTATTGCCCCTCTTGCAGGGTGGCAAGGAGAAGAGAACCAAGGAAGCAGAAGAGCATAGAGCAGTAGGACAAGCCCCAGGGGTAAGAAGTACAAGCCTCAGGAGGTCAGAAGGAGAGAAGGAAAGGAGGTCAGAAGGAGAGAAGGAAAGGAGGTCAGAAGGAGAGAAGGAAAGGAGGTCAGAAGGAGAGAAGGAAAGGAGGTCAGAAGGAGAGAAGGAAAGGAGGTCAGAAGGAGAGAAGGAAAGGAGGTCAGAAGGAGAGAAGGAAAGGAGATCAGAAGGAGAGAAGGAAAGGAGGTCAGAAGGAGAGAAGAGAAGGACACATATCAGAACGACTACCTCAAGGGAGTATAAGGGCACGGATCAGAACGACTAGTCCTAGGAGCACTGAACCCGACATTTCATTAGTGGGAGATAAATTCTAGATTGACGACCCGTTGACCTAGACTTATAACCTAACACTTGGGTCTCAAAGGACACTCAACCCATGCAATGGGAGAAGGAGTGTAATTATATACAAGGATAGCATGAGATAAACACGTCAGTCAGAACCTTCAGGGGAGTCACCCTCACCCCCTGAAGCTGAACCGCCAGCGGAAATGGATGAAGAGGAGGAGTCTGAGGTACCAATCTCCACAGGTGTAGCATCCACCTGGGCAGGGGCAGGCTCGTCTGCAACGGCAGCCTGACCCATCAGAACAGTCGCGTAGCCAGTGGCATATGGCCCAAAGTCACCAAGGTCACCAAAGGGGAACTGAGGATCAATCCGGTATATGTGATCAACCAGATACTCACCGAACTGGTTCATCTCCTGGGTGAGACGCGTGCTATAGTCGGCGGTGAAGGCAGAGGAGGCCTTGTATTCAGATACCGCGACAGCCCTCTCCTCCGCCCGACACTTAGTCTCCAACCTCCGCAGCTCCTCAGAATGGACAGACGCGGCAACCTCAGCTTCCCGGCGCAAACTGCCCACAGTGGTTTCAAGCAAGGACACCTGGTCCTGGAGCTCCTGCAGCCTCAAATCAGATATACGCGCCTTCTCGGCAGCAGTGGCGACCTCCGCCTTGAGAGAAACCTGGCTGTCCTCAAGGGTCTTCCTCTCGTCAGATAACTCGAGCACGAGCGAGGACATGTTCACCATGTCAGATATGCCCTAACAATTCAAACAAGGGATAAATAACCGAATGATAGACATTATGAAAGAAATAAGAGGAAAGCAAAGAACAACTTACAGGTGCATAACGAGAAAGTACCCCTTGAACAAAGCGCCGAGTCTCCCCAGGAGACTTGGGCGGAGCAACACGATCCCCAGGGGGAACGGCACCGCGGAGGACGCGGACACCAACCTCAGGAGTCCGCAAAGAGGAAGTGCTATCGAGGTGGAACTCCTTCAGACAAGCGAAGGGAGTCCACTCAGACCCAATAACATCTTCATCAGTGAGCCGTGCGAAATCCTTCCGACTTAAAGTCGGAGGCCCACCTACACAAGCAAAGCAAGTCAAAGGAGAATATAAACATACAAGGATCAGCACAAGGTAGAGATCATACCTGAGGACCGTGCCCTCGGCTGGGGGGCAGGGGAACCACCACCAGCAGGTCGCTTCCCTTTGTCAGCCAGGGAAGGCACCTCTTCGACCACCATCTCCTTATCACGAGATAGGGTCGGAGGACGAGCAGTAGGCGAAGCAGGATCCACAGCCTTCTTCCTCTTAGCAGCCGAGGCCCCGGCCTCAGAATCAGATCGCCGCGGCTTGGACTTGGAAGGTCTAGAATCTCTGCCAACGGAGACGACCCTCTCAGTCACCAAGGGGGAGCGCACTAGCAAGGTAAGAAAAAACAAGATAAGGAAAACATAAGTTACGTCATAAAGAAGCAAATAGGAGAAAGCATACCAGAGGCCCCAGCCTTCTTCCCAGGCAGGGGGGATTTCTTCAAAGCAGAACTAGAAGGAGCCTTCCTCTTGCTCAGGTCAACAGGGGCTCCCTGCATGTTATAGGTTTTTCCATGAAACCAACCTACAAAGGAAGAGCAGAAGGTAAATAAAGATGGAAAGACCAAGTGACATACCGAACCCCCGGAGTCAGGAGTCAGACTGATCCCGGCCTCATAAAGATCCGTCTCAGTTATTAAAGACACGGGGCAGTAAGACCGGGTCCTGTTGCTCTCGTGAATGATCTTCATAGTCTTCAAATCATCCGAAGAGAACTCTCCAAAAGCAGGCCAACCATCGGACCGATCCTCATTCAGGACCGACCAAGTGACGTATCGGTCCGTAATGAAGAAGTAGTGCTTAGCCCAGTGACTGGCCGAATTGTCAATCTGGGTCACAAAACGGAGGGAGGTATCCCACTCGACCCCACTCAACCCGAAATCAGAGAATCGGGGATCTTTGAAGGTCGGATGGCGAGTTACGAAACTCGCAAACCCCACCCTCGTCCGGTACTGGAACCGATAGAAACATCGGAATAGAACGAGAGAGTACTTCCAGGAGTACCAATGGCACAATACCCGGAAGCCCACCCAGACGCGGAGGGCACTGGGGGCAAGGTTCACAGGAGAAATCCTGAAGAACCTGCTCAACTCTATAAGCTCGTCACAGTAAGGTAGCCTTAGCCCGAATCGGATCTGAGAGGGGTACACGGCGACCTTCCCTATAGGAGGCTCCGTCGCCGTCCCGCGAGTATTCCCCAAGGAGGGGAGAAAAGGATACAGAGGCTCATCTAGGGGACTGATATCTCCTAGGGTGACATGTTCGTTGTAATCGGACCTAGTGATATGGTTCTCTGACAGAATAGCAAGACCTAAGGCAAAGATGGCAAGAAACCCCAAAGCACGAATCAAATTTCGACTAACACCCCAATGAAGGTCACGATACTAAGCTAGCAATAGGAAAGGAAGTAACGCGACTGGAAAGGAAGAGAAAAAGGAACTCACTCATCCTTCGGAGAATACGGCGTCTCTGAAGAGTCTGCGTACGTGGACACCACCAGGAGTATAGTACCTGCCACGACACGACGAATATCAAGATAAGAGAAATTTCCGAGGAACCGGAAATACCCCGACACTCAACCAACGACAACAACCGAGTCAAATAGTTTTATCCAAGCCTAAGGTCGGGTTTTGGAAAAAATTACCATTATACCCTCCAACAAAGATTAACACACCAACGGCGGCACGACATCAAATTCAAGACCGGGATAGCCCAATCGGACAAGAAACCATATCCGGACAACCGACAAACATATTTCCCCAAAATCCACAACTACCAACGGCTATCTACGGCAATCCCACATTCAATCAAATTTCGGCAATCAAGCATCGGCAATCAAATATCAACGATTCAAAAATCAACCTTTTACGCGGTAATGGAAAGGAAAAGAGCGGACCTTCGGAAAACCCGACCCGATGTGATAAACGGGTCTGGAATTCAAATTTGAACGTTGCCGGAAATCAGGTCCTCGCCGGAGATCGAACCCCGTCGTTGCCGGAATCGTTTTCAGCCGCCCCACCGTCGCTGGGAGCCGCCGAGGGTCACGCCGGAGCTGCTTCTTATCGCCGTTGATAAACCCCGCTGGATTTGATACCGTCGTCGCCGGAGGTGAGTTCGCCGTCGACCACCGTCGTCCGTCCAAGGCCGCGCCGCCTTCGCCAATCGAGCCTCCAGTGGACTCCTCCGCCGTCGACCGCCTATGTCGGACCGGGCTCCACCTCCGCCAGCTGCTCCTTCGCGCTGCTGCTGGCCCGTCTCGCCTCCACGCCGACGCCTCGAGTCACCAAGCCACTGGCCGGCTCTGTCCCGTGCCGGTGGTCTCCTCCCGCCGGAGTTGCTGGCCGGAATCTCGGGTCCCTCACCGGAATTCTGGCCGGCCCTAACCTTGGGGGTGCTCTCAAACTTTTCTTGCTCTCCAAGGGTGAGTGAAGAAGGAGGATGGTGGCTATGGTGACTCCCTAAGGTATTTCTCTAACTCTCTTTTATGTTAAAAGGATGATAGGGTTTTTTAGAGGGTTTTAATCACCACCATCCATCTATCCTTAAGTAAAATCTAAGGGTCAAGGAAAAACCATTATTTTTATCCCTTTCACCTATAGCTAAGTATATTCCCATACTTAGAAGAATTATCAAGATAGTTTTATTTTTGAGCATTTCATACTTAGGAAAAATTTTGGCCAAAATTAAAATTTCTCCTTATTTAGATGGAATCCCGGCACGAAATTGAAGCGTAAGTTATTTAGTTGCATTCGTATCACACCCCTGTGCAAGTTTGCATTTTTTGAGTATATACCTGAAGCAGAGATAAGTTTATTACTCCCGCCTCAGACGGACGCGTGCCTAGGCACACGTCCGTGCTACTCTGACGTTTACAATTCCTCTATCTCATTAGACAGGGGGCAGAGTCAGAGGCACGCATCCATGGGTAAGCAGGCATTCAGACAAAGAAGGTAAAATCCCGGTTTCAAATTGCGCGTGTCATACCATCCTAAAATAGAGTCAATCAAGGGTTAGGCCATTGGTTGACTCGGGGGCATGTGATGGATATACGCCCAATTTGAACCCGTTGACTTCCAAACCGTTGTATTTTTATCGTCCCATTTATGATTGCAAATCGAAACTTCAACCCGGACACTTCGCGAGAACATCGACGGCTCGGACGGGGCCGAAGCGCCCGTCCGACAAAGGCGAACTCACCTAGGTGAGGTTGGGTGGCCACACCCGACCTCCCCTAGGGGAGATCGGGTCAGCCGACCCGATCTCCCCTAGGGGAGATCGGGTCAGCCAACCCGATCCCTCCTAGGAGGGATGGGGTTGGCCAACCCCACCCTCCCTAGGAGGGGTTGGGTGTCCTCACCCAACCCCTACCCTTGGAGGTCGGATTTCTCCCCCCCCCCAAGGGCCCCGACACCCCTTTCGGACTCCCATGCTCGGTCCACTCCGCCTACCTCCTCCGAATCCTAAGGTCGTAATTATGTGCTTAAAGGTTAATTAATTGTGTTTATTGGCTAACGATGTCATTAAGCCACCTTAATGACACTGTTGCCTATAAATACCCCACCTTCACAACTCATTTGATCATCTTGGCAAGTTGCACAATTTTGCTCTGACATCTCTCTAGCTTTATCTCTCTAAAACCGTACTGACTTAGGCATCGGAGAGGGTTCATCAGGCACCACCCCTCCCTCTGTGCCTGGTATTGCCCCTCTTGCAGGGTGGCAAGGAGAAGAGAACCAAGGAAGCAGAAGAGCATAGAGCAGTAGGACAAGCCCCAGGGGTAAGAAGTACAAGCCTCAGGAGGTCAGAAGGAGAGAAGGAAAGGAGGTCAGAAGGAGAGAAGGAAAGGAGGTCAGAAGGAGAGAAGGAAAGGAGGTCAGAAGGAGAGAAGGAAAGGAGGTCAGAAGGAGAGAAGGAAAGGAGATCAGAAGGAGAGAAGGAAAGGAGGTCAGAAGGAGAGAAGAGAAGGACACATATCAGAACGACTACCTCAAGGGAGTATAAGGGCACGGATCAGAACGACTAGTCCTAGGAGCACTGAACCCGACATTTCATTAGTGGGAGATAAATTCTAGATTGACGACCCGTTGACCTAGACTTTATAACCTAACAAATATTATTATTATTATTATAATCACTCAAACATTTGTATACAAAACGCGCCACATTATTATATAATATATTATTATACACACTAAAAATGGGTTTATCTGTTACATTTAAAGGCGATCTCAATACGCAGCGGTTCTAAAACAACTAATGGAAAGCTATTGTGTGGCATTTGGCAATTCTTGTGTAGATTTGGTGTTTACACCAAGTCAAAATTATAAAAATAAGTGTTTCAGTTTTATTGGTTGTTTTTCTAAAACACTAAAAATGAATCCTATAATGGTGGGAGCAAAAACACATGTCATTATAATATTGGTTTGGTGTAAATACCAAGCCGACTTAAGAAATTTCCGTGGCATTGGGACTGTTGGTGAATATGGAGAAATTAAGTGTTTACTTTGGATCCAATGTCCGAGATAGTACGAAAGTGGAGATAGAGAGGGCGTTGAGAGTTAAGGCAATTCAAAACTCAAACAAGTATTTAGGTCTTCCTAGAACTTGGGAAAGATTTTAAAAAAAATATATTAGGTTTTGTTAAGGACCGTATAATTTTAAAGATTCAATGATATAAATCTCTACTCTTGAACATTGCGGACCGGGAGGTACTATTCAAATCAGTGGTGACGGCGATGCCTAAATACAGTATGAGTGTATTCCTCCTCCTTAAGACGTGGTGTGCTGATATCAATACTCTAATAGCCCGCTTCTGGTCAGGTCAACGAGAAAGAGAAAGAAAACTTCACTGGAAAAGTTGGGACAAGCTAACTAAGCCAAAAAGCTGTTGTTGGATCGTCAAAGTATGGCTAAGCCTGGTGGAGGCTCTTCTGGTTCTCGCCTGGGCATTTCTATGAAGTTTGAAGCTTTGTGAGCTAGCTTGTTCTTCTTGGCGAGATTGTTCTTGGCGAGTCCTAAGAAAGGCGGGGTTGTTCCCTGATTCCACTTTGAAGCTTAAGTTAGTATCAGTGTATTGAAAGTAGGAATCATGTAAATGAATGTAAAGTTCTTACTATTTATAGAGGTTTTGAATCGACTTTGGGCGGTATTACCTTCCCATGAGGGTTTACCTTTGTGGTGGTGCCAAGCAGGTGACAAGTAGGTCTCCCCCTCACATTTACTTAGGAGAGTAGGTTTCTTTATGACGACGCAATCATGTGACAAGTAGATCACCACCTCACATTTATTTAGGAGACTGGCTTTCCTTCTGTGGCGTTGTCAAGCAGGTCACTACTTCATTCCTTAAGAGGATGGGTTTCTTCCAAGTCGGTACTAAGTTGGTCGGCACTGTTGGCATTTGGTGTAATTGGGCCGCCGTAATAGGAGCCCACTAATATGAGCTCAACATGCTAAGTCCAATTGGGGGTATGGCACATAAGGGATTTCGGGTCAGGCCGGAATCCCCATGGGCCATGCACGGCCCATATGGGACGGCGTTCAACCGGTGTAGCAATTAACCCTCCAAGGGTTTTGCTCACCTCCTCTTTTAAATAGGAGGTGTTAGGGATTTCTTGGGGTTGGTTATTCTCTCCCTTTTAGTTGTTAGAAAAGAAATATCCTCTCCCTAAATACTATAGGTTTGGTCAAACCATATTATCACCAGAGTGGGTGCTTAATTCTGTGATACAATTCACCCCGGACATCCATACAGCGACCAAATTGAAGAGGCTTTGTTGTGGAGACAATTGCCTGCGGATTGCTCCTTAACCAGAGTTCCCGTAGGACACCGTCCGGCAGTCCGTGAACTCCTTCATTGACATCCTTGGGCTACGGATCACAATATAGGTATGTGCACCGTTTCCGCTGCGTAATTAGTTACCTAGCATGTACCTATGGTTTAATCTGTATTATTTATCCCCTAGAATACAACAATGGTATAAGAGCCTGTGTAAGGTGTTCATGAATTTTTAATAAAAATGTGATTTTTTTTAATCAAAATTGGACTTTGGATTATTGATCGAGGTAAAATTTGATCTTAAAATTGCCCACAAAACCCTAGGGGCCGCAGTATAGCCGTGGCTTAGCCAGTGGGATCCGAACCGGTTCGGGTAGGGTTCCACCAGTTCAAACGATTCGGGTCGACCGACCCGTAATTCTTAATCGGTCAGACCCAGATCGGGTCGGGTCGGACCTGGTGGGCTAATTGGTCGGGTCAAACCGACCCCGGTTCGAGTGAAACCGAACCGAACGAACCTAATTATACCAGACTGGTCAGACCGAGTTGACTGGACCGGTCAAACTGTAAGATTACAGGGAGTAATCACTACGTATACTTAAATAAGGTACATGTTAGTAATTGGAATTACACAACGGATGTTTCACACATACCTTTAAGATGATCCATAGACCCAAGATCTTTTCAGGAGGGGAGTTCACGATCCTCCGGTCGGGACTTGTAGAGGTTCTTGTTAGAGAAGCCCTACGTGGTGCAAGCTCCACAGTAAAGCCTTTGATCGATTCTTGACACGGGGACAGATCTCTGGAGAGTTTGCTCGAAGGCAATTTGGCACACCCTTGGTGAGGGATATGGTTCGGTCGAACTAGGGTTTATGGGGGGAGGGTTTTTCTCTTTAAAAAACTCTAATGAGGGAATTGTGATTAACCCTAAAAATCCCCTAACACCTCTTATTTATAGAAGGAGTAAAGTGGACAAAAGTCCACTTTACCCCATCTAGGGTTTCAGCCGGCCTATGTATTTGGGGATGCCCAATTTTGGGCCTCCCATGTCAATTGGGATTTGGGTCTAGCCCAATTACCCTAATGTGACATTTACCCAAGTTCATTAGGTAAACTATACATATTATGGATTAGGTAAGCTATACATATTATGGGCTAATAATTACGGTGCCCGTTACCATATGCTTACAGCTCCCACTCGCCGGAATGGGAGGGTGCCTGTTAATGTATTGTCGTCCAAATCTGCATCAACATTTTTCTCCTCTGATCTACCCTTGCTTCCGAATAGTTCATACGAGGTTTATCGTGCGGCAGGCGGATACGACGGGCATCGTGCTACTCATCTGTTAGGAGTATTGTAGCGCCCGCGGAACGTTGATTCCCTTTTCTCCAAAGGTCAACTGTTAATTCTCCTTTTGCCTAGTTTCCACATAGGAACACTTTTCCAAGGCATCCGTACAATATTCACAACCTTCAACTAATATCCGGTTGGTGGCCACCTAGTGAATACAAGAGTCGGTGAATTACATGTGAACTTGACCATCCCCATCGCTCATATCATTAGTCAGACCCAACCGGTTTCTTTCCTTAGCTGGGGAAGGTTTCTTCTTTTGGCGGTGGAAGCAGGTTGCCACCTATGATTTTTCTTGGGTGGAAGGTTTGCTTCTTAAGGCGGCTGAAGTAGGTCGCCACCTGTCCCTTTCCTTAAGAAGAAGGATTTCTGATGAGTCTTCGATTGTCGACTCGACTTACTCTTTAATAGGGAAGGGCTGGTGGTAGCCTAGTCATCTATATCTTGTTAATCGTACTCTGGAAGTCGACTTTGAATGTGATCGTCGACCTTTTACCTTTGTTTTATCATTTTGAACAAGAAAGGTTGACGACTTATCGATCTCGCCTTTTAAACGTGCGCGACTTTATTCTAGTCATGTCGTGTTTAATCGTAACCCAACACTTTCCCCCGAGACTTAAGTCGTCAACTTCATTCATGAAGAGGAGGTCTTGAGTCGAGTATAATTTTTGAATACATCTCGGCGAGATTTTGTCTTCATTCTGCTAGTTTACGAGCTTTTGATATGTGGATTTGAAAAGTTCACCTTTAGTCGAGGCGTGGTGCTCGGCTGATGGCTTTCCTGACCGTTGGAGGTTTTGGAGAAGCTGGAGAGTCATCTCGATAAACTGCTTGACAGGTGCAAGGTAACGGTCATGTTGTCAGTGGACGAACCAATGAATGACTGGCCTTGGGAAGGCTTCCTTGGGAAGTTGTTCCACCGGTGGAGGCTTTAGTATAAATACCACTATCACCTCTCCATTCTTTATCTCTGTCTTCACTTCTGTGACTTGGTTTGATTCTTAGGAAGGAGGTTATTCTTAAGAAAGCAACGAGTATTATGGCTGATCATCCTCCCTCAGGTATTCCGGGGGTATCTTCTTTTTAAAATTGCTATTCTAATCTTCAAAGGTTTTCTAATAACGTGGATCTTTCTTCCTTTTTTAGACTCTATCCAAATGATCCTTCGCAATCATCGCCAGGCTATGGCGCGAGCCTCTTCTGCCCCCCAGTCTAAGGGAGCTAACAGCGGGGTATCTATTGATACTCCCATCGACATTGAGGTTATTCCCTCTGTTGCAAAGTTGCCGTCAAAGCCGTCTCCGGACGAAGGCGAGGTAAAATATACTATTCGTCGTTCCCATCAAGATAGGGGTACTTGCTCTTGGCGGAAAAGAAGGCGAGGCGGAGACTCCTCCTCCTCCTCCTCCTCCTCCTCCTCCTCCTCCTCCTCCTCCTCCTCCTCCTCCTCCTCCTCCTCCTCCTCCTCCTCCTCCTCCTCCTCCTCCTCCTCCTCCTCCTCCTCCTCCTCCTCCTCCTCCTCCTCCTCCTCCTCCTCCTCCTCCTCCTCCTCCTCCTCCTCCTCCTCCTCCTCCTCCTCCTCCTCCTCCTCCTCCTCCTCCTCCTCCTCCTCCTCCTCCTCCTCCTCCTCCTCCTCCTCCTCCTCCTCCTCCTCCTCCTCCTCCTCCTCCTCCTCCTCCTCCTCCTCCTCCTCCTCCTCCTCCTCCTCCTCCTCCTCCTCCTCCTCCTCCTCCTCCTCCTCCTCCTCCTCCTCCTCCTCCTCCTCCTCCTCCTCCTCCTCCTCCTCCTCCTCCTCCTCCTCCTCCTCCTCCTCCTCCTCCTCCTCCTCCTCCTCCTCCTCCTCCTTGACTGGGATATGTTGTTAGGCCAATCTACTGATTTTTCCAAGGATTGGAACCATCTTCACTCTTTGCAGGGGTATTCTCTTAAAGAGGGACATTCGATCGTCAATTCTGATTTGGCCCTTCATTTATTGAATGCATCTATTCCTCCTCAAGATCGTCGTCGCTTAGGAACGAAACCGGGAGAGGTAGAGAAGGCTACTCGCCTTTTTCTCTTGAAACAGGCTGAAGTAAGTGCAACCTCCTTTTGTGTTTATTGAATCCATTCTTTGTTCGTAGTGACTTAACCTTCTTCCGATTATTTCCTCCCACAGGTTTCTCGGGATTCTCTCTAATTTTCCGTTTGATGATTGATCTTCTTGAGGAGTTACAGGCGACCAGGGAGAAGCTTAAAATTTCAATGTCTTCTGAGATTTTAGGAGAGGTCCAAAACCTTCGAGAGGAGAATGCCCAATTGAAGTAGGATTTCAAACTAGAAAATGAGACCTCTTCCTCCTTGCGGCGAGATCTCCAAAAGAGCGAAGAGTCTCTACAGAGCTCTATTTATTTAATGAAAGAGCATCGCCATTTGTTGGAGAAGAAGAACAAGGAGAAGGATAACCTCAGAGTTGAGAACATAATACTCCGTGAGAGGGTCGACGTGCTGCAAAAGGAGATGTTGAGCTTGAGAAAGTCTGAAGCTAAGGCTATGGAAAATTACAAAGCGAGTTCTGCTTTCGAAACAGATATTGCAGTAGCCGCTTCTGACCTACTTTTCCCTTCTTTAAAAGAGGTTGTAGCCTATCTGAGAGCGTATCAAACCGACTTCCCTTTTTCTCAAGTTCCTCTTCTTCAGCAGTTTTTAGAGATCCCTACTGAAGGGGATGACAGTTTTTTTGTTTCTTCCTCTAAGGGAAAAAAGGCTTTCCTCTAAGGGAAAAAATGCTTTGTAAACAGTTACTTTCTAGGATGCTTCTCTTAAGATCGATCTCTTATGTAAGAAATCTCTATTTATAATAAAAGGTTCTATCACTTGCAACTTTTGATGAATATACGACGTACCTAAACTTCATTACTGTTTCAGGCAAAAAGCGTCGATTGTTAATATTGTAGACGTCGACTTTGATCTTCTATCGAGTTGTCGACGTACCTAGGTTTTTCCACCATTTCGAGTACATAAGGTCTGCAATCGATTTGTAGATCTTTTAACTCTTTGATCGAGTTGTCGCCGTACCTAGGCTTTATTGCCATTTTGGGCACATAAGGTCGACAATCGATTTGTAGGCCTTTGATTCTTCTATCGAGTTGTCGCCGTACCTAAGCTTTATTGCCGTTTTGGGCACATAAGGTCGACAATCGATTTGTAGACCTTTGATTCTTTGATCGATTTGTCGTCGTACCTAGGCTTTATTGTCATTTTGGGCACATAAGGTTGACAATCGATTTGTAGGCCTTTGATTCTTCGATCGAGTTGTCGCCGTACCTAGGCTTTATTGCCATTTTGGGCACATAAGGTCGACAATCGATTTGTAGGCCTTTGATTCTTCTATCGAGTTGTCGCCGTACCTAAGCTTTATTGCCGTTTTGGGCACATAAGGTCGACAATCGATTTGTAGACCTTTAATTCTTTGATCGATTTGTCGTCGTACCTAGGCTTTATTGTCATTTTGGGCACATAAGGTTGACAATCGATTTGTAGGCCTTTGATTCTTCGATCGAGTTGTCGCCGTACCTAGGCTTTATTGCCATTTTGGGCACATAAGGTCGACAATCGATTTGTAGACCTTTGATTCTTCGATCGAGTTGTCTCCGTACCTAGGCTCTATTGCCATTTTGGGCACATAAGGTCGACAATCGATTTATAGGCCTTTGATTCTTCGATCGAGTTGTCGCCGTACCTAGGCTTTATTACCATTTTGGGCACATAAGGTCGACAATTGATTTGTAGGCCTTTGATTCTTCGATCGAGTTGTCGCCGTACCTAGGCTTTATTGCCATTTTGGGCACATAAGGTCGACAATCGATTTGTAGGCCTTGGATTCTTCGATCGAGTTGTCGCCGTACCTAGGCTTTATTGCCATTTTGTGCACATAAGGTCGACAATCGATTTGTAGGCCTTTGATGATGGTAATATTGGAACGATTTCTTGTAAATAAAAAGGGATCTCGAGGGATCATATTTATTCTTCGTCTCCTGGATATTACATCAAAAAAGGGACTTCGAAACATTAGTCATAATAAAAAGGCATCTACTCTAGAAGCTTACTATAACTTCTTTGAGCGTCTTGTCGACGTGTTGTAACAGTGCCGCACCATAGAATGATCTCCTTGAACCTCGCCAATTCCCTTTGGTGTCGAGAATTTCATTACTTGATGCGCCGTTGAAAGGACAATTCGGTGAGGATTGAGAGTAGTTCTACCAGTGATGGCGTTGTATGACGAGGTGGCATATTTGGGCCGCATATACTTCTCGGGCTGAATTTGTTCCCCCTCCTGAGGCGAATCCTCCCGCGATGACATTTACTGTCCGTCTTTGAATGGGGGCGAGATGGTCATAAGGGGGGATCGAGAATTTCCCCTCGGGCTACGACTTCGCTTCTTTGGGGTATTGGGAGGCTTCTAAAATTTTTTTAGAAGTTTACCTCTTTGAATGAGGGTCTCGATATCTTGCTTCAATATGGTACATTCATTCGTGTCATGCACCCTCGTTTGGTGATATTGAAAATAAGCATTTATTTGATGACCCATCATGTTCTTTCTCGCTGAAGGTGGGTTGTTTATACGAAGTATCTCCATTTTTTAAGTACCACCACCACATTATGTGTAAGAGGGGTATACTTTACTGGATAAGGGTTAAGATCTTTCCTTGTTCCCAGGTGATTCTCATGTCGGAAAGCCCCTTCTCGCCTCTCCTCTCTCTTGGATGGTAGAGAAGCAGAACCTTCCTCGACTTTAGTCGGAACGATCTGTCTATTGACTTCTATGGGCGATCTTTCATGTGACCTCTCCAAGTTGATGTACTTATTAACCTTGATGGCGAGAGCGTCAACCTTTCGTACTGGCTTCATCACCATGTTATCCTTCAGATCTTGACTCTGAACTCCGAGACCTCTCCAGAAAGTCCTGATTAACTCGCCACCAGTGGCGTCTTCATTCAGCTGCTGGAGTATCTTGTGGTATCTAGTATAATAACTGGCTAAGGTCTCATCAGGACCTTGCTCAATTTTATCTAGATAATCCATGCTCTTGAGGCGTTGTCTTTGGCCTATATGGCCTTTTATGAACTTAGTCTTCAGCTCTTCCCATGAGTCGATCGAATTGTCAGGAAGGCCATAAAACCAAGTGGATGCCTCTTCCTTTAGTGTTGTTGGGAATAGTGCCGCATAATGATCAGGGGTTGCCCCTCTTCCTAAGAGGGAAGAGTTGTGGGCGTTGATATGGCGAACAGGATCTCCCTCGCCTGTGTAATCATCGATTTTCCTCGCAAAGACTTGCGGAGGAACTCGAGTGTTGAACAACCTTTTGAAGAAGGGATGATAGGTGTGGTCGCGAACAATAAGTAGATCGTTCGACCCTCTCCTCTTCTTCTCCAGTTATTCCTCTACCTGTCTTATAGTGAATAGGACAGAACTTTTGATCGCCATCTCGACGTCGAAAGCCTTGGGGATTTCTTTTTCCAGGATGTTTTCATCTACAATCTTCACACTGGAGGCCACTTCTTCCTTCTATGAGGCCTCTCGAGTTGGTTCCTTTTTGTCAGGGATAGTTTCCGCCTGGGCCTGGTTCCAAAAGGCTATGAAAGCCGCCATTACCTTCTAAGGGACAGCCGGAGGGACTGTTCTCGCCTCTTCCGGATTTAGTAATGACTTGGAATGGCTGAGATTCTCTTCTTCACCAGAACCATTAGTTTGGGGCATTGGTGGGTCTTCTTCTGGTGTGGGTCTTGAGGTGGTGGGACTTGCTTGAGTGTTTCCCATCTCCTCAACCACGGGGTTTGGCGTCTTGTTCTTCTCGGAGGCGTTGACTTTTTGATCTGTTCCCACAGACCGCACCAAATGTTGGGATCAAAATGACGTGGCCTTGAACTTCAAGTAATGGACTTCGAGGTATCGCCGTAGGCTAGCTCTCTTAGGTATCTTTTTTGACATCTTGGGTACCTAATTTCCTTTTGAGGCTTGTGTGAGGCGAGGACCTGAAAAGGGGTGGGGATGGCCCCTGATTCCACTCCGAAGCTTAAGTCAGTAATGGATTTAGAGAAAATAATATAGAGTATTAAGCCAAAACTTAACTTAATGTTTTAGAATGTACCCCTATTTATAGGGAGATATTACCGACTTTATATGGCGCCTGTTGAGATCAAAATGACGTGGCCACAAACTTCACGGAATGCACTTCTAGGCTTCGCCTTGGACGTAGCTCTCTCGAGGACTTGATTTCCTCCGGGAGACTGTTAAGGTCGAGCACCTAAAAAAGGGGTAGGGATGGCCCCTGATTCCACTCCGAAGCTTAAGTTAGTAATGTATTTGAGAGTGTAATATGTAAACACTCGATTTTGACCCGGACGTAACAACGTTACACATGATACGTCAAATTCCGGACGCATCAAGCCACAAAGTCTCCAAAGATGCTCAATGGCACATTAGGAAAATTATTATAAAATATATTTTAAATTATTTCAAATTTATTTAATATTTTCGGAATATTTAAAAATATATATATAATAATTAGTTTTTTTTGTTTTAGAAAATTATCTGTAAGATATTTATCTCCAGATATTATTTTTTATTAAAAAAAAATAATTATCTGTAAAGATAAATATCCTTAGGAATATTCTCTAGAATAATTATCTGTTAGTATTTTTTATTTGAATTTTATCTGTAATCTAGACTAGGTTTTTAGTATAAATAGGGGTCTAGGTTTACATTGTAAAACACATAGAAAAAACACCACAACAAGCAATAATACATTATTTCTCGGGGTCCGTGCGAATTTTGTCATCTAGTGCTCAGAAAAGTTTTTTTTTTTTTTTTTTTTTTTTTTTTTTTTTTTTTTTCTGCTGTACCGTCGGCCACCAGCCACCAGGAGCCATAACCTCGTCGGCGTCGCCGCTGCTCAGCCATTGTTTACAATTTGGTGGTGTGGGCAGCGCAATGGCTGAGCAGGGGCGGCGCCGGCGAGGTTATGGCTCCTGGTGGCTAGTGGCCGACGGTACAGCAGAAAAAAAAAAAAAAAAAACTTTTCTGAGCACTAGATGACAAAATTCGCACGGACCCCGAGAAATAATGTATTATTGCTTGTTGTGGTGTTTTTTCTGTGTGTTTTACAATGTAAACCTAGACCCCTATTTATACTAAAAACCTAGTCTAGATTACAGATAAAATTCAAATAAAAAATGCTAACAGATAATTATTCTAGAGAATATTCCTAAGGATATTTATCTTTACATATAATTATTTTTTTTTAATAAAAAATAATATCTGGAGATAAATATCTTACATATAATTTTCTAAAATAAAAAAAAAACTAATTATTATATATATATTTTTAAATATTCCGAAAATATTAAATAAATTTGAAATAATTTAAAATATATTTTATAATAATTTTCCAAATGTGCCATTGAGCATCTTTGGAGACTTTGTGGCTTGATGCGTCCGGAATTTGACGTATCATGTGTAACGTTGTTACGTCCGGGTCAAAATCGAGTGTTTATAGTTTGCCCCTCTTTGGACGAACTCCTATAGAACGTGTTCGAAGGGGTTTGTCCAAAGACGAGGAAACACTGATTTTGACCAGAAAGTATATTCTCTTCCAATTCTTCAAAGTCTTCAAGGTGGCTCATATGCTTATTCTAGTGCGGAAAGATAAAACCTCTGTCGGCGGGACGCCTGTTGGCGGTGCCTCCGTTGGTGGTGCAGAAAGTAAAGACCTCGATCGACGATGCCTCCAGTGGCGTGCGACAAGGAAAAGCCTCCAGTGGCGGTGCGGAAAGTAAAGCCTCCAGTGGCGTGCGGAAAAGTAAATCCTCCAGTGGCGTGCGGAAAAGTAAAGCCTCAAGTGGCGTGCGGAAAAGTAAAGCCTCCAGTGGCCTGCGGAAAATTAAAGCCTCCAGTAGCGTGCGGAAAAGTAAAGCCTCCAGTGACGTGCGGAAAAGTAAAGCCTCCAGTGGCGTGCGAAAAAGTAAAGCCTCCAGTGGCGTGCGAAAAAGTAAAGCCTCCAGTGGCGTGCGGAAAGTAAAGCCTCCAGTGGCGAACATTGAAGTAAAAACCTCGATCGACGATGCCTCCAGTGGCGTGCGACAAAGAAAAGCCTCCAGTGGCGTCCGATGGAGAAGAGCCTCTAGTGGCGTGTGTCGGAGAAATGCCTCTAGTGGCGTCCGTTTGGAGAAGAGCCTCTAGTGACGTCCGTTGGAGAAGAGCCTCTAGTGGCGTCCGTTGGAGAAGAGCCTCTAGTGGCATATGTCGGAGAAATGCCTCTATTGGCGTCTGTCGGAGAAGAGCCTCTAGTGGCATATGTCGGAGGAATGCCTCTAGTGGCGTCCGTTGGATAAGGGCCTCGAGTGGCTTAGCGGGATCTTCTTTTTTTTTTTTAATCTCTCACATTCTCTCCTTTTGCCACGATCAAAATTTTAGACCGTGCCCCTCGGTTTTCCTAATTTTTGCATGGATTGCCCATTGGGGTTTTCATTCCATCGGGATTTTATTTTCTCTCCTTTTGCCATGATTGCAATTTCTGAATTTGCTATCATGCCCCTCATCTCCTAATTTTGCCTAGGCTGCCCTTTCGGGTTTTCAACCTAACGGAAGCACTCTTTTTTTGGTAGCCGATTAAACGGTGGCTGTGACCCGTACTTTATTTCCCGTCTCGATGCGGGAGTATTTGTAGCCATTTGGAGGGTGGCTGTGACCCTTTTCTCACCGTCTTCAATGTCGCGAGAGCTCTTTTGATTTGTAGCCATTTGGAGGGTGGCTGTGGCCCTTTTATTTATTTCCATCGTTGATGTTCCGGGAGCGCTCTTTTGATTTGTAGCAGTTTTAAGGGTGGCTGTGGCCCTTTCAAATGATTTCCAGGCCTCACAAGATTCACGAGAATACTCTTTTATATGTAGCCATTTTGAGGGTGGCTATGGCCCTTTCAACAATCTCCCATCCTCTCAGGATTCGAGGAACACTCTTTGTAGGTAGCCATTTTAGGGGTGGCTGTGGCCCTTTCACTCATTTCCCGCCTGTTGCGAGATTGTTCTATATCTGTAGCCGTTTGAAGGGTGGCAGTGACCCTTTTTTTTTTTTTTTTCCGCCCTTACAAAATTCGCAGGGTCACTCTTTTATCTGTAGCCGTTTGGAGGGTGGCTGTGACCCTTTCACTTATTCTCCGCTTTTGATGTTGCGGGAGCGCTCTTTATCTGTAACCATTTGAAGGGTGGTTATGGCCCTTTATTTTGTAGTCTATTTAGGGACGACTGTGGCCCTTTTTTATTTTCTCGCCCTTACAAGATTCGCGGGGTCACTCTTTTATCGGTAGCCGTTTGGAGGGTGGCTGTGGCCCTTTATTTTGTAGTCGTTTCAGGGACGACAGTGGCCCTTTTTATTTTCCCGCCCTCACAGGATTCGTGGGGCCGCTCTTTTATCTTTAGCCGTTTGGAGGGTGGCCGTGGCCCTTTCTTTTATTCTCTGCTTTTGATGTTGCGGTAGTGCTCTTTATCTGTAGCCATTTGAAGGGTGGCCGTGGCCCTTTTTTTATAGTCATTTTAGGGATGACTGTGACCCTTTTATTTATAGTTGACTTATGAACAACTGTGACCCTTTTATTTCTTCACTGTTCTCACAATATTAGCACAAACACTCTCTTTATTTTCCTGTAGCCGATTAAAGGGCGGCTGTGACCCTAAAGAAAACTGAGTTTTGTTTTGCTCTTTTTTTTGCACTCTTTTTTTGCCTTTTTCATCTCACATTTTGCCATGACTGCCACTGCGGGTTTTCAATCATGCCCCTCTCCCTGACTTTTGCCTAAGTTTTCAACCTAGCGGGACTTTATTTTTTTCTATTTTTTCTTTTTTCAATGGAAAGAAAATCTACAGAAACTAATCAATAATAACTATGTTACATGCCCCTAATAACAGATTAAACCTTTTATTTCTCAGAACTTCTCTGGAGGAAAACTAGTCAAATAAGTTGATTATGTCGATGTCTTGAATGAAGGATCTTTTCAATGGGCGGTCGACACCGACGATATTTTTTTCTTCTTCTTCCTCTCAAATGCTCTTTCATTAGCACGGTCGATCTTTATGGAATCTCGATCTTTTTTAATAGGAAGATCTCTGGATGTTTTCTATCTTCAACCATGCTTGATCTTAACAGGAATGCCCCACGGCTACATCTGACTGGTTCATAATTCGTCGTGTGCTGGACGAATGGCCTGATTAATGAACACACATGGATGGTGTTGAGTTTGGCACAGTAGTCCGCAAATGGTAAATTTAGGCATAGGTATCGTTCGAGGTATCTAGGATAAATTCGATAGCTGGCATAAGAATGGTAGGCGAGCGAAGGGCCGTACATGAGATGTGCTCTTCCGGAGTTTTGATTTGGATGATTATCCAAGCTGCATAATGAGTAAAGAAAAACTCAAATTTCGGGGATAAAATGATCACAACTTCTCTTACCTGGGAGTTGGATTTTTCGGTGGGCAATGTGCTTGCTATGCGACTGGACCTGCTGCATGTCATGATTCTCATGCTCCACAACTTGTATATGTACACCTACTGAAAAGTACATGCCCCTGGTGGCAGACTGAAAATTTCAGAACTTTTGTCGGAAAAGGATTCGGTTGATCGAGTCAAGCTAGGTTGATCGGCACATTGAATCTTCACGGGATTCTTTTCTCATCTCCTGACATGTGCGATCTCAATGGGAGATGCCCCATGGTTACCGCTGAATGGTTTAAACCCGGCCACATAACGGTTGTATACCTCGTCTTGGAAAGCGTATGAATTTCACACATGATGGGTGAAATTTTTCGTAGAAACTCTTCGAAGTCTTCACGTTTCACACGGTTGCGGCATTGGTTGAAGTGGTCATCCGACCTGCAAAAGAGTAGGGACACTCAAATCTCAAGGAAAAAATTAAGTACAATTTAACGCACCTCTGCATGTTTTTTTTTTTTTTTTTTTGCCCCATTTAGCCGGCATAACTTATGTGTACATGATACCTTAACCAAGGGTACCTGAAGAGAGTGAATGAAAAATCAGTGTAGAAAATATGAGAAATCATGCATGATTTTTATTTAAACTCTAATGTCATTCATTTCATA
Source organism: Clarkia xantiana subsp. parviflora (assembly GCA_036873135.1). Classification (NCBI taxonomy): domain Eukaryota; kingdom Viridiplantae; phylum Streptophyta; class Magnoliopsida; order Myrtales; family Onagraceae; genus Clarkia; species Clarkia xantiana. The sequence goes on from JAPTYO010000004.1 coordinate 32,145,381, forward strand.
ATATTGATTACTTTTGAAAAAGAATCAAAATTTATGATCAAATGTGTTTTGCACCATCATGGAGTCTACTGAGTTTGCTGAGTGCATTATCTGACTCGAACGCAGGACAAATGCTCAAAACAAAGTTTTTTTCAAAAAGGTTTTATCGTCCTTTGTTTTAACTCGAATAGTGGCACTCAACTGCACAGTTAAACTATTTTCTCAAAAAAGAATCAAAACTCCCATTTTTTAAATGCTCGCTCATGCGAATGTTGAAATGACGATCTTGCCAAAAAAGTGCAATACACCTTGGATAAGAACGAATGACACTTTGAGTTTTTTTTTTTTTTTTTTTTTTTTTTTTTCAAAAAATGCTCATGCATGCTCGAAAGTTAAAATTCTACTATTAAGAAAGTTACAACTTACAACATATTACCTGAATGATGCATATGAAATGCATTTTTGAAAGTTAAAAATCTATTCTAAGAAATTCACAACTTACAACAGTTTACCTGTATAATGCATATGAAATGCATATTTTGAGATGAAAATTTCAGGTGGTTTTTTTTTTAAATAGTGCAATTGAGATGCATGCGTGAATTTGAAAGCTCTATAGCTAAAAAAAAACTCACAATTTACCTGAAATATTTTTTTTATAAAAAAATAATGCATATTGAATGCATGCTTTAAAAAAAAATCAGGTAAAAGGGTTTTTTGAAAATGATGCATATGCAATTAATGTTTTTGAATAAAAAAACTCTAAGGGCCAAAAAGGAATTACAAATTTTCCTAATTTTTAAAAAATGAAGCACTAACAGAATTTTACAACTTACATGAAAAGTTTTTTTCCAAAAAATAATGCGTATGAAACACATTTTTGAAATAAAACATTCTGGTAAGTAGTTTTGAAAATAACACATGGAATGCATGTTTGAAATTAAAAGTTCTACGACTAAGAATGTGTACAATCTATCAACATATTATTTTTCCTAAAACAATGCACATGCGATGCACATGAGATGCATACTTGAGATGCATACTTGAGATGAAAGTTCTACAGTCAAGATAATTTACAAGTTATCTGGAAAGGGTTTTTTTTTTTAATGAGAGAAAAAAACAATGCATCTAGGTTGCTCAAAATTAAGAATCAGGCGAATTTTTTTTTTTTTTTTTTAAAGGATGCATATGAGATGCACAAAAATAAGCACAAGATGCAAACTTAAAAATAAAAGTTCTACAACTGAG